>JALMGJ010000001.1:186021616-187430366 GCA_023362775.1 Charina bottae | reverse complement strand
TTTGCCTGGAATTTACCTCCAATGTTTCTAATTTTCTGGAAGAGGTCTCTTGTCCTTCCTATTCTATTGTCTTCTTCCACTTCCGCGCATTGCTTGTTTAAAAGTAATTGCTTATCTTTTCTGGCTAACCTCTGGAATTTTGCATTTAATTGAGTATATCTCCCCCTATCATTGTTGCCTTTTGCTTTCCTTCTTTCTTGGGCTACTTCCAGTGTCTCAGCAGACAGCCATCTTGCCTTCTTGGTTTTCTTTTTCTTTGGGACGCTTTTTGTTGCCACCTCCTGTTAGGAATGTTAGTGAGCTCATATCTAACTGATCTGTGGGTGTTCCCTATTCTCTTTTGTCTGATTCTAAATTGTGCAATAAGAAGTTCGTGATGTGAACTACAATCAGCTCCAGGTCTTGTTTTTACTGACTGTATAGATGTCCGCCACCTTTGGCTACAAATGATGTAGTCAATCTGATTTCGGTGTCAACCATCTGGTGAAGTCTATGTATAAAGTCATCGTTTAGGTTGCTGGAAGAGAGTGTTTGTTATGTACAGTGAATTGTCTTGGCAAAATTCTATCAGCCTATGTCCCGCTTCATTTTGTTCTCCCAGACCATGCTTGCCTGTAATTCCAGGTGTCGTTTGACTACCCACCTTAGCATTCCAGTCTCCTGTAATGAAAATAACATGTCTTTCTTGCGTATTATCCAGTAGTTGCTGCAGATCCTCATAGAACTGATCTACTTCTTCTTCTTCAGCATCTGTGGTTGGGGCGTATATTTGGATCACTGTGATGCTAAATGGCTTACCCTGAGTTCAAATTGAGATCATTAAATTGTTTTTTGGATTGTATCCAAGCACTGCTTTAGCCACTTTATTATTAATTATGAAGGCTACTCCATTTCTTCTGTAGTCCTCTTGTCCACAGTAGTAGATCTGATGGTCATCTGATGTGAAGTGGCCCATTCCAGTCCATTCCAGTTCACTGACACCCAAAAATGTCTATATTTAACCTTGCCATCTCACCAATAACCACATCCAATTTGCCCTGGCTCATATATCTTACATTTCAGGTTCCTATGGTGTGTTGATCTTTAGAACATCGGATTCGTTGTTCACCACCAGCACCGTCAGCCGCTAGCCGTCCTTTCGGCTTTGAGCTAGCTGCGTGATCACATCTGGGGCTAGTTGAACGTATCCTCTGTTCCTCCCCAGTAGCATTTTGACCATCTTCCGACCTGGGAGTCCCATCTTCCGTTGGTATACTGACATATCTCTGGTTGGACTACCTGTACACGCATATAAATAAATCCTGGCCAGTCATCTGCCTGAAATACTGTACTTAGACTCAGTGAGATCACCTCTGAGGAATGTTCCAATTCTTAATATACTATGATTCTATCACACTCTTCCGCAGAAGGAGAAAATAGCAGGAAAGTGTCTTCAGTCAACAGATACATCATTTGTGCAACCTATTGTTTCATGACAACTAGAAGCTATATGCTAGAAAGGTCCAGTTTAAAATGAAGTTCTGTAATGAACACACTCAATAGCTTTTGCCCACCACTACCCTAATTGTGCTATAAGAGAATACAGATGTGCTAGACAAAGGATTCTTGTAACATTGGTGACAGAGCTTGAGAATAGCTTAAGCTATTGAATGATAAGGATTGATACTTACTTTTACATCATATAGTGCAATGATACTACTTTTATTAGTATACTATTAATTCAATTATATCACATCATTACAGACATGTCAAGATGAATTAAAGTCTGGATATTTTCAAGACAGCTGCAACATTTCCCCTACAGTTTTTGAATAGCCTCAGCACTATGCTCTGGCCAAGGTGCTGAATGTAAAATGTCAAGAGAAGTGCTTTGACTTCAAAGACAAATTCCTTCTGGAACTTCTGATTTGAACCCTTCAGCACCACTCCTGTGTACTGTAAGTATCATTTTCCAGGAGAAGCACACTGGAAGGAAGGGAAAAGGTTAAATAGCCCCACAACCAGTTCTACAATCTTCTCATCCAAAAAAATCTTCATTAAGACTAAGATTAATATCTGGGTAAAATGGATAAGGAAATAAGTAAGCTTTCTTATTTCCACTTTTTCACTCCTGAAAATCTATAGATCAGAACAGATAGAGCATGATTTATTGGTAGTTCTTTGGTTAGAATGGTAATTCTAACTTCCAATTATCTAACCTTCACCCACCCACCCTCAAAATAATTCCCAGGTTGTTGAAAAAATATACTTAGGGTGAAATCAGGCTTAACTTGTGTGAAAAGATTTATGAACTTGGTTCTATTTATTGATTACAAATTCCTGGATTGAGTAGAGCTCACCAAATTCCTTAATTCTTAGAATATCCCTTCCTACATGAGCCTCTGTCCTGAATTTAGCTCTAATTGGTGTATCAGAATCTGAAGTCTGCCTGCTTCTGCCATAGATATTACATTTCAGTGATGCCAAATGTTCTCATTTGTGCAGAATTCCTGCTTGTACTCCCATATCTATGCTAATAACAGGGCTTTTGCTTCCACTTCTTCAAGAGTTAAATTATCTCCTCCTTGGAGATTCAGTAGGGGAAAGGCTGCCATTTTTACTTAATCAGAGATAGACCAAGGGAACAGAAAGCAATGTCAAGAATAAATTCAATTTAGCTCCATGTTTGGTAGATGCATCGTTTGAACGTGGGATGTAGAACAATCAATACCTCAGCATTAATCTGACAGATCTGATTGCATTACTGTTGCTTTAGTTGTATGTAATGTAAAACAGCAGAGGGAAACCAGCCTGCCCACTGCCTTTTTCATCAACAGGCAAATGTCATTACACCCGTCTGTTTTCATATCTTGTACCTGCAGTGCCGGAGGGATCGGAGAAATGAATCTTTCACTGTGGAAGTCTGGTGTGCATTGGTGTTTACTTTCCTTACACACCTCTTCATGTTCAACCAAGAGAGCTTTTCAGCCCTGAAAACCTCTCTTGAAGGATCTCAATGCCCTTTAGAGAAATGTCCTTCAGTCTCACAAACCTTTACAAAATCAAATCTCTTTTGGAGGGTTATTATTAATCTTATTCAACTGACTCTAAAATAATCTTCATGCACATCTGTGTATGCACACACACACAGATACACAAACACAGTTCAATTATAAAAATACATACTGAGAGACAAGAGTCTTCCATAACAAATTACATTTGGGCCTTATCATATGTACTTTCTGCAACATTTAGGATCTTTTCATAAGAATTATGGAAACAGCAACTAAATTCTCTCCATCTCTGGATTAGTTATGTTTGCCTTAAAGATATTGAGCTCACATTTTAGTACTTCAATTTTCTTTTCAGTTTGTTTAAACATTTTCCCACTTAAACCTGTGCTCTATAATTATTTCTGCATTTGAAATAGCCTGTTACAAAAAGATAGACAATGGTAATTTCTGGGCTACTGGCATTATTATTATTATTATTATTATTATTATTATTATTTGTTATTATCTTCCTATAATGGAAATGATCATTTGTTGGCTTCTGACCTGACCAATATTAGAAAGAATCTGTTTGGAAACCCAGTGCTGGTTGAACAGAAAAGCATGTGAATACTGAAAAATGCATCCCACAAATCCTGTTAAGGAATTTTAGTACCCCTGAATATATCCAGTCAGAAGTCTAATCAAAGAAATGTTGACAAATTCTACCAGAGCTTGGCAGACTACTTAAAAGAGTATGTGCAATTTAGGAACTGGATGCTCCATAAACATTTTCTAATTTCAAATCTTATCTTAAAAGTCATTCTCAGAATCTTAAGCTGAAATAACATATCTTCTCTCTCTCTCTCTCTCTCTCTCTCTCTCTCTCTCTCTCTCTCTCTCTCTCTCTCTCTCTCTCTCACACACACACACACACACCCACACACACACACACACACACACCCCACACAAGCATTATTGCTTTAGTTGCCAGCACTTGGTGGGGGAAATGTCTTTGTCCATCAAGTCATAGCCATATCCCTACCCACTTCTGTATCATATGTGTTCCATATGGACCATTGTTCCTCCCAACTCATCGCAAACAGTTGTCTGCCCCAATTGAGCACAAAAGTCAACATCACCTCCTCACCTCAAAGACTTTAAGTGCATGAGATGGGAGTGAAGTCTTCCCTCCTTTGAGTGTGAACAGAAGATTCAACAAGGCTATCCCATCCTTCTCATCAAAGACAATAGTCTCAGTCAATTCAGCAGCTTCCGATGCAGCAGCTGCAGCAGCTGCAGCAGCTTCTCTCTCCTTTCTGGCATCTTCAATAAGACTCTGTCGTCTACCAATGAATTGTGGAGACTGGGCAAAGAGCACAAGAGAAGGAAATTCAACAACCATGGAAAATGGTTCTCATCTCTACCCACGATAAGAATAATCAACCAAGTTCTGCTTCATCTAGCCCAAATATAATTATTTAATTAGCCTTCTGGTATCCTTCTGGATAATATGCTAGGTCAGGAGTTGGGCACTGTGTTTCAGCAATTTCATTCCTATATACATGATGTTTCAGTCACTGATGTGGGGGAGAAGATATTAACCCTTGTCAGTCATACTCTCATCCCTACTTTTTAATATCTACATGAAGCCACTGGGCAATGTCATGAGACAGCTTGAGGTGAAGAATTATCAACATGCTGATGATACCCAGGTATGCATCACTAGCTGCGGTTGGGCCAGAGAGGCTGTTGATGTCTTGACTCGGTGTCTGGAGGCAGTAAGAGACTGGGGATGGGGGGGACAAGCTGAAATTAAATCCTGGCAAGACAGAGATGCTGTTTATCAGGAAGCCATCAGATTCTTGATTGACTGCAATTATCACTCTGGATGGGATAGTATTCCCTCTGAAGAAGCAATTTCATATCTTAGGGGTCATTCTAGACTCACATCTGCTACAAGATGGACAAGTGGAGGCCACTGCTGGTGAGGGATTGTTGTCCAGCTTTGGTTAGTGTGCCAGTTGCCACCCTATCTGGAGCAGGAGGCCCTGGAAACAATCACCCAGACTTTTATCACCTCCAGCCTAAACCATTGTTCTATGTAGGTCTGCCTTTGGAGACTACCAAGAAGCTGCAATTGACTCAAAGTCCAGAAGCCCACATTCTAGCTGATTCATAACATTGGTGTTGCAGGTACTGTCTTGGTAGCCAGTGGGCTTCCAAGTACAATTCAAATACTGGTCATCACCTATAAAGTCCAATATGTATATAAATATACATTGGCACCTAGGAACCTACAGGACCGTCTACTTTGAGTAATGCCAACCCACATAGTATGTGCCTCCTCATGAAGGATACTGAGGGTCCCCCCCCCATATGATATTCGGGGATGGGGAGCAGAAAACTATTTTTCAATATATGCTCCATCACAATGGAGAAGAACCCTTTTTTATTTGGATGGCATCTTCTCTCATGCTTTCTAGGAAGGCAGTGAAGACTGGATTGTTTTGAAGAGGATTTAGTTCTTAATATTGCTAAGTTAGATGCTGGAGGGAGGGTATATAATTTTTATCACAGCTTTAATATATTTGTGAGAGCCAGTTTGGTCTAGTGGTTAAGGTGCTGGGCTAGGAACCGGGAGACCGTGAGTGCTAGTCCCACCTTAGGCACAATGCCAGCTGGGGGACCTTGGGCCAGTCACTCTCTCTCAGCCCTAGGAAGAAGGCAAGGGCAAACCACTTCTGAAAAACCTTGCCAAGAAAACTACAGGGACTTGTCCAGGCAGTCTCTGAGAATCAGACATGATTGAACAGAGTATGTATGTATGTATGTATGTATGTGTATATACACGTATATATCGAAATGTTTTATGTTTTTTAATTATTGTGAATTTATGTGAACTGCCAAAAGCCTATATTGAGTTGGCAGAATACAAATGTTATAATAGATAAATAAATAATACCTGTAATACACCATGCATTGGAAACATTTCTGAAATATACAGAACATTAAATTTTTTCAGGTTGTAAAATCTACAATGGCAATCAATTTCTTTAACATGTTGATTTCGAAAGCAGTAAATAGCTTAGGATTAATGAATCTCAAATAATAGTTAGAAAAGGGGAAAACCTTTTGGTGGTGGTGGTGCTGGTGCTGGTGGTGTTTACTTTGTAATGCACACTCCCATAATTTGCACTTCTCAGACCAAGGGACAAAGTTTCTCCTGCACTTTTCCATATTTTTAAAGCATTCTCTATTTTAAAAATATGTTAAAATGCTTTATATTAGGTGGAATTACTTGCACCACCTCCACCACCAAAAAGTTTTCCCCTTTCCTAACTGCTATTATTTGAGATTCGTGTAGAAAGAAAAGTGCATCTTGAAATGCACTGAAAAAATGAAACTGATGTATACAATGCTTTATATTAGGTGGAATTACTTGCAATAAGTTATCAACTGCCTACATATATTAGCATGAAAATGTATATGAATTTTGGGGGCAGAAAGCTAAACTAAGCAGAACAGAAATGGTCAGATTCACCCATCTCTATTCACATAGATCTATCTGATGCTGATTGCTGAGGACTTACTCTGGACTTTCTTGCTGTTAAATATAGAGCATAGGAAATAGGGTTCTTTTCCTCTGTGGCACATAGATTTGGAATACTATCTTATAAGATGCTCACCTAGCCTCACCTCTGTTTAGCATTTTTACTTTAGACATAAACAACATGTGCAAGGCATTTGCAAATTCCAAGGTTGTCTTTTGCATCCTCAGACAAGGAAAGTTCTGGGTGGCGCCACTTGGATTAAAAAGAAAATAATGTATTCCATTAGAACCAGAAGGTAATTATTTTTTCATTAAGCAGAGTATGGGTCAGTACAACCAACCTTTAATAGGAGATACTGCCTTAAATACATTTTAAAGAACAATATATTACTCTGTGTTTCTTAGAAATACCCTGGATGTTGTGTTTTAGATGGAGATTTCACACATATTTACTAGAAAGTTTTAAAAAATGTAAAAAGGAATGTGTACGCAGCTGTCTGTATTTTTATTTTAAAACATGAGTGGAAGTACAGCTGATGGAGTTTTGCCCAGATTACTCCCATTGGCATAAAAAGGGGAAGGCTTTAAAAAAAAAATAGCTGAACTCTCTTCTCAGCTCCAGATACTTCTGCTTGGATTGGGGTACTGGAGAAATTATTGTTCATTTCCCCCAACTTTTTACATAGATAACTCCAATCTCCTTTTGTATGTTTCTATCTGCCGTTATTTTCCAAAGCGCATTCAATGTCTTTGCTAATTGTTAACCAGTTTATGGCAGCAGCTTTGTAAGAGTTTGCCCCAAATGGTGAGGTGGGCATCAGTAAAAGGAACGTTCTCTTCTGACAAAACAGCTCTTTTCGTAGTCATAAATCCCTGGATTGCACTGATTCAGGGAAGCATAAGGAGCAAAAACCTCCGTCTCAAATATAATCAGCCGCCGCTGACATCAAGCAGCTTGCTGAGAAAGAGCTGCTTGTTGCAAGAAAGGGCTACCCATCAATGCTGCTCAGAAGGCTGCCTTTGGAAAGAGGGCACTTTGTCTTGGTCTTTTCACGGTGGACAATGGCCCGTAAGACTCCCATTGGTAAGTTGAGACTTTCTTGGTTTATGTCTTTGCTTTTGGGAGTTGTGTGGAAGAAAGGACAGAGCAGGATTTGGAGATAGTTGCCTGTAAGCTTGCTCAGTTGTTTTCTCGCCCCCCCCCCCCATCATCCAATTTTTTAAAGCACTAGGAAGAATTTCTGCACATCAGGGAGCAGCAATGATAGTGGAAGGAGAGCATATATGCATAAAGAGCAGCTTTACCTGTTCAAAACCCATGATTGTTGGTTTTCCAGCAAAATACCTTTGCCAGGCTTACCACTAACATGATGTTATTTACTTGTCATCTATTCATTGTGTTAACTTTCAGAAAGGAAAAGTACATTTTGTGCCAGTTTAATGTTCCGTAAAGAAGCAAATAAACAGCTAACCCTAACATCTACTTTCAAGCTTGGTTTTGTACTCGGCTGTGGGGTTCAGTTCAATCCTACCCCCATTTGCATTTGCCACATCAACTTTCAATCATGATTTCATGCTGCCTCTTTGTAAAGATTTTCTCTAGCATGGAATGTTTTTAAGAACTTCCACACAGTCAGCATTCAGCAGAACAGTACCCAAAGCCAGCTATATTTTTAGCCACAAGTTTTTGATAGCTCCTTATTCTCAAGCCAGCCGTTTGCAATAGGCATTTTAGGAAGAAATGTAGTGATACCCAAAAAGCGTGAATGAATTGTCTATGCACCATTCCCATTTCCAAAGCCACACATGCAGAAGGGAATTTCTGATTTATAAAAGTAAACTCTTGTTAGGCTCATCACTGTGTGTGGAATTGTTGTTAACATGCTGGACTCAAAACTGGGGCTGAAAGAAGGAAGGCTGTTAGATGTGGTTGAATAACAATGCCCAACAGCCTGAGCCCACATGGTAATTAGAAAAGACTCCTCTGTGGGCCAAGGGATTTCTGCAGCCAACTCTCATTGGGCTATGGATATTATAGTTGGATTGCCGTTTCTCCTTTCTTTCCTTCTCTGCAGCCCTGTGAAAGGGTTTGTTTGCAGGCTGCATTTAGTGGAATCAAACCTATGTCTGAGAGAGCCCTGAAGTTACCAGGTGTTGGTGTCATTTGCTCCCCTTGTAAATGGTAAAGCACCAATGGCTGTACATGGAAGTGTCCAGCATTCTATGAAGTCATATGATATCCTAGCCTTTGCCATGTCGTGATTGATGGCTCCCTTGCAAGGATATTGAGGGGGCATCACCAGTGTCCAAAAAGCATTAGAGTTGATAGAGTTGATGTTTTTATTTCTGTATTTATTTCAATTTATATGGTTGCCTATCTCAAAATCATGACTCTGGGCATAATAATAATATATTATTATTATTATTATTCATTATTATTATTATTATTACAACATAACTAATAGCTGAGATAAAACCTAAAAAAAACATCAAATCACAATTAACATAATAATTTCATGGGTTCTGCTATATATTCCAACCCCCATGCACAACGGCTGTTGTTTTGTCAGTACTGCTTTGCTTTTCACTTAGCTGTTGAGACTCCCATGCAGCATCCACACAGCAGCTGTCCACTTATGCATGTGTGAAGAAGCAGGCATAGGTTCACTAATCACTGGCTGTGATTCTACTAGCCATATTTTTATTCAATGTGTGAAGGGGCCATGGATGCATATGTACAGTTTATTTATCACTACCTTTAGGCCAAGCTTCCTGTTTCTAGACTAATAGAACTAAAACATTTCACATACAATTATTAATACCAATCCTCAGTATTGTGCATTTCTGCTTTCTTTAGCATTTGCAGAAATCAGAATGTAAAGGATGTCACAAAATACTTCACTGTTTTTTTCTACCCTGATCTGAGCTCTAATCTAGACAAAAAACTTCATGTAAACCCAAGCAGCGTCTGTTAGAAGATTCATAAGAAAAATGGCTGACTTCATATGTACTCTTGATTTGCAAACTGGAGGTGTTAATTAGAAATAATGCCAACTGAATATCTATGAGATATATGAAAAAACAGATAGAGGTCAAAATGCAGATATGAAGCATTTGAAGGAATTTCCATATGTTATGATAGTATTAAATAGTGACTTAGAGGCCCATTACTCACTCCCATGCTGATTTGCCTCTTTCCTTTCATATAATATATTCTTCCCCAACCTCATGCCTTATATATTTGATCCCTATAATCCTCAGATGCATCACTATTGGTCGATGAGCTGACTGGGCTTGATAGTTGATAGCTGCAATTAATAGTTGTAGATCAACTCAACTAGAAAGCATGAAGTTATGGAAGATCAATGTAACAGAGCTCATAAAATGAGAATGCTCATTATGTAGGCTCCTCACTGCCCTCACACCAACATCTGCAGTTGATGTAGAATGCATACAAGGAAACTGGTGAAGCAAGTTATTAGAAACAATGTGAACAATGTTTTAGAAACCAACATATACCTACTTACCTGGAATAAATACTATTTTATAGGATTTACTGCTGAATAAACATATATAAGCGGGTACTGTTAATTGTGGTAAAGGTAAAGGTTCCCCCCGCACATTTGTGCAGTCATGTCCGACTCTAGGGGCCGGTGCTCATCTCCGTTTGTTAGCCAAAGAGCCAGCGTTGTCCGAAGATGCTTCCACGGTCATGTGGCCGGCATGACGTACGCGGAATGCTGTTACCTACCCACCGAAGTGGTACCTATTCATCTACTTGCATTTGCATGCTTTCGAATTGCTAGGTTGGCAAGAGCTGGGATGAGTGCGGGAGCTCACTCCGCACGCAGGGCTAGGGATTCGAACCTCCGAACTTGCGATCTTCCGATCGACAAGCCTGGCATCTTACCCACTGAGCCACCACGCCCCCTAATCTAATCTAAATCATATCTAGGTTGATTAAAAACTGCTGTTGATTTCTTTCTATAATACCCCAGCTTGGCATGCCTGCCATTCCCAACCCTTGCTGGCTGGGGAATTCTGGAAGTTGAAGTCCATACATCTTGAAGTTGCCAAGGTTGAGAAACACTGATCTAGGGGGTATTAGGCTGAGAAAAGCTGCTATATGGACTGCCAATTCTTGGTTGATTTTGTGACGACACTGTTTTGTTTTGTTTAATTTGATGTGTTATTGAAGTCCAAGGCATAGGCAGAGTGAAATTTATTAATGTTAATGTTATTAACAATAATGTGGATTATGTACAGGTGGGTGGGTTTTTGTTGTTGTTGTTGTTTTATGAAATAGCCAACATCTCTTCAGTCAGCAAAGGGAAGGAATGTTAGGGAAAACTCTCAGGTCAAGGATGCAGGATTCTTATGCAGATGCTCTTCTAGAATGACGTATTTCTTTTAAATTTTGTGAGAGCATCTCCTGTGAAAAACCTGCTTTTTTCATCTATTAGGAATAAGATACACCCACCTTCTACCTCTCTTTGAACAGAAGGTACAGGTTACTACATTTTTAAAAATTTCCACCAGCGCCCCAATGTTTTCCAATGTTTTCTACATTGTGGCAGATTGGTGAGCACTTTTGCTAATGCAAACCAATTTCCAGAAGGGGAAAATATCACTTTCATACTGCCTATCAGAAATAGTTTACTCTTGTTTGAAATGCAACTTGCTACATTCAGTAACAAAGAGAGGATAATGAAAGCTGAAAGTGTTGGGTTTTGTTCCTAATAGTGCTTTTCTCCTCCATGATTTCAAGCTGTTTCATTATAGGTCATGCAATAGCCACTTGGGGCCAAAAGACCTTTCCACCTTACTGTATAGCATTACTTGCCTATTCAGTATTCAGGCAAAAGAAATTAAAGATAAATATGCTAACTTTAAGGCCCCCTCCTTTTTTTCTTTTTTCTTTTAGTATGAGTTCAAGTGATGCCATTGCATCTACTCAATGAAAAAGCTGTGTTTTACAAAGCAGCGAATCTAAGTGCTTGGATCTAAGAGTTAGCTGGCTAGCTTCACATATGAATAAACCCTGGATCTTGCCTTGTCCTGAAGGATGGGACAGGGCTTTATCTCTTTGCTTGTGCAGGAGAGGTGAAGTCAATTCTTTGCACAAAGGCAACAGCAAACATCACCATTGGGATGGCAGTGTGGTATTTGCCTGGCACTTGACTGATCTTGCAAGATTTACTTCCTGACTGCAGACAGAGAAAGCAAAACAAAGTCAGGGCCACCCATGTCCCTAAAGCAGAGAAAGGCAGTCTAGGATCCTTCAGAAGTTTTGGACTACAATTTCTATAATTGCCTATGACTGGCTATACTGGCCAAGGTTAATGGAAGCTGAGATCCAAAATACCCTGAGGATTCCAGCTTGCTTATCCTTGCCCTAAATAAAATTGTAAGGACTGTGCATTCAGCCAACACTGGTGCAAAGATAGAATGACCAAACATTTTGCAGGGCTACAGACATTTTGAGAGCCAGTTTGGCATAGTTTTTAAAGGCATCAGGCTAGAAACGGGAGACCGTGAGTTCTAGTCCCACCTTAGGCATGAAGCCAGCTGGGTGACCTTGGGCCAGTCATTCTCTCTCATCCTTAGGAAGCAGGCAAGGGCAAAGGGGCGTGGTGGCTCAGTGGGTAAGACACCAGGCTTGTCGATCGGAAGATCGCAAGTTCAGAGGTTCGAATCCCTAGTCCCGCGTGACAGAGTGAGCTCCTGCACTCGCCCCAGCTCTTGCCAACCTAGCAATTTGAAAGCAGGCAAATGCAAGTAGATTAATAGCTACCACTTCAGTGGGTAGGTAACAGCGTTCTGCGTGCGTCATGCCGGCCACATGAGCGTGGAAGCAACTTCGGACAACGCTGGCTCTTTGGCTAACAAACAGAGATGAGCACCGGCCCCTAGAGTCGGACACGACTGCACAAATGTGCGGGGGGAACCTTTACCTTTAAGGGCAAACCACTTCCAAAAAACCTTGCCAATAAAACTGCAGGGACTTGTCCAGGCAGTTGCTGGGAGTCAAAAACTGACTCGAAGACACCCCCTAAAAAGAGAGAGACATTTTGAATCTAAGCTGAGTGAAACTGGCTAGTTGTGTCGGTTCAACAGGTACAGTGAAATACAATTTCACCTCACAACAGTTGTTTCTCTAATTGAGACCTTGCATTCGAGAAGGGGACAGATTTTAAAAACCAAATCCACTTGCCTGACTTACTTCACAAGGTTGTTGTGAAACTTGCATAGGGATAACCCATGTGCATCAACTGATCTCCTTGGAGGAACATCAGGGATATCATTGATTTCTGTTTCGAATTTTCTGGCAGGAATGGCTAACTGCTTTTCTTAACTCATTTTTCTTTTATCTTTCTATCTTTTTATGCTGGTGATAACAAAAAAGAAAAATGATCTTAAAGTGTACAATTTTAAGATACATAGCATTCATTATAACATAAAAAAGAAAACATTCAGAGGCTGCATAAAATACAAAGAATTTCTCACTGCCTGAAACTTGAATTAATTATATATGCAGCTAAATGTTTGCATTTACACAACATGCTTAGCCTGGTTACTGAATTAAATCCATTTTGTGGATTTACACAGCACATATAGCCATAAACTAACTAAATCGGCTAGACCAGAGCTTTCCAAACTTTTCATGTTGGTGACACACTTTTTAGACATGCATCATTTCACTACACACTCTTACAGCAGGGCATCATTTTGTGACACACTCTTACAGCAGGGCACAAGGCAGGCACTAGGGCCTGCGCAGAATCCTGGCAGGGCTGGGAGGCAGCAGCAGCCTCGACACACCCAGACACTGCAGCCGACACACTAACGTGTCCCGACACACAGTTTGGAAAGCTCCGGGCTAGATTCATAGAACATGCTATGCCACAGAAAATAAAAACCTACCAATAGAAGAGAATATCTGTAGCTTAGGGTTGAACTGTGGAGTCCTTGGTGCTCTCTGAACTTGGTTGTTTGCTTGCAGACATTTCATTACCTGACCAGGTAATATCATCAGTGCTGGTGAGTAGCTTGTTCTGCCAGTGTTGGTGGGGGTGTGGTTTTCTCCTTGGTACTTCCTTGATTATGGTATTGTTTTCTGCTTGCTTGATTGTTTGTCTGGTGTTAATCCCTGCTTGTCTGAGGGTTGGTTGATGGAGAGGATGTGTTCTGGTTTTTTTGTTTCCTTCTTAGCTTTTTTATTGTCTCTTTTGAATGGAGTATAAATATGGTTTATTTCTATGTGTCTATTGATTGATGGCTGATTTGTCTGAATGCCAAGCTTCCAGGAATTCCCTAGTATTTTTGGATTTAGCTTGGTCTAGGATGCTCACAGTTTCCTTGTCTGTCTGTCCTACATAGTGGCTGTTACGTCCTTACACTGTATGAGTCCTGTTTTTTCTTCTTGGGCTACTGGTCTTTTAATTTACTTTTGGAAGGCTTTAGTTGGTTTGTGTGCTACGGTGATGCCGTGTGGTTGTAATAGTCTGTTGGTAGTTTCTGAGATGTTTTTGATGTATGACAATGTTATCCTTTTCATAGCTTGTGTTGGTTGTGCTGTAGTGGGTTGAGTGGTCAGGCACTTTTTGATAAAGTTGTGTGGGTATCAAGTTGCATTGATATACCCTAATCAAGGAACTACCAAGGAGAAAACCACACCCCCACCAACACTGGCAGGGAAAGCTACTGTATATAAACAAAGAGCAAACCCCACACCCACTCGCACTGATGATGTTAGAGCCAGTTTTGTCCAGTGGTTAAGGCAACGGGCTAGAAACCAGGAGTCTGTGAGTTCTAGTCCCACCTTAGGCATGAAAGTTGGCTGGGTGACCTTGGGCCAGTCACTCTCTCTCAGCCCAACTCACCTCACAGGGTTGTTGTTGTTGTGGGGAAAATAGGAGGAGGAAGGAGTATTAGGTATGTTCGCCGCCTTGAGTTATTTATAAAAATAATAAAGGCAGGATAGTAAGTAAGTAAGTAAGTAAGTAACCAACCTAGTCAGGTAATGAAATGTCTGCAAGCAAACAACCAAGTTTAGAGAGCACCAAGGACTCCACAATAAAAACCTAACCTAGGTTAACATTATCAAGCTTAACTTGTTGTACAAATGCATCTGCTAGAACTTCACCTGAATTGTATAAACTTGTGGGAATACAGCTAATATTTTACTGCAGCATCCCTGATTTCTGAAACAAATCCTCCCACCTTGGTGTTAACCACTCCCTCATCCCTAACATAGAATAATATTTTATCATGGCTTTTCTTTGTATAATTTTTAAAGTAGCATAAAATCAAAACTGGAAGATGATTTTTAAAGGAAGCAGCAGTAGAGAAACTGTCTGATCTTTGATTGAAATGTAACTAAAATGTTTTCTGCAATTTCTTTCCTACCATTCTCTTTTAAAAATCCTTCAAAATGGTATCTAAAGAGCTGCTTCAGGATCACTTCTGCTAACCCAGTTTTGGATGTTTTGCAATGTTGACTCCCTGTCCCACCCACCCCCTCCGCTCCCCAGAATAACTTTGCTTTACTGAAAACTGCTTTGAAAACTTATCTTGGATTTAAAAGCAAGTTTATGGCAAACATTCCATTGTTGTTTTTAAAGAAAACAAATCTAAAAATCCCTCCTTTTCAGGCACATTAATCTAGTTTCATAGATAATGTTGATTAAAGTATTTTACTAATTAATTGCAAAAAATATAGGAGAATGTGTGAGTTTTGCTGAGTAACATGTGGGTGGGAGAACACTGTTACTTGAATACATTGATACACCAATGAACTTTTCTTCACTGAAGTGACTTTTCTACTCAAAATCAGTAGTAGTGTGGGTCTAGAGTAACTGTGAAACTGTTAACCCAAAGAAAAATCCACTAGGACCTTGTTATGCCCAAGGTCCATAGAATTGAGCGTTAAAACTCATATTCATTTCATTGGGAGCCATTCAGAATATTAGAATAGAATAGAATAGAATAGAATAGAATAGAATAGAATAGAATAGAATAGAATAGAATAGAATAGAATCCTTCAGATTCTAACACCCAGTAGTCAAACTACATTGTATTTTGTGATTGTTTCTAAAGAATAACCATGATAAGTGCTTTGTTTCAGGGCCATGAAGGGTGGAGCCTTAATCCTTTGCTCCTACACAAGTAATCCTCATAGTGAAACTTTTATTTGCTGCACAATGCATGGTTCTGTTGGCATCAACCACAGGTTCCTTCCTGTGGTGAAATGCAGTTTCTTGGGCAATGGGGCAATTTTTATTGGGTCTGCAATACAGGAACAAAGTATTCTCTGCTATACACTGAAGCCCTGTGGAAATGTAACCAAGAAAGCAAGAGAAATGCAATCAATGGCATTTTATGCTCACGCTGCTCATGATGGAGTTCATCTGACATCTTCACAAATATTCCAAGTTAATCAACCAGAACACTCAGAAGGTTGGTTCACACACATATATGCAGTACTTGATTCCTACATACTTCATTACAGGCAGCTAAAAATGTGAAGTAAATTAGAAATAAGAGATTTACCTTTGATGCTAGAAGCGCAATGGTCACACATCACAAAGACATTGTTTAATACAGCAGTTAATACGGAATGTGCATGCTTATGTCTAGCTAGCAGTGTCTATAAAACTTTGATGCAGTCTGGTATAGTTACATCAAGTCTCGGGGGGAGTAATAACCTTCACTCTGTGCATATCTACTAGCTGCAAAATGCTGACTTAACTCCGATGCCACAGTAAGGAAAAAATTCAATTCAATATTGAATTTCAAAGAAAGTAGTAACAATTTGCTGTTGGGTCGGAATCACCATTCTCTCATGCAAAAAACAAACAAATAAAGCAAGGCACAGATTTGCATCAAATTTCTACTGAATTAAAGTATTATAAAACTGTAATGCTAGGCAATAAAAAGACCTGCAAAGCAACTCAGACTTAGGCAATATAGTAGTAAAAGAAGGCCCTTTGTCATCATCCTAGTTTTAGCCTAGCTCTTACTGTGATTCCACATTTTTGCCATTTTACAAGATTTTTGGTACCCCCCTCACTTTTTCTTCTATAAATGGCATGTTTCTTCTGGGCAGCTGCATTATTCTTCGGTACTAATGATGAGCACCAACATTTCTAAGGACCGATCTGCCTAGTTTGGGGATTCTCCCACAATAGAATGATGCTCATGATACGGAGTTAGGTTTCCCTTCCTTCCCTAAGTTTGTCTGTCTCTGCAAATCAACATCTCATCCTGGGGAAGGATGAGAGAGTCTTTGCTTACCATGATGGCCTCCGCTTGTTTAGAGTCCAGCTCAGACACTGCCCGCCGGAAGCCTTTGGCGGAAGAACTGGAGGCATTGGGAGTCGGCATCCTGCTGATGAACTGGCTTAGCTTCCAGCACTGCTTTCCCTTCTTATTCTGGGTTTTTATAGGACAAGCCTGACGTCAAAGACCCTCTCTGATCCCCCTCTATCCCCCTCCCTCCCTTCAGCCTCAGGGAGAGAAAAGAGGAGGAGGGAAGAGATGCAGAGGAAAAAAAGCACTTGTGTCCCATTAAATGTAATTGCCACAAAGATGACAGGCACCCAGCTCCTGCAAGCCCGCAGTTGGCTCCCTGGCACCCCAAAGTATTTGCTCAGCTCAGTTATTTCCCCTGGGTTTGACTACAGCTTCCTCTAGCCATACGCAGGCTGAATACTCCCAATGAATTGACTGCGGTCCCCCTTTTGGCAAATGTGGCTGTATTAGCCCTGCCAAACAACATGTAACAAGGAGAAAATAAATAAGAGCAACATTTTGCTGGTTGTATGAGTTGAGTCCTGTGGTTAAAGAAAGGGGATATAAAGAGGATTTGGGACCTGTGTCTGAAATCATCATTAAGAGTTTGGTGGAGAACTTTGGGGAATTTTTGCAGGTCAGAAGAATGGAACATTTGTCTAGATCAGTATTTCTCAACCGTGGCAGCTTGAAGATGTGTGGACTTCAACTCCCAGAATTCCCCAGCCAGCTATGTTGGCTATGCTGGCTGGGGAATTCTGGGAGTTGAAGTCCACACATCTTCAGGCTGCCAAGGTTGAGAAACACTGGTCTAAAACATATGGAGCAGACAGTTTCTGATCTTCCACAGCTATGTAGGAAACAGAGGAGGGCAAATGCTAGACAGCCCATGAAAAGCAAACTTTCAAGCCTTTGGGAATACACACTTGGGACTTACCTACATTCAGTATATCCACAAACACTGAAATAGTGGCTTTATTCTGTGACTGTCCCCCTGCTCTCCCACCCACATGATACTCAAGCAGCATCTAAATACAGAGGCTGGACTTAAATTTCAAAGTTGACAAGCATTAATAAAGCTACTCTCCACACCTCAACATCTTCAATAGGGTTGACTGGGAGCTATATTTACTTTCTTTGATAGAAACTGAATTCTTCTTCTAAATCCCAGAAAACCTACCTGTTTTTATATTTTATATTCATTGCCTGATCATCCATATCAAAGCAGGCTTAAAATTCTCCAGATTAAATGAATAAAACGTTCACCCTCCGCTTAGTCTGCTAGTTATTATTATCAAGTATTCAGATATTTCCATGAGGCTGGAAGCCCAGATATTTTTGATTGGTCTGAGAGTGTAGCCTAGTGCAAAACGATCTATGTGCTTTAGATCAAGAGGAGGAGATCAACTCCCAACAACTACTATGAGCATGGTCAACAGCCATGAATGCTGAGTGCTCCCACTCCCTGAAATAAACTCTGTGTGTGTGTGTGTGTGTATACACACACACACACACACACACACCTTGCTTGTTTGTTGGATTGATGACCCCATCCACTGGCAATTATTCTAAAGAAGCCAGATAGATAGATAGATAGATAGATAGATAGATAGATAGATAGATAGATAGATGATAGAGATTTTCACTTTTAAAAGGCAAGTTCATGGGGCAGGGAGGAGAGAATTCTAGAATTCAGGAGCAGATCATCATAAGCTGTATATTGAGTTGTGTTTAGAACTGCTGTGTTAAATCTCTGGTTGATCTGCTGCCAGCTGCTCAATCCTATAGAAAGCAAGTCTACATACATTCCATAAACAGGCCAAATAAATATATGATGACCTGTTTGGTGCACATTGCTGGCTTTTTATTTTGTCACTGGATCAAGAATAAGGGTACTATTACCCACATCCTTTCATAAACTGCAGATTCCTAAAATAAGGTAGGTAATGGCTAAAAATCATATTAATAACAGAACAGATAGTTAAATTTGTCAAGTTTGATTCTATCTGTTTTCACATTTTTCCAATATTATGTTGGTACTGTTACCTTTATGAATGAGCTTGAATTTCTTCTTATAAGACCTGCATAAACCTTCTTATAAAAACCTAAACTCATTTTAGTAGGCACTTCTTCTAACCAATTATTTTATGCACTTCTGATATACCTAATTTTGCAAGCAACTGTCCCTAATGTACATTGTGCATTGTTTTCCCTTACATATTTTTGTGTATGTTTCCATTCTAATATATACATTTTCTTAGGCATTTTCAAGTGGTAGGTTATATTGCAAAAATTTGAAAAGCTGCAGATATCACTGTTTAATTACATTCTAGTTTGTACAAAGCTTTGGGAGGTGAAAATTAAATAAACTCACATTGAAATGTGAACTAAATTAATTTTCTCTGAAGGTTAACAGTCCCTTCCAATGTTTGAGACTGAAAAAAAAATCCTACATAGGCCCCTCAGCAATAGCCAGATGGTTTCTACCTTTGCTAGGCAATATAAGAGATAAAATGGGTGGTGGCTGTCACTGTGGCCCAATGTGCTGGTCTTTCTCTCATCTCGGTTCAGAGAACAAGAAGAGCCAGAGGCAGAGCAACCTGAGTGAGAAGAAGGTTTCTGTCAAGTCCAAGTCAAGAGAGGGCGAATTGGCACTGGACCTAGATGCTTTAAAGTGTAATATCATGAAGGAGAAACTGACATGAAGATCCTACCAGTTAGTTTACACCCAGCACTAGGATGATATCTTAGTGATCTGAGGCAGAAGATAGCTAATCCCTCTGACTCACTGATTGGTCAATGGGTTGGATTAGAATCTATTGGCCAGGTTTGTCAATCTTCTTTTTCTTCCTTTTTTCTTCCTCTTTCTCAGTGCCTCTTCATGGGTAGAGAGAAGGGGATGTTTTGCAGAGTGAAACTTGCTTGTTTTGTCCCCCCAAGGGAAAAACCTAACAGATTGAATATGATTGCTAGAGAGGCTGATCTATATCGTCTTTGAAATGACAACAGAAATGGATATACAGTAGCAGTTTCTTAGAGGTGTCAATGAAGGTTCTCAGTCATCCAGGTGGAACAGTCTGTGGCTTGAATCATGTCAACTGGATTTCTATTTTCTCAGTGGAAACATTTCGCTCCTTATCCAAGGAGCTTCTTCAGTCTGAGCAAAGTTAGTAAGGGAATCCTTAAATATGTTTCTAGGGTGGCTGTGTGACCTTACACCTGGGGCTAGGTCATGGTTATTTTGAGATGTTATTTCTAAGTCCCTTTATCATCTAAAGGAGGATCGTTAAGATTACCATGCTGCTGTTGAGCTTGCCAAATGGTCTTAATCTTCCTAGCACAGAAGACAAAGCAGGAAGGAAGATAGGGGAAAGATTGTGCCTGAGGCCCCCACCTCTATTCAAGGAAGGATTTTCCAAGTTGGCATAAATGGATTCCTTGACCCCTCTCTCAAACCACCTATCTTCTCTGTCTAAAATGGGAACATTAATGTCCTCAAATGAGTGTCCTTTTTCCTTTAGATGAAGATAAACTGCTGACTCTGGTCCTGTGGTGTTACTTCTCCTGTGTTGGGCCATCCTCCTGTACAAAGGTTGTTTGGTTTCTCCAATGTAGAGTTCAGAGCACTCCTCAGTGCACTGGATTGCATAAACTACATTGCTTTTCTTGTGTTTTGGAGTTTGATCTTTGGGGTGTACAAGCCTCTGTCTCAGTGTGTTGGTGGGTTTGAAATATACAGGTATGTGGTGTTTGCCAAATATCCGTTTTATCTTTTCAGACACGCCAGCCATGTAAGGAATGACCAGGTTCTTCCGTTTACTCTGAGTCTCAGCCCTATATGTCGCTGTTTTAGGTCTGGTAGACTTAGATTTAGTGAAGGCCCAATTTGGATATCCACAGGCCTTCAGAGCTGTTCTCAGGTGCTGCTTTTCATTCTTTTTGGAATCCATGGAGGTGGGGATGGTTTCTGCTCTGTGTGACAATGTCCTGATGACTCCTAGTTTGTGCTGCAGTGGATGGTGGGAGTCAAACATCAGATATTGATCTGTGTGTGTGGGTTTCCTGTAGATCCCTATTTCTAGCTTGCCACCGGTCCCAATGAGGACTTCACAGTCTAGGAATGCCAGTCTGTTGTCCTTGGTGTCTTCTCTGGTGAACCTAATGTTGGCATCTATGGTGTTTATATGGTCTGTGAAGGCCTGTACTTCCTGGGCCTTGATTTTGACCCAGGTGTCATCCACATACCTAAACCAGTGGGTGGGCACCGTTCCCTGGAATGTGTTGAGTGCTTTCTTCTCCACGTCTTCCATGTATAAATTGGCCACAATGGGTGACACAGGAGAACCCATGGCACAGCCGTGTTTTTGTCTGTAAAAGTCACCTCTGTATGAGAAATAAGTGGTGTTAAGACACAGGTCCAGAAGATGGCAGATCTGGTTTGGGTTGAGATGGTTTCTCCTTTCAAGGGTGCTGTCCTCTTCTAGTCTCTTCCTGACAGCGGATAGAGCATGAGTGGTGGGGATGCTGGTGAAAAGGGAGGACACATCGAAGGAGACCATAGTTTCATCTGTATCCAGTTTCAGGATCTTTGCTTTGGAAACAAATTCTTCCGAATTTTGGATGTGGTGTTCAGAGTGTCCAACTAGAGGTGCTAGTATGGTAGAGAGGTGTTTGGCAATGTTGTATGTTACCGAATTAATGCTGCTGACTATGGGTCGGAGGGGTGTTCCTTCCTTGTGGATCTTAGGAAGTCCGTAGATGCAAGGGATGGCTTCTCCAGGATACAGACGGTGGTAGGTAATCCTATCGATGGAGCCATCATGTTCCAATTGTTTCAAACTGTCTATTACCTTTTTCTTGTAATTGCTGGTGGGGTCTCTTTTCAGTTTTTCATATGTATGGTGATCCTCCAAAAGTGAGGTAATTTTATTGTGGTAGTCTGCAGTGTTTAGAACCACTGTACATCTTCCTTTGTCAGCAGGTAAAATGGTGATGGTTTCATCTTTGCTGAGGGTTTTCAGGGCTCTCCTCTCTTGGACGGTAAGGTTGGGGGGGGGAGGTTGAGCACTGGACAGAGCTGCAGATATTTTAAGCCGGAGTTGTTCCACTTCCTCAAAAGGTAGGTGGTTGTTGTGGATGGCAGATTCTGTGGCTGTAATGAGCTCCACCACCGGAACTTGCTTGGGAGTGATGGCAAAATTAAGACCTTTGGCTAGGACATCTCTCTCTGTTTGGGTGAGTTCTCTGTCTGAGAGATTTTTCACCCACATGTTCTTTTTGTCCTCTGTGGTCCTGTTGTTGTTGTTCCTCCCAGCGGTTTCTCCAGTTCCTTGTTTCTGCTTGCTGTGAGAAAGAAGAATGTCAAATTTCTTAGTTTGCCTCTCCTTGACCTTGTGATGCTGGGCCAGCTGTACTTTATTGCCAAGCTGAATAACTCTATCCAGGACTGGGTCAGGAAGGGTGGCTGTGAGTTCCTGGTGAAGGTTTTCAAAATTGTATTGCAGGGCATCAATGGTGAAGTGGAATTTCTTAGAGGTGAGCATAAATATTTGTAATGAATAATTCAAGAGAACTACCAAGTGGGCCTCCTCATCTTTCCCATTCCATAATCCTCAGCATTCCAGTTGCAAGGAGGGAGAATTGCTGTGCTACAACAAGGCAACTTCCAGCTGATATTTGCAACCCTTAAATCCTTCAGTGTAGTTACTAATTTCTTTGTTTTTGTTGCTTGTAGCACTAATGCAATTTGGGTATCTAGGCCTATCTTAGCATTTGGGGCTCTGTAGTCGAATCTGGTAATGGAGACAAGTTGATAGAATCTGAAGGGAATTATGAAGTCACTTTGTTCTCCCAGTAGATTCTATCTGAAAAGATTATTAGAGTACTATGCATCAAGGAAGTTATGTGATGTGGTTCCTGTAACAAGCAGAAAAGTGAAAACTACCCTGGGGGTTGGCTTAGTGGAACCGATCAAATGGGAGAGAAACAGTTCAGGCTGTGCTTAAACACAAGTCCAAAGGAGATGAAAGAAATGGCATGATCAAGGGCAACAATGTGAATCCTTGGGATGCTTGCTTTGACTTCTGAGCATTGTTTTGGAGATATAATGAAGGGAAAATATACCTTCCAGGCATATGAACAGAGACATTATAACCTTAAAATTCTGTATGAAATGTGCCCATCACTCAAGCTCTTTCATATGGGTTTTGTGTACTGAAAGGTTCTAAATGATTACATTCCAGGAATGTAGTAAGAGCTGTCTGCCTAGTTCTGGCACCAACATAGTATCTTTTTGCTAGTGTTCTCCTAAGAAGCTGAGGCACAAGTGTAGGACTGTTGTGGAAGACAAGTGTAATGGCAAAGAGGCATAGATGGTCTCCTCCATTTTTCCCTGTGCTTTCTTGTATAAAATGGCTTCTTCTTTCTCAACCTGTGTGTAGTGTAGCCAGGAAAGGCCTTAGATTTCTGACAGCAAACCTCTGCATTACCCTCCTAGTCGCTCGTCATGCAGTTTAGCTTAAGAATCTTACCTCTTTCTTTTAGAAGTGCATTGCCAAGGTCAACCACCTGTGCAAGGAGGATGTGAGGGTGAGCTAGTATTGTCTTTGGAAAGCTAGTAGGTAAGAAGTATAAGCAATAAATGCACTTTATAAGCAATTGCAATAGAATACTATATAAGCTGGAAAACCCCTTTTAGGGATGAGTTTCAGCATAGGGGGTGCTATGCTATAGAGGAAACTCACACCTGAGGGGGCGTGGTGGCTCGGTAAGACGCCAGGCTTGTCGATCGGAAGATCGCAAGTTCGGAGGTTCAAATCCCTAGCCCTGCGTGCGGAGTGAGCTCCCGCACTAGCTCCAGCTCTTGCCAACCTAGCAATTCAAAAGCATGCAAATGCAAGTAGATGAATAGGTACCACTTCGGTGGGTAGGTAATAGCGTTCCGCGCGTGTCATGCGGCCACATGACTGTGGAAGCGTCTTCGGACAACGCTGGCTCTTTGGCTAACAAACGGAGATGAGCACCGGCCCCTGGAGTTGGACACGACTGCACAAATGTGTGGGGGGAACCTTTACCTTCAGCATAGGCCATCCAAGGAATGGTGCTACATGGTAGCTGGAACTGGGAGAACATTATGAATATGTTGTTTTTGAAAAAGGATGGAGCTGCCAACTTCAATTATTGCCAACAACAACAACAATAATAAATAATAATAACTGCTGAGGAATGCAGGTTTTGCCTGTATTAACACTCCACTACTGAATGATGCCATGTCTTTTTTTATTCCCTTGCCAGTGAATATTTTCTGTCTATGTTATATTTTATAGCTAAAGTTCTTATTTTGCTTTGCTTAACAAATTCTTTCAGCTTCTACCTCATTTGTCTGCTCTGCACTGGAATCCGCAAACTTCCTGCACACATTTTCCCTTGGCAAAGCAGCAAGAAAATTGCCTCTACGATTTGAGGCTCCTGATATTGCTTCCTCCGAGGAAGAGGGGGACGTGGATGGGAAGAAGAAGAGGACAGTTTGCTCTGGCAAACACCAAGGCTCATATTCAAATCCTGAAGACCCTTTCACAGCCTGATACCTTCAATGAGGAATGAAGCCCATGCTGTAGCTAGAAGCTAGCATGCTTTCAGCCTTCTGTAATCTCTTCATAGACCTATTGTTTTTTGAGGCACAGCAAACTAATAAATGTGGCACTTGGGGCAGTTTGCAAGAATGTTCTTAGAGAGCTTGGCTTCCTTACTTGGGTGATCAGGACTTATATTTATTTCTTGGCTGTAGCTTTCTCTCTGGAGCCCATCCTCAGTTTGGGCTTCTGGTACTATCATCAAGCAATAACATGATGAGCTCACCAATGCCACTTTTCTGGATCTGGCAGGCCTGAGGAGGACCAGCAAATGGCCTGCTTGCTCCCTTTTCCTTAGGTACCCATTCTTTATTCACACCATGGATGAAGCAGGAACCGCAGAAGCAGCAGTTGGAGGCTTGGAATGAGCTCAGCTTTGTAGGAGCTAGCAGTACAACATTTTGGTCCAGACTTGGCCCAAGGCACTTGCAATGGGCTGACAAGTAAATATGGCAGTAGAATCACGTCTGAGGTAATTAGCGTTTGCTACTCGGAGCTTCTGCAAGGAATGGCAGAGCTGAAGCTAGCCAAACCAAGATGGCCAATAGTACTGGAAGTTGACGGCAGCCTCTAAACTAGATAATAACAAATCTCAAAAATACATGCTCAATAGTTGCTCAATTGGGTGAAAAGACATTTTCCGAAGTTCTGCCCCTACCTGTGCAAATTGTCAGGGCTGGAAATGTGCTTTCCAAAGCTAAGGAGAATCTAGAAGCAAGATGGCTGAATGACTTGTGAAAAGGACAATAGACAATACAGAGGAACTTGAGGGTGGGGAAAAGGAGAAACCTCAAGCACAAGGAAAATGCCAAAAGCAGCAAGGATAAGCGATAATGAGGAGGAATATTGTGAGGAAACTTCATCATTTTTTATGTATCATAAAATCAGGTTACAGAGATGACATCACGAAGTACATTGCAATGTTTATCGTCACATCTTGTGGTAGCAAATTCCAAATGTGAATTATGTATTGTGTAAAAAAATATTTGTCCTGATTCTTACAAAATTCTATTTCATTGGGTGATCTCTGGTTCTAGCATTTTGGGAAGGGGGAAATAGCTTCTCCTTGTCCACTTTATCCACACCATGCATAATTCTGTACACCTCAATCATGTCCCCTCTCATTTGCCTCCTTTCTAGACTAAAAAGCCCCAAATGTTGCAACCTTTCCTCAGAGGGAATCTGCTCCAGCCCCTTGATCGTCTTATTGCCCTCCTCTGAACCTTCTCTAGTTCCCCTATATCCTTTTTGAGGTGCAGTGACCAAAACTGCACACAATATTCCAGATGCAGTCGCACCACTGATTTATATAAGGGCATTTCCCCGCCCGTCACTGCTAGCTCTGATCCCATTAGAGTCCTTTATTGAAGAGAGAGTCCATTCCTTACGCAGCCATGAATGCATGAGATTGTATCTCCTTCCAGTGCCAACATCTGGTCAGGGTTGGTCTTATGCATTGGCCCAAGGACCAAGCTTGCCATTTAGTGGAATGAAACAGTTGCCTTGGCATTGGATGCTGGGTGACATCAGCAAGGTGTTGCAAAATATGATGTACATTGGGTGATGTATCCTTCACCATCAAGTGCAGTAGAGAAAACTGCCTATTGCAAATGTCAAAAGCTTTTACTTGTGGTGGAGGTGGGGGGGGGGAACTGCTGATGGCCAGCAGCTTTGGTCCAAGCAGCAAAATATTTCCGGCCAAAGCTGCTTGACACATAGTAGAGAGGCTGGATTGCACTCTCCATTTTGAGAGTGAGGTAGAAGAGCCAGTATTGTCCCATCTTGTGCATATATACATTCTTTAAAAATGTTTAATGTATCTTCTGCAAAAAAAAAAAAAAAAGCATACAGGACAATTACTTGCAGATGATGGGGAGAGGATAAAACCAACAGAAATGTTCACACAGGTTTATTTGCGAAGCCCAATCTCCATGTAGTTTCTCCCTACTCCCTCTCTCCTATAATCTTGAATAATTACAGTCTGTCACTTGAGGCAATTACAGCACAGTTTGGCATTCACTGAAAACTGTGCCATTCTCCCTTTACAGCTCCAATCAAGAAAAGCAAAAGCAATAGAGTTTAATAACCCATAATGATTCTTCACAGCTTAGCACCACCAGCAACCTTTCTCGGACTTGAGCGACAACAGGAAAAATAGAATTAAAATCCTGCATGGTTACATGAACTTCAGACCCTCTCATTATATAGCAACTCAGCTGCTGATTGCAGTCTGCAAATAGCAAATTCTTGTGTCATCCCAATGAAGTGAATGGTCCCACCCCAGAGAGAGGGCTTTAAAAACAGGCCCCTTCAGGGCCTATGTTTTCTCCTGCAAGTAAACATAGGCTGCTTTGGTTAAACAAAAGGAAAAAAAAACTTTTCAGAACCAAAAGCAGACTCAGGAGTCTGCTGGTTGAAATGAACAGAGGAATAATCAGACGCTGCTTAGCTGTTTCCCCTTCAAGAATTTTTTTTATTATTTATTTAATGTTTATCCCGCCTTTATTATTTTTATAAGTAACTTGAGGTGGCGAACATACCTAATACTCCTTCCTCCTCCTATTTTCCCCACAACAACAACCCTGTGAGGTGAGTGGGCTGAGAGAGAGTGACTGGCCCAAGGTCACCCAGCCGGTTTTCGTGCCTAAGGCGGGACTAGAACTCTCAGTCTCCTGGTTTCTAGCCCAGTACCTTAACCACTAGACCTAACTGGCTCACATCTCTCCTATCATACACCCAGAGAGTTGTTTTTCCTCCACTTGTTAGAGGAGACTTACAGATGCATTCAATGGTAGAGTAGACGCACTTGCCCTTTGCAATGCTCTCCCTCCAATATACAATTGGCCCCAACCCTTCTGGCCTTTAGCAAGGTTCTAAAACCTGCTTTTCTCAAGTGTTGAGGCCAAGTTGACTGGAGTTCCTACCTGGAGGGTTCCGATTGCCTATTAATTAATCGTTGTTGTTTTTAACTGCACTTTTTTCTTGTTGTATGCTGATTGTAGCCCACACAGAGTCACAATTGCTTGAGTTGGGCAGCCATTGTGGGAATTATCAGGGGTACACTCAGCATTGCCTCATAAGCATAAGGGGGGTCGTTCTAGTAAACACATCTCTATTGTGCTTGTGGGATGTCACATGGGTCACCTGATTTCCACTTCCTTTCTCCTTCTTTGAGTTTGGGGATTAACAATCTCCATTTACTCTTTGGGCACACCTGCAAGCAGGAGGTGCTGCAGAATGCAGCTCTCGTCCTTTCATCTCACTTGCACACAGACATTTCCATTTCTATAACGATTGTCTACAAAGAACCGGTGATGATTAAGTGTTTTCTACTATGAATCTACTTGTATCCAGATCTCCTGAACAAATGTAAGCTATCTCTATTTTTTTCTTCATCTAACTACTGTGTGAAGACTGAATTTATTTCTGAACGTAATTAAGCTTAATGTGCAAGTCCTTTTTTGGTTCACACTTCTACTTTGCAAGATTGTTGTTAGCTGCTTTTCTTTCTTTTTCTTCTTTTTTTAAGGGTTCTTTTATTAACCTTCAAAACTCCATCAGCCATATACATTTCTTACAAACAAACACATTGTGTAATCAGCAGTTCAACAATTCCTATGAGGGGAAAAAACAAGAGGAAGCAAAGCTCTTTTATTGCAGGGGATTTTTTTTAAGAGCAAAATGAAAGAAAGACCAGGGGCTTCATCCACTTCAAGATAAAGTGACCCAGCTGTGACTTATGGAAGTAATTCATACCCTCAACACTAATCAAGACAAACCCGGTTAGGACAGAGAAACAGCCCCTTTGATCTGATAAAATCATCTTCATGCTTGGCCTTCTACTGTCCTGCTAGGAGAAAAACATTGGTGGTTTATGTGATATGGAGTAGCAGAGAAGCAGGGGTTAAGCAGCATACCGATCCCCAACAGACAAGCACAATTCTTCTGAGAGAATCAAAAACAAAGCAGAGAAGAGAAATGTTATTTCTTCAACCCAGTTTTCTGCCTTTAGTCCTTCCAGTGCAGAAAAGTTCTAGCTGAGTGGAAAACTAGCAGGTGACGCTATATGAACCCATCTTAAAATCATGAGGGTCATGATTTAAGCTTACCAGCAAGCCCATTTCCTATATATCCTACACTCAGATATAAACATAGAAAAGAACATTTAGTGGTAAAGGCAACTCTTCATTAAGATTTCTATATTTTACTCATTAAAATCCACATTGTTCAACGTGGCACTTTTTATCCTCATAACAATCCTGCAGAGTAGTTTATGTCAAGAGGTAATTTATATGTACAGTATAGTTGAAAATTAGAAAACTGCTTAGAAAAGGAATGCAACACACCGCATCACCATGAGTAAAACTATCACCAAGCAGCATGTGTATCAATCTGCTTTCCACTGCTGATAAGCAACTACAAGGATCCTCCCTCTGTTCTAAAGGTCCTTCCTTGTTAATTTCACCTGGAATGG
This sequence comes from Charina bottae, assembly GCA_023362775.1. NCBI lineage: Eukaryota > Metazoa > Chordata > Lepidosauria > Squamata > Charinaidae > Charina > Charina bottae. The sequence continues at coordinate 187,401,446 of JALMGJ010000001.1, read as the reverse complement.
ACCACCACCTTTTACACAGATAATCTTCTGTCTCTTTTTCAAACAGAGAACTGTCTTTTATAAAGGTAAATAGGTTGTGGTGATACTTCAGGCAGGTAACTAGTATTAACATAAGACTGAATGAGAAATACAAACATTCTGACAAAGGGCCTGAATGCTGTTTCCCCCCCCCCCAAAAAAAAAAAAAAGTTGTACAACTGAATGTTATTAAAAGTTTTTGATCGCATACTACTCTTAGTTTCCTGAAAATTTGATGTCCACTGATGGGAAGCATTGGAAGCACTGGGTGACATTTCTTTCTTTCTTTTTAATACAAACAATGTTTTGGCACTGTTAGATTATTGGAAAGTGAATTTCTGTTACTTAGTTCCAAAATAAGAGAGAAAACATATCTTACTTTTGAGATGGAAATGCTCTTGTAACAATTAAAATTGACAAGGACCAGAAAAAGGGCAGGAAGTAAACAAGACATTGAAAAAAGCATATTAATGAGTCAACAATAGAGCTAAATACAGCAGTTGTCTCCAATCAATATGGAAACATTTAGGTATAAAGCAGCCATTTAAAACACTGACAGCAAGAAAGCAGGACAGTAGTTAAAAAAAAGTAATGATGGGAGAACTCCTCTTAGCTGTATTTGGAACTAACGCTATGTATTTTCAAAATGAATGGATAATCAATCATTGTATAAACTTTGTTGTTTATTCGTTCAGTCGTTTCCGACTCTTCGTGACTTCATGGACCAGCCCACGCCAGAGCTTTCTGTCGGCCATCACCATCCCCAGCTCCCCAATGGTTGAGTCCGTCGCCTCCAGAATACCATCCATCCATCTTGCCCTTCGTCGGCCCCTCTTCCTTTTGCCTTCCACTTTTCCTAGCATCAGCTTCTTCTCCAGGGTATCCTGTCTTCTCATTATGTGGCCAAAGTACTTCAGTTTTGCCTTTAATATCATTCCCTCGAGCAGTCTGGCTTGATTTCCTGGAGTATGGACTGGTTTGATCTTCTTGCAGTCCAAGGCACTCTCAGAATTTTCCTCCAACACCACAGTTCAAAAGCATCTATCTTCCTTCGCTCAGCCTTCCTTATGGTCCAGCTCTCGCAGCCATAGGTTACTACAGGAAATACCATTGCTTTAACTATGCGGACCTTTGTTGTCAGTGTGATGTCTCTGCTCTTAACTATTTTATCAAGATTTGCCATTGCTCTCCTCCCAAGAAGTAGACGTCTTCTGATTTCCTGGCTGCAGTCAGCATTTGCAGTAATCTTTGCGCCTAGAAATACAAAGTCTGTCACTGCCTCCACTTTTTCTCCCTCTATTTGCCAGTCATCAATCAAGCTCGTTGCCATAATCTTGGTTTTTTTGAGGTTTAACTGCAACCCAGCTTTTGCACTTTCTTCTTTCACCTTCGTCATAAGGCTCCTCAACTCCTCCTCGCTTTCAGCCATCAAAGTGGTATCATCTGCATATCTGAGATTGTTAATGTTTCTTCCAGCGATTTTAACTCCAGCCTTGGATTCCTCAAGCCCAGCACGTCGCATGATGTGTTCTGCGTACAGGTTGAATAGGTAGGGTGAGAGTATACAACCCTGCCATACTCCTTTCCCAATCTTAAACCAGTCTGTTGTTCCGTGCTCTGTTCTTACCGTTGCTACTTGGTCGTTATACAGATTCCTCAGGAGGCAGACAAGATGACTTGGTATCCCCATACCACCAAGAACTTGCCACAATTTGTTATGATCCACACAGTCAAAGGCTTTAGAATAGTCAATAAAACAGAAATAGATGTTTTTCTGAAATTCCCTGGCTTTCTCCATTATCCAGCGGATATTGGCAATTTGGTCTCTAGTTCCTCTGCCTTTTCTAAACCCAGCTTGTACATCTGGCAATTCTCGCTCCATGAATTGCTGGAGTCTACCTTGCAAGATCTTGAGCATTACCTTACTGGCATGTGAAATAAGTGCCACTGTTCGATAGTTTGAACATTCTTTAGTGCTTCCCTTTTTTGGTATGGGGATATAAGCTGATTTTTTCCAATCTGATGGCCATTCTTGTGTTTTCCAAATTTGCTGGCATATGGCATGCATCACCTTGACAGCATCATCTTGCAAGATTTTAAACAGTTCAGCTGGGATACCATCGTCTCCTGCTGCCTTGTTATTAGCAATGCTTCTTAAGGCCCATTCAACCTCACTCTTCAGGATGTCTGGCTCTAACTCACTGACCACACCGTCAAAGCTATCTCCAATATTATTATCCTTCCTATACAGATCTTCCGTATATTCTTGCCACCTTTTCTTGATCTCTTCCGCTTCTGTTAGGTCCTTACCATCTTTGTTTTTGATCATACCCATTTTTGCCTGGAATTTACCTCCGATGTTTCTAATTTTCTGGAAGAGGTCTCTTGTCCTTCCTATTCTATTGTCTTCTTCCACTTCCGCACATTGCTTGTTTAAAAATAATTCCTTATCTCTTCTGGCTAACCTCTGGAATTTTGCATTTAATTGGGCATATCTCCCCCTATCACTGTTGCCTTTTGCTTTCCTTCTTTCTTGGGCTACTTCCAGTGTTTCAGCAGACAGCCATCTTGCCTTCTTGGTTTTCTTTTTCTTTGCGACGTTTTTTGTTGCCGCCTCCTGAACAATGTTGCGAACTTCTGTCCATAGTTCTTCTGGGACCCTATCTACTAAATCTAGTCCCTTAAATCTATTCTTCACCTCCACTGCATATTCCTTAGGAATATTAGTGAGCTCATATCTAACTGATCTGTGGGTCTTCCCTATTCTCTTTAGTCTGATTCTAAATTTTGCAATAAGAAGTTCGTGATCTGAACTACAGTCAGCTCCAGGTCTTGTTTTTACCGACTGTATAGATGTCCGCCACCTTTGGCTGCAAATGATGTAGTCAATCTGATTTCGGTGTCGACCATCTGGTGAAGTCCATGTATAAAGTCGTCTTTTAGGTTGTTGGAAGAGAGTGTTTGTTATGCACAGTGAGTTGTCTTGGCAAAATTCTATCAGCCTATGTCCTGCTTCATTTTGTTCTCCCAGACCATGCTTGCCTGTAATTCCAGGTGTCGTCTGACTACCCACCTTAGCATTCCAGTCTCATGTAATGAAAATAACACCTCTTTTTTGTGTATTATCTAGTAGGTGCTGCAGATCCTCATAGAACTGATCTGCTTCTTCAGCATCTGTGGTTGGGGCGTATATTTGGATCACTGTGATGTTAAATGGCTTACCCTGAATTCGAATTGAGATCATTCTATCGTTTTTTGGATTGTATCCAAGCACTGCTTTAGCCACTTTATTATTAATTATGAAGGCTACTCCATTTCTTCTGTGGTCCTCTTGTCCACAGTAGTAGATCTGGTGGTCATCTGATGTGAAGTGGCCCATCCCAGTCCATTTCAGTTCACTGACACCTAAAATGTCTATATTTAATCTTGACATCTCACCAATAACCACATCCAATTTGCCCTGGCTCATAGATCTTACATTCCAGGTTCCTATGGTGTGTTGATCTTTAGAACATCGGATTCGTCGTTCACCACCAGCACCGTCGGCCGCTAGCCGTCCTTTCGGCTTTGAGCTAGCTGCGTCATCACATCTGGGGCTAGTTGAACGTATCCTCTGTTCCTCCCCAGTAGCATTTTGACCATCTTCCGACCTGGGAGTCCCATCTTCCGATGGTATACCGACATATCTCTGGTTGTACTGATCCATTTAGTTTTCATGGCAAGAATACTGGGGTGGGTTGCCATTACCTTCCCCAGGGATCATATTTAGTCTGACCTCTCTGCCACGACCTTCCCGTCTTGGGTATCCCTTCACGGTTTAGCTCATGGTTTCATTGAGGTGCTCAAGCTCCAGCACCACGACAAGGTAATGATCGCCTTTGCTGGAGTGTATAAACTTAGCCGATTCTAAAGTTGAGCCACCCTGCCCCAGACTGCTCACTAGGATGTGATGGCCATTTTCCCATGACCCACACTTACCCAGTAGTGGCTATGAAGTCCTATATGCCTTGGCCTCAAACTGAACGTTGTCAGACTTCGTCAGCCCAACAAGGTGGACCAGACTAAGAAACCAATGCCATTCAGTAGCTTGAATCATGTCAACTGGATTTCTATTTTCTCAGTGGAAACGTTTCGCTCCTTATCCAAGGAGCTTATATTTATATTTAGGATTCCCTTACTAACTTTGCTCAGACTGAAGAAGCTCCTTGGATAAGGAGCGAAACGTTTCCACTGAGAAAATAGAAATCCAGTTGACATGATTCAAGCTACAGACAATTCCACCTGGATGACTAAGAACCTTCATAGACAATGCCATTCAGGTCAGGACTATTTTTATTGTAACAGCTATAGTCACAGAAAGAGAGCAAGTCTGGTGTATTGGTTAAGGCATGAGGCTAGAAACCGGGAGACCGTGAGTTCTAGTCCCACCTTGGGCACGAAGCCAGCTGGGTGACCTTGGGCCAGTCCCTCTCTCTCAGCCCTAGGAAGGAGGCAATGGCAAACCACTTCTGAAAATCCTTGCCAAGAAAACTGCAGGGACTTCTCCAGGCAGAATCGGACATGATTGAACGGATTAAAAAAAATAGTAACAGAATCTTGTAAGTCTGAATGCACTTCCCTCTTCCTTAGTTTGTTTTTGTATGAACTAGGGGAAATGTTCATGTGAACATTTTCTCACATTATTTTCTTGGCCTGGACTTAAGTCCCTCTTATCTGACCCATTGCCTTGGTAGAGCTCTTCCTCCTGTCTTTCAAGTCCATTCCCTCTTCCCTCTACAGACTTTCTATAATAAAATTCACTGTCTAATTAAGGTAATATTTCTGTTTTCTCCACTGAAACCCAGATAATTTCTCTGCTGTTGTCCTATGTATCTATTCCTGTATCCTCAAATCTTGTATCCATTTGATGATGCTTTCAAGAGTAATGTGCTTGTAATCCTAGATTAACTCCTTGGTTTTGGTAGCACCTAAGGACACTCCCTTGTCATGTACAACAAAGAACTTGAATGGAAACTAATTGTCATTAGCACCAATAAGATTTTTTCTCTCATATAGACATGACCCACAAAAATGTGTATGACTTGTTTTTAGGACTACAGCAGGGAAAGGAGAGATCAAATCTCTTCCTTTATATTGTAATCCCAATTCAGACTGGGGAGTCCCATTACCTTAAGACCCTTTTAAAAGAGCAGCGTCCCAATTTTTAGCATTATATGCAGTATTTCTTCAAGATGTACATCCTGTTCTATCATAATCACCATTACTAACTGGCTGCAGTGGCCAAAACAGACCTGATTTGGTGCATACGAAAAGTCTGAACCTGAACTGGACTAAAGGCAGCAACTCTACAATTGAGATAGAAGGAAAAAATGTGTCAACACTGGTCTGAACAATTATCAGAACTTCGTAGTCTAATCTGGAAAGCCAAGATTAAAATGCTACCTTTTAAAGTCCATTACTTTCCTCTCGGGGCAGCTTGTGACTGCTCCAAAGCAGCAGGATTTGGGGTGATGCTCTCTGGAACCTCCTCAGGTCAAATCAGTCAATCCTAAAGGAAATCAACCCTGACTGCTCATTGGAAGGACAGATAGTGAAGCTGAAGCTCAAATACTTTGGCCACTTAATGAGAAGAGAGGACTCATTTGAAAAGACCCTGATGCTGGGAAAGACTGAAGGCAAAAGGAGAAGGGGACGGCAGAGGATGAGATGGTTAGATAGCATCACCGATGTAATGAACATGAATTTGAGTAAACTCTGGGAGACAGTGGAGGACAGGAAGGCCTGGCGTGCTATGGTCCATGGGGTCACGAAGAGTCGGACACAACTAAATGACTGAACAACAACCACAACAACAGGTTCTCCAAGAAGTTCAAGGTTAATTCATTAGAATACCAGATGTCTGTTCTGGGCATATTCAGGATTCTGATGCTAATCTGGAGTATGGACTCAAGAAGGACCAGAGAATGTGTCCCAGTTATTATTAACTGAGGACCCCTTATCTCAAGCTTTTACAATGTATGTGCATGCACACTCAAAAATTACATCCACAAACCAAACAGCTGAATTACACCCGGCATTTTGTAACCTAGACATTGTTCTATTGCTTACATATGATTAATTGATTATGTAACTTTTTGGAAATCAGATATTTCAAAGATCTGAGTAGATAAGTCATTTTGCAAAGGAGTTACACAATTTTTTCAGTTAGACAGAATTCTATATAGAATTCATTTTCTCTATTCCAGTGTACACACAAAATGACCACTTCTGAACAAATTACCAATGTGTCAGACAATAAATAATGTTCCAACTTTGTTAGAGACTAATTCGTCAAACAAGCCTATCAACAGCTGTATTGTGACAAGGAAGCATGGGTGATTATAGTTGGCATGTTCATTCACTCTTTTCTCTTTGTTATTCCATCCTATTTCCTCTTTTAACTGCTTTTGCTGCCTTCTAATTTTTGACTGAGCAAACTGAACTGAAAAACACTTGCATTTTTTAAACTTATAGTTTCCAGGGTTCTTTTAAATAGTACTCTAGGTTTCAGCAGAAGCTATGTTAAGCATTATAGATGATTATCTGAATTCTAGTTATATAATAAGCACAGATCCATAAGATCTTCTACTGTATATTCATTAATTCATTCATTCATTCCATAAAGGTCTTACCGGACTCAGTATGCTTCCCTCTTGCTAGCTGTTCCAATGACATTTCCTGTATGGAAGCTGGGGCAAGTCAGTTGCCCTCAACTGACCCAAGGATTCAATGGTTTGAATAAGTTTGAAGAACTCCTGTCATATCCCAAGGTCCTATAACAAGGAACCCTGACACCACCTGTAAACAGAGCTTTTCAATAACCTATTTCTTATGACTGAATGAACTGCAAGGGGGAAAAAACAGTTTTGAAGGTTCTTATCTTGTATGCATCCCACAAGACCTTTCCTGGACTGCCTGTTTTGGGAGTGTGGCTTCTAGGAGGTCTAGATACACAGGTATCTATATACATACAAATATGCCACATGCACACATTTGCAGGGGAGAAAACTCCAGGGTTGGTTGCAGTAGAGTTGGCAACTCTTTATGGATAAAGTAGACAAACTAGGCATTAGGTGGGATTTCTGTCTCTCTGTGTGTGTCTGTGTGTTTGTTTCTACTGTTCCTTTTGTGGAGGGGGAAGTGAACATTTAAACTCAGGCTCACCTTCCTTCCAGCATGAATTAGAATATCTAAACACCTGCTCATTGTTCAGGCTTTAATATCTGCTACCAGATGTGAGGATGTCTTATGTCCTTGATGCCAGTTTTATTTTTGACAGCTATTTAGGCTATGGTTTGGAATAACAGTTTTTTCAGAAAAAAGGAGAATTGTAATAGTTAAATTAGTTGCCAATTAAGAGGTCTAGAAAAAAATGCAGGCTAATATAATTCTGAGTAGGTGAATTGAGTACTTTCCAGATGTTTTAGACTGCATCTCCTATAAGCCCTGAGTAGTACTTTGGCCACATAATGAGAAGACAGGATATCCCGGAGAAGATGCTGATGCTAGGGAAAGTGGAAGGCAAAAGGAAGAGGGGCCGACCAAGGGCAAGATGGATGGATGATATTCTGGAGGTGACGGACTCGACCGTGGGGGAGCTGGGGATGGCGACGGCCGACAGGAAGCTCTGGCGTGGGCTGGTCCATGAAGTCACGAAGAGTTGGAAGTGACTGAACAAATAAACAACAACAAAAATATCCATGCTGCCTGGAACATATGGGAGAAGTCAACCAAACATCTGAACAACACAAGATTTTCTAACCTAATGTGGTCCCAACCTCCCTGAGAAATGACCAACTAGGTAGGAGAAATTCTTTAAAACATCTGGAAGGGCCCAGATTGGGAAAGGTTGAAATAGGGAATCCAAATCGTTTCAGGAACTCATATTTTGTACAAGTGAAGACAGTTTGCAGGACTCACAGCAGTCTCATCTTACTTCCTTTGAGAAAGTTATTTGCGAAGCTGGGACCAGTCGCCCTAGGGCAGCTGGTTTTGCTTCAACCATTCTTTTATTAGCATTCCGCCACTGGTGCCCCCATATTATCATTGCAAGCAGAGGATGGTGAGAAGTGTAGCACAACACCTCTAGGGATACTAGATGAGATGGGGAAGATGGTTTAATTTAAAGTTAGCAAAAATGTAACTACTACATGTTGTAAAGTATAATTCCTGATCCAGTGTTCATTCTTGACATATGAGGACTTATTTTCCAGTCCATATGCAAACGGCATCATTATAATTCTTATTACAGCCTCACCAACATCATTCCATCCGGATTTGTTGGATTACAATTTCCATCAGCCCCAGCCTGCATGTCTAAACATCTGTAGTACCTGGGATTTTTCTTCTCCTCTTGAATTCCCCATGACAATCTCATACTTTCCCGAGGGTGACTAGATTCTGTTCTGTTGCAGTTCCCCTTTGCCTGAAGGGAATTACCATTTTGTCTTTTGGACAGCTCCTATATGACTTCTTTTACCTGCCATTCCATTTTCTTTCACTTGCCTCTGCTTTCTCTCTCTCACCATGGGATGCATGTTCTGGGGCAAAGAAGGTCAAAAGGGTCCATACAAATGACTAAACAGTAATTGCAGACTGCAGTCTTTCATAGAATCTAAATTCCTCCCTGACATTTCCAGTCTCAGGCTCCCACTGACTCAGCTGCTGATTTTGATATTTAAAGAAGGATTACCTTATTTGTTATCTTTTTTCTTTAGATAAGAAAGGATACTAAGGGAAAGTTCTTTTAACACTTTCCTATGCTCTTGCCTTTGATATTGGACACATATCTGACCAGGTCCCTGCCAAGTTTCTAGTTACTGAGCATCAACTGGCCAAAGCCCTCCCAGCTCAGAGACTGATTCACACTGCTGCCCAGAGTCACTTGTTGAGATGGGCGGCTATAGAAATCGAATGAATGAATGAATGAAGCCACCAGAAGTTGGCTTCTTTTAGAGCATTTGGTGCAGTGGGTCAACATGGTCAGGTGATGCTTGCCTCAAATGAGTCATTCATTTAAGATCACAGGAGTTGCTGCCATCTAATCTTAACCTTCCAAATTACAATTAGATACAGAATATGAACACAAATTTATATCCTACCTGGAATTCATGCTAAATAAACATTGCACATCAATGTATTTACCTTTAAGTGGATAACCTGTCTTTATATGCAGAGATCTAGTGCAAGTTAAACATACTTACACCCTTTTCTATTTTTAAGTGAGGCTGCTAAATAGAGGCCCTTCTGTAGAGAAAAAAAAAGTAAGTTTATTTGTCTTCTCATCACCTTAGTTAATTCCTGTGGATTATTATTTATTTTATTTTATTATTTTATTTTATTTTTTTATTTTTTTAATTAATGAGTTTAGATTCACCAGAGTCTATTTCTGAGGAGCAGGTAATTGTTGTTTTCCTGCACAGATTTCTATTACAGTTGGAAGTATGGTTGGCAGATATACCAAATGTGTTCTTGGGATCCAGATTATGGAATTTATCCTCAGAAGCTCATTTCATCATCTGTCTGGTGCATTCTAGCATTAGCTGAAACCTTGAGCTATTTTCAATCATTCCTTTGGAAAGTATGAAAGGTCTGCAGAAATATGCAGAGTTGCCTCTCTTCTCTTGACAAGACCCTGTGTTCTGGCAACATTCTTGAGCCAATGCACGACAGACTTAATGTAAAAGAGGGCTGACTTCATCATGTAAAAGATTTGTAACGAAGGATTGATTATCTTAATGATCAGGAGGATTTCTGGGGAAGCTGGCTCTGAACCCTCCCTCACTCCCTTCTTACATTCTAAAATACATGTTTGAAGAGAGATTGCCCCTAGACTTCTAGGCTGGTAGCCTCCAGTAATCAACATGCATAGTTCTTAGAGAAAGACCTAGCTTGGAGTACAGGTGATGGTAATCCTGTGTCTCAGACACTATGGGATTATTGTTTGGGAACAATGGTAAATCTGGTAATTGAGAAGACAGTTTTAAAACATACTGTAATTTTAAAATATTGCTGTAATGCTATTATATATTATAATATGGTATTGTTTTTCAAACACTGGAATTCCAGAATCAGGTATCCAGACTTTTATATGGAACTCACCCTTTTGTGAATAATTTCCACCCTTTCTCGGGAGTGAAATGGCACTCTGAGCTTTTATGAAGTTTCCTTCATAACCATTCGGTATGGCTATGGAAAAGTTAAAGGATGTACCATGCAGGAACTCAGATGAGAATGTATTGTCTTGCTCCAACAAGATCATAATGGCAACAGAATAAACAAACAAACAAAGCAGATAACTAAGTCATCAATCCTGACCACATAAATCCAGAGCCACCTGGGGGGAGATGGGCATGTAAAATATGCAAAATCTTAAGGCTTCACACAGCTAACAAATGAAACAATGACACTCCCCCCATCAACTTGGAAAATCTGTCATTACTTTATTACTATTTTATTTTATTTTATTTTAATGATTTATATGGCCACCCATCTCACAGGAGTGACTCTGTGAGTCACTGTTTCCATCTTCAGCTTACACCCAAAATAATAATCATAGTAGTAGTAGTAGTAGTAGTAGCAATTATAGTCGTAACAATAATTTTAATACTACAGCTACTCTAAATACATTGTCTCCAGTTTGCCAAAAGTCTTCCGCCCTTTACCTAGTGACCAACCCAGATATAGATACCTCATGTGTCATCTTCTAACTACACAAGATAATAATACACTCCAGATGCATATTAACCTCCTTAAAAATTGTCTTCCCTGCATGCATATAGATTATTTTTTAAAAATCTAGATTGCTTTATGCCTTTCAACATCAGTTTCCAGGATGGTTTACAAAGGAAAAAAATGCAAATAATAATTTTAAAATGCAATAGTACGAAGTGTTACCATGAAAAGCAGTCTAAAACATCTTTGACCATTTAGAGATCTTGAAAAAATAATTTAAAAACCTTCTTTGCTTAGAATTGAAAAAACCATGGTATCAGAGAGCAAACGTATTCACAACTCCATAGAGGGAATATGTCCTTACCTGGTGCAATGAGATGCATGATATCTTTAAATGTTTATCTAGTCTAGATGAGAAACTGGACTGAGTGGCTGTAGGTTTGGCTCTTACCATTTTTATAAAAAGAACAATGGGCTTACCTTAAACATAAAATGGATTTTTTAATCCTTGAGAGAACTAGCAAGGCATGAGGATTAAATGAGGCTAGCAAAAGGTTTAGTAGAATATTATTGTTTCACACTTTCTCTAGAAACATGGCAAATGTCACTTCAGCCAGATCCTAAATATCACTAAAAACTAATATAATTTGAAAGTGGAAAAGAGGAAACACACACACACACACACACACACACACACACACACACACACACACAACCTGAGAAAGAACTGAGTGACTCATGAGCTTAAGCCTCAGTGGTGAATTTGAATTCTCTGGCAGAACAAAGATATGTGGTAGGATCTTCCATTAGTTCTCTAGAAGTATTTATGTAATCATATATTAAATAATGACATGATTTAAATATATGTTTTGGAGCATATAGTATAAGATATAATAATGTATCTTATTATTATAGTATAAGATATTATAGTATAATATTATATACTATTATATATATACTATTATATATACTATATAATAGTATAATATTATATACTATTATTATATTATAGTATAAGATATAATAATATATCTTTTTGGTATCAGGTGTTTAAGAACATAAGAAGAATCTAGTTGGATCAGACCAGAGGACCATACAGTCCAGCAACCTGTCTCCTTCAGTGGCCAGACAAATACCTCTTTGGGAGGTCACCAATCAGATATGAGATAAATTAGCCCTATCCACTGATGTTTCCCGACAGCTGATGTCCAGAGGCAAGCTGCTTTTGTTTATGCCGATAAGGATTCATTTTGGCCTCTTTACTGCAGAATTTCTCTCTGCTGTGATGTAGAGTTCCAGCAGTATATCTTTGTGATAATTCTCGATTGGCAATGGCTTAATTATACATTTATTTATAAACCTGGTTCCTAATAGGTTGTATTTTTATATAATGGAATATTGTTTTATTGTTATTTTATTGGTTTAAATATATGTGAACCATGTTTAGATGCTATGGCCTGAATGGTAGGATTAATATTTGTTTAGTCATCATCATTGTACATCTATCCCTTATCATAATGTGGCTAAATACCAAGACATCTCAGGAGGTGGGGTTGGTTCAAAATAGGCAAGATGGCAGACACAGCATTGCAATCCAAGCTGCGCTTCTTTATATCTACAACAGGGGTGTCCAATCTTTTGGCTTCCCTGGGCCACATTGAGTGAAGAGGAATTGTCTTGGGCCACACATAAAATATATAATGTAGTTAATGTATATAAGTAATAAAACTTCATTTATTTTTTAATATTTTTTATTATAAAATTTTAACAAAGAGGGCAACATAAAACTAGTGGGATATTTGACTTTGTTTTTGTGAAACTAATGCATCAATTTCTGCTTCGATGAAAGTGGTTGCAATTCTCAGTGAGTTCTCAAGGTGCTCGTCAGAAATTTTAATTCTAAATTTACTTTTTGTGTGCTTCATCCTTGAAAATAGTTGCTAACAAATATATGTGCTGCCAAAAAGCGATGTCATAAATAAGGCGTGATTGTGAAGCGAGGGATATTTTTCTCTGGGAAGATAGGTCATATAAAAGTCCAGTAGAGAGACATGATCAAATTTTTCTTTGAGTTGAATGTTGAAATGAATTGATTGCAACTCTATGCATTCCATTTGAAAATTTGGAGGTAATGTAGTTATGTCGACTGAAAATGGAATCGAAAATATACCAAAATATTGATGATTTTTCTGGAAATCTTGAAACCTGTTCTCAACTTCCTGTATCATACCGAAAAGCAAGGCTGCATATTTCTCGCTGTTCACAGGACTGTGTTTAGCCAACGTATTAAAATGTATAAAATTATTTTCCATAATTTAAGCTTGCCATACTTTAAGTTTCATTTCAAACGCTGTTATGGTTTGAAACATTGCAGTGATAAGTTGGTTTTCACCTTGAAGACGCATGTTTAACTCATTTAAATGAGCGGTCACATCTACCAAAAATGCTAAATCTGTGAGCCATTTTTATCTTCAAGTTCTGGCACAAATTTTCTTTTTGATTCCATAAATGACTTGATTTCATTTCGCAAATCATAAAATCTTTTCAGCATTTTACCCTGACATAGCCACCGTCCTTCAGAAAAGTAAAAGGTGTCCCCATAATCAGCATCCATACTTTTAAGGAACTTAAAACTTAAGGATCCCTTGGCCCTTCTGAAATTCACTGCTTTGATGACAATTTTCATGATATTATCCATTTTTAAAGCTTTCGCACATACATTTTCTTGATGTAGAATGCAGTGATACTTCATGAAATGTGAGTTGTCGGTGGCACTTGCATCGTCTTCTATCAATTTTGTAAGTCCCTCACTTTTACCAACCATCGCCGGGGCACCATCAGTAGATATACCAGATATGTTGACAATGGTTAAAGAAAATCGCTTTATGGTCAATTTTACTGCTTTGTACAAATCAAGAGATTTAGTTGTGTCTTTTAATGGCACCAAAGAAGCCATTTCTTCAGTGACATTATATTCGTTATCAATGCCTCTAATAAAAATGGCAAGTTGAACTGTATCTGTAGCATCAGTACTTTCATCCATCGCCAAAGCATAAAATTTGAAATTAGCAGTTTTACTCTTCAAACCTCTTTGAATAGATTTTCCTATTTCTTCAATTCGCCTGGCTATAGTCTGGTGAGACAAACTGATTTTAGAAAAATTGCTTTTTTTATCAGGACAAATTATATCTGCCACACTTTCCATACATTGCTTAATAAACTCACCATCAGTAAATGGTTTTGATTTTTTTTCAATCAGATTTGCTACCAAATAACTAGCTTTTATAATAGAGTCCTTAGTATTTGTCTCAACAAAAAAGTACTCATCTGTCCATTTTTCATTGAATACTCTTCCTTCATCCGCGATTTTTCTTTTTTTCTTTTCTTTTTTGGGTTCTGTTTTCTGTTGAAATGACATTGAAGCCATGCTGGAATAAATTTATTTAGGAATAAATATAAATAATAAATAAATATATTTTTTAAGAAATAACACAACAAGCCCATTGTAAATTGTTACGTAGGCAAATAAACAAAGCAAAGTTTAATAATCAAATAAGAGTGTAAAATGGGTGAACTTAGGGGTGCCCAACACTACAGGCACGACTGCATTCTGGACCAGTTGTAACTTGTGGGTGGTCCTTAAGGGCAGCCCCATGTAGAGCACATTGCAGTAATCCAAACGAGTTGTAGCTGAAACACCATCATCTGAGCAAAAAAGTGTTGGGAGTAAATTTATATTTCACTGCTGCCATGGTAGATCTGAAAAAACTTCAGCTGCTCTCAGATAAATGTTTATTGTGTAATTGTCCTTCTTCAACATCAGACCCATAGTATTGACATCATTGGGTCCCCTTGAAACTTCTTGATTTGGACTGCTAAAGATCCAGCAAAAGCTGTTTTCTAGCACCAAACGAGATGTCAGGGACATAGAGGAGCTAAATTTGTCAAGCACAATGTGGCTTAGTTCCCCATTTTTCTACTTTTGATATGCACACTTTCACACTTTCTCCCCGAAGGAGACCTCCAGCGCCGCGTCTCCCAAACCCCTCCTTTGGGAGGAGAGGGCTGGGCAGGCAGCCCCCCGCCCTGGCTTCCCAGTGCAGAGATTTATAGGCTAAGCCTCGGCAGCCCCGCCAGGAAAAGAAAGCAGCCCACCTCGTGCTTCTTGCCCGTTGCTGCAAACGCCTGATGGCACGCTCGCCCCAGCGGCAATCCGGGGCTGGCCAATCGGTGACTTGCTTCTCCACCTTGTGGCTTGCAGTGCACCTGCCACCCTTCCCAGACCTCCTCTTTCTTTGATGCCCAAATCTGCCCTCCACTGTGCATGCCCTAGCCCGCACCTTCCCTTGGCTGCTGCCACCTGCCGGGCCGATCGCAGGGTACGAGTCGTGAAAAAAAATCGCAAAATAATGTTTTGGGGCTGCATTACTAGCTGTTCAGGGCCGCATGCGGCCCGCGGCCGGTGGGTTGGACACCCCGATCTACAACAATGTACAAAGGGAGGGGTCTGTGTTGTACTTTTTATTTTGTGATCTAAAACAAATCTGGGTCACAAGATTCAGACAAGCCTCATTTTTTAAAGGACAAGCTGAGCTATTTTTTTTCTCTTACCTGAAAGGCTCCAAAAAATCTGCTAGTAGCCAAATTCCTCAACTGCTTGTTACCATAAAAAGAATAATTGCTTCAGCTAAGCTAAGCTGGGGTAGTCACATGTCACATTGATTATTATGGCAACTGATTATTTGTTATCAACAAGTTAATTTGTATAAAAATTAATTTTGTTTAAGGCGGCTGGCTATGCTTATCTCAACCTATTCAGATGTCAGTTATTTTCTGCCTGTGTGCCTCTCTAAGGTGAAACAGATTCCTGTAAATATGTTCTGTTGTTTTGAATAAATGCAACTATATTTTTACTGCAAAAGTTTATTTTATTGATCTCTCTCTATCTATCAAGCTTCTGCAACTCTGCACTTAAAAATAAATATTAATAACAGTCTGGATCATGAGGCCACATATACCATCTGGCCTGTTTTGACCCCTTCCCTTACAGACAGTGCTGGCCAAATACATGACCTAACATATGACCCATAATAATCTGAACATCTGAAGCATGGATATTTGAGTCTATCTGTTATCTCGTGGTGGTTTGGAACAGATTTAGGGAAATAGGATTTTTTTTCCTGTAATGAACAGCGCTATGATCAGATTGTATGAACTGAATTAATGAAATTTGCAAGGAAGATAAATAGATCTGAATGCTTGCAAATGTTCCTTAATAGTCTGTAACAAAGTGGCTAAACACATATTCTGATGAGGAAATTATAGTAAATGACATAGGAGAGGATTGGGTAAGATGACTCATCCTTACCACCAACAACAACAACAACTTTCAGCAGGAGAAATGGAACATATTAAGTATTAATTAAATAAAAAACAAGCAGAGAATTTGGTAAGATGGAATAAAGTTCTAGAAGAAAAACAAAGCTTTGAGTTCCAGAAACTAATAGCATTTCGGGGGGGCTTGCTCCCTCTTTGGCAATTAGAAGTTGGCTATTTCTTGTATTTAAGATGGGCCTTTACTGTAATCAACTATTTGCAAATAAGTATGAATATTACAAAAAGATGGCACCTTCCAAACCAAATTTGGGTTATAGCTCTAGAGCAGGGGTACCCAACCTTTTTGGCACCAGGGACCGGTCGTGGAAGACAATTTTTCCATGGACCGGGGTGGGTGGGTTTGCAGGCAGGAGCCAATTGCGCGGACCAGGGGTGAGGTTTGCATGCGGGAGCCAATCACATGGACCGGGGGACGGGTTTTGTAGGTGGGAGCCAATCGTGCGGATGGGGAGCAGGGTTTGCAAGCAGGAGCAAATTGCGCAGACGGGGGCAGGGTTTGCAGTTGGGAGCCAATTGCGCAGACGGGGGCGGGGTTTGCAGGCGGGAGCCAATCGCGTCGACCACCACCGCTCACCTGCTGTGCGGATGTTCTTTGAGCAATTGCCACTTTGTAGAGAAATAAGATTTTTGTAAGGTCTTTCCTAAAACTGTGGTCAATATACTGATGACTTCTCAGTTAGACCAGCTGAACAGCCTAATCTCTTGGTCCTTCTTCTCATTATAAACAAACTATACATCTTTCAAGCTTCCCCAAATGCTCTTTGTCATGTACTATCAACAACCAGAAGTACCTAAGTACCAACAACTACCTTCAGACTCTGTTAAGCCTATGCATTTGACTATATCATCATATCCTATTCCTTACTCCTCCCAATTCAACAAAAGTACCATACATTTATAGCTGTCCCTCTGATACATCCAGGTTTCTGCTATTTCTTCAAACTAGAACAGCTTTTCTCATTCTGTTAAAGCAGAGCTTTCCAAACTTTTCATGTTGGTGACACATTTTTTAGACATGCATCATTTCGTGACACACTCTTACAGCAGGGCACAAGGCAGGCACTAGGACCTGTGCAGAATCGCAGCAGGTTTGGAGGCAGCAGGGCACAAGGCAGGCACTAGGACCTGCGCGGAATCCTGGCAGGGCGGGTTTGGAGGCAGCAGCAGCCGCAACACACCCAGACACTTCAGCCGACACACTAACATGTCCTGACACACAGCTTGGAAAGCTCTGTATTAAAGGGATGGCTAGAAGACATGGAGACCAATACAGTTATTTGCATTAACATGAAACACAATGTTTTGAAGGCAGCAATAATGATGTAAAAGCAGCCATTTGTGCCTCATAATACAAAATTATAATGTGCTCAATACAGTGCTTCTTCCCATGCATAGACAATAGAGAAGTGGTCGCTCATTAAATATCTATTTATTTCTGAAATGATCGGAGAAATAATCTTGTAGCACCTGCTGAGAGGTAAAATTCTGGTATGAGTTCAATGTAATTGTTCCAGTATAAGTATCTCCAATTTTGATTTCCAAAGAAAATTAAGAGATAGCTATGCATGAAGGAAATTCTCCAATGTCTGTGACTGACATTAACAGCCAGAGATGACTAAGTCCATACAAGTAAAGAAAAAGCATATCAATAATGGTACCATGAAGGGGGAGAAAAAAACACCAAAAGGTAGAGAGGACAGAGGGGGTGGAGGACTGGATTGTAAGCTTTATTTATTTATTTATTTATTTATTTATTTATTTATTTATTTCTTGTTCATATTTCTATCACCGCCCATCTCCCCAGATGGGGGACTCTGGGCGGTTTACAATAAAATCAACAATGAAAAAACATATAAATATAAAATCAGCTATTATAAGTACAAATAAATAAATATAAATATAAATATAAAATCCAAGTGGCAATATGATATCATATAGTAGGGAGGATGCTACAGCGCTAGCCACCCCCAGGAGAAGCTGTTACCTTTCCCATCCCAAGCAAGTCGGCAGAACCAGGTCTTCAGATTTTTCCGGAAGGCCGGGAGCGAGGGAGCCCGCCTCACCTCTGAGGGCAGACTATTCCAAAGGGCGGGCGCCACTGCAGAGAAGGCCCGCCTTCTGGACCCCGCTAGATGAAACTCCTTTACCCACGGGGTCCATAGCATGCCCTCTCTGCATGACCGGGTGTGACGGGTCGATGTTATGGGGATGAGATGGTCCCTCGGGTATAAAAGGTCCCTCAATTATATAAGTTTTGCCCATATGTTAGATTTCTAAAAAAGAAATTGCAGTATATTTTTCATGAACATTCAAGTCCTAAAAATATTTTCTTTGAGCTAAATCTTTTTGAAATGTATTGTTTTACTATATCAAACTAATTAATAAAAGAAAATGTATATATACTTACAATGGTTTTAAGAATACAATGAAACATCAGAATTGAGAATCATGGCATTTTTTTTAGTTACCTTTTAAAACAGAACTTTCCAAAATGGCCTATCCTTCTTATTCCCTGCTTAATGTTGAATCATTCAACCAGCATTCAATTTATTCTTATGCATGCTTTACTGCAATCATATAATATTTTTATCACATTCAGCAACCAACCTTTGATTCAATATTGACACAAAATGTTGCATAATTCAAATCCATTCACATTAACATACTTTCTCTAACTTAACCGACATACAATAATCCTCTTTTCCCATCTTCACACATTTCACAGTGATCCACTGTAGAGCAAAATCAGGTCTATACATCCCCTGCCCAGCATAAAAACTATACTGCACTTCCCAAATTTTACTCATTGTCATTTCCTGTATGCTTTAGTCACAATTAAGCCAAACACATTCATTCTTGCTACCTTTTCTTCCATGGGAACAATAACAGAATAGATGCACACTTCACATATACTGTATGTTAAACAAATCACAGAGCCACTCTTAAACAAACCAGAACCCCATAATATACTACTCCTCCAGTTATACCATCTACATCTGCAGCCTCACCATTTTTCCAATATTCTCACAGGATATATGATTTCCTTTCCGTAATTTTTCTCTTAGACTCTAACATTCAAAGCATTCACTTCGTCCCTTCAACAGATCACTATCATTCTTATACACATCTCTAAAATACTCCTTCTAGCATTCCCTCACTTCAGTTTTATCCCAAATCATGTCATTATTTTTATTTTTAATTCCAATCACTCTAGTAAAAGCTTCTGGGTCCATTGTTCAAAAATATCCTTCAATATGTCCAATGTTAAAATATTTTGCTTCATTTTGTATTTGTAAGTCATGTTTGAATGTTCTTCTTTAATTGTAATCTTTAGTTCCTTCTAGTTCCCTCTAGTGTCTAATTTTTAAAGTCTTGTCTTTTTTTTTCTTTAAAGAATTCAAAACAAAAGCATTTTCCCAAGAAAGGATTCTTTATAGTTAATTCCAAAATCTTATTTCAAATTAATCTGGACCTTTAATCCATTTGTAACTTTCTAAAATCAAACTATTAATTGCCCTTTTGCTGTTTATTCAAAAAAATTTTTTAAAGTCCATTAACTTGTATTTAAAACTTCTTTCGCTAATAATTGAAGGAAACTCACCCGGTGCTGTAATACTTGTCAATCCAAAGGTTCCTAATAGCTGAATAGCAGTTAACAAGCAGTTTCTTAAAGTGGTTAGAAAATGAAGTATGCAAACTTAGTGTCTTTTCAAAGGCCTCAACTGCAGTTTGAGCAAAGTGGCTATTCCCTTGTCTCCCAGAGCTCTAAACCTGCCAGAGACCGCTGTCTTGCAGTCTTCTCATGAGAAGCAGCTGTCTGGAGCACTTGTGGGTGATCTTAAGTCCTCTCCTTGTCCAGAGAGGAATTATCAAAGAACTGATCTACTCGCCGACTCTTCATTCCACTGTGGTCATTGGCTTCACTTTTAGCGGAGTCGTCTTCAGTCTGCCATTTCTTCTCTGGAAGTCCCAGAAGTTTAAATCGATTTTCTAATACTTTCTTACAGGACCCTTAATTTCTGTTCCTACAGTCATGCTATTTTCTCCCTAGTTAGTTTCACTTCCTTCCTTTTGTTCCATGTCCATTGTCCAGTTGTTTACTAACAGACAAAACTCCATCTTGGTAGGGTTTAATCTGAGCTTGTTTTGCTCCATCCAGATCCTCCATGGCAACAGTTCAGGAATTCCATGGCCACTCCAGTTTGGCCTAGAGTATGAGATACAGTACAACTTCATCAATGAGCGACCTCTCTCAATGGTTGCATAAAGATGATAAACATGAGGGGGAAGTAATAAGCCTGAAAAAACAACATGGTTGTGTTAAGTAAGAGAAGTGAGAGTTGTCCTAATTCTGTCAACTTTTTAGAGGCAAGCTGAAGTTGAATTCTTCCAGAGGGCTTTTTTAGATAAAGCCATAGGAAGGTTAAATGCTTTTTT
Organism: Charina bottae; assembly: GCA_023362775.1. Taxonomy (NCBI): domain Eukaryota; kingdom Metazoa; phylum Chordata; class Lepidosauria; order Squamata; family Charinaidae; genus Charina; species Charina bottae. Next base: position 187,380,881 of record JALMGJ010000001.1, on the reverse strand, counting down.
GTTCTTGTTGTTTATTTTTTATTGATTTCATTATTGTATATCTGTTTATCATTCATCTTTTGTATACCACTGAAAGTTGTAACAGTTGTAGTGTTATACAAGTCTAATAAGCAAAGAAAAATACTAAGGAAGAGCACCAAACCCTGTGGGACCTTAGCTTACAATACCAACTGAGCGCTTCTCCCCCATAAGCACCACCTGGAACCACCTACCACTCAGGTAGGACTAAAACCAATGTCCCCAACTCCCAACTCTTGCATAATCCAGAAGGATACTCTAGTTGATGGATGGTACTGAATGCTACCTAGAGTTCTAATAGAATCAAGATTTATTTATTTATCTTATTTATACCCCGCCTATCCCCTGCCTAATGGAGGGCTCTAGGCGGCTTACAATCATGTAAATTCAAATTATACAATCATATCATATACAATCAAGTTTACCGCGCGAGAGGGAGGAGGGAAGGGAACCGGCTCTTCAGCTGCAGGCATCGGACTACATGCCCCAGAATGCCTCGCTGCGAGCCGGCTGCTGACGTCCAGGAAGTTGCTGTTCCAGATCCGTTGTCCTCCACCGCCATTATCGGGACTCTCCAGGTCTTCTTGGTTTGAGGACGGCCCTCCGATGGACGCCAGCAAATTGACCCACGTAAGTGGTACCCAATTTATCTACTCGCATTCAGCTTTCGACCTGTTGGGTGGACAGAAGCCGGGGTAAATGGCGAGAGCTCACCTCACCACGCAGTTTTTCGAACTGCCAACCTTGTGGTCGGCAGTCTAACGGCTCAGCCACCGCGCCCCTAGATGGGCATACTCCCCCATCTAGATCCTGAAGAAAGTCACCTACCAGAGTGGCCAGTGCTGTTTCTGTCCCATGACAGAAATTGTCATAGTTTTTTATCAAAGTAAATTAAACAAAGTTTATATGCATCTCTAGACTCTAGTGTCAATGGCCCCTGGTACCTGCTACTGGCCACTTAATTTTCCATAAGCCTTCATGAAGTGATAGATGCTAATCATATTGAAATTCAAGGAGGGGACTCGCACATCTAAAATAACTACACCATTTGGGTCCTTTATGTTCCTTGGACTATCCCACAAAGTGAAAAATATAGTTGTAGATCCACATAGATGGTTTCTCAGAAAGTTTCTCAGTCCATTTCTAAACCACAAGATAGAAATCTGAAGAATGAAACTAAAGGAGAAGCAGAAACCCAGAAACAAAAACAGCCTGCAGATTGCAGCCTTAATGTAATATACCTAATGAAAAATAAATTTCAATAGAAATGGAAATTCAGGCTGGTGGAGGCTGTGTTAAGTCAAGTACATCAAATAAATACATAAAATAATGAGTACTAGACTGCCTAAGCACCCACGTCATGTCATGTATAAAAGGAAGTGGAAGAAAGCCTAACAAAGCTCATCATAGCTCCTATCACACTGCCACATTCAGTCTAAGCAAACATCACCTTCAGTGAAAAAAACTTGAGCTGGCATATTGATAAACAGGATCAGGCAAATGCAAAGATGTCTGCCTGCTGATTCCTCCCCCAGTGACGCAACTCCTGCTTACAGCAAGGGCATTGAGCCCCTGTCTCCATTGAGACCCTGTTTATTCAGTCCTACTTTGGACTGCATCATTGACAGAAATAAAATACTCGCCACAGAAAGGCTCCAATGTTTTGCAAGTATGGCGGAACCATTTGGCCCCCTGTTTTTCTGCTTCTTTTTCGTGATTACATTAAGGAATGTGAAGAATTTTTTTCCCGTTTGGGGCGTGTCTGATTTCTTAGCAGTTAGGGAATAGGCAAAAGGAGTGGTCATGGCTCCTTAGGGAAGCTCTCTAGCAAATAAGGGGAACAATAGCAGCATCTATCTATCTATCTATCTATCTATCTATCTATCTATCTATCTATCTTCTATCCCGCCTTTATTATTTTTTTAAACAACTCAAGGCAGCGAACATACCTAATACTCCTTCCTCCTCCTCTTTTCCCCACAACAACAACGCTGTGAGGTGAGTTGGTCTGAGAGAGAGTGATTGGCCCAAGGTCACCCAGCCGGCTTTCATGCCTAAGGCAGGACTAGAACTCACTGCCTCCTGGTTTCTAGCCCATTGCCTTAACCACTAGACCAAACTGGCTATGACCTAAAACAGCTAGCTGCTGAAAATCTCAGTATCAGGGGTGATGAAAAGGCAAGCATATATCTCCACAGATGTGGATACATAAATAAAATGGAAAGGGCTCATTTGATGATGGGATGGTTCATTTGTTCCTGATTTCTTACTGTCAACCACATAACACCTAAAACATCACCCACACCGATTTGGGGTTGGATTCTAGCTGTACAAGTCCTATGGAATTGACTGAGGATTAGTCTTGCTTGGTTATCTGGGGAGAGTTTGAACCTGTTAGTCTGGAGGAAGTGGAAAGGGTCCTTGGGGTGCTGAATCCTCCCACCTGTGTTGTAGAGCCATACTCCTCCTGAGTGGTGAAGGTGTCCTGGGATATGACATCTAACTGGATCCGAGTAGTGGTGAATGCTTCTTCGCAATTCTGCTAGCCTTAAAGGAGGTGGTGGACCACCCTCTCCTCAAGAAGCCATTGCCGGATCCAGCAGTACTAGATAATTTTCATCCAGTCTCCAACTTTCCCTTTCTTGGGAATGTTGTTGAGAAGATGATAGGCTGGAAGCTCCAAAGGGTTCTGGAGGAAACAGCTTATTTAGACCCATTTCAGGCCACGTTATAGCACTGAGATGGCATTCGTCCTACTTCTAGATGACTATTGGCGGGCTCATGTTGGGGATGTATCCATCAATCATCGTATCCTTCTGGAATGGCTAAGGGGGTTGGGAGTGAGAGGCACAGTTCTTCAGTAGTTTTCCCTTCTCCATGGCTGGTACCAGGCAGTTGGTAAGGGGGAGAGGTATAGCCCTAGGCCTCTGTTCTGTGGGGTGCCAGAGGGCTCAACTCTCTTCCTGTTCTTATCTTATCCTGTTCTTATATTATATCTTATCATATCTCATCTATATGAACTTCTAGGAGAGATCATTTATTGGCACAGGGTGAACTATCACTAGTAAGATGTCTATTGTTGTTTTCACTTGATTCTGTAAAATAGAATTGCTTTTAAAAAGTGATAGGGGTCAAGAGCAAGATATGACTGTGCAATCTTAAAAAAAAATCAGAAGAAATGCTTCAGAAGAACTCTCGGAAGCATGAGTATAGCACCTCTCCCTATTAATTAAAGTAGTCCAAATTTTTCCAGGTTTCTGGGTGAGACTGTAAAAAAGAAGTGGTTGATTTAAGAGTCAAGTTAACTTTAATGAGTCAGCTCCTTAAAGCAGGCATATTTTCAAAATATGCACAGCCCTAAGACAGCCGCCCCCAAAGAACAATACAATATAAACACAGACACACAGAAACGTTAGCCTCTGTTTTTGATGCACATTTTCTGCAAAATGCAGGTTGAGTTTCTAAGGCTGAATGACAATATTGATGAAAATAATTGAAAATATCAATAGAGGAAAACAATGTCCATAATTTGCACCCTGTCAATAGATTTTTGCAAAGGTTTTAGTCACTCTTTGATCAAAGACCCAGTGCTTGTCTTTCCCCTTCTCTCTTCTCCTTCTGCTCTTTTTTTTTTAATTGGCATTAGTCACCAGGCCCTTTAATGGCTCAACACCATCATGCCAATTATGGCTTTCCACAAATGTGTTCTTGCTTAGTTGGGCCCTGTAATTTGTAGCCCTGTCACACATCTGCTTCCGTGACATAAAATACTCGCCGATTGCCTGTAGAAATGACTACGCTGACAGCTGGCCAGAAAAGAGCAAGTGAAGAAATGGTAGTTGTAATACATCCCTTTTTACTTTAAATCATATCTATAGTCCTTCAGAGTATAAATCATTAAAGCAGGGCTTTCCATTTTGTTTCTGTCAGGGGTTACTTTTTCTTAGGATACCTATATTACCAGGCTGGCTCCCTTTTTCCTATCCCTTTCCTGCCTTTTCTCTTCTCTCTGTTTTTCTCTTTCTTGGATTATAGGGAGCCATGTTGGAATGTAAGCCTAGCCCTGGGAATCTTGTGAGGATGAACGAACCATTAAGGGAGGAGGAGGTTCAGAAAAGTTTATCCCATATTGGGAAGGAAAAGAAAGAAACTCAAAATAACTCTGCTTTGATTTTATTTATTATAAGATGTAGTAGAGAGAAACTCTATGTTTCAAGTTTCTGTTATATTCTATAACAATAAAGCGTATTCCTGAAATCCCCGACCACCTCTACCTTGAAGAGCTGACAGAACCTCCCTTCTGCTTGAGTCTTATCCCTGAATTAGAGATCCAAACCCCGGCTTCCCATGTGGTCTTCACCATGCCAGCTCATTGAGAGACCCTATCAGCCTACTGCCACCATCTCAGGACTATACTTCTACCACTCACTTAGTGGCTGCTATGAAAACTGCCATTTCCAGTCCCTGAGGTATTTTGACTCATGCAAGCCATAACATAGGAAAACAGGGTGACCCATTTGCCTTGAAAATACAGAAATCATTTTAAACATCCATACAAGGCCAAAAAATAACCAGAACCAAACAGACGGAGGCCTCTTTTCCCTTTTGCTTCAGCCTCAGTCCAGGACCAGCTCCATCCCAGGAAAGGAGAATGAGACAGGACAAGAGAGAGGTGGTTGTAAAATGCAACAGTGAGTCTGCCTTACACCACATGCAGAATAGACTCTGATTTCTGGAATCTTCCTAATGCTTATGATGTACCCCTGTTCTTCACTCCTGAGCGGAGCTATAAGCAAAGTGTCCTTGAAGTCCCTTGCTGCTTCTCACCCTGGAAAAGAAACAAACTGTGTACGTGTGTGCACAAGTGTAATTTTTTTTGAAAAGATTTTACTGGTGCTCCTATGGCAGTCACAGGCTCAATCCACTAAGTCATGTTCTCATGGCTAGTTTTTGCCACCACGAGGAGAGGCTGTCACTCTTGAGTCAAGTTTAACAAATGTACCAGTCTCATCATCGGAAACATATTGAAGGGAATGCAATTTCTAAAACCTTAAGAGCACCAGGGCTTCCTGGAGCAGTAAGGAACTGGTAGCAGGCTCTTTCAGTAAACGCTAAAGGGTGGGGAGAATTTGTAGCCTGTTTAAAGCTGCATCATTTGCTCAATAAAATTACCTGAAATGAAGTCTATAATTGGATGCTGGTGAAAGTCAGGAGATCAAGCTAGGGGAGGCCTCTTTGGCTCTTTTCTGCTAATGACAATATACTCCCTGTCCATTTAATTTGGATCCTGTTTTGGCCCAAGGCTGTTCGCTGTAAAACCAAACAACGTGAGGACCTGCCTTTCTCCATCTGCTTCTGTTACATCCACCTGGGACCCTGGAATATGTCACCAGACAGCGATATGGAACAGCACAAAGCTTCAACGTGCTCAGTCTCCCTTGTACCCTCTTTTAGGAACAACGGGCTCCAGGCAATTTCCCACTACCGCCACCTTTCCCCCTCCCTCCCTGCCCCTCCCTCCCATAAATTGCCTCTGATCCATGTTTCTTTCAGCACAGCTGACACAGCCCTTGAGGTGTCAGTGGCAGAAGCTGTTTCATCAGTGGTGCTCTCCCTTCTTTATAAGCTGTCCCTTCAGGCCTGGCATTTTCTGCACTTCTGACCTTTGTAACCGGAGTGTGTACACATCAGCCAATGCACACCAGCTCAGCAACCAGCCATCTTATGCCCTTGTGCAAACAATGGCTTATTTGCAGGATGGGAGCAAGTGGTCAGGGAGAAGACGGGGGATATGAGTAGGAAATAAATTCTATCTTTCTGTTTCTCTGCATATGAACTGCTTTGTCTGAGTGATTTTGAAAAGGGAGTGAGACCATTAGCAAAACTGAACCTGGAAGAGTGTGGTGAGGTTTGTGAAAAGTTCACTTTTCTCAGAAACAGAGATGTGGAGGGATGTAAACTGTTTTTTTGGGTGGAATGCCTTCAAGTCAATCTTGACTCCTGGTGATGGCCTGGACAATTCCCTGCAGGTTTCTTGACAAGATTTCAGAAGTGGTTGCCATTGCCTCCTTCCTACGGCTAAGAGAGAGTGACTGGCCCCCCAAAACTCACAATATCCTTGTTTTTTATTTATATTTATAAACATATTTATATCCTGCCCATCTCCCCCGCAAGGAGGGACCCTGGGCGGTTTTTAGCCCAGTACCTTTAACCACTATAGCAAACTGGGTCTCATGGTAAACTTGCATTACATAAAAAAGACAACATTTTAACGTTTCTGTGCTGGGAAAGGATAGGATCTATTGCAATATTTGTGGAACATATTTGCTCACATGGGTGCTTTTTTTATCTTAAGCTTCAATTGTCTAAAATCTTTTGCATATCAAGGCTGCATTACACACACACACACACACATTCTTTATACCCTTCTCTGTCTCTCTGGGTGTAAACATACATGCACACATATACCCATGTACACACAGAGAGACACAGAGACTTTGTAGCCTGAGATTCAATTGAGAAATGAAAGTCTGGTATTATGACAATCTTTCAATTGATTTTTCATTAAAACATCAGAAATGTATTTATTTAGTAATCAAATTTACATGGCCGCCCATCTCACAAAAAGTGACTCTGGGCAGCGTACAACAATCCGGTAAAAACAACACTTATATAAAACAATCATTATAAAAATATAAAAATCAGTATTAAAGATTACGTATTATTAAAAACAAAATATACAATTTTGTATATTTTAAAATGTAATGTATAAAATATACAAAATATACACCTCAGCACAGAAAGAGCGCTTCTGTCTGTGCTCCTGCCCTCTGAAGATGCTGGCCACAGATGCTGGCGGAATGTTAGGAACCACAACTTCCAGAACACGGCCACACAGCCCGGAAGACCCACAACAACCATCGAACTCCGGTCGTGAAAGCCTTCGACAATACATTAAAATATACAAACTCCAGGCAAAGAAAGAGTGAGTATATCCACCTCAGTGGTGGAGCCATCTAAACATATCTCCGGTTCCCTGGGACCCCCAGGCCTGGTGACATAACCAGGTCTTGAGGGACTTCTGGAATGTCAAGAGGGATTAGGAAAAATCAGACCAAAAGTCCATCTGAACCAGTACCTTCTTTTCCACAGCAGTCAAATCACTTTCAATAATCTCCTCATACTGACCTATGAAGGCGTAGACCTATCTTTATTATTCTGCATCCACTTGGACTGAATGCTAGAAGCCACTGAATCATCCATACATTTCTTAGAACCCCCTTCAAAGGTCCTTACCAAAGGTAGAATTACCACTGTAGTAGTAATTTCTGCAAATGAATTAATTGCACTGTAGAGAAACATTTCCTTTTGTCTGTCTTGAATCTCTATTCAAATTCATCAAATGACTTCAGAATCCAGCCTTATTATTAACACTATGTGGACAAGATCCAGGACTGTGAAAATAGTCCAACCTCTGGGGGTGGTCTGCAGTGGCTCAATCCCAGTTTGGGACTTTGAATCCCCCCTGTGAACCCTAGGGAGATTCCGTCTACATCATAGCTTTCCAAACTGTGTGTCACGACACATTAGTGTGTCGCGACAAAACGCAGAAGTGCTGATGGTGCGTCACTGCTGCCTCTGCGGTGGCGCATGCGGCGGCAACAGCAGTGGTGCACCATCAGCACTTCCGGGTTTTAGCGCAAAACACGAGGTCGCCACCGCCGCCGTGCATGCCGCCGCCGCCATTGGTGTGTCACCAATGGCGGGACTTTGGAAAGCACTGGTCTACATCATTAAAAAAAGTTCAGCTCAGAGCCTTCCTTCCTTCCTTCCTTCCTTCCTTCCTTCCTTCCTTCCTTCCTGCCCACTATCTCTAAAAAAAGTTTTAGATACCTTCACTATATGAAAGAGAGGAAGGGTAGAGATACAAAAGGAGAGGAATGGAATTTTGGAAGAAATTAATGGAAGGTCAAGCAATAAGGGGAAGGTCTAGCAATAAGGGGATAATAAATACAGTAAATCAGTTGATTGCAATCTCAGTTTGCAAGAATGGCACACTATCCCCCAGAAGTACCCAGGACAACAATGCAGAACCCAGTTGTGAAAGCAAATACTGATCTCTTTCTTACTCCACGTTCTTGCCATCAGGTCAGAAAGCTGCACATGAAGTGAAAACGGCAGTCTAATTGCAAGAGACACTCTGGTCTTCAGACAGTGATATCCATCACTAAATTCATCACTTGTTCTTACCCGTTTCCCATCAAGACATTTTATGTAAGCAATGCCAAAAAAAAATTCTTTTAAAAATATTGGTGTTCCCACCACAACATGGCAATCTGCAGCACAGGGAAGCAACATATCAGGGTGGCGCATTTTCAGATGGTTTTGAATGGAGATGATTAGAAGCACCCTATAAAAGAAATCTATCTGAATTTTCACCAGGTTCAACTTTTGTGCTCGTCTAGTCTCGTGTCAGAAATGCAGGAAATAAAAAAGGGAAAAATATTAATTAAAAGTTAAAAAGTTAAAACATTTAATAAAAATATAAAATTTATATAACTCGAGCCCAATGCCGGGCCACATTGATGGCTTTTGTGCTGAATACAAACTTTGAGGAGTGGGCAATGGAGGAGGAATTCTCCATTTTCTATCATGTGTATGCTTTAAATAATAAGGCTGCACGGCATCGTAGTTTCAGAAGCAAAAAGGTGCTTTGAAGCATATGGCAGTGGGCATGTATAGCACCTGTCTGCAACTTAGAATGAAATGCATCTTTTCCCAGAATTCATCTGTACCTGCAGAGGGTAGGCATGTGATTCTTGGAAAAGACACAGCTGCTTTAAGAAGTTATGGACAGGTGCTACGGGAGGCTCCCAAACTCTCCAGAGCACCTTTTTGCCTCTGTATCCAAAGCACTGCACAGCCCAATAAAATCAAATAAAATAATATTCAGCTTCTGGGTGAAGGCACCTTTATAACTAATACACTCATAATTTCCCCAAAGTTTCTATCTAAAGATGTTGAAAGGTCTTCCCAGATCTTTCTTATGTTTAAATACAGTTTCTCCATCATTGCAAAGCCGTTGTTTTAAAGAACTGTGTCTGGGGACAGTTAATAGTATTCCAATTCTAAGCGTTCAGCAAAGCACCAGCACTTTTCTCTAATATAAAGAGAACCTTGTATTACACATACATTCAATTAGAAAAGCAAAGAGAATTTAACCAGGAAAAAGTATGAGCAAGGCAGGAAACTAATTGAGCCTCCAGACAGTGCTTCGGCATGCTTTGCACTTGCTACAAAACCTGGGCAAATATATTGATTCATTTGTCAAGTGGTCTATACCTCCTATTAAACTGCTTGATAAGTATTCTATCTGTCACACTGAAGGACAATGGATTGTTTGCTTCTTGTTTATATTCTAAGGATTGAAGATTTGTCTGGGCTCCAAGGAAAAGGGAGAAAAAGATGTCTGTGCTGTTCTTAGAATCAAGTTCAGAGTAGTGTCTGGGTACGTGGGTGCACTTTTTTATTATTAGGAAGTGTAGCCAGAAGTATTTGTGACTCTTGCTTAAGCAGCAAGCGAACATTCTGGGGGACATTCCACAAAGCCTGATTATCTTCTCTCAACAATGTATGTCTGTTTATTGAATTGCTATGTGAGATTACATAAATGTCACCATTAATTGCATTGCTACAGCTTCATATATGCAGAACATGTGTTTTTAAAGCTTGGAAAAGCATGGTGTTGCTTTTGATTGATTTTGCCCCAATAATAAATTATTTTAGAAGCCAAACCTTCACTTTAAAAAGAAAAATAGTTATTTGATTATCTGTAATTTTTGTTGTTTATTCGTTCAGTCACTTCCGACTCTTCGTGACTTCATGGACCAGCCCATGCCTGAGCTTCCTGTCGGCCGTCGCCATCCCCAGCTCCCCCACAGTCGAGTCCGTCACCTCCAGAATATCATCCATCCATCTTGCCCTTGGTCAGCCCCTCTTCCTTTTGCCTTCCACTTTCCCTAGCATCAGCATCTTCTCCAGGGTATCCTGTCTTCTCATTATGTGGCCAAAGTACTTCAGCTTTGCCTTTAATATCATTCCCCCAAGCGAGCAGTCTGGCTTTATTTCCTGGAGTATGGACTGGTTTGATCTTCTTGCAGTCCAAGGCACTCTCAGAATTCTCCTCCAACACCACAGTTCAAAAGCATCTAAATATACTTGACCCCAAGTATCCTAGATTTAATTTAAGCTATATGGCAGGGAACAACACTGCATTTACTTTTATGCCCTACAGGCAAATCCTAGTCACTAGACACAGATAGTATTCAAACAATTTAAATGTGATCTACATATCACAGCCACCAGATATTGTATGAAATTTTAGCAGGGCTAAACATACCTCAAAAAATATTGGAAGAAGTACTTTAGAATGTGTAACTGCATAAGCACAGCATCTCTTTAAAGCAGCCACATCTTTTTTTCAAGATGAGCCTGAAAAAGAAAACATGGCTGATTAAAGATGTTGACTCATTCTGTAAGACACAGCTGCTTTAGAAAGGTGCTAGGCTGATGCTTCCATACATCCTCTTCCAAATCATTTCTGAAACATGCACAATTCTAATCCTCAATCTTTTATAAAAAGCAATGACTAAACACTAGGAACTTGTCTTCATGAATGTTAATTCCTTGCTTAATTGCAACAGTTAAATAAAGGGCTATAGCAAAATGGTAGAGCATAAGCTTGGAAGGTTGAAAGCCCTGATTCAGTTCTTAAGAAACAACTGATAGAAGAAGAAAGAAAATTGTGCCATTATAAATCAACAGCTCTCTTAAATGTAGTCTCTTAATTTCCTGAAGCCTAATACAGTAGGTATGACCTGATCAAATTTCAGGGAGCAAAGAATTCCATAATATTGGCACAGTAGAATATGGAGCACTGCCATACTAGGAAGGAGAGGAAAGATCATATTACATTTATTGTTAACCTTGATTGGTTGGTTGGTTGATTATGTGCCATCAAGTAACGTCAGCTCTTAGCAACTACTGTCAGAGTTCAGTCTGACTCTGACTCTGAGCTAGAGGAAAATGAAACTTACCTCAGAAACGAAACTGATACTGAGCAGCAACCGACGCAGGGTCAAAAGTGCGATACTCATGATCCATTTTGTGATGAACAGGTGCAGGAGTCCGGACCTGGAGATGACCCAGCAGTGCGGGAGAATCCTGGAGAGCTGATTGGTCAGGGATCCGGAACTAAGTCTAGGGCACCAATTACAGCACGTGAAAGAAGGGCGGAGAAGCGCGCCAAGCAGAAGGAAGCCCGATTGGCTCCTGAAGAGAAGAGGCGTTCGGAGAACAAGATAAAAGGGCGCCAGCGCAAGCATCAGGCTGCCGGTGACAAATGTTACACTGAGCTAACAGCTTCTTCGGGAGAAGTCCAGCCGGAACAGTCCTTAGAGTCCTGCCCTGTAGCCGCCGTGGAACCAGAGCCAGAGCCTCGACTCATTTCTGAATTGACCTCCGCTGCATCAGAAGCCCAGTTCGCTTCAGTATCAAGTAGAACAGAACCTTGTCTCGTAGTTCTTCAGCAAAGCCCAGCTAAGAAGGCTTTGGTCGCTTTGGGTGTTCGTCAACCGGCGTCAACAGCTCCACAGCGTTCAGCAGCCTTGGCAAGGCAGCAGTTCGACGCTTCAGCTAAGTACTCTGTTCGTCCTCGTGTGTTTTGTCACGCTCGTTCAGTGCAGGCACGTTCTGCCATTGGGGTTTTTTTCTGGCTGCCTGGTTTTTCAGGCAGTGTTGCCTAGTGGTTCCAGTCCTGTCTGCCTTGCAGTTCCAGTCCAGTTGCCTAGTGGCTCCAGTCCAGCGTGGTCGCAGATCCAGTCCAGTGTTGTCCTGTGAATCCAGAGTAGCCTTGTCCAGAGAATCCAGCCCAGCCCTGCCTTGCAATCCAGGCCAGTGTTATCCTGAAAATCCAGAGAAGCCCTGTCCAGTCCTGCCTTACAGATCCAGTCCAGTATTGTCCTGTGGACCCAGAAGAACCTTGTCCATCCTGCCTTGCAGTCTTCTTGTTCCAGATTTCAGTCAGCCATGCCAAGTAACCAGTTTAGCCTTTCCCAATGTTTCAAATGAAACCAACCAACCTAGCATCTTGTTCCAGAATTGTTGTTCTACTTGTTGATGTGAACTCTAGCTTGTGCCACCACATAGCTGCCTACCTCCAAGTGCAACCAGTTGTGAATCTCCAATTGATCCAAGCAATCTTCAGTTGAGTTTATGGACTTAACTTTGTAAATAGTTTTTTATAATAATAAAAACTATTTTCTTAAAGTTCTGGTGGTCTCGTATTCCGAACAGAACAACTACATGGATAGATTTTCTCCAGGATGAACTGGCTCCAACCTGATCCTTCAGATCTTCCAGTGGTGTACCCATCATCACTATACTGTAAGTGAGTCCATCCACCTTGTTGATTGTCCTTTTTTAGTCTTTCCTTCCACCTTTCTCAGCATTATAGATTTCTCCAGAAAGCTAGGTCTTCTCATAATGTGTCCAAAATATGATAATTTGAGCCTGGTAATTCATGCCTTGAGTGACTTTTATTACTAGAGCTTCCAGATCATTTGCATTTTTGTATCATCAGCATACTGCAGGATATTGATGTTTTTTTCCTCCAGTTTTAAAACCAGTTTCCAGTTTCCCTCAATATATATATTTAGCATATAGGTTGAATAAATAAGGAGAGAATATACAGTCTTGTCTCACTTCTTTGTCAAGCTGCAGTCAATCTGTTTCACCATGTTCTGTCTGGCTGTGGTTTCCTGAACTATATATAGGTTTTGCAGAAGGCAATGAGGTCTTCTGGGATTCCCATTTTCCTAAGCACGTTCCAAACTTTGATATAGTCGACACAACTGAAGGCCTTTCTATAATCAATGAAGCACATACTGACTTCTTTTTGGTATTCTTTAGCATTCTCAATCATCCATGATATATCTTGGCATATACCCCCTCCTTCATTCATCCTTCCCAGGACACTATCCTGCCTACCATCACCACCACAATGAGGCAGCACAGCAGGACTTGGGGGGAAGCCTTTCTGTTGTTTATTTGTTCAGTCACTTCCGACTCTTCGTGACTTCATGGACAAGCCCACGCCAGAGCTTCCTGTCGGCCGTCACCATCCCCAGCTCCCCCACGGTCGAGTCTGTCACCTCCAGAATATCATCCATCCATCTTGCCCTTGGTCGGCCCCTCTTCCTTTTGTCTTCCACTTTCCCTAGCATCAGCATCTTCTCCAGGGTATCCTGTCTTCTCATTATGTGGCCAAAGTACTTCAATTTTGCCTTTAATATCATTCCCCCAAGTGAGCAGTCTGGCTTTATTTCCTGGAGTATCGACTGGTTTGATCTTGCAGTCCAAGGCACCCTCAGAATTTTCCTCCAACACCACAGTTCAAAAGCATCTATCTTCCTTCGCTCAGCCTTCCTTATGGTCCAGCTCTCACAGCCATAGGTTACTACAGGGAATACCATTGCTTTAACTATGCGGACCTTTGGGGGGGAAGCCTAACTTTCCTAAAAATAAATTCTCATTCCAAAATGAAAATGCTGCACATTTTATCATTTATCTTTTTCCTTTTTAGAAAATGTTCCAACATGAGGGCAATTGACTCGTCCCTATTACATTGACCCATTCCACCCAGTCCGGCAGGGAAGGCATGCTACAGATTCCATTGGCTAAAGAATTTCATCTGGCGAGATCTAGGAGGAGAGCCTTTTCTGCCATTGCCCCCACCCTGTGGAATATCTTGCCCCCTGAGGTGAGGTTGGCCCCCATTCTTCTGACCTTCTAGAAAAGCATTAAGACCTGGCTCTGTCAACTAGCATGGGGATCCAAGAGTGGTACGCAGCCCTGGGGATGGTTACTGGCTTGACGACGTTCTCTCCGTCTTTTTATCTTTTTAACTTTGTATATTTTTGTACAGATTTTATTGGTCTTTTTACTTGTAAGCCGCTGGACATTACATTTTACTTGTAAGAGTCACTGGCACAGTGAGATGGGCAGCGTATAAATCCGATTGATTGATTGATTGATTGATTGATTGATAAATAAATAAATAAATAAATAAATTGTTTCACTGATGCCACTTCTCAAAGTAATCAAGTGGCATCCATGCATGTGTGAACCAATGTTGTGTCTTCCAATTACATATCAGCATCTTAGGAGATCCATTCACACCTTGTGATTAATCATGAAATGGTTTGCTTGTGCCCCAGGCACCATGACCTTCTGACCAATGTCCAGAAAGACACAGTTTTCAAACTACTCATCTGTAGTTTGACAGTGGCTAAATATATCATCCTAACACAAATCACAGGGGATGCTTGAGAGTTGACCTACTTTGGCCACATTCAGGAGGAGCCAACTGCTGCATGCATGGCAAAATCTGCCACTTAATTATGTTATGGTTAAACACAAGATATAAATGATGTTATCCTGTGTACTGTCACCCTTCATCACTGATCCAACTATATCACAAATTCATCATACATAGCAAATTACGGAAGGAAATTCATTGATCTTACATCAATCTCAGAGTACAAAAGACCATGGCATGCATTTTATGGGCTGGCACCAGGGCAACACTTAACTTTCAGCAACTTTCAGGACCACACTTACAGTCTTCTTTGGGACCATTAAAAACAGTCTTGAGTTGTTTCCTCAAGGTCAAGTATCTTGCTTGCTTGTTCTTACCTTTCATTTCTTTCTCCATTCCTTGCAGCTGATATACCATCTCCATTTTGTTTATGGATCTAAGAGCTACAAAAGGAAGGAACATCTTGAGAAAATTTACACTAAGAGATGTCTCTAAGTTAGTTCTAGGAAGCAAAGCCCTAAGAAGCTAAAGACTTCGAGAGAAGGAAACAACCAAATCCCACATTAGGCATTTACTTGTGTCCCAGATGAACCATCCTCTCCTTTTCCCCTGCGTGCTGATAGTTCCTGCTGAACTTGGTTATTTTCTGTTTTGTTTCTGTGTTAATTGCATGTCTCTTGCTGGTACAGCCATCACTGGTTTACAAAAGTGAACAGCTTTGAGGATGGTAAAGGGAAAAGGGAATAAATGTACAAAATAAATGATATATATGCAATAATTTGACAAATGAAGAAATGAGATACATGAGATACAAATGATATTTATGAGATACATAAATATACCTTCAATCAATAATGAAAACATATCAAAATTAGATACCTGAGGCACAGGCTGAATATTGCCAAATCAAAACACATCTAGGCAGTACATAAAACTGACCACACGATGGGGCCATGAGAACAGCTTTTCAAATAAAATGTGAGTTCTTCACACACCTAAGATCTATGAAAGCCTTCAAATTTTGAGAAAGCAGGTTTTTGGCCCTCCCTAGAAATCCCATTTGATTATATTTGAGAGAGGTAATTTCCCTGAAATTAAGATTATTCACTCCATTTCACTGTAAATACACACATGATTAAGAAGATAGCTGGTTTAAGATATGATTACAGGCCAAGTCTATACAAAGCAGTGGAGTGGTTTCTGTTGACAGTATCAAAAGGCTAAAAGATATGACGCCGGAAGATGAGCCCCTCAGGTCGGAAGGTGTCCAATATGCTACTGGGGAAGAGCAGAGGGCAATTCCGAGTAGCTCCAGAGTGAAGCGGCTGGGCCAAAGCCGAAAGTACACTCAGTTGTGGATGTGTCTGGAAGTGGAAGGAAAGTCTGATGCTGTAAAGAACAATATTGCATAGGAACCTGGAATGTAAGATCTATGTATCAAGGTAAGTTGGATGTGGTCAAACATGAGATGACAAGATTGAACATCGACATCTTGGGAATCAGCGAACTAAAATGGACAGGAATGGGCGAATTTAATTCAGGTGACCATTATATATACTACTGTGGGAAAGAATCCCTTAGAAGAAATGGAGTAGCCCTCATAGTCAATAAAAGAGTGGGAAAGGCAGTACTGGGGTACAACCTCAAAAACGACAGAATGCTTTCAGTTCGAATCCAAGGCAAACCATTCAACATCACAGTAATCCAAGTCTATGCCCCAACCACTGATGCTGAAGAAGCTGAAGTCGACCGGTTCTATGAAGACTTACAACACCTTCTAGAACTAACACCAAAAAAAGATGTCCTTTTCATCATAGGGGACTGGAATGCTAAAGTAGGAAGTCAAGAAATAACCAGAATAACAGGCAAGTTCGGCCTTGGAGTACAAAATGAAGCAGGACAAAGGCTAATAGAGTTTTGTCAAGAGAACAGGCTGGTCATAGCAAACACTCTTTTCCAACAACACAAGAGACGACTCTACACATGGACATCACCAGATGGTCAATACCGAAATCAGATTGATTATATACTTTGCAGCCAAAGATGGAGAAGCTCTGTACAATCAGCAAAAACAAGACCTAGAGCTGACTGTGGCTCAGATCATGAGCTTCTTATTGCAAAATTTAGGCTTAAATTGAAGAACGTAGGGAAAACCACTAGACCACTCAGGTATGACCTAAATCATATCCCTTATGAATATACAGTGGAGGTGAGGAATAGATTTAAAGGATTAGATCTGGTAGACAGAGTGCCTGAAGAACTATGGATGGAGGTCCGTAAGATTGTACAAGAGGCAGCAACTAAAACCATCCCAAAGAAAAAGAAATGCAAGAAAGCAAAGTGGCTGTCTGATGAGGCTTTACAAATAGCTGAGGAAAGAAGGAAAGCAAAAGGCAAGGGAAAAAGGGAAAGAAATAACCAACTGAATGCAGATTTCCAGAGAATAGCAAGGAGAGATAAGAAGGCCTTCTTAAATGAACAATGCAAAGACATCGAGGAAAACAATAGAATGGGGAAGACTAGAGATCTCTTCAAGAAAATCAGAGATATCAAGGGAACGTTTTGTGCAAAGATGGGCATGATAAAGGCCAAAAAAGGCAGGGACCTAACAGAAGCAGAAGAGATTAAGAAGAGGTGGCAAGAATACACAGAAGAACTATACAAGAAAGATCTTAATATTCCTGATAAATATGATGGTGTGGTCACTGACCTTGAGCCGGACATCCTAGAGAGTGAAGTCAAGTGGGCCTTAGGAAGCATTACTAACAACAAAGCTAGCGGAGAAGACAGTATCCCAGCTGAGCTATTTAAAATCCTAAAAGATGATGCTGTTAAAGTGCTGCACTCAATATGCCAACAAATTTGGAAAACTCAACAGTGGCCACAGGATTGGAAAAGGTCAGTTTACGTTCCAATTCCAAAGAAGGGCAATGCCAAAGAATATTCAAACTACCATACAATTGCGCTCATGCTAGCAAGGTTATGCTCAAAATCCTACAAGCTAGGCTTCAGCAGTATGTGAACCAAGAACTACCAGAAGTGCAAGCTGGGTTTCGAAGAGGCAGAGGAACTAGAGATCAGATTGCCAACATTCGCTGGATCATGGAAAAAGCAAGAGAGTTCCAGAAAAACATCTACTTCTGCTTCATTGACTACGCTAAAGCCTTTGATTGTGTGGATCACAACAAACTCTGGCAAATTCTTAAAGAGGTGGGAGTACCAGACCACCTTACCTGTCTCCTGAGAAACCTGTATGTGGGTCAAGAAGCAACAGTTAGAACCGGACATGGAACAACTGATTGGTTCAAAATTGGGAAAGGAGTACGACAAGGCTGTATATTATCACCCTGCTTATTTAACTTATATGCAGAGTACATCAAGAGAAAATGCTGGGAAAGACTGAAGGCAAAAGGAGAAGGGGACGGCAGAGGATGAGATGGTTAGATAGCATCACCAATGTGTAATGAACATGAATTTGAGTAAACTCCGGGAGACAGTGGAGAACAGAAAGGCCTGGTGTGCTATGGTCCATGAGGTCACGAAGAGTCGGACATGACTAAACGACTGAACAACAACAACAAAACATCATGAGAAATGCTGGGCTGGATGAATCCCAAGCCGGAGTTAAGATTGCCGGGAGAATTATCAACAACTTCAGATATGCAGACGATACCACCCTAATGGCAGAAAGCAAACAGGAACTAAAGAGCCTCTTGATGAGGGTGAAAGAGGAGAGTGCAAAAGCTGGCTTGAAACTCAACATTAAAAAAACTCAGATCATGGCATCTGGTCCCATCACTTCCTGGCAAATAGAAGGGGAAGAAATGGAAGCAGTGACAGATTTTATTTTCTTGGGCTCCAAGATCACCGCAGACGGTGACTGCAGCCATGAAATTAAAAGTCGCTTACTCCTTGGGAGGAAAGCTATGGCAAACCTAGACAGCATATTAAAAAGCAGAGACATCACCTTGCCGACAAAGGTCCATATAGTTAAAGCTATGGTTTTCCCAGTAGGAATGTATGGCTGTGAGAGTTGGACCATAAGGAAGGCTGAGCACTGAAAAATTGATGCTTTCGAACTGTGGTGCTGGAGAAGACTCCTAAGAGTCCCTTGGACTGCAAGGAGGTCAAATCAGTCAATCCTAAAGGAAATCAACCCTGACTGCTCATTGGAAGGACAGATACTGAAGCTGAAGCTCAAATACTTTGGCCACCTAATGCGAAGAGAGGACTCACTGGAAATGACCCTGATGCTGGGAAAGACTGAAGGCAAAAGGAGAAGGAGACGGCAGAGGATGAGATGGTTAGATAGCATCACCGATGTAATGAACATGAATTTGAGTAAACTCCGGGAGACAGTGGAGGACAGAAATGCCTGGCGTGCTATGGTCCATGGGGTCACAAAGAGTCAGACACAACTAAACGACTGAACAACAACTACAAGAAGAGTTTTCCCATCTCATTTTTTTAAAAAAAAGACGTTATTAGAATTGTGGTGGCATCTTTGAAATGTGACAAATTAATATTTGAAATGTATTAATCTGTGTTGCATTATCTGCTGTCTCACTAAGATGGGTTTGAATGACTGAGGAAGCTTCTTCCGAAGAAGACTTTTATTATTGACTTGTATCTCTCATCCCTCAGGAACATTAATTATCCTTCAGTAGGGCTTCTATAAAGCACACAAGGCTGAATGTCTCTTCATACAGGAAGCCCATCCCATTTCTCAGCTCACAAGCTTACTGGAGGTGCAAAGGCTGGTACATGGTGAGCAAGGAGAACAGAGGCCTGCTACACAGGGGGCCTGTAAAGACCTTTGAACAGGTTCTCACTTCAAGGAACTCTTGCCGAAGCAGCCCTTCAAGGTTGCTTGATGAAGCAATGCAGCCCCCTTGCTTCTAAGAATGAAGCAAAGCCACATTCTTTTACTCATTCTGTCTCCTCTGGCTGTTCCAGCAGCCAGAAGAGACATTTACACATGGCTGCTCCTGCACTGAAACCTCTTCCAGCTATTCCAAGTGTGGATTGAGGCTGCATGATGACATGAAGTGCTTTGATAGGGCAAATGGTATTGCCTCTGTGGCATGAAGCACCCTGTCAAAATGAAGCCAACTCATGTCCCACAGGCTTAATATCTGTAGGCATCAAGAGATGACTGCTAACAGATAAATTAAATGTGAACTTATGGGGACAGGGGGGAGGGGGATCAAGAAGTCATGATGACAGCCTCAACTATGCAATTGTAGCCAACTTGTCTTTTTAACACCTCCCGGCCCTCCCCTTTCCTTAGTCACCCCTGCACCTTACTCACATGAGAGGAACGATGCCAGGTATATTTTTTAAAATAAACTCTGCCTAAATTTTACTTTCCATATTCAGCCAGAATTCTAATGAAAGGGCCATGCAAACATAGCTAAACATAGCTAACCTATATCAATGAGCATTAAGTTAAATAAATAATAAATAATTTACTGGGCTGTCCACACAGCTTAAAGTTGCCCAGGTTGAGAAACACTGCTCTAGCTAATATATGCAGCTTGGTTTGCTTGCTCAAGCCCCTTGAGGGTTACTTGCACAGTATGCCCACCTCTTCAGGGTTATGCCAGTTGACCAGCCCAAAGGCGCCTGGATTATACAAGCTGACCCATAGGAGGAGAGGATGGCTCAGAAGGGGGAACTTCTGTAGGAGAGGGATTACATCTGAAAGAGGAGAGAACTTTGGGAAGGAGGAAGTATTGGTTCCATATCCCTCTGTGATATCCTCCAGCCTACAGGAAGGATACTGGAAAGCGTTCTGGCCCTTGGACTGAATCATAGTCCAGCTTTTTTTTTTTTTACCAACATGTTCCTACCTTAAGGTGGCAAGACTGCTGTTCCATCCATTTGTTCTGTGAGGGAATGATCCCCTCTGGGTAATAGGCAGAAGCGAGGCCTAGAGTGGTGCCTTGCCTATGTGTTCCATATTGCTATATGAATATGTCAATATCATGCCAATTAGGCACACTGTAAGCCTTGAAGCTTATGATAGAAGGTCGATACAGATTTTTTAAAAACTATGCAAGCCTCCATGTTTTATCTAATATGGCCTTTCTTCTCTGCTCTGAAGCTTTGATCATTCTGGAGAGGTGGCAATAGTGCTACTTGCTCTTTGTGCTGAAGTTTCCTTGGCATGATTAGAGGTGAACCTGACTGGATACTATAATCTACTCTGGGGTTTCAGTGGTATAAAATTAAGTTGATCCACTTTCCAAACACATTTTGGATCAAACCCAAAACAATACTTTTCCATATCTGTAAAATTGGAGTAATAGAACTGTGCGAACTTTGTAAAACACAATTTGCTATTTGTATGACTAATATAACAAAAATCATTCAAAGTCAGTTTACCAGGGTATGTGATATTCATGCTACATTCAAGAAAACATAATTCAATATTGTGCACCACTTCTACTAGCTGTAGGCAAGCTTTCTGATCCTGGTCACGTGAATTGACAAACTTGAAAAAGAAAATTGGCTGTGTCTTTTCCTTGAACAATTTTAATGGAACAGATTAGACAGTTAATGGTAATGATGGATGATGTGTTACTGGTTAGGGACAAGTCCCTTCTGTTGGAAACAAACCAAAAAACTTTGCAGACGGGGCTATAATCACAATTCAAAGAGCCCTTTGAACTTTGAATACTTGAGGTATTTGCATGAAAATGGATCTTTGTTGCCCAGGTTGAAATATGTGCAAAGAAAGAAAGAAGGTAAAATGATACCTTTTTCCTTTTTGGTGAAAGAAAATAAAAGCTTACACAATTTTCAGCAGTCAACCTGGTACTCTTCAGGTGTGTTAAATTACAAGGGTCTGCCATGCTGTAATCCAATGTATCTGAATGGCACCAGGTTGAGAAAAACTACATAAGAAGGCTCCTAGGTGCAAAAATAAAGAAATTGATCTGAGTTGTATTCATTTCACACAATAGGGATGAAGTAGAGAAATTTGACTGTGAATTAAGCTCTGATTTAATATAATTATTATTTTATCAAATTTCTATCACCGCCCATCTTCCCCTCAAGGAGGGACCCTGGGCGGTTTACAATAAAAATAAAATTTAAAATTCAATAAAACCAGCTATAATACAGATAAAGCTAAAAATATAAAATGCAGTAAAATGCAGATGGTAATAAGTTCTATTCCGGTCCATGAGTGTGTAAAAAACCGGTTTAGGGTACCAGCCATCCCCAAGAGTGACTATTCCCCTCCCTGCCCCAGGCATGATGGCAAAACCAGGTCTTCAGTTTTTTATGAAAGTCCAGGAGAGAGGGGGCTTGCCTCAACTCTGGGGGAAGAATGTTCCAGAAGGTGGGAGCCACTGCAGAGAAGGCCCACTTCCTGGACCCCACTGGAATTTTCTTATAGACGGAGTCCGTAGCATGCCCTCTCTGCCTGACCGGGTGGGGCGGGTCAATGTGATGGGGATGAGATGGTCCTTTAGGTAACCTGGACCCATGCCATGTAGGGCTTTAAAGGTAATAACCAACACCTTGAATTGGACCCAGAAGCAGACTGGAACCCAGTGCAGCTCGCGCAGTAGAGGTGTTACGTGTGCCAATCTTGGGGCACCTAGAATTGTCTGCGCGGCCGCATTCTGGATCAGTTGTAGCTTGTGGATACTCTTCAGGGGTAGCCCATGTAGAGCACATTACAGTAGTCTATATGGGAGATGACCAGGGCATGAGTAACCGTTCAAAGGGCCTCTCAATCCAGGAAAGGGAATAACTGGTGCACAACATGAAGTTGAGCAAAGGCCCTCCTGGCCATGACTGCCACTTGCTCTTTGAGCAGGAGTCATGAGTCCAGGAGGACCCGCAAGTTATGCACCAGGTCTGTCTGGGGCAGTGCAACCCCATCCAGAACTAAAGGTGACAATTTCCCAGATACTGAGGAGCCATTAATCCACAGCCACTCCATCTTACCAAGGTTCAGTTGAAGCCTGTTGTTCCCCATCCAGACCCCCACAGCCCCCAGGCACCTAGAGAGGGCAGTCACGGCATCACTTACTTCCCCCTGGATGGAGATGTATAATTGAGTATCATCAGCATATTGATGATACCTCATCCCGTGGAGACGGATGATCTCATCCAGCGGTTTCATGTAAATGTTAAAAAGGAGCAGAGAGAGTACAGAACCCTGTGGCACCCCATAAAGGAGGGGCCGCGGGCCCGATCTCTCGCCCCTATCAAAACCGATTGGGATCGGCCCTGGAGGAAGGAGGTGAACCAGCACAAAACCATGCCACCCATCGCCAACTCCCTGAGTCGCCCCAACCTTGGTGGTTGAGAATTGGTGGCGTTGCAACTCCAGAGGATTCTGAATTAAATGGATTATCTAGACCCCTTCCAGTCAGGTTTCAGGCCCGGATATGGGACAGAAACGGCATTGGTCGCACATATGGATGATCTCTGGCGGGAGCGGGATGGGGGCAGTGCATCCATCCTGGCTCTTCTTGACCTCTCAGTGGCCTTCGATACCATTGACCATGGTATCCTTTTGGGGTGACTCAGGGAGTTGGTGATGGGTGGCATGGTTTTGTGCTGGTTCACCTCCTTCCTCCAGGGCCGATCCCAATCGGTGTTGATAGGGGGGGTGTTTCTGGCTGCCTTTAAAGAAGTGCTGGTGCACCCCCTCCTCAAGAAACTATAGCTGGACCCTACTGTACTGGACAATTTTTGTCCAGTCTCCCACCTTCCCCAAAAAGGGAAGGTGGGAGACTGGACGAAAATTGTCCAGTACAGTAGGGTCCAGCTATGGTTTTTTGAGGAGGGGGATCACCAGCACTTCTTTAAAGGCAGCCAGAAACACCCCCTCTTGCAAGGATGTATTTACCATCGTCTGGACTCAACCACATGTCACCTCCTGATCTGCCTTCATCAGCCAGGAGGGACATGGATCTAGTTGGCAAGTGGTGGCATTTACAGTCTGGAGGATACTATCCACTTCCTCGGGTCCAACAGGATCAAACTGTTCCCAGATAACAGAGTAAGTACATTCCCCAGGTATCTCCCCAGACCCTGTCTCATGCTTGGAGTCCAACTTGGATCGAATCTGAGCAATTTTATCCTGCAGATGCCCAGAAAACTCCTCAGCATGGCCCTGTAGATGGATTTCTGAACCCCCTTTCCCCAAAAGGGATCAGGTGATTTTGAACAGGGCTGCCGGGCAGCATTCTGTGGATGCAATAAGAGCGGAGAAATACTGACGTTTCGCCACTCTTACCACCACAAGGTAGGCCTTAACCGCGGCTCTAGCTTGTGTTCGGTCAGGTTCGGTCTTTGTCTTCCTCCAGCGGCGCTCTAGACATCTCTTAATCCTCTTCAGAACCCTCAGCTCCTCCGTAAACCACGGGGAGTGTCGGGCTCGATGGGACAAGAGAGGTCGCACAGGCGCAATCTGGGCTAAATAGCTTGAAAAGTTAGGGTATCTTTAATAGTTCCAAAAGCATGTGCAATTCCATTCATATGGGAAAAAATGAGTATCTTACACTAATCTAGCTCATTGGATTGTTGGGAAGATAAAATGTAGAAAAGAAGGAAGAAACAAGCACACAATTTTAGGTTCTTTGGAGATATATAAATATTTTTTTAAAAATGAAGAACAATTTTCCCAACCTTCATTAAACCTTTCATAACATGGATGATGCTACTGACCTCTCTAAATAAACAAGATTAAAGGGCATGAAGGAAGCTATCACCAAGAAAATATTCCAGTTGAAGGACAACATATAATAGGATGAAGAAAAGCAGCTACTTATGGAACCAGAGAAAATATTGGGCTAAGTTGACAAAGGTTCTGTTTGTATCTGACAATTTCATATATTCATACAAAATGACTCAATGGAGATGGCCCTTCTTGCACATAAAGGTGTGGATTTGCCAGCCTACCTGGGGAGAGGGGAGATTTGGGACAACATATCTAGAGGGTATCAGGTTGAAAGGGTTTATATGGATGCTTAGATTTGGAGCAAGTGGCGTTGTTATCATGTTTTGTGTATCTGTTTCTACATCACCTATAAAAAAATAATGAACTCCAATTTAATATTTATGTGCTGCCCCAACTTGAAACTGGATGGACAATTTCATTGCATGATTTGTTGTTTGTACCAAGAAGTATGTGTCCACACATCATTAACATTTACCTGGCAAATCTTTCAACATTAAGCATAGTTATAATGATCCCAGAACAAATGGTTATTAATCATACCAGTTTGCATAGAGGTCTTTAGGGAACATAACAACTTCCACAGCACAACATGGGAGTTGGATTTAAATGAGCCTCTTGATGAGTTACACATCTACAAGTTTTCAGTCTGAAATACAAGGACAAAGGCACAGCCACTAGTTTCCTAGTCATGTCCTTTCAGATCCCCAGAAGGGAAGGTAGCCTTCTCTGTTTTGATAGACTCTATCCCTACCCATAGCCCATTGTATCAGTCGAAGCCTAATCCCCCAGCCCAATCAAAAGTAACTAAGAGAGACAATACTGTTCCTTGAACTGAGTTTGTTTGCCCCCATCATGCAAGAGTACCCCGTGACTTGAAAGGGAAATGGGATAGCATAAGAATGTCTCTGGAGTCATAGAGAGAGCTGGGCTTCCATTCCTACTCCTGTCAGAGATTTATCAGATGAACACTGTCAGGGTCTTTAACTTCTCCTCCCCCTCCTCTGACCCCCTCTTTTCCTAACACACACATTCTGACCCCTAAATTAGCAAGGGAAAGAAAGATGTTCTTTTCAATGCTCCCACAGCGACTGCTGCCCTGCATTCCTTCTTTCCCCAATGGTCTTTCAGGAGCAACACAGAGGCGGTAGCAGCCTGACAGTCAACAGATGGTGTCTGGGGAGGGGGAGGGGGAGGGGGAGGAGGAGTTGTTTCAACATTCCCCCTTTGTCTCGCCTTGATATCTGCATGGGTCAGGATTCAGAATAGAAACATAGCTGAGTCTACCATTCTGTCAGGTTCTTCCAACTCCTACTAACCAGTGCCACCTAACCCTTCAAAAAGCAGTCCCCCCCCCCTAATTTATTAAATATTCTTTCTCAGATGAAACATTGTCATATATTCCTTTGTTTATATACAGTATATGTACCTATTATGACCATGTATGTAAATAGACACCCACTGTTTTTCTCTCATAGCTTCTTAAGTTATGAGCAAACTCCTCCTGAATTTTGGAATTTCTTATTGGGTGGGGGGAAACCTGTCAAATCATTTCTTTCCTACTTTGCATCGGTGGGGTCTGCACCTGTTGAATGTCTGCTGGAAGCTACTGTCAGCATAGAAGGGTTGTGGAGTCCTTGGTGCTCTCTGAGCCTTGTTGTTTTCTTGCAGAAGTTTCATTGCCAGACTAGGCAACATCTTCAGTACGAAAAGGGAGTGGGGTTTTCTCTCTGTTTATATACAGTGGCTTGCCCGGCTTGCCCAAGAAGAGAACAACACCCCCACCAACACAAGCAGGGCAAGCCATGGTATATAAACAGAGAGCAAGTCCCACTCCCTTTTTGCACTGAAGATGTTGCCTAGCCTGGCAATGAAACGTCTGCAAGAAAACCACAAGGCTCAGGAGCACCAAGGACTCCACAGTTCAACCCTGAGCTACATATGTTCTCTTCGATTGATAGAAGGGTTGGCTGAGGACCAACGGAGAATCATATTCCTTTTCCACTTCAGGTGTGTGATACTCTTTCCCTTTTGGGTACAGTGTTCTGTGGCCCCAGTCCTTCCTGTGCAAAGTTTTCAAGAAGAGAGAGGCCTTGTTCTTTAGTACATCACTTGATGGGTATCTGAATATTCCTTTATATCAGAAAGGAAACAAGCAAAAAAATGCAATCCTTCATTCTTAAACACAGCAAACAACATGCTAGGAGAAGGGTCCAAGACTGGCTTTCTTCCTGACATGTATCAGTAAAATTTCAAAAGCCCTACTAGAGCAAAATCTTCCTTAGGTTGACTTAAAGTCCCAAAGTTCTTTGGAACTCATGACCAGGCAAGATGATGAACAAAGCAAAAATATAAACAAAGACAGCAGCGTGTGGGGTGGGGAATCATTAATATTCATACCAGGGAGTCTGTATTTGGTCACAATCTTAAAATGGAAAGTTGCTGACATTCAGGTTAGGCTGTGGCGGGACTGAGACAGGTTCCAGTTGTACCCAAAACTTAACAACCGAGAACAATGAGAGATCCTCTGTTTTGGAAAATAGAAAAACAAGATACGTCAAATCAAACATTTGCCCAGTTGCTTTGGATTTCCCAGTTCAAGTTAGGTCCTCTGTTCCCAGATTTCAAAAAAGGCCATGCTGTGAGGCCACTCCCACCTCTGACACCCATGAGTTTGCAGAAGCTTGCATTCAAAGAGTAGACTGGCAAATCTCGCTTGTGGGGGTCCACAGGGTATGGTTAAAAAATATTGCACCCACATTCAGCCTTAACTTATTATTGCAATCAGCCACACAAGAGGAAGCGGCAGGACAGTCTGACTATAATTCTTTTGTATGGGTGAAAAATAAGCAGTTGAGTTAAATTGAGGCCACTGTTTTCCTCAAGCACTGCAACCTTTTATGGGTGAGTCACTAAATGACAATAGAGAATACTGGGGACAATATGGCACCAAAGGGTCTGATGAAGTTTCTAAATTCCAAATTAGGGTGGACAGGTAGGCTTCCCATGTGAAAAACATAGGAACCATTTGATCTTTTTCAGATTTTTCAACCGGGAATAAAAACGGCAGCATTTTGCCTGGTATTAGGTGACTGTGAGACAAAAAGTTATTTCCAGATTGTTGTCAGGAGCCAAATTGTAGTCAAACCAGAAGAGACAAAAACATACTGTATTGAGTATAGATAATAGAGCTAATTGAGTAAGTGTAAAGAATTTGTGCTGACATTGCACAGACTGGCACTCCAGACATGTTGGAATTTCAATTCCCAGGATTTTCAGCCAGCCTGGGAATGTAGCTTTAGTGGTGCTACCAGATTTGGGCTACAAAAATCCAGACAACCACTTGAAGACCAGAAAGAGCTACACAAAACTCTACCACTGCTACCATCTAGTTGTCCTCATTATTTCTGTCCAGATCTGGAAGCCCTATCTTTAGAGTTTGACTTTGGAGAGAGAGAAAGGATAAGTTTAACTTTCATGGCAGAAGTCAGCCTGCAATCACTTTATTTCACATTTTTCTTCATGAAAGCTGCAGGAAATGTTTTAAAATTAAAACTAAGTCCCTGATTCTAAAGACATTTAAGCATTAAAATAAGTGGAACTTACTTCTGAGAAAACATGTTTAGGGTCAAACTGCATGCTTCTATTACTTCAGCAGCTGCAGATGGGGGTGGGTGGGCAAGGGAACAAACCAAAAGTCGTGTCAATTGGTATATTCACACCGCTCTCCCAAACGTCCAATTATGTAGGTCTTTGTGTTGGTACAACTTTGTATACATTTAAAAATAGGTCCTTTTCAAAAAACAAAACTACCCTCCGTCCAAAGGCTGTACACTGTTGGGTCCCCCCCCCCTCCACTTTAAAAAACCAAAGAGAAACTTTCTGAATGTGTGGCATGAAAAGAAGATTGAAATGAAATCGAGCAGTAAACAGAGCACAGGCACCATCGCCACCAACAAAGCCGAAGACAATGGTACCAAAGGAAGGAGAGTTAAAGGGGAAGGAAAGAAAAGCAGGGGAAAGCGCTTCGAGTTGGTCATGAATTCAACAGCGTCATGGTCTTTATGCCAACCAAAGGCTGTCCTAGGGAAGCACGCAGTTCCATTATCACACCCTGAGCAAGCATGATGAACGGTCACCACTAACACTGATTCTGGCTGATAAACGTTCTGTTCCTTGGGCAGGCACAGGCAGGGGTTCCCGCTACCCCATATCCATTTGGGTCACTGACAATAAAAGGAAATTAAAATGCATCTGCTCCTGTGGTGTTCATGGAAGGGGCTGGAGTAAGGCAGCCCAGAGGGGACATTGCCTCCTCCTCCTCCTCTCCTTCCTGTTTTCAATGCAGTCATCACCTGATCTGTATAGATGATGAAGTTCTTGCTCTGATTTCACGCCTGCCACATCCAGCTGCTCCTGCGCTGAGAATGATGCACACCCATTCCGAGTCCTCTTCCTCGCCCCCACCCCTCAAATACATCTCTTTCTTTCATGGGTGAGACCATAACTCTCGTCGGAACAAAGAATTCAACCACTATGAACAAATTCTATAGGCTGGGTCTTAAGGAACCACGGCAGAGGCCTGCCTGCAAAGCAAGATAGGGCCCTGGCTGCTGAACAAAAAAAATTATTTTAGAATGAAACTGTAGTTTCTCATTCAACTTTGCTCTGTTCTGCAAAGTTCCAGCAAACTGTTCTAGAGTCACAAGTTCAGACTTCCCCCTGCTCCTAAATCGTAAGAGAGGCTTTAAAACCATGGGTTCATTTTCATTTTGCCTTTTAATTTCTGCTATGAGCTGAACTCAAAGGAGACTTTACCTTTTTCAAATTAATTCTTTGGGCTAGCTTTCTCAAAAGAAACGTGTTCCGCAAACTCCAGCAATTCCAGACTGCCCATGGGTACAGCATCATTATGCTGTATATATTACATGAATCATGCAAATTGTGATAAGCCGACATAAACTCTTCTCAACCTAGGCAAAATACCATTGCAAAAATGCAATTGCTGGTCCACACATTATAATTGCTGCTTATGTGATGTGGTGCGGTGTGTGTGTGCCTGTGTGCAGCCTGGAGGAAGGCCCATTCACCTAGGAAGAAAATAAATTTTGTGAGCAACACATTTGTAGCTCACAGTTTCTATTCCTTGAAGCAGAGATAGTAGAAGGAGATATGCAGTTGATCAGCAGGGCTTTCTGAATCTCAGTATTATAACAATAGCATGCTTGAGAAGAGGAGCAGGTAAAAGCTTTTTTTTTTTTTTTTTAAAGTGGAGAAATTAGACATTAGTTATAATTCTGCAAAACCACAGTGCCAAAATGCAGCAGTAGCTCAGTCAAAATTAGGGTGATAATTTCCCTCTTTTTCCAGTGGAAAACTAAGTTAAAACAAAATAGATATGGTACCCCAGGTCTTCAGACCTAAACAGCAACAATAAAAACACAGAACTGCCCAAATAGGCCTCATCTGTTTGTATACCATCACCCCAACTTGCTGTCACAAGGAATCTAACATAGCCATCATTCCCAGTGGCAATGGGATGGCACTTCCCCATTCAAAGGTGGTGCACAATTGGGGATCTTCCTGGACTCACAGCTCCTGCTCAGTGAGCAGGTGGCAGCTGTGGCCAGGAAGGCCTTTGCACAGCTCCATCTTGTGCACCAGTTGCACTCTTTCCTAGATTGGGGGGCCCTTAAGACAGTCACTCATGCCCTGGTCACCCAATGGCTTGACTACTACAATGTGCTCTACATGGGGCTGCCCTTGAAGATCACCCAGAAGCTTCAACTGGTCCAGAATACAGCAGCACAAGCAGTGATGGGCATGCCTCGGTACGCCCATGTAACATCTCTACTTCACAAATTGTACTGGTTGCCGGTTTGCTTGTGGGTGCAATTCAAGGTACTGGTTTTTACCTATAAAGCCATACGTGGCATAGGGCCTGGTTACTTGAGGGACTGCCTGTCTCCCATAGTATCTGTTAGAGATATCGGGTTTCAACCAAGCACGTCTCACATGTGAAGGGGCAGCTCTGCTGCAACCTAATCTTACTGCTTTGTGTGGGAGGGGCTTGAATCCCGATTTCCTGTTCCTCTCCTTCATTTCCTTTTTTTGTTTGTTTGTTTGAATCTCCACCGGTGAGGATGGTCAGCCATGGCTGTCCTCGTGGCTCATACCTGCATTCAGCAAGGCCACATTTAGAAGACTGTGGGTTTGGTCAGAACCTATCACTCGCACGCATGGACCGTTTCTACCATGGAACTGATCTACAATAAACTGTAAGCTATTTTTATGTAACTTTACATTAACATGTAAAGTGTGTTTATTTTGTGTTTGTGAACTGATTAAGCCTTGTGCAAGTTGCTGGAGACTTCCACTCTGCTTTAAACTAATTAAAAGCTGCGTGGATATCTGTTATTAGCATTTCAGAATTCCTACAGTATCTGTCTGGCTGATTCGATCTGGTAGGGTTGGAACACTCTGAGTTCCTTCAATTAAGCAATGCCATCTATTGGGACCCCGGAAGTGCACCTTCTCTGTCGCAGCACCTGCCCTATGGAACGAGGATCCTCTGAGATCCAAACGGCCCCCACCCTGCTGGTGTTTGAAAGGATCTGAAGACCTGGCTCTTCACCCAGGCCTTTGGTGGGGGTGACTGGAGCCTCCTTTTAACTTTGGCTATTTTCTTTGGTTTCCACCTGCTTTGTCATTCTGCCACCTTTTTTGTTTCTTGTTTTTATTGTCATATTTTTCATGTTTTGAATCATTTGTAAACTGCCCAGAGTCACTGGGAGTCAGATGGCATATACCTTTAAATAATAATCATCATCATCATCATCATCATCATCATCATCATCCCTCCTCCCCCCAAAAAAGTATTGTCTCCAGATTGCTCAGTCTGGATTTAGATGTTTTCTACTTTCTACAGTTCAGTCTTGGACCAGATAAGATTTAAGGTTGTTTGTTTAAGAGCTCATTCTTCTAGACATTTCACTCTGGATTTTAAATATTTTTTCTGTTGTTATTTCCATCTTCCTACATGGATATTCTTAGAAGTTTATAGATCCATTTCACTCTTAGATGGAAGTTTATCACACACCATTTCGCTGTGAAGAAAACTGCCTAAAATCAGCCTCCTCTTTTATAAGCTCTTGCATCTCATTTCCCAGGTCATATCACATTCAAAATACACATCTGTTCCATTCACCAATAGCTCTCCAATGCATTTGTTAGTGCCTGTGCTAGACGGGGAAAGCCAAATTGTAGAGTTATCATGGAACTGGGCAGATGTGGACAACGATCAGTTCGACATCC
Source organism: Charina bottae (assembly GCA_023362775.1). Taxonomy (NCBI): domain Eukaryota; kingdom Metazoa; phylum Chordata; class Lepidosauria; order Squamata; family Charinaidae; genus Charina; species Charina bottae. The sequence goes on along the minus strand of JALMGJ010000001.1, from coordinate 187,349,469 downwards.
CTGCAAACAGGTGCATTTTGAGAGAACAGGTTTTTAGGATGGAATTAATTGGATATCAGCATTCATGCAAACCTAGTGTAATAAGAGACAAATTCCAATATACCCTGAAGCACAATTGGCATTCCAAATGCTCCTGACAAAGGAAAGAAGGCATTAGACTAAATGAAAGTTTGAAATTGTATAAATTAAATTAAATTTAAATCAAATCAATTCAATTCAATTCATTAACAGTTATACTTCTAGTACTAGCATTATTATTTTTAAGCCTTAACGAAGTTCCTTTTCTTGCAAGAACTGAACTCCATGAGTTATAGTATATCACAAATAACTGGCTGGTATTCTTCATGCCAGAGTAATGTTAGATAGATTACCACTTAGAGATCGATGGGAAGTTCTCAGTTTGTCCTGCTCATCTTTTCATTTTGTGTTCTAGAACTAAGGACAGGTAATTACTATTTCAGGATGTTTTGTTTTTCATACTGTGAGGTTTCCTGCACTTACCTGGCAACCAGCCGACATGCCGGACTCTGAACCGGAAGAGGAGCCAATCACAGGAGGCAGCAGTCTCGGCGCGAAATTAACTGGGGACCCGGAAATGCTGATTGGCCGAGGCTCTGAAAGAAATACGCCTCCGCCAATCAGCGCACGCCAAAGGAGAGCAGAAAGGCAGGCTGAGCAACGTGAAGCCCGATTGGCGCCTGCTCTCCCAAGGCGCAAAAAGCGGAATAAAAAGCCGGCGTGACTTACCTCAGGTGCCAGAGACAACCGTTCTAACCGCTCTAACAGTTCTGCGCTGAAGGCTCTAAACTCCGCGCTGGACCCTGCTAACAAGCCTCGCCTCCCGGCCGCCCCGAATCTCACTCTAGAGCCCTGCCTTACCACAGTTCCGGAACCCGTGAACGAGCCTAGCCCTGTTACCGCGCCGGACCCGGATTCCACGCCTCGCCCCGCCACCGCGCCAAGCCTCGGACCCAAGCCTTACCTTGTTTCTGTGCCAAGCCTCGGACCCGAACCTTATCCGCTTGCCGCGCCTCCGTCCTTGTTACCTGTGGAAGAAACCAGCGTTGTGGTAAGCACCACCACCTTGCCTGCTTCCCTCCTGACTGCCCGAGCCACGGACTCTCCGTTGCTTACCGTTCCAAAGCCAGCAGATGCCGGCCACCAGTGGGCGGCCTTTGTCAGGCCCCGGTCTACCCAGACTCCCGACAGCCCCGATCAGCAGTCAAGCCTAGCTGACGCCGGTCACCAGTGGGTTGCTTTTGTCGGGCCCCGGTTTACCCAGACTCCAACCAGCCCAGATTCGCAGTCAAGACTAGCTGACGCCGGCCACCAGTGGGTCGCCTTCGTCGGGCCCTGGCCTACTCAGACTACCACCAGCACCGCCAACCCCATGCCCGCAGACACCTTGCCTGTCACCTCTGTTTCGTCACCGGTTGCAGACTCTGCTACAGGGTCCGTCCCCTCTCGGCTCATTCCTGCCTGGCCAGAAGTATTGCCTGTTCTCGCTGCTATCCAGCCTGTAGAAGAAGAAGAGGACTTTGTAAACTGGGCGGCTTGTGTATCTTGTAAATAAAGTTGTTTCAATAACGCTTCTGTGTCAGTCTTAGTCGGAACAGGACAGATTTTCTCCGGCCCGACTTCCACAGGGAAGGAAGGAAGCGTTATTGCCTGGTGTTACCTGTTCCCTGACACCTAAGAAGCCATGGATGAACAGATGTCAATGGAAAACTCACAGCTATCCCGGCAGGTCGCCCAACTCAGCGACCAGAACAACCGAGTCAAATGATTGCCCACTTGAGCACACAAGTGGCCCAGCTGCAAGGACAACAGGCGGCTGTCGCACCGGTCGTCAGCCAGAGAACCAAATGCCCGGTGCAAGTACCGGAGAAGTTTGATGGTACCCTAGCCAAGTTTCTGGCCTTCCTGGCCCAATGTCAGCTCTATCAGAGCCTCCGCCCAGAGGAGTTCCCAACAGACCGTCACAAGGTGGGCTTTGTGGCCAGCCTACTATCGGGTTCCGCTGCAAGGTGGGTCTCTCCGCTGATAATCCAACAAGACCCGCTCCTAGATAACTATGGCGGGTTTTGCAATCAACTTAGGGCAATGTATGTGGATCCGGTCAAGGTCCAGACTGCCGTCAGGCAGATAAAGGGATTGCGACAAGGGGCCAGGCCGTTAGCTGAATACATCAGTGACTTCAGGCTGCTAGCGCAAGACCTGGATTGGAACGAACCGGCCCTGGTAGACCATTTCCAGGAGGGACTATCATCGGAGCTACTTGACGAACTAGCCAGGACCGAGTGCCCCAGAAACCTCCCAGACCTGACCCATCTGTGCCTGCAGATCGATGGACGGTTACAGCAATGGAGGTCAAGGAGGCGCTTCGCCCAGCCTCCACACTTCGTTCCCCGTTTCCGAGCCAGCGAGGAGCCGATGCAGTTGGGGGCCGCCAGACCCCGCCTCACGCCTACCGAGAAGGACCATCGTCACCAGGAGGGCTTATGCTTGTATTGTGGGGAAGCGGGTCACCGTGCTGCAAATTGCCCCGCCAAATCTTCAGTGGCACCCTTGTCGGGAAATGGACTCGGCTTGGCCTAAATGGGCAGTTAGGTTGGGCCGAGCTGGCATCAAGCCAGTCACCATTGCCCATTCCAGCTTCTCCCAAGCACCTCTCCATCGCCGTCACCCTCCAGGTGCCGACAGACCCTACACTGAGGGCCCAGGCCATGATAGACTCGGGGGCTACTTTTAACTTCATGGACGTTAGGTTCGCCGAGAAGTGGGGAATTCCCCAACGCAAGGTGCATCCTCCACTGGTGGTCGAGACCATCGACGGCCACACGCTCCGTTCCGGTCCAGTAAACACCGCCACCCAGCGTATACTAATGTGTGTGGGGAACCACCAGGAGTGGCTAGAGTTTTACGTGGTCACTTCTCCCCACTGCCCCCTCGTACTGGGATTAGTGTGGCTCCAGACGCACGAACCACAAATCACCTGGACCATGGGGGAGGTCGTATTCTCTCACCCTAGTTGCGTCACCCATGTCAGCAAAACTCTTGTCGCGTTACAACTGGTCACCCCAAAACTCCAGCTTCCTGCACAATTCCAGGACTACGCGGACGTGTTTGATGAAAAGGAGGTGGACCAACTTCCTCCACACCGGCCTTACAACTGCTCCATCGACCTGATTCCAGGCGCAAGGCTCCCAGTAGGCCGGATATACTCCCTATCAGAACCGGAGCGAGTAGCCCTTAAGGACTTCATTGACATCAACCTTAGGAGGGTATTCATCTGACTCTCTACCTCTCCGATGGCTGCCCCCGTGTTATTAGTCAAAAAGAAATCAGGTGAGCTCAGGATGTGTTGTGACTACCGGAAGTTGAATGAGATCACGGTCAAGAACCGGTACCCCTTGCCACTGATACCAGAGCTCCTGGAGCGACTCTGCAATGCTCGCCTATTCACAAAGTTGGACCTGAGGGGGGCCTATAACCTGGTCCGTATCCGACAGGGCGATGAGTGGAAGACCGCATTCCGCACTCGTTACGGTCATTACGAGTTTACGGTCGTTCCATTTGGACTATCAAACGCCCCTGCTATCTTCATGCATTTCATGAATGACATATTCAAGGACCTCCTGGACCAGTACCTGATAATCTACCTAGATGACATTCTAATCTTTTCTGCCTCTCCGAGCGACCATGAACGGCAGGTCAGAACAGTACTGCAACGGCTGCGAGAACACCATCTATATGCAAAGCTGGAGAAGTGCCAATTTGCCTGCAAAACCATAGAGTTCCTGGGACACCGAATCTCTGCCACCGGCATCGCCATGGAACCAGGCAAGGTGGAGGCATTGCAAACTTGGCAGCCTCCACGTTGGGCCAAGGATGTCCAACGACTGCTCAGGTTTGCTAATTACTATCGGAACTTCATTCCTCAATTCGCAGGACTAACCACGCCATTATCAAACCTGCTCCGGAAAAAGACCAAGTTTCATTGGGGGGACACGGAACAACGCGCTTTCGATAGGCTCAAACTAGCTTTTACCACAGAGCCTATACTCCGGCACCCAGACCCGTTCCAGCCATTTGTTGTAGAAACAGACGCATCTGATGTAGCCGTCGGCGCCATCTTACTACAGGCCGACACCCAGACCGGCATCCTTTGCCCTTGTGCTTATCATTCCCGGAAGCTCGCCCCAGCAGAGAAGGCTTATACCATCTGGGACAAGGAGCTCCTGGCCATTAAGGTGGCATTCGAGACATGGAGGCACCATTTGGAAGGGGCACGGCACCCCGTGGAAGTAAGAACTGACCACCGCAACCTGGAACATCTAAAGACCGCCAGGACCTTGAACCAGCGGCAGATACTATGGTCCCTGTTCTTCTCCCGGTTCGACTTCAGGGTGACTTACATTCCGAGAGGCCAGAACCAAAGGGCAGGCGCACTTTCAAGAAAACCTGAATATGATCGCTTAGAGGCTCCAGCACCGCCTCAACCTGTCATCCCTCCGGAGCGGTTTGCTGCCATCACCGTACAGGGTGACCTAAGCCAACGGATTCGAGAACAACAAAGAGCCGATACCTGGGCAAGGAAAAGAAAGAGAAGAGCTGGCACACCTTCCCATCGGTCAGACTGATCAATAGATATGCAATCATGAGACGCTCTGCTTCCGAGGCCGCTACTATGTACCCCCGGGGGAACTCTGCCAACTGATCCTGCAACTATGCCATGACAACCCAGCCGCCGGCCATTTCGGGTTTTTTAAAATGCTGAACCTGGTCTCCCGGGAGTTTTGGTGGCCACGCATATGGGACGACGTGAAACAATATGTATTCTGTTGCCCAGACTGTCGCAGGGCAAAAAATCAAACGGACAAGCCTGCTGGTCTCCTAATGCCCCTACCCACTCCCGAACAACCATGGGAGGCTATTTCTATGGACTTCATTACAGACCTTCCCAAGTCCCAAGACGCCACTACTATCCTGGTAGTGGTAGACTCCATGACGAAGATGGCCCACTTCATCGCGTGTAAGGGCTTGCCCACGGCCCAAGAGATGGCACGCCTCTATATCAAAAACATTTTCAAACTGCATGGCATAGCAAAGAGTGTGGTGTCAGACCGTGGCTCACAGTTCACTGCCCGTTTCTGGAAGGCACTCCTCCAAAATCTGGGAATCCAGAGACACTTATCCACCGCTTTTCATCCACAATCGGACGGAGGAACGGAACGGGTGAACGCCATCCTGGAGCAGTACCTGCGCTGTTACGTGAACTACCAACAGGACAATTGGGCAGACCTCCTAGCCTTGGCGGAGTTCGCGTATAACAACGCACAACACTCTTCGACCCAGATGGCCCCCTTCGTCACAAATTATGGGTTCCACCCGCGTTCGTTTCCTCTCACCGCGCCGGACTCAGCAGTGCCAGCTGCAAATCAGTTCCTCCAAGAACTACAGGCCGGCCACCAAGTCCTTAAAAACCAGTTGGAAAGGGCTAAGGAGGACTACAAACGCTTCGCTGACCACCACCGGAGGACGGGACCCCCACTAAAGGTTGGTGATATGGTGTGGTTGTCAACAAGACACCTATCCTCTGCACGAACATCTAGGAAGCTGGACCACCGGTTCCTGGGACCATTCCTAGTGGAAGCAGTAGTCAATCCAGTCGCTTTCCGATTGACCCTTCCGGGACACATGCGCAAACACCCTGTGTTCCACAGATCCTTGCTGGTCCCTGTTTCAGCTGACAGCCCGCTTAGAACCAGGAAGACACCACCTCCTCCTGTCATCATCCAAGGAGAGACCGAATACGAGGTTGCTCGCATCCACGGCCGTCTCCAGTATCTAATAGACTGGAAGGGTTACGGCCCAGATGAGTACTCCTGGGAAGATGCTGCGGACGTCCATGCGCCGTTATGAGTACAACAATTCCATCGACAATACCCGGATAAACCCAGACCACAAAGCCGGGGGGAGGAAGGTCCTGCGGGGGGGGGGATAGTGTGAGGTTTCCTGCACTTACCTGGCAACCAGCCGACATGCCAGACTCTGAATCGGAAGAGGAGCCAATCACAGGAGGCAGCAGTCTCAGCGCGAAATTAACTGGGGACCCGGAAACGCTGATTGGCCGAGGCTCTGAAAGAAATACACCTCTGCCAATCAGCGCACGCCAAAGGAGAGCAGAAAGGCGGGCTGAGCAACGTGAAGCCCGATTGGCCCCTGCTCTCCCAAGGCGCGAAAAACGGAATAAAAAGCCGGCGCGACTTACCTCAGGTGCCAGAGACAACTGTTCTAACTGCTCTAACAGTTCTGCGCTGAAGGCTCTAAACTCCGCGCTGGACCCTGCTAACAAGCCTCGCCTCGCCGCCCCAAATCTCGCTCTAGAGCCCTGCCTTACCACAGTTCCGGAACCCGTGAACGAGCCTAGCCCTGTTACCGCGCCAGACCCGGATTCCACGCCTCGCCCCGCCACCGCGCCAAGCCTCGGACCCAAGCCTTACCTTGTTTCTGTGCCAAGCCTCGGACCCGAACCTTATCCGCTTGCCGCGCCTCCGTCCTTGTTACCTGTGGAAGAAACCAGCGTTGTGGTAAGCACCACCACCTTGCCTGCTTCCCTCCTGACTGCCCGAGCCACGGACTCTCCGTTGCTTACCGTTCCAAAGCCAGCAGACGCTGGCCACCAGTGAGCGGCCTTTGTCAGGCCCCGGTCTACCCAGACTCCCGACAGCCCCGATCAGCAGTCAAGCCTAGCTGACGCCGGTCACCAGTGGGTTGCTTTTGTCGGGCCCCGGTTTACCCAGACTCCAACCAGCCCAGATTCGCAGTCAAGACTAGCTGACGCCGGCCACCAGTGGGTCGCCTTCGTCGGGCCCCGGCCTACTCAGACTACCACCAGCACCGCCAACTCCACGCCTGCAGACACCTTGCCTGTCACCTCTGTTTCGCCACCGGTTGCAGACTCTGCTACAGGGTCCGTCCCCTCTCGGCTCATTCCTGCCTGGCCAGAAGTATTGCCTGTTCTCACTGCTATCCAGCCTGCAGAAGAAGAAGAGGACTTTGTAAACTGGGCGGCTTGTGTATCTTGTAAATAAAGTTGTTTCAATAACGCTTCTGTGTCAGTCTTAGTTGGAACAGGACACATACTCAAAATGTAGACTTCACAATTGGTTTCATAGCTGCATCAAATTTCTGCATTTCATATAAATCATTTACCATTTCTCCCATGTTTTATGCAAAATACAAAAGAAATGGTTACCTCTCCAAAGAGAAAAAAATCAAGATAACTGTATCCCAAGTTTTTTGTTCTATTTATAGTTTTTTGACTGCTTTTAATTGTATTTTAATGGTTTTGTTTTTTAGTGGTTTTGACTGTTTTTCATTATTTTAATCATGTGTGCCACCCAGAATCACATGTGTAAGATGGACAGCTACATAAATTCAATAAATAAATAAATATCAATTCATCCAAAGTCTGCAGAAACCATTCCTGAGGATGTCTGGCTTCTGATCTCAAATTTCAGGACTACATTCTACATAGAAATACTGCAGATATCCAGTGCTAGTGAATGTCTATGTGGAATCATTTAATTCCCTATTACCATTCTATCAATTGTTTCACAATAAGTTTCATGTTTTCTTTCTTCCTGCTCCTCCATTTGTTTTTTAAATCTCATCTCTCCTTATATTCCCCTCACCCACTTTTCTAGCCTCCTTCCAGACTATTTCTTCAATGAGTAGAAACAGGGAAGAAGAACAAGAAAGAGAATCCCCCATGGATGAAGAATCCTCACAATTTTTTTCTTCTGGTTGTACATCTTTGAGTCTTGGAGAACATCAGGCAAGCTCTCTACTGCAGACCCTGCTTTGTCCTTTTCCCCATCCTCCTCTGAAAGGGAGGGACTGAATGGTAAACTTGGTGACCTTTAGGGATCAATGGCAAGCTTGCTTTAAATGACAGGCCACAACCAACCATACAAAGTATTGGCCTTGATCTATTGTCTGTCTTCCCAGACTCTCTATGAACCCAAGATTTGCTTAGCAACCAACAAATAGGGAACAGAAGGAGTGATCTTGCCTCTACCAGCAGGATGGCGTAATTGGATAAACTTTGTGTGATGATGCAGGTCCCAGTGCTTTCCATTGGGCAAGTGACTGGGTACTTGTTCACAATATTTGCAGGAACAACTGTCCCAGATATGTAATATTAAGTATGACAATCCATTTTTTCACTTAAAATAGGTGGTACGTTTATGCACCCTGTCAACATTTCACAAGTGGACTTATCCTTGTTAAATTTTAAATTTTAAGTTTTGTTTTTATTGTAAACCACCCAGGGTCCCTCCTTCAGGGGGAGATGGGCAGTGATAAAAAATTTGATAAACAAATAAATAAATAAATGGGACTTCCTCTCTACCCGTCCCTCATTTTTCAACTTCCATATTAAGCAGGAGGATGGGGACAGAGACACAAGAAATTTACAATTTAGGAGGGCCTTCAGAGATGAGAAAGAAGCAGAATGTTCCAAAAAAGGCTTTTATGCTAGTGCTGAAATGAACATTTAAAGTTAAGAATTTTTTTCCCAGATTTATCTATGAAATTTGAATATGAGAAATAGTTATCTCCACATTTATGTGGCATTTCTTGATAGCTTTGATTTCTCTGTCAAATGAGAAATCTTTTAAGCCATCTGTTTATAATATGTCATATTTTTACAAATACTTTAACAAACACATTAATTTATAGTAAACCTTTCTGTATCAACTTATGTATCAACTTTGGAACACTACCAATCGTTCCGTAGGATTGCATGGCAATTATCAGCTCACAGGATTGCTTAGCCCACAAAGCAATCGAACCTCAAGCATTCTCTCAGTCCCTAGTTGTGCCCTATGGCAGGGTTCCTCAACCTCAGCCATTTTAAGATGTGTGGACTTCAATTCCCAGAACACTCCAGCATTGCTGGCTGGAGTATTCTGGGAGTTGAAGTCCACACATCTTAAAATGGCTGAGGTTGAGGAACCCTGCCCTATGGTATTCCCTCATTCTACTTGGTGCTGTGCAGATATGGTGGATCATCTCTCATGCTGGCCGAAGGATTATGGGAGTTGAAGTCCAACCTATCTAGAAGGCAGAGCTTAGGAAATGTGTTTATACGTAGTTACAGTATAGCGCAGTGTTTCTCAACCTTGGCAACTTTAAGATGTGTGGACTTCAACTCCCAGAATTCCCTAGCCAACCATGCTGGTGTCAGGGTTCATGTCTATGAATCCTGCCATTGGGATTAGGCCTAGTATAGTGCGTGTAGAGTAGTTAGGAGGGGGGATGGCAGTTGAGTGTTATGTCTGGTGGTGAACGCTGGAGACGGCTCCGTCAAGGTCGCGCACCTGCAGCAGAGTGGAGATGGGAACGTTTGCCTCATGAGATCATCGGCTGGTGAATTGGCGCACAAGGGGGGAAGTTAAGAGGGAATAGTTTGGCGGGAATTGGCATTCAAGTCTTTAGGAGTGCTTCAATTAACATGTATCCTGAATAAAGCTTTATCTGCATTTCACTGAACTGCGTGGAGAAGTGTTTATCGGGACATCGTTGTTGAGATCATCACAGAAAGACTTGAATCTACAATCCAGTCGGTTTATCCTGAGGTTACAATTGCTAACCCCAATTAGTGCCTCCTGAGTGAGAATCGACTCGTCCAAGCAATTCCCAGAATGGAGGAATCTATGGAATGTTTCCAGGCAGGGGAAGAAGAGCAACCAGGCACTTCTACAGGTCTGGAAGCAGTTTACAAAGAAGGAAAATTCGTGGCTTTTGAGCCGGAAATTGGCAAGAAGAAAACCTCTAAAAAGGGGTCCAGGCAGAGTGGAATAGAGGCTACCGAACTTCCTATGGTACGTACTCCCAAAACGGGTGCGGAATGGTCCGTGGGAATTGGAGGTGGCCTCCAGGCAGGGATGGGGAAACGAACTGCTAAAACCAGAGTTACCCAGTCCCAAAGCGAAAACTGGAAGCAAAGACGGCAGGTATCGATTTTGAACTGGAGACTATTAGCCAACAGCTACAGACTCTCACTCAATCGGTGCAGCAACTGGTCCTGGCTCCAAAGCAGGAAGGGGGGCCAGCGGCAGACCTAAAGGCTACTTTGAGGACCACGGCAGCAGACAGTGGCATGTCTAGCGGCGAAGAAGAAGAGGATGATTCTTCAGAACCAGAGCTGGAGGTAACACAACCTCCCATAAGTGGATTACAAAGGGGCCAAGCCAGGGTGTTTTCAGTAAACAAACTGAAAATGCAGTTTGACGGCGATCCCGGGAAGTTGGCTTGCTTTATGACCCATGTCAGGGGTTTTATGGAGGAGTTTGAGAGCTCTTTTTTAAATGAAGAGGCCAAAGTAAGGTATGTCTCAAGTTTCCTAGAAGGAGAGGCTGCTTTATGGCTGGTGGCGTTACATGACTCAAACGCTCCTGAACTATTAACTTTTAACAGCTTTATGTTCGCATTGAGGAGGAGATTTGAAGACACGCTATCTAAGATGTCAACTAGAGTGCAATTGCAACAATTAAGTCAGGGGAACCAGACTGTAGCAGAATATGCTATGGAGTTTAAAAAACATATAAGCATGGTCCCTGGCTGCCCTGAATCTTTTCAGGTAGAATATTTCCAGATGGGATTGAAACCTGAGATTCTGGAAATGGCAGCGGGAAGAGGGGACCCAGACACACTAGAAGAATGGGTCCAATTAGCAGGCAAAGCAGAGAGCACCCAATTAAGATTGAGATCATATAAGAAGTTGCAGAGCTCCGGAAAAAGAATGCTGGGACAAACCCAGGCAAAGAAACAGTTCAGGCCAAATGCTTGGGAGGAGGAAAAAGAACGCAGAGCCAAAAGCGGCTTGTGCTTTAAATGCGGCAAAGAGGGACATCATATTAGCAACTGCCCCCAAACAACCCCTGCTGTGAAGAAAAAGCCAGAAAGCCAACCTTCCAAGCCATCTAAGCTGCCGCTACGTAAGGGAACAGCCCATGCTTTGGATGAAAGCAAGACGCTGGAATTAGTTGGGGCGGGAGAATGACTCCTCCGATGAAGAATTCCTGCTGTCAGGAAACGAGCGACGCCTGGTCTAAGATGCGCCGGTGGCCAGGCATTCACAGATCATCGGTGCCCAGATTCGTTGGTGAGTGGAGATTGTCCTACTATGCAAGTAAAAATAAAGCTTGAGACTTTAGATGGGAGGGATCAGAATAATCTGATGGCTATGCTGGACTCTGGGTGCTCAAGATGTTTGATGCATCCTGCTATTGTTACAGGACTGAGACTTAAGTTGCACAAATTAAAAGTTCCCATCATATTTTGTCAATTGGGTGGGTCAGATATGAAAGGGGGTCCAGTGGAATATTACACAGAAGCTTTGAAAATGACTATTGGGACACATCAAGAGACTATTCGGTTTATTGTGGCTCCTATATCCAGTCAGCCCATAGTGTTGGGACTTAAATGGTTGCGGGAGCGAAACCCTCAGATCGATTGGGTCTCTGGAGAAATAAAATTTGCAGACGGTTCGTATTTGGGAGTTGAACAGGAGTCTGCAGGATTGTGTGTTGAAGTAACAGCCTCGTTAAGGGAATTAGCTCAAGCAGCTGTGGTGCCTCCAACGTACGAGGAGGAGGGGGAAATCTTTGTAGAAACGGAGTCAGACCAGATGCCCCCTCATCGGAAAACCGACTGTTCTTTGCAACTGGAACCTGGGGCAGTGTTGCCTAAACCTAAGCTGTATTTGATGACTCATAAGGAATTACAAGAGCTGAGGAACTTTATAGATAAAAATTTGAAGCGGGGATTTATTGAACCATCCACGTCTCCCATGGCCGCTCCCGTGTTATTTCGGAAAAAGAAAGATGGTTCTTTAAGACTGTGCACTGACTATTGGGGGTTGAATGCTATTTGCATTTCCAATCAGTACCCGCTGCCTTTGATGAAAGATATGCTTGCTCAGCTGACGAAAGGGAAAATTTTCACTAAGCTGGATTTGAGAGAAGCGTATTTTAGAGTGCGCATAAAGGAAGGAGATGAGTGGAAAACTGCTTTTAATTGCCAGTTAGGTTGTTTCCAATATAAAGTCATGCCGTTCGGATTAAGGGGGGGGCTGGAGTCTTCATGAGCTTAATTAATGAGGTTCTGCATGAATTTTTATATCAAGGAGTATTGGTATATTTAGATGATATATTGATCTATACAGAGACCATGGAACAACATGTAAAATTAGTGAAATCAGTACTAAGAAAGCTCTTAGAAAACAAGCTTTATGTTAAGCTGTCCAAATGTGAATTTCATAAAGAGAAACTAGACTTTCTGGGTTACAGAATATCGCATCAAGGCATAGAAATGGATCCCGCCAAAGTTAAAGATGTTTTGGCGTGGGAAACACCCCGAACAAAAAAGCAATTACAAGCTTTCTTGGGATTCTCAAATTTCTACCGCCAATTCATTCCTTCTTTCGCCAAAATAGCATTACCGTTAACAGATATGCTAAAAACAAAGAAATCGTCTGATGGTGTATTAGCAAATAAGCCTCAGACAAAGTTAAAATGGACGCCAGCTTGCCAAACGGCTTTTGAGCAATTGAAGCATCTGTTCACTGCTGAACCTATCTTAAAACTTTAAGAAGTCCATACATCTTAAAGTTGCCAAGGTTGAGAAACACTGGTATAGTGTAATATCAGGCAGTGTGAGAGTGAAAGAGAAAGAGAGTCAACATTCTGCTGATCCTCCATGTGCTTACTCTGAATGTCATCTGTATTTGAAAGTTCCTGCAGGGCCTGAACACAATGTCTGTGATTCGTGCCCTCTTAAATACCAGAAGGGGAGGTTGAGCAGGGGCAGATCTCCGACTGTGCTTTGAAATGACCCTTGAAAAAAGAAGAAACATCACTGTGTCACCCTCAGTGAGCTTGAGGGTCTTTCACCCTTTGCAAACCTAATCGAAAGATGCAGCTCCCTCCTTCAGGGAGCTGCACATAGTCATGGAGCCCAAGGAAAGGCGTAACCATTCCCTGACTTGCTCTTTTTGGGTCGGCCACAGCCTAATTTCAGTCATAGATCTCAGTCATAGCAAATAAACGTGTGCTTTTATTCTTACTGGAAGGGAGGCCTGAACACCATGGAACACTCTTGGCATTTTAAAACTTAGGATCTTCAAACTCAGGCCAACTATGGAAAGAGCACTACCTCACCCCACAACCGACTTTCTGTCCAGTCATCATCGGGTGGGGGGGGATCTTCTCTGATAACTGTTGCTAACCAAATTTAGGCTGGTGGTCATCATAGAACGGCTTTACTTAGGGCTGTTCTCCAAGTCGCCAGCAATGTGCCTTCCTTCCATCCTTGGGGCAGGAGGAAAGCTGATGATCGCACAGGACCTCTTTTGCCATGCCTCCAAAACAAGGCCAGCAAAGGGCCAGGGTAACTGTTTATGCTGCTATTATGGTATTTTATTTTATTTTATTTTATTTTATTATTTTATTTTATTTTATTTTATTTTATTTTATTTTATTTTATTTTATTTTATTTTATTATTTTATTTTATTTTATTTTATTTTATTTTATTTATTTTATTATTTTATTTTATTTTATTTTATTTTATTTTATTTTATTTTATTTTATTTTATATTTTATTTTATTTTATTTTATTTTATTTTATTTTATTTTATTTTATTTTATTTTATTTTATTTTATTTTATTTTATTTTATTTTATTTTATTATCTATCTATCTATCAAATTTTGCCACGACCCATCTCCCCCCCAAGGGGGGACTCTGGGCAGTTTACAATAAAATGGGATTGAGGAGCAGGGAAAGGGGCTCTTCCCATTCTCTACTGCCTGCCCCTCTTCCCACACCAGTCCACTTCCCTTGCCATCTCCCACCACATCAGTTCCTGCCCATACCTCTGCACTTGCTGGAGAGCACCACTGCCAACCTCAGTGACATCTGTTTGCGTTTTTATTGGCTTTTATGCTTTCGTTATGTTTTGTGGTGTCGTTTTTTAAGGTCATACTATATAAACATAATAAACAAACCAATAAACAACCCCATAATTCTAGCACCTGCATAGCCTCCTCTGAATCTGACAGAGTTTAATGTTATCAGCTAACCCCTCAAGGACCTGAGCCAATGTGTCTATAACAAGATAGGGGGAAAGATAGGAACTGTCCAACCATGGGTATGCAACGTGGTTGCTATGTCACTGACCAGAAGCCTACCACAGTGCTACCTTCTGAAAATTCTACTTCCTGAAAATGCTCCAGAGGGAGATGTAGCAGGAGAGCGGGGCAGGCTGCTCACAGGAAAGGTGGCCTTGGTGCCTCGTACAGATACTGGTTTCCAGTTCATTTTGCTCTGCCCTAGTGCCTGGTCATCAGTGGCTCTGGTTTTTGGCTGTTGCTATTTTGGCTGTGTAGGGGTGTGGTGGCTCAGTGAGTAAGACGCCAGGCTTGTCGATTGGAAGGTTGCAAGTTCGGAGGTTCAAATCCCTAGCCCCGCGTGACGGAGTCAGCTCCCGCACTCGCCCCAGCTCTTGTCAACCTAGCAGTTTGAAAGCATGCAAACGCAAGTAGATAAATAGGTACCACTTCGGTGGGAAGGTAATAGCGTTCCGCGCGTGTCATGCGGCCACATGACTGTGGAAGCGTCTTTGGACAACGCTGGCTCTTCGGGTAACAAACGGAGATGAGCACCGGCCCCTAGAGTCGGACACGACTGCACAAATGTGCAGGGGGAATGTTTACTTTTTTTATTTTGGCTGTACTATGCTTCCAGTCAGACTTAATAGCCCTTTTCTGATAGTTTCCATCCAAATATTAACCAGACACAGCCCTGTTTAGCTTCCTGAAATCAGCCAAGGCTGGTTTAGTACTTCCACCTAGCTGGACAATAAATCTAAACCGCCGTATGAGATATTTTGTCTGATGGATGTCCCCACCACCATCACCACTTCCTTCCAAGTTCCAGCTTCCCATTAGGCCTTTCACTCAGAACAAGGAGCAGGTAACTAGAAGTATTCTTTTAAGTTATTATTTTAAATGAACTTTCAGTTTCTGACTTTAAAGGTTTTAAACTATTCTAATTCTAGGCAGCAATTATTACACAACAGTCCCTTAAGTAACAGAATATCCCATGGCCTTCAGCACCAAAACACTTGAACTCACAGGCGTACAGAGTAATTTTGCTAGATCATGTTCAAGTGCTCACAGAATGAATTGAAGGTATTTCTGGGTCAAATTTGGTACAGTGAACTGTAGCAACATGTAATCAGGGAGCACATCTGGGGATCTACCTCTAAATATAGCCTCACAGTGATGTTGCCTGAAGAGCCTGGACTCACACACAGTTATGCTAGATCAAGAGATGGGAATAGGTTTAGCCTGAAAAGAAAAGGATCGGTTTGCTGTGCTTCAAGGCAAAGGCAGAGAGAGGAGTGGTGGCCCATTTATTGTTCTCCCTCAGAAACAGATAGAAAGCTGAAGAAAGTGACTTGTTATTTAAAGGAATTTTCTTGCAAAGCTTTGCAACACACAAAAAGTATAGTGTTGACTGAGAAGAATTCCATGGCCAATATCCAAAAAAAAAACAAAAACATAAATACGATGTAAACAACCTAACATCTGCATTTTTACTGCATGCACGTGTCTGTATAAGGGACACAACGTAAAGAAGCAGGGTTGATATATATGTCAATCTTAGTATTTTTTAACATATCCTTGGGTAATGACTTGAAATTCACTTGAAAAAAGCAAGCCGGTGAGTTTCCAGTGAGGCTATATCAGAAAAAGTCAGCCCATGTTTCCTCAGAGATAAGACTACAGTCTAGGTTTGTGCAGAGATCTGGGTTCATATGGCAAAATGTGATTTGGAGCACACAAGGCATGAACACAACATCTGTCAGAACCATCTTAAAGCAGCTACATCTTTTCCTGGCTCGCATGGCTGCCTGCCACAGCTGACATATAATCCAGGAAAAGAAACATTTAGTTTAAGGTGTACCTGACAGGTGCTACACACACAGGTGGAAGTAAGGCTGCTTATTCGGATAGATCATGCTTACTGTGGGGAAAGAACATTATGTGGTGCACCCACCCCCAAAATAATAGATTTCCCTTAAAGTAAAATCCCCCTCAAGTTCAGTTTGGCTCCCAATAACGTCATGGACACATTTTTGTTGTTTATTCGTTCAGTCGCTTCCGACTCTTCGTGACTTCATGGACCAGCCCACGCCAGAGCTTCCTGTCAGCCGTCACCATCCCCAGCTCCCCCATGGTTGAGTGTCACCTCCAGAATATCATCCATCCATCTTGCCCTTGGTCGGCCCCTCTTCCTTTTGCCTTCCACTTTCCCTAGCATCAGCTTCTTCTCCAGGGTATCCTGTCTTCTCATTATGTGGCCAAAGTACTTCAGTTTTGCCTTTAATACCATTCCCTCAAGTGAGCAGTCTGGCTTTATTTCCTGGAGTATGGACTGGTTTGATCTTCTTGCACTCCAAGGAACTCTCAGAATTTTCCTCCAACACCACAGTTCAAAAGCATCTATCTTCCTTCGCTCAGCCTTCCTTATGGTCCAGCTCTCACAGCCATAGGTTACTACAGGGAATACCATTGCTTTAACTATGCAGACCTTTGTTGTCAGTGTGATGTCTCTGCTCTTAACTATTTTATCAAGATTTGCCATTGCTCTCCTCCCAAGAAGTAGACGTCTTCTGATTTCCTGGCTGCAGTCAGCATCTGCAGTAATCTTTGCGCCTAGAAATACAAAGTCTGTCACTGCCTCCACTTTTTCTCCCTCTATTTGCCAGTTATCAATCAAGCTGGTTGCCATAATCTTGGTTTTTTGGAGGTTTAACTGCAACCCAGCTTTTGAACTTTCTTCTTTCACCTTCGTCATAAGGCTCCTCAACTCCTCCTTGCTTTCAGCCATCAAAGTGGTATCATCTGCATATCTAAGATTGTTAATGTTTCTTCCAGCGATTTTAACTCCAGCCTTGGATTCCTCAAGCCCAGCACGTCGCATGATGTGTTCTGCGTACAGGTTGAATAGGTAGGGTGAGAGTATACAGCCCTGCCGTACTCCTTTCCCAATCTTAAACCAGTCCGTTGTTCCATGCTCTGTTCTTACCGTTGCTACTTGGTCATTATACAGATTCCTCAGGAGGCAGACAAGATGACTTGGTATCCCCATACCACCAAGAACTTGCCACAATTTGTTATGATCCACACAGTCAAAGGCTTTAGAATAGTCAATAAAACAAAAACAGATGTTTTTCTGAAACTCCCTGGTTTTCTCCATTATCCAGCAGATATTGACAATTTGGTCTCTAGTTCCTCTGCCTTTTCTAAACCCAGCTTGTACATCTGGCAATTCTCGCTCCATGAATTGCTGGAGTCTACCTTGCAAGATCTTGAGCATTACCTTACTGGCATGTGAAATAAGTGCCACTGTTCGATAGTTTGAACATTCTTTAGTGCTTCCCTTTTTTGGTATGGGGATATAAGTTGATTTTTTCCAATCTGATGGCCATTCTTGTGTTTTCCAAAATTGCTGGCATATGGCATGCATCACCTTGACAGCATCATCTTGCAAGATTTTAAACAGTTCAGCTGGGATACCGTTGTCTCCTGCTGCCTTGTTATTAGCAATGCTTCTTAAGGCCCATTCAACCTCACTCTTCAGGATGTCTGGCTCTAACTCACTGACCACACCGTCAAAGCTATCTCCAATATTATTATCCTTCCTATACAGATCTTCCGTATATTCTTGCCACCTTTTCTTGATCTCTTCTGCTTCTGTTAGGTCCTTACCATCTTTGTTTTTGATCATACCCATTTTTGCCTGGAATTTACCTCCGATGTTTCTAATTTTCTGGAAGAGGTCTCTTGTCCTTCCTATTCTATTGTCTTCTTCCACTTCCGCACATTGCTTGTTTAAAAATAAATTCCTTATCTCTTCTGGCTAACCTCTGGAATTTTGCATTTAATTGGGCATATCTCCCCCTATCACTGTTGCCTTTTGCTTTCCTTCTTTCTTGGGCTACTTCCAGTGTCTCAGCAGAGAGCCATCTTGCCTTCTTGGTTTTCTTTTTCTTTGGGATGTTTTTTGTTGGCGCCTCCTGAACAATGTTGCGAACTTCTGTCCATAGTTCTTCCGGGACCCTATCTACTAAATCTAGTCCCTTAAATCTATTCTTCACCTCCACTGCATATTCCTTAGGAATATTAGCGAGCTCATATCTAACTGATCTGTGGGTCTTCCCTATTCTCTTTAGTCTGATTCTAAATTTTGCAATAAGAAGTTCGTGATCTGAACTACAGTCAGCTCCAGGTCTTGTTTTTACCGACTGTATAGATGTCCGCCACCTTTGGCTGCAAAGGATGTAGTCAATCTGATTTCGGTGTCGACCATCTGGTGAAGTCCATGTATAAAGTCATCTTTTAGGTTGCTGGAAGAGAGTGTTTGTTATGCACAGTGAGTTGTCTTGGCAAAATTCTATCAGCCTATGTCCTGCTTCATTTTGTTCTCCCAGACCATGCTTGCCTGTAATTCCAGGTGTCGTCTGACTACCCACCTTAGCATTCCAGTCTCCTGTAATGAAAATAACATATCTTTTTGGTGTATTATCCAGTAGGTGCTGCAGATCCTCATAGAACTGATCTACTTCTGCTTCTTCAGCATCTGTGGTTGGGGCATATATTTGGATCACTGTGGTGTTAAATGGCTTCCCCTGAATTCGAATTGAGATCATTCTATCGTTTTTTGGATTGTATCCAAGCACTGCTTTAGCCACTTTATTATTAATTATAAAGGCTACTCCATTTATTCTGTGGTCCTCTTGTCCACAGTAGTAGATCTGATGGTCATCTGATGTGAAGTGGCCCATTCCAGTCCATTTCAGTTCACTGACACCTAAAATGTCTATATTTAATCTTGACATCTCACCAATAACCACATCCAATTTGCCCTGGCTCATAGATCTTACATTCCAGGTTCCTATGGTGTGTTGATCTTTAGAACATCGGATTCGTCGTTCACCACCAGCACCGTCGGCCGCTAGCCGTCCTTTCGGCTTTGAGCTAGCTGCGTCATCACATCTGGGGCTAGTTGAACGTATCCTCTGTTCCTCCCCAGTAGCATTTTGACCATCTTCTGACCTGGGAGTCCCATCTTCCGATGGTATACCGACATATCTCTGGTTGTACTGATCCATTTAGTTTTCACGGCAGGAATACTGGGGTGGGTTGCCATTACCTTCCCCAGGGATCGTATTTAGTCTGACCTCTCTGCCACAACCTTCCCGTCTTGGGTGTCCCTTCACGGTTTAGCTCATGGTTTCATGGAGGTGCTCAACATATACCTGTAGTATTTTTGGAAGTACTCTGGAGTTGGTTTGCCATTGCCTTAGTCCAAGGTATAATTTCAACTTTCCAATTAGCCTACACTTCTAGGATTGCCCATTATTCTCCTATCTCCTGTTGGGGGAGTTGGGCGGTCATATAAATTTAATAAATAAATAAATAAATAAATAAATAAATAAATAAATGCTAACCAAGTCCAACCCTACTTAGCTTTTTTGAGATCAACCAATGTTGGCTAAGTGTAGACAGCCAATGGGACTTCTACTTTTAGCTTAAGCAGAAGAACACTGATTGGCAGTAGAGGATAACCTCTAGTTGAAGCACTAACTATCTATGACAGCTTCCTATGTTTCTCAGAATTTTTTTTCTTGCTTTCTTCCTCTTTTGCTTTTTATTCTCATTTTTGTTCTTCTCTTTCTCATTTATATTTCTCTGGTGAGGAAAAAATGTTTCCCAGGGGCAATGGATGCTTATAGACTACATATATGTATGTTGGTGAGGAGAATAGTTGTGTAAGTTGTTCACAATGGGGGGGAGGCTAGAATCAACTATGGGCTGTGAGCTGTGTGTTGTTAGTGTAAAGTTTATATTCCAGATGCAGAAAAGCTGTTTCCCCATTTGTAGCTTGACAATTTACTAACTAGCATTTTTTTTTCTCTTGCAATTGCACTCACCAGGAGCAAGTTTGGACATATGCCCCTTTACGGGCATCTGAGCTGGCATGAGACTGAATCCACACCTTGTCCTCTGGAGAAAACAAACCTCCCGCAGAGATATGCTAATGTCAGATCCCACCCATATCGGCTTGTGGAGTTTCAGGTTTGCTTCTTTCCCAGATGTCCTTGAAATGACCCTATTGCCCATTATGTTTCTAACATGGTACATGCACATAGAAGTGAACGGAGATGATATTACTGACCTATGATATGGTTTTGCAATAAAATTGTCTGGCATTGAGGAACATGTCAATTTAGTATTCCTGGAAAAGGCCACATTTTATTACTTTTTAACACTCAAAAGTCCAAATTAAAAAAAGAGCAGGGTGCAATGGAATATTTAATACGTTGTGGTGTACGTTGTGTGGTTAGCTTTGGTGGATCCAAACCAGGCGTCATTGGAGAGTTTAAAGCTACATAGTCTCCAGATTATGATCTTGAACTCTTAGTATACAAAACACAAAAATTATTCACCACTAGATATTGGAAGGTGTGTTTAAAAAATGACAAAAGCTCACAGAAAGCGTCTCTTTCCTCATGGCCAGAGTTCTACTTGGAGAATCAGTTTAGTGTATGAACAGTGACCCTCAGTAGATGATTTCCTGCTATTTCAGACTTCCTTCATCCTTCACAGAATTTTTGGCAGCCATTTTGTCTTCATCACAAAACAAACCGCTTTGAGAAAATGGATGCAGCGTCTTCAGAGAACTTGAATGGCAGACATAACTCCCATTTCTACTCAGTACAAGTGAGTTTTGTTATCAAGCTGCAAAAAAAGGGAGAAGTGGAAACATTGCAGATGAAGTTAGTAATAACCACAGCTCCTGCCTTCCTTCTGTACCCCAAAGACCTAAACTTGCTGCCAGATCTGGTAATTTATCAGAAGCTTCTAAGAACTGGTCCAGGACCTCTGATTCATTCATGTATCAGGGCATAAAGAGTTGAGCAGTATCGCAGTGCCTTTCCCCATCACTGAGCAATAATCCTATATCTTTATCCTTGAGCCATCAGAAAACTAAACTGGCAAAACTAAGCTCCTCCCAGAACCCTAATGTATTGTTTGCAATTGTGGTACAAGGGCAAAAATCTCTATGCAGGTAAGCAGCAGAGATCCTATAATTTGAAGTGAGATATCCAAAGTCCCTCCATTTCCAATCCCAATGACCTGATGGTGACTAGAACAGGGGTCCCCAACCTGTGGGCCGCGGCCCACTAGTGGGCCACAGCCTGTTAGGAAGTGGGCCGCGGGGCTCCCGCCTGCAAACCCCGCCCCCCTGGTGCACGTGATTGGCTTCCGCCTGCAAACCCCGCCCACCCTGGTCCGTGGAAAAATTTTCTTCCATGACCGGTCCCTGGTGCCAAAAAGGTTGGGGACCGCTGGGCTAGAATATTTTAGACTGGAGAGTATCCCCTCCTGCTTCCTGTGTCATGGATACTGTTTACTGCTTAAAACACCAAATATGGATAAGTTTCCACATACAAGTAGGAGCAAGTCACTTGGTGAACATTATTCATTCTCCCCACTACTGGCTATATGTTTGCTGAGCAAATGAAACAGATAGTGTTGCTAAGTTCAAAATGAATGTTTTTCTATGGGATGGATAATAGCAATCTTAGGGTCATATGGCATTTCCACAGTATCCTCACTGCTGTCATCCTTGCCAGGAATCACAGGATCATAGAATTGTGGAGTTGAAGGGAACTACAAGAAGCATCTAGTCCAACCTTCTGCAAGGTGCTTTAAAACCAATTAATCCATTCTTGAGAGGTAGCTGTCCCACCTCTTCTTAAAAACCTCCCGAAATGGAGAACTACAACCACCATAAATATATGTTCTACTGTTATATAGAGTTCAACATCAAGAAGGTTTTTCTTATTTTTAAATAAAATCTAGGTAGCTGCAATTTATACCCATTATTTCTGAACCTATGGAAAACTGTTCCTGACCACCTTCCCTATTGCACCAGTAGGAGGAGGAAGGAGTATGAGGTATGTTCCCCGCCTTGAGTTATTTATAAAACTAATAAAGATGGGATAGAAAATAAATAAATAAATAAAATTCTATGTTCTTGAACATTGATATCATGACTCCCCTTCATCTTCTTTTCTTCAGATTGAATATCCCCAGTTCCTTCAACCTGTTTTCAAGACCCTGTATCATCTTTGTCACCCTCCTCTGAACCTGTTTGAACCTGTGAGTATCCCCTTCTGGAAATGTGTTGCCCAGTATCATACACAATACTCTAGGTGTGATCACAACAGTGCAGAATGGAAGGGAATAAAGCCTTTACACATCTTTGAATGCATCCCAAAATGGTGTTAGCTCTTCTAGTAGCTGTCTTACACAGTTGGATCATGTTCAGCTTGTTGTCAATAACCAAACACAAGTCCTTCTCTGATGAAATACTTTCAATCCACAGCTCCATCTGCCTCATCCTGATTTCTTTATTTTTTTGTCGCTTGACAGGCCAATGATAGCCCATTCCCACTCACAGAAGCAGTGGTAATTCCCACTCAAACCTAAAAGGAACAATGCTTGTGGCCTTTAAACTTCATTCAAAATAAGCAGCTCATGTCATCAATAATCCACTTCTCTTTTTTCAGCCTAATAATATGGCATCTCAGCTCGCCCAACCTTGTCTGGGTTGGGAAGCTAAGCAAGACTGGACCTGTTTGACACTTGGATAGGAGACTACAAGGAAATACTATGACTGTAAACTAGACTGGGTAGTTGAAAAAAACATCTCAGAAGAAGGCAGTGACAAACTACTTCCATATTGTTGCCAAGAAAACTGCAACAATGTGTGTCAGCAGAATCCAATCTCTGTTTGAAAGAGACTGTACCAGCAATATGATAGCCTCTCATCAAGAGGGAAGTCCACTTACCCCTTGTTTTCATATACTAAATGTAAATCTGTGGCTTTACAAACTGGAGCCCATTTTCACTGACAGTAGCAAAGATGCTACCTATGGCTGCGAGAGCTGGACCATAAGGAAGGCTGAGCGAAGAAAGATAAATGCTTTTGAACTGTGGTGTTGGAGGAAAATTCTGAGAGTGCCTTGGACTGCCAGAAGATCAAACCAGTCCATCCTCCAGGAAATAAAGCCAGACTGCTCACTTGGGGGAATGATATTAAAGGCAAAACTGAAGTACTTTGGCCACATAATGAGAAGACAGGATACCCTGGAGAAGATGCTGATGCTAGGGAAAGTGGAAGGCAAAAGGAAGAGGGGCCGACCAAGGGCAAGATGGATGGATGATATTCTGGAGGTGACGGACTCGACCTTGGGGGAGCTGCGGATGGCGACGGCCGACAGGAAGCTCTGGCTTGCACTGGTCCATGAAGTCACGAAGAGTCCGAAGCGACTGAACAAATAAACAACAAAAGCAAAGATGCTTCTCTCCTGACAAGTGCAAATTAGAGATGGGATGCATGACTGAGGTGATTTACCTTTAACAGTGACAGAAAGAGTGTTTATTCTTTTAGCTAACAATGCTAACCAAGGAGAAGTTGCTACTGAGGTTCACACCACCCTGACCCCACAATCCTTGAAGATTTTCTTTAAAAACGTGGCTTTTCCCCCAAGCTCTGGGAAGGTTAGTGGTATGCCCATTGGATGTGTATTGTTGGTTTGGGTTCTAATACTGTATGTGTTTCCTTCCCATTACATGACTTTTTTGTTTTTACTGCTGTGATTTTCAGGTATTTTACTAGTTTTAATTGTACGCCACTCAGTCAATTTTGAGCTGGGTCAGCCTTGTAAATCAAATTTTTAAATAAATAAATAAATAAATAAATAAATAAATAAATAAATAAATATCAAGAAATCTTTGAAGAGTTTAGTTGATTGAGGTGCAGACAAGTGTACATTTTGTGCTGCGCCTAATGTTAGGAATTCTAAAAGCCCACAGGGCATAGCTATATGATCCTCAGACTCAAAGCAAAACCCTCAGATGCTTACTCTACACTGTTTTAGGTAACATTTCACCATCTTTCATAACTTACTGAACTAAAGAGCTTGTTGCTATGTGTTTTTCCTTAAGACTTCAAAGGTATTAAGTTGCACCCCACACCTTCTGCATGGCAATAGTGTGCAAAAGCAGCTGGTCTCCTTCCAAGTTCCTCATTCTTTTCGGGTTCTCAGATCATCCACCTGCCTGGAAATGTAGGCCCTTCGGTGACTGTATTTCTGTCTATCAGTAAAAGACCAAGATCTCAAGATAATACCAAAAAATCAGGTTTAGAGGAATTGTTCTGCCAGATAAAAGCATCATTGTTTAACTGCTCTTTTGAAATATGGTGAGCAATATGTTTGCCGTAGGTGTGCAGTAGGGAAATATGTGATTTGTATACATTTATGATTATATTTCCTTATGCATTTTTTCCAATATGCCATTCTGTACAACCTGCTGATATAAGCATTTTAGGCACATTTTTCACCTATTTCCATGCCTTTTTAAACTTCAGAGGACTGGATCACAAAATGTTATGCCATGCAAATAATGTCACTTCACATACAAGATCAGATGCAAGATCTGAATTTGATCAAATCCTGTCAAAAGGTAGATTGTCAGTCCCTATTAAAAGGAAGCCACATTTCATCTAAAGATACATTAGGTATAGATTTTTAAAATTTGCAGTAGGTAATAAAAGTGCTCCCTGTTCAAAGAGCTTAGTTAACTATGTACTTTAAGACTTGCTTCATTTGCAGTTACTTTTTAAAGACCAGTGAAAACAACTTTAGTTGAATGAAAACATTACAGTTGAGACATGAAGGATACTCATAAGAAACTCTTACCAGATTGGAGTGCAGGGTATTCATGAGAGCCTGGAGTCAACATCTCTTTGGAATGGGAAGAACCCCCAGATTTCAAGGTGCAGTCCATAGAGCAGAGCTTTCCAAACTGTGTGTCGCAACACTTTAGTGTGTCGCAACACACAGTTTAGTGTGTCACGAAGCTGCAGCACGGGGGGGCGCACGGGGGGGGTGCGGGGGCGCGCGTGGCGGCAGCAGTGTGCATAGCGACGACGACAGCGGCGCACCATCAGCGTTTCCGCGTTTTAGCGAGGCCGCCGCACGCGCCCCTGTGCCACCACCGCTGCCGCTGTTGGTATGTTGCCAACGGCGGCACTTTGGAAAGCACTGCCAGAGAGGCTGCCCAGACTCTTGTGGATAAAATCCAGTATCAATGATTCTGAGTTTAATGTCCATCAAATAACAGGAAATGTAGGAAAAACAGTAGTTAACTTGTTCAGTCTGAACTGGACTACATTTCATAGTTAAATCAATCCTAAAACTAATGAAATGTGTAAACCACGTTGTCATGCTCCGGTAGATTTTAAGAACAAGAACTATATAGCTCTAACCCATATTTTATATGCTAATCCTAAGTAAATGTGTAAATACTTGAGTTCTGTGTTCAGGGGCCAAGCATCACTTGAGAAGGATTCACTCTCTTTCTCGTGTAACAGTCCCCCCAGTTAAACCATCCAAAGCTGACAGCAGTCTTGCTGGAGAATACACTATCCAGTGTACACTGTACACTCTGCTGTATACTGGAAAATCTATACTGTGCCGGTGCATTTTTCTTTCCAGGGAAATGGAACCTTGGAGACCAATTCAGTTAGGGGAATGGCTACATTCTCATCTCCAGGGCCTTAAAAAGGGATCCTGGCAACAATAGTATCTTCCCCTTAGCTCTCAGTTTCTTACTGATTATTCTGAGACAGATTCTGAGATAAAGGAACTGAGCTAATAGTCCACCTCTTATAGCTTTGGTGGGTCAGCCGTATGAGACCTTGTCCCAGCCTTAGGAATGGCCTTAGCCATTCAGTGTCCTCGATGGGACCTCTAGTCAGCCCAGGGACCCAGTCAGAACTTCCAAAGGGTAGCATCTCCTATCTCCCAGGAAGAATAATGCAGCTCAGGGGAAGTGAGTGTCACCCTATTCGTTGGTCAAAGAAGGTGCAACTAGGAACTAGTTGCCATAGTTCTGGGCTGCACAGAATGCTATTTAAGCTATTTTCTCTGGCTTTATCCATTGTGTAAGAGACTATCAATTACAAACTTTATCCAATGGCTTTATCCATTGAGCAAGAGACTATCAATTACAAACTGCCTTGAGGTTCTATTGATCAAAAGGCTAGATATGCATCTTCGAAACATGATTGCTCTGTGTAGAAGAGGAAATGGTGGGTGTGTTCATATATATTGTTTGGGCAATGAATCCACATGTGCATGCATTTGGGTGTTGGAGGAAGTCTAATAGAGGAGTCTTTGAGGGCCTGCTCTGGCACATAAAGTTTGCCTTGCCCCAATGTGGAGCTTTAAAAGTTAATACCAGTAATTTAAATGGGCCCCCAAAATGAAGACGCAGCAAATGGAAACGACACAGAATAGGTGTAATATGAAATGCCTCATTCCTATAAGCATGCTCACTGCTTTGTTCTGCACCAGTGAAAGTTTCTAGGTTGCACATACAATATATCACACTAATCTAGAGTAACCGAAGACTGTTAATTGGACAAATAATAGGAGAGAAACTAAAGCATATTCAAACGTGTAATTAATAGGACAGAACATACTCCAGGGCAATGAGAAGTGAGAAAGAGATGTGAATATAATATACATTTCTGGTGAACTTTGCAGTTGCCAGAATACTTGGTTTCTCTTACCTTTGAATGAATGGAAAGCTGGTTCTTTGGAGCCAGCTGCTTTTCCTCATCAAACTGTGGAAAGTTCTTTTAAGAATAGTTATTTTTGCTCTAAGTGAAGGTTTCCCCTGCTTTCACCTCTTCTCTGTAACATGACATTAAGCGTGACAATGTCATAACATTGTCCAAAGTGAGGCTGGGGAGTCAAGAGGTTCCGTATGGCACATTGGAATGAGAGGAAAGTCTGGAATCCTTCTGGTTTTGTGTTCTATTCTCTTTAAAAATGACTGCCTGGGTGAAAAATGCAACCTTATAAGTATGCTGCATATTTCTGATCAAACAAACACTTGCATATTAGTGTACAGCAGCCTTTCTCAACTTTTTGACCTTGGAGGAACCCTTGAAATATTTTTCAGGCCTCGGAACCCCTGCACATTCAAGCTCAAATATAGGCCAGGAGTTACAAAATTATATTTGTTTGATGTGTAGGCCTGTATATATGCATTAACAGTGTTCCTAAACTAAAAATAAAGAATGAAAGAATGAAACTTACCTCTTTAGTGTGAAGTTGCCCGAATTTGAAATATTCTTTTAAATAAATCTTGATCTCCCAGGGAACCCCTAGTGATCTCTCACGGAACCCTAGGGTTCCACAGATCCCTGGTTGAGAAACCCTGTTGTACAGAGAAGAACATTTGCATCATGTTTCAAAATGACTATGCTATCCAGTGGGTAGTATCATAAATCTTTGTAACTTGAGAATTTATGACACTGTAAAGTCAATGACAGTGAAGGAAAAGATCACCCAAATGTGCTACATGTGGGAGATTGTGTTGTCATACAAGAAAAGCCATACTTAGAGAGAGTTCAGAGGAGGGCTTCCTAGATGATGGAGCACTAAGTCCTATGAGGAAAAGTTAAAAAAAATAGTTTAGTTATGTTAGAAGAGAAGAGAAGAGAAGAGAAGAGAAGGGAAGGGAAGGGAAGGGAAGGGAAGGGAAGGGAAGGGAAGGGAAGGGAAGGGAAGGGAAGGGAAGGGAAGGGAAGGGAAGGGAAGGGAAGGGAAGGGAAGGGAAGGGAAGAGAAGAGAAGGGAAGGGAAGGGAAGGGAAGGGAAGGGAAGGGAAGGGAAGGGAAGGGAAGGGAAGAGAAGAGAAGAGAAGAGAAGAGAAGAGAAGAGAAGAGAAGAGAAGAGAAGAGAAGAGAAGAGAAGAGAAGAGAAGAGAAGAGATATAATAGCAGTGTTCAAATATCTGGAAACTTGTCACACAGAAGAGGAAATGGACTTATTACTGTATCTATTGCCCCAAGGTGCAGGACTAGAACCAATGGGTTAAAGTACAGTTTAAATAGATCCCAGTAAAATATTAGGAGAATTTCCTGATGGAAAGAGCTGTTGTCCAGTAGAATAGGTTGCCTCATGAAATGGTATGTTCATCTCAGTTGAGGTCTTCAAACAGAGGCTGAATGAGTAACTGTCCAAAATACTTTAGCAGAGCCTGCACTGAATGGGGTTTCAAAGGCATGTCTTCTGACATCCCTTTCAACATTACGATTCTATGAGAAATCACAGTCCCTATTGTCTTTCAGTATAGCCTACATATGAAGATACTTCATAGTGTTCCACTGAATCAAAACTGTGTTTCATCGGACTCAATATCATTTCCTCTGAGATGTGAATCAGAATATGATGTCCAAGAATGAATCTCTAGGATTGCATCCAGTTGCAGAATAGGCTTTGCTGCTGAGCTAAGCACCCACAATAAAAGCTCTTCAATCTTGCACTATTAGCATACAGGCTTAAATGAAACTTCACTAGAGATAGTTTGGCTTGCAAGCTTCCCCCTCCACCCCAAGCTACTGTGTAGCAAAGAGATTCAGAACGAGACATCGCTTATCCCACAGTCCTCTTCTTTTTAGCCTGATTAAAGGATTAAATCCGATGGCTACCAATACTGTCACCTGTTCCCTTCATTCCCTCTTGTGTTGCACAGTGCTGCAGAATCTTCCCCCTGGATTTTGTATTCACTAATTCTGCAAGATAGATCACACTGCCCCAAGGCATGTTAATACATTTACCTTAATTAAGTCTGTGTGTATGTGCATATATGCATGTGTTTGATTGTTCAACAGAATGTTGACTCTCACACAACAGATTGGTTGCATTTATTGAAGAACAGCACTCAGACATTCTAACAGTTTCAGGGCACTTACTCACTGGACAGGTAGTTGTCTATTTCTGGTGGTAGGAAACCAGTGACCATTCTGCATTCATTTCTGGGTATTCCTTTCTCAGTTTACATTCCTGCCTCTACCACACCCATTCAGGTTTTAGCAGTCTGGAGGCCATGTCTATATGTACACAAACAAATGTTTTAACAAGCAGTCCCCCTATTATCCCAAAGATGAGACAATAGCACTCACAATGTGCCCAGAATGAAGCTCTATCCCTGAAGCAGATACAGGACCCTGCACTGATACCTCCCCATCACCCTCTGCACAGAGCTGCTGGCTCTTGAGTCACCTTTTTACATTTCCTATAATATCCAAGTGTGTCCAGCGTACTGTCGATCCAGGACACTGGTGAATCTAAAATGGTGAATTTCCAGACTCCCATCATTTCTCTATGAATCATCCACAGTGGTGGAAGGCAGGAAACCACCAGGTGGCCCTTCAGCAAAATCCTCCCATCTCATCCCTGGACCTCTGGAGGAAGCAGAAAGCAGGGAAGGTCTCTAATAAAAAGGAACCGTTTGAGGAAGAGTGAAATCCCTGGAGGAAGGAGATAAAGGGCAAAGAAAGCCCAGATAATGCTTGACACGTGCCCAGCTTTGGCCTTGTGCCCTGAGCAGGGTGCTGCCACTTTTCCACAGGAAACATGAGCAATCAGCAAATCATAAAGGAGAGTCAGCCGCAGTTTTATCCCCCTTTTTATGACAACTTAAATGATAAGCTTGCTTTGAAATCTGTTCCCCTCCTCCTGATTGCAGGTGGCAAAAGCAGGCCAAGTCTTTTAAGTTTGCTGATACAGGAGAAATTGGTGTTTAGGGTAAATGTGCTTGTTAAGCAGGAATCATAAGAAGTAAGGCAACGGCCTATGTTCTTCATTCCCCATCTGCCCTCTCGTGCTTGCCATTACCTTAGGCCAGAGCTCTCCAAACTGTGTGTCGCCACACAAAAGTGTGTCGCCACACACAGTCTGGTGTGTCGCCACACAACCCGGAAGCGCTGATCATCATCAGCGCTTCTGGGTTTTCCCGCGGCGACACACCAACGGCGGCGCACAAAAACCAAAAGCGGCAGCAGCGCTTCCGGGTTTTTGCGCGCTGCCACGACGGCGGCACTTCCGGGTTTTCCCGCGGTGACACACCAACGGCGGTTGGTGTGTCACCGCGGGAAAACTTTGGAAAGCCCTGCCTTAGATGTACTATTTCTCATATCAGGCAAAGCAAGTGAAATGTGAGCCTGGCTTTTTCTTCTTGGTCCTACTCTTAGATCCACTTCCTTGTTCACGCCATACAAGTCATCTACCTCTATATATTAGGTTGTCCTACAGTAGGAATTCCTGCTGTATTGTATACATACAGTACATACATTCATAGAGTAGACCTATGGAAAGCTACAAAGAACCAACATTGGATGGAACCAGCAGAGGAGCTGGCACCTGGTTTTGGCGAAAGCTGGGAAGTTTGGAAATTGTTGAATAGACTGCGCACGGGTATAACAAGATCTAGAGTTACTCTGAATAAATGGGGTTATCCGGTGACCTCTGCCCTTTCTGACTGTGGAGACTTGCAGACAACAACACATATGTACACTTGTCCTTTGTGCCCTGATCAATGCACACTTGAGGACCTCATGACAATTTTTATATATTTTAACTTTTATATTTCATATTTTAAATGCTATGTTTTATAGTATGTTTTTAACTGTGATGCTTCTGACACAAATAAAAAAACTATAAGAAAACAATTACTAATAATATCCTACATATGGCTACAAAGGCTTTCAGTTAGCTTAAACAGTCTTTGCAGACTCAAATTTCCATTATGAACTGTAAAAAAAATACATGTTATATGATGCAATGCATTCATATTCAAGTTATGATGAACTTGAGCTGTTTCTTTTCTGGAGTGGCTATTAGATATTGAGTATTTTCAGCTTTACTTTTCTCCACCCTTTGGTTCCAAAAATCCAGATGATAGAAAGAAGTACAGAAACCTCTTTGCTGTATTTGCAATTTTGCAGCCCAGTGGAATAGCCCTAGTAGTAGTAGAGCAAGCATTAGAAGTAGGCTGAACATATTTCCTTGAGACAAAAACGGGACCCTAACCTACCCATAGCTCGCCGGACAAGGTGTGTGTGTGTGTGCGTGCCTGCATGCCTGCCTGCCCACCCACCCGCGTGCATGCGCATGCATGCACTCCGTCTAACAGTCCTTCCGGCAGTGCAGTCCCTGCGGCACCCCGGCAAATGGGGCGGGTGGACGTTCTCTCATTGAGAACGGGACAAAATTGACATTTTTATTAAAACGACGGGACGGTTGGGAATTGTTGAAAAAACGGGACTGTCCCGTTCAAACAGGACGTATGGTCAGCCTAATTAGAAGTTGCAGCCCAAAGGAAGAATGTGGAAGGGAAAGATAGGGACTGTGGAGAAAGTCCCCTGGGTGAGTCAAGTGTGTTTAAACTAAGAGGATTATGAGCAGCTAAATTGCTGTAGGAAAGCATAATAGCCTCTGGGCACAAAGCAAGTCTTGAGATTCGGAGAAGAGTTCAAATGGGGGCCAGAAGTAACATGGGTGATATTGAGATAGAGAAGGGTAAGATACTCCTATCCCTCTCATTTATTTTCCCCAGTAATAAAGCATTGGTATAATTGGTATAATTGGGGCGTGGTGGCTCAGCGGGCTTGTCGATTGGAAGATCACAAGTTCAGAGGTTCGAATCCCTAGTCCCGCGTGACGGAGTGAGCTCCCGCACTAGCCCCAGCTCTTGCCAACCTAGCAATTCGAAAGCATGCAAATGCAAGTAGATTAATAGGTACCACTTCAGTGGGATGCCAACAGCGTTCCGCGTGCGTCATGCCGGCCACATGACCATGGAAGCATCTTCGGACAACGCTGGCTCTTCGGCTAACAAACGGAGAAGAGCACCGGCCCCTAGAGTAGAAAACGACTGCACAAATGTGCGGGGGGAACCTTTACCTTCACTTTTTATAATTCCTTGAGCGACTTCTGGGTGGAAGTTAGGCCCTCCATTTGATATTCTGTTGATGTTCCTGCGATAGCTTTTAATTTCCCCATTCCTTTCATGTCTATTTGGCATCACTATGTATTTCTGCTACATAAAGCCAACCATGGAATATCCACTCAGTCGAAAAGACTGGAAAAAGTAACTAAAATCTCAACTTTGTTCCTTGCCCTGTTATTTCATGGATGCCTTTTGACTCCTTCCCACTCTCTTTTCTACCCTATGAAGGTTGTGTGTTCCCCTCCTGTCAGCATCTTGGAAGAGGGACCTATTTCTTTGGACTATGAAAAGTGTCATGTATTTCATAAATACTGTAACAAGACCTTTCCACGTTCAAAAACACCTTGGTAAACAGAACCATGGCCTGTTTTCACTGCCAGCACCCACAAAACTCCTGGCAGTATCACACCACTTACATGTTTTGAACATTATAGGAAAGTTAAGCAAGAACATGCACCAGGAGACACTTTCTAGTAATGTGGAAGATTGGATGTGGAAGATACTTGCATGGGACAGCTGCAGTGTCAAAACATGTTCTTTAGCAGAAGGAAAAGAAGAAAATGCCACTTTTTAATTTTTGCATTAAATCCATCAAGTAGCCACTTTCCACAAGATTATTATTATTTATTTAAATTTATTGGCTGCCCAATTTCAACAGACTCAAAGATGTCAGATGTATTAAAGCTTAAATAGCATTCTGAGAGTTAAACATGCTTCATTACTTATGTAGCCTCTGCTTTTTGTTTACTTTAGGATTATCTGGCAGCATTTTGAACCATAATGTGGATTGAGAGGTTTAACATTTTCCCATCAGCCACTTTTCTGGATGATTTTTTTCTCCAACTCTTCTCTCCTAGTGCCAATAGGGATTCTCTTTCTTTTACTCATCTTTATTTCACCAATTTACAATGGGAACAACTCAGGGCAGCATACATCATTAGTAAATAGTAATTTTATCTCTTGCATGGGGAAGGACATTCCTGAATCACAGCAGTTGGAGAGAAATGTTGAATTGATACATAGTGGGTTGCCTGCACAATACATAATTAGGACAATGGATATTTTGGCCTTGTCATAGAGACATCATTGTTGCTATAAATGTACTACAGTATATCTGTTTTATTTCAGTTTTTGCATGTATTCAGTCATAACTCTTCCCCCAAATTTTCATATACTTCTTATTGCAAAAAGAATTGTGAGAAATTTCCCATCTGTTTTCATACACAACTTTCCTTTACATTATTTATCTTAATATGTGCAGTATAACATATTACATATGAGTTAAAATTATCACCCTGCTTATTTAACTTATATGCAGAGTACATCATGAGAAATGCCGGGCTGGATGAATCACAAGCCGGAGTTAAGATTGCCGGGAGAAATATCAACAACCTCAGATATGCAGACAATACCACCCTAATGGCAGAAAGCGAAGAGGAACTAAAGAGCCTCTTGATGAGGGTGAAAGAGGAGAGTGCAAAAGCTGGCTTGAAACTCAACATTAAAAAAACTCAGATCATGGCATCTGGTCCCATCACCTCCTGGCAAATAGAAGGGGAAGAAATGGAAGCAGTGACAGATTTTATTTTCTTGGGCTCCAAGATCGCCGCAGACGGTGACTTCAGCCATGAAATTAAAAGACGCTTGCTCCTTGGGAGGAAAGCTATGGCAAACCTAGACAGCATATTAAAAAGCAGAGACATCACCTTGCCGACAAAGGTCCGTATAGTTAAAGCTATGGTTTTCCCAGTAGTAATATATGGCTGTGAGAGTTGGACCATAAGGAAGGCTGAGCGCCAAAGAATTGATGCTTTCGAACTGTGGTGCTGGAGAAGACTCTTGAGAGTCCCTTGGACTGCAAGGAGGTCAAATCAGTCAATCCTAAAGGAAATCAACCCTGACTGCTCATTGGAAGGACAGATGCTGAAGCTGAAGCTCAAATACTTTGGCCACCTAATGCGAAGAGAGGACTCACTGGAAAAGACCCTGATGTTGGGAAAGACTGAAGGCAAAAGGAGAAGGGGACGGCAGAGGATGAGATGGTTAGATAGCATCACCGATGTAATGAACATGAATTTGAGTAAACTCCGGGAGACAGTGGAGGACAGAAAGGCCTGGCGTGCTATGGTCCATGGGGTCACGAAGAGTCGGACACGACTAAACGACTGAACAACAACAAAAATTATGTTGTAAAATCTAGAGTAGCATAACTGTGTAGTGACTTCACTACAGTCCTCTCCATAATCACATGAGGGTAGCAATTTATGGCAGGGTGGAGGAAGGAAACATAGAGATTTGTTTTATTTTATTTATTTAATTTGTATCCGACCTTAATTATTTTTATAAATAACTCAAGGCGGCGAACATACCTAATACCCCTTCCTCCTCCTATTTTCCCCACAACAACAACCCTGTGAGGTGGGTTGGGCTGAGAGAGAGTGACTGGCCCAAGGTCACCCATCCGGCTTTCACGCCTAAGGCGGGACTAGAACTCTCAGTCTCCTGGTTTGCTATTGGCTCCTTCCTAGGTCTGAGAGACAGGGACTGGCCCAAGGTCACCCATCCGGCTTTCATGCCTCAGGCGGGACTAGAACTCTCAGTCTCCTGGTTTCTAGCCCAGCACCTTAACCACTAGACTAAACTGGCTCTTATATTTCTCATATTTCTCTTGGCATCATAACACAATCATCTATACAGGTTAGAATTACTGTTTTACCTATTGGAATCCTTTCAAAAGATGAGTATATGTTTCCAACCAGCTCAAGATTATAAATTCTCCAGGTTTAAATTTAGGTCTGAATAAAAATTGCCATTCCCAATCTGGATTATTTCTTAGAGAGAATTCACCTCACGTTGATTGGCTTGGGAACTTTGCTCTAATGCTAATCATAGCAAGGACAGAAGGTTCGAGGATGGAAAAGAATGGGGCTATGATGAAGTTAGCGATGGCGCGGTAGCTCAGCGGGTTAAACCGCTGAGCTGTTAGTCTGCCGACCATAAGGTCGGCAGTTCGAATCCGCGTGGCGAGGTGAGCTCTCGTCACTAGCCCTAGCTCTCTGCCAACCCAGCGATTCGAAAGCTAATATACCAAGTAGATGAATGGGTACCACTCACGTGGGGCAATATGCTGGCATCCTGTCGGGGAGTCGCCTCGGAGCCGAAGACGGAGCGGAGATCTGGAGAAGCCCGTGGATGGCGGCTGAGGATGGCAGCAGAGGACGACGGATCCCAGTTACAACTTCCGGGATGTCAGCAGCCGGCTCCGAAAGCGAGGCATTCTGGGGCTTGTCGTTCCGATGCCTGGAAAAGAAGAGCCGGTTCCCTCACCCCCTCCCTAATTGCGCGGGTACTGTAATATAAATGATATGATTGTATAAATTGAATTTACATGATTGTAAGCTGCCTAGAGCCCTCCATTAGGGAGGGGATAGGCGGGGTATAAATAAGATTAATAAATAAATAAATAAATAAAATGACTGTGGTGTGGGATAGCAGAACAAGAGGCAAAAAATCAGGTAGGCCCTTGAAAGTATAATTGTGTTGTATTGCTATGTATGATGTTGAAACACCATTTAATGACCTCCTGCAACAAACAACTATAGGAGCTCAAAAGGTCCCTAAAACTCACTGATGCTGAACTACAGTGATCCTGGCAAACATATCAATCAGGAGGAGTAAAAACTGTTGATGGGAATGTTTAAATGTTTCTCATAACCAAAATCCAGTTTTAGTACAAAGATCTCAAAGAAGAACATTTACATCAGTCTTGGCTGAGTCATATGAGTCAACTTATTTTTAAGTAATCATGAGCAAGAGTGATCAACTTTAGATCCTTAATGGTCTACATACTCTTCATACCATGGTCAGGGGACAGATGCCTATTTTATTTATTTATTTGTTTGTTTATTTGATTTATTTATTTATTTATTTGTTTGTTTATTTATCATATTTCTTCACCACCCATCTCGTACAAATGTCTCTGGGCAGTTTACAAGCAAATTAAAAGAATAAAAGATTAAAATATCGCTAAAAACAGATTAATTATAAAAATATAAATATTCATAAATATAAAAATATAAAATGTCAAAGAGATGAATGGGTTCTCCATACCTTACCCTGTTCATGGGCATGGGTAGATCCTCAGTCCTGGAGCAGTGCAGAGGAACTGGTAAAGATGGTACGGGCCCACATCTTCCAGGAACAAACCAGGAAGAGTGAAATGTGATGCTGAAGAAAAAGGCTGACACTTTGGGTTCACTGCATGCAGAAGAATGGCCTCTGCAGGACAGAGGCATGGGCTCTATGACTCACCAATATTGTCTTATATTTGTCGTTTACCCCATATAATTTGGACATTTGGTATATTTGGCATGTTCATGATCTGGGTAATTGCCCTTTTTTAAGCAAAAAATCAAAAAAAAAATTTAAGCCAAAAATTTTTTAAGCCAAAAATACGATCCCTGGGGAAGGTAACGGCAACACACCCCAGTATTCTTGCCGTGAAAACTAAATGGATCCGTACAACCAGAGATATGTCGGTATACCATCGGAAGATGGGACTCCCAGGTCAGAAGATGGTCAAAATGCTACTGGGGAGGAACAGAGGATAAGTTCAACTAGCCCCAGATGTGATGACGCAGCTAGCTCAAAGCCGAAAGGACGGCTAGCGGCCGACGGTGCTGGTGGTGAACGACGAATCCGATGTTCTAAAGATCAACACACCATAGGAACCTGGAATGTAAGATCTATGAGCCAGGGCAAATTGGATGTGGTTATTGGTGAGATGTCAAGATTAAATATAGACATTTTAGGTGTCAGTGAACTGAAATGGACTGGAATGGGCCACTTCACATCAGATGACCACCAGATCTACTACTGTGGACAAGAGGACCACAGAAGAAATGGAGTAGCCTTCATAATTAATAATAAAGTGGCTAAAGCAGTGCTTGGATACAATCCAAAAAACGATAGAATGATCTCAATTTGAATTCAGGGTAAGCCATTTAACATCCCAGTGATCCAAATATACGCCCCAACCACAGATGCTGAAGAAGCAGAAGTAGATCAGTTCTATGAGGATCTGCAGCACCTACTGGATAATACACCAAAAAGAGATGTTATTTTCATTACAGGAGACTGGAATGCTAAGGTGGGTAGTCAGACGACACCTGGAATTACAGGCAAGCATGGTCTGGGAGAACAAAATGAAGCAGGACATAGGCTGATAGAATTTTGCCAAGACAACTCACTGTGCATAACAAACACTCTCTTCCAGCAACCTAAAAGACGACTTTATACATGGACTTCACCAGATGGTCGACGCCGAAATCAGATTGACTACATCCTTTGCAGCCAAAGGTGGCGGACATCTATACAGTCGGTAAAAACAAGACCTGGAGCTGACTGTAGTTCAGATCACGAACTTCTTATTGCTAAATTTATAATCAGACTAAAGAGAATAGGGAAGACCCACAGATCAGTTAGATATGAGCTCGCTAATATTCCTAAGGAATATGCAGTGGAGGTGAAGAATAGATTTAAGGGACTAGATTTAGTAGATAGGGTCCCGGAAGAACTATGGACAGAAGTTCGCAACATTGTTCAGGAGGCGGCAACAAAAAACGTCCCAAAGAAAAAGAAAACCAAGAAGGCAAGATGGCTGTCTGCTGAAACACTGGAAGTAGCCCAAGAAAGAAGGAAAGCAAAAGGCAACAGTGATAGGGGGAGATATGCCCAATTCAATGCAAAATTCCAGAGGTTAGCCAGAAGAGATAAGCAATTATTTTTAAACAAGCAATGTGCGGAAGTGGAAGAAGACAATAGAATAGGAAGGACAAGAGACCTCTTCCAGAAAATTAGAAACATCGGAGGTAAATTCCAGGCAAAAATGGGTATGATCAAAAACAAAGATGGTAAGGACCTAACAGAAGCAGAGGAGATCAAGAAAAGGTGGCAAGAATATACGGAAGATCTGTATAGGAAGGATAATAATATTGGAGATAGCTTTGACGGTGTGGTCAGTGAGTTAGAGCCAGACATCCTGAAGAGTGAGGTTGAATGGGCCTTAAGAAGCATTGCTAATAACAAGGCAGCAGGAGATGACGGTATCCCAGCTGAACTGTTTAAAATCTTGCAAGACGATGCTGTCAAGGTGATGCATGCCATATGCCAGCAAATTTGTAAAACACAAGAATGGCCATCAGATTGGAAAAAATCAACTTATATCCCCATACCAAAAAAGGGAAGCACTAAAGAATGTTCAAACTATCGAACAGTGGCACTTATTTCACATGCCAGTAAGGTAACGCTCAAGATCTTGCAAGGTAGACTCCAGCAATTCATGGAGCGAGAATTGCCAGATGTACAAGCTGGGTTTAGAAAAGGCAGAGGAACTAGAGACCAAATTGCCAATATCCGCTGGATAATGGAGAAAGCCAGGGAGTTTCAGAAAAACATCTATTTTTGTTTTATTGACTATTCTAAAGCCTTTGACTGTGTGGATCGTAACAAATTGTGGCAAGTTCTTGGTGGTATGGGGATACCAAGTCATCTTGTCTGCCTCCTGAGGAATCTGTATAACGACCAAGTAGCAATGGTAAGAACAGAGCACGGAACAACGGACTGGTTTAAGATTGGGAAAGGAGTACGGCAGGGCTGTATACTCTCACCCTACCTATTCAACCTGTATGCAGAACACATCATGCGACGTGCTGGGCTTGAGGAATCCAAGGCTGGAGTTAAAATCGCTGGAAGAAACATTAACAATCTCAGATATGCAGATGATACCACTTTGATGGCTGAAAGCGAGGAGGAGCTGAGGAGCCTTATGACGAAGGTGAAAGAAGAAAATGCAAAAGCTGGGTTGCAGTTAAACCTCCAAAAAACCAAGATTATGGCAACCAGCTTGATTGATAACTGGCAAATAGAGGGAGAAAAAGTGGAGGCAGTGACAGACTTTGTATTTCTAGGCGCAAATATTACTGCAGACGCTGACTGCAGCCAGGAAATCAGAAGACGTCTACTTCTTGGGAGGAGAGCAATGGCAAATCTTGATAAAATAGTTAAGAGCAGAGACATCACACTGACAACAAAGGTCCACATAGTTAAAGCAATGGTATTCCCTGTAGTAACCTATGGCTGTGAGAGCTGGACCATAAGGAAGGCTGAGCAAAGGAAGATAGATGCTTTTGAACTGTGGTGTTGGAGGAAAATTCTGAGAGTGCCTTGGACTGCAAGAAGATCAAACCAGTCCATACTCCAGGAAATAAAGCCAGACTGCTCACTTGAGGGAATGATATTAAAGGCAAAACTGAAGTACTTTGGCCACATAATGAGGAGACAGGATACCCTGGAGAAGAAGCTGATGCTAGGGAAAGTGGAAGGCAAAAGGAAGAGGGGCTGACCAAGGGCAAGATGGATGGATGATATTCTGGAGGTGACAGACTCAACCATGGGGGAGCTGGGGATGGTGACGGCCAACAGGAAGCTCTGGCGTGGGCTGGTCCATGAAGTCACGAAGAGTCGGAAGCGACTGAACGAATAAACAACAACAAGCCAAAAATGGGGGGGGGGGTGTGAATGAATAAATAAATAAATCTAAATAAAAGGAAACTATGGATAAAACTAAATTTTGTAGAGCCAGTTTGGTCTAGTGGTTAAGACAACGGGCTAGAAACCAGGAGACTGAGAGTTCTAGTCCCACCTTAGGCATGAAAGCCAGCTGGGTGACCTTGGGCCAGTCACTCTCTCCCAGCCCTAGGAAGGAGCCAATAGCAAACCAGGAGACTGAGAGTTCTAGTCCCACCTTAGGCATGAAAGCCAGCTGGGTGACCTTGGGCCAGTCACTCTCTCCCAGCCCTAGGAAGGAGCCAGTAACAAACCAGGAGACTGAGAGTTCTAGTCCCACTTTAGGCATGAAAGCCGGCTGGGTGACCTTGGGCCAGTCACTCTCTCCCAGCCCTAGGAAGGAGCCAATAGCAAACCAGGAGACTGAGAGTTCTAGTCCCGCCTTAGGCATGAAAGCCAGCTGGGTGACCTTGGGCCAGTCACTCTCTCCCAGCCCAACTCACCTCACAGGGTTGTTGTTGTGGGGAAAATAGGGGGAAGAAGGAGTATTTGGTATGTTCGCCACCTTGAGTTATTTATAAAAATAATAAAGGCGGGATATAAAATTTAAAAATGTAAAATATATCGGTATATTGGTATTTTCTGTGTGAACTGCCCTCCCTTACAAGTTGTCAGCTGTGCACTAAAGTTTTGTGTCATTTCTCAATCAAGGATTATGTGACAGTCCTCTTCCACAGCCCTTTCTGGATGCTTTTTTAGCCACCCATTCTGGCAACAGTGAGATTACTGTCTCCCAAACAGGACCACAAACATTTATTTGCATTCAACATGATCAGATTTTTTTGTTTGCTTTACTCTAGCAACGGCTCATTCAGATTATATCTGCAATTTCCAAAGGGCTCTAATTTACTGTATGCAAATTTTGCCTGAGGCCTTTCCCAGCTCTCCCTATCCTTAATTCCCCTGATTAGTTCTCTGGGCTGCCCAATCAGTGGCTGAGGCCCCACCCTATTCAAAATTCAGAGTGACCAATGGAGGTCTGATTGTAAGAGTAACTCTGATTTGAGGATAGGTGTGTCCATGTAGAACCTAATAGGCATTTCATGAAAATGTGCCATTTTATTTTATTACTTTATCTTATTTTTTTTATTTTTTTTTTATGAGGCTAAACAGTATTGCCACTTGAAGTTCAGGATTGCTCTGGAATGATTCGTGAGGACCAAAAATTCACAGAAGATTTTTTAATCAGGACGAGTGACTTAAAGCCATTTGCCAATCTCAGTGAATATAAATCTGCCCCCAGCTCATCAGATTCTGACTTCAGCCTAAGCAGAGCACAGTCCTACATTATATATAAATATGTATAAATATGTATAGTTTCATAGGCATGCTACATTAAAAATTAAAGTGAACATTGTGACCTTAAGGAATAGGAAATGGGGAATACCTGTTCCTAAAAAGCCTGATAAGCAAAATATATTAACTGTGCCTGCCTGGATTAAAATGTAACAGGGTCGTCTGGGGAGGATGGGAAAGAGGCAGAAAACGTTGCCTCAAAGGCTGGATCTGCCCTGCCGGCCATCTCAAGTTTTGAGACTGCAGTGCTGTTTGGAACCAGACTGAAGGAGGGCTCTAAAAAGAACCACTGATTTCTGGTGCAAATAATGGACTCAGCCAAGTGGAAAGTAAAATACTGTGAAGAGGCAAGAGACACAATTATTTATATTGCTATCAAGGATAAATAGGCAAGGAAATATTAGTTAACCATTCTTTTGGTGCATTGCAAGGGAAACCCATTCATCTGACATTCCAGAAATAGCACAGCTACATCCCGGAGCGAACAAGTCACTGGCCTGTCTTTTCAAGCTGCAGCATGCCGGCCATTGGTACCAGCAGGTCTCCATCACAAAGCCCCAGTGGCAGCTCCTCCTGACTATGGCTTTCCCTCCCTGGCAAGAAAGAGAGACGCCCTAAGTGACTAAGAATGAGCGGAGAGCCTTGCTCCAGGCAAAGTATTTGGACAAGTCCACCAAGTCTGAGGAAAGCAGCTAGCATGAGAGGACATGACACAACCTGCTGTAGGAATTGTGCTGAAACTCTCAAGCATGTCAGAGCAGGAGAGCATCAGAGCAGTGACTGGAGAAAATGAGTTGGGAAGGAGGGAAGGAATGCTATGTCAAAGAAGGCAGGGGGAGCGTAATCTGGCCATGGGCAAGTAAAGGGAGGGTGCAGC
The DNA here is from genome assembly GCA_023362775.1 of Charina bottae. NCBI lineage: Eukaryota > Metazoa > Chordata > Lepidosauria > Squamata > Charinaidae > Charina > Charina bottae. The sequence continues at coordinate 187,307,648 of JALMGJ010000001.1, read as the reverse complement.
CAGCAGTTGGACTTGGTGCTTTGCCAAAATACATATATGTTAATTGAGCAATCCTGTTCCACCACTTTCTGAAGGAAGTAACAAAAGGCTGAAGTGTGCATGGCTGGATGTGTGTGTGTGTGTATGTATGTGTACGTATACGCGTGTGTACGGGGGGAATTAAGAATGCACCACTGGCAGGGTGGAACTATCTTCTGATCCAGTTTTCACTTTACCAAATGCCGGATTGGCCTGGAACATTCCAGAACTTGGCTCCAAGCATTCTAAAACACAAAGTGACTCTTTTGCAATGCTCTCTGAAAGTGTTCCCCTTTGAATTATGCTGAGAGAAAAATGATTTATATTACCAACCATTTATTTGGTAGGTGCAATGTGCATTTGAATCTTTGTACCACTGGGCATCAACTTCATGGTAACCATTTTACATAAAAGGAATGATGTCTGCTAAGAGATCACTTATCCAAGACCATCCAGTGAGTTTACCACTGAGCAGAAATCTTAACCCTGGCTCTTTAAGATTACTGCACTAAGAAGGTCAGAAATGACTATCTAAAAATTTCTAAAAATTATGAAAGCATAATTCTGCCCCTAAACTTATTGGCAGACTTCATGGAAAAAGCAAGCAAGAAATTACAATCTATTCCAAAGACCAAATGAGTTCAGGGTCAAGATACTTTTAATGGTACAAGGTATACCCTCCCAGGGGCGTGGTGGCTCAGCAGGTAAGACGCCAGGCTTGTCGATTGGAAGATCACAAGTTCGAAGGTTCGAATCCCTAGCCCTGTGTGACACAGTGAACTCCTGCACTTGCCCCAGCTCTTGCCAACCTAGCAATTCGAAAGCATGCAAATGCAAGTAGATGAATAGGTACCACTTCGGTGGGTAGGTAACAGCGTTCTGCGTCATGCCGGCCACATGACCGTGGAAGCGTCTTCGGACAACGCTGGCTCTTTGGCTAACAAACGGAGATGAGCACCGGCCCCTAGAGTCGGACACGACTGCACAAATGTGCGGGGGGCACCTTTACCTTTACCTTTATACCCTCCCACCTTCTTTGCAATGTAGGGTATAGGGAAGGCACATTATTCCCCATTTTTTCATGAGTTTGCCACCACACTTACATCTGAGGATTTAAGAATTCAAACATGCTGTGTTGTGAGGGAGAGGGGTGGGAGAGACAGACCCGAATCCTCTCAGGTAACTTAGATCCATGCAGCCACCCCATGGTGACTCCACATGCAAGCAAAGTCCTTTAATCAAAACTAGGCTTCTAATTCTAATTCTAATTCTAATTCAGGATAATGATGCAGCATAAAAGAGTAGGAGAAATCAGAAGCTCCTTAGAAAGAACATAAGTAGTCATTTCTAGCTAATTGTTACTCTGCTACAGTTCCTAAATTAGTTTCCCTCTTACACATATCAAGACAAAACAAATAACCTCAGACACAAAAGTGAGCAGTAATTATCCAGCAGAGAGAGCAGGACTTGCTCAAACTGTCCCTTTCTATGTTGCATTCTAGGAAGGGTTGGGGAAAGTTGGTCATCAGGCCATATGAGATGTCTGTCAATAAGCCAAACAAGTCAGGAGATGGGTGCTTAAAATGTGGAGACAAGGGAGGAGGAAGAGGAGGAGGAGGAGGCAAGAATAAAGTGGTCATTTCTTCTGGCACAAAGGTGAGACGGCCTTAGTCTGAGCTAAGTCTTGGGTGTTTACTTAAGCTTTATGCAGGCTAAATTCTGGAGAAGAGATTCTTAAGAGGACAGAGAACCAGAGATTTGCTCTATCCTAGACAACCCCAAGGGGCATGGTGGCTTAGCGGGTAGGATGCCAGGCTTGTCGATCGGAAGGTCGCATGTTCGGAGGTTCGAATCCCTAGCCCCGCGTGACGGAGTGAGCTCCCGCACTAGCCCCAGCTCTTGCCAACCTAGCAATTCGAAAGCATGCAAATGCAAGTAGATAAATAGGTACCACTTCGGTGTGAAGGTAACAGCGTTCCGCACGTGTCATGCGGCCACATGACCGTGGAAGCGTCTTCGGACAACGCTGGCTCTTTGGCTAACAAACGGAGATGAGCACCAGCCCCTAGAGTCGGACACGACTGCACAAATGTGCGGGGGGGACCTTTACCTTTTTTTAGACAACCCCACCTGAGTCCTTTCCAGCCATGGGCGGAGATGCCATTGAAACAGCATCCCATGAGATAACTTTAAGATACTAAGTAGACATTTCTAAATATAAGACAAGCAGTGATCCTTCCCTAGTGTATTAGTCACGTATATACATGAAGTACTCTGCATAAATGATTTCAGTCAATCCTTAACACAAACTAATCCTTAACACAAACACAAGCTGTAAGACAACCACATGTCACTCCATTGTTCCAAATATTGGGTTTCGATGAAGGAAATATTTTTAAGTGTGTCTGTGTGTTCAAAACAGTTCTAAAGTGTCTTTTCCACAGTTTAGGAGAAAACATAAAAAATAAAAATTTGAAGTGATATTCTGGGGCCACCCAACAGTGTGCACGCGTGCGCGCACACAGACACACACACACACACACACACTTACTTTTTAATTATTGCAAGCTTTTGTGTTATTAAAACTCTTCATTTGACACTGTAGTCAAAAGCCAGAGAAAGGGAAGGGGGTAAATATTTTAGATTTACATTTCAGTAACTTTCACAGTTCTAAAATCATAGCACAGAATTGGTCATCAAAATAACACAACTTCTTATACCAGCCCATCTCATCCAAAGTTGGAATACAAAACTACGAAATGAAAGTCACAACTTCAGCCTGCACTATCACAAAAAAAGAGCATAAGGCAAGTAAAGTGAACAGTCTTAAAGCAGAGATGGGGAAATCCATGGGCTTCCAGGTTTTTGCTGAACTACACCTCCCAGTATCTCTTACCACTGGATGAGCATGGCAGGCGTTGTGGTTCAGAGAGTTACAAGTGCTTGTAAACTCTATCACTTAGAATAAGAGACTGTTCTGAACTACAAGGACAAATAAGGCTCACCTAATATAAGACACTTTCCTAAATTGAACCCATTTGTGGGTTGACAGGAAGACAGACAGGTTCTAAGGGAGCCTCCTGCAACTTGATGCCATTCCGCTCAGCTGGCTGTGGGTGGTGGGGTACCTGAAAGGTGCTACTCTAAGAACCATGGGGCTTGGATTATACAGGGCTGAATTAGATTCAGAAACCCCTTTGCAACTAGTACAATATAGGCAGCATAAGTAGCCTTTCTTGACATGTAAATGGTGCGTTTTGGCTTAGCTAGGCATGCTTCATAAAATCAACCCCAACTCCTACAACCATTCACGAGCATAAATATTACTTACTCAGTTCATAGTCTGAACTCACAATTGGCATACTGTATAAGAACTTCATGTGTTTTGAAGGGAATAGGTGAATGACATTCTAGATCAGATTTGCCTGGCTCTGATTTTTATGGTTTCTGCATAATAAATATATGAGAGCATGTGTGCGTCAGTTTATCCAGCAAGTAAGTTTTTAGCTGTTGAGCAGAAAGCAATTCAGGACATGCACGAAAGGGAATAATCCTTCCAACTGAAACTGTGAAGTGAAACTAATTGAAATGCCTATTTGTCTAGAGCTCTGAATGTATATGAAAAATGCCCAGAGCAGAACCTCTAAAGGCACAAGGATGTTGGTTCAGCACAGTAGTGACTCAGAGAAAACAATCACACAGGCATGGGATAATGAGAGGCAATGAATGTGTTGACTTGGACAAATGGGTAATGATACTGAGCCAGTGTTCAAGTTCTTCATTTCCTATCATTAGAGCTCTGTGAAACTCAAAAGCTCTTACTTTATCATAAACTAGTGAAAAGGCATCAGCATCTCTATTTTTTTATCTCTCTCACTGTATTTGTCTTAGTAAGCAATACCTTGGCTACACAAGAAATATTGCATGATGATCGCTTGAGATACCTGAATATTTTTCTTGACCAAATTTAATGAGATGATGATCAAACTGAGACCACCAAATTAACTTACCCAAAGCTATCCAGCATGTCCCATAGTAGGCTTAAGTAAGTATTAGAGCAGGGTTTCTCAGCCAGGGTTCCATGGAAGCCCAGCGTTCCATGAGAGGTCACTAGGGGTTCCCTGGGATATTATAATTTATTTAAAAAATTATTTCAAATTCAGGCAACTTCACATTAAAGAGATAAGTTTCATTCTTTATTTTTAGTTTAAGAACACTGTTAATGCATATATACAGGCCTACACATGAAACAAATATAATAATTTTGTAACTTCTGGCCTATATTTGAGCCTGAATGTGCAGGGGTTCCCCGAGGCCTGGAAAATATTTCAAGGGTTCCTCCAGGGTCAAAAGGTTGAGAAAGGCTGATTTAGAGGGATAACGTCAGATTAACCAGAAGTCTGAGAATTGTATAAGGTTCTTCTAAATCTAAACTTTAGGTATGTGAATGAAACAAAGCCAGTGGTTATCTCTAGTTGTTTTTTACTAGTAATTTTGAAGGCATTCATATAGCTATTTTACATCATTTCAATTTAAAAGCTAGTAATATGTTCTGAGAAGGCATCAATTCAGAATCTTAAAAGAAAAGTTCAACAGCTGACAACAATAATGGGAAATTTGGGATAGCATGCGGAAGAATCACATGACAATGGAGCTATAGATGGATGTTTTCATTGAAAACACGTCCTGTAAATGGAATTTATTATTCTAGGACACCCAAATATACACCTATTGAGAGGAATTTGGACCACAAAGAGTCAACTCTAAAGGGCCCACTGGCATCTGTTGGTCATCAAAAAAGGCAAGATGGCCGTTTGTGGGAGTGCAGTCAAAGCCCCACCCCTTTGTACATGCATGTGATGTTGATGACAGCCTAACCCTAACCCTCTCCTCTTTAACATCTACATGAAGCTGCTGGATAAGGTCATCTGTCAGCTCAGGGTGAGGTATCATCAGTATGTAGGAGTAGGAATTCATCTGTTCATTTGATGGCTAAAATGAGCCTCCCTTGTTCATATCCTGCCCCAACTGCCCCATCCCTCCACTCCTTGTGCTTCTCACAAGACCTCTCCTGAGAAGCACTACATGACCTAAATCCAGACAGAAGTTACCTTATTTGAGAGATAAAGATCACAATGTTATATGTGGTGAGTGGGCAAGTGTGGGCCATGAACCACATGCAAGCGTAGTATCCAATTTGCACCCCCAGCACCTTAAGATTGCGCTGCTGGAATCTGGCAACAAAATGGCTAAACATTGGCAGAACAATGTTGGCTGATTCTTCAGAAACTGGGTGGTTTTAAGGATGGGAATAGGAGTGGCTTGTCTCCTAGAGGTGCACTGCTGCCATCCCCACACGTAACATTCCTCCTAAAAGGCAAAAATGGGCCAACAATCTTGGCCACAGTTCTTTTGCCCCGAGAGTATCACTGGTGCCCTTCAGAAGCTCGAGACACTAAATTACAGCCTTAACCCTTCAAATATTGTCCATCCCCGCTATACATCCCTGCTGCTTTGAGTCCCTGAATGCAACAGAATTTTGGTTTTTATTATATGAAATTAACTCTTTATAAGAAAAAATAGTCTGTAGCCTTTACAGAGAAACAGAAGACTGTCTTGCATATGAGGGCGGGCCCTTTCTGCTTAACAAAATACTGTAGCTTATTTAGAAGGAATAAGGCTATAGTATGAAACACAAAATATAAAGTCAACCCATCCGAAAAAGAAGATACTCAGATATGAATGGCTGATCTTTTATCTAGGTGCCTAGGCCAAAACTATAATCAAAGTGAGCTTTTATCTTAAATTACCATTGAGGATTTTTCAGCAACCTGTTTGGAAAATGAATTCTTTTTCTGCTCTTCAAGAGACTTTGGTCAAGTGAAACATTTGTTGTGTTCTTCCCAGGCAGGTGTCTCCATATGTGATTCTCCTGTTACCCTGTACATGTTCATGTTGAAGTGTCAAGATGGGAAGGGAGGGGGCTCTTTTCCAGAGATGTGATAGATACATTGTGTTGTGATTCAGCACTATGGGAAGTGGCTATTTCCAAGCAAAGGGAATAGTTCAAACCAAGTTAAAAGTCACAAAAGCTTATTATTTTAATACATATATTTGCACATGTTACAAAAGAGAAAACAAGTTTCATAGTACACCATCATAGCATAGAGGCTGATGTACAATTTCTAATAGCCCTTGCACAGAATGGAAGAAGGACCAATGAAAATGGCAAAATAGGGCCTGCTGGGTGCTAGGAAAACTTGAATGCTGGTGAAAAGTGCTGGAGATTAGTTTGAGTGTTGGGTGTAAATCTGAGAGAGAAAGAAAAGAAAGGGAGAATAAACCACTAGAATGACTTTATTCCAGACTAAAAGCAACCACAACGGAGCTCTATTAATGGTTACAGGTACTTGGAAATGGTTAAAGTTACTTAGAGAGCCAGTTGGGTGTAGTGGTTAAGGCACCAGGCTAGAAATGGGAGACTGTGAGTTCTACTCCCGCCTGAGGCATGAAGCCAGCTGGGTGACCTTGGGCCAGTCACTCTCTTTCAGCCCTAGGAAGGAGGCAATGGCAAAGCACTTCTGAAAAACCTTGACAAGAAGTCCCTTGCAGGGACTTGTCCAGGCAGTCACCAGGAGATAAGAATGACTCGAAGGCACACACACACACACACACACACACACACACACACACAAACCCTGGAAAAACAGTGCAGGTATTAACTACTCTTGAATCTCCCAGGTTTTGATTATGAATTTTAAAAAATGAAATTTAATGTTAAAGGCTTTAGCACAGGAAAGTTAATGAGCCTTGTGGAAAAGAGGCAAGAGAGTGCAAATAGCTAAACCTTGACCCAGGAGGTTGACAATTTAGCTGTATCCTATGCCTGGCTCAAGACCTTTGGTAGCAGCTTCCCATCTTGCTCTAGATTCTCTGGCTGAGCCACAGCTGGTTTCTCAAACAGCGAGTCATACATTGGTGTCGCTCTTGCAAGGCACCAACATTGGAAGTAGGGAGCTTAGCCCTTCCGTCACGTTGTATAAGGAGTCAGGGTTCGGATGCAGCAAGCACTTCATCAGAGGGCAAAGCTTTCTCTTTGGATCTGTAGCTTGAATCATGTCAACTGGATTTCTATTTTCTCAGTGGAAACGTTTCGCTCCTTATCCAAGGAGCTTCTTCAGTCTGAGCAAAGTTGGCAAGGGAATCCTAAATATGTTTCTAGGTAGCTGTGTGACCTTACACCTGGGGCTAGGTCATGGTTATATTGAGATGTTATTTTAAGTCCTTTTATCATCTAAAGGAGGATCGTTAAGATCATCATGCTGCTGTTGAGCTTGTGAAATGGTCTTAATCTTCCTAGGCACAGAAGACAAAGCAGGGAGGAAGATGGGGGAAAGATTGTGCCTGAGGCCCCCACCTCTATTCAAGGAAGGATTTTCCAAGTTGGCATAAATGGATTCCTTGACCCCTCTCTCAAACCACCTATCTTCTCTGTCTAAAATGTGAACATTAATGTCCTCAAATGAGTGTCCTTTTTCCTTTAGATGAAGATAAACTGCTGACTCTGGTCCTGTGGTGTTACTTCTCCTGTGTTGGGCCATCCTCTTGTACAAAAGTTGTTTGGTTTCTCCAATGTAGAGTTCAGAGCACAAAAGTGTGTCACTACACACAGTCTGGTGTGTCGCCACACAACCCGGAAGCACTGATCATCATCAGCACTTCCGGGTTTTCCCGCGGTGACAAACCAACTGCAGCGCGCAAAACCCGAAAGCGCAGCAGCGCTTCCGGTTTTTTGCGCGCTGCCGCACTTCCGGGTTTTCCCGCGGCGACACACCAACGCCGGTTGGTGTGTCGCCACGGGAAAAACTTTGGAAAGCCCTGCTTTAGAAATTGGGGACCAGGTGCTGAACCGAATGCCAGCAAGTGTTCCATTTCCACTTCTGTGCCATTACTCTTTGAGATGCCAAGACTAGGGGATGCAAGATCGAGACAATGGCATTAGGATGGGAAAATTAATTTCTGAGCATCCATTATCTGCAAATGGGCATTTAGTTGAACCCTGCTTTTAAACATAATTTCAGAAACCAAACTATAGAAGTGGTTTGGAATGGCATGTTCTGTATCAGGCAAGATCAATAATTAGGGAATGACTGCAGGCAAATCCCACAGAAAATTAAAGCCTCTCAGCTCTTCCCATCCATGGAAGCCATCCAAGAATCTATTATGTGTTTTGTTTTGTTTCTGGAACAAAATAAGATTACTGAGCCAAGGAGCCAGGGAAAAATGCATGGCCTGCTTACATGTGAACAGAGAGCCAGCACGATGAGAGTTGCTATCTTTCCAACAGTCATGTGTATATTCTTATTATTGCTTTTTAAATTTCAGGTAGTATTTGCTTCCTCCTCTGTCTGGAAATTAACATTACTAGAACTAATTTCCAGACTTATGCCTATACAAGCAATTATTACCAATGCAAACTCTGAAACAGGAAAGTTATATTAGGAAGTAATAATAGAATAAATTATATCCATCAGCAATTAATCCATGAAAACTTCTAACCTAAGACTGATGAAAAATAAGAGCCTAATGGGAAATAAATATTTAGAATAGAGGAAAAGGAAAAAAGGACAGAAAATTATTTTCTATAAACAGATTGATCTATCAAGGTTTCATGGACATATCTTTGTAGTAGCAGGTTTGCTGTTGTCTTCTTCCAGATCCTCCTCCTCTAGCCAACAATCTGGGATTTCCTGGTGGTCTTTATCCAAATACTAATCAGGCCCAACCCTGCTTAGTCCTTCAAGATCAGTCTAGGTTGGCTAGATGCCACAATAGCATATTTAGCTGCAGTGCAGGAATGAAAAAAGTATCTGGATCAGGCTTATACAATCTCATCCTATGTGTGCTTAAGTCACCAGAAAGACAATACTACTACTACACTCAATAACTCATGTTGAGGCATGTGCGCATAGGATCACAATCTTAGTTTCAAAGTGGCCTTCTAAGAATATGCTTACTCTGCAAATTTTGTTTCACACAAGCATTTGTTTAGGAATCTTTAGGGACACTCACATTTTGCAACACGTATGAGCAACAGCAAGCTCTACCAAGGTGGACAATAAGTCCAGACAAATTATTATCACAGGGATACAGCCTGTTTGAATGGGACCCAATATAGATTCACAGATTTGTCCCCTGTCGTCATCATCACCCTCCTTCTCATTCAGTGAAGCCCATCTATTTCAGGAGCCAGGTCCTGTCCTGAGAAGCGATCAATGCCTCCTTTTGGCGGGTTATTATTATTATTATTATTATTATTATTATTTTTGGCTTCACGTATTTGCTGAAGTCCTTGGAATGCAAGGTTACTGACCTCCACGTGGGCCCACACCTACATTCCAGCACACAGAGTGTGCCCTCCAGCAAGCTGGATAAAAGAACCTGCTTGCAATTGGGCGTTTCCATTATACTAAGTGTTTGGATACATAGCTGGAGGCTTCATTTAAAAAAAAAGAAGAAAAGAAAAGCAACGAAAAAGTACACACACCGATGACACCACTTTAGTTCTTATAAGCCATTGTGAAATATTTAACCCTCCAAGGCAAGGCATAGTGGCAATAAGAGCAGAGGCTTTCATTTTCTGTGGGATTTGCCTGCAGTCATTCCCTAATTATTGATCTTGCCTGATACAAAACATGCCATTCCAAACCACTTCTATAGTTTGGTTTCTGAAATTATGTTTAAAACCAGGTTGTTGTGGGTCTTCCGGGCTGTTCGACAATAAATTTAAAAGCAGGGTTCAAATAAATGCCCATTTGCAGATAATGGATGCTCAGAAATTAATTTTCCCATCCTAATGCCATTGTCTCGATCTTGCATCCCCTAATCTTGGCATCTCAAAGAGTAATGGCACAGAAGTGGAAATGGAACACTTGCTGGCATTCGGTTCAGCACCTGGTCCCCAATTTCTAAAGCAGGGCTTTCCAAAGTTTTTCCCGTGGCGACACACCAACCAGCGTTGGTGTGTCGCCGCGGGAAAACCCGGAAGTGCGGCAGCGCGCAAAAAACCGGAAGCGCTGCTGCTGCTTTTGGGTTTTGCGCGCTGCAGTTGGTTTGTCGCCGCGGGAAAACCCGGAAGCGCTGATGGTGATCAGCGCTTCCGGGTTGTGTGGCGACACACCAGACTGTGTGTGGCGACACACTTTTGTGTCGCGACACACAGTTTGGAAAGCTCTGTTCTAAAGATTGCCGATGAATGCTTAGGTATGGAATGGTGTTCATCTCTCAACTCTTTGGAAGGAATTGATGATTCATTTGGGAATAGAGATAAGCCCTACTGAATGTCCATGGAATGAATGGTCAAAGCCCTAAATCTTAGCCCCAGAAGTTGCTAATGATTGCATCAAATAATCTTTGCCTACCAGATTTCAGTAAATTAAAGTACGACTATAAATTTTCAGTAGTTGTAACAAGCTAGTGCTGAAGCAACTTACTCTTGTTTTCAGGATTGCTGTCCATGGCCCTGAAGTATCTTGCCCCTGAGCTTCAATTTACAGTAGTGTTCTAAGATCTGTCCAGGGTCCTGACCTCTTTCCATCAATGTGTGCTTAGGCAATCCTGGCTTTATTTCCCACCATCTTCTTCAGACTGATGTCAAAGGATATGTGTTATTCTCTGTAGTTGCAATCCTAATCTCATTTACATAGCAATACACCCTACTCCCCTGGATTATGTGATGTTCATTCCCTTGAATAAACATGAGCTTGACTAAGACACACACACACACACACACACACCAGTGAAAATTTATGGGTGTGCACGTTCAGTTCTGACTGAACACTGTTTCTACTCTAACCAGTTCCAACACATCTCTTCTAGAGTTGTTCATTACATACCAGACTGGCCCCAATCCTTTTTTGCACTTGAAATGAAAAGGCAAAATAATGCAAGACATATCACACATTTCATTCAAATTAATGCTTAGGAACTGATATTGATGGCATGCTTCTTGAAATTAGCTGTCTAGGCCCTTCTCTGCCACTATACTGGAATCTCCACTATGCTCATACAGTTTTCCTTGAGCAATTCAAAACAGAGCTGTGGTCACATCTGCTTTGCTATCATTTGCAGGCAATCTACCCTGTACTGGTCCTCTGACTGCTATAAAGTTGGCCATCAATGTAGGCATGTTCACAACATTTCAGGCAAACATTTCTAGTACATTAAACAGAACATCCAACCCAGCAGAACATCCCTGCTACATGTTATTCCATTGATAATGGAAACATGCATGAATTTAAGTGATGGAGTATATTTTGCAGTCATATTTGAAGTTCAGTTTGGGACCAGTCATAATATGACCTTCTAATAATGGAAGAGCTATTCTGGAATGTTGAGCCATGTTCTTAACATTTGCAATGAATTATCATACATTGTTTTACCCAGCATTCTTGGCAAATTCATGGATGTATTGCTGTATTTCTTTTTGACCAATAAAACTGTAAATGGTCTGGTCTCTGCATGATTTCGAGACTTGGGTCTTCAGGATTACATAAGAATGGCTCTTGGATAGTATAATCTATTTTCAAGCAGCAGGTCAACATAATATGAAGAAAAGTAAATGAATTTTACTTGTTTTTTTCTTGCAGAAGTAGGTAAGAATATTACACACATTAGTGCATGCTTTATTTTTGTTGCTAGTCTGTTTTCAAATGTTTTGAAACCCAACACCTTTAGAATGGAAAGGAAAGAGAAAGATACAAATCATAGAGTTGGACGGCATATTCCAGTTATATACTGTAAAAGCAAGGAAATGAAAATTATTCAAGAAAACAGCACAATATGTAGTATTTCCTACAGGATTAATCAATTTTGTAGAGAAATACTTGTGTCTAATAAGGAGCATCTGTACAGCTGCAAAAAATAATGATTGCAATGAATACCTTTGCCTAGGATTATGGAGGGTGATTATATATGTGTGCAGATGTGCTTCATGAAATAGTGCACAGCAATCTGGGCACAATCCAGGGAAAGCAGAACTGAAAGTTCTCCAAATATACAGTGACATACCCTGATAGAAATTGCATATGCTCCAAGAAGGGGGCCATGTAGCATCAGTGGAGCCCATACCTTGCAGGCCAAACATCCCAGATTCAGTTCCCGCCACATCCAGCCAGAAGGATCAGGTGATGAACAAGAGTTGGAGAACCACTGACACAGCCTGTAAGGTAATACTAAGCTAAGTAGACAAATTCTATATTCCCATATATGAAAGAAGAGCAAGGAAGGAGAACGGGAAGCACCTAATCTCCTTTTCTGTGGCCCATGGAGCCTGCTCCAACCCCTGCTGAATTTCAATAGTCCAATTGCCCCAAATCAGCAGCATAGTTTCCTCCTGTTTTTAAAGTGAACAAAACACAGTTGAAATGCTGTGTAAGGCCTGGAATAGATTTAATTTTCTTGTAACAAAATAATCCCCCATCCCAAAAAGGTAAAACTCTATACCAGAGCTTTCCAAACTTTTCATGTTGGTGACACACTTTTTAGACATGCATCATTTCGCGACACACTCTTACAAGCAGGGCACAAGGCAGGCACTAGGACCTGCACGGAATCACAGCAGGTTTGGAGGCAGCAGGGCACGAGGCAGGCACTAGGACCTGCACGGAATCCTGGCAGGGCTCGGAGGCAGCAGCAGCTGCGACACACCCAGACACTGCAGCCGACACACTAACGTGTCCCGACACACAGTTTGGAAAGCTCTGCTCTATACAGATGACATGGCATTTTTCAGTCTGTGTCTTCCTGACATTCGTTCGCTCACCAAAATAATCAAAAGAGGGTCTCAGTCATCAAACGTTGCCTCCCCTTTGAGATGCTGACAATGGAAACCAGCGAGACAGACTACATAATGGGGTATAATTTGCATATATATCACTGCTAGCTGTGAAGTTGGGCTGGAAACCAGCACAGAGTAAAGCAGCCCTCATCCATGGGCTGAAGGGCAGCTAAAGGTACATCAGCAGCAGCTTTGATTCCCTAGCACAGGGGTGGGCAACGTCAGGCCCGCGGGCCGTATAAGGCCCACAGGGCTCCCGCCTAAGGCCCGCAGGGCTCCTGCCCACAAACCCTGCCCCTTCCACGCGATTGGCTCCCGCCCGCAAACCCCGCCCCCCAGTGCTTGTAATTGCCTCCCGCCCGCAAACTCCAGCCCCCGGTCCACGGAAATCCCAGAAACCCCACCCCCCATCCCCCCGGTCCCCAGTTATAAATATCCAAATGGCCCTTGGCAGAAAAAAGGTTCCCCACCCCTGCCCTAGCAAGTGATGGTGACCTGTTTTCTTATTTGGTGTAGCATGACTTGTATCCTCTACGCCTCCCACATATATATAAGGGCAGGGTTTTTAATGACTTATCGGCAAGTGACTTACACAGACCTTTCGTACCTTTGAGTGTACAAGCACCTCTCGTGAAGCCATAATTGTCGATTAAGATAAACAACGGCAGCCTGCAATAAACCTGTATGTTGCAAATGAAGGAGGAGCACACGTATGTGTTCTTCAACCAGTTTTCTTCTTTGAAAAAAAGAAAGAAAATAAATGTTCGTACATTTTTATAGCCCTGAAGATAAAAACTGTTTTACCGACAAAGTGAATGAAAATCTTGTTCATTCTGAATCATACAGGCTTCAACCAGTAAAATTCATTCTGTACTAAGGATCTTTATTTGTATAGTCTGATATACTGTATGTGTGTGGGTACAAACACACACACACACACACCGCAAGAAGAATGACTCTCTTATGAATCAGAGAGAGAAAATTATATAAAAAGTCATGCAAGAAAACAATCTTTTAGTCTGGATATGAACTCAACAGCATTTGCAGCCAACATCTTTAATTGCCAAGCTGAACAGCAAATTTTTGAGATTCCAGTCAGCAGCCAGAGAAAATGCAAGTGCTGATAGCCAAAATAATAATAATAATAATAATAGTCTGTAGCTTGAATCATGTCAACTGGATTTCTATTTTCTTAATGGAAACGTTTCGCTCCTTATCCAAGGGGCTTCTTCAGTCTGAGCAAAGTTGGTAAGGGAATCCTAAATATGTTCCTAGGTAGCTGTGTGACCTTACACCTGGGGCTAGGTCATGGTTATATTGAGATGTAATTTTTAAGTCCTTTTATCATCTAATGGAGGGTCGTTAAAAACACCATGCTGCTGTTGAGCTTCTGAAATGGTCTTAATCTTCCTAGGCACAGAAGACAACACGGGGAGGAAGATGGGGGAGAGTTTGTGCCTGAGGCCCCCACCTCTATTCAAGGAAGGATTTTCCAAGTTGGCATAAATGGATTCCTTGACCCCTCTCTCAAACCACCTATCTTCTCTGTCTAAAATGTGAACATTAATGTCCTCAAATGAGTGTCCTTTTTCTTTTAGATGAAGATAAACTGCTGACTCTGGTCCTGTGGTGTTATTTCTCCTGTGTTGTGCCATCCTCCTGTACATAGGTTCATAATGTTCACATTTTAGACAGAGAAGATAGGTGGTTTGAGAGAGGGGTCAAGGAATCCATTTATGCCAACTTGGAAAATCCTTCCTTGAATAGAGGTGGGGGCCTCAGGCACAAACTCTCCCCCATCTTCCTCCCCGTGTTGTCTTCTGTGCCTAGGAAGATTAAGACCATTTCAGAAGCTCAACAGCAGCATGGTGTTTTTAACGACCCTCCATTAGATGATAAAAGGACTTAAAAATTACATCTCAATATAACCATGACCTAGCCCCAGGTGTAAGGTCACACAGCTACCTAGGAACATATTTAGGATTCCCTTACCAACTTTGCTCAGACTGAAGAAGCCCCTTGGATAAGGAGCGAAACGTTTCCATTAAGAAAATAGAAATCCAGTTGACATGATTCAAGCTACAGACAATTCCACCTGGATGACTGAGAACCTTCATAGAAATAATAATAATAATAATAATAATAATAATAATAATAATAATAATTGGAAGAAAATAAGCAGACAGCTGGTTCACTCCAGAAGCCAAATTCTAAGAAAATTGTGCAGATGAATCTAGTGATATTTTGCTAGTCAGATTAGGCAAGTATTAACTTCTTTGTGGTTTGGAATGACTTTCCTATTTTTTTATAGTACATTTTATTAGGCTTCAAGAGAAGAATAAAAACTACAAAAAAACAAAGAACTACAAACAAAGAAAGAAAACTAAAAAAGTGCAAAACCACAAGAGAATTTTTTTTCAAATTTACAAAAAGATGTGGCTTCCGACTTTTAACAGCAAGGATATACAAAAATTTCCATAATCAATCTCTTACTCTATATTAAACCAAAGCACCACATTATTTCTATAAGTCATTCCATTTTAACACATAATAAAAATCACTAAGTACAGTTACTCCTCCTCCTTATATTAAAATAAAGAAAAAAGAGTTCATAGAAACCTAAACATCTTTCTCCCCTCCAAAAGATAAAAATATTTAATTATTCCCTTCCTACCACTATTCTATACATTTCTGTCTACTATAATAAGAATCAAATTAAAAAGCACATAAGTTGTCTGCTATTATACTTAATAGTACAACAATTTTAATAATCCCAATCTTAATAAACCCAAAAAACAAAGACAATTCAAAACAGTAATTCTGTATCTTTAAAAGGGAATAACATCAATCAAATTATTATTATTATTATTTCTAACTTATATCACCGCCCATCTCCCCCCACAAGGGGACTCTGGGCGGTTTACAACCAAGTCAGCAATTAAAACATATAAAATACTTTATACAATCATTAAAAATATAAAAATATAAAATCCAAGAGGCTGTAAGTGATGTTTACGAACCAAACTATTTACGGTGCGAGCCATCCCCAGGAAGAACTATTACTCATCCCATCCCAAGCGAGGTGGCAGAGCCAGGTTTTCAGTTGTTTCCTGAAGGTCAGGAGTGTGGGGGCTAGCCTCACCTCAAGGGGCAAGATGTTCCAAAGGGCGGGTGCTACGGCAGAGAAGGCACGCCTCCTGGATCCCGCTAGGTGAAATTCTTTTACTGATGGGATCCGTAGCATGCCCTCTCTGCATGACCGGGTGGGGCGGGTCGATGCTCTGGGGATGAGGTGGTCTCTAAGGGTCTCAAATCCTTAAAGCAAACCAGATAAACATTATTTAACCCTAATACAACAGTTTTAATAATTTTCATCTTAATAAACCCAAAAAACAAAGCCAATTCAAAACAGTAAATCCAAATCTTCAAAGGCAAATAGCATCAATCAAATCCTTAAAGCAAACCAGGTGAACATTCTTCAACACTTATCCCACTTCAAAATAAACCAAAGCAGTTACATATCCCCACAATGTGCACAGAGCTTTCCTCTTGAAAGAATCAAGCAGCCCAACTGCCCCCCTCAAAGATTCCAGGTTCTTTTCATGGCATTCCACCAGGAGATTGATTTTACTTATGGCTTGCAGATCACTCTCTCCCTTAGATTTCTCCAACTCCATTATTCAATCTTCATCCAGCATCTCAATAAAAATCCCAATCTCAGTCTTAAAAAAAAACCTTTCTATCGCTCTTAAATTCCTCAATTTCATCCACCACACCCCCAACCTGATGGCACATTTTAGATCTCATATTTTCCACAATGTCCTGGATATCTTGCATAACAGCTTGATAGAAGTCAGAAGAAATCTGTTTAAAATCCTGGTGAAGGTCAGAAAGAATCTGTTTGAAATCCTCCATGTCTCACGCAATAGATTATGGCGCCCCCTAGGAGCTTAACCAGCGAAAGTCAAAGATATGGAAGAGTTCCAAAGCGTGTTTATGTAAAGTGAGAGTGAGATGGCAGACAGTTCTCAAGGGAAAGTGAAAACAGGAAACTGAAGGTTCAGATCAGCCGATTCAATGTGTAGGAAAATCTTCAAATTTAATACAAAAATAATAACAGGAAGACAATTGTTTACTCTCAATCTTTGGCATTTCCTTTGGAAGGAAAATGAAATCCAAAACTTAAAAGATTTTTTTTAAAAAAGTAATCCCCAAAATAATGTTAAGCACCAAGAGAACCAGCTTCTCCTCACTGTAGAAAGCCTCTCTTGGGGTACATATACTTTAAAAAAATACAAATTGGTGATTTAGAAATGGGGTGTCTGGTCTTAGTGTCCCTTTAAGGCTACAGCGCGATTTGGAAAGTGATGAAGTCCCCGCCTCCCAGCTGGCTCTTACCAATCAAACGCGAAACGCTCTTTGCGATCTGGTTGCAAGCAGCCATCCAGAGGACAGATGGAGTGATTCCACATATTCTCCTTGACCCGGAGAACATCTCTGGGCTTCAGGAAAACCTGCCTAAGCCCGAAAAAAGTTACTGTGTTGTCATCTCTGCCTGCTGAACCAGCAGGCACAGCCATTCAGTCTGCCATTCCCACCGGAAGCCCGGTTTGGAATGACATTCTTAGAATCATGTTGTCTTGTCTTGCTACACCTGCCATCACCTCTTCACAGAAAACATCATGTTTTCTTTGTTAACTTGTTATCAGGGCTGAGCCAAGGGACACTCAGAGAGACAGAGTTGAGATTTGCATTGAAACATATCCAATCCCCAAGGTCTTGTGTTATAGGCCTTGACCAGGTGGGCTCGAAGGCCATTTGGGGTAAATGGGGCCAGTTCAGAACCTGAAAGGTTTTTACTATCAGAAGACTGTTTCAGTCTAAAGATCTGGCAGCTAACTACAGGGGGCAAATGTACTGCCTTTAAATCTTTCAGCACCAGATACTTACAGCTATAATAATGATGATAGTAATGGTGGTGTCTCTGCCATTACTGGCGATCCTATTTTGTAACTGGAGCCTCCATAGATCGAATGTGGAATGTCTGCATTCAAAGCATGGTTCTTTGAATAGGTCACAATTGTGTCACATATAATGGTATGCTATAAACTGTGGTTCATACACCACAATGGCTGGCTTCATATATTGTACCAAACCAGAATCACTGAAACCATGTTTCTATTAATTATATTCCAAGTGAACCATCTGCCATTGCAAAAAACAGGGACCCAAAACAAACAAATAACTAAAGTAAAGGAAGGGTGCAAATGTGCAATCCCAGTTTCCCTCTTTATAGGCTAAGCTCCATTGATAAGACTGGTACTTTTGACTGCATAGGTTCAACTTATTAAACACAAACTGGAACAAAAGATAATTTGCCGCTTGAAATGCAACCTTTAGCTTTTAATTAGAAAGACAAACAATTTTGGAAAGTAGGGTTACCACTTAAACTGCTGGCATGAAGTAGGAACTCCACCAGAGAAAATGCAAATGGCATGATAAGATTTTTCATCATGTTCCTCTGTGTTTATCCAATACAAACAGTTGTAAAACTCATAGCCTCTTTATCATGTCATGCACTTGCCTGAGCAAGAAGACCCCTTACATTTTACAGATGCTCTAGCAGATATCTCACTGCTCCTGCTCTGTAAAAGTGCCCGAGCTGCATTTCCTTACAATTCCCCTTCAGTATGCTTCAGCATAAATGGCATGTGGACTTAACCTAGGCTTCCTACAGTTGCAGTCTCTGGAAAGAAGAAAGAAAGGAGGAGGGAGGGAGGGAGGGAGGGAGGGAGAGAAACCATGCACACATAGAACCATATTGTGATATTGTGTGTCTTATGGAACAAAGTGATTGATTTTCAAATGTTTATAATTGCTTTTGCACTTTTACAAAAGCAAAAACAAATACACAAAACAAACCATACAACAAACAGGAACTACAATAAACTTTATGGTGCTCTTAGGAGCCTGATCAACAAAACAATGCGAAATTACACTTTATCCTCTTTCTGCTTAAGGTGCTAGTCTCCAAAATGGGATGCTTTTACGTTCCAAATGAAAATCAGCAGAATGAACATTTAGCTAAATGAAATCATTAGGGGAACTAGACAGTGTAGGTTTCAAATTAACCAGAACTCCGGTGATTTCCTGTGTTTCATTTTCATCTTGTTTTGTTTATCACCCCGGGGGGCATGATGGCTCAGTGGTTAAGATGCCAGGCTTGTCAATCGGAAGGTCTGCGGTTCGAATCCCTAGCCCCGCGTGACGGAGTGAGCTCCCGCACTCACCCCAGCTCTTGCCAACTTAGCAATTCGAAAGCATGCCAATGCAAGTGGATGATTAGGTACCACTTCGGTGGGATGGTAACAGCGTTCCGCGTGTGTCATGCCGGCCACATGACCGTGGAAGCGTCTTCGGACAGCACTGGCTCTTCGGCTAAGAAACGGAGATGAGCACCGGCCCCCTAGAGTCAGACACAACTGTGCAGGGGAAACCTTTACCTTTACTTTTACTTTTATTTATCACCGCTTTTGTTGATTTCACAACTGGCCTAGCCCTCCATGGGGAAATCTGCTGTATGCTCCCAGAATGGGAGCCACCCTCAGATCCTGATCAAAGGGGTCTCAGTAAAGAAAAGGGAAGGGGGCTGTGATAATTGGCATGGAGAAAAACCTTTCCCAGTGTGGACTGGGCAGGAGCTCTCGTTTTTGGAGATCCTGGGGCAGCTGCTCCTTTATGAGGAACAGAGAGGGATTTGGAGGGAAAGGTTGATGGAAAAAGCAAAATTCCTTTAAACTGGAGACAGCTGAAAGGGGAAAGGGAAGCACAAAGTGGCCAAACAATAGGAAGGTCAGAGCTAATGAGTTAAAAATATACATGCTCTCTCTGCAGTTTGAATCTGTTTCCTGGAAGAAGTTTTATTTTATTGCTGCTGAAAGGCTGAAAACTCTATGAAGCCCTTGCCAGCTGGATTAGCCTCTTTGCACCTGTCTTTTTGTTTACACAAATCCCTTCTCTAATAGAGCTAATCACTGAGCTTTGATAAATTTGCCAGAACCCCTGATAGGAACTCCATTCTGGTCCTGAGCGCTAAACAAACAGACCATTGTCTCCACCAGGCTAGCCAGCCTGTTAATAGTTAAACTGGGGAGAGTGGGAGAGGGAATGGGGGGCACCCCACACAGGATGAAGCATCAGACAGTTGGACTGTGAACGGGCAGCTTGTTTATGCAATTTTATGATAATGCACCGAAGCTGGGACGTTTGGGACATCTGCTTGCATCCTGCACAGGACAGAATCTGGTGCAAAATTTGGTTTCCTGCGAATCGGATTTTTCCTTTCTTTCTAACATAACAAACAAACAACAACAACAAAAAGGGAGACAAGATTCTTGCCCTTCTGGCTGCCAAAGGAAAATACAGAAATGTTTAGGCAGGTCTCAAGAGCCAGAGACAAAGCTTCCAGTGTGCTAACGCTGAGCTTTGCTACTGCGTGCAGCTGCCCCTGGCTTACGTCCCCGTTCCCTGCAGCAAAACTCAGCCCATGCCTTTTCTCCTTCCTCGCCTTGAAGCAACCCCAGCCATTGGCTAAAGCTACTGAATTAACCAGGAATGCCTGCCAACCTAGAAATGCAGCAGGCCAAGTGAGATGGGCCCTGCACATGGCATGATTGGCAGAATGTGCTTGCATAGTTCCTGTTAAAGTAATGAAGGGTACAGAGATACCGTATAATTTTGAGAGAAGGAAAACGTCAGAAAAGTGATGCTAAGGCTGTCCGTGAGCCTTGTTTTCTCCCCGTTTTCCTCCCTAATTGGCAGTGCTGGCAGTTCAGTAGGAAACTGGGCTACCTCCCCACTAATAATGAAACAGTCAGTCTGCCTCCTTTAGCAACACGCTGAGCCAGTTTCCCCAACCTGGGCACCCTGCGCAGAAGTCTGGACTTCAACTCCCACAATTCTCAACAACAACTATGCTTGTTGGAGAATTCTGGGCACTGAAGATGATAATTTAGAAAATTCCTGGGTCATAGGCAGGTCTGTTTAGAAGGGAAAGATCAAGCCTGCCACTTGTTAGCACATCTCCACCACCAAATCGTTCCATGATTTGCTCTCCAGGCTGCCTCTAAAACTGGTCGGCCAAGGGATTGGGTGAATTTTGAGGACATACAACTAGCCACGGCTGCTAGATATGATATTTATATGGAATATTCAGGTTATAATGTAGAGTTGGGATCTGGACTAATCTGGGGCAGAAGGCAGGTTTAATCCTTTCCCCCTGTGCTACTTTCCCAAAAGAAAGTCACTTTCTCCATTCCTTCTCCTATTTAAGTATATAGGTATATAGAGATGTATCATACAAACATCTGTTTGTATAATCCCCATGGCTTAAATAGCCACAAGGAAGGATGTTTTAAACCAGAAAAATCATGTAGGGAAAAGTTATTAATGCATTCATTTTGCCATATGCATAGTGGTCCCTAGAGATTTTTAAAATGGAAAACCCAGTTGTGGATCATACTTATTTTAGCCCTTTCAACAGGCTTTTTAGCCCTACGTAAGGGGGCAAACGACAGCATGCTTTTTCTACCCACCACATCTTTAAAAAATGCATTTAAACAAATCTGCTACCCACTTTATTGCGTCCATTTTTAAAACTTATATCATAATCTCGGTGAAATATTATATATAGCTTTTGATACGGACACTAACTTTATGGTGGACAATTGTTGTGTGCAAAACTGCCTGTGGGAGGAAGCCCCCATAATATGGCCAGCTGGAAAGGCAGCCTCTTTGCATTTCCTTGCAAGAGACATGAATTTCTCAAACCCTCCGTGTTTAGGCCTTTGCATGAATTTTGCCCTTTCCAGAGCTAGGAGTTACAGGTAAAAAGAGCTTAAGATAGTGATTCTCCACTGTGAAGTCATCCTTTCTCCCATTCTATCAAACCCCTTGGGAAAGCAGCTGTTATTTTTCTATTCTCCTTTTACTTGACCAAAAAAAGTTCATTTCAACTTCACCTTTACTATGTCCAAAGCAGCTTACAATTATTTTTTAAAAAACATAAAAATCCCCGTGGGGGAGTTGGGCGGTCATATAAATTTAAATGATAAATAAATAATAAATAAAATAAAAATCCACATCACATAACCATATAAACAGCAGCTGAAGTAATAAAAAAACGTATGATCGGAACAACTACATCCAACTGCCAGCTAACCACCAACTTTGCTTTGGTCAGATTCCACCTTGATTATTTGGTCCAGTTCAGGATCCAGAGAAATTAGAACAGGTTCAGAGAAAAGCAATGAAGGAGATCGGGACTAGAAACTTATGAAGAGAGTTGACAGAATTGGGCCTGTTAAAGAGTATGCATTGCAAGGGGGAAGAAAGGTGAGGAAAAGAAGTAGAAGGAAGGGAAAAAAAGGAATCAGAGTTGAAATGCAGCAATAGAGGAGGCTGGCAATATGGCTTTCTAAAAACACTTAAAACATGTACTGAGTGCAGCCTTGTTCTGTGCACAGTTTTTGATGGGTGATGATAAAAAAGCATAGTTGCCACCCATAAGTTATGACAATGGTCTGCACTTAGTGCTGTTCTAACCTTACCTCTAACCCTAAATGCTACAGTGTGCAAAAATACTCAGTTTTGAGATTTGCAATTAAATCTCTCAACAGAATTGGCTTTCTGACTTGGATCACTAATTCAAATCAAAATATTAAATCAAATTGAATGTATCGATTCAATTTGAATTACGCGGATGCAGCCACATATGTATTTACACATTCTGAACTGTTGCAAATAGGTCTTATTCGGACAATTCAATCCAATTTGATTCAGTAATCAAAATCAAATCAATTCAATAGTCTGAATCAACTTGAATAAATGGGGTTGAGAATCTGAACTGAATCATTGATCAGACTGAGGCCAATTCATATAGCCATAGTAGATAATCCAGATTGTAAAACAGCAATGAATGGGATTTTGCAGGTTCATCTCTGGTACAATTTCAGTGCATGCCCACTTTCCTTCTGTTTCTAATCTAGAGAGAAATCTGTATAGTGTTATCCTACTATCCTAGATCCCCAAAGTCATACCTGGGGATGCCAATGTTCCTGCAGACAGTTCCCTTGGTATCTACAAAATGCCATGTCTCTCCTAGGAAGTTAGCATGCAATAGTGCCCACATCTGATTTATTTCCAAGAATGCCTCTAGATCCCACATAGACTCCATATGGACTCTTTGGCCATCTGTATAACTGCCAAAACAAAAAAAGGCAAAGGGGAGCTGAGGTAGTTGGTAAATATTGGGGGTGGGGGTGGTTGTGTAGAGAAAATGGCAGGGATTAACCCTATCCCTTTGACCTCTGTTAATGTGTGTGTTGTAACTGTCCATACCCTTCATGGAAGGCATTCTGGGAGCATTCCTATTAGGTGTTCTTAAATTGTATGTGTATGAACACATGGCGTGGTGGCTCAGCGGGTAAGACGCCAGGCTTGTCGATTGGAAGATCGCAAGTTCGGAGGTTCAAATCCCTGGCCCTGCGTGCGGAGTGAGCTCCCGCACTAGCTCCAGCTCTTGCCAACCTAGCAATTCGAAAGCATGCAAATGCAAGTAGATTAATAGGTACCACTTCGGTGGGAAGGTAACAGCGTTCCGCGGCGTCATGCGGCCACATGACCGTGGAAGTGTCTTCGGACAACGCTGGCTCTTCGGCTAACAAACGGAGATGAGCACCGGCCCCTAGAGTCGGACACGACTGCACAAATGTGCGGGGGGTACCTTTACCTTTTTATGAACACATAAATAGGAAGCTTGCAACACAATGTACCATGCTCCATCTTCATCTTCATCTTCATCTTTCTTTGTCTTTCTTTTGGATCTCCTAAAATCCTCTAGGCATTCTTACAAAACAAAGGTAATAGATGGCTGTAGCCAGAGCTTTAATTTGAAGTGTCTCCTCCAGCCCAGAAAAAAAGATAAGCTGGAGTGGTCGAGTGGATCCTGGGGGCAGCAGGCTAGAGAAGCAGCTTCCCCTGTTTGCCTTCTGATAAATGTCTGATTTGCAACTGGCCACTCCTCCTGTTTTCTGAGCAATCCTCATGTCCTCCCCTCAACACCTTCTCAAGATTTCCAATGGCTTTGAAAGCTTTTCTACCCTGACCGAGATCAGCCTTCTTGATGTAAATTGTTCCTACTCAGAATTTCCAGGCATTGACCAAATGAAACTGACCAAGTGAAATGCATACCAGACAATATGAGAGGACTAGAATATAGCAGCCAATACATTTTTCCTTTGCTCCCTGTTAAAACAACCAGGCAGAGGTATTGCTTTTGCAATGCATGATGCTCCCCCTCAGCCCACACTTTCCTTTTCTCTTTGTGGGTTTTGTTTTATTTACAAATTGCTCCTCAAAAATCTCTTGTGTTGAAATCCTTTCTTTCTTTCCCCACCCCCAATCTTATTAACATTCTTTGAACCGGTTTTAGTACCTCAAGGGCTTTCCATGACATGCCCAATTTGTGCAGGCTGCAAAGTGAGCTGGTGTCTGAACCAGAGAGAGAAAAAGTCCTCCTCCTCCTCCTCCTCCTCCTCCTCCTCCTCCTCCTCCTCCTCCTCCTCCTCCTCCTCCTCCTCCCAGGATCTTGGGGGATGAACAACTGCAGAAACATAGTCAACCTCATCAAGATTCCTCTACTCCCAGTCTTGAAATCACATTGATGATGCCACTCCTTGGAGATCAATGCATATTTTGTTGTTGTTGTTCAGTCGTTAAGTCGTGTCCAACTCTTCATGACCCCATGGACCATAGCACGCCAGGCCTTTCTGTCCTCCACTGTCTCCCAGAGTTTACTCAAATTCATGTTCATTACATCGGTAATGCTATCTAACCATCTCATCCTCTGCCGTCCCCTTCTCCTTTTGCCTTCAGTCTTTTCCAGCATCAGGTTCTTTTCCAGTGAGTCCTCTCTTCGCATTAGGTGGCCAAAGTATTTGAGCTTCAGCTTCAGCATCTGTCCTTTCAATGAGCAGTCAGGGTTGATTTCCTTTAGGATTGACTGATTTGACCTCCTTGCAGTCCAAGGGACTCTCAAGAGTCTTCTCCAGCACCACAGTTCGAAAGCATCAATTAATTCGGCGCTCAGCCTTCCTTATGGTCCAACTCTCACAGCCATACATTACTACTGGGAAAACCATAGCTTTAACTATACGGACCTTTGTCGGCAAGGTGATGTCTCTGCTTTTTAATATGCTGTCTAGGTTTGCCATAGCTTTCCTCCCAAGGAGCAAGCGTCTTTTAATTTCATGGCTGAAGTCACCGTCTGCGGTGATCTTGGAGCCCAAGAAAATAAAATCTGTCACTGCTTCCATTTCTTCCCCTTCTATTTGCCAGGAGGTGATGGGACCAGATGCCATGATCTGAGTTTTTTTAATGTTGAGTTTCAAGCCAGCTTTTGCACTCTCCTCTGTCACCCTCATCAAGAGGCTCTTTAGTTCCTCTTCGCTTTCTGCCATTAGGGTGGTATCGTCTGCATATCTGAGGTTGTTGATATTTCTCTCGGCAATCTTAACTCCAGCTTGTGATTCATCCAGCCCGGCATTTCTCATAATCTACTCTGCATATAAGTTAAATAAGCAGGGTGAGAATATACAGCCTTGTCAATACCTCAAAGACTGATTCGTTTAATAAAATTAACATTTATGTTGGCATGTGGCAGGAAAAAAAAGCCACCATTACTTTATTAAGTTTGTGACAGTTACAATTTTATTGGCAAGTCCTGGGACTTTTTTTTTTATAAAAAGCATCCAGCAGAGCAAAGGCATATTAAACTGTGAGACTGACTACTGAGTAAAACACGCTTGTACAATTTAGATGGCTCTGCTCCACACTGAGTCATCTGGTCTCTTGGGCTTAATATTGCCTCTAATTTGGTGGCTTACCAGAGTTTGAGGAAAGGGAAGCCTCATGCCTCCCTGCCCTGAGAGGTTGAGAATCAACCTTCAGACCTTTTGCATGTAAAACATGTGCTAAGCCACTGAACCTCTGCTCTTCCCAATTAAAAGAATTCCATCCCGACTTTCCTGTACTCATCATTTTGAGAGTGAAAGGCAGTGTGTGTTTAATCTTTATCAGGGTGCTAAGTCAAGTACAATAATTGGCACTCGGAATCATGGTCTTATTCAAAAGATATTTATTTTTTGTCATTCGTTCCTTGTTATGAGGCTCAGGGCCTTTACAGACATGCATAGCTATGACTTGTTGAAAGAAAGAGGAGAAGAAGATGCACTTCTCTTATACTGCTCTGTTGGAGAGGTCGGGGAAGCACAAAGGAGAGAAAAATCTTGTCTAGTTGGGCAATTTTGCACAGAATCACAAATGATGTCACTCAGTTGAGACTGTGCCTGTGAGGATAATAAAGTGTGGTCAAGAGGAGAAAAAGCTAGCAAAAAGAAAGGGGAAGAACAAGAGTGAAAACGAAGCCACTGAACCTGCCCTCAGTAGGAGCACAACAGGGCCATTAGGCCTTTCTACAGTGCCCCAGCCTGAGTTCTCAGCACCTCCTCAACCAACTGGCTCCTATGATGTATCTGGACAGTAGTTCCTCTCATCTCATCTCCTCTCTTCCTCCCCCCCCCCTCTCTTCTTGGAAGTTGTGATTGAGACACCTCACAGAAGAATCCTCCTTGATTCCTCCTTTTCTTACTTCTTCTTTGGCCCCTTGAATGCTGCAAATGGCACTCAAGTCCTAATGGGGTATAGAGGGCAGAGGAAATGGCCTTGAAGGACAAGAGGAAGAACCGCTACCAAGGCAATGGTCAGATAAGTGGGGTTTGAGACTGGGCCAAGAAAATAACTTGAGAAAACATCTCAGACAAGCCCCTCCCTAGTTCACACAAAAATAAAGGGAGGGACGGGGGAAGCACATTCCGACTTGCAAGATTCTGCTACTATAGTTGTTACAACAAAAGTAGTTCTGACCTACAGTATATGGCATTGCTTTCTTTGTCTGGTCTACCTTGTTGGGCTGACATGGCAATATTTGGTCCACTGGAAACTACATGTCCCGGGGTTCCTTGCTTCTGGGATACTGTTATGAGCAGATTAGCAGTGTCTCAAGACACCTAGTACATGTCATTCTCAGGACATCTGATTTCTGTATTATGCCTTCAGGACACATTCCTCAGAAAATATCCTGGGATCTATGGTAACTGGATTGCTCTATTACCACATAGATACAATACAATAAGAAGGGAGAAGCTGGGTTAGTTTACATTTCAAGATGGAAAAACCCATTTGGGGACATTATATACTTTGCCATACAGCCAAATATTGTGAGATGGATAAGCTGACATCCTGAGTCAGTACTTATAAATGTTAATGACATATCAAAGCACTTGGAACCTTTACTTTCCCAGAATCCATTTTCTGCTCTTGTATTTGTTTTCCTTTGCAGTGTTCCTCATTTGTCCTTTTGGAAATGGGTGGGGCTACACTTGCAGCATTCCAGAGTGGTAGAAAATTTAAACACTAATAAAAAGTAATTTGAAATAAGTCATAAATTGTGCACTCAGGATGAGGTGGTTGATTTTAATCTTCATTACAGGCCCAAGCCAAAGTTAATTGAAAATAATGATTTACAATCCAGTCCTCTGTTCATGAAGTCCTGATTCATCATTTAGAAATGTTTTGGGTTCTTATGATGTCACATGTACTACAAATAATTATAGAAGTAATAGACATTTTAGAAGTAATGTCTATACATCTTTCTTTGCCTAGGTCCCTTAGCCTGAAGAAAAGACCGAGAACGTTTCTATATGTGAAGTAGATCAACCTCCATCCTGAGAAATCAGACAGACCTGCTTTAAATGCCATATATGGTTAGAAGTTGGCGTGTATAGATTTCTTTCAGTTCCTTGCATACATATAAAAATGCCTTGGTGTATACTACAATGCTGGCTCTTCGGCTAACAAACGGAGATGAGCACCGGCCCCTAGAGTCGGACACGACTGCACAAATGTGCGGGGGGAACCTTTACCTTTTTTAGAATAATAACTAAGGAAAACAAAATGATTGTTAAGTTCAAGAAGCATTGTTCAATGGCAAAATTGCCATTTTTGCCCTGATCTCTGTTTAAGTAACTCAGCTACAACTCACTTTTATCTATTTTTATCATTGTGGGGATATTTTTGTTAGCCTAAACCTGCTAATGTCCACCATCAAAGCATGTTCTCCAAAGGAATCTGTTATAGTAGAATACTTTCAGAATATATTGGTGCATATTAGCATACTTCTTTTTTTAATCCATTCAGTTGTGTCCAATTCTCGGGGGCTGCCTGGACAAGTCCCTGCAATTTTCTTGGCAAGGTTTTTCAGAAGTAGTTTGCCATTGCCTCCTTCCTAGGGCTGAGAGAAAGTGACTGGCCCAAGGTCACCCAGCTGGCTTCATGCCCAAGGCGGGACTAGAACTCACGGTCTCCCAGTTTCTAGCCTGATGCCTTAACCACTACACCAAACTGGCTCTCATTAGCATACTAAGCAACTTCAAATTTTAAAATTATAGAAATCATAGCATTTAGGAATTAGAACTCTATAACACACTGGAAAATATACAGATCATATCATAAATGTAAATAAAGTAGCACTACTAAGAACATTCTAGCAATTGAAAGCATGCAAATGCAAGTAGATAAATAGGTACCACTTCCGTGGGATGGTAACAGCGTTCCGCACACGTCATGCCGGCCCCATGACCGCGGAAGCGTCTTCAGACAATGCTGGCTCTTCGGCTAAGAAACTGAGATGAGCACCTCCCCCTAGAGTCGGACATGACTGTGCAGGGGAAAACCTTTTTTTTACTAAGAACATGATTGAAGAACAATTGTTTCAACTGTATTTAAGTTTAAATCAGTTTAAATGTCATTGAACTGACATGACATGAACTTTAGGTTTGGGTCATTTCTACACTAGCAACTTATACCATCTTCACAACATCACAACATCACCCAACCATCATTGAAGTAACATAAAGCCTGTCCACATAGATGTTATTTTGGCACAACAATGGTGTCAGGATGTCATCCATGCCATCCTGCCATGGCGCCAGGAAGGAACACCCCGCGAGTCTGTTAAACTCACAGGATCTTGTAAAGTAGGGGAGAATGCTGGCGATGGGGTTTTGATGTATTCACAGAACTGCAAACATGTTAATCAAAGTATTGTGCCAAGCAATTCAGCACCCAGGATAGATCAAAGGGCGATATCACCACATTAGTTGATTTGGACCCAGAAAGACCTGGAAACTGAGAGATGAAATGAAGTGTTTGATTCCCTGTATGAGGGGGTGTTAGTCTATTTAGATGATATCCTGGTTTACACTGAAATGATAGAAGAACATGTGTCTTTAGTGAGGGAAGTGCTAAAACGGTTACTGCAAAATCAATTGTATGCTAAATTGTCAAAATGTGAATTTCATAAGGAGCAATTAGATTATCTGGGGTATTGGGTATCAAGCAAAGGGATTGAAATGGATCCGGCAAAGGTGCGAGATGTAGTGGCTTGGGAACCACCTCGAACTAGGACAGGGGTCGGCAAACTTTTTTATGCCAGGGACCATTTTGACATGCTCGCGGGCATTTTGACATGCTCGAGGGCCAGGGGGCGTGGTTTGCGGGCAGGAGCCAATCGTGCGGAAGGGGGCGGGGTTTGGGGGATCCAATCGCGTGGAAGGGGCGGGGTTTGGGGGCAGGAGCCAATGGTGTGGACTGGGGGGCTGCCACGCCTGCCGCCATGCCTGGTGTAGGGGGATCAATTATGGACCTGCTGGCTTAAAAGACAAAATGGGGTGTGGGGGGGGGGGCTGTTAGTCTACTTCTGTCAAATGGAAAATTCTCGGGACACCTTCAAAGGGGTGGATTGCAGCGGAAAAGTCTGCGTCTTTGCATGAAGGAGCCTGGCTCAGAGCTCTGGGAAGCAGGGGAACATTTGCCCTCTCCAAACGCCACCGTCCCCAAACCCAGCCAGGGCGCAGCTTCTCCAAGCAGCCTTGAGGCGTGCCTTCTCGCCTCCCTCCCTGCTCCAGGGCATGCATTTTAGATCCTCGGCCGCCTCCTCCTCCCCACCCCTGGGCCGGGACCTCGGCTCCCCATCTCCCTGCCCACCCGCCCCCTGGGGAAAGTATGGCCTGGTCTTCTCCAGATTCCGCTGGGCTGCACAGGCAAGCCATAGTGCTATGTGTGGTCAACCAGGTATGCCCTCCGATGCCTTTTCCAAGTTTCTCCCCTTTCCCCCCAGCTGGGATCCCCTTACCATCTCCATAGCCCGCCCCGCTGTCTCTGCCCCTTGTACTGCCCACAGCACGTGAGGGGTTAAGCCGGTAGACAATATACCGCCAGGCCCAGCTCCGCCTCCACCTCTTTCTGCCCGCCTGGCCCTGTTGCTCTGCTCCGCTCCCCCTCGCTCTGAGTCCCAGGCGGGCTGGTCGTCCGCGGAGTCCAGATTTCCAGCCTGGGTCACCGACAGCCCCGTCTGTCCCCCTTCCGGTGAAATAGGAGCAAGAGTTTGAGGGGAAAGTCAGGGTTACGGGGGCGGGGGGAGAGATCACAGACCCAAGGCAATAGCGCGCACGCGCACCCGCATAAATCTGCTGAGTGTCGGAATGGCCGTGGATAATTCGTTTTCTGCAACACCCAAGCATGGTCAGCTTGCAGTCCTTTTACAAGGATAGAAAAATCGGATGACATGGTTAGAACTCCACTTGTGGTTGTGTGTGCGCGTTAGAAAGAAGATAGAAAACATTGTGTTGAAAGGGGGGTGGGGAGCTCAATGGCCAAATCTGTAAGTTTTACTAGTTGGCCGAGGAAGCAGGGGGCGGAAGCCAAGATACAGGGCTGCACTGCCGCTTGGCCAGCCGCCCTGGCCCTCGCTCACCTTCCCTGGCCGGTCCTCGTGGGCCGCCGGCGACGCTCCCATCCCGCTGCACCCCAGCCGGAGTGCCCAAGTGCCAGGCGGGCAGCTTCACCCGCGCGCCTCGCCCAGACATGCCGCCAGCAGCAGCAGCAGCAACAGCAGCTCCCAAGGCACACTGGCCCCTCCTCCGTCGAAGGGAGCGGCAGAGACCCCACGGCCTGTGCGCGAGGTGTGGGCGGCTGCGGGTGGCCCCGGCCTTGGAGAGTGAGAGCGCGTAAGAGCCAAGCACGAGAGGGAGCGAGGGAGGGACTGGCGATGATATCACAGGACGCTCCCCGCCGGCCGTCGGGTTGTGGTGCGGGGCACCGAGCACGGCGGGCAGGTGGTGCCCTCGCCACCTGCAGCTTCGGATCTGAGGGGCGGCTACTCGACCTGATGTGGACTTTGCGTGGGGTGGGGGTGGGGGTGGGGCAGGGCGGGAGAGCCGCAGAGTTTGAGGCCAGGATCCAATCGCGTGGAAGGGGCGGGGTGAGTTCAGCTGCAGAAGAGCCACACTCAAGGGGCCAAAGAGCCGCATGTGGCTCGCGAGCCGCGGTTTCGACCCTTGAACTAGGACAGGGGTCGGCAAACTTTTTTTGCCGGGAGCCATTTTAACATGCTCGTGCACATTTTGAAGTGCTCGAGAGCCAGGGGGCGGGGTTTGCAGGCGGGGGCCAATCGCGTGGAAGGGGGCGGGGTTTGCGGGCGGGAGCCAATCGCGTGGAAGGGGCGGGGTTTGCGGGCGGGAGCCTATCGCGTGGAAGGGGGCAGGGGGTTCACGGAGGGAGGGGGTGCAGCCAGCGGCTCTGCGCAGCCAGCGGCTCTGCGAACCCGGCCCGGCCGCCCCACCGGGAGTGGCAGAGAAACAGCTGCCACCCTCCGCTCCCCAGAATATCGTGGGGCAAAGGGAAACCTGCCCGGAGGATTCATCAGGAGCACAGGATCCGGCCCCAGCCCAGCCCGGCCCACAGCTTCGGCGCCCTCCCCTCGCCATCGCGAAAGTCCCAGGCGACTGCAGCCCGGGGATCCTGCCGCAGATGGGAAACCCAGCCTGCTCTCCCCACCCGCTTCCCACGCTCTCCGCTCCCCAGAATATCGTATTCTGGGGAGCGGAGAGCATGGGAAGCGGGTGGGGAGAGCAGGCTGGGTTTCCCATCTGCGGCAGGATCCCCGGGCCGCACATTCTCCACCACCGCCGCGGCCAAGAAGGCGAGAAGGGGAAAGGCCTTCGCCAGCGCCTGACGTCAAGGGCGGCGCGCGGCGCGGAACCCTCCCACCCCATCAATCCCCCCACCCCGCCGTTCGGCGTCCCAGGCTCTTCACCCTGCGCCGCCCTGCCGCTCGCGTCCCAGGCGGGCGAGGCAGGGAGAGAAGGGGAGACAGAGGGGCTCCCTCTCCGGCCTCTGCGCCCCTTCCGGCCTGTCTCTGCGAGGCCCGGCACGGCAGGGAGGCGCTGCTGGCCTACCCGGAGGGCCTCCCATGGCCGCTTCTCCAAGGCGGGTTGCAGAGTGCGCGCTGCGCCCACGGGAACGCCTGGTCCCTCCGCTCCCTCCAGCTCCGCCAGCAGTGCCGCCCTCCCCATCCTGCCGCCCGGCAAACCTCCGCCGGCTCCGTCACCCCGCTGCCACCGCCCCAGCCAGGCCCCCTGCGCCGCCCTGTCACTCGCGTCCCGGGACGCGGTGCTGTCGGAGGCGGCGCAGGAGCGGCTGCAGGGGCAACGTGTGTGCGGGAGAGTCAGCTCTGGGGGTTGCGGGGAGGGGGAGGCTGTGTTTCCCCCCTTTGGGTTGCAAACGCCCTTGCATGTGGGCCTGATCCATGTTGCTGCCATCATTTTAAAAAACAAATGGCACTTGTGGGGGGAGGGGAAGGCATCTTGTATTAATTTTAGGGGGGGAAAGAAGGCAAAGATGAGAGAGCAATAGGCGCATGGAAGTGACCAATTCTTGAACGTGAAAGGTCCACGTTGGAAGATGGAGATCCACAGGGGTTGTTGTCAAGACAGGAATTCAGACCTAGAAATCCTACGTTGGGCTCGTGGCCAGCGAGTAGGAGGGAGAAGGAAGAGGAGACAGAAGGGGAAGGGGAAACGGAGAAGGAATTTTTAGGAAAAGGGAAAAGAGAGAAACGCGGAAACACGGCCCAGGACGCGGCGCGTGAGAGTCAGCTCCGGGGGTTGCGGGGAGGGGGAGGATGTGTTTCCCCCCTTTGAGTTGCAAACAGCCTTGCATGTAAGGCCGTTTGCAACCCAAAGGGGGGAAACACAGCCTCCCCCTCCCCGCAACCCCCGGAGCTGACTCTCACGCACACACATTGCGGGCGGGGGCCAATCGCATGGAAGGGGTGGGGGTGAGTTCAGCTGCGGAAGAGCCACACTCAAGGGGCCAAAGAGCCGCATCTGGCTCGCGAGCCGCCATTTCCGACCCTTGAACTAGGAGACAGTTACAGAGTTTCTTGGGGTTCGCAAATTTTTTACTGACAATTCATACACAATTTTGCACAGGTGGCTTTACCCCTCACTGATTTACTAAAGCAGAGCTTTCCAAACTGTGTGTCGCGACACAAAAGTGTGTCGCCACACACATTTGGCTGCGTCGCCACACAACCCAGAAGTGGCAGCGGGGGCGTGCACGGCGGCGGCGGCGGCACTGGCATGCCATCGGTGCTTCCGTGTTTTAGCGTAGGCTGCCACCGCTGCTGCCACTATGCACGCCCCCACCCGCACCGGGTTTTCCTGCGGCGACACATGAAAATCCGAAGGCGCCGCAGCTGCGGCGGCACACAAAGACCAAAAGCGGCAGCAGCGCTTCCGGGTTTTTGCGCGCTGCCACAGCAGCGGAACTTCTGGATTTTCCCGCGGCGACACACCAAGGGCAGTTGGTGTGTCGCCGCGGGAAAACTTTGGAAAGCCCTGTACTAAAGACTAAGGGGAAGGGGGACCCTAAGGTGGTGAAAAGACTGGGGGCTAGTCTGCAGTGGACAACAGACTGCCAAGAGGCTTTTGAACAGCTGAAGGTGTTGTTCACTTCAGAGCCAGTATTAAACCACCCCGACCCCTAATCATGCAAGTGGGTGCATCAGATGTTGCTGTTGGGGGGATTTTATTACAAAAGGACAGGGAAGGGAACCTGAGACCTTGTGCATACCTTTCCCGCAAGTTTACCAACACGGAACACTGCTGGCACATATGGGAAAAGGAAGCATTTGCAGTACACTGGCCTTTGATAAATTGGAGGCATTTACTAGAAGGGGCACCTCACCCGTTCGAAGTTTGGACAGATCACAAGAATTTAGAAGCGCTGCGCACTCCAAGAAAATTAAACCCCAAGCAGATTAGATGGGCTCAATTCTTTAGTAGATTCAATTTCACTCTAAAGTACTTACCCGGGGGAAAGAATTTTTTGGCCGATGCTTTGTCCTGGTTACAACAACACAACAGCCAGAGGGAAGAGGTAATAGATTCAATCATCCCCACCCAACGATCGGGGATGGCGGCAGTCACAAGGGGTCAGAAGTCTGAGCCTAATTTAACGGTAGAACAGGATTTACGACATGAACTACAGTTGGCGCTAAAAACTGATGTGTGGTTGCAAACTAATAAAACAAACCTGACAGAGAAACAGGAATTCTGGTGGAGTGGGGATAGGCTGTATATCCCGGAGCCCCTGAGAAGGAAAATGCTTGAGAGATGCCACGATGTGAAGTCAGCTGGGCACTTCAGATTCCTAAAGACTTTGCATCTTTTGAGGCGGTAATTCTGGTGGCCATCCCTTCACAAAGACATGGAGGAATATGTAGCCAGTTGCCCAATCTGTGCCATGGCCAAAAGAGGGGGAAACCCAGAGGGCTATTGCAGGATGTGGCACGCCCCACCCAACCTTGTAAGCAGATAGCTATCAACTTTATAGTAGATTTAACAGAGAGCCACAAGAAGATAGTGATTTGGGTAGTAACCAATTTATTTTCAAAGCAAGCCTATTTCATTCCATGCACTAGTATACCAAATGCAGGGCAGCTAGCCAAGATGTTTGTGCAACACATTTATAGACTACACGGGACCCCTGAATGAATCATAAGCGATCGGGGCATATAATTCACCTCCAAATTTTGGAGGCCATTCCTAAAGATGATTGGCATGGGACAAGGTTTAAGCTCCAGCCATCATATGGAAATGGACGGAGGCTGTGAACGTACTAACCAAGTGTTGAAGCAGTACCTTAGATGCTACATCAGCTATCAGCAGGACAATTGGGTAGAACTACTTCCATTTGCCGAAGTGGCTTATAACAATTCAGTACACCAGAGTACAGGGTTTCCCCCTTTCCAAGTGGTGAATGGGCAAGAGTTTGTGGCATTCCCAGAGTTGCCAAAAGATAAAACCGAAATCGTTCCATTGGATGAGTGGATGAAACGGATAGCTGATGGTTGGCCAATAATAGAGAGGGTGTTGGAAGATGCCAAAGAAACTTACAAGAAATACGCTGACTGCAAAAGGGCACCAGAATGTTCTGTTCAGAATATGACCACCAGAACTCTATAAACATAGTTTTATTTTATAAAAACTATTTACAATTATAAGTCCATAATACAACTGAAGAATACTGGATCAACTGGATGTGCTTGGAGGTAGGCAGCTATGCAGTAGCACGAGCTAGAGTTCAGCAACAAGTATAACAACAGTCCTGGACCAAGATGCTAGGTAGGTAAATTCAAACTAGGAAATTCAGGATCAGTTCTTCTGAATTACTGGGAGCTAGGCTGACAAGGCTGAAATGAAGTAGGATTGCAGGATAGATGGAATGAGGTTTTTCTGAATTCTCAGGATAACTGGACTGGATTCTCTGGACAAGCTGGACGCTCTAAAGGACCGAACTGGAACTGCAAGGCAGACTGGGCTGGTCCTTTTGGAACACTGGACTGGAACTACCAGGCAGGCTGGACTGGTTTCTCTGGGACTC
This sequence comes from Charina bottae, assembly GCA_023362775.1. Classification (NCBI taxonomy): domain Eukaryota; kingdom Metazoa; phylum Chordata; class Lepidosauria; order Squamata; family Charinaidae; genus Charina; species Charina bottae. The sequence continues at coordinate 187,271,887 of JALMGJ010000001.1, read as the reverse complement.
TGGACTGCAAGGCAGACTGGACTGGTTCCTCTGGGACACTGGACTAGGACTGCAAGGAAGACTGGACTGGAACTTCTGGGACACAGGACTGGAACTGCAAGGCAGACTGGACTGGAACCGCAAGGAATGGAATGGGAGCTGCAAGGCAGACTAGGCTACTATCACTAGGCAACGCTGCCTGCAAACCAGGCAGAACAGGGTACAATAAACTAGAAAGTCCCCCAATGACAGAACAAGGCAACCTGAAATTGACACGACGAGACACACAGGGGTGAGCAAAGTACTTAGCTGGAGCTTCGATGCAATGCCTTGCCAAGGTGGATGAATGCTGTGAAGCTGTAGACGCCAGCTGATGAATGCCCAAAGCGACTGAAGCTCTCCTGGTAGGTCTTGCTGAAAAACTACAAGCTAAAGTTCCGTTCCCAATTGATGCTGAAGCGATCTGGGCTTCTGATGCAGCTGGGGTGAATTCAGAAATGAGTTGAGGCTCCGACTCGGGTTCTGCAGCGGCTACAGGACAGGCTTCCAAGGTAGGTTCTGGCTGGAGAGCTCCTGAAGTAGCTGTTAGCTCAATAGAACGTTTGTCACCGGCGATCTGGTGCTTGCTCTTTTGTCCTTTTATCCTGTTTTCGGCATGCCTTCTCTCCTCGGGAGCCAATCGGGACTCCTTCTGTTTGGCGCGCTTATCCACCCGCCTCTCTCTGGCGCTGATTGGTGTTGAACTAGGAAGTAAGTCAGGAGCACCAATCAGCTCTTCAGGATTCTCCCGCATTGCTGGGTCATCTCCGGGTCCGGACTCCTGCACCTGTTCATCACGAGACTGATCACGAGCATTGCACTTTTGAACCTGCACCTGCTCATCACGAGTTCTTGTCGGTTGCTGCATGGGGTAAGTTTCTTTTCTCTGCTTAGTTTTGTTTTCCTCTGACTCAGAGTCAGAGTCAGAGTGAACTCTGACACAGAACGGCAACTGAAAGTGGGAGAGAAGGTGTATTTATCTACAAAGTTTCTAAAATCCTCACAACCCTCAAAAAAGCTGGATCCAAGATACGTGGGACCTTTCCCTATCACCAAAATTATCAACAATGTGACAGTACAGTTACAGCTACCAAAAAAATTGAGAAAAGTCCACCCCGTTTTTCATTGTAGTCTGCTGAAACCAATTTCAGAACGTTGGCACCCAGAGCAACCTACACCAGTTCCAGTAATGGTCGACAGAGAACAGCACTTTGAGGTGCAAGAGATACTAGACTCCAGATGGCATCGGGGAGGGTTGCAGTACATTTCCCCAGATCTCAGAGTGAGTGGGTGGACAGTCGTCATGTACAAGCACCTAACTTAGTGAAAACGTTTCATGACAAATTCCCAACCAAGCCGAAATAGGGTTTGAGAAAAGGGAGGGGAACCTTTGTAATGGGTGAAGTATAATGTATTTTGTATATAAAGCGCTAAAGGTGGGGATTTTATGTTCAGGGGGGCAGTATGTCAGGATGTCATCCATGCCATCCTGCCATGGCACCAGGAAGAAACACCCTGCCAGTCTGTTAAACTCACAGGGTCATGTAAAGTAGGGGAGAATGCTGGCGATGGGGTTTTGATGTATTCACAGAACTGCAAACATGTTAATCAAAGTATTGTGCCAAGCAATTCAGCACTCAGGATAGATCAAAGGGCGATATCGCCGCGTTAGTTGATTCGGACCCAGAAAGACCTGGAAACTGAAAGACGAAAGGAAGGGCGACCGAGCTGTGAATCCCAATGGGCGGGGGGGGGGGGGCTTGGAGATTCTTAAACTGTTGGTTGTGGGAGCTTTATTCACTCAAGTCTTAAACATGCAATGGATCACTGGCATTAATAAAGATTCCTTCATATCCCTGAGGGGCTTGTGTCAGGAACCCTGATTTGATAGTCAACAGATCGAGGGCATCACATGTATTGGATCACTCTAGAAGACACTCTAAATCATTATGGCAACAACCATTGGCCAGGGTCCATTAGAGAATGGCCTCTGGGGAGAAACTCAAAAGCCTGGTGTGTCTCCGGCCCAGAAAAAGCTATGCACTCCTGCTGTAGAAGGTTATCTGTTGTAACCTTCTGCTGATACCATGCTTTTGTAGATCTCTAAAAGGAAATGAAAAGGTCATGCCTTGGTAGCTCTCCCCCTACAACTACAACTCCAAATCATCAGACAAATGAACCCAATATGAATAAGGTGGGCGGGATATAAATATGATGAATGAATGAATGAATGAATGAATGAATGAATGAATGAATGAATGAATGAATGAGATGAGGCCCTGCTTGAATGCCTTTTTTGGGAGAGAGGCAGTCTCTGATTGATCAACTGAAGCGACCACTGTTTGGTGCAGGACATCCTTAGTGTTTCAAGGGTCAGAGGCAGCAAAGACCATCACAGGTCAGCTTTAGCCTGCTTCTGAGGAATTAAGGAGGAGAAACAGTGGCAGGTGTGGAAGTGCCTGTCCTTTAGATGAAATCTGTAAGATCCCTTTATTCACACTGTTTGCATAGAATTTCTATGTAGCACTTCTAAGAAGCACTATTATATTGTTGAGTAATATAAATAATTTTGTTTTACAGATCTCAGACTCATTGTCTTTCCCAGCTGGTGGATCTTCAAATGCTGCTGCCTTACCAACATTTTCAGCCAGAAATCCTAATGCTCAGAAGGAATGAGAATTGTACCGACACAGTTAAGCCAAGAAGAAAGACTATATGGGATTTGAGTCAGGAGGCTTGCGATCCTGGAGTACCAAGTCAAGGATTAGGTGCAAATCAGGACTGAGAAAATTGGACTGACCATTGGTTTTACTCAATCTATTCCTTACTTTCAGATCTTTTCCTTTTCAGAACAAAGCCTTAGGATGCAATGCTGTATCTACTTACCTGGAAGAAGGTCCCACTGAATTTGATGGGATTTATTTCTGAGCAGAAGTGTACAGGATTATACTGTTAAATAATACCCTCTCCTTTTGCACCATTGTGAGCTGAATATGCAGGGGAAATTGTAGATCGACACACACACACACACACACACACACACACACTAATAAAGGCCAAATACCTGTAAGGAAACAATAGAGATTTTAGGACAATGCTAGCTGAGCATTTCAAGGGGGAAAAGGCAGCTTTCCAAAGCACTTTGTAACTTGCGTCACAATAATCCTTCTATGGGAAAGGCTGCCAGGCTTGTCATGACCTGTTTCAGGTGTATAAGCAATGCCCTGCCTTATGCCTTTCACAGCTCAAAGCTTGAAGCCTAAGGGCAAGAGAAAAAAAGGAGGTGGGGCAGAGAGAGAGAGAGAGAGAGAGAGAGAAGAGAGCATGTTCAGAAATAAATGGAGCAGAAAGAGAAGCCTGGAATCTGCACGGCCCCCACCTGCCCATGCCGAACAGGTTCAACCTGATACAAGGGGAGCAAATGCACTGAGCAACTCAGACAGATCGTCTCTCCCACCACCACCACCCAACCCATCACCCACACGTCTGGGCTGTGGAGTTGTGATGGCATTCTGGAACAAGTCAACCAATCAGCCAAGCTTCAGAAGTAAAAAGCACCCAAGCGGAGAGGAAATTGGAGGCAAGGAGTAATCTTCTGAGGAAACAGTTTCTCTCCTCAAGAGTTCATTTGCAACTTTGATAACAGGGATCAGGCTTTATCATGCAGTCCTGCCTGCCTTGCTCTGCCCCTCTTTCCTGGTGGTGGGACTATAATCTCCCCTCTCCTTGCAACCACCTTTGGGAACTGCATAGGAAAGGAAAGAAAAAGCAACTCGTGGTTCCTGGCTGTGCTCAGCGTTTCGGCATAACCCAAACTTTTGAAAGCATGTGTGGTTTACGTGATTGCGGGTGAGGTGAGTGATACCAAGGCTGGCCTCAGGATCTCAGTGAGTGAGAAGTGCCAACCCTGAGCAAGCCTTCCGAGCAAACGGTACGCATTCAAAGAACCTGGGGTTTCGTGAGCATTCTTTGTGCACTGTAAAAACTTGCTGCAAAGGGGGAAGAAAACAAATCTCAGACTCCACCCAGAGAATATTATTAACTCCTGATCCAGATTTGGGAGTCTCGGCCCTCTCTATTCATCTTCCAAATCAACCTGCATAGGAGATGAAAGGGGATCACATAAAGCTTGAAGAAGCACCTGCTGTGGCTCAGTGCCTGAAGGTGTGCCTATCAGAGAACTGTTAAGTTACTGCAACAGTCCTGCTTGTGGTTGGAACCAAGTATCTTAGAATGATTGGAGAGAGAGGCTGGAAGTTAGTTGATTTAATCTGGAAATAAACTTATTTTTGAGTAGCTAAACAAGGTAGAGGTAAAGGTTTTCCCCTGCACAGTCGTGTCCGACTCTAGGGGCCGGTGCTCATCTCCGTTTGTTAGCCAAAGAGCCAGTGCTGTCCGAAGACGCTTCCACGGTCATGTGGCCGCATGATGAGTGCAGAACAGTGTTACCTACCCACCGAAGTGGTACCTATTAATCTACTTGCATTTGCATGCTTTCGAATTGCTAGGTTGGCAGGAGCTGGGGCGAGTGTGGGAGCTCACTCCGTCACGTGGCGCTTGGGTCTCAAACCGCCGACCTTCCGATCAACAAGCCTGGCGTCTTAACCACTGAGCCATGGCGCCCCTCAGCTAAACAAAGGGGGTATCTAAATTGAAAGGAAAGGTGAAGTCTCCTATTGGACATCAACTTCAGATGACTTTTTGCACTCATCCATGTATTTTTTTGGCAGTAGTGTGAAACTGGTTTGCCACTGCCTTCTTCTGGATTTTTTCTTTAAATTTCCCAGTCTAGCCTATGGCTCTGGGATTACCTGATGACCTCCTATTGAAGCACTAACCAGGCCCAACTTTGTTTAGCTCTTTGAAATCAGCCATGGTCAGAAAGCTACTGCCATCGAGCTGGATATATTATTTTATTATCTTTTTCTAACTTGTTTGGCTCACAGAGTCTCAGGGTTTACTATGGGTGAGTAAAGTCACCTTGGCCCCATTTAGCTCTCCTCGGCCACTCCTAAATCCCTACCCCCAGCCATGTAAGAAACACTTGCCACTTTAGATTTTTTTTTTCAACTCTGGGCTGGTAGACCTGGGGCACTATAACACCCATAATTCTGGTACTGGTCTTGCTGGACAGGAATGATGGGATGTGCAGTATGGGAATGGCTGATGCACGTATAAAAGAGGCAGAGTTTCAATCAGGTAGTCTTAGCCATCTTAACATTTTTATCTCCTCCTGAGGACACCCATGTCTGAGAACCCAGCCATGGGAAATGCCCTGGTATATTAGGGAGGAAGACAGCATAGAGCTATGCTAAAGAAAGAAAGACAGAAATAGCATTCCTAGTAGGCTGACCATACGTCCCGTTTTGAACAGGACAGTCCTGTTTTTTTAGCATTTTTCAACCGTCCCGTCGTTTTGATAAAAATCTCAATTTTGTCCCGTTTTTAAACCCAGCAGGAATGGCGCGGAAGGAGGATCTGAGCCGGAGCTGCCGATTGGAGGCAGCCCGGAAGAGGAAGCCCTCCTGCCTATCAGCACGCAGCAAAGGAGGGACCGGGGGCAGGGTTTGCAGGTGGAAGCCAATTGCATGGACGGGGGGCGGGGTTTGCAGGCGGGAGCCAATCGCACGGACCAGGGGGCGGGATTTGCAGGCGGGAGCCAATCACGTGGACCGGGGGCAGGGTTTGCAGGCGGGAGCCAATCACGTGGACCGGGGGCAGGGTTTGCAGGCAGGAGCCAATCACGCAGACCGGGGGCCGGGGACCCCTGTCTTTTTCATGAATACGGAATATTACATAAGACCCAATCCCGTTTTGCCATCCCAATGTCCCATTTTTGTCTCAAGGAAATATGGTCAGCCTAATTCCTGGAGATATAGGTGTGGCATGCTGTGATGCCCCCTCATTCCCGGGCATCCTCAAAGTGAGTCAAGAAGGCAAGTGACATAAAGTGTGTGGCAACATCCGTAGCAAAACCAATGAGCTCTCTTACAAGGCTTGCCAGACAAACAAGTGCCTGGTCAATCCCAGCCAGGGCATCAAGAGAGCCTCATACTTCCAAAGATTTCCTATTGTGGGTGTCCATAATAGTAACCTCTGTCTGTAGGTCATCTCTTAATCCATTAGCTCTCAACATTGTTCCTCTCTTTTGAGGTCATAATTGGCATGGCAGAAAGACTTGGAAGGGGAAGGGGTGCTGAGCAGCAGGTGGAATGATCTCATGCAAGGACAATTGGACAGGGTGGAGAGAGAGAGAGAATAACAGGGCCTCCGCTGCCCCAACGCTTCCTCATTGTGCTTGTGAAATTCAGTGGCCTCTAATTAATAATAAATTGCATTCATTCAGTCCAGTATGATCTATTTAATAAAAAGCAACTTATATTTAAAAGTCAGCTGGCCCTTTTTCTTTATCCCTCTAATTTTCTGCAACCTGTTAAACCTATCAGTCTTTTTTCTTTTTTCTTTTTTTTGTAAATATCCATACCATTTGACCAAAAAAAGTAAATGCTAGCTGACCAAGATACCATTTTTCTGCCCGAAGCACAGCCCAGATTGCATTCTTCCAAGCCACTGCCACAATCAGATTATCGCTTTTAAAAAGTCTTCCTGTGTAGATATTAATCCTTAAATTTCATCTTTCCCATCCTGGGGTCCTTCAGATGTGTTGCAACTTCAGCTCTGAGAATCCCCATCCAGCTGGACCCAAGAGTAAAGCAATGGCAACTGTGAAGTATGATGGAGTCACAGCCAACTGGCTATTGATGAGGTTCGTGCAGTAGAAGTGTGAGTGAGTACCCAAAGAACAGGTGATACAGGTATGTGAAACAGAGAGCCATATGAATAGCCACCTTTTCTCCTCCTCAAAAAAGGAAGTCAGAAGTCATTAACTGGCATACAGGCTTTGCATAGAGCATCTATAGTGACATACAAACCAGGTTATCATGAGCCAGGCATCATCCATGCATCCAGGAGGATCCCATTCTTTTTTTCTCTGTTTTGTGCAAGTGAAGTTTGGAACACCTCCAATTACTAAGACTGCATACTGTGTCTTATGAGTGTTCCCTTCTTGAGGGAGAAGGTATATGCTTAAATCAATGGAATTTACTTAACTAGGGTTGGGTTATATGGTATTCCTTACAAGTATATAACGTGGCATGGGTCCAGTTTCTTACCCTCAGCATGTATTTTAATATGTAGTCAGTGTAGAATGATGTATCACAACACAGTAGTAGGAGGTCAGTTTTGCTATACATTTATAATCCATCCAAAATTCTTGTTAGTGTATGGCATTCAGTACTAGCATTTCTGACTACTTGAGGAAGTAATCAGAATTGGTACAGTTGATGCCATGATGGAGGGAGAGGCATATCAAATCATTAACTCTACGTAGCCGAAGTGACAAGTCAAGCATTTCTCATGATATGACACTCACTGTGGTATTATGGTTAGGTGTGGTGGGATGAAGACCAGAGAGATCCCGATTCAAGTCCATCTTTACTTATGGGAATTCACTGGGTGACTTTGGGACAGCCCAACCTACCTCACAGGGTTGCTGTTGTGGGAGAAGGAGAAGAGAGATCCCTATGTAAGCTACCTTGAACTTCTGGAGAAAATACAGAAAGTGAATCTAAGAAATGAACAAATGTTTAAAGAAAATGAAATTCTGATATGGATTCCATGAGTTTTATAATGCTATGCTTACTAATAACCCCAGTGCACAGAGTTATTGGTGGCACTGTAATCCAAAGTTGAACAATTAATGTGTGTGGATTGCACTGACTCCCACATTAAAGAACATCATTCTGAGAAGAGTATCATATTTGCAATCATAAACATTATGCTTGGTTAACAGGTCCATTGAAGTGGCTACCAGATGCCTACCTGCAATAATTTGTGTTTTTCTCCATAGTGTGGAACAGAATGTGTGCATTCATAACTGGATAGGATGAATGAATCACTCAGTTTCTGGCCAACATCACTTTCTAATGTGTTCATCTCTAAGTTGTTCTGTCTCATCTCTGCATTCATCTATGACTGAAAACAGAACCATATTTGCATGAAAAATTAATGCATGTTTTGAACTCACTTTATATTAAAAATGCATACAAAACGTAATTTCTCTTGAAGCAGACATTTATAAATATATTTAGTTTTTAAAATACACATTTAAGGAGCATCTCAAAGTGCAAATTATCAATCAACATTTTTACCTCAGAGAAGATCCAATGATTAATATTGGGATCTGCAAATGTCTGATTCTTCCAGCAGTCCTCTCCTTGCTACTGTATATTTCTGAATCTTTTTTGAATGTTGTAGGTTCTTTAGCGGCATGTCAGCACAGCTCCATTCACAGGTTGTTGATTTCCTTTTCAAAGGAGGAACATAGCGTTGGGCAGATGAACAAAGTTCAGTTTTACTCGTTGCTTCATAAACTTCCATCTGGTTAACAACTCCTTCCTAGCATATTTATTGAATGTATAAAGGCTCAGTCCTTGACCTCGTTTAGCAGATAGAGAGAGATCAGAAATGAAAACTTCTGTCTAAGCTGTTTGCATAGAAATATGGGTGTTCTTTTTCTTCAGGGTGCAACCTCTGTCACTTTAAAGAAATGCAGTTATAATCTTCACAAGGTCTTGGTGATATAGGCTGTTTGGGTACACAAAGCCCAACTCACCATCTGGTATAGCTGCAATATTTTTCCATTCCAAGTCCCACCCTCCCTAAAGTAGCGAGCTTATAGTAAGGCAAAGGAATAAAGTTATTTGATTCACAGAAGAGACCTGAACCACTGTCATTTGGAGCCAGCCAGGTAACTTTAGGGTTTTTTGGAACCTCCCAGCATAATATTTCCCAATGGCACTACAGTGAATTTATGGTTGTCACAATAGCTGATCTCTCTCCCCAAACGAACTTTATGCAATGTTCAACACCTCACTCTACAAGAAGCAAAGGACTTGAATGTATCATTTAAAAGAGTCATTTTAAAGGAGAAACAGCTGGAATTCTAACATCAAGATCAAATTCAACCTAATAGTATCACTCATAAATCCTCTTTGATCAAAAATAGAGATAAGAAGCTTTGTTTCAGCATAATGTTAGTATGTATAACTGCCGAAAATTGTTCTGGGCCTTCAACACAGCTCTTTTTTCTGTGATTTCCTTCTTTCCCTAACCTTAGCATCCTTCAGTTGTGTTGGATTATAAACCCCATGTTCCCCATTCAGTTCTATGTGGGATGTCAGGTTTGTCTCCGCAAGTGAACTTCTCTGGGCATGGAAGCTAAGTGGGCTCAGGCTACTTGGTTGATAGATGACCACCAGAGAATTCCAGATCTATAGGCTGGATTGGAAAGTCAAAAGAACTTCCTGGAATAAGGCAATGGCAAGGGAGTTGCATGGATATGCTCATGAAGTCACGAGAATTGAGCTCAATTTGAAGAAGACTTCATTGACTTTCTTTAGTCCAGATTAGAGAAATACAGTAGTTCTAGAAGCATGTGATACTAGACAGAACAGATGGAATGGGAAGAAATATTTCATAAATCCTTATTAGTGACTCTGTAATATTCCAACTGTTTCTGGGTTCCATCTACTTGGCAAGCATAGCCAATGGTTGGAAATGAAGGAAGCTGCAATGAAAAACTTCTGGATGACCCACATTTGCACTTGAAAAGAATAGTGGAATCATGTTGCTTAAAATGGCATGATCTCAGAGGCCTAAATACTAGGTATGAATATGCCCTTAAAGCACTTAGGATCCAGATTCACTTCCATTTTCATGGTTGCTTCTGTAGCAAGAGATTTCACTGTAGGAGTCTCAGAAAATGGCAAACAAAATATTCAGATGGTTGGAGCTCTTCCCTATTGGGAATATTGTGATGGAGGTTAGCTTTAGAAGAAAAGGTGACTTGTAGAGGGATGTAGTAGTGATACTTAATAGAGTGCACACTATGGGGAAAAAGTAGGAAGATGAAGGTTTTTCACCTCTTACATAATACTAGACGCTGGGGTCATCTAATGGAAGTGATTGGCAGGAGATTTAGCAGAAGCAAAGGAATGTGCTACTTCATACTGTGTGTAATCTGTGGTACATGTTAGTACAAGATGCAGTGACAACCACTAAGTTTAATTGCTTTAGATGAAAACATACATTTCAATGGCTATTGGTTACAAAGATTATAGGAGGTTAGCCTCAAGTATCTCAGTGGCCTGAAATATCTCGCTTTGTCATAAAGACAAAGTAGAATCATAGAATTATCAGGTTGGAAGAGACCTTGGAGGTCTTCTAGCCCAATCCCTTGCCCAGGGCAGGAATCCTCAGATCATCTCAGACAAATGGCTGCCCAATCTTTCCTTGAAAACATCCAGTGATGGAACCCTCGTGACTTCGGGAAGCAGGCTGTTCCACTGCTAAATAGCTTTCTCAGTCAGGAAATTCCTTCTTATTTCAAGTTTGGATTTCTCTTTATTACGTTTCCACCCATTGTCTTACCCTTCAGGTGCTATGGAGAATAAATCCACACCCTCTGCTCTGTGACATCCCTTCATGTATTGGAAGACTGCTATTATGTCTCCCCTTAGCCTTCTCTTCTTTAGGCTAAACATGCCAAGTTCTCTTAACCACTCTTCATAGGATTTATCCTCCAAGCCCCTTAGCATCCCTGTCACTCTTTTTTGCACTCTTTCCAGTTCCTCAGAGTCCTTTTTGCATTGTGGCAACCAGAACTGTTTACAGTATTCCAGGTGTGGTCTAATCAGTGCAGCTTAGAGTGGCACTATCATTTTCCATGATCCTGACACTGTACCACTGTTGATGCAGCTCAAAATTGCTGCGGCACATTGCTGGCTCAAGTTTAACCTGTGGTCTACCAAGTTCCTTCTCACAAGTACTACTGCTAAGCCAGGTACTACCTATCTTGTACCTGTGCATCTGGATTTTCCTGCCTAAATGCAGAACCTTACATTTCTCACCACTGAACAACATTTTGTTGGATAGGGCCCAATGTTCAAGTATATCAAGATCCTTCAATCTTGTGTCTGTCTTCTGGGGCATTAGCAATCCACCTCTCCCCTGAGCTTTGTGTCATCTGCAAATTTTATGAGCATCCCTTCTATTCCCTTATCTAAGTCATTTATTAAGACATTGAAAAGTACTGGGCCCAGGACAGAACCCTAAGTTACCCCACTGCATACCTTTCTCCAAGTGGATACAGACCCATTACAGACCATGTGTTGGCTGTGGTTGCTCCAGCCAGCTGTATGTAGTACAGTATATAAAGTTAGGGGTTGCTCACAGTGTGGATAGGAAGCTCTACTAATAGACTATTGATCTGACTATGTTTTTATTTATTTTTCTATCCCACCTTTTCATTCAGAAGCTCAAGACAGAGTACATCACACTCCCTCCTATGTTTCCCCCAAAACATCAACCCTGTGAGGTACAGTAGATTGGGCTGAGAGAAAGTGACTGGCCCAAAATTACCCAGTGAGCTTCCATGGTTGAGAGTGGACTAAGACTAAGTCTCCCTAATGTCCATCCAATGCCATGATATTTCTGATTTCTTATATTTATTCATCAGCTTGCTAACCTAGGAACAGGAAAGTTGCCCGAACTTCAGATACGGTCAAAAGTCCTCAGAAGCCCAACACAAGAAAAATCCTTGCTTCTTCTTTCCAACACTCCCTTTCCATTTGGAGCCAGATACGAAGACTGAGGTTTGCAGTTCGAGCACTCTGTTTCTGGGATAATTGGTAACACCCCAATGTTCCTCCAAAGCTTGGAGTCAGAAAGATGGACAGGGTAGTCTATTCTGCTGGCCCTGCTGGCCCCAATGTCAGCAAAGGTGACATTTATTAAAATGTATTAAATAAATTTTCACTGGCTGCAGCATTCCAGTTCCATCATCACCATCACCATCACTACCACCACCATCACCTTTCAATGCTGAAAATTGATGGTGAAGGTTCTCTTCCTCCTCCATCACCTTACCTGCCTAGCAAAACTATATATCCTTTGTCACCAGTCATTGAAAAGGTTGAGAATGATTACCGTGATGAATGGGATGAGAACTGGCAAACTGTGGCTATGCTGTAGTGCTCCAATATGTCAATACTATCTTCTTTGTTTAACATTTTGGCTCCAGCCCCACCCACCACTTGCAGTGCAGCTTTAACAGATTATTCCTACAAAACTGTGGACCTCAGCAGAATAAAGATTGTTTACTCCTGATTCAGTGTCTTTCAGAAACTGCTCTCTGGTTTTCTGCAACTGCTATACTGTATAACATATCAGAATATAGTGTACTAACTGCCATGACGATGTGCTAGCTCCAGGTTCAAGGGCAGCATTCTTAGCCCTGGGTGAACAACTATGTGAGATTGATATTGCCTTTTTTGGACACCAGTGGCCTTTCCAAAGGTATCGGACTGGTCACCGTGAGAAGCAGATGTTTAACTTACTAGGCCAGCCTTTCTCAACCTCTTGACCCTGGAGGAACCCTTGAAATATCTTTCAGGCCTCGGGGAACCCCTGCACATTCAGGCTCAAATATAGGCCAGAAGTTACAAATTATTATATTGGTTTCATGTGCAGGCCTGTATATATGCATTAACAGTGTTCTTAAACTAAAAATAAAGAATGAAACTTACCTCTTTAATGTGAAGTTGCCCGAATTTGAAATAGTTTTTTAAATAAATCGTGATCTCCCAGGGAACCCCTCATGACCTCTGGCAGAACCCTAGGGTTCCACGGAACCCTGGTTGAGAAACCCTGGTCTAGACTATTGGTCTGATCCAGGACAGCTCTTTTTTCATGTCTTCATTCTGTATTAGACTTGCTCAAGATTTCAAGGGAAACACATGCCTGAATAAGAAAGCATGTCTCCATCTGATCAATATCAGGATCCAAATTCATATCTGAACTCATATCCCATTGCAGGAAACCATCATCTCATTAATTTCTAGCCTATAGCCTAAATGTTTATGCTCCAACTTAGTTTCTACTGGACCCTGACAAAATTGTGCACATGCTCAGCTAACCGTGAAAGAATCATAATGAAGGTGCAAAAGCCCTCCTGAAGATAAATTCTGGATGTATAAAGTACTCTGGTGAATAGATGCTGGAGCCAGGATTAAATCAGTATCTTGCAGTGGTTTATGTAAAGAAATAGAGCTGGCAAGTTGCCATGCCCATGGCTCTGTTATAGTATTTACCCAATGAAATCCCCACACCTGTTGCACTGCAAAAGCAAGGGTATTAACTTATAAAGGAAGATTTCAAGCCAGACTATTGGCTTGCTTTTCACTGCATCCAACAGCAACCCCATCCCCCATCAGTTGATTTGGAAGTTTCTATGCAGGTTTTTTCAAGCTGTGTGAGTGTCACTTGCCTCACGAGAAGACTTACAGTAAACTGTATGTTACATTACTCATGCCCATCTTTTCTCCAAAATTTAACTTTTTTAAACTGACGAACAGCTGCCAGTGGGGCAGATTTCAGTGGAAGAATTATAGGAGGGTGAGGCTGCTGGTGCTTAATCTTTTCTTTAGGGCAGTTCACCCCTCCCAAGCTGTTTTTTGCTTTATGGAAAAAGAAGTACAAGTACCAGGGCTGTGGGCTTGACCAGGAATTTAAAAAAAACATCCTGAAAGAAAGCAATGGCAAACTACTTCCATATCTTGCCAAGGAAACTGCATGGATGCCTCCTTTTAAAACACCAGAAGTCAAGCCAAATTTGAAGATTTTACTATTTCTCACTAATTAAAAGAAAATAAACCAGGTTTTGCTAAGATTCTGCATGATATAAGAGCCTAATAGTTCTCTTCTTTCTTCTTTTCCAAGCAGAACTGATTCTTTTTTTCATTGTGATCCAAGTGCACTTATGTCCCATCACACCCATAACTATGAAGATTGAAGCAGAGGAAGGAAGGAAGGAAGGAAGGAAGGAAGGAAGGAAGGAAGGAAGGAAGGAAGGAAGGAAGGAAGGAAGGAAGTGTTGGATTGTAAACATATTCTTACATTTCTGTATATATCAATACAAATATATTTCATATTCATATATTAGAAACATTTGCACTTGCATTATGGCTCTGAAACCATGTTGTATTTCCTTGAAGAGTTTTGTTGACACCCTTCCTTTCTAGCAGGCCTTGATAGATAGCTGTGCCCATAGAAAGATAAAGTGTACTTTCCAAGGATAGCTTCTCCAGGGGAAATATATTGTTTAATAACGGTCAAGGGGCCCTAGCAAGGATGGAAGGAAGTTCCTAATATGGAGTGAAGGAAGGAAATTCCTAATATGGAATGAGGGTAAGGTGGAGTATGGGTAACTGAGTAAGGGGTGGTCTTCTAAAGGAGGACTTGAATGGAATCTATATAATGTGCTGTAGGAAGGAGGTCCTGTGCGGCCGCCCACCTAACAGCTTGCTGTCATTGCTTTTGCTCTTGGGTGAATAAACTCCTAACTTCATGCAATTTGTCAGTTTCTTTACTCCCGGCTCAGGAACGAATCTGGTAAGATAAAATTTACTTCTAACAAGGAAGAGGAAGGAAGGAAGGAAGGAAGGAAGGAAGGAAGGAAGGAAGGAAGGAAGGAAGGAAGGAAGGAAGGTAGGTCCCTCCAAAGAAAAGGTTCAGCAGCTCCCCATTTTCTGCAGAAACTGAATTGCCCCTTTTTAACTTATTTTCATCGTGCTGAAAGAAAGATGCTAGTATCAGAATCATTTCCTTTCTGTGAGAGGAAGAAGAATGAAGATGGAGATTTCTGAGTGAAGGAGAGGAGTGGCAGAGAGGAGGGAAAGGCTAGGCACTGTCTTCCCCATGTTCTTCCACTCAAAATGCATGCCTCAGAAAATCACTTTTTTTTTCTGCTTTAAAATGATGCACTTGATAACATGGATTTTAACCTACAAAGGCTAACAAAACACTATGTCACAGTTCATTATACAAAAGCCATAAGTTACTTGAGTTTAGTTGGTTTTGGTTTAATGAAATGTGTGCTCCTGGCCATTGTGGTTTAGCGTGTGTGAAACTGGCCTATATGCTTTAATCTTTAAAGTGACATCAGATCCTTTCACCTTTTCTCTGTGTAAAAGGAAGATAGAGGAGGAAGAAAAGAAGAATAAGTACTGACAAAAATTCCATGACAGATCCAAAACCTCATATAAGTGGCTTTAAAAACCACAAATGAATTTCCTAATTTTGCTGCACAACCACTTCCAAGAGTTTTATCTTCCTTATGCCAGACGATCCAGAGTGACTTGAGGCAGACTCATTGACCTGACTCCTGAAAGTATTGTGCTCAAAGGGATGTTGTAGTTGGTGTAAATATATAATTATAGTCCACAGGCTGTTTCAGAAAGAAAAAAGAGCCATTGAGTTTATTGAAGATAAAAGATGAAAGATTTTGAGCTTAAATGAAGCTGGGTAAGCAATGCAAAAACTATCTCGAGTTATGCAAGGTTCCTTCTGACATTTCCAAACATCAAATCTCTTAGTTGGGATGATGACAATACCTGAACATCAGATCTTTCTTTCTTTCTTTCTTTCTTTCTTTCTTTCTTTCTTTCTTTCTTTCTTTCTTTCTTTCTTTCTTTCTTTCTTTCTTTCTTTCTTTCTTTCTTTCTTTCTTTCTTTCTTTCTTTCTTTCTTTCTTTCTTTCTTTCTTTCTTCTCCCTTTGTTTACAGAAAATGGAAAAGAAAAGTAGCTGGTATCATTAATTCAATTTCCTTCTGCCCCCCAAATATCCTGCACTGTAATTTGAGTTTATTCTATCACCTTACATAAAAGCAAATATCATACCCTAGATCATAAAAATACTGCCCTTCCCCTTCCCCGTCCCTTGTTGTGCTTTCTCACTTTCTTATCTGCTGGAATATTTTGCCTTGTAAACAATGAAGATATATTGGAAGAATACATTGTTCTACTTAATGGGTCTTATTTCTTGTAATACTAGTCCACCTATGTTGCATTTGCCTGACCAATCTGGTATCATTAACTACAGTATCTGCCACAACTGGAATGCTCATCTTCTCTGCACATATTTAAAGAGAGGTTCATATTCAGACTGATCTAATAATTATTTTCTGCTTCACACTGAGAGGTAGATTAAAACTTCCTTCCCACCCCACCCCCTTTTTTATTTTTTATGATTCTCTGTAGAGGCAAGGGAAATGCTTTTAGGGGGAAAAAGTCCTCTCCAGATCTGGGTCCCTGGAAGTCCTTCAAGATACATATTAGAGCAACCACACAACCACCAAGAAAATGTGATCCTTGACCCCCAAAATATCACTGCTCCTAAATGTTTTTGGCCAAACACAGATTATCCTTTGCAGGCAAGTGCTGGAAAAACTATCTGGGCATTATTTTGCATAAGTAGGCAATATTTGTGACCCAGGGGCACATTTGGGATTTGGAGGGCATGTGGTGAGAACACTCACAGAATGGCTGCCATCAGAGATTTGCCAGTGCAACTCTCATAGAGCCCAAAGGTATTGATGGAGATAATTATGATGCCAGAGGCCAGTGGTTGGTTTTTTAGCATCCCAGTTTCCTGGTTTTTTGGTGGCTAAATACTGTCCTATATGAGATGCTAAACATCATCTCTGCAACCCCCATACAAACACTATACACAGCATTTATGCGGAATACTAAAAATACACATATCATATATATATACAGTGTTATACATATGTATACAGTGGAAGGAATATAGTGTTGGAGATTTTCACTTCTTATTTATTCCATCAGCATTTTTACATACTGTTTTAATCTTTTGGAAAATTCACACAACTTTGCCATTTCTAACTTAATACTTGGACCTTTGTATGCAGTTTTCCTTAACATATGGGGATCTGCACCAGTTCTTCCAATGTACTCTTTATTGACATAGATGTCATTGATGTGTTCTTTTTAAAAGTGGGATTCTTTTCTATGCAATTTCTCTAAATGTAGGCTTTCAGAGAGGGCATATCTTTGACAGATAAGAGTTTTTTCATATTGCTCATTAAGAGTCAAGTTCAGCTTAAAGGAGGCTTTACCTTTTACCTGTTTGGAGAATGACAAATACAACAGGCCCCATCCTTTGCTGCCATTCATGCTTCTGTAAAGGCTGGTTTTGGTGGATCATACCAGTTTGCTTCCATGCTTAGGTAGGGTTGATTTCTTTTACATTTCTAATGGGGGATACCAAGTTTTACAATTTCTGAATTAAATAATATACATATTTTTAAACCCTACTTGGTCTTCACAGCTACAAACATCTAGTAGGTAGACCAACTGTGCCCATGAGGATAACTTCAGAGACAACTCCATCTGATTTAATAGGAAATATTTGCTCAGGAGAGAATGGAATGCCATCACTGTGTGCAGAATGCCATTCAGTCATTCAAACCATATCCACGACTGTACATTGTGTGTACTACAAAAACTTCTTCATGCCATCACAGCATTTGGCATACGTAGTACTAAGAACAGTAATATCTTAGTGCATATCTAGGATCTATATCTAGGAGAGCCAGTTTGGTCTAGTGGTTAAGGTGCTGCGCTAGAAACCAGGAGACCACGAGTTCTATTCCCACCTTAGGCATGAAAGCCAGCTGGGTGACCTTGGGCCAGTCACTCTCTCTCAGCCCAACTCACCTCACAGGGTTGTTGTTGTGGGGAAAATAGGAGGAGGAAGGAGTATTAGGTATGTTCCCCACCTTGAGTTATTTATAAAAATAATAAAGGCGGGATAAAAATAAATAAATAAATAAATAAATCTCAGAGACCAGATATCAACATCAGCTGTCACATGTTTACATTTTAGAGTATGCATTTGTCATGGAAACTGTTATAT
The DNA here is from genome assembly GCA_023362775.1 of Charina bottae. Classification (NCBI taxonomy): domain Eukaryota; kingdom Metazoa; phylum Chordata; class Lepidosauria; order Squamata; family Charinaidae; genus Charina; species Charina bottae. The sequence continues at coordinate 187,254,032 of JALMGJ010000001.1, read as the reverse complement.
AGTGGTTAGATCACCATTGGTGACCAACTGTATGATACTAAGTTCTTAATCAGAGCTTTCCAAACTTTTCAAGTTGGTGACACACTTTTTAGACATGCATCATTTCGCGACACACTCTTACAGCAGGGCATCATTTTGCGACACACTCTTACAGCAGGGCACAAGGCAGGCACTAGGACCTGTGTGGAATCACAGCAGGTTTGGAGGCAGCAAGGCCCAAGGCAGGCACTAGGACCTGTGTGGAATCCTGGCAGGGCTCGAAGGCAGCAGCAGCTGCGACACACCCAGACACTGCAGCCGACACACTAACGTGTCCTGACACACGGTTTGGAAAGCTCTGCTCTAAATGCTAAACTGACTGCAAGTGATGTGTGCCTCTCAACCCAACTAATAACTAACGAGTATTTAGATACAGTGTACTGTGCTTTTAAAACTAACAGTACAAAAAGGACATGCAAATAAGAGACAAATATTTGAGATTGATAAAAGGCTACTCCAGAAATGAAACTCGGCAGGTATTGAGATGGTGCATTGAACTTATTTGAATATTAATTGGATTTTGTTTAATCATTTGCATGCTTATCAATGGTGGTACAAGCCTTTAAAATGTTCAGGCTGCTTGCAGGCACGTAATACCAGTCCATAAAACTTTGTTCCATTGTGAGTCAAAATATTTGTTTAATTATAGGCAAACTGAAAGGCAGAGAGAGGAGGAGCAAGACTGAATGTAGTAAAAGTTATAAAAACACACATCCATTTCCCATTACGGCCAAGCTTGATTGTATTCTTGAAAGAGCCCTGAAAGATGCTTCACTTGTTTTGTTTAGCACCTAAAGAGAAATGGGGGAGAGGTAAAGGAGGAGGAGGAGACTGCACAAAATAAAAATAGTGACTGAGTTGAACAGCATGGTAAAGATATTGCCTCAATGCCTCCGAGGCCAACCTTGAAATGGAGTTTAAATGTATGGCCATTTCACTGTCATACCTACATGAACCCCCAAGAAGAGACCTCCAGACAGTATCATGAACTTGTGCAGCAGAGAGAGAACCAATCAAGATATTTGATCAGGGCCATAAGTTGGGGTGGATTGGCTCTGCCCAGACACTTTAGCAAGACAGGGCACCTTCATACCTTGACGTGAAGCCTCTCTATATTGAGGTGAAGCATCTTGCCAAAGCAATGAATCATCTTCACCTTCACATTATTTCTGAACTAGCACCAGTTCAGAGCAGATAATTGGGATCCTACTGTTAGTTTTCCTTCAATTGCTCCTGTATTGTCCTTCCTAATAGCATTCTATAACAGGGTCTTTATTTTTGTCCCATGACTTTAAATTTTACTAAGAAGGCCTAAGTGAGGGACTTTGTCAAAAGCCTTTAGATGCCCACAAGGGATATAATTGTAGAAACAGACCTAAGGAGGCATTTTGAGTATCCTATTTCTCAAGATTGCTTAGCCATAGAAAGGCACTTATTTCATAATCGTTATGAGTCATCATGGGATTCCCACCTAATCCAAAGCAAAGCACTTGGGAATTAGCCCTGCTTATTTCTTTCCCAGGCTACTTTTGGATCTGCTTTGGATCTAAAAGTAGCTTTAATCAACACAATAATCTACAAAATAAATGTAACCTAAAAATTAACAGAATAATGACCAACAAAATCAAACACATTAAAACTTATAGAGAACAAAACAAATAAGTATACTTAGAAGCAGCAAATACAAAACACATATGGAGAAATCCAAAGATGAAAATGTGCTGAAGGTCTAAGACGTTGACCTGCTCTCCTCCTCCTTGTTCTCGTTTTATTCTCCAACAGAAATCTTCTCTGGAGGGTTTTTCCTGCAGATCAGATTTTGAGGCTACAGAGGGGGCTGTTGGGGAAGAGAAAATAAGTCCTTCACATTTTGCTGATAGAAGCAGTTCCATAAGCAGAAGAAGGACATATTTAGAATTCAAAGCTATATTTTAAAATTACATTATGCCATGATGTAAGGCCTAGATAGGGCATTTCAGATGACAAGTTAGTGGCTGCTGAGGGGTGGACTTTAAGAACAAGAAGGAAAGGAGGAAAGGAGGAAGGAAGGAAGGAAGGAAGGAAGGAAGGAAGGAAGGAAGGAAGGAAGGAAGGAAGGAAGGAAGGAAGGAAGGAAGGAAGATTAAGTCCTGAGTCTTCCTAAAAATCTCTCCCCAAAATGAATCCCCGTTTTCTTTTTATATTTAATATTAAATTATATCTATCTAAATCCCTCATTCACTGCTTTAAGGAGAGGAACAATAATCCAGTACTGAAGATCTGTGCATTTGGTCCAGCTGTGCGGGACTAAGCCTCAGTGTTGAGGCAATGCCCTAGGAAGAAATCAGAAGGGACTGTGTTCCCTGCAATTAATTCCAATGCACAAAGTTTTTTCCACATAATTTTCCTTGACATCCCCATTCACTTTATTTATACAAGGTAGCACACAGAACATGTTATGGAATGGCATAGCCCTTGTTTACATTATAAAGAGCTGAGCAATGGAAGACATGCAAAACAGCTTTCCTCTTGAACTGAGTGACTCCACTGGTGAAAGGAGGCTGAGCGAGCCACTCTAAATAAAGTGAGTTGACTCAGATGAAATGAGCATGAAGTAGGCTTTGACATGCAGGCCCACATATCACAAAGATATGTTTGGGGGCTCTAACATTGTTACACCAGTATTATTGAAGTAAAACTGATTCCCTCTGAAAGTCCACTGAGAAGGTTCAAGAATGAGTGTCCTGTTCTAGGGCTAGACAACCTTTCAACAGGTTAACATGTTCCTTAGTAAGAGAACAGTTTCCTTTTACCCCAACTTGCCATAGTGGTTACTGGTTTTTTCTTCTGAGAGAGGGAGAGACTCTGCAACACACTTCAAAGAAGCTTTTGATACCCCTCTATTTCAATATGAAAAGAAGAGACCTGTTCTCTAGAGACCCTGAATGGGACTTGTTTTATTTCATGTGATAATCTTAGCATGAGGCTTAAGAGGGGAAGGAGTGAGGGTTTTTAAAGGTTAATCGCAAACCAACTGCTGCATTCATTGCAGGAATGGCAGATTGATGATCACCATTAATCATTGACCACAGAGTGAAGGATAATGTTGAACCACTGGGGTGGGAGCTTGTGTAAGGATAAAGGAAGAAGGGCAAGGGTATCCAGACGCGAGCCAAGAGCCAATCAGTGAAGACTCCAAGCAGTAGGTGATGGGGAGACATGTGATTTGAACACCTGCTTGCTGCTGGAAGGGCTGGGATAGTTGGGCAGAATACTTTTCTGATCTATTGTACTGTGAAGCATCAGGTATTCTAGAGCAGCAACATGAGTTTGTATCTGAATAATCAGGAAGGAAGGAAGGAAGGAAGGAAGGAAGGAAGGAAGGAAGGAAGGAAGGAAGGAAGGAAGGAAGGAGACTTTTACAAAGATGTTGCAAGCCTATACAATTAGTATTGTTGTTTGCTTAAAATATTTGTACATGGCTTCCTATTTAAAGAATCTCAAAGCAGTTGTTCTTACTGTTATTTGTACTTAATAATTCAAGCGGAAGGCTTTACTCAGCAAATATAGAGCTTTGCTACAGGAAAAAGAAGAAGCAAGAGGCAATTCTTGATTTATTCTATCTGTCAACATTTACAGTAGATGATTTCTCATTATTAAATAAACCTGTTTGGAATTTTATTTACATGGAGACAAAGTAGTAAACACCGACCGAAGTTAGCTCTCTGTGGAACATTCATCATTTCCAAATGTGCTAATTACAGATTTTCCACTTTTCCAGTTAAGTAGAATATTTGTTGGGATGGAGAATGAAAGGTACTTGTACAATAGAAAGAGTATCACCAAAATATTTGGTCTCTATGTCACATATATATTAGGTAACATTCTTACATGTATTTACCTTTACTCCTCTCATTTTCTTGAATTTTGATTTTAGAGCTGCATAACCATGAGAAATACATATTTAGACCCAATTGCTGAAGTATTAAATGAAGCATGGACATTTTATGTACAAAATCTTAAAGCATTCTGCATTTCATGTACATTGACCCCAACACCATTTTTGTGGCATCCACAAGTCCTGTGATTGCACCACTGAAATTCAGCAATCAACTAAGGGCAACATGTTTTTGCATATGTGTGTTTTCTTCAAAATAAGAAGTAACATTGGCTTGTTTTTAACATGGGGCTGCCCTTGAAGACCATCTGGAATCTACAGCTTGTTGAAAATGCAGTGGTGCAAGCAGTAACAGGCACTTCTCATTATACCTATGTGTCATTGCTGATACATGAGCTGCATTGGTTGCCAGTCAGCTTCCGGGTGCAATTCAAGGTGTTGGTCATCCCCTATAAAGCTCTTTATGACATAGGACTTGGTTATCTGCAGGATTGTCTATCCTGCAGAAGAATAGGATGAAGGGCCAATATTAATGTTTGAGATTGACAGAAATGTGGTCAAAGGATGCTTATTTATCTTGAATAAGTTTAAATCTTCTGATCCATTGATTTGAGAACTGAAGGAAGCTGCTGATGGTCTGGCTGAACATTTATGTAGTATTGCTGAGAAAATTTGGAGAAGTAATAAAGGGCCAGATGACTGGAGGACAGCAAATGTTGTCCCTACCTTCAAAAAGGAGGGAACAGAGAATCTGGAGAACTACAAATTAGTCAGCTTGATATTGATGGTGGAATGTTTTGGAACAGAACATAAAACCATCGATTTATAAGCACCTTAAAGACAATGTAGCAATTACCAAAAGTCAAACTGGATTTCTGTCTTATCTCCTGTTTCGATCAGGTAACTTCTTTAATATATTGTGGAAATGCATCAGAAGCAGAAGGGGAATTTGACAATACTTTTTCTAGTATCTGAATGAAGGTTACACAGAAGGGCAAGATCTAGTCTCTATCATTCCAGACTGCAGGACACAGACTGTAGGCAGATTCCACTAGAAAGTTGGATGGTTCGAAAAAAGAAACTTCCTCAGAGTAAAAGAAAGCCAGTTTGTTCTAGTGGTTAAGGCACCAGGCTGGAAACCAGGAGACTGAGAATTCTAGTCCCGCCTGAGGCATGAAAGCCGGCTGGGTGACCTTGGGCCAGTCACTCTCTCTCAGCCCAACTCACCTCACAGGGTTGTTGTTGTAGGGAAAATAGGAGAAGGAAGGAGTATTAGGTATGTTCGCCACCTCTTTTTTTATATATATAAATTTTATTAGGATTTTAAAATACATAGTTAAAAGTTAGAAACGGAAAAAGAAATAGAAATACAAAATAAAGAAAAAGAAAAGAAAAAGTGTAGTAAAGTAAAAGAAAGAAAAAGATATGAAAAATAGGTAACTTCCAATCTACAGTATCTCTGGTCATGTAGATAAAAGAATCTGCCTTAAATGTTGGTTTTTCATACAATAGATAGAAATAATTCTTTGTCTAATATACTCTATTATATTTAATCTAATCTTCAAAACCCCATGTAAGCTTCACCCCTCCTGCATTTCGCAAATAGTCCATCAATGGTTTCCACTCTTTGAGATATTGACAACTTGAGTTTTCTTTCAATAAACAAGTCAATTTATCATTTTCTGCCATGTCCATCAATTTTAAGATCCATTCTTGTACTGTTGGTAAAGTCTGAGTTTTCCAAAATTGTGCATAAAGAAGTCTTGCTGCTGTTATCATATATTGTATAATTCTAACAAAATGTTTTTCTATTTGTAAATCCAATATTCCCAACATAAATAATTCTGGTTTAAACGGAATCTGTATTTGTAGTATACTCTGCATCAACGTATGTATTTGGGTCCAAAATTTCTTTGCAATCTTACATGTCCACCACATGTGGTAAAACGACCCCTCTTGTTTATTACATTTCCAGCAAATGTTAGAAACAGTCCTATATATTTTCGCAAGTTTTGGGGGGGTCATATACCATTGATACATCATCTTATAGAAATTTTCTTTCAAATTATAACACAGAGTAAACTTCAATCCTTTAGACCACATATTTTCCCATTGCTGCATATGTATGTTATGACTAATATTTTTTGCCCATTTAATCATACAATCTTTAACTTGTTCTTCCACCATTTCCCCTCTCAATAGTTTATACACTTTAGCAATTAAATGTTTGTCTGTTTCACAAAGTTGTATTTCAAATTCCCATTTACTCTGTTGAAATCCAAAATCTTTTTTATCTAACTTGAATTTCTCTATAAGCTGCATATAGGAAATCCATTGAAAAGTATATCCTTCTGAGGCAAGTTGTTCTTTTGATTTAATTTTGTATTCTCCTTGTTCTTTTTCTAACAAGTCCTTATAAGTCAACCATTTTATTTATTTATTTTATCTTATTTATACCCCGCCTATCCCCTCCCTAATGGAGGACTCTAGGCGGCTTACATACATGTAAATTCATATATATTATACAGCCATATACAGTATATTAAACAATGTTACCGCGCGATAGGGAGGGGGTGAAGGAACCGACTCTTCTGCCGCAGGTATCGGACTACATGCCCCAGAATACCTCACTTCCGAGCCGGCTGCTGACGTCCAGGAAGTTGTCATTCGGGATCCGCCGTCCTCCGCCGCCATTGTCGGGAATCACCAGGTCTTCTTCCGTCCGAGGACGACCCTCCGAAAGGACGCCAGCAAATTGTCCCACGTAAGTGGTACCCATTTATCTACTTGCCTTAGCTTTCGAACTGTTGGGTGGACAGAAGCCGGGGCTAGTGACGAGAGCTCACCTCGCCACGCGGATTCGAACCGCCAACCTTATGGTCGGCAGTCTAACGGCTCAGCGGGTTAAACCGCTGAGCCGTTAGACTGCCGACCATAAGGTTGGCCACCGCACCCCATTTGTCTTTATCTCTTGTTTCAGTTCTATAGAATGCTTCTTGTGTAGAAATCCATAAAGGCATCTTGAGTTATTTATAAAAATAATAAAAGTTATTTATAAAATAATTTAAAAATCTAAAAAAAAGCACTTGGACAGTGGAACCCATAACTCAAAGAGTTGGTGGGTTCCCTTTCACTTGATGTGTTCAAGTAGAAACTTGGCAGCTGTCTATCTAGGATGCTTTAATTGGTATTCCTCCACTGAGCAAGTGGACTTAATGGCCTGAATTGTCATTTCCATCTCAATAATACTATCAGATGGCAACTATTTCCCCATGAACATGAATATATTGCTTCTTAAAGTTGTGGATATTTCATCTGTTGATTTATACACAAAGTGCAACCTTTGAATGGCAACAATACAAGATTGTTCTTTAACTCATTTGCAGATTAATTCTACACCTAAATCACTGCTTGAAATGTTTTATAGGCTGCACTCACAGCCAGCTCACACTGAACCTTACACAAAATAGCTAATTATATTTAGCCTAGCATGTTGTATGAACCGAGCCCAGTCTATGGTCCAGGTATATGACTCAGAAAAGTAGATTTAGTAAACTATAGTTTGGTTACCTAGAGATAAGCATGTCTTGCAAACACAGCCATAGCATCCAGCTATGAGCAAGAATATGTTTCACTTCTGATATCTGATCAAACTGTTGTTCTTCTTTGAAGATGTCAGTATGTACGTACATACAGACACATTCCTTCATGAAAAATAGGCTCTCCAAAAATCTGATTCAGATAACTGGAGTATTCTCTAGAACAACAGCAGAAATGGTGCCAGGATATACCAGGAGAAGAGAAATAGACAAAATACTTGTATAAAATGTCTGAATAAACCTCCACTGGTAAAATAAAAGCCACAGTTTTGTGTAGAGGTATCTGTACACAAAAATTTGTCCTTCCATTTTGTACACATACTGTACAAGTTTTTAGTTATTTCAAATAATAAAATAACAAACTTATGTTACAAGACAGATGTTTTTTTAAAAAAAAAGACATTGCCCTGCATTGCATAAGTCCAATGTAATTGGACATGTAATCACGAGAGAGAGAGAGAGAGAGAGAGAGAGAGAGAGAGAGAGAGAGAGAGAGAGAGAGAGAGAAGAAAGAAAGAAAGAAAGAAAGAAAGAAAGAAAGAAAGAAAGAAAGAAAGAAAGAAAGAAAGAAAGAAAGAAAGAAAGAAAGACAGACAGACTCTCCTTTCTGCCTTAAGGGCACAGACTCATGTGGACTTTTGTTTTCTGCATATAACACAGGATGTTTATTTATTTATTTATGAAATATTATAGATTTAATGTAAAGGCTAGACACATTACTGATGACAAATACACTTGTGGCTTCCATTCAGAGCATTCAGTCCTATTCATGCACATATACTTTGTAACTCATAGAGGGAACAGCATGTGAAAATCAATGCAACAGTCTCTCCCATCTATGTTTCTGGTTGTCTTCTCAAGTTCCAGTCTAGGAGAGCAAGTTCAAAGAGGTCCTCCATTGTTGTTTGTTTTGTTCTTAACAATAAGAGCTCTGTAAATGTCTGTACAGGGGTTCTGAAGGAAAGGTAGCACTAACTCATATTTTTATTACCACATAAAGATTAATGAAATGATCTGGTATTACTTAGATTTTTTTCTGTATTAGATGCATGCCTTGATTGTTTCATTATTGCAGAAAAATTGCTTTGATTGCGTGCTGAAAAGATAAAAAATCAGCATTGACATGCAAATGAATGGATTTCAAAAGGCAACTATGAATACAACCTGAGTTATTGTGTAACTAGAAGTGTCTATAAAAGGGGAATTCTGCTGTCCTAAATTCAACAGATTATGAAACTCCTGATTTGTGGATTCTTATTATAGTATTTGTGTTCACCCAGCATGCTCAACCAAGTCAGTTAAAGAGCTAGCAGCCACATGAGCAAACATACTAAGGCTGTTAGTTTTAATCCTGGTTTGTTTCTGGGGCTTAGCATGTTATGCAAGCCTGGGTCTGTTTGGTTAATTTATGGTTCCATGTATTATTCAAACCCAGCAAAGGGATTAACTCAGGTTCCAGGTTAAGTGTGTCTAATCAGCACCCACAAATGACAAGGATTGTACATTGTTCCCCAAGTCACTCTTTTGGGTGATAATGTGATTCAGCACATCCACTCATATGAAGAAATTACTGAGCATTGTCTGATGCACAATACTTTCAAGCCATTATTATTTTAATTCTGACAACAAGTCTGCAAGGCAAGCAACCCATTTTTACAGCAATGAAATAAAATCTGAAAAACCCATCTAGCTCAGTGCTGCCTCTTCTAATTTGCAGACTTTCCAAAAGTTTCACACAATTTCAGCATTCACCTTAGGCTTCAAAACCCCCTAAAACATAGTTTTCCAAACTGTGTGTCGCGACACTTTAGTGTGTCGCAACACACAGTTTAGTGTGTTGCGAAGTGGTGGCACGGGGGCGTGCACGCGGCGGCGGCAGTGCACCCCTGTGCCGCCGCCACTGCCGCCGTTGGTCTGTCGCCAATGGCGGCACTTTAGAAAGCACTGCCCTAAAAGTATGAGTAAAAGTTATGGTACCAATTGTGCAATCATGATTAAAGATATGGTTCAAATTGTAACCATATTACAATTTGGTTTTATATGCCATGTTAGGGGCACGATGGCTCAGTGGTTAAGACGTCAGGCTTGTCGATCGGAAGGTCGGCAATTTGAGACCCGAGCGCCGCGTGACGGAGTGAGATCCCGCACTCGCCCCAGCTCTTGCCAACCTAGCAATTTGAAAGCATGCAAATGCAAGTAGATGAATAGGTACCACTTCGGTGGGATGGTAACAGCGTTCCACATGCATCATGCCAGCCACATGACCGTGGAAGCGTCTTCGGACAGCGCTGGCTCTTTGGCTAACAAACGGAGATGAGCACCGGCCCCTAGAGTCGGACACGACTGTACAGGGGAAAACCTTTAACCTTACCCTTCAAATTGTAAAAGCAATAAAGAATAATTTATCAGATAGATCACTGGGGAGTAGGAGGTGCTCAGTTTGCATTATCAAGTCATCAGTAACTATCATAATATCAATAAACAGCTTAGATGAGCTGCAAATCTGAACTAACATTTGAGTTAGATGCTTGCATAGCATAACTAGCACTACACACTCCCACTGCCAGCTTCTTTCTTTTCAGGTGATATAGTGGCCCACTCAAATAATTCCTTAGCAAGCTACCTAGACTGCTTTGCTTGCTTCTAATACTAGAGAGATGGTTGTGCAATGAAAAATACCGGCTGCTCATCTTGTAACTAAATATGTGCAAGAACATCTTATTTCGCCCAGGAGGATTTCTCTGAAATTCTCTTTGCCTCTGAAAGCAAATTTCCTTTCATCCAGTTGAATGAGAACTGGCTGGAAAAAAATGCAGAAGAATGTCTTTGCCCAGCACAAGCTGATTTGCAAATGAGGACCTTATATATTATGTCCTCCAGTGACTACTGCTTATCCTGTGCAACTATCCCCCCCCACTTGCAGTTCGAAATCACCAAGGGACAGGTGAAAGGGAAAAAAGATCCCTCCTCCCCATTTCAACAGCCTCTCCTTTCCCTCTGCTCCCTTTCACGTCTTGCTACCCATTCCCATTCTTCACTCTATAGACTTCATTTACAAGGAGTGGGTCAGGATAATGGGGGAACACAATGGGGATAATGAGGTGCAAACGGCCTTCACAATAGGCTGCATTGAGCTAGCTCCAGAGAGGGAGGGGAGGAGCGCAAGCAAGGGAAGCACTTTGATGGGTTTAGAGAAGGAGAGCCAGAGGGGAGGGGAGGAGGGGCAAACAGGGAGGAGGGGCCAGCAACAAAACAAGAAAAGAGAACCTCTCCCAGCCGGGACGCCAGTCAGAACCTTCCCTTTATTTAGATGGATAGAGCCAGGCAGAGTGGACATGCCGAACCATTTCCATTGCTCCAAAAGTTGTTCCAAACAATTTTAGGTCCTCCCTCTCTCCCAAAAAGATATTTTCCTGCCCTTCAGTTTGCTTTTGTTCCCTTATTAAAAAAAAATTCCATCTGGGAAGAAAGAAAGGAAGGAAGGAAGGAAGGAAGGAAGGAAGGAAGGAAGGAAGGAAGGAAGGAAGGAAGGAAGGAAGGAAGGAAGTCCAAAGTGATACATGACATGAAAAGAGGAGATGGAAAGTGATGGTAATATAAATGGAAAACGAGAAGGATATAGCAAAAGGACTCTCACTGCACAGTGGTCTTGTTTGGGAGGGTATCTGTAAAGCAGAGCTTTCCAAACTGTGTGTCAAGACACAAAAGTGTGTCGCCACACACACTCTGGTGTGTCGCCACACAACCCGGAAGCGCTGATCATCATCAGCGCTTCCGGGTTTTCCCGCGGCGACACACCAACGCCAGTTGGTGTGTCACCGCGGGAAAAACTTGGGAAAGCCCTGCTGTAAAGAATGGTCTTGATCTCCTGAAAGAAGGCCTAATTCTCATCACAGACAAATGTGATGCCCCTTGTGCTAGTTTGTTGGTGTGCTGATTTTGGTTGAACCCCCAACGCACATACACTTATTAACACCTCTTTTATAGCCAAAGCAGTTTGCCTGTGCCATAGACTGAGTTTTTGTTGACTTTGGTAAGAATTGACCCATGTATGGATGTACACTTCTGATTTATATGTCAGTCAAGAGAATACTAAACTGAGAATTTCCATCTGGGAAAGCAGAAGCTTGTTCAATAAGCAGAATGCCACCAATGGAATCAACTCTGTGCCTTTGTGCATTTCTGATATAGATGTCCAGTCAGCTACATAGTGATATTCAAATTGTGAAAAGATAGCCAATCACACACCTGCCAGACTATCCTGTAGGAGGATAGCCAATTAATTCCTGGAAAGATAGGGATATAAATTCAATATCCAAGGCACTTAAAATTGATAGAACAATTGGGACCTGCAACTAGATGAGAGAGAGGTGCTCTGATCATGGCCACCAGGACTGACCCAGAAATTAGAATTCTAGATTTGGGTGATACTCCCTCTGAAAACCCAGATTTGTTTGAGTTTGTTTTTGTTTTGAGTTTGAGTTCTGTCCTACACTTGACCTTAACCCAGGAAGCCCAAGCTGAGGCAACCTCTGGCCAAGATTTTATATATATATTCCATCTGAATGTCTGTTCCAATTAATCCAACTTGTACTTCTGAAACCTACATCTCAACTAAGTCTCCTTTGAATCAAGCTTGACTACTGGTGACTTCAGAGACATGCCCATGTTGTTTTCATTGCAGTAATATAAAGCTAGTTGACAACTGTCTTCTTCTGGAATGCTTTTTCAACTTCCCAGTGTAGCTTGGCTTTCCTAGCAATCTTCTATCCAAAAACGAATTAGTTCCATGCCTGCTTAGTTTTTTGAGATCAGCCAGGGTCAGCTAGGTGCTGCTGCCTATTGCAGATCCTGAACAGCAAACTGAAATGCACATTCATCCTGCAATTGTGAAATTCATAAATATGGGGAAACAGAGTCAGAATGAATTTGAAGACAATGAGAAACCAACTGAAAATGACATTGTCAGATTCACCCATCGCCAGCTGGCCCAATAGTCCCTTTCTGATGGTCCATTTGAATTTAGCTGTCCTCATTTTTTTCTGGAAGTTCCAATACTAACAGCAGCACAAGGTGGCTTCCCCAAGACCGAACCCATAACTGCCATGTACACATGAAGCTTTTATGTTCAACAATGCTCACAAATGAGTCAGTTCTTTCCTTCCAATAGTATAGTCCCTAGATCAGGGGATGACATGCTTTTGCTAACTGGGGAGTAGAGTTAAAACTTGAAGGGCAGGTCTGCAGAGGGCTGAGCAAAACCCAGAAAAAAGGAAAGTCTAGGCCTTGCTCATATCCGAGCCATAGACCTATGGCTTATACATAAGCAGGCCTAAATTCTCTTTCTTCCCCATGTTTTACAGTGTTCAAGATCTGCTCTGTTAATATCAATTGAGAGGTAGGGCTCACGCTATTTTCATGCTTTTCCCATGTCAACGTGGCAGGAAATTGCACCACCAAAATTGATATGGTAAAAAAAAGGGAGGGGGTTCAAAGGAATGAACTACATTGTCTACCCTTGCACAAGAAAGCTCCATTTAAGTCACCACTCAAAGCATGCCTTATTACATTGCCATGTAGATCCCTTATCAAAAGAAAATGTGTCCTCAACTTTTGCATGTTACTTGACCATGTCAGTAAGATAGTCATCAACATAGTGTTTATGGAGTTAATAATGAACTATGCCTCCACTTTCCCCGAAGGACAGGGAGGCTCAAGAAAATGGCAGTACTGTACATAAAACTTTGTTCATCCTATAATCCCCTTCCTGTTGGCTAAAGGCATTTTCTCTGCAGATTTTTTTTCCTGTCAGTTATAATAAAAGTCAGTAAAAGTAACAACAGTATTAATGAGTTGTTGCTGTTTGCTTTCAGCTAAGGCTGTGTTGTAAGACAACTTCCTGAGCAAGGTATTAGTAATTTTAGTGGCACCACTCAAAGCTTTCTGTCTCCTCTTCCATCCTTCAGGTATGGACATTGCCCACTCTCTTTCATTACTGGATTCACACTTTCCACTGAACCATACTGTGGTTTGTTTGGTTGAGCTCAGGATATATTCTAGTCAATAAATTATGACTGATAGCTTCATGTTTCATGTGAATCCAATCTATTTATTTAACAAATTTCTATACTACCAAAGTTTAATTTTAAATCAGTTAAACCATCACTTAGCACAACAGGTGAAACTGGCCCATGAATTGTGTGTGGTGCAACATCAGTTAAACAGAAAAATACCAGGACTTGAAGAAAAAGGAGACAGACCATTACTCCATATATTCTTAGATAAATTCGCATTTGAGCAGGAATGTCACAGCCCGGACTCTTTGTCAATATGGTAAAAGGTTGGTTTTGATTTCCAAAGCTCCCAACACTGTATGTAGATGAGAGAGAAGCCCCACTGCCTCTTTCTCCCTTGCAGATATTCTTCCTTTTTATTGTATACTTGACCCACAGAATAATGAATGACAGCTTGTTCTGTTCCTACCAGCTGATCAATGTCTGTCTTCTGTTTTACAGTAAAGCTGTTTCACAAGCATTCTTAAGAAGCTGCTTTTTGGACACTTACCAGTGAACCAAATAACTAATGTTTTCATCCAAGACTTAAGACATGTAGGTATACAATGGCAAAACCAAGCCAGCCAGCATTACAATTTCAACTGTGCACATATTAAACATGTATACATTACATTTTAAAAAATATTCCCTACTCCTCACCACCTCATAATACACCGTCTTCTTTTTGCGAACCTGAACCATCTATGTTCAAATTAGCGAGGCCCAGCTACTTAGGAAGATTTACCAAACAATACCTTACTGAGTTTCCTGAAGCCAATGGGGCATTTCCACAACTATTCTGGTTTACAAATGGCAAATTAAATTAGTAAAAAGTTGCTGGCTAGAAAGGGGAGCTCAGGATTTTGAAAAAGCAAGAACCTGTGCTACTTCCTCATTCTGCACACAAAACAAGATTCAAACTTTTGTTTCCAAACAGAGGCATTTGCAGGATCAAAGGCTTCCCCCAAAACAACTAAGTCAGCATCATACTGTCATGATACAAGGTCCACCCCTTTCGTACATACAATGTCACAACGCATAGACAGCTTTATCACAATGGTGCTATGTTGCTTTCATTCTACCTCTCCCACGACCACCCCTGGGGACACCTGTGTTTCCAAACAAGAAGTAAGTTATCTGTCAAAATTGTTTAACAAACTCTCTTTTCCCATCAGGATTTCTTTTCTTTCATTCTTTTTTTGTAAGAGAAATTTTACACTGAAAAAATGTACTCAAAAGGAACCCAAAGCAAGACACTTCTAACACAGGGTGTTTGGACATATTTTGATACTTACTCATTTGAAATAGCTCTAAATAACCTATGGATATAAATGGAACAGATTGTTCATCAGTCCTTTATGCTTTTTTCTTAAGAATGAAGCAAATTCTGACACCCTTGGTTAACCAATTTTAATAGAAATCAAACTGAGCGTACCACAAGAGCAAAATAGCATGTATCACAACATGAAGAGATCACACCAGTCTTAACATTATTGCCAACCAGTACCTCAACTATCATTTTGGCCGTTCCCTGTAGTTTAATTCAAAATAAAGATTATCTCATTCAGTTACAATCTAGATTCTGTTGTAGTAAAGGTTGACCACAGAAAGTAAACCCTAAACCATAGCTTTCCAAAGTGTGTGTTGCGACACTACTGTGTCGCCTGCGGTGTCCTGGTGTG
Source organism: Charina bottae (assembly GCA_023362775.1). Taxonomy (NCBI): domain Eukaryota; kingdom Metazoa; phylum Chordata; class Lepidosauria; order Squamata; family Charinaidae; genus Charina; species Charina bottae. The sequence continues at coordinate 187,238,782 of JALMGJ010000001.1, read as the reverse complement.
TCGCACGCAAACCCGGAAGCACTGATGGGGGGAACCGGAAGGAGCGGCACCCCCAATTAGCACTGCTGCCGCTGGTGTGTGTCGCCAACATGAAAAGTTTGGAAAGCTCTGCCCTAAACTATCTTTGGTTAACCTAATGGCTCTTTTACGTGTCTCTATTCTTGGATTCCTTTTGATAACTCAATGGATGGGATTACGTTATACACCAAGCCATAGTTTGTTTTAATCATGTTTTGAAGGCAATGTATAATGCCCTGGTTCACACATGCTAAGCCATAAACCATGATTCACAAATCACAAGAGCCTGATTCGCACGTAACCCTAAACCAAAACTAATCAAACCACATTATAGTTTAGTGCAATGTCATTAAAAAAGGTAAAGGTTCCCCCTGCATATTTGTGCAGTCGTGTCCAACTCTAGGGGCCGGTGCTCATCTCCGTTTGTTAGCCGAAGAGCCAGCGTTGTCCAAAGATGCTTCCGCGGTCATGTGGCCGGCATGACGTGCACAGAACGCTGTTACCATCCCATCGAAGTGGTACCTATTCATCTACTTGCATTTGCATGCTTTCGAATTGCTAGGTTGGAAGAGCTGGGGCGAGTGCGGGAGCTCACTCCGTCACACGGGCCTAGGGATTCGAACCTCTGAACTTGCGATCTTCCGATCGACAAGCCTGGCATCTTACCCGCTGAGCCACCACGCCCCATTCCACCACACAATGTCATTACTAGTAGTTTAAATAATATGCTGTGAATAATATGCTGTGAAATGAAATTATCCATTCCATTGATAATATGTTAAATGATTTCATATTTAAATTCTAGATTGTGAAAAAGCTGCCCACATTCAGTAGTTTGCCCCTTCTGTATCTGCAGTAACAATTTGCCTTGTAAACACTGAAAATACATAACAATATAAACAGTCTAGGTTCCTATTCAGCAATTATGTTAACTGAAATGTAGAAAGAAACTATTTCTCTATGGCCTTACCTTTCCCACAAACCATGAATAACAGAAGCTGACATTTATGGAAACAAAGGCTATTATAAATAGATTTTATTTATAAAGTTGATTTACATAAAATAGGATACTCTTTAAAAACTGCATATACACAAGTCAACAAATCTAGCAAGTGCATACAAAAATACCTTCAATACATTAAAAATAAAACTTCAGGGTTTTCTTTTTCTTACATACAGTAAATGAACCTTCAACACCAGACCCAAAACAAACAAAATCCTCAACACCACATTTAAGATAAACAGCTCTATGCTTCCTTAGTACAAAATGTTAAGAAACTTGTCTAGGTTGTGTAAGTTCTCAAATGTCCTAGCTGATAGGGTTAAGAAGCCGTTTTCTATAAATCTTTCCTCTTGCATTATCTAAAGGGGGGTTTTTTTTGCACAAAAATAAGTCTTCATATTAAGTGTTTCCACAGGCAGCTCAAGTTACACAAATGAAGTCTAATTTTAACGTTCAAATAGCCCCCTTCCCATTCAGAAAAAGGAAGCATCAAGTTTTAATTATTTCACCCCTGCCCATATAAAAAGTAGACAGACTTTATGTTGGAAACCCAACAGATCTCCATCTGCCACTAGATTCAGAGAAGAAGCCTTTTCATTGGTTGTTCAAGAGTCAGAGGGCACCATAAACTGCTGTACAACAGCAGATAAAAACTTTGGCCCCTAGAATCTATTTACATAATTGCACTTTTTAAAGAAAGAAAGAATCAAAACGACCAGTCTTTTGTTTCATAAATGAACACTGAAAGAATGTGGTTAGAAAGATCTGACTACCCAACATCCTTTGCAACGAGGCTTGAAGAGAGTAGGTGCATGTTAAATTAGACGTTCCTGTTGCTCTTCTGCTGCATCGGAGCCTGGGACAATGAGGTACTGAGGTTCTACAGTGTGTCGCTTTCAGCATTGCTACAAAAGAAAACAGAAGACGTTAGACGCATGTGACTGACAGATCCAGAAAAGCTCCACAGAGCTGTCCAAGGCTTTCCCCTGATCCCAAAGCCAGACTAATCAGGGCACTGTGCCCAACTACCAAGCTCTGTTAAGGAAATTTATTGTCCTTGATGCCTACATATTCCAAGCAGTGTTTTGTCCATATGTTGTTTCAATATGTACCCCTATTTCTGTATGGCAAGCAGGTCTATAAATCTACTTTCCTTCTGCTTTCTTTCGGAAGAGTGGACTGGAGAGGAAGAGGAAACAATAGCAGCATTTTGCTGAAAATTTCCTTTTGTGTAGGTTGCAACGAAGTGAACGAAACTCAAATGAAACCCATAGGCCTTGCTTACTTAATTGCTTACTCTGCATTCAAAGCAAGGGTTGGTTTGTAAACAGTAGTATCAATTCTGATCCATATTGTTCTTTCCAAGTAATACGTTACATGGAAGCATCAGGGGGACAAAAACTGAAAATTCAGAATGCGAAACTGTTTCACATTATACAGTATTTTAATTGAGAGTGCAAGAACTAAATTTATGCCACCAATTAGGTATACGACGTTAAAGCCAATTAGACACGGTGACTTCCTCTTCACCATCAGAAACGTAACAAAACCCAACGCAACCATTTACCGGTTCTCCTGTTCTCCAAGCCCACTGACCTAGCAACCTTTGCATTCGAAAGGAATTCGGTTTTGCAAAGTGGGGACGAGGGGTGCTTGTAGGAAAGCCCATTAATTGCAGCCTTCCTGAGACATTTTAGCACTCTGGCTGGATGCTATCCTCAATCTTCGCCGAGCAGAATTCCCACCAGCATTTGTGGTTTTCAATCAGTGACGCTCCCTTTCAATTGCATCCGCTGGTGGTGAGCCAGTCGCGTGCCCAACGCCACCCGAAACGAAAGCCAGCCCAAAGGAGGCTTAGATACCTTGGCTATCTTTTTTTTCAAATAGATAGCTTCACCTGCGTAAATGGAGTCCCCCGCTGCCCCTCCCCCAAATTCTTGCAGTGGGATAGTATAAAAACATAATAGGAAGATTCTGGGAAACTCAAGAAAGCGCAATCCTAGCGGGTTTAATCAGAAATCAGCTGGCCGGCGCCTTACCCTTCCAGCTCAGCAGCTCCCGAACCAACTGGTGAAATCGAGCAGCTCCTGTTCCTCCGGGCTGAGCGCCCCCTCGTAGCCACTCTCGTCCGACGAATAAGCCGAGTGCGGGGAGCCCGGCACAGAACTGCCCTCGCGGCCGTCAAAAGAGGGCGAGGCGGAGGAATACAAGCTGCTGCTGCTGTCCGCGGAGGCAGCGGAGGCAGCGTCACGGGAAGGCGGCAGGAGACCGTCCTGGAAGGCGGCGCTGACGGCGTCGTGCTCGTCCAGCAGCTGTTGCAAGGCTCGGATGTATTCCACGGCGGAGCGGAGGGTCTCCACTTTGCTCATCTTCTTGGCGGCGGCGCCGTTGGGCACGTGCTGGCGTAAGGTCTGGAAGCCCAGATTCACCAGTTTGACGCGGTTCCTCTCCCGCTCGTTGCGCCGAGCCACAGCCGCCGCACCGCCGCCTTGCTGTGCTGTCAGGCCCGGGAATGCTAAGCGTCTCTTGCAGCGCAGGAGCTCCGGCGAGCTCGAGCGCCGCTTGGAGCCTCTGCACCGGGTGGCCGAGTTGGACGGCTGAACCTGGCCAGGACAGTCCGTAGCAGCGCCCCATTGCTGGGGCATCCCGGACGAAGAGGAGCCCGGGCTCTGTCCTGCCTGCACCTTGATCCCCAAGGAGCCGCTGCTGCTATTGCAACTGTGCATCGAGTAACTTTTGCAAACCGCGTGGGCTGTTGGTTGCATGGTCGTTCCTATAGCCCCGCTGTTCATCGTGGGGCATTTACCCCGGTGTTGGTCTTCGTGTAGATGCAGTTTGCGAAAAGCCAAAGTTTGCTGCACAAAATCAGTTGCAGTTTTTTAAAAAAGTGACTGGAAGATGGATACTCCGCTCCTTAAGATGTCAAAGTTGGGTGCGCAACCTGCGCAAGAACTCCTTGCTGTGGTTGGGAGGAACGTAGGTTCTCTTCTCTTTTCTTGCAATCTTGCTCCTTGCGCTCTGTCAAGGCGCCTCTGCGGCGAGCTCCTCAGCGCTCGGCCCCTTATCAACACGCGCTGCTGCTGCCGCCGCTCGCGGGCCCCCGGGAGCAGCACGCGACGCGCCGTGCGCCACACACACCATTCCCCCGCCGCCCGCTTGGCTCAGAGTCGCCTCCCACCCAATGGGAAGCTCGCTTGGCAACTTCGTGCGCCCGGCGCGTGGCTCTGGCGGCGGTTCCATAAACAATCCCTCTTCCTTGCGAGGAGCACGCGCTCCAGCTCATTTGCATCCCAATGCAACCTGGTCGGGGTCTGGGCGTGCTCCTGTCTTGCATTCTAGCACCTGAAAAGTTGTGTGCTGGGAAGGAGGCAACCTCTGCTTTGTCCTAATCGTGGCTTTCTTTGCCACAAGAACTTTAAACGTTCTGCCCTATACTCTAAATTAGGCTCTTCGGGTTGCATTTTAAAAAGAGAAGTAGAGAAATTATCCTGTCAGTGGGTCTGGAAAGCTGCCTTATTTTGAAAAGGCTGAGTCGTTTCAACCCCGTTGGCCACCTTGGGTAAGAGAAACGCAGGGCTTGCAATGCATGTGAACTAGATGCTATTATTCAAGCAGGCAAGAGGTAGGATTACATGCAGTGTCCCTTTTCCCAATCTTCATATACTCAGTGCAGTGGTTGGGGGATTCTGGATATGGGGGGGGGGGGGGCTCTTGCAGCTGGGAAGCTGGCTCTTCTAGATGCCCAAGTTGTGCAGATATAATTTGACATGTCTTCAGCTGAATGCACAAAAACTGTGTGGACACTTGAGAGAACACAGACTCATAAAACCCTAGCATTGGAAAGGGCCATCAAAGCCAACCTGCTCAATAGGGGATTCTAAATTAAAGCATCTTTGACAGGAGAACACTTGGTTGTGGAGAGTAGAGGCAGGGGACAATCCTGCTTTCTTGCACCCCACTCCTCTTAATGTCTGTATAGTCCTGACTCTCAAGATTTCCCCAAATCCGCTTCAAATGACTGAACTTGAAAAAGCTTATTCATAAAGAAAGAGCTTCATATCTGGGTATACTATGCACACACCGGGAAGGGGAAAGCGGGGGGGGGGGGCTTGTTGGGAACATTGAAAGTATTGGAACAAAAACTGGTGAACTTTCAAACTCAAGCAAACAATGATGGAAGGAATTCTCTGTGGACACCAGAATTATTTTGCACCTATTACCAAATCCCATGCTTGCACAATGATGCTGACAGAATACATGCATGTTCTGAATCAGACCACTTGGTCCACTGTCTGATCTGCTGGGACTGGAAACAGTTTTTTTAAAAAAAACATATTCTGTGAGAGAGATTTGCAACCTGGGATCCTTTTTCTAACTTTATATAGGAATTGGGAGGGACCGTATGCATGCAAGAAGAATGTTCTGCTGCTGAATTATAAGGCCAGTCTGCACTGCAGCCTTTAGCACCTTGACCCCTGCACATAAATTAGTTGGAAGTGAAGTAATCTTAAGAAACCCCTTTCCGGGTCTCAGCCCCTTCCTCCACTTCAGCCACAGTGATGCCCTGGTGTTCTGTCCCGAGGTGTGCTTATCAAGGTCTCCAGTTGGTGAATGCCCTTGCTTCTTTATCCCACTCACTTGTGCCGAAACAGAAGCACCTATCACTTTCCTTTCAGTGGGTAGGTTGAGGAGATGGGGTTTCCGCCTTGTTCATTTTTATTGCATTGCCAAGTCCTATTGGCATGAGTCCTCATTTGAACAGGAAGGTAGATATAAATTGAGTGTATAATTAAATAAATAATACAATTGATATGCCTGGACTCTGCCTTTGAAACAACTGGGCATTACTTCTCAGATTGTCCTTGCATTTAATATTATTTTCAAGAAACCGTACTTGCATGATTGGATCCATTTGCAGCTCAAAAATGTAAGATGCCCCTTGGTTTCTTGAGAAATGTTTTCTCAAAGGAGGGAGAGAGACAGAGAGGAAGAAAGAAGGAATTGTGACATTGCTATATCGAAAAAGAAACAATGTTGAATACCATTTTAAAGATATTGTTGACTGCATCAACACCCCTCTCAAGTATATCCCACCCCCCTCTTCCTCTGTTTTAAATGAAAGAGAGGCATGAAAAAGAAGAGTCACCTGTTCTCTCAGGTTCATTTTCTCTTTGCAAGAGAAAACACAGTAGAACCTTGTCTACTTGTTCTTTGCAAACATTGTAAATTCTCAATGTTACTGCACAGTCTAGATTTGTTTATACCATAACAAACCCTCTGTGCAACATTTATTTAATTGCATATTCAGTTCTTTCATCAACGTTGGGCTGAGTTACAGTTTTAGAGGAATAATCAAAAGAATGTTTAAATACCATTTGTTGCCAAAACAGAGTGCTTTGTGTTGTAGAGTTTAAATAAATGTTCAAGATCAGGCTAAAGGAAGAAGGGAAAAAATGTCTCCACAGTTTTGTCTATGGCTTCACTTGTTTAATCTGGATTGGAACTGATACTGTGCCAAACCCAATCTTCTAATCACTTGATTTCCCCATCACCCCCATAGAGACCTAAATTTTTCTAAGCCATCCTTAAAACAGTTTTAGAATGTTGTTATTGTTTAGGATTTTTTAGATGATATTTTTCAATGTATTCCTGCAGTTTGAATGAGGGTACTGCTGCTGGTTTTTTTTTACTCCCAACTCATTTTTGTCTATGAAGGTTCTCAGTCATCCAGGTGGAACAGTCTGTGGCTTGAATCATGTCAACTGGATTTCTATTTTCTCAGTAGAAACGTTTCACTCCTTATCCAAGGAGCTTCTTCAGTCTGAGTAAAGTCCCTTTATCATCCAAAGGAGGATCGTTAAGATTAATGTCCTCAAATGAGTGTCCTTTTTCCTTTAGATGAAGATAAACTGCTGACTAACACCACAGGACCAGAGTCAGCAGTTTATCTTCATCTAAAGGAAAAAGGACACTCATTTGAGGACATTAATGTTCACATTTTAGACAGAGAAGATAGGTGGTTTGAGAGAGGGGTCAAGGAATCCATTCTTGCCAACTTGGAAAATCCTTCCTTCCTGAGGTGGGGGCCTCAGGCATAACCTTTCCCCTATCTCCTTCCTGCTTTGTCTTCTGTGCCTAGGAAGATTAAGACCATTTCACAAGCTCAACAGCAGCAGGGTAATCTTAACGATCCTCCTTTAGATGATAAAGGGACTTAGAAATAAACATCTCAAAATAGCCATGACCTAGCCCCAGGTACAAGGTCACACAGCCACCCTAGAAACATATTTAAGGATTCCCTTACTAACTTTACTCAGACTGAAGAAGCTCCTTGGATAAGGAGTGAAACGTTTCTACTGAGAAAATAGAAATCCAGTTGACATGATTCAAGCCACAGTCCCAACTCATTTGTTTTTACTGCTAGGAGATGAGAAATAATAGAGGTCCAAGAGCTGATAAAATATAAATAATCATTGTTTTGTTTGCATTAACAGCAATGTTGTGTGGTCCTTCCTTTATGGACACGGGATCTGTGCCATCCGTAGTTACACAATAAATTGAAATTCACCAAATTCATCTGTGACTAATGCTAAGTTGACATACTAGGAAAAGCTGCTCCTACTGAATTTCTGCCTGCCATACTCTCATTGGTCGGCTCTGGAGGAAGAAAGGGAAGCAGAGCAGAAGCATTAGAATGTCATAGTCTCCACCTGAATTTATAAGCAAATATGTTTTATTCCTGTACAAATGTCATAGAGGAAAGTGTGACTGACATTTGGCAAGAAGTGACAGCCTTTTCATACATCCCACTCCTACAGTTTCTTGTAGAGGAATCCAATCTTAATATGTGAACTATCCTATGAAATACAGTATATGTAAGTATATACGTTAATTCTTTGATATCAAATTAGGATCCATAATTATATTGGATTATAGGTGCTAAATTTTGTAAAGTACCGAATGTACCAGGATATATATAAGAAATGTTTCTATAGAATAGGGCTACCGTTTTGGGAGTGCATATATACAGATGATCATTAGACAGCAGCAGAGTGAAAGGTTTTCTGTATCTTTTTGCTTTTTTCTAGCGGTCACCCACATTTTTGCAGCCCTGATCTGGTCCGCTGGTATGGAAATCTTTCTAATATGCCTGTGCTTATTTATTTATTATATACTAAGTACCAGTTTTTCTCCAAGTTACACAGGACAGTACATATTATTTTCTTTCCCCTCACTTCCATTTTAGCTTCAAAATATTGTATGAGGTAAGCTAACTGAGTTAGGATTTGAATCTGAATCTCCTGAGTCTTCATTTGATTCTCTAACCCAGGATCACTGAACATTTATAATAAAATTGAAGTCACCATATTTCTATTAAAGTGGTGGCTCAGCGGGTAAGACACCAGGCTTGTCGATTGGAAGATCGCAAGTTCGGAGGTTCGAATCCCTAGCCCCGCGTGACGGAGTGAGCTCCCTTTGCTTTCTTAGCTCTCTTTTTAACCATTCACAGGCATAAGTAGAAATTAATGCTAATAATTCCATCTTGGTTTATGTGAGTTCCAAATGGAAATTTGGGGGAGGGGTAAGTTTTGGGTACATCTACACTCCTTGCTTTGAAAGAGAAATTGATTATTTTATTTATTTATTTATTTATTATCAGCATGCTGTGAGATAATAAGGACACTGAGTCCCAATATGGACTGACTGAGTTACTGGTTTTATATGCCAGTGATACCTCATGAAGAGGTAAAGAAGCATTTGCTTTTTTTAAAAAAAAATTAATTTATATCCTGTGTTTCCACTCTAAATCCACATTTTTTTTACAAAATTACTTGAGCAATTCTACCATTTGCAATGCCAATGATTTATGTTATTATTTCTTAACTTTAAATTGCTTGAATTTTCTTTAACAACTATTTTTTTCTCTACCAGATAAATATCTGTGTGGCCCTTCCTTTATGGACACAGGATCTGTGCCATCCGTAGTTACACAATAAATTGAAATTCACCAAATTCATCTGTGACTAATGCTAAGTTGAAATACTAGGAAAAGTTGCTCCTACTGAATTTCTGCCTGCCATACTGTTGAACATCTTAAAAATCAGAAGAGGAAAAAAACCCCACAAGACTTTCTTTTCTGCTATAATTGTAGGCAACATTTTCTAAAGATGAGTGGGTTTTTCAAGCCATTTTCCTTGGCATCCTATTCACTCACTCTAAACTGTTTTGAAACTGTCTGGACACATTCTGAAAACCTTTTTTACTACCTCCCCTCTCAGCCTCCCCCACTGCCTTATTGGAGATGTGTCTGTCTGTGTGTAGAGGGGATACTTCTCTTAGTTTGGTCTCTTTTAAGCTAGCCACAGTCAAACTTTGTTTCCATTCACTGTGGAGTCCCATCATGAATGTTAATCCTGGCAACCTCCAACAGTCTCTCTCCATCTCTCCCTCCACAGCAACCTCTTCCGTTTCTTCTCTTCTTGCAAAAGAGATGGGCCTGGGTTTAAAAGTTTATTTTAGCTTTGATTGTGCGAAGCTGCTAATGCATGTTAATCAGCCTTCACAATGCATCCTTGTGAGGCACCAGAGAATGCAGACTTGAGTTGTGGGGACTTTTTGTTCTCAAGTAATTGTGATTGTGAAGGGGAGCTTAGTCTAATTAATTTAGTTAGTGTATGTTCTGCTGAGGAAAAAGGAACTTGATGATTTATAATGAATCACTTTTATTTTTAGCAGGCAAACTCTAAAGTGCATATAACCATATTATAGCCAGTAGGTGAAAGACTGAATGCAAGGAGCCAGAGGAACACCCCCTGTAATGTTCTGCTCTATTCTGGGACTGGTTTCTGCAGGAAGAGGGGAGTTTTTTCAACCCTTGACTTCCTTGGCTGTCTACAATGAATGTCTAGCCGTGAAATGATTTCCCTTCTTGTTTCATCTCAATTCCAGAAGAATTCCCCAAAGATTCAAGCCCTTAGTAATGTTGCCACAAGAAATGCAGGCTCCCATCAAATAGAAGAGGGCATCTTCTCCAGAAAAAAATGTTTACTCAGCTATGAATTTCTTCAAAAATTAAAGACCAAGCCTTTAATGCAAAGGTATCACATCAGTTACAACTTTGGTAACAAGAAATAGAGCGTTTTCTGGCAGCGAAGGATTAAGAGACGTGGAACTTACTTTTTCAGTATAGCCATTATCTTTTATCTTTTATAGAAAGTGATCTTGATTTCTAGGTACAATGGAAAGCATAAATCCTATTCTATTCCTATTCCTATATAGGAAATTAGGGATTGACCCCTACCTCAGAGGACACATTTTAAAACTAAATATTATAAATAGCCTTTTCTATAAAAGCCTTTTCTAAAACACCAGGTTAGATCGTCATGGAGAAATCTATCTATGTGATTGCTAGGAGTCAAAAACAACCAGGGCTCAACCCTCTACCCCAGTGTTTCTCAACCTTGGCAACTTTCAGAGGTGTAGACTTCAACTCCCAGAATTCCCCAGCCAGCACTGGCTGGGGAATTCTGGGAGTTGAAGTCCGCACATCTGAAAGTTGCCAAGGTTGAGAAACACTGCTCTATCCTATCTAATTTAACCTCAACATGGAGCTGGGGTGGGGAGGTCATTTGTCGGTACAGTGTCATCAGTATGCTGATGATATCTAATTATACATATCTTTAACCTGGACCAGTCAGGAGATGCACTTGAATCCTTGACCTGGTATCTGGAGGCTGTATGGGTCTAGAGGGGGAGAAACAAGTTGAGACTCAGCCCTAGCAAGACAGAATGACTGCTAGTTCAGATCTCAGCTGACTCTGGGACATTATCAACTTTAGCTCTGGATGGTATTGTGCCACCCAAGGACAAACTGGTGTACAGTTTGGGGATTTTTCTACGGTCTCGACTCCTACTGAAAAAGCAGGTGGAAGTTATAGCTAGGGCAACCTTTGCCCAGCTATAACTGATGCATCAGTTATTGTTGGAACAGGAGATGCTGGCAATGGTCACAAGCCCTCATCACCTGACATATGGACTACTGTACTGCATTCTACATGGGACTACCCTTGAAGACTATTCAGAAACTTCAGTTAGTGGAAGATGAGATTGTTTGTGTGCTCATTAGAACTACAATGTACAGATATATAAAATTGTATATATCATTGAATATTGTAGGAGGTACATTGGCTGCTGATTGGATTCTAGGTTTGATTCAAGTACAGGTTCAGTGTGCCTATAAGAGAGTACTTGCTCTGAATCCCCTTGCCCCCATTTTGAGGAATAATGGGGAGAGGGAGGATTTTCTACGCAAGCATTCCCTTGGGGGAATTTTTTACCACTGCAAATATCTGGGTACTGGGCTGTCAAACATCATGTTTTGAAAGCAATTAAAAACTGGGCTTTTACAAAGAGCCTTCAGGAAAATGGAGGAGGGACAGATATACAGTATCTGAGATGTACATTAGTACTATCAATACAGAAGTTACGTATTTATCTGATTACTTATTTCATGGGCTTATATTCTGTTCCAACTAATACTGACTTTGAACAGCTTATATATTCTATTTTCATAAACAAGGTAAAATAAAGTAAAAATTAGTAACAGCATAACATAAATTATTATTGTTGTTATTTAATGTATTAACTTAAATGGGTTTAATTTGGAGATGTTATAAGGTTATGGATTTGTTTATGTTGTTGACTATTTTAAATATTGTTGTATTTGCTGTGTTGTTGATTTTTTGCTATAAGCTGCTTAAATTCAAAAGGATTGAGGGAACATAAAAGTACTTGAAACAAGCTCATAGCGGAAAATCAACAATGCATATGCTTTCATCAGACAGATGTGTATATATAGGAAATGCAGTCTTGATTTGTGCTGTCTGAAATTTTTGGTGTTACTATTTTTTTTAAAAAAAAAAAACTCAGTTTCATATGTTTCTGTGCCTCGGATCTAAAACATGTGACCTAGGCCTCTGAGCTGTGTTACTACTACTCTACAACTGCCTCTAAAAGACTCCAGATTAAGTCACATGGTACCATGTTACAGAACGTGAATTCCAGGCAGGCTTCCATTTTTATTTTTATTTTTTTACTGTAGAAAGTGTTTTTGTCCAGTATGTTTCTCATCCTGTCAATCACACTTGAGATGTATGGAAGGTTTCCATACTGCTCATAATCCTTTTGTGGTGGTTCTGAATTTTTCTTGCTCTTTTTGCATCCTTTATAGCATATCCCTTGCCTAGAAGGGCATTAGTCAGATGCTGGATTTCTTTTGCTTTGCTAGTTGCATCACTTATTTTGTCAGTCTTATCCCTTTTAATGTTGTGGCATTAAGGTGGTGGTCTGTATGCATCTCCTTTCTACTGTATATAATCCATTCTTTAAATGTCCGTCATTACCTCATTTCATAGAACATCCAGGAACAGTTGTTCTCAACTTCCATGGTGAATTTTATGGTGTTATGCTATTTCTTTAGGTGAGTTAGAAATTTTATCAGCTGCTATTGGAACTTGATAACAGAGGTCAATAATAATTGTCAAAATGATAGTTGAGAGACTCTCAAACTAGTAAATATATATATATCTCTATTATTCAAATCCAAGGCTTTAAGAATCTCTGAAATATTTTTGGGGTGATCAAAAGGATTGTATTTTTCTTTAATCCACAGAAAATGAAAGAGACAATAAGCTACATGAATTGTGAGAAATATTTCAAAGAAAGAGCCAATCTGAAAGGCTCTGATGAACCTCCACTTTCCTTCTACTGTTTTATTTAAAGACAGAACAGATCTGGCAAGTAGATAGTTTTGCATATACCAGTGGGGATGTACAATGACTGATTTCAGGTATGAGAATTGCTTTCATTTAGTTTATCCTACTTAACCACCTCCTACAGAATCAAAATGAAAGTATGGAACTGTAAATAAAGCCAAATATACTGTGATGTAGGGTGTGGAGGGAAAAAAAGACCCTATTGAGCTTCTTTAGGCAACAGCCTATCTGGTTCTAAGGTTTTTGGCTCCCCTTCCCTATATCACAAAGGGAGAGAAGAGGATAAGGGAACACAGCCAGAAGGCAAGGTTACTTGTAGGTAATTACATTATTTTATCTTCTCACCCCAGAAAACCTCCCACTTCATACCCCCAAGGTTTGTTCTCAAAGTTCTGCAGCTGTAGGTTCTTTGTTGTCTTAAGAAGATTACTTACTCTAAGGTACTACTCTAGCTTCCCACCCAGCTTGATATTGGACACGGCTTTAGGATCATAACATGCTCAGGAGCACAGACCAAGAGAATGCTGGAAATTATCATTCTTCAACTTTTCTAATGGCAATCACAAATGGGGGCTCTAATTTAGAGATTTTTCAGTTTCATAATACCTCAGGATTCTGAGTTAACTGGCATTCCAGTCATTCCAGTTTGGTCTAGTGCAGGGCTTTCCAAACTTTTCACGTTGGCGACACACCAACGGAAGTGCGTGAAAACCTGGAAGCGCCGCCACTGCAGCGGCGCAACGAAACCTGGAACTGTGGCGGCACACAAAAACCCGGAAGCGCCGCGGCGGCGGTGCTTCCAGGTTTTCGCCCACCGCCGCTGTGCTTCCGGGTTTTCACGCACCATGGCAGCAGCGGCCTGGTGTGCGGCGTGAAAACCCGGAAGCGCTGATGGCCTGCTGCCGCTGTTGCACGCAGTGGCGGCGGCGTGCCATCAGCGCTTCCGGGTTTTCACGCAACACACCTGGGCCCCGCAGGCGACACAGTACTGTGTTGTGACACACAGTTTGGAAAGCTATGGTCTAGTGGTTAAGGCAACAGGCTAGAAACCAGGAGACTGTGAGTTCTAGTCCCACCTTAGGCATGAAAGCCGGCTGGGTGACCTTGGGCCAGTCACTCTCTCTCAGCCCAACTCACCTCACAGGGTGGTTGTTGTGGGGAAAAGAGGAGGAGGAAGGAGTATTAGGTATGTTAGTCGCCTTGAGTTATTTATAAAAATAAGAAAGGTGGGATAGAAAATAAATAAATAAATACATACATACATACATACATTCTCTCAAAGAAAGGGATGGTTCTTTGGTTTGGATTTAAAGCAGGGGTGGGCAACCTATGACCCATGGATACACAGAATGTCCCAGACCCATTCTTTTGGCCTGTAGAGCCATTCAAAAATATGCTGCTGAAATTTGTTGGCAGAAATGACACGGGGTGGTGGTGGAAGAAACAAAAGAAACCAAGGCACGTTAAGCTTCTGGCAAGGATAATGTAGGAGTGGCCAACACGTAGACCCAGTCTGCATGTGGTCCCTGAGTGCCCCTTTTGTGACCTTCAGAAAACCTTCTGACAATACTTGTTGAAAATTGACAGCACATTTCTAACCCTCTTCAGGTGGAAACTACAATGAAAGCTGCAAAACAGACATGTCATAGTTAAAATACAAAGACAACCTTTGTCTAAACTTTCCTTTCAAATCCAGCCTCATCCAACTGTATGATGGAGTCCCAACCACTGTGAGGCCTTTAGCACCTCTCAAGTTGTTAATTGAAATTAATTGGCTCCTTAAAAGCTTGCCCATCCCTGATGAAAGGCAGTTATGTTGAGTTTTAAAAACAAAACATTCAAAAAGCAAATTTCAGTTTTACTCCCTCCAGTGAGGTCACTGGGTCATCACCTTACTTGCTATATCCCTCAGAAGCCAAAAGTAAAAATAAAGGAAAGTATAGTCTCTCAATTTTTAAAAAAAGTTTCTTAAAGCATTAGCTTCTCTCTCTTTCTCTTTCTCTTTCTCTTTCTCTTTCTCTTTCTCTTTCTCTTTCTCTTTCTCTCCCCCTGGGTGGGCAACACAGAAATGTGTAGCTAAGTAAGTAAATACATAAACTGTGAGAAAAAATATTTAAAAACATAATAAAAAGACACAGATTTCTTGACAATATTTTTTAAATATTCACATATTAGTATAGGACAGAATGGTGAATAAAATATGGGAGTATTACGTGGTCTAGATCCAGTATAGGAGGATTGTCCATCTCTTATCAAAATATTTTTGGAAATTGCAACTTCTAAAACACCTGCAACATAATGTCATGGCAATCCTCTTTTATGCACATATTAATAGTTAAGATGCAAAAGCTCACTTAACACAAACATGATCTGTTTCACAGTTTACTATTTTATACAGAAGTGCATCCTAAAGGAAATCAACCCTGACTGCTCATTGGAAGGACTGATAGTGAAGCTGAAGCTCAAATACTTTGGCCACCTAATGCGAAGAGAGGACTCACTGGAAAAGACCCTCATGCTGGGAAAGACTGAAGGCAAAAGGAGAAGGGGACGGCAGAGGATGAGATGGTTAGATAGCATCACCGATGTAATGAACATGAATTTGAGTAAACTCTGGGAGACAGTGGAGGACAGGAAGGCCTGGCGTGCTATGGTCCATGGGGTCACGAAGAGTTGGACACAACTAAACGACTGAACAACAAAAGCACTAAGTATCAAAGACCTTCTGCAGCAATTCTATAAATTTATTTGCTTCTTTTTAATCTCCGAGGACCTCTAGTGGAAATTCTCTGAAGTTTCCTTTGTTTCAGTTTCTGGAAGGAAAAACAGGTTAACTGATTTATAATCATTCAGTAACAGTAATTTAATAAGTTTTAATATTAGTATTAATACTGGACTGGTTCATTGAGAAAATCTAAGAGGTTAAGAGATAAACATTTTCTAATTTGACTTCTTGGTGAGAAGGTTGTCAAATTCATTTCATACCCAAAATTTGTTTTTCTAGGTTTACATTCATATATAATTTACAAAGGTGGAGAATGCAAAGGTGAAAATTGTGTAACCAGGTTTTCATATTTGGGGCCCTTAATGGTTCAGTCTGTTTTCAGCTTCTACCATCTGATACAGCTTGCTTGCTTGCTTGCTTGCTTGCTTGCTTGCATTCATTCATTCATTCATTCATTCATTCATTCATTCCTCCCAAGTAAATATTTACCCTATAGTTACAGTCCTCAACACTGTCAATTTTTTCCCATCTATTTGCATTGGATTGCCTATTGCTATTATCTTAGTGGAGATCTATCTGTCTGTCTATCTAATCAGCAAAGTGGCTTCTTTTACCTTCAACAAGAGATTCCTTAAGTCTTCCTCATTTCCAGGAATTATCAGCATATTGGTTGTTCATGTTTCTCCCAGCAGTTTTAATTCTAATTTCTGGCTTGTTTGCTTTAATTTTCTTTTGTAGGTTCAGTTGACTTAGGAAGGAAACCTAAACAGGCTTATTGTTCTCTGCCAACCCAGCGATTCGAAAGCTAATATAGCAAGTAGATAAATGGGTACCACTCACGTGGGGCAATTTGCGGGCGTCCATCGGAGGGTCGTCCTCGATCCGAGAAAGACCTGGAGAGCGGTGATGGCGGCGGAGGACGACGGATCCGGAAAAATAACAGCTTCCTGGACGTCAGCAGCCGGCGCGGAGCGAGGCATTCTGGGACATGTAGTCCGATGCCTGCAGCTGAAGAGCCAGTTCCCTTCCCCTCTCCCTATCGCGCGGTAAAAATTTGTAATGATGTATAATGTATAATTAATATGGAACTGAATGCTGTAAGCCGCCTAGAGTCCTCCAGTAGGGAGGGGATAGGCGGGGTATAAATAGGACAAATAAATAGACAAATAAATAAATAAATTGTACTCAAGTTAGTACAGCTCATTGCAAAATCACCCCAAAATTACATTTACTTTTATAGGGCAAATCAGTATGTAAATAGCATTGACCAAAGGGAAGCTAGGCCTCTGTAGTTGGACTTCATAAAATATCTGCCTATCCCAGGTCTTTGAGAAGGACTCTATAGGTGGACAAAAATGCCAAATCCAGTCTAAACATCTGGATGACTGTGCGACCAGTCATAATATAATAAGTTTATATACCACTTGACTCTGAGAAGTTACTCCCTAAACCAAGTTATTGGGTCTTCAGTGGCTCTAGCTGTTGCTTCTGAATGCCAGGTCATTTTGTAATAAAATTATTTTTGTTTATGACTTAAGCATGGATGCAACAGAAAACTTTGCATAGGTAGACCTGGGAGGTGGGGTGGGATATCTCTTTTTGGATATCTGCCTGCTCAGGTTTTCAGTCTGGCATCAGTAGTACGCCCAGAGGAGGGGGTTGGGGTGGCTATTGACATCCATGAGTTGCTGATGACTCTTAGAGGCTCTGTGTTGTAGATAACCAGATGTGAGACATGGTTGAAGTTGGAGTTGAGGGAATAGTTGGAATTGCTGTTGTTGTACTGCTCTCACAGCTGCACAGCATTTCTGCATGTCCTGCTAGACTCTATCACCAGATTGGCAGTGGAAATGCCAAGGCTATTAGTTCTTGGGTATTTTAATTTGCCATTGGGCGACACCGAGTATGGTATAGCTCAAGAGTATGGTATAGCTTCATGGCCACCATGGCACCTATGGACCTGTCTCCAGTTGTCAAAGGCTTGATGTATACCAGTGGTTGCACACCAGATATGGTTTTAGACTCGGAGCAGTTGCAGTGTGACCCGATATTGGAGAAGATTACCACCAGTCCTTTGCCAGGGTTGGATCATACTCTTCAGCTTACCAGTGTTAACCCACATGTCAGGTAAATAGGGCCAGTTAGATTGATCTGCCCCAGATGACTCACAGACCCTGCAGTTCCAGAGAATGCTTGGGTTTGGGGTAGTTTGGCCAAGGCCTTAGTCACAACCTGGAATGGGCAGGGGATGGAGGCCTAGGACTTCACGGCTCATATGCAGCCTCTCACTGTGCACTGATCTTTGGTTCTCCAAGGAGCTCCAGGAGATGAAGCACCAGAAGAGATGCGTGGAGCGTTGTTGAGGGAAGATGAAGAGTGATTCTAACCAAATATGAGTAGGAGGCCACATTTGGAATTACATCATGATGATAAGGGTGGCAAAATGCAGTTATTTCTCCACTCTTATTGTGTCTGCCAACCATGTCCAGTAGCCCTGTTTAGGGTGATTCAGTCCTTGCTGGGGAGGGATGAGCCACAGAAGTTCATGTGAGAAATATTTCAACCATCTAGTGAAAGTTGCTCGGTTCTGTGTGGAGTTGGACCATGGCTGGGCAAGTCCAGCTAAGGTGCCTGAGGCATGGTCTTACAGGTTTAGCTGAGATTAAATTTGAGCCTGTGATTCCTGATAAATTGGACAGGGTCCTTCGGACTGCAAAAGTGATCCCCAGCCACTGTTTATTAGTTTCATGTCCTTCCTGGCTTGTTAAGGCCACTCGGGAGGTGACATGTGGTTGAGTTCATGTAGTGGTGTTGGCTTCTTTGAAGAAGGGGATAGTTCTATCAGCCATAAAGAGGAAGTGGTACATCCCTCCTTAAGAGGCCATTGCTGGACCCAACAATTCTGGACAATTTTTTTCCAGTGTTCAACTTTCCCTTTTTAGGGAAGGTTGTTGAGAAGGTGGTCAGGCTACAGCTCCAAATAATCCTGAGGAATGGATTATCTGGACTCGTTCTGGTCAGTTTTCAGATCAGGGCACAGTACAGAGACAGCATTGATCATACGCCTTTGGCAGAGCTGAGATGGGAGTCGTGCATCTATCCTGATTCTCCTTTGATTTTCTCAGAAGGACACCTTGTCATCAATCATGGTGTCCTTCTGGACTGACTACAGGGATTGGGAGTAGGGAGTGTTGCCAGCTATGGCTGTTGTGGGTTGGATTTCAAAAAAAGTGCACACCAAGGAAGATGCTGGTATGCTTATAATTAATAAAGATTTATTAAAATGGTCCCTATACTTACAGTGTTGGATATTCACCCCCTCAGTGGTGAGTCTGGATTGCAATGAGGTAGGTAGTCGATGGACGTGACTCACACAGAGCGTCAGTGTCTGGGGTAGTTCATATAGCCCCCAACTCACTCCCCCGCCCGTTGGGCATGTTCACTGTGACCCGGGAGATTAATAGGAAAGGAAATTATTATTAATCTTTATCAACTTTCAGTAAAAGACAAAGAGGGTTAGGGAACACAAAAGCAGAAAATGAAGACAGTCCCATTGGAAGGAACACAATAGTGCAGGCTGATTCCCTTGCTAACCAGTAGTGGCAAGGCACATGCCACGCGGAGATGAAAGCGGTAATCAATTAACTTATTAGGGTCCGAGCAGAGAGCTTGTTAGTAACAGGCAGCCTTGCGGTGAGGTGCAAGCTGCTCCAGAGGTGAAAGAGGTAACCAATTAACTTATTAAGGTCAGAGCAGGGAGCTTGTTAGTTTGCAGTTTGTGCTTGTTAAGCAAGCGGCGCACCGCGGAAAAAAGCCGCTCAGGAAGAGATAGCTTGTTTAAGCAACCTCTCTTCCCAGCATTAAGGAAAAGAACGGGTCAATCACAGGACAGAGAGGCATTCCTTCTTGGACTTGCAGCTCCTGCTTGAAAAGCTGGTGACTGCTATGGCCAAGAAGGCCTTTGCCCAGGCTCATCTTGTGCACCAGTTGCGCCCATTCCTACCTTGACAGGTTCTTCAGACAGTCACTCATGACCTCACAGGTGGACTACTGCAATATGTTCTACAGTACATAGGGCTGCCTTGAAGACCAGTCAGAAGCTGGTCAAAGATGCAGTGGCATGGGCAGTTATGGGTGTGCTTTGGTATCATTATGTATACATCACCGCTCCTTAACCTGCACTGGTTGCCATTTGGCTTCCAGATGCAATTCAAGGTGCTGATTACCATCTATAAAGCCCTTCATGGCATAGAGCCTGGCTTTTTGAGAGATTGTCCATCTCTGATTATTTCTACCTGTCCTGTTTGATTAGGCACAGTAGGTACACCCTGGTTCTCTTTGATTAAACAATATCATCTATGGGAACCCAGGAAGCACGTCTTCTCTGTCACGGCACCTGTCCTCTAGAATACATCCCCTCCCCGCCCGCCCCGCCACCCCCCCCCCAGATTGCTATTGTTGATGATGTTCAAGAAGTCTTTGAAAAACCTGTCTGTTCTCCCAGGCCTTGGGTTAGGATGGATACCAAACCCCTGTAGAATTTTATTTGGTTGAAGATCTGTTTTTTCCAGATGTGCATGGTTTTTGTTCATTATTATTATTATTATTATTATTATTATTATTTTAACATTTAAGCTGCCCAGAATCTTATGGAAATGGGCAGCATCTAAATGGGCAGAATCTAATTCTCATAAGTAAATATTACTTTATTCTTAAGCATGTACTTTATTTCTCATATTTTATGTTCACATTTTGAACAGTAAGAGCCCAAATTAATCCAAGAAAGACTGAAGAAATGATTTCTGAAATAAAATCCACTGAAAAAGTGCATATGCTATTTAATTTAATTAATACTAGCATTAATTTAGGGGCGTGGTGGCTCAGTGGGTAAGACGCCAGGCTTGTTGATCGGAAGATTGCAAGTTCGGAGGTTCGAATCCCTAGCCCTGCGTGCAGAGTGAGCTCCCGCACTAGCTCCAGCTCTTGCCAACCTAGCAATTTGAAAGCATGCAAATGCAAGTAGATGAATAGGTACCACTTCGGTGGGTAGGTAACAGCGTTCCGCGCGCATCATGCGGTCACATGACCGTGGAAGCGTCTTCGGACAACGCTGGCTCTTTGGCTAACAAACGGAGATGAGCACCGGCCCCTAGAGTCGGACACGACTGCACAAATGTGCGGGGGGTACCTTTACCTTTACTAGCATTAATTTATTCCATTTATTTCTAGATGGAATTTACAGGCTCTCTAGAAGAGTAGACAACTTTTTCAGAAGGATTCTATTTTTCTTTTATCATTAGAGGTCATTACAGTTTATAGAGATATACATTGGAATACTTGGATATATGTTCAGGAGCACTGACAAACATTTATATTTTTATTTTTAATTTTGTTTCTGAAGTGATCAATTCCATGGAATATATTACTATTTTTTTAAAAAGAATCCTAACTAAAAGGAGCATACCCAAAGCTTTGGGTTAAAAGATTATTTTGAACTAACACCATAATAAAAACAAAAGGTTTTATTTTAGATTTTCTAATATGCCTATATACAAAGGGTGTCACAACAACGCTTGCGTTCATATACCAACACTCTATTAACATTGCTTATATTGGTATTTTTATTCTATATTTAATACTGATTTGTTTTATCCATCCATCCATCCAGTTTGATGTAGTGGTTAAGGCACCAGGCTAGAAACCAGGAGACCGTGAGTTCTAGTCCCACTTTAGGCATAAAGCCAGCTGGGTGACCTTGGGCCAGTCCCTCTTTCTCAGCTCTAGGAAGCAGGCAAGGGCAAACCACTTCTGGAAAACTTTGCCAAGAAAACTGCAGGACTAGTGCAGGCAGTTGCCAGGAATCAAAAACTGACTTGAAGGCACAGTGTGTGTGTGTGTGTGTGTGTGTGTGTGTGTGTGTGTGTGTGTGGTGTCTGTGTGTGTGTGGTGTCTGTGTGTGTGTGTACACCAGTACAGGTAGTCCTCACTTAACAATCATTAATTTAGTGACAGTTCGGACTTACAACGGTGCTGGAAAAAACAACTTATGACCATTGCAGCGTCCCCACAGTCACATGATCATTATTTGGGCGCTTGGCAACCGGTTCACATTTATGACCGTCACAGCGTCCCGTGGTCATATGATCGCCATTTTCTACCTTCCTGGCCGGCTCTGGCAAGCAAAATCAATGGGGAACCGCATGATTTGCTTAACGACCATGTGGTTTGCTTAACACCTGCGGTGATTCGCTTAACGACCGCTGCAAAAAAGGTCATAATTCCCCATGGGGGGAGATGGGCGGTTATAGAAATTAAATAAATAAATAAAATTGGGTCAGATTCGCTTAATGACCGCTTTGCTTAGCAACCAAAATTCTGGACCCAGTTGTGGTCATTAAGCCAGGACTACCTGTATATTAAACAATGAACAGCAAGGTGATTAAGTGCTCGTATACAACAAATCTAACTTGGCTGATACTTTGAAACTGTGCCTTCTATACAGGCAGCTGCATCTCCTCAAATATTGTAATGCTTTTTATTCTCTTTGATGTTGTTTTTGTTGTTTACACCAGAATCCTTCAGTCAATTAGACTACCCCGGAGGCTTCTGAAATGCTTGGGCTTTGCTCAACGTGTATGTGGCTAAACGGAAGATTATATGTCTGTTCCATACATAAAAACAAATAATAGTTGGACCTCCTGTAATAGAGGATAGCGTATTCTATTCTAAAAACCAGGGAAATACTGCAGAGTCTAGAACCACTACCTCAATTTAAACAAATAATCCCCATTAGTATTTCTTAGATAAAAAATAGGTTGTTTCATTTTGCCAAAAAGATTTTGTTAAATTTCATGAGAAGTCCTATCTCATTTTCTTTAATTTTCTCTCCTTTGTTTTATGAAGGGTAGGTATGGTACTTGCAAGCAAATATATTTTACGTTGAATATGGAGTCAACATCTCGTAGCAGACCTGAGCAAAGAAACACAATCTGCCTTGGTGCCAAAGGTGAAGCATTGGAAGCAACCACTTACCTTTGCAGACCGGCTGCTTTGCTTTGAGGCATATGGATGTGTGGATGTCCAGAACATCACTTTCAGCCAAATCACCTTCAAATAGATCATCCAGTTGAAGATTTGCACAACTCTATTGCCTAGGTTATGAATGCAGCTGCTCTTCCATTCATCGGAGGCCTGACTATTATCCTGAATCAACCAATACCTGGCATCATTATGAGATGAAATGTGATCCAAGTTCCTTGTTGGTGAGACAGATCCGACCAGGGATATATGATACTATATTCATTTCCCTTATGCAAGATATAAGAGCTTGTGCATTACAAGCTGCATGTTCCTTTTTCAATTTTTCATTCCGTGTCAATTCAGGAAAGGGAATAGACTAGTTCCTGGTCAGAGAAAAACAGAATCATCTCTCTCTCTCTCTCACTCTCTCCATAAAGAAGCCAGACAGCTAGCACTCTTAAGTAGAAAATAGAGCTTGGAGCTGGTGGTCAGAGCAAGTCAACCAGAACAAGGGAATTTTGTGAGAGATTATGAGTTCTGCCACTGATCTGCTGAGTTTTGGGTAAGGATATTTGTCTGATTGTTAGACTTGTGGGGTTTCCTGTTTGTGGGTTTGGGTGTTTGCTGGAGTACATGGTCAAAGGGGAAGGGGTTTACAATTGCAGCTGATCTAATGAGCCAGTAGGTGGAGCCACATTGCTAAGCTACCCGTTCAGTCTTAGCTAGTACTCTTTAGAAAGAGAACAAGGAGCTGAATGCTTGCAACCAAAGAAAGTAAACAGGATTAATAAATTATTATTATTATTATTATTATTATTATTATTATTATTATTATTATTATTATTATTTAAAAATTATTTAAATTTTTAAAGGAAAATAAAAAGTAATACAAACTAATATAAAGTAAAAAAAAGGAAAGGAAAGGAAAGGAAAGGAAAGGAAAGGAAAGGAAAGGAAAGGAAAGGAAAGGAAAGGAAAGGAAAGGAAAGGAATCAAAGATAAAGTTAAAAGTGCAAGAAAGGGAAAAAAGCAAAAGAAAAATGGAAAAGAAAGAAAAAAGATACAAAGAAGTGGCTTCCAATCTTCTTTACAGCAGTTATAAGTACAATTATGCATTTACCTCTTATTCTATGGTTACAACATGACTCTCTTCTTTCTTTAAACTATCCTATCTAATCATCAAAACCATAAATCATAAGTTCACTTTTTTCTGTTTTACGCAAAAGTCCATAAGGGGTTTTCGGTCAGCAATAAATGTAGATATTGTCTTTTCTCTGATCAAAGAAATCAATTTAGCCATCTCAGCAAATTATCATCTTCACCAACCATTCCTCCATTGTGGGTAATGCTGAATCTTTCCATCTTTGTGCATACAATAATCTTGCTGCAGTAGGATTGAGTTTTTGAGGAAATTTAGTGCCAGGCAGAATAGAATGACCTAGTTCCTTCGAAAAGGATGGATACTGAGGGAGCAGCAGTGGTGATGAGTCAGGTTTGTGCTATGTTTGTGAATATTTATTTTATTTATTTATTGTGATATTTATACCCCGCCTATCCCCTCCCTAACGGAGGACTCTAGGCGGCTTACATACAAATACATTTTTCCATATTATACAATTCACCAACTATACAGTGTCATTAACCCGCACACCAGGAGAGGGGGTAAGGGAACCGGCTCTTCTAAGGCTCCAGACTACAATTCCCAAGATGCCTTGAGCCGGCTGCTGACGTCCTGTAGATGTTACTTCCGGGTCCGTTGTCACTGCCGCCATTCGATCTTCCTCCGATCTTTTCTCCTCCGGTGGAACCGACTTCCCGACAGGACGCCAGCAAATTTTCCCACTTAAGGTGGTACCCATTTATCTACTTGCTAGGCTTTCGAACTGTTGGGTTGACAGGAGCTGGGACTAGCAACGAGAGCTCACCTCATTGCGCGGGGTTCGAACTGCCGACCTTCTGATCGGCAGTCTACAGCTCAGCAGTTTAACCTGCTGAGCCACCGCGTCCCTTATATGCTAAGTACACCTGTTGTAAATACAGTCCTGTCTTCTTGCTGGAAGAGGAGGTAAAGGAAATAAAGGCCAGAGTCTTTAAGACACATTGGAAGAGGTTTTGCACAAAGAGCTCTCCAATAAGGCCAGCAGAATAAGACCTCTGAGGAGGAACTTGTTCAGGAATAGAGACAGAAGGATCCCAAAGAGAATTAAGACATTCCCATGGGAGTAGTAAGTACTTAGAGGCATGTGGCAGAAGAGAGTGAACAAACCAGGAGGAGATCCTTGCCACTTTAGCTGGCCAACCAACTAGAGACTCTGGACATGGGAGGCAAGCTCCAACCACCTAAGAGGGTCCTATCATCCTTACCTCTCCCAAACAGTAGAACAGACACTTAACTCTGCAGAGATTAAGAAAACCTAAGTTCTCCCCTGAGAAAGAAAGAAGAGCGGTGAAAGAAGACTCTTTAGTAAGAGAGACAGAAGTAGCTGTGTGGACCAATTAAAGTATTGCAAGATCTATTTTTCTGGTGTATGTGTATTCAGGACATGGTAGAAAGACTACCAAGGCTTATCAAACAGGCTGATGGTTATCCATTCCTGCTTACCCACACAGAGACATAGGACATTGCTCAAAGAGGATAAAAACTTCAGAGAATTTCAAGTGATTATAAAGCCCTGGTTTGGAAGGGGAAAGTTTGGGGGCACAAGTAATGGTGTCAAAGGACAAGAACAGAAAGCAAGATCCTGGGAATGAACTACTGGCTAAGAAGATAGCTGAGAATTGCTGATCATTAGGAACACGGGCCCACATAGTAATGGAGAAGAGGATGGGGCAGGAAAGGGTTAGGGTTATTTGCAAATCCTCAGCACATGATAATAGGGATAATAGATACACACACACACACTATTTCACTGCCTATCCAAATCACTGTGATTGGGCCATTTTGAGTTGAGTCCAGACCCATCAATAATTGTTTCCAACTTTCCCACTTCTTTGCCAGCAAACAACAGCCAGATAAGCAGGGATTAACACCAGACAAACAATCAAGCAGAAAACAATACCCCAATCAAGGAAGTACCAAGGGGACAAACAAACAAGCAGATAAACATCAAGTGGAAAACAATACCCTAATCAAGGAACCACCAAGGAGAAAACCACACCCCCACCAACACTGGCAGGGCAAGCTACTGCATATAAACAGGGAGTAAACCCCACACTCACCAGCACTGATGATGTTACCTAGTTGGGTAATGAAACGTCTGCAAGCAAACAACCAAGCTCAGAGAGCACCAAGGACTCCACTGTTCAACCCTGAGCTACATATATTCTCTTCTATTGGAAACTTTTCCTTCCAAGGCACACTAAGCAAGCCCGTTGACTACGACATGCCCATTGGTAACATATTGCAGTGAACAATTGGGTGGGTTATAGATGTCCATCCCACAGTCAGGTGAGTTAAGAACTATTCCAGATTGTTCCAATCTGTACCATGTTTTAGCTTTTCTCTGAGTCACAGCATAGTTTTAGTAGCTCTGTTTGTTATGGATCGCAAGTTTATAGTTGAATATGTTCTTACAAGTGTTACACTGACACAATTGTTTAGGCTATCACTGATGTAACTGTGTAAAAAGAAGCTGCAAATAAGATGTAATATTCTAATATTTACATGTATCTGGAGGCCTAATATACTAATATAAGCCTACAAATACAGGGGTCATTCACAGTAAAGTAATATTTTCTGGGCAAATCAGTGAGTCTTTGGATAAGGCTGCAATGCCTCATGGACTTTCCCAAATACATTTCAAATGACAAATATTCATTTACTAATTTATTCATTTATTGCACTTACACCCCATCGCAGACCAATGACTCTTGACAACTTACACAATGTGTAATGGAGAAAACTATTTAAAACATCCACATGATTAAAATGACTAATTTGAATAACAGTCATAAAACTGCAGATACGGAAACCACAAGCCTCTGGTTAAAAAAAAATCCCTTGTTGTGGGGTACTGATGAGATCCTTAACACTGAAAAACCCAGAAGTTTAAGTAGAGACTCCCTATAACCACCTAAACATTCAGCACCATTGATAACTATAGGTGGATATTAATATATTAGGGAACCAGATACACACAGCTTGATATAGGCAACAGTATGAATGTTACAAGCTAGGCTTCAGCAGCATGTGAACTGAGAACTACCAGAAGTGCAAGCTGGGTTTCGAAGAGGCAGAGGAACTAGAGATCAGATTGCCAACATTCGCTGGATCATGGAAAAAGCAAGAGAGTTCCAGAAAAACATCTACTTCTGCTTCATTGACTACGCTAAAGCCTTTGATTGTGTGGATCACAACAAACTGTGGCAAATTCTTAAAGAGATGGGAGTACCAGATCACCTTACCTGTCTCCTGAGAAACCTGTATGCGGGTCAAGAAGCAACAGTTAGAACCGGACATGGAACAACCGATTGGTTCAAAATTGGGAAAGGAGTACGACAAGGCTGTATATTATCACCCTGCTTATTTAACTTATATGCAGAGTACATCATGAGAAATGCAAGGAGGTCAAATCAGTCAATCCTAAAGGAAATCAACCCTGACTGCTCATTGGAAGGACTGATAGTGAAGCTGAAGCTCAAATACTTTGGCCACCTAATGCGAAGAGAGGACTCACTGGAAAAGACCCTCATGCTGGGAAAGACGGAAGGCAAAAGGAGAAGGGGACGGCAGAGGATGAGATGGTTAGATAGCATCACCGATGTAACGAACATGAATTTGAGTAAACTCCGGGAGACAGTGGAGGACAGGAAGGCCTGGCATGCTATGGTCCATGGGGTCACGAAGAGTCGGACACGACTATACGACTGAACAACAACAACAACAACAATGAATGTTACACTCTATTCTTTACATACAAAGATGGACTAAAAGCCTTTTAAAATATGCTTACATGCCAGTTAATTTTCCAGATAACTCTGTTATTCAACCAATGCCTATAGGGCCCTATGCATTGACAAGGACAGGTATTTGCCTATGATACCACAGTCACTTCTATTGTGAAATGAATGTTACACACACAGTAATTGGGGGGGGGGGGCACACTGGGAATTTTTTTTTCTTACTATTAAATTAATTATTTAATAATTTTATTAAATTAAATTAAATAATTAAAATAAAACAGTCACATGAAAGTATACCAAAACAAAAAACAAAAAACCAAACACAGTTCGTCATTACGACTACATTTCCCAAGATGCAATGATGCAACTTTTTCCGGCAGTCCCTTTAGCAACTTCTCTAGCAGTCAGTGGTGAGAAGAGGAAGGCATGGTAAAGAGATCCTGGGTCCGAGCTATGAAATGCCAGCTGCTGGTGATCAGCCTCTTCATTATGGTAATAAAATGGGAAGCTAGGAAAATGTAGGTTGAACTATATTGATTGCTGCAATTTTAATAAGGTGGTAATTTCATTAGGAAAGTTGTTAATGGTGCTGAACATTTAGGTGGTTTTAGAGAGTCTCAACTTAAACTGAGGATTTTGCAATGCTTAGGGTCTTATCATGACTCCACAGGGCTACATTGTTTTAACGAGAGGCTTGTGGTTTCTCTCTTTGTCAGTTGAAATGTGGCTAGAAAAGATCTTGACGTTGCAGCCTTCGTGCAAAGGCAGATAAAGAGTCACTCCTTTGCCCAGAAAGTATTATTTTATTATGCGTAAGAAATATTTAAAGGCTTAAAAAAAATTGGAAAGTGATGGAGCACCAGTTTTTAAAACAACTTTGCTCACTAATGTAAGTCTTGGGAGATTAGCTTTGGATGACTTTTAGAATAACTTAGGCAGGGGGAGCAGAGCATGGCTTCTGGAATTCTTTCCAAGCCCTTTTTCATCAGTGGCCATAGGAGGCATCTATTCGGTGTAATGAACTAACAGGTGGCATCTGTGTATGAGCGTGTGCACTTTCTCCCTAGAGACTAATCTGGGTGTGTACATGTGAGTCGCGCATGTGTGTTTTGGCCCTCCCCTTGTGTTGCTTCTGTATGTGTGTTCCCTCTGGGTCATGTGACCAGGAGGTAGGGAGCCTTAGAACGGAGCAATCGGCAGCATTCCAAGCTGCTATCCTCCCTCTCCCATAGGGATTCCTTGAGGGTATTTATTCAGCAATATTTTCCTCTGCAGCCCTGGTTGAATCAAGCTCATGAGCCCAAGCTAAGGTGCAGCCCTGGCCAGTAGGCAGGTAATGCATGTGGCAGATCTGATGAGATCCCCAGCATGGAGCCCATGGGCCCCACTACACCTGTGGACATCTCCCCCAACACGTGCTCAGCCCTCTGACGTATCTGACAATTTTAAGAACACTTAATGTTTGTTTTGAAAAGGCAAAATAGGATGCTAGCATGGTGTGCATGAGGCTCACAGGCATTCTTAGAAAATGGATGAAAATGGGAGGTGGACACAGCCTAGGAAGGCTGGGTGCCCACATGCCAGGAAATGACTATGTGGCGACTGGCCGAATCAGTCATACACAAGCCCATATGTAGCAGCCATCTAGTTAGCCCACTCTCAAAACTCCTGATGTGCCCACCAGCATAAAATAGTTGTGCCCCTGATCACGGGCATACAAACAGGGGGGCAAGGGAGGGGGCACACATATGCAACAAGATCATTAAACAAATACCTTGACTTACATACAGTACTTGTTTCAAATGTTGGGATTGTGGTAAAAGGAAAACACCAGCTTCCTTGGGAGGAAGCCTTATCATCAAGGAGTGAGAATTCTCAGGGCTTGATGAGCATAAAAGCTGCGAGAGAGGGCTTTTGAGTGGGGAGGTATCAGACCGTCCTTGAATAAGGACCACCAGGTGTAGAGGACTATGGAGAGAACCCTGGAGAAAGAATACAAGAACCATTACGTTAATGTCAACTTAGCCCTGGAAGGGAGGAGAGAGTGAGAAAGAAACTCAAGTTTGCCCTGCCTTGATTCTGTTTGGTATAAGCACAGGGAAACTCTGACAGGCTTTTGAGATTCGATTATCGTTTCCTGACCTGGCCTAACTCGAGTGGAGTGGATGTAAGCCCCATCGCTTTTATTAGTAAAAAATTATTACCTTGAGAAACAGGCTATGCCACAACAGAATGAGAGTGTTTAGCCAGCAAATGGGCCCTCAAATCCCTACATTATTACCTGATAGAAAAGCAAGTATGTAATGATGGTGTTTGCACGATGATGTCATCACCTGCATGCCATCATTGCGGTGTCATTGCAGTTTACTGTAGAGACCACTGCCCCTGATGTAGACTCTTCAAGAGATCTAACAGTGGCAGATGCTGTTCATCGGGAATGGTGGATAGCTAATGGAAGGTTAAGTGAAGTGATTCTTTTGTCTCCTTCTTCTGTTGCACTGAGAAATTTTCTGGAGTCTACGTGGAGCATCGTGAATAGGGAATGTTCTCCTGACACTGCTGCTGGCCCAAGCTCTCCACCAAGTCTAAGTTGAGGAACTGGAAATTTTTGTCCTGGAAATTTGCTTCTTCAGATTAGCAACTTCTTTCCCTGTAGACTTCATCTCCTTTTCTGTATATTCCATCCCATTCTGTGAAGTGCAAAAAAGGTTGCAGACTTCTGGATTCAGTCCTGGAAGCAGATTGGGAAGTTTCTTTACAGCCCTATTAAAAACTCCCCCTCAAGTATTCCTCAAGGCAAGTTTCTCTCAGTCCACAGCCCTGAACATCCCATGAAATAAAACTAAGCACATGCTGTTTGTTCCCTTCTCATCAGAATCTTTAAGAAACAGCAGCAGCACTCCTGCAAGCAAAAATCAACTATATACAATATTTTACTGGAATCAAAAAGTAGTAGCAGAATCTAAGCACCTGGACCAAATCATACCTATCAATCCAGCTCTGGTACCAATGTGAAACAAGTGGTCCTTGGTTAACAACCATTCATTCAGCGACCATTTGAACTTGTGACGGTGCTGAACAAGTGATACGACCAGTCCTTAGAGCATCAACCTGGGGAAAGATTTGCTAAAATTCTCTAGAATTCTGAGAAGAGTACAGATCAGGGCTGCAAACATCCAAATGACCACTAGATGACAGCAAAGAACTTTCTGCATCTCTTTGCTGCCATACAGTGGTTATCTGGAATTCTGCAACTCTAATATGCTGATCCTAACTTAGTCCTACTTACCTCTTCCTGCCAGCCCATAAAGCTAATAAAACCCAGCCAGTTCTATCCACGTTTTTAATGACTTAATTACGTATGTCATGATAAAGAGAGACCAATGAGTTTCCATGGCTGAATATGGACTTGAGCCTCGGTTTTTCTAGTCCTCATCCAACTTTGTAAACTTGCTTCTTTTCTCTTCTCAGCTGCTCGGGGTATCAGTTGGCATATTGGCCATTATCACCTACAGCGGGAAACACTTCACTGTCATAAATTCTGCCTCTTCGGAGACAAACTCCTATTATAGAAATTTCTGCACTATTGGTAAGTGTTGGGGAATTCAAGGTTCAGTCTCAATTGAAGAGAATATTTGTAGCTCAGGGTTGAACTGTGGAGTCCATGGTGCTCTCTGAGCCTTGTTGTTTTCTTGCAGACGTTTCATTGCCAGGCTAGGCAACATCTTCAGTGCGAAAAGGGAATGAACAACCCAATCAAGGTACTACCAAGGAGAGTACAACACCCCCACCAACACAGGCAGGACAAGCCAGGGTATATAAACAGAGAGCAAGTTCCACTCCCTTTTCGCACTGAAGATGTTGCCTAGCCTGGCAATGAAACGTCTGCAAGAAAACAACAAGGCTCAGAGAGCACCATGGACTCCAAAGGTTCAGTCTCTCATAATTAAAATTAAAACTCATCTATTTAGCTGATGAGATAGGAATTTGTTCTGTTTGGTATTTATTTATTTTAAAGCCTGATCATGATCTAAATTTCTATGTTTTATGTTCCTTATATGGAAGGAATTATATAGACTATTTATTTCAACTTT
The DNA here is from genome assembly GCA_023362775.1 of Charina bottae. Taxonomy (NCBI): domain Eukaryota; kingdom Metazoa; phylum Chordata; class Lepidosauria; order Squamata; family Charinaidae; genus Charina; species Charina bottae. Next base: position 187,207,246 of record JALMGJ010000001.1, on the reverse strand, counting down.
TTTAGGCTATAGGTTTCAATTGGTTTAATCATAGATTGATCAGCTAATGAATTGCTTGGTTAATGAACAAATGATATCCCTGAGGATAAATTTAATTAGTGGAGTTCGTTAAGATGTTAGACTTTGATGGGGGAGACCCACATTCAAAATGCTCCTTCAACTTCAAAGCACATTGAGTTTCTCTGGGCCCATTACACTCTCTCAATCCAAACCTAGTTTACAGCGAGGTTGTTGTAAGGATAAAATTAAGGTGATCTTCTCATATACTGCCCCAAGAGGAAAGGCAGGATATGAATGCAGTAAATACAAGTGGTAAGAATTATTAAAATAAATGACAGTTCTAAGGAGAGGTAGCTTTGCAAGACAGAAGACTTGATAAAGCCACCTGTAACTGAATTTTAAAACTGAAGTTAAATCATTAAAAGATTAACAGTCAACTGTAATGATTTACTCTATAGAATGATACAGAGTTGGAAGGGCCCTTTTACCCATCCAGTCCAACCTCCTCCTTACGTTATAAGGGCGCTAAGCAGCAGAAAATAAAACATAGAGGAATGTAGACTTGAGAACTCAATTGCCCACATGCAGAGAATTTAGAAAAGAGAGACTCCTAATTTCTGAAATACAGCTCAAGTGTTCCACATATCCTGGTGGATGTTTGATGTCCAGGGATCTCCTCTGTTAAAGAACAAATAACATAACACTAATTTTCCACAACTTCACTAGAAAATGAATCTAAAAATTTTCATTAGTAGCCTTATTGCTTCCTCGTATACTGTAAGTTGATTATGAGAGCCACTGAGTGTCCTAGCTTGGACACAAAAGCAAGATACTTCCATATAATCCCTCTATTTACTAGTAGAATTCAACTCACTAGGAATTACTTTGGGAATTAAAATGTGAAACAAATTAGGCAAGGCTGCAAATTAGCCTTGGTTATAACACAGATAATTAGGCAAATGTCAGCATCTAGCTGACCTTGGCTGATCTCAAAAACCCAGGTTGGTCAGACTTGCTTAGTTCTTGAATGGGAGATGCTATCAGGAAGTTCTAGGTCTGTAGATTAGACTGGGAAGTTGAAGAAGTCAGTGGCAGATCTTCCATATTTCTTCAGACTTGAGGCAGAAACTAGCAGTTCCCAGATCAGAGAGAGCTGTTATATAAACATAAAATAACCACTCAATGTCAAGGCCACCAAATGCCACACTTACAAATCCATTAATTCAGAAAGGAAGAAGGCAATAATTTCATCCCCAAGATTATAAAAGTCATTTACATCTTCTCACTAGCAACAGTGAGTTGCTCTTGGGTATGGCTTCACATGCTAGCAAAGTTATGCTCAAAATCCTACAAGCTAGGCTTCAGCAGTATGTGAACCGAGAACTACCAGAAGTGCAAGCTGGGTTTCGAAGAGGCAGACGAACTAGAGATCAGATTGCCAACATTCGCTGGATCATGGAAAAAGCAAGAGAGTTCCAGAAAAACATCTACTTCTGCTTCATTGACTACGCTAAAGCCTTTGATTGTGTGGATCACAACAAACTGTGGCAAAGTCTTAAAGAGATGGGAGTACCAGACCACCTTACCTGTCTCCTGAGAAACCTGTATGTGGGTCAAGAAGCAACAGTTAGAACCGGACATGGAACAACCGATTGGTTCAAAATTGGGAAAGGAGTATGACAAGGCTGAATATTATCACCCTGCTTATTTAACTTATATGCAGAGTACATCATGAGAAATGCCGGGCTGGATGAATCACAAGCCGGAGTTAAGATTGCCGGGAGAAATATCAACAACCTCAGATATACAGACGATACCACCCTAATGACAGAAATTGAAGAGGAACTAAAGAGCCTCTTGATGAGGGTGAAAGGAAAGAGTGCAAAAGCTGGCTTGAAACTCAACATTAAAAAAACCCAGATCATGGCATCTGGTCCCATCACTTCCTGGCAAATAGAAGGGGAAGAAATGGAAGCAGTGACAGATTTTATTTTCTTGGGCTCCAAGATCACTGCAGACGGTGACTGCAGCCATGACATTAAAAGATGCTTGCTCCTTGGGAGGAAAGCTATGGCAAACCTAGACAGCATATTGAAAAGCAGAGACATCACCTTGCCGACAAAGGTCCGTATAGTTAAAGCTATGGTTTTCCCAGTAGTAATGTATGGCTGTGAGAGTTGGACCATAAGGAAGGCTGAGCGCCGAAGAATTGATGCTTTCGAACTGTGGTGCTGGAGAAGACTCTTGAGAGTCCCTTGGACTGCAAGGAGGTCAAACCAGTCAATCCTAAAGGAAATCAACCCTGACTGCTCATTGGAAGGACAGATGCTGAAGCTGAAGCTCAAATACTTTGGCCACCTAATGCAAAGAGAGGACTCACTGGAAAAGACCCTGATGCTGGGAAAGACGGAAGGCAAAAGGAGAAGGGGACGGCAGAGGATGAGATGGTTAGATAGCATCACCGATGTAACGAACATGAATTTGAGTAAACTCCGGGAGACAGTGGAGGACAGGAAGGCCTGGCGTGCTATGGTCCATGAGGTCACGAAGAGTCGGACACGACTAAACGACTGAACAACAACAACAAAATGGCTTCATTCTTGGCTACCATAAAGATGCCAAGCCATGTCTGCGAGTCTGTTACCAAGTCTAGCTAAGGAGTCAGGCTAAGCTGTGAAATGTCAGGAGATCTGTGATTTACTGCCAAGTCCTGGTCAGAGGACACTGACAATATTCTTGCCAAGAAAAAATATGGAGGTGCCCATGTAGTCATCAGGCATCAAGAGTGACTTTACTTACTCTGATATAGTTACTCTGATGTAGTTACTCTGATGCATAACTACATGCAGGATAGTTATCATAGAATTGAGGGCACCTTAATATGACAGCGTTTTGTATACCTTTTTCTGTATTACCTCCATTCCACAGTTTTCTACGTCGGGATATGTCTGAGCATCATTCTGGCTATGGCTGCTCTAATGAGCATTGTCGCCACAATAAAAGAATTGGAGGGTGCTATGGCAGCGGTAAGTAGGCTCAGTAGTTGAATAATTTAAACATCAATTAGAAATTGTGGATGGGCTTTTCTAAAAGCCATTTTTGAAATATTTTTGTATTTAAAATGGGAATGACTTCCAGGAAAGGTCCTGAATACCACAAGTGATTCCATCTTGGGATTCTTTCTTGAAATTATTATAAATATCAAGATATGTTGGAAAGTGCCTAGGTGTGACATCTTGTACAATCTACGTATATTGGAAAAGGAAATAATACACATGAAAATATATGTTAAAATGAATGTAGTGCAACCGAAAGACATAACTGAATTAATGTGGGAAGTTTTTTTTTCTCCCTCAGTGTTCCAAGTCTAAATTAACTAAAACAAAATCCTCATATATTATTAGACATTTACATATTGGGTGCTAAAAATAGCTTCCTTACTGTTAGCTTACACTTTGCTTACAATAAGGCTTTCCAGTATGTGATAAACTTGAGATGATAAATTAGATTTCTGAGACTTGGCGGAGTGTAAAGATGGTCCTTTAAGTTAAATGAATAGTCTCCAATTCTGTCCCATAATGCCTCGTTTTTAGAATTTGTCCAGATTTTCTGAAGCAAGTTCTTCAGTTTCACTAATTGGTTCCACATATATATTATTTTTTATTGTACCCTAAACTAACCACGCCCTTTATAAGCATAGCATTATCACAACCAATGTGTCTGATAGAAGTGTTATCAGTGACATTAGATCACTTGGGAAATACTTGCTATACATTTTCACACAATGTTAATCTGCTTTCAGCTTTACATTTAGGATCAATTAGGCCATGCTACTGGCACAAAGCCAGCTGGGTGACCTTGGGCCAGTCACTTTCTCTCAGCCCTAGGAAGGAAGCAATGGCAAACCACTCTGAAAAACCTTGTCAAGAAAACTGCAGGGACTTCTCCAGGCAGTCTCCAACAATTGGATCCGATTGAACTGATTAAAACAAAAACAAAAACTGCCCTTCTTGGAAAGCATATACTGTAGATTTACATTTCTACCCTATAATTTCATTGCTGCATGAACGATTCATGCAAGCATGTGCAACAGACAAAGGAATGTTAAGTGTACCTCAAGGATTTACAGCATCTCTATCCCCCCAAACGTCTCGTTCCCTGTTGTTACTTGGATATAGTCATATTGTCTAGGCTTGCCATGACATTGATATGTGCTTCTGAGCCACAGCAAGAGTCACAGGGTGAAACAATCCTTTTGAAAAGCTGATCTATGTTGAGGGAGGATTTTCCCCCATATACTGTATTGGTTTTGCTCCTAGATTCTGAGGTATGTAATAAAGAAGGAATCCATGGTGCTTTTGATTATTTGTTTTCGTTTCATTTTGAGTTGTTCAAATGAAACAACTCAAAGAGGAAAAAAACTCTCTAGGGTTACTTGCCCTAGTCATACCTGTGCCATGTGCAATATTCCCTGCTAACTGCAAGGGCAATATCAGTCTGGTTCAGCACATTTTGTCCAGTATGCCATAAGTACAACCAAAGCCCAATTTTACCCCAAACATGCTTACTTTGTTCTGTGCAAGTTAGGATCTCTGATTTTGCAAGTTGACATACGTTTGCCTGCATCCCACCAGCCAGGAGGTTTGTGCAGTGTACTGACACCCTCACCCTCAGGTTGATAGGAGTTAACCATTTCCTAAATCTAGAGAAAACACATTGGCAAACTTCCTCTAGCGATTCATGTCAGAATCTTGAGGGTTTTGTAGAAAATCCCCAGCTCCTCCTTGCAGCTTCATTCTAAAATGCATCTATTATGAATATGTTTAGCATAACCAAACAAGATAATAATTGTTTGAGACAGTTTGATCTAGTGGGGAGACAGTTTGGTCTAGTGGTTAAGGTGCTGGGCTAGAATCCAGGAGACTGAGAGTTCTAGTCCTGCCTTGGTGACCTTGGGCCCCCTGTCTCTCAGCCCTAGGAAGGAACCAATGGCAAACCAGGAGACTGAGAGTTCTAGTCCTGCCTTAGGCATGAAAGCTGGCTGGGTGACCTTGGGCCAGTCAGTCTCTCTCAGCCCTAGGAAGGAGCCAATGGCAAACCAGGAAACTGAGAGTTCTAGTCCCGCCTTATGCATGAAAGCCGGCTGGGTGACCTTGGGCCAGTCACTCTCTCTCAGCCCAACTCACCTCACAGGGTTGTTGTGGGGAAAATAGGAGGAGGAAGGAGTATTAGGTATGTTAGCCGCCTTGAGTTATTTATAAAAATAATAAAGGCAGGATAAAAATAAAATAAATAAATAAATTCCCTTATTTTGTTACAAAGGCAAAGAATCAGAATTCACTATTATGATACTGGATTTATGGGAGGCCTCTTGCCAATATAACCAACTAATTGCTACTATTTAAGACATATTGTTAAATTATTCTGCATAAGCCTTATGTGCTGGCTGAGGGTGCTGGGAACTTATCTGGAGGGTGCCAGACTGGGGAAGACTGTCTTGTATTTGCAAGTACATCAGAATAACTGTTGCTCTGTGAAAGCTGTCAGTTCTAATCATTTGGGAAGTGACTTAATCTGAACCACATTCGATTTGCAATGTGTTCCATTTGCCCTTTAAATAATAATAATTTCTAATTTTTTTAAAAAAAAAGTAGAAGAGACTCCTCCCATTTTTTCCTCCTAGCCCCTCTTTCTGATTGTAGTCCCTGTTCCCTCCTTGTTACTGTTGACAACTCTAAGAATTGTAGAGCCTGGTTTTCCATTTCAGGGGAAACTGATTTTCAATTTCTACCTCAGCCCTACACCTAGCTATTTTTCAACTGAATGGCTGGGTGGTAGCCACATTATTTGCCTGTGCCCCTAAGGGCCCACAAAGTATTCAAGGGTGTGTGCGTGTATACAGTACATGTGAAGTCACTATGTCATCGACTGTTCCTTTTAATAGAAGGGTACGAGACTGTCTTCTAGAACCAAAAGCAAAGCAAAGAACAGTCCATCAGAGAAAACAGAATACAGTATTCAAATGGTTCCAAAGATAGGTTTAATCGGTATTCAAGGAATAACATCCAATACCAAGAGAAGGCATGTGTGGGAGTAAATAAGTCTGTGTGTGAATGAATGGATGGATGGATGGATGGATGGATGGATGGATGGATGGATGGATGGATGGATGGATGGATAGATAGAGGGATAGACAGACAATCACAGATGCAGCATCCAGGAATGCCAAGTCATCTACAACACTCCCAAAGGACTCCTAGCCCAACAAAATATCAATTGATTTTTTAAAAAAATATGGCTAAAATCTCATTGTTTGATCACATTGTGATTTCTATTTCTGCCTTAAATTTCACGAGCTTTTATGTGCAAGCATCTAGTCTCATCAGAGATCAGGTAAGAATGCCACAGTCTCATGAGAATTCAGGCAAGAATGATGAAATCTTATGAGATTTGATGTTTTGGTGAGATTCTGGCATTAAAACATGTTTCATTTATTTTTGGCACCCTGTTTTCACTCAAAATCATGTGATGGCTAAGGACTTGGACATATTGTATCCAGTCCCAAGCATCATGTTTTAAGAAGGATTTGGAAAAATTGGAATGCATTCAGAGAAGGGCAATGAAGATGATCAGGGGACTAGAATCTAAGACCAGTGAAGAGGGATTGAAGGAGCTGGGTATGGTTAGCCTTGAGACAAGACAACCAAAGGGGCCAAGGATATGTTCAAATACCTGAAAGAGTGTTACCTAGAAGCAGGTCAAGGACTATTCTTTCTCATTCCAGAGTGCAGAACACACACACACACACACACACAAAAATGATTTAAGATGCAGGAAAGCAGACTACTACTGAATGTTAGAAAAAACCTCCTAACGATAAGAGAAATTGGCAGTGGAATCAGTTACCCAGAGAGGCGGTGGATTCACCTTGATAGGATGCATTCAAGTAGAAGCTAAACAGTAATTTTTCTGGAATGCTTTAATGTGGATTACTGCATTGAGCAGATGGTTGGGCTTGATGACCTAAATGGCCTTTTCCAATTCTATGACTCTTTACTACAACAATATTAAATCCTTCCATAGCAACAGCAACAGGTTCTGGTTGGATTCAAGTATTCTTATCATGCATTGATGTTTATTTTTCTGCAAGCCATCTTAAACACTGGACTACGTAATACAGTTATTGTGTAGCTGTTTTTGAAAAACAGCTACCTATGTAGTTCATAAGGAGACATTAAAGCTCATGTAATGAAGACTGAGTTGCAAATAAATGTACACGTTAGTATTACAGAGCAGGCAGTGACAACTTACAAGCAGGTATCCTAGCGTCACTTTTGTGTCTGCCAGCTTTAACACAAGAATCAATGGGCTAAATGATTTCAAGGAAGTGAATTTTGAGTATGGAACAATATTAAATTCAATATATTCCAGTTATTATGAAAAAATAAGGAACAATATACTATTCTAATGAGCTGCAGTATTGATAGAACTGAACTATGCTTGGGTTGTTATTTATTCATTCAGTCACTTCCGACTCTTCGTGACTTCATGGACCAGCCCACGCCAGAGCTTCCTGTCAGCCGTCGCCACCTCCAGCTCCCCCACGGTCGAGTCTGTCACCTACAGAATATCATCCATCCATCTTGCCCTTGGTCGGCCCCTCTTCCTTTTGCCCTCCACTTTCCCTAGCATCAGCATCTTCTCCAGGGTATCCTGTCTTCTCATTATGTGGCCAGAGTACTTCAGTTTTGCCTTTAATATCATTCCCTCAAGGGAGCAGTCTGGCTTTATTTCCTGGAGTATGGACTGGTTTGATCGTCTTGCAGTCCAAGGCACTCTCAGAATTTTCCTCCAACACTACAGTTCAAAAGCATCTATCTTCCTTCGCTCAGCCTTCCTTATGGTCCAGCTCTCGCAGCCATAGGTTACTACGGGGAATACCATTGCTTTAACTATGCGGACCTTTGTTGTCAGTGTGATGTCTCTGCTCTTAACTATTTTATTGTGGTTGGGACTTTTCTTTTTTTTCCTGTCAGGAGATTAGTCAGTGGATTCTATAACCAGTCTAAGGACTGGTAATTATGACTGCTAAAAGCTTTTTGCAAAAGAAAGGTAAACATCTCTGTTTAGTTGGCTTTGTATGCACACTAAAAGTGTTTGCTATATATTGCAAAGAAAAATTAATCACATGCAAACATAGACATACTGAATTTCATACCCTGTATGATTCAGGTGAAATAATGTGCATATGCTTGGAACATACCCTTCCTAGAGACAGCAACAGTTTTATATCAGTATATGAGAGGGCCCAGAGTAGTGATAAGCATAGACCACAGTATTTGGTTTGGAAACCCATCTCTGAGTTTTGAAAAGAATCCAATTTAGCTTAGTCCAATTGGAGGCAGGCTAGACTGACTAGATGCCAAAATCCAGAGTCATTCAAAAAATGAAGCTTCGTTCCTCCGGTTCTTTTGCATGAGAAAAACACTAGTAGCTTTCACTTTTTGTTTTTGGCAGCAAAATGGGATGAATCGAGTCCCTTTCTGCACGATCATGTCCAAATATTAGTCATCCCCACTATGTAAGCGCTCTACAGCAGAACTACCTGCACCACTGTTTCCATTGTGAGGGGAATCCGGCTATGTTCTGACAAACATTGATCACAGTTGGTTCAAAACTTTCCAATCCACACTCCCTGCCTCTCCCTGCTGGTAGTATCATCCACCAGCTATGCAAGCACTCAGCTCTTCCCGCAATCCACTGTACCCAGACTGGCAGTTTAAAAAAAAATAGCTACTCAGTTGGGTGGCTGTCTGAGGAGGAAATCTACCTATGTCCCTCACAATCTATTTGTTAGCTGTAAACACATCACAGTCACAAGTGACAGCAAGGAGGGGGGGCTTCTGGTGGTTCAGCGGGCGGAGATGACAACACGATAACTTTTTTCGGGCTCAAGCAGGTTTTCCTGAAGCCCAGAAATGTTCTCCGGATCAAGGAGAATACCTGGAATTACTCCATCTGTCCTCTGGATGGCTGCTTGCAGCCAGATCGCAAAGAGCTTTTTGCATTCGACTGGTAAGAGCCAGCTGGGAGGCGAGGACTTCATCACTTTCCAAGCTGCGCTGTAGCCTTAAAGGGACACTAAGACCGGCTACCCCATTTCTAAATGGCCGCCTAGAGTCCTCCGTTAGGGAGGGGTATAAATATCAATATAAATAAATAAAATAAAATAAATAAATCACCAATTTGTATTGTTTTTTAAGTATATGTACCCCAAGGCTTTCTACAGCAAGGAGAAGCTGGTTCTCTTGGTGCTTAATGTTATTTTTGGCATTTTTTTTTTTTAAATTTTTTTAATTCTTTTAAGTTTTGGATTTCGTTTTCCTTTCAAAGGAAATTCCAAAGATTGAGAGTAAACAATTGTCTTCCTGTTATTATTTTTGTATTAAATTTGAAGATGATAGCATTATCCTACACGTTGAATCGGCTGATCTGAACCTTCAGCTTTCTGTTTTCTCTTTCCCTTGAGAACTGCTATCTCACTCTCACTTTACATAAACACGCTTTGGAACTCTTCCATATCTTCGACTTTCGCTGGTTAAGCTCCTAGGGGGCGCCATAATCTACTGCGTGAGACATGGAGGATTTCAAACAGATTCTTTCTGACTGTCACCAGGATTTTAAACAGATTTCTTCTGACTTCTATCAAGCTGTTATGCAAGATATCCAGGACATTGTGGAAAATATGAGATCTAAAATGTGCCATCAGGTTGGGGTTTTTTTTAAAGACTGAGATTGGGATTTTTATCGAGATGCTGGATGAAGATTGGATAATGGAGTTGGAGAAATCTAAGGGAGAGAGTGATCTGCAAGCCATAAGTAAAACTGATCTCCTGGTGGAATGCCATGAAAAGAACCTGGAATCTGTGAGGGGGGCAGTTGGGCTGTTTGATTCTTTCAAGAGGAAAGCTCTGCACATTGTGGGGATATGTAACTGCTTTGGTTTATTTTGAAGTGGGATAAGGGTTGAAGAATGTTCATCTGGTTTGCTTTAAGGATTTGATTGATGCTATTTGCCTTTAAAGATTTGGATTTACTGTTTTGAATTGTCTTTGTTTTTTGGGTTTATTAAGATTGGGATTATTAAAATTGTTGTACTATTAAGTATAATAGCAGACAACTTATGTGCTTTTTAATTTGATTCTTATTATAGTAGACAGAAATGTATAGAATAGTGGTAGGAAGGGAATAATTAAATATTTTTATCTTTTGGAGGGGAGAAAGATGTTTAGGAGGTTTCTATGAACTTTTTTTTCTTTATTTTAATATAAGGGGGAGGAGTAACTGTACTTAGTGCTTTTTATTATGTGTTAAATGGAATGAGTTATAGAAATAATGTGGTGCTTTCGTTTAATATAGAATAAGAGATTGATTATGGAAATTTTTGTATATCCTTGCTGTTAAAAGTCGGAAGCCACACCTTTTTGTAAATTTGAAAAAAAATCTCTTGTGTTTCTGCACTTTTTTAGTTTTTTTCTTTCTTTGTAGTTTTTTGGGGTTTTTTGTAGTTTTTATTCTTCTCTTGAAATCTAATAAAATTTACTATTAAAAAAAAATAACAGGTGACAGCAAGGAGGAATCTTCAACATTAGACCATTCTTTCATCACATTCTAACCTCTGCTGGGAAAGTGATAAAAGTTCTTGTGCAATGACACAATGACAGCAGAACGTCCTTACAAACAAAATACAGTTAAAACTGGCAGAGGTGGGAAGACACATCTCATTAAATCTAGCACAGCCTTTCTCAACCTTGTGACCTTGGAGGATCCCTTGAAATATTTTCCAGGCCTTGGGGAACTCCTGCACATTCAGGCTCAAATATAGGCCAGAAGTTACAAAATTATTATATTTGTTTCATGGGTAGGCCAGTATATATGCATTAACAGTGTTCTTAAACTGAAAATAAAGAATGAAACTTACCTATTTAATGTGAAGTTGCCCGAATTTGAAATAATTTTTTAAATAAATCATGATCTCCCAGGGAACCCCTAGCGACCCCTCACGGAACTCGAGAGGACCACGGAACCCTGGTTGAGAAACCCTGCTCTAATGAGTTAAACATGGATTAAGGTGGTTTGAGGGCCATCCCAGACAGACAGTGTATAAATTTGAGATTTATAAAGCACTTCCAGGGCTGATGGATGGATGTATTTACTTACTAACTAATTATGTTTTTATATCACTGTACTTCCCGAGGACTCATGGCAGTGCACAATTAAAATCAAAACATACCACATCAATTCAAATAAATCAATATAATTAATAAAACCCAATAGAATAACATATCAATAATAAAGTGAAACTAATATAAATAGGCATCCAATGACCAGAAGTCAACACCCAAATGCGCTCTGAATAGCCCCATTTTCAAGCCTTCCTGAAGTTCAGGAGCAAAGGCATTTTCTGGATTTCTGGTGGGAGATTGTTCCAAAGGGTGTCAGAAAAAACCTCGTTTCTCACACAGGGGAGAAATCTCCTACAGGGGAGGTGCCCACAACATGCCCACCCAGGATGAATATATCAGACAGGTAGATTAGTCCAGTGTTGTAATGAGTATTCATTCAGAAAAGCTCCAAATCCAATTTCCAAATCACCATCTGATTTTATAGCCTAAATAAGAGAACTAGAGATTGCAAAAGTTTCCATTTTTATTTTTTTTCTAATTGGCTTAACAAAGATATTGCTGAAATAGGGGTTTTGGAATGTATTGTGGCAATGTAACGCACGTAATTCTGTAGCACAGTAGATTGCTTCATCTCTGTGATCTCACAATTCATGATGTCAGCTGGTTGTCATGGATACTTAAACCAGATTTTTTTCCCCAAGCGCTTCCTTTTTTCCATGCATGGACTTGGTTGTATAAACAAAATCTGGCCTGAACAAACTGGCCAAGCTCTCGTTCTGAAAGGGAGTTTTAAGAGCTTGGGTGTCAGCTGGATACCCCTCTGTTGGGTTTCCTACATAGAGATGATGATTTCATATTTATTTGATAAACTGCCCTGCTTTTCCTTCAGTAGTTTCACATTTTTACTTACTTTTATTTTGCCAATCTATTATAAGAAACCAAGTGCATCACGAGAACTAAAGTGAATGCTTTCCTTTATTCAGAAAACCATGACTTAACCCACTGAAATGGAGTCCTGCACAAAACCACTGAAATAAAAAAACGGAGATTATTCTGAGGAAGAGAAAATAGGAAAGCACCGAGGAAGAGAATGTACATTGAAATTGAAATTGAGAATGAAATTGCAGGGCTGAAAGCTGTAATCGTTGCACTTTACTTAACTAAAAGCATTAGCTGATTAAAACTTGCTCACAGTTGTCACTCAGTGGGATTCCGGATGGTATGTGATTACTTTGGGGGCTGTTTTTGTTCAAATACATAAGCATCTAAGGAAATGAAAAAGAAAATATTAAGAAAGTGTTTCCTTCTAATAACAGATTGCTTGCGTTCCTTTTATATTATCAGATTTCTGTTTGCTTTAATGCACAAAATAATAGAGAGAGAGAAAAGGGGGGGGGGGGAGAGCCAGTGCGATGCTTTGACTGTTAGACTGGCACCAAGGAAGACCCAGGTTCAAGCCCCTCTTCAGCCCTGGAGGTTCCCTGGGCAACTTTGAGCCAATCGCTCTCTTCAGCCCAGCCTACCTCGTGGGGTTGCTGTTGTGGGGAACAATGGGAGGAGGGAGCTCTCTGCAAGCCACCTTGAGCCCCTGAAGAAAAGGCGGGATAAACAGATAAAATGATAAAAACGAAGACAGAATACATCAGAAAACACCTACTTTTGCAAAGACACCAGTCCTTTACCTCCCAGAGTAATCTTGGTCAGTCTTTCCATTATATCAACAGAGAGCCAATTCATAAGCAGAGAGGAAGCACATATCATAAATCCAGCACTCCGAGTCCAGTGTGGCACAGCCTTTCTATTGTAATCAAATAATCTTTTTTGCTACGCCCCTTGCTTGATAAATGCATAGTTCTTCACATGATGATAAATTCCAAATTCTCAGTATGTAATTCAGCATCACATTGACATCTTCCTCTTCCCAAAACTGTACTAACAAACTTACGGATATTAAATAAAAATGGGACGGTTGTGAGATAAGTTGCCCCCATCATATACAGTACCTAACTATTCCCACCATCACTTTATACTTCTAGCAAAATGAAGTTGACAACCAATCCATTCTAAACTTATTATGAGGTGTCCAAAAAACTTGAAAAAATATTAATCTCATCTGAAGTTCATAAGAAACACGTTTAATGTTGTTAAAACACTGAACTATTTATTTGTTTATATAGGATGCTTCCAGTTTTTCAGTAATAAATAGTAAGTTATCTTATTGTCATGTACAGTTTCCCAAAGCCAATTCATGATGAGGATTTACTCTGAAATGTCATTAAATTTTGATCAATTGCTGATGAATCCATATGGTGCATTAACTAAAAAAGCTTCATTTGTTGTCCTAATGGTTTGGCATGTGATTAATCCTATCAGATAAACAATCCTGTATTGTCTCTTGCAAAGCCTCATCATGTCTAGCAGCCCTGGAGAATTTTGAGAGCATTTGGAATTATGAGGGCCTGCGGTGGCTGAGGTCACAAAGGGGCAGCCTTTGAAAACTTGCTGGTCAGCAATGACCGCTGTGATGATTTTTTTTAAAATCCATTCAATTGTGTCCGATTCTCAGAGACTGCCTGGACAAGTCCCTGCAGTTTTCTTGGCAAGGTTTTTCAGAAGTGGTTTGCCATTGCCTGCTTCCCAGGGTCGAGAGAAAGTGACTGGCCCAATAGCCAGCCATAAAATGCCCATTTACCATAAAGTGAAGTTGCTCCTTTCCCCAGCTAATATCCCAGGAGTGGCTTTGTATGCCCCCTGTCAGCCCTTCAAGGTAGTCCAGACAAGAAGCACCAACCATGAGTACTAACACTACTTGTATTACAAGTTACAGTGACAGAATCTTGCAAGTCTGAAAGCATTTCTCCCCTCCTTTACTTTTACTTTCCAGAAAACTAGGGAGGGTCCCTTCTGAGACGCTTCCCACACCCCTTTTGCTTCTGTGGGCTGAGATACCATGACAGTTGTCTAGCCTGCAGTTCTTCCTCCTGTCTCCCCAGGTCACTGCCACATACCATTACACCTCCAAAACATTGCAAGAAATAAATTTGATGCTTAGCTTTATATACATCTGAATATGGAGGAGGAGAGAAAGGAAAAGGGGTAGACAGTATGGGAAAAAATGCTGGGATACAGAGGAAGGTAAAAGTTGGGAAACTAAAAGAGATGAGTGAATGATATGGGTTGATGAGAATGAAAAAAGGGACTGAAACACCTTAGGCCAAAAGAACAGTAGTTTCGTATGTATGTTGGAATTTTTATCAACTATATGTTGATATTATTTCTGTTGTACAGCTGGCAGCAGGCTTAGCAGTTGCTTTTAGCTTTGCATAATTTACATTCTCTAAAACCAACAGAAATGTTGGAGTACTTACAAACCCAAACAGGAGGGAGAAGGTTTATACACACAGAACACACATAGTGGCAGAAAAATCCATTTGCTCTTAGAGGGAGGAAAATTACTCTATGGCTCAGTGTCTTTCAGTTTAAATCAATTAACTACACTAAGTCTGGAATTAATTTAGGGAAATACAAGAAATACTGTTTTTCATCAGTAAGTAGATTTTTGTTCTGTTATGGTTGTGAACAGCAACCTTTCTATTTCTTAAAATTGGTATGTTAAAAGTATATGCAAACACTTGAAGTAGCGATGAGAGCACTTACTAAGGTACTTATTTTGATGATGCCTTTTGTTTATTGTAGTGTTTTTTCTGTTTTGCTGTGGTTTTCTGTGCTTCAGGACTGGCCACATATTGGACTGTTACCAACAGTATTGTGGTAAGTGACCAATGTGAAAACGTAAATAGTTAAATATTGCACCATACATCAACTGCCAAAATTATTTTGCACTTTCAGATATATTAATTACAACATTCTCATCAATGTAAACTTAGAGCCATAAAACATTTCAAGCCACTCAAGTTTTATTCAGGCACTTTTTTTGTTTTGTTTACAAGCATCTGCAGCAGAATCAGCAAACTCTATGATTCTCAAATAAAGTATGCTTCTGAAATCTATTGCATGGTATTATCCCATGGGAAAATCTCACTGGATCTTATAGGATATTTGGAAGGCTAATTTCCTGGAGTATACATTGCTTCAGTAGGATTGTTATCCTGAAATGCAGAATATAAATAGGAATGAAGAGAAAGGAAAGTTATAGAGCAATTCCCCTTGAGTTTTTCATGCTGCTCCTGGCTTGGTTGGCTGGAGGGAGTACTGGTCACCTCAAGAAAGGTTCTCTGAGTTGTGAGATCAGGAGTGGTCAGGATACTCTCAGGACAGCTCAAAAATGTTTCTAAGGTTTCGGGGGTGAAAATCATACCAGTGTGGAAATGCTTCTACATGGAAAAAGTTCTAGAATTGGAAGGATTTGGAGCAAAGCCAGAAAGAACAGAAAGCATATTACCCCTGAAATGTACTTTGAGAAATAGCAGTGCTATTTGTGTGAGTGGTTCCAGCTCACATGGTTTCTATCTAGGCTCTTCTGTCAGCCCTTCTTTGCACAAAACATGACCTGCATAAAAGGCACTTGCATCTGTCTTCTATTCACCAGTCCGCCTTTACAGAACCCTAAGCATATTCATACATAAATAACTTCTGTATTGTTGTGTGAACTGGGTTGCTGAGCTCAGTGGAATGAAGTAAGTACAGTTTACTCCTCTTACAAAGACTGGGTTTGGAACTGCAGTTTTAACCTGAACAGGTAGCTCATTCCAAAAGAAGAGAATATATGTAGCTCAGGGTTGAACTGTGGAGTCCTTGGTGCTCTCTGAGCTTGGTTGTTTGCTTGCAGACTTTTCATTACCCGACTAGGTAACATCATCAGTGCTAATGATATTATCTAGTCAGGTAATGAAATGTCTGCAAGCAACCAACCAAGCTCAGAGAGCACCAAGGACTCCACAAGTAGCTTATTGCCCCCATCCTTTGGCAAGCAATAGCACTGGAAAGATACAGAAAGATTCTACCACATCTTGGTAGAAATTGTTTTGGCATATCATTTAAATGCATGTGATTCCTGTTTAAACACAGTTGCCTCCAAGCTGGCAATATATTGTTTATCAACAAATGCATAAAGTTAGCAATCCTTGACATCTCAGTTTTATATTCCCAGCAATATATTCAGTTAAATATATTACTTCAAAATATAATCCCAAGAATGATTTCACTAAGCTGGACTTGTTTGCACTATTGGATTGTTGACTTCAATGGAAAAAAAAAGGAAAAGGTACCTTTACTTGGAATGTAATGAGAAGAAAGTGGGAATAGGTGCAGATGAACATTCTACCTCCTGGACTCTCAAAATCTTAAAAAGACTGTGACTCAGAATCAGTATTAATGGAAGAATTTGAAATTTCATAATTTAGGACCTGGCTAACTTTGTGTGGTCCTGCTCCCAGTGCTATCTACCCATCCAATAAGATGGGGGAGGAAGATCTCTCTTCAGGTCCCTGTATTGAGACAATGACATCATCAGGGACATCAAAACCAGACCTTCTCTGTTTCTACCACTACCACCGCATTCCCCTTGTGATTAGAGTAGCCCCAACCATTTAGCAATTCAGAAGGTCATCCAGACCCATTTGCTTCAGGAAGCCTTGAAATGGGGATAGGCCCACCATCAACTTGTGATTGTCCTTTGAGAAGTAAAAATGATATTCTGATTTCATGCTGTTTTAAAAAGAACAATCCTACCTAGTCCCATAGAATTCAAAATTCAAATACATAATTTTATGAAAATAATCCAAAGCACCACTAAAACAGGTTATGTTGTTAAGCGGTTCAACAGATAAATAGAATTTCCAGTCACCCTTCTAAAAGTAATATGGAACTGGCAATACACATCCCAGTGCCACGAGATCATTTTTAGTTAACAAGAACCTTAAAACCTAATATTATTAATTATTAATTTTAGGAGCTGCTAAAATGCAAGCCAAGCTTACAAGCAGCCTGTTAGGTCATTGGCATTTATACTGTATTTGGATGAATAACAGTGCAAGGGCATATATGTCCATACTTGTATATACTAAGAGAGTCTATCCAATGCTTAGGAAGGTGGTCTTACCAAAATTCTGCTTCCATGGACCCAATATCATCTGTCCATGATGCTTCAATTTAAGTTCCAAAAAACTGAATTTGTTGGAATGAAGAAAGCTAACAAGCATGAAGCTTAATAAAAAATGAGGAACTTTATGATGCTTTGCAGTCTTTGACAGGTGAGTTTGCCTGTGTCTGTTGGAAAAATAGAAAAGAGCATTGCTATTCAGGATATGAAACCAATTTTATTCATTTTTGTAGAAGACAAATCTGGTAGTCAGTTTGAATTGACTATTCAATGTGTTCTTTGTAAACCACCTATGGTTAATCCAAAGTAGATACAGACAAATTTCAATGAAGATAAATATATTGCTAAACAAAGTACTGATGGGACAGATCAATAGATCACCCTGCTCAAGCAGACCTCTGAAGGACCTGAGGGACCGCCTCATCCCCAGAACGTCGACCCGCCCCACCCGGTTATGCAGAGAGGACTTGCTTTGGACCCCGTCTGTAAAAGAATTCCATCTGGCGGGGTCCAGGAGGCGGGCCTTCTCGGCAGTGGCACCCGCCCTTTGGAACATTCTGCCCCTGGAGGTGAGGCAAGCCCCCACACTCCTGACCTTCCGAAAACAATTGAAGACCTGGCTCTGCCGCCTCGCTTGGGATGGGAAGGGTAATAGCTCCTTTTGGGGGTGGCTTGCGCCGTAGAGCTCTTTTAAATATAACATCATAGCCTCTTGGATTTTATATATTTATATACCAGAATGGTATATTGTATTTTACATGTTTTTAATAATTAACTTTGTTGTAAACCGCCCAGAGTCCCCTTGTGGGGGGAGATGGGCGGTGATATAAGTTGAACAAATAAATAAAAAATAAATAAAAATACTTGCAGTCTCATCCCAGCATTTCAAGTAGCTGGGAGAAGCTTCTGGGCATGCTCTGCAGCCTCCATTGATGTTTCTTGTCCGCTACTGAAAGTCAGATTAAGTCAGCCATTGGAAGTGAAGAAGTGCAGAACATGCACGGAAGCCTTTCCTGGCCATTGGAGTGCCAGACAGAAGTTGTGAAGCACCTTGTCAAGGCAAACTGAATTTCCTCTTCAGCTGGGTGGGAATTATATTGACTCCATGGCATTAAGTTCTTCCTCACAGCAATCCTAAATTGCCTCTCACAGGCCTACAATTTGCAGAGAATAATGATATTTTTGCATATTGCACTGTTTCCAGTTAGCTTCCAAGGATTCTGTTAATTACCTTTGAATACTGAAATGAGTAATTCCAAATTTTTGTGCCAGGAGAAATTAATATGTCACAAGAGATGCATTCAGTTGTATTATGAAGTATCAGCCTTCAGGTTAGGTCAGGTTAGGAAACAGACACACTGCAAGGATTCCAGGAATGCTACTTTATAGTTGTAAGGTATAATAACAGAATCTTTCAAGATTTCCTCTATGACCTCTCTTATAGGAAACAGAATCAAGGCTGGTTCTTTTGAGTTTCTTTCTCATGCTTTCCACCTGCTCAGGACTGAGTTGTTGTTTTTCCTCCCTTAACAGCTCATCCCTTCCTTCACTGGGTTATCTCCACATTCCTTTCCATGAAGTGAATATAAATAATGAAGTGTTACACAGAAGAGGTTGCCTGTTGAAACCCTGCATGATTTAATGCTCTGATCTTTAACCTTTCAAGTCTGCCTCCACTAGAAGCAGACAATTCTTCCTGCTACCATTTCTGTGGATACTGTAGGAGCATCCAGTCATCCCCAACAGAGTCCCAATTCAGAGAAGGCTGCATGGCCTCAAATCAGCCACTCACATTTCAGCCTAATATATTGTGCAAACCCTACCAGTATGGTTGGTTTGCAATTTGATGCATCCTGCAAACCCAGAAAAGTGGCTTGCATAAACCATGGTCAGGTTAACTATGGGTATGTGTGTCATATAAACACAGCCACTACCTTCATGACTGTTTGTGGTTTATCCTGTGCAGAGCAAAATTGTCAAGTCTAGACTGTGGAAGTAGTTTGGGATGAACGAAGCACTATTTATTTATTTATCATACTTATATCACCGCCCATCTCCCCCCACAGAGGGGACTCTGGGCGGTTTACACAAAGTTGACAATTAAAACATATAAAAGCATATAAAATACCGTACATAAATGTATATCTGGGGAGTCTTTGGTGCTCTCTGAGCCTTGTTGTTTTCATGCAGACGTTTCATTGCCAGGCTAGGCAACATCTTCAGTGCGAAAAGGGAGTGGAACTTGCTGTCTGTTTATATACCCTGGCTTGTCCTGCCTGTGTTGGTGGGGGTCTTGTACTCTCCTTGGTAGTTCCTTGATTGGGCTGTTGTGTGCTGTTTGGGTGATTGACTGAGTTAATAGTTCCTTGATTAAGGTCTATTGTGTTGTTTGATTGCTCCTCTGCTGCTAATCTTGCTGTTAATCTATGCATATCTTGTTGTTGATTGCTGGCCCAGGGGTGTTCTGGTCTTCTGGCTATTCTATTGTCTCTTATGAATGGTATGTAAATGTTGTTAACTTCTATGTGTCTGTTGATGGCTGCTTTGTCTGAGTGCTAAGCTTCCAGGAATTCTCTAGCATTTTTGGATTTGGCCTGGTCTAATATGCTCACAGTTTCCCAGTTGAAAGTATGGTTAAGTCTGTCCATGTGTTGTGAGATTAAGGAGTTTTCATCATGTCTTCTGACTGCTAGTTGGTGTTCGTGGATGCGTTCTGCTAGTCTTCTGCCAGTCTGTCCTACATAGTGGCTGTTACAGTCCTTACACTGTATGTTGTAGATAACTCCTGTTTTTTCTTCTTGGGCTACTGGGTCTTTTGGTTTACTTACAATGTTCTGAAGGGTTTTCGTTGGTTTGTGTGCTACAGTGATGCCGTGTGGATGTAACAGTCTATTAGTAGTTTCTGAGATGTTTCTGATGTATGGCAGTGTAATCCTTTTCATAGCTTCTGTTGGTTTTGCTGTGGTGGGTTGAGTGGTCAGACACTTTTTGTTAAAGTTGTGTGGATATCCATTTTGCTGGAAGATGCTATATAAGTGGTCTGTTTCCTTTTTCTGGTGTTCTGGGTTGCTGCAGTGTGTTTGTGCTCGTCTGAATAGTGTTCTTACACAGCTCCTCTTGTGTGAGGTTGGGTTATTGCTTTGATAGTGGAGCACTTGGTTAGTGTGGGTAGATGTATATCTATATAAATTAATTAAATATATAAAACCCAGGAGGCTCTGATGTTAAGTTTAAAAGAACTCTACGGAGCAAGCCATCCCCAAGAGGAGCTATTACTCCTCCCATCCCAAGCGAGGTGGCAGAGCCAGGTCTTCAATTGTTTTCAGAAGGTCATCAGTGTGGGGGCTTGCCTCACCTCCAGGGGCAGAATATTCCAGAGGGCGGGTGCCACTGCAGAGAATGCCCGCTTCCTGGACCCCGTCAGATGGAATTCTCTTGTAGACGGGGTCCGTAGCAAGCCCTCTCTGCATAACCGAGTGGGGCGAGTCGATGCTTTGGGGACGAGGCGGTCCCTTAGGTAACCTGGTCCCATGCCATGTAGGGCTTTAAAGGTGACAACCAACACCTTGAATTGGACCCGGAAGCAAACTGGTAACCAATGCAGCTCGCGAAGTAGAGGTGTCACATGTGCCGATCTTGGGGCACTCATAACTACACGCGCAGCCGCATTCTGGACCAGTTGAAGCTTCCGGATACTCTTCAAGGGTAGCCCCATGTAGAGTGCATTACAATAGTCTATATGGGAGATGACCAGGGCATGAGTGACTGTCCGGAGGGCGTCTCGGTCCAGGAAAGGGTGTAGCTGGCGTACAACTCGAAGTTGTACAAATGCCCTTCTGGCCACGACTGCCACCTGCTCTTCAAGCAGGAGTCGTGAGTCCAGAAGGACACCCAGGTTCCGCACTGTGTCTGAACGGGGTAGTGCCACCCCGCCCAGATCTAAAGATGACAACTCTCTGGATCTCGAGGCACCATCAATCCACAGCCACTCCATCTTACCAGGGTTCAGCTGAAGCCTGTTGTTCCCCATCCAGGCCCCCACAGCCTTCAGACACTGAGAAAGGGCAGTCACTGCATCACTTAACTCGCCCGGGATGGAGATATATAGTTGAGTATCATCAGCATATTGATGATACCTCACCCCGTGTTGGCGGATGATCTCACCCAGCGGTTTCATGTAGATATTAAATAGGAGAGGGGAGAGAACCGAACCCTGCGGCACCCCACAAAGTAGGGGCCGAGGGTCGGATCTCTCATCTCCTATTACCACCGATTGGGATCAGCCCTGGAGGAAGGAGGTGAACCAGCGCAAAACCACGCCGCCCACCCCCAACCCCCTAAGCCGTCCCAAAAGGATACCATGGTCAATGGTATTGAAAGCGGCTGAGAGGTCAAGAAGAGCCAGGATGGATGCACTGCCTCCATCCCGCGCTCGCCAGAGATCATCAGTAAGTGCGACCAATGCAGTTTCTACCCCATATCCCGGCCTGAACCCTGACTGAAAGGGGTCTAGATAATCCGTATCATCCAGAATCCTCTGGAGCTGTAATGCCACCACTTTCTCAACCACCTTCCCTAGAAAGGGGAGGTGGGAGACGGGACGAAAATTGTCCAACACTATAGGGTCCAGTGATGGCTTCTTGAGGAGGTGGTGCACCAGCGCTTCCTTAAAAGCCGCCGGGAACACTCCCTCTCCCAAGGATGCAGTAACTATCGCATGGACCCAACCACATGTCACCTCCCTGGCTGCTTTCACCAGCCAGGAGGGACATGGGTCAAGATGACAAGTAGTGGCCCTTACAGTCCGGAGGATCCTGTCCACTTCCTCAGGCCCAACAGGATCAAACCGTTCCCAGATAATCGGGCAAAGACATTCCCTTGGCATCTTCCCAGACCATGTATCACGCTTGGAGTCCAACTTAGAACGGATCCGAGCGATTTTATCCGTCAGATGCTCTGAAAATTCCTCCGCACAGCCCTGAAGGTGGGTCACCGGCCCCACCTTACCTAGGAGAGATTGAGTAATCCTAAACAGGGCCGTCGGGCGGCATTCTGCGGATGCAATAAGAGCGGAGAAATATTGACATTTCGCCACTCTTACCGCCACAAGGTAGGCCTTAACCGCGGCTCTAGCTTGTGTTCGGTCGGGTTCGGTCTTTGTCTTCCTCCAGTGGCGCTTTAGACATCTCTTAACCCTTTTCAGCACCCTCAACTCCTCTGTAAACCATGGGGAGTATCGGGTCGGATGGGACAAGAGAGGCCGCATAGGCGCGATCCTGTCCAAGGCCCCGGCCACTTTCTTATTCCAAGCTGTGGCCAGGACCTCCGCTGGATCGTGCAGAAGATCCTCGGATATAACCCCCAGCTCCCTCTGAAACCCTATCGGGTCCATTAGTCGCCGGGGGCGGACCGATCGAATAGGTCCAGCCTCCCTGCAGAGTGGGGCAGCATATGAGAATCTAAGGGTCACCAGGGCATGATCCGACCATGACAACGGGGAAAGATGCAACTCTCCCCCCAGATCACCTTGCCACTGCTCCGACAGGAAAACCAAGTCCGGAGTGAGACCACTGTCTCGAGTTGGGTCCCGGATAATCTGGACCAGGCCCATGGCTGCCATGGTAGCCATGAACTCCCGAGCCGTCTCCGAGGCACGTCCCAGGGATGGCAGGTTGAAATCCCCCAGAACCATAAGTCTGGGGAATTCCACCGCTAACCCCGAAACAGCTATAAACAACTATAGAGCTAGACTGCAGTTAGGACGAAAAGAGTGAGCTTTTAGGACAAACCAGGATATGGAATCAAATAGCTAGGGATACAAGAAAACACCCAAGAAGTCCTTGGAATGTTCTACTGACATAGGAAGTCCTTCTTGTCTTTATAGGACTATGCAAAGTTCTGAAGAGGGACTTCACTTTGGTGATGCTTTGAGTGAAGCACTCTTTCAAAGTTGTTTCCAATGCAATATGCTCTCCCTGCTACATTGCTTTCTTCCAATGGTTTATGGTTATTACAGTGAGCTACTGGAAGTGTAAGATGGTTAAAAGCATGCTCAGAAGCCTCTTCCCATTATTGAACATACCATAGAAAGTCATCAGAGCAATGCAAAGCATGAACTGAATCATCAAGGCTTCACAAGATGATGAGGGTCCCCTCTGAAGTGTGGCCTTGACAAAATGAATTGCTGTCCCCTCAAGCTGCCCCCTTATGCAAATTATTAAATGATCCAGTAACCAAACTGAGCTAATGAAGAAGCCACCACTTAAAGCTGAAAAAATTATCAAGGGGATAGCTACATACAAATTCAACAGTTCTTGAGAAAAGCCTCACTGTAGCTGAGTCAGGACCTTTGCTCCAGCACCCAATCCTCTGGACTGCTACTGTGCAAACTAGGAATTATGGGTATGATATGCATACATGTATATGGGAGAGCTTGCAATAAGTTTAATTTCCTTTTCCTTTCTGAAGTCCTTTCTCCTTTGGTGCTTGGGAAGTGAGCCATGTTGCATGAGATTCTTCAGAGGATCTTCTCTATTCATGTATCAGTGTAGTGATGATGATGAAAGAATCTTTTGTGAAGCTGCCTTGGCCTGCAGTATTTTGAGTGGAGAGCAGAACCTGGTAAACTCACCCAGTTTATTATGTTGAAGGGTCCCCAGAATAAGATTTTAGTTTGCTATGTCTGACTGGCACTATGTTGGGGAAATCTGACTTAATATAGTGTGCTCTAGTGGATTGTCTGCCATTGCTCAGTGACATTTATTATAAGACTTCTGGAACACTGTAATAAGAAACAACTGAATTTGATTCCAATGACAGTCCAGACTGAAAACACATGGTGTTGCTGTATTTTGAAAACACATGGCATTGCTGTTTTAAAGCCAAGGAAACAGATTATCTGGCATTCTAGCTAATAACCATCTTTCATGGATGTTAATATGGGGTGTTCTTTTGGAAGTTTTAGTTGAAAATCTAATTACAGCTGTTTTGAGCTATACAAGCACTATTTTACCACAAGTAGATTCATTATTGAAAATAACTCTAGCTTAATAGGTTTTGAAATGCTCCACATATCAGGGGAAGGTATTCCTTAAAGCAGCTGTATCGAATACTGCTTGTTGTGACATGCACAGCCAGCTAGCCCACATTCCAGACACGATGCAAATGAGACATGGATCTTGATCACATATAGAGTCAGATTATCCTTGTCCCTCCCTCTGCTGGAGAAAGAGATTTTGGAGTCCTTTAAAATCAAGATGCAGAATTTGAGGAAGGAATTCTGGCAGATTTAATCTCAGTGTGTCCTTCTCCCTCCTCCATTTCTTAACTCCACTGCCAACCAATCCTTGCCTTTTCCTTCCCACTCAAATGACATTCTCCCCCCTCCCCAAAGATGTTTTGAGCACCCATACATTTTAGGATTATCCCAACTCCCTTGATGCCTCTCTCTTACTCCTTAGTAGTGCTGCTTTGGCTACATAAGAATGGGATTACTCAAGCCATTACAAGAGTATAAGTGAGACCTGTGCCAAAATGTTACAACATGCTATGCTTTTTTCCAGGCAGGCTTTCAGCCCCTCCTCACTTCCCAGTTTTCTGTTTTTCCCAACATATTCCACTTTCACAAAGCATGTTCAGTTTATATTGTCCTACGTGCCAATCAGTCATGCTTATGTGTTTTGTGCTGAGCGCTTGAAAAAGGAATACATCTGAAACACATTGAGTGTGATTAATAAAGTTTTCCACACTAGTGCTTAGGGTTCCCTTCCCTTTCCCACCCCCACCCCCTTTGGTTTTTAGTGCCTGTCTTCTTTTCCAGGTTCAATTTTTCTTGCCCATTTTAAATTTTTTTGGGAGGGAGGTGAATTAATGGTATTGATGCATAGCATGAATGAAGACATAAATTTAGTATATTTAGTTGATTTTTATTAGTTATTGGATCCAAAAAAAATTCTAATGTAAGTCAACATAACTTAAAAAAAACACAGCTAGGACCACTTGTATTGAAGGAGTTAAAAAAGAAAGAACTGGCTAAATAAAGGGCGGGGGAGGGGGCGGGGGAGGAAAAAGAGAGACAGGACTGATTTTTTTTAGTCTTCTCCTGGAAGTTTATCTCAACAATTATTCTGTCTGGCTGATTCGGGGGGAGGGGGAGTCCAGAAATGTGGAAACAGGCAACCCTTGAGAAGCTTGCCTTCATGATTCATTTGCAAAGGTTCTTCTCTGTCTTCTTTCTCTGGGACTATGGCAAGGAGTAAGTGGCAATCCATTTACCCAACTATTGATAATCTGAATGGAAAATGAGAAAGGGAGACCAGTACGTTCATAGGAGAGTAAGCTTCCCCCTTCTCCCAATTCTTGCCAGCAAAAGTTTCTGGCATTTCATCCAGTCCACCTTGTTCCAAAGGGTAGGAAGGAGTAGCCTATTCCATTACAGGCTATTTTACAGCTTGATTAGTAGGGAGGTGTCTCAGAATATGTCCCTTAAGATTCTGAAATGCTTCTCTACCAATAGTTTCCTTCCTGGGATTTCACTAAACTGCCTGAATTAGGAGTATCTTGCTTGCTTTTCAGATTTTCCCCATGAGATGAGAAAGGCTCGCTTTTAGAAATGATAGCCAAATATTTCAAGCAAATATTGAAGGGAGCTAACAGAGTATGTAGAATTGACTGCCTATTAATGGAAAATAAATCTGCACCAAGGCTTTTATAAAACAGAAGTAAAAGGGTTATCCTGTTAATGTCAATAGGAAAGAAAGCTCTTTCAAGGAGAATCCAGAGCCTATTTCTCTGTTAAACTTAAAAAAAGCATCATGCCTCGTTTGAAATCCAGAGTGGATCAGCCCTTGAAATGTTCTTGCTGCCCAAGGTTATTTTTCACTGTATTTCAGAGATCTTGGTTTCTGCTTTAGAAATTCCATTTATAATGTTATATATATATCTCATTTTATTTTGATGTAAACTCAGTTTTCTACCAGTTTTTGTCCCCCTTTTCACATATTTCAGTTAAATGCCTTATGCACATTCATTTTAAGAACTGTATCAGAATACACCATTAAGTATAATGTAATCATGAAACATGTGTAACTTTATTTTATATTAGAGTTGTTTATTTAATAAATGCCCCTCAATCAGCCATCAAATATAATACATGTAATGTATTCAAAAAATTTTAAAAATTCCCTTCTCACCCCTATGGGTGGTATGTGTCTTCCTCAACCTCAGGTCCTCTACCAGAGGCCTGGGAGCTTGAGGGTTGCTACAGTCACTTAATACAACTAAGAAAATACTGTAGGAAGGGAATGTAAGCGTCTCAGAGTCCTGAGATGGAGTGGCATATCAATCCCAGTAAACAATCAATCAATCAATCAATCCATGCCACAAATCTCCCATTCTCCTAATTATAGGTATTTGATAAACACAGTATGTATTCTCCAGAAGTACTGTATGTTATCTGAGCTTTTATAATAGTGATTTATTGAGGTCAATGGAAGAAAGAAAGAAAGAAAGAAAGAGAGAGAGAGAGAGAGAGAGAGAGAGAGAGAGAGAGAGAGAGAGAGAGAGAGAAAATGTATTCTTAATATAAAAGATGCCTCTTGTCATTATTTACATAAGAGGTACAAAAAGTATTGCATCCCATGCTTTCCCCACCCCCAGCCTTCAAAGTCAGAAGGGCTTTAAAATTTATTGTTGTTTTACATTAATTGTTCTGGGGGGAATGGATACTAGCCCCACCAACGTATGGAATGTGGCCCTTTATGCACAGTTTACCACTGGTCCTTGAGCAACAGAAGTTGCAGCATCCTGATTTAAGTAGATTATGGAGTGGAGTAGAGTGGTAAAATTATGTTCTGCTGCATCTCTAACTTCTCAAACTGAACTTACTGGTGATAACAAAAACTTTATTAACAAAACAAACCACCATCCCAGTTTGCCAAATATAGAAGTTATAAACATTGTATTAACTTAATCAGCCCTGCTAAATTAAGCTGTGGACCATAGCTTTATGGCCTACACAGTGTTTCTCAACCTTAGCAACTTTAAGACATGTGGACTTCAATGCTGGCTGGGGAATTCTGGGAGTTGAAGTCCACATATCTTTAAAGTTGCTAAGGTTGAAAAACACTGGTCTAGCATTTCATGCAGAAGAACCAAGGTGCAATCTTTGGCTTTGCCAACTAGAGCTGGATAGACTTCTGCTGAAAGCTTGGAGAACCACTGCTAGTCAGTGCTGGCAATCCAGTGCTAGAGGAATGAATGGTCTGATTCAGTGTAAGGTAGTTTCCTATGTTCTTAATCTGTGTTCCTTTGCTAAGGAAGGGATATAATCAATGTACCCCACTGAACTCAGAATATAGGACTGCACTTTTGGTCCATGGTATGAAAATCAGTAACAAGGAAATAGTTCTATAATTATAACAACAGATGAAGCTTTTTAAATTACTCTGGCTACATAAATCATCCTCGGCTATACATTTAATAGAAGTGCAGAAAAGAATAAGGGAAGAGTACATGTATATGTATGTGGGTGAGGGTGATTTTATATGCTGATTTTTTTTTTTTTAAATTCTGACAAAGAAATTTTCTGAAAAAGAAAACTGATTATTTCAGTTGAACCAAAATTTCACTTTCCAAGCAATCCCATGCATGTTTTCATAAAATCAAGAGGCATTCTAGTGAGCGCTGATCCAGGAAAATGTGCCTAGAATGAAACTTTATTTTAAATTATTTGTTAACACTTAAATCATCTGTGATAAGTGGGGAAACTGTCATATAATATTCTTAAGGATAAAAATATTCTAAAAGAGTTTCCAGAATAATTGTGGTATTAATTTGCTGCAACAAAAGGAAGAGACTTTTGCCATTTTAGCAAATTTATTATTGCAGAAACTTTCTTCGACCAGAGTTTTGTTAGATGCACCATTGAATCCATTCTGCCTTTGGGATGTTACTTCAGGAGAAATCAAAGAAAGATAAATAATGCAGACTACATAATAAATAATGTACCAAAATCGCACATGTAATTGAAAGCAATTGAAGTTAAAAGAGAACTTTCTGTCTTTCACTACTCATACTTCTAGCCAAAGTTGACTTTAATTTGTGTACTTCTCATTTGGCCTGCTTAGAAGTTAAGTACTTCTGATATACCACACAAAGTATCATTGGCAAGACAGAAGTCTGGAATAGACTTCAACTAGAATAGAGAAGAACACATTTTAGGCTAACAGGACCTACTTTGTTTTTCACAAGAATCTCAAAGTCCACCAACTGGTGTTAGCTGTAATTTAGTGCTCAAGAATGCATATATGGACTGCAAAGGGCTACTTAGTTCATCCCAATTGTGCCCTTTTCTGGATTGGGAGGCCGTTTGGATTATTGCAATGCACTCTACTTGGGGCTGCCCTTGAAGACCACTCAAAGTTACACTGGTCCAGAATGTGGCAGCGCGTGCAGTGTTGGCCACTCCCAGGTTCGCCCATGTTACATCCCTGTTGCATGAGCTGCACTGGCTCCCAGTTTCTGAGTTTGCATTCAGCACTCAAATCATTTACACAGAAAAGTCATACAATTTGCTGCCAACCTTTGTTGCATATGCATATGTAACATGTCGCCCATGTTACATCCCTGTTGCATGAGCTGCACTGGCTCCCAGTTTCTTTCTGGGTACAATTCAAGGTTCTGGTTATCACCTTTAAGCCCTACGTGGCACAGGACCAGGTTAACTGTGGGACTGCCCCTCCCTGAGGGTATCTGCCCATCCCACCAGAGCAGATGGGGTAGACATGCTCCAGGTCCCTTCCCTTAAACATTGCTACCTCATGGGTCCTCAGAAGTGTGCCTTTTCTATTACAGCCCCTGCCTTATGGAACACGTTCCCCCTTGAGATCGAACAAGTCCCCACCCCACTTAAGGCCTGGCTGTTCCCCCAAGTGCTGGGATAGGGTGAGGTCAGAGCAGGATGAGAATGTTGTGGGTTCATCAGGGGAGTGTGGTTGTGGTGCCAGGTTTCTCTGTTTTCCGTTTTGTTGTCTTTTTTGCTTTATTTATGATTTGGCAAGAGCTGGGGCTGGTGCGGCAGCTCACTCCGTCACGCAGGACTAGGGATTCGAACCTCCGAATTTGCGATCTTCTGATTGATAAGCCTGGCGTCTTACCCGCTGAGCCACCACGCCCCCTTATGATTTTACTGTATTGTTTTTATTGGTTGTAAGCTGCCCAGAGTTTGGTTTTAAGATGGGCGGCTATACAAATGTTTTAAATAAATAAATAACATGAGTTTGCATTCAGCACTCAAATCATTTACACAGAAAAGTCATACAATTTGCTGCCAACCTTTGTTGCATATGGAACCATAATGAGTTTTTTTGTGGGGGAGGCTTTGTTGTTAGCCTAAGTGTAGAGGTTAAACTGGATCTCACAATGGTCAGTTTCCTCCATAATTTAAAAACCTATTTGTTTGCCCAAGCTTTCCTTTGCCTTCCTATCTGCATTTTGGTCAGCTGTCCTAGTAATTATTCAGTTACTTTTTCATTGTTTTCACTAGACTGTTATTTTTATTGAATCTGAAAATATTTTAAGTAAACTGCTTTGTTACTTATTTGAATAAAAAGCAGTATATACAGCACATAAAAAGGTAAACGTTCCCCCCACACATTTGTGCAGTCGTGTCTGACTCTAGGGCCGGTGCTCATCTCCGTTTGTTAGCCTAAGAACCAGCATTGTCCGAAGACGCTTCCGCGGTCATGTGGCCGGCATGACACACGTGGAATGCTGTTACCATCCCACGGAAGTGGTACCTATTAATCTACTTGCATTTGCATGCTTTTGAATTGTTAGGTTGGCAAGAGCTGGGGTGAGTGTGGGAGCTCACTCCGTCACACGGGGCTAGGGATTTGAACCTCCAAACTTGCAATCTTCCGATCGACAAGCCTGACATCTTACCCGCTGAGTCACCCCGCCCCTTATATACAGCACATAATTAAATATAATTTTAAAATCTGCAGAAAGCAACCTACAAACCAAGCTGATTGAACAAATGCACAACATTTAGACCTTCATTTTAAAAGGTACCCCAGAGTTCCCTGTACATACAAGCCCTTTTATAGGGACACTTTACAAATCCTGCAAATAGAGACAGAAGATAATGCAGGGACATGAACCGATAAACTGTGGGATAGAGTCTAACAAAACGCTTTATCCATATGTTTTAGGTGCTGAGTTCTGTGCAATGAAAATAACTGGTTTATTCCTTTTGGGTTGCTACAGTAAGATAGTTGCCTCCCCTGTGTTTTTAAACTGTTCTTGGAGTGATGCCATGCATATCTCCACAAAAGGGTTTTGCTTTAAAGCAAAGATTTTAAAATCTCACTAAAGTCAATAAAGTTACATTTATTTTAATGGCCCTTTGATTATCCTTTATTGGACCTTTCCTGAGTTTTAATGCACTCTTATTGAATAATTATCAACCAACCAGCCAACCCAACTAACATCAAGTTAATAAAATATTCCAAACTTCCCATACTCCAGTCTGATTTAGCAAAATGTACATATGCTATTTTTATTAGTTGTCTTTCTATATTTAAAATACCGAAGGTAATAATCTTGAAAACAAGCAGTGTGCGTGAACATAAATAATACACCCCCCAAAAAAATTATATCAAGCAGTCAGAATTGCTGTGTAATTGTCCACTGAATCCCATATTAATTAAGTCTGAGAAAACAAACAGGGTATGAGTTGCCTAAAACTGAGCAATAAACTACATTTGGCAGCAAGTAAGGCTGGGCAAAACATCCGGCACACAAACTGTTTCAAGCACAGGACCACCACTTTCAGATGGTTATGTTGAGTCTGAAATGGGTGTTTCTTGGTTGGAAAGTATTTCAAGGTGGGGAGAGTAGGAAGAAGGGAAGGCCCACAGCAGCAAAACATGGTGGCTAAGAGGAAGGAGAGGAAGACAGACACTGGGAAGATCAAGGGTAGGGTTGGATTTGCCGCTCTTGAATTCAAGGGGAGCAGGGACATGTGCCAACTTAGGGGAGGTGAAGAAAGACCAGAGGAGGGATGGGTGAACTGCCACTGATTTCCTTGGATTCAAGGCATGGCATATCCAACCTCCATGGAGTTATGGAAAAAGTCTTTGGGAAGATCAGAGGTTTGTGGATTATGTTTTTAGATTTGGGAAGGTTCCAGTTTAAAATCTTGAAGAGTTACTCCCAACGAAGTAACTCTATGTAGGCGTTAAGAAGTAAACGTGAGGGTTATCAGTGCAGCAGTAACGAAAGGAAGATGCAATTCACCTACTTCTTCCCAACATATCTGGTTTTTCTGTCCATCTTTTTGTATGATGCCTGAGGCTCTGAATGGGGAAGACTTGTCAAGATGTTCCAATTATAGCACCTGGAGCAACCAAACTGTTCCAGAGTTTGGCTGAACTGAACCACAACCCATCCAGAAAGGTCCAGTCAAACTTCTAAGCCACAATGCTTGTGTTTCAGGTTCGAAACAAGACACTCTTTCCATTTTATGCACACTCCTCCTTCTTTCTATACTGGGAATTTAATAACTCCAATTACTGAGAAATTAGTTCTGCGCTGATCAGTTTGCAAATGCAGAGCTCAGGCTGCTGAGTACACTGCCCACTGGCAGTAGTAGCTTACAGTATCATACGTGTGTAACCACTATAGATGAATTTGTTAAGTTTACCATCAGTGCAAGTCTCCCCAATTCCCAATCCTTCCATTGTACATGACCTAGAGCATAGTAATATGCCCAAATCTACTGTTTTTCTGGATTTTCCAATGATGTATGTGCAAAAATACATGGATGGTTGGTTTTGGACCTTCGAGTCAGTGCTGACTCCTGGCGATTGCCTGGACAAGTCCCTGTAGTCTTCTTGGCAACATTTTTGGAAGTGGTTTGCCATTGTCTGCTTCCTAGGGCTGAGAGAGAGTGACTGGCCCAAAGTCACTCAGTTGGCTTCGTGCCTAAGGCGGGACTAGAACTCACAGTCTCCTGGTTTCTACATACATTTATTTATTTATTTATTTATTTTGTGTCCAGATCAAACTTTACTCTGCCAAAATGTAGCCACCGCCAGAGCTTTGTCATTAGCTTGCTGTAGGTCATCGACAGTACAAGGCTGCAATAGTAATCGACACATACATAC
This sequence comes from Charina bottae, assembly GCA_023362775.1. Lineage (NCBI taxonomy): Eukaryota > Metazoa > Chordata > Lepidosauria > Squamata > Charinaidae > Charina > Charina bottae. The sequence continues at coordinate 187,174,832 of JALMGJ010000001.1, read as the reverse complement.
ACATATGAAGGGAAAACATGCACATAAACATGCAGATGCACACCAAACATCATGTTATATTACCAAATTATTGACATCTATAAATTGTGATGGTAATGTCATCTTTGTAGGTTGAAAATGCCATGATGGATGTATATGACTTTGTTTACGAAGATGTGAGAAGCAACATTTCCAGCACCAGAAGACAGGAGCTATATTCCATTCACAAGATGGTAAGTTGTTTGCTGGTTTTGGTCTAGGTCAACCTTGTCCCAGCCTGGTTCTCTTTTTCCTCTTTCTCTTCAATCCCAGAACCGCCAGCTGGGATAGCCATTGGGCAACTGACCAGTGGGGGTTCAATGTAGGGGACATCTGGTTGAGGCTTTTACAACAAAACCAGATCCAATGGCCATCAAATATTTTATTTCCACAGGGTTTCTTTCACATTTTGAATAATGTGAAACTAATAATGTTTTGGAAAAGATTCAATGCAATATAAGTGCATTTCTCCCATTGATTTAAGTGGAGAAGGTTGAATTGCTTTCTGTAAGAGACTTGAAAATATTATTAATTCCTATTGAACCCAATGGGTTATTTGTTTCCCTTTTAGAGAGTGGGAAAAAGAAAAAAACACACAAATAAATATAAAATATATTGTCATGTTTAAAAAGAAAAATAATAACAACAACCATAGAAAAATAATAGTTTAGAAGCTTGGGAGAATACAGTGTCATTCCTGGCACCAAAAGAAGGATGCTGGAACAGGCAAACCTCTATTTCAAAGTGATCAACTTTGGCTTAATCGTGCCACTTTTTGTAACAGCTACAAACCTTTTAGTTCTTCTCCATGGCTTGCTGGGGGAAATAGATTAGCAATTGGCAAAACAATTATTACAGCAAGCATCAATAATCCCACTGATTTGAAGAGATACTTTATTCTGATCTCCTACAAAGTTAATTCAAATCTATAATGGCCCTTATCAGGTGCCTAATTTGGAATGGACTGACCTGCTTTCACCTCCTTGAGCCTTGAAAATAGAATTATTTTGCTCAGTCATTAACTCACTGATTCCTACTTTTTCCTGTACTATTTACATGTGCAATATATTTCTAAATGAGGGGGAAAAGGTTACCCTACTGAAGAATGTACAGTAGAGGCTGAACTAACAGAAAAAAGTAGAAGGAAAGATGTAACATGCCATAACTGGCTGAAACTCTGCAACTCACAGTAGTAACTCTGAACGTTACAGTAGCTAACTAAATAAGGCATGAAAAATAGCAGTATTCTGAATATAGGAAAGACACTGCAAAATAAAGAAAATATTTGTGGGAGAATGAGAGTTGTGTACAAGTCCTCTACAGAAGATGACTAAAGGAAATCTTTCCCTATCAGCTCTTTTTTATAAATATCTAACGAGAGCTGAAGGAAGTAGCTGCTTCTTAGCTTATCAAGTCTTGCCTCCCTTCTGTACAAAACTCACTTTTCTTAGAACTCAAAATTCATAGCTATATTTTAGGTTTATAATTACATGGTTTTGTTGTTCTCAAAAATAACTGCAAATCCTAGATTCTGTTATGAACTTTGGCAACACACTGCTAAAACAGTGACAACTGATTTTTTTTTTATATAGCTAAGGCAACTTGCAAAATATAAATGGAATTTGGTTCCAAGCTTGCTGGGAACTAGAAGAAGATATAGAGTTTCTGTATGTTTTAATCACTGTGAAGTCTGGGAACAATCTAGTAGCAACTATCAGACCACTCAGCTAATTAAGGAAATACAATCATGGAAAACAATCATATATGTCTACTCAGAGTCCTACTAAATTCAACAAGGGCTACTTCTAAATAAGAGTGTATAGAATTATTGAAATGAATGAATGAATGAATGAATGAGGTTTTATTAAATAGTCATAGTGACCAAAATACAGTTAATCTGTTTCTGTGCCCAAGAGAGATCAGGGATGTTGCCAGGCCTTGTGTGTGTGTGTTTGTGTGTGTGTGTGTTAGATTTATTCTGGACAGTACATCTTTTAGCATGAGCAAATGCAAAGACAAATAAGATAGTTGTACCCTCTGCAGTCATGTAAAAGAGGACTTTAGCGCCATGGCAGTAGCCCTATTACGGTTCAAAATGCACCCAATTGAAATTCCAAGAGAAGCCTGAATTCATTGCATTGGGTCATCATGGCACCATTTTAGCCTAGGAGATGAAGCATGTTGCTTTTTGTGGGGAGGGGGAGCTTTTGTAAACACTTTCCATGCCCCGCTGTCATGCAACTAACAAGATCTGCATAACATGCAAGGCCAAATACCATTTAGAGATGTGTATTTCCACACCAGCCAAGGTGCTGGTTGTCACCTTCAAAGCCGTTCATGGCACAGGGCCAGGTTATATGCAGGACCTTCCTTCTCCCACAGGGTGGGATGCTTCAGGTCTCTTCTATTAAACAATATCATCTGATGGGACCCAGAAGACATGCCTTCTCCGTCATGGCACCATCTCTATGGAACAGCATACATCTCAGTTACAGACGGCCTAACTTGCTGGCCTTTCATAAAGTGCTAAAGACCTGGTTTTTCCCTTGGGCATTGGGCCAGAAAGTTAAGTGAGCCCATTTGAGAATTTTGCATGTGTGGATATGAGAGTTGCCTTGGATTCAATGTGTTTTTATTTCTGTTTTGTTAATTTGGTGTTTTTAACTTGACGTTAGCAGCCCAGAATCAGATGACAAGTGGGCGGCCATACAAACTGAACAAATAAATAAATAATTTCATGAGTAACCAACTGGAACCAAGACCATACCAACCATATACAAGAAGGAGCAAATCAGAATAACCCAAAGATTTGCAAGTAAAATAATAATAATTAAAAAATTAGAAACAAAATCAAAAGTGGGTGAATTCTTTCTCAAAAGCTTATAAGAAGTCCAATCTATTCTGTGTCTAAATAAATAATAATATGATTAGTGTTCTATTTTATTTTAGTTTCTCTGTTGTGGGAAGAAGTCACCCTTTGGCGAAACAAGCAGTATAGAAGATGAAATGTGTGCATCAGAAACTCTGGGAATAGCAGAAGAGGTAACAGAATGCTGGACTGTGAGGCTGTTCCTTTCTCTTGAGGCACCCAGTGATACTTTCCCTACAGTATGGGAGTAACATCAGAGCCCGCCCCACCATCTTTGTCCCAGGATCCTCTATCAAGCAGGTCTTCTGAGCAGCTCTCATGAGGCTAGAATATAGTGGTAAAGATTGTCACTTTCATTGTGGCACTGCAATATCTCTTGGGTGAGGCACAGTTCTAAAAATTATAGTAGCCCTGGGGATAACACCAAAGAAAAATGGCGTTCTTGCCACTTTTGAAGCATATAATGCTTGGGTGGGCAAGCTGTCTTGCAGCCCTAGGGTGCAGGATTTTAAAATTATTGCTTTCATTGGTAGGCAGGTTGATTATGTATTATCATCACCAGAGGCCGGATTATCAACTTGTTTTTACTGCCTTTTGAGAAAATTTAGGGGGATTTTAAAACAAACAAACAAACTTTCATAGCTTTATTAATCCTACTGGAAAGGAGCAGTTGAAATGAAGAAAATGTACAGCGTGTCAGTTTTGCCTCCTTTAAAACAAAAACAGGGCTTCCTCTGTTCCAGTGTCCATCTATTCAACAATTGTTGGGATTATCAGGAGTCTTAAAAAATGAATAAAAATCAATCAAATTCCAGTAAAAAGATTTGCAGCCTTACTTCCAGATCATACACATCTTTACTCAGAATTTAAGGACCTTGTGCTCAGTAGAATCTCTTCCTGTTTTGTAAGCTTAGAGAAGCCCTGAGAGAGGAGAAAGAACTTGCTTTGCAAAACACAAAATGACTCTGCAATCCAAAGTGAGTGTTCTGCTCTTTGGGCAGTTAATTAAAAAGATGCAGCAGTGAGAAAACACAGGGCCATTACAAATGAATTATGAGGGCATCTGGATACTCCATAAAACTTAGTGGTTGAGGCAGAGAGATTGTACGGAAAAAACTTTTTGGAAGAACATTTGTTCTTCCCTTTTGAGAGAACATTGGTGGGAAGAATATGATGGAAGAACCTCACTCCCTGAAAGTAGATACCTGCATTTTGGTTTTGGTTTCTCCTTTTGCTGGATCTGGAGGTGCTGCCATTCTTGCTATATCTGCTTTCTCCTTATGGCATGTTGTAGTCCAAAGGTCACGCGTGCTGACTTGTTGACGACAAAGAGATGCATATGCTTAGCTCCAGGTTCTACAGAATTATCTTTTTGGCCCCTTTCAGTCCTATACATTGGTTCCCTTTTAAACAGCAGCAACATGGTATGTCATGATATTGTCCTGTAAGCCAAAATGAGGTATTGTAGTTGATGATTTGCCATTGCAAAAACAACTACATTGCACTCCCCGTTTTCCCATCTTCCTATTAAAGTGTTCAGCATAGCAAACTATACAACCTGGCTTCATTTTGTTGTGAGCTTCCTTGCATGGAACAGGGATGGAAAGCACAAAATATAGTAAGATGACATCATGATCAATTCTGCATTACCTTATATGCCTTTCTACCAGAGAAAGGCATTTGAGGTAATGCAGAAATAATCATGACTGCACAGCATCTCACAACTCCCATAATTGAGAGAGGGGTCAAGGAATCCATTTATGCCAACTTGGAAAATCCTTCCTTGAATAGAGGTGGGGGCCTCAGGCACAATCTTTCTCCCATCTTCCTCCCTGCTTTGTCTTCTGTGCCTAGGAAGATTAAGACCATTTCACAAGCTCAACAGCAGCATGGTGATCTTAACGATCCTCCTTTAGATGATAAAAGGACTTAAAATAACATCTCAATATAACCATGACCTAGCCCCAGGTGTAAGGTCACACAGCTACCTAGAAACATATTTAGGATTCCCTTACCAACTTTGCTCAGACTAAAGAAACTCCCATAAATTAGGTAAAACTTCATTTTTATTCTGAAGATCATTTGTATTCTAAATTGTAGAATTTAAAGTGCAAGCATATCCAACAGTTCAGAGGTAATGGCATGAACATTACAGATCTCAGTGACAGCATCTTCCAAATGCTTCTTGTTTGTTTTCAAAAATAAGCTAAAACTTTTTTGGTCAAAGTCTGCTGTTATCTCTGCTGCTCACTCTTTTGCTTTGTAAATTTATTTTACTTGGTAGGTTGTCAGGTAGCCAAGACTCTGGGGCTGACAATTCTTCTTCTTAACTTTATTTCCCAGCATGATCACAATTTAATTTTTTAGCAGAAGTGGAGTTCCACTCAAGAAAATAATTTCCAATTTGTAACAGCCAAGCAACATATCATGCTAATATAAAGCTTACAATCAAATCTATATTCTTCCTTAATTAATTTCAAGCATAGGTCATAATTGTAATGAGCATCACTGTGCATGAAATGGAGAGGAAAAGGAAAGCCTTCCTTCAAACCACCCCACCATCCAGACAAATATCTCCTTTCCACTCCACAGAGGAGCATGAGGCTTAGAGAAAAATAATCTGAATCCTGATGAACAAGAACCTGACTAGGAGTAGGAAAGGCAGTACAGAGCTGAAACCTATCTAGGAATGTTGACAGGGCAGTAAATCCCACTGTTTCAATAGGGCTTATTCCCATGTGAGTGGATATTAAGCCTATTTCTTTTACACTGCAGGATTGTCTCCAAGAAATCAAACAGTTCCTGAAAAAACATATGGACATTGTCTCTGTACTGATGACCATCACAATTTTCTTCATGGTAACTCCCTGTGTTCGTGTGTGTGTGTGTGTGTGTGTGTGTGTATTCTACTTATTGAAGCAGAACTGCAAATTGAGCATGGGTATGAACTAAAGTTCTGCAAAAGTTGTATTTTGTTGAGTAAGAATTAAATTTTGGTTAAGCCAAAGGGCTGGGAGAGCTAAATCATTTGTTTGGAACCCAGACTTGTTCCCTATGGCCATCTGATCCACTTTGAGGGCCAAATCCAGAGCCCCATAAATGACTCAATCCACTCTGAATTGCTCTTGGGATGGTCCAGTCCAACACAATTTCTGGTTTTGGAGTGTGGCTGTTCTTCCACTGGTCTTTGCTCTTCATTCTTCTCCCAGCCAGCTGATGAAAGTAAGCAGAAATAATTTTGGTGTCATGGTTATCAGGGATTACAGTCTATCCCTCTGGAAAAAATGAAATGCCAGCTCCATTTTTCTGAATAAATAACACCAGTAAATACAGTCCAGTTCCAGCTTCAGGCATTTCTGTATGAAACTTCTTTGATCCATATCAGTGAATCATTGTCCTAAATCTAGCAGGAGAAGTGTTTCCATATTGGTGCTCTCTGATCTTTCTGAGGCTTCATAGTAAGATCGACATCATCATTTTAAACCAAAATGTGATTTTATTTTGGCTTAGCATGTTTTGTGGCTTAGGACTGAATTTGGCCCAGCAGTATGGCTTGTGAACCATGGTTTATGGCTTAATGCGGTATGTGAACTCAACCAATTAAAACCCCTTTGTATTAGCTTACAGTAATTGGCTCTAATAAAGGTACCATTCAGCTATGATTTTGGATTATTTTCTTTTTCTATTTTCATGGAGCAATATAGCTGTTTGTTTTCTAATATTCCATTTATTATTCTACTACATTTATAAATACAGATCTACATAATCAGATCTGCATAAATTTGCATATAGATAAAACATCTTCTTACATAAAATAATCATATTTGCTTGTTTTTGTATATACAGTACACATGTAAGTATGAATCAATCAATCAATCAATTTTTATTTCAGTCATAGACCAGCATACAACTAGTAACATAACAGTTATGCTAAAATAGAAATAAAATAAATATAAAAAGTCATATTGATAGCATAAAATAAGATAAAGATAAAATTATTAAGGTAAAATTACAGAGTACAGGTATTAAAAAGCAAAAAAAAATCCTATAAAATTACAATTAATTTTACAATGAATAATCTATATACTATAAATAACTAGGGCAAATAGATAGATAGATTGATTGATAAGTATGAATCAACATTTTAAAGGTTGCATTATTTTCTGTACATGTAAGGGCCTGCAAACACCTGCTCTATGATGGTGCTTGCCAATAGTTTCCTTTGTAAATTAGTGAAGTAAAAACAGCATTAGGTTGCCCAGTAAATAAATATAGCATTTTTAAATGATCAAGACGTTCTTCCAATGGATTAATTTAATCAATCAGCTGAGAAGCATTGCAACTCCATGCATCTGTATGTGAAATTAAGCCTCAGTAAATTCAGCAGGACTTAATTGGGTTAGATTTGCATAGGATTGGACTGTAAATGTTACATGCCAATATGCAAATATCATACTTTCTTTCTAATTCCCAGTTTGATATAGGCATTTCTTTCCCAGCTCAAATGGCAAGACAAGCTCAGGCCATACAATTAGAAATGAATTAATGAGCAATCTTTTTTAAAAAAAAAATCTACTTGGATTTTGGCACTGAGGTCAGCTAAAGTTGCTCCCCACTGCAGTTTCTTAAGATAAACTCCACTGTAATTAGTGCCTTGCTTTTTCCCCCCAAATCATGATGGTTGGATCTAAGTGTTTATGTCATATATTCTATTTTGCAGTTGGTTTAGGATTAAACTGGATATAATGGCAGAAAGTGCACACATACACATATAATCGCATCATCTGCATCTGCTTTATCCTGTTCTGTTGCTCCCTCCTCTTTTAGACCTTTATTGCATTTCATTATTGGTTTCTTTAATTGCCGGTAGCTACACTAGGGTATAAAAGAAATGGGTTGATGGGAAATTGCTTTGAGAAGAAAGATGGGATAGCAGTATAAGAATTAATATGAAAGATTACAACATTTTCTAATTATGTTTTAAGAACATAAAGTATTGATCTTCTCCTTTGGAAAGAACATTTGCCTCTTCCTCTGCATCTATCTCTCCATCTTTCATAGAATTAGTAAGTGTGTAACAATGCTTTGCAAGTCACTCCTTTCTGCTAATGGTATGCAATGTCAACCCATTGATCAGCATTTTTCTATTTACAAGGACTACCTCTTCCCACTGAAATGGCCTTTCCAGCTGAGATCTAGTCAGCAGGTGTTATTCTGTGGACCAAGTTGAAGCTGGTTTGAACAGCAGAGCTGGTTCAGCTATTGCTTAGAGCAACTTTTTGGCCATTTGCTCCAGGACTATGGAGCCTTTTCCTGGAAGAGGTGAAAAAGATCTCTTTGCTTACTTTTCTGAAAGGCTTTCCTCTTCTAAATCATTTCAGTAATTGATTATTTGGGCTTACAGAATGGATTGAGCATTTTTATATACTGAGGAAGGAGAGGAGATAAAATGTGTGTGCGTGGGAGGATACATGGATAGATGTTGTGTGGGGTGTGGATGTGGCTTAGCCCCACATGCTTGTGGCTTTGACATGCATCCTCCAACAAGTTATCCATGAGAAAATATGGACCTTGGTCTGAAAAAGTACCCTATTCCTAATTCAAAAGGCTGGTTTTGTTTTAATTGCATTTTGTTGCTGCTGTTCTGATAGCTTGGAAGAACAGTGCAGAAATATTCTCTTTAACCTGTATATAGTATATTCAAATGTTTGTTTCCTTTTCATTTATTTATTTTGTCTAGATTTATGGGATGGTATTAACTTCATTCCTTTGGTACTCTATCCATTGTAAGAACAATTTGGATCGGAAGGGCAAATATGTTCTGGCAAAGTTATCAGAAACTGGCTTCTGACCTGCGCAGGAGGAGGACCAGGACTTTCCACAGATGTGATTGGACAGTGAGTGATGCTAACTCTCCTCATCGCCTTCCCCCCCCCCCCACAAATGACCCGTTTCCAAATATAGTTGTGCAAACAGGCAACCAAGAAGCCTGCACTATCTGTTGATAGGCTGTTCAAAATGGTGCTCAGCCAGGACATCAGAAGCATACAGTATTGACTGTAAACATGAAGGCAGGATATAAACCCAGCATCACGAAATCGTTCGACCACAATCATGCTTGCCAACTGAAAGCCATAATTTGGGACCCCCAAAATAGCAAGTCAAAGCAGAGCAACTATTTCCACAGAAGGAAATTGCTAAGCTCATTAACTAGCAAACGTCTTTTAAAATTCAGCTGAATGAACGAGAGAAAATGCTCAGTAGCTACTTTTATTTTTTATTTTTTGTCCATCAATTTTCACCATGGCCAGTTCTGCAGCAGTACCTGAATTTAAAACCTACTCGCATTTTGTAAACTAAGGTTCTCTGGAGATATCTTCTAATTTAAAAGTAAGTCTTGCAACTATGACAGAAATTGAGTTTTTTTTTCTATTTCATCAGAGCTAGATTCCAACCCATCTAAAGTTAATCGTTATTTAGGCTGGAGTATTAAAGAAATTTATAGAACCAAATGTGACTTCCCATGCATACGACTTTGCTCTGCTTTGCATTCCTCATAAATTTATCCATAAATATATTAAACCATGAAGGAGAAATCACAATCCTTGTCTTACTTTCTGTTCAATATTGAACCATCTCTAATAATTCCATTTATACTTTGCAATAAAAGCACTACATGATGGAAGCATTCAACAACAATTTCAATTCCATTCTTATGCAAAATATTATATAGTTCAAGTCTTTATTATATGGCTTCTCTAAAGCAATTGTACAATAAACTTACAATAAACTTTCATATACTTCTTAGTTACCGGCTGGTGAAAAATCTAATTTGAAAACCTCCTTGCTTCACTCCCCAAATGTTGCTCATTGTCACTTCTCATACCATTTCAGTCAGAATTCTACCAAGTCTCTTCCAGTCGCACTTAACAATTCCACTTAACAAACTAAATCTCCTGTAGTTTCTGTATGCATTGTTCCTACCTATAGGTTAGTAGAGGGCAACAGTACAGGTAGTTGTTGGGTTACGACAGCAATTGGGACAGGGATTTCATCACTTTTATTTTTAACTACATTTCACTCTGTTGCAGGAAGCTCCTTGTTTAACCCACCTTATTTATTTCCAATGCTAACCATTTCTTGCTCTCTTTGACTATATTAGCCAAAGCGAGTCTGACTGGACATGAGTAAGAGCCCATATTAGGGATTACCTCATGGCAATAAGGGCAGTAAAACATCAATGTTTTTCTGGTCTTATTGCATCCCCAATAGCCATCCAGTGGCCCTGTTTAGGGTGAACCAGTCCCTATTGGATAGGGAGGGCCCCCCAGAACATCTGCTGAGCTGTTGTGAGGATTATTCAGGCTATCTGGCAGATAAATTCACTCAGGTTCACTCCTCCTTGGACTCTGACTGGGATGTGATCTGGGATGAGTTTGAGCCAGTGACTCCTGAGGAAAGGGACAGGGCTTTCTGTGCTGTCAGCTCAGCCACCTGTTTCCTGGATCTGGGTCCCTCCTGGGTCATGAAAGTAGCCAAGGAGGTGACCCGCGGTTGAGTCCATGCTGTAGCATCTGCCTCCTTGATGGTGGGGGTAGTGCCCCCAGCCTTGAAAGAGGCAGTGGTGTGCCCCCTCCTCAAGAGGCCATCCTTGGAGCCAATGGTCTTCAATGACTATCAACCACTCCAACCTTCCCTTTGGGGGGAAGATTGTTGAGAAGGTTGGTCTGCAGCTGATGAGAACCTTGGAGGATATGGATTATCTAGACCCATTTCAGTCAGGCTTCAGACTTGGGTTTAATACCAAGACAGCTTTGGTTGTGCTTGTTGATAACCTGTGGCAGAGCCAGGATGGCAGCGGTGCACCCATCCTTGTGTTCCTTGATCTCTTGGTGGCTTTCAATACCATTGAATACAGTATCCTTCCGAGCCAGCTCTGTTGGTTGGGGATTGGGGGCACCATTTTACAGTGGTTGTCTTCCTTTCTCCAGGGCCAATTCCAGTCGGTGTTGATTGGCAGGGAGAGATTGTCCCCTAGGCCCCTAATTTGTGGGGTGCTGCAGGGTTCTATTCTTTTTCCCCTCCTTTTCAACATCCACATGAAATCGCTGAAGGCAGAAGAAATAAGTAGCATAGGTATGAATTTACAATATATAACCTCAAAACCAGTACAAAGAACTTTTTTTCATAATTGTTATTAAAGATTTTAATTACAATAGTAAAAGTGTGCAAAGAAAAAGAAGATAAATAAAAAGAAAATATGTAAGGAAGTGACTTCCAATCTTCATCACCAAATGAAGATTAAAACTATTAAAACCAAATTTGATAACTCTTCACCCCCTATAAGCTTACAAACGAATACCTCTTCTTCCCATAACCCATCCCTTATCTATAGGCAAATCCATAAATCAGTACAGAGAAGATTTTTATAGAGATAGGTTTTACTTTTCTCACACGTGTGTGATCTGTGTTGAAGTTCTGATTAATGAATTTCTAGAGCAGAATAAGCTAAAGAGATAGCTTGATGTTAAACAAGCACTTTTGCTGGCAATAAATACAGAAACTTTGGAAGGAAAGAACAATGACTTCAACAACAGAGACTGAGACCCCAGCCAATATAGCTGTATATCCTTTGCAACAAGCTAATCTTCATTCTTGTCCTGTTGCTTGGCAGATTGCAAAGCAAAACAAATGATGTGCTATTGGTGAGGACCTGCTGAAATCAGAAGATAGAGACATGGTACACATGCCCTGTGGGGATGAACTTGCAAGAAAACAGAATAGATACTAATGTCAAATGACATTCTTCATACATACTATATTCATGATATATCAAAACACATTAAAGAACAAATGACTGAAGTTATGAAAACAAGTGAACAGTTTGGTCCTCAGCTGAATGAAACAAGTGATGTGAGTTACAATACAGCTACCTGATATGGAAGAATTTCTTTTTGCCGACCACTGATTAGCACCATGACAAGGGACGATACTTATTTGTAATTAAGTAGATTTATGTTTTAGTGAAGTTAATCTAACTTTATCATTCTGCAGTCAAGTAACTGTTTCAAAGAAATGTTCTTCAGCAAGTTTTAGTACCATGCAATGAGATGGAAACATTTTTGTCTGAAATAAATCATTCCCTGGCCTTGTGATTCTTGAATTTTATATTGAAACACAACTATCTTTCAGATGTATTTGCAGAATACAGTAAGTTCAATACTCCCAGGCAATGCCATGATCAGGCAGTTGCTGGGTTAACAGAACAGGTCACAGCTTTTAAAGGAAAGCTGGAATTGTGGAAGAGGAAAATTGAAGAGAACAAGATTGCTGCTTTCCTAACATTAAACTTGCTTCTGGGAGACAAAAATGAATTGTCTGACATAACACATGTTATCATTCAACAATTGGATGAACGAAAACTTGACTTTGGCTCCTATATAGTGGAGTATGTAACTAAATATGGCTGGATGCACAACCCATTTGGCACTCACTGATGGAGAAGATTTGGTTGAGGACAATGAGCAGCTTATCAAGGTCCAAAGCCACAAAACATCCAATTTGCAGAAACAGAATCACTGAGTGTGTTACAGATCAAAGTGAGAAAAGAAAAACCAGTCCTCAGAAATGAGGCTGTGAAAGCTCTATTTCCCTTCTGTTCAGCATATTTGTGCGAAGCAGGTTTTTCTGCTTGGCAGTGGCAACATTTGAAACCACCTGCACCAAAGCACAGCTTAAGATGCAGCCCTCCATATTCACAGCCACTTTGAAGAATGTACAAAACTTGTACAAAGTCAAGGATTGCATTAATAGAATGAATAATAATAAAGGCAAAGGTCATATTAATGATAGCTATTTTAATTTTATGCTGTTCTTCTGATATTTGTAAAATGATTGTTTACTTCCTAATAAGAAAATAATTATTCAACATATTGCATTATTATATTGTACAGGCACCTAACTCCCTAAGGATTAAGTTATATTTTGGCAATAATAATATAGCTATTTCTTTTTTAGAGAACAGTAAAGTAATTAATTGGAAGCATTATTAATTCCAAACTGAATTAGAGAGGCAAGAAAGCTATGGCTGTATCCTTTTCTGCTACTCTGTAGTAAAAGAACAGACAACCTCTATCTCTGGAATGAAAATTAACAATTGCATTCAAGCAGAAATCATTACTTTGTTCACTAAAAAATGAGAGCTTGCTTCTTTTTAGGTAAGATCAAAATTTATCACAAAGTATAGCAAAAGCAGTGTTCCATATATTTTTGCACTGGAAGAAAAAGACCAGGAAAGGTGAAAAGGAACTGTCTAAGGTTCCAGGTGTTTAGATTGTACATGTTCATGATCCAGTCTTGCACTATTATTGTTCTCAATGGATTGTGTCTGCTCGGCTGTTGGAGGCAGACATTTCCACTGATAGAAGCCTCTTTGTTGCAGAAGACCAGGGCAAAAGCTGGTTATTGATGATTTCTCCCCTCCTCCAGTCCACTGTGCTTGAGATGCAAGGAGTTTCAGGGGGATTTTCCCCAAATCCACCTCCCCACTCTCTGGTACAACTCAATAGCTGCAGCCACTTACTCTTCTGTGCAGAGTTACCAACCAGGAAAGAGTTAAATAAACCTTCCAAAAAGGCTCTGGGTTGTCACAGCAGTCACAATGGCCAGAGGGCAGGACATTGCCAGCTTGGAGGAAAGTGAAATTAAAGGGCTTTGCTTTCCCTCCTTTATGCATGCAGACAGCGTTGTTAGAGTTGCCAAGAGTTTAGCATAATGGGTGCTAGGGAGTAAATCTTCTGGCATTGGGAAGACACATGTACAGCCAGCAGTGGCACTGACAGGGACATAAAAGAAAAAAAAATGTAAAACTGACAGGTAACCCGATTTGGCTCAGATGGTATTTTCCTAGATTCTGACCTTGGTTTTCTCTTCCTCATCTCCTACTATATTTATTAAACTGGTGAGCATTAGAAAAAATCAGGAGTGGGATCCTATGCCCCTTCAAATTCTGCTGAACTGCACCCCTCACACTGTTGACCAGGGTGGGTAATTCATCAATTGTTGGGAACATCAGGAAAGATATTCTGAACAGGCTCCCCATCCTTGGGAGAAATGGGCACAGGAAAGCACCACCATAATCCCACTTGACATCAATTTCAGAACAGGATGCTGGTATACAGTTTGGTTTCCAATGGTAAAACATGTGAAGTTGACTGTCACAATACTGTAACGGATTGCTTTGCAATTGAGAATTGCTTTGTGCATTTGCACATTGGAAAATATGGCTGCCATCTTGGGTACTTTGACACAAAGTCACCCCCATGAACACTCCTACACTAGGCTATCTGATTGACTACACTTACATTAGCCTATTCCGAACCAAAAATGGATGGCATTGTTTTTAATCTTCCATTTTTGTTCAAGCCGCATATTCATGTCATTCATATGATTGCTCGCTGTGTTTTTAAAAGAGAAATATTAAGTGTGAGGAATCCAATGCAGATCAAGATATAGGAAGAGAGGCAGGAGGGGAGAATGCCACCATGCCCTGCCATTGGAGAAATGGCACATGTTGGTATAGAAGGAAGCTTCTCTTCCTATGTAAATAGCAAGCATCAGAGCTCTGATCAGTTGGGATGGGGGGGGGGGGCAAAGGGTTAAAGCCCACCAAATTAATATTCTGACTTCAGTAAGGTCTTCCACCTTTATTATGTATTTTCAAAAGAACACTGTATTACTAATTGTGTGAATGGCATCTCAGAGTTTGGTTCTGATATTCTCATTTATATGCAGCAGGATAAGGTGGAATTGAAATTCATCGCATTTGAATGACAGACTGGCTCCCCAACAACCCTAGTATAATGCAAGCCATTTACTTTAGATTCTGGATATCTTGTTCTCATTTTTCCAATGCAGAAAGAAAATGCTATGTGCAACCAAGATAAGGTTTGGGGCCAAACAATGAATCGTTTTAAAATACTTTCCTGACCGAGAAACAAAAATAAATAACAACCACGACCAATTCCATATGTTATGTTCAATCACAGTCCCATTCAGATTCTGAAGTATATTTAGCTCATTGGTGTAGCAGGCTGTTTGTTTGTTATTTGGTCTCAGCAGCTGTCGGCCTGTGGCTAACTTTGTCTGGGTTTGGAAGCTAAGCAGTATTGGGCCTGGTTAAAATGTGGAGGGGGACTGCCAGGAATACCAGGATTATAAACTATACCGAGAAGTAAAAAATAAACATATCTCAGAAGACGGCAATAGTAAATCACTTCTGCATTGTGGTCAAGAATACTGTATGGACATATCTGTGCAGTCACCAGGAGTTGAACTCAAACTGAGGGTGTCTTCACTTCTCTTGTTTGTAGAACGAGTTTGACAGGAGCAGCACTAGAACCATTTAACATAAACAGTGTCTGCCTTCATCTGGTAGAAATATAAAACATTTGCTTGGTCTGGGTTCCTATGTTGAAGGGATGCTTTAAAATGCAGCCTGAGCTATCCAGCCAGAAATCTATTATACTGAAGCAGTGTTTCACGAACTACAGCCAAACTCAGGCCTGGAAACTATTTGCAATGCTAAGAACAAATCTGGAATCTGTCTTTTTTTCTCAGGCACAGAAACAGCCAGCAGTGGAGGCTGTGGGGAAGAGGGGAAAGAGGGGAAAGAGGATCAGATTCCAAATTCTCCTTTCCAAGATGAAAACCCAGAGGGGGAATCCAAAATACCCCTATCAGCATATGCAACTAAGAGGCCTAAGGATTGTGCCCTAAGTAGTCTCATGCTAAATGCTTGTCCCCACCCCACCCCCCAATCTTTGATCTTAACAAACTGTGTTAATTTGTAATCTAGGGCTTGATTGTGTCCTTTGGGTGCCAAAGAATTGGTCCTTCATGTGCCAAACAGTTTGTTTACACTACAGGGTTAAATCGGGAGCAAGGAAAGAAAAAACCAGCCTAGTTCTGCATCATGAAAAGGAGAAGCTACAGCTAGCATTTGCTCCTTTCATTCTTGAAAATGGACCTGAATTTCTTCTCACAGAAGCTAATGGTTGGAGAAGAGCCATGTTAGTCTATCATAGCAAACTACCAGAAGGAGTCTGGTAGCACCTTTTCCTGTTAACACACTTTATTAAAAGGCATAAGCTTTTGTCAGTAGTTTACTTCATCAGATGCACAGAGTAGCTAGACTCATTTTTTACAAGAGTTAACATAAACTGAGAGGTGTAGCAAACATTGGGGTGAGAAGAACCATAGTAAGTGGGGCAATGATGCAAAATATTTGGAGCTTTTAGCAGAGCTGAGATGTTGGACTTTTCCCCCATGTTTGGGGTAAGGCAGAGCTTTCCAAACTTTTCATGTTGGTGACACTTTTTAGACATGCATCATTTCACGACACACTCTTACAGCAGGGCACAAGGCAGGCACTAGGACCTGCATGGAATCACAACAGGTTTGGAGGCAGCAAGGCACAAGGCAAGCACTAGGACCTGTGCGGAATCACAGCAGGTTTGGAGGCAGCCAGGCACAAGGCAGGCACTAGGACCTGCGTGGAATCCTGGCAGGGCTCGGAGGCAGCAGCAGCTGCCGCAACACACCCAGACACTGCAGCCGACACACTAATGTGTCCCGACACACAGTTTGGAAAGCTCTGGGGTAAGGAGTATGTGTAATGGTAGGAAGTCTTTTTCTTTAACACTATGCTTAAAATTCTATTTTAAAGATAGATTATTATTCTTGTTTTTAAATGTGATTGCAAACTGCTTTGATATGTTTTAGAAGAAGTGGTATGCAGATGCTTGTAATAAATAATGATTATGTTAAGCCTAAGGTAAAGGTAAAGGTTCCCCCCGCACATTTGTGCAGTCGTGTCCGACTCTAGGGGCCGGTGCTCATCTCCGTTTGTTAGCCGAAGAGCCAGCGTTGTCTGAAGATGCTTCCACGGTCATGTGGCCGGCATGACGCGCGCGGAATGCTGTTACCTACCCATCGAAGTGGTACCTATTAATCTACTTGCATTTGCATGCTTTCGAATTGCTAGGTTGGCAAGAGCTGGAGCGAGTGCGGGAGCTCACTCTGCACGCAGGGTTAGGGATTCGAACCTCCGAACTTGCGATCTTACACGCCTGGCGTCTTACCCGCTGAGCCACCACGCCCCTTTTATGTTAAGCCTAGCCTAGTTTTAAATTTCAGCTTTCACGTGTTACTGCCAGAAGGGATTCTGAGGCTAAATGCAGCCCTTGGGGCAAATACTGCCCACCCCCTGAATTATATGATCTCCAGACACCAACTCTTTCCAGAGGCAATTCTTGTCCGGATTTGAATTGATTTTGCAGGGCATTAAAGAAAGTTAAGTTTTGATGCCAGGACTGATTACAGCACCATATGTAAGTCCTATCTATCTATCTATCTATCTATCTATCTATCTATCTATCTATCTATCTATCTATCTATCTCATATTTTTATATCTTCCAGCTCCTAAGACTTGGAGTGGTTCCCAGTAATCAACACTGAAAGCATAAATCAAACCACAAGGGACAAAAGAAATAATTATAGTAGCACAATCAGTCCTCTCCAGCCAAAACAACTATATCTTAATCCAAATAAGAAATGACAGCCCTTTCACCATAAAATCCAGTATAAAAATATTTAAAAATAACCCAAATGTACAATTAAACTAAATAGTCTTAACTGCCCTGTGGAAGGCCAATAAGGAGGCTGCCTGGTGAATCTCTGGGGGCAAGATGTTCCAAAACCTAGGAGCCCCCTGTCACAAGGATTGCCTTTGGGTCCAAGTCTCCTTGATCTCTCACCAAGTCCCTGGGAGTCAGGTGGCATATAAATTTAATAAGATTGATGATGATGATGATGATGATGATGATGATGATGATGATGATAGGTCCCTGGGTGTTCCCTCCCTAAATACTTACAATGGACAAGCAGAATCAATCTGCAGGAGACGGTCCCTAAAATGCCTCACAGCCAAGCCATAAAGGAATTTATAGGTTAAACCAAATATTTTGAATTGGACTTAGAGGTCTATTGGCAACCAAGGCTTCAACTGCAAAATTAGTGGGGGGGGGGTGTTAGATTTTTTAACCAGTCTCTATTATTTTTATAAATAACTCAAGGCAGGGAACATACCCAATACTCCTTCCTCCTCCTATTTTCCCCACAACAATCCTGTGTGGTGAGTTGGGCTGAGAGAGAGTGACTGGCACAAAGTCACTTTATGTTACAGTTGCAATTACAATTGCAAAAAAGTTACGTTGCAATTGCAGCTCTTACCTGCTTACAACCTGGCTCCCACATTTTGTACCAATTGCAATGTTTAAGTCATCTTCAAAGGTAGTCCCACATAGATCACATTGCACTGTCTGAAGTACATGAGGATGAGGGCATGACTCACTGTCACCATGACTTCTCAGTCCAGGAACAGCTGCAATCGGTGCACCCAGTTAACTCCATCTTACTGGGATTCTATCTAAGCTTGTTTTGTCCTATCTAGTCCCTCCCAGCCTCCAAGCATTAGCATTAGGTGAGGACTTCAGCAGCATTTCTGTCCTGGCCTGGGGTGGCGATATATAACAGTATCATCAGCATACTGATGATACAGTACCTCCCCTCAGACTGACAGATGACCTTGTCAGTGGCTTCATATAGACAAAGGAAAGAGAGCCGAGCCCTGGCGCCAACACTGAAGCAACCAGGGCCTTGACTGCTCCTTCCCCATTACCTTTAATTGGAGCGACCCACAAAAGAAGGGACAGAATCACCATGAAGCAGTGCTCCTTACTCCCAAACCTTATAGGGAGTCCAACTGAATGCTGCCAAGAGATCAAAGGACCAGGAGGTCTAAGAAGAAAACAAGGAAATTTATCTTATTAATTACTAATAAGGTACAGCATGATGATAATACAGGGTAAACAATGTCTTTCAAGGAGGTTCCTTCTCTTAGCCCATATTTTGTTAATCCACAAGAATGGCAAGTACATTATATTGATTACAGCTAAATTCAAATATTCAGAAAGCACTGTGAGACTTACTTAACCTTTGTGTGCTCCTTTTCCAGCATGCAACCCTTGCTTTTTGCTGTTGTGTGCATGGACCCTTCTCATCTCTTTCCAAAGGTTCCCATGTCGATTGCAACAATAATTATTGTTCCCAACGGAGTCTTCTAACTATAACCATCCTCCTTGTTCTCCACCATTCTCATATAGAACATGTCATAATGGAGCCGGGTGGCCTATAAATGTAATAATATAAATAAATAAAAAATAAATGTCTGGCTCACCTTTCATGACTATAAATCTTTAAGTCTGACAAAACCCATACTGCACACATGGGAAACATTCCTAAGTCCGTTAAAAAAAAAGTAAGGAAAAAGAAACAGTAAATTCTAATAACACTGTTTTTACTATTTGTCAGAGAACATACACCTGCCAAAATTAAGAACTTTTATACCCCAAAGATTTCAAGAGAGAACTTAAGATCTCTCTTAAGGTAAACTACTCCATTAAAACAAGGGGATTTTGAACTGCTTGATTTTGAAAGGATAAGCTCAAAGAATAGAAAGAAACATTGAGTGTATTCATCTAAAAATAATAGATATACAGTATGTAGAAAATTGGCTAAATTTATTCTCAGAAATTCAGGAGTATGTGTGAGAGATAGACAGACAGATGTAACTTCTATGCATGCTTTTACTTCACAAAAAGGAGGAAATAAATGCTCCCAGTGGACTAGACAACACACTTTAGAAATGCTTCTCAATCAGACATGAATAATTTTTTCCACTCTAAAGAGAACTGCCAGCTATAATTAACATATGATACATTACTTCTGTTAACTCTATGCAGCTCTTACTTTTGCAGTCAGTGTCTTGGTCCAGCCTTTTCCCAACTGGTCTCTGTAAAATCTCATTATAAAATTGAGTGGAAATTTCTTCCATAGGCAGTCATCTGCCAAGCCAAATGAAGGCAAGTATTGTTCAGTTGCTCCCTAGGTTTTTGTTTCACTTCAACATGAATTCTTTATTTGCAGCTTCTTGTAGCAAGAGCCAGACCTTGTTTGAGCACCTTTAGAAAGGTGCAATGATTTAGAAAGATGATCCAAGCCTTTTGTTGAAGCCTCTCTCCCCCTACAGCCCTGATGTTTTATGCCAGGGCTTTCCAAAGTTTTCCCGCGGCGACACACCAACAGCGCGCAAAAACCCGGAAGCGCTGCTGCCGCTTTCGGTTTTTGCGCACCGCCGTTGGTGTGTCGCCGCGGGAAAACCCGCCGGGTTGTGTGGCGACACACCAGACTGTGTATGGCAACACACTTTTGTGTCACGACACACAGTTTGGAAAGCTCTGTTTTATGCTGAAAAGCCATGGGTTTTCACTACAAAATAAGATTAGAGGTGAACAGGAGTCTATTGGTAAAAATGTCAAAACATTATTTCATTTTTTTAGCACTTCTTGTGAAAATACTAATTTATGCTGGTCTCACACCTTCATTCTCTTATGTTGCCACAAGTATTCAGTAGTGTCATCATAAAGCCAAATTCTTGGAGACTGCCTGGACAAGTCCCTGCAGTTTTCTTGGCAAGATTTTTCAGAAGTGGTTTGCCCCTGCCTCTTTCCTAAGATGAAAAATAGGAGAACAGTAACAACAACAACAACAAAAATAAGGACTCTGCAAACAGCCTGACCAATTGCATAGCCAGATCCTGGGTTCTGGAAGTAGCCCAATTCATTTTCCACTGACGTAGATGCTTGTCTGTTCTAACTTGTGCCAGTTCAGAAGCATGAATTTGGAAATGCTGAGCTTCATCTGCATTAAGTAGTAGTTTACAAAATAATCACATATCCCAGGGTGTGTATTTCTTTCTCGGTTTCCTCTGTTCTTTAACAAAGAAGATACTTCCCTCTTTCTTTCCCATTCCTGGCAACAATATTTCAGAATTTTTCAGAAAGTGGCAAATGTGTGATGGCTGGAGGTCACATTTAATACACACATATACACACACACACACTTGGATGGCCAAGGACTAAGTGGGTGAGTGAACGGCTAGTGCCATGATTTTCCAAGGTGGGATCTTTGAGTTTCAGGAGAATTTGGAACTTTTTTTGTTTGTTTTGTTTAAACTATGCAAAGTCTATTTTAGGGGGTTTAATACTGTGTTTTTCAACACCTCCCAGCTCAAAATGGCAGGAACTGCAGCAATAGACAACTCTAGGCTCACAAAGAAAGGGCTCAGGTCAACCTGTGTTCTTGGGGTCCTAGGTTGCCCACCCACCTTTAAAGACATTTCAGAAACAGGTAGGTTTAGGCCAAGACTTCTTTTATAAGCCACCTTCCTAAGCCATGGCTAGGAAGTCACAAGAGCCCAAGTCTCTGCAGAGAAGAGGAAGAATACTGTATCTAGCAGTCCCCAACCTTTTTGGCACCAGGGACCGGTTTTGTGGAAGACAATTTTTCCACGGACTGGGGGGGGATGGTTTCGGGATGATTCAAGCACATTACATTTATTGTGCACTTTGAAGTGGTAAATAAAATAATGGACGGGCCACGCACGGACTAAAATAAGTGTCGGATTCTGACTTCTCATAAGGAGTGCGCAACCTAGATCCCTCGCATGCACAGTTTACAGTAGGGTTCGCGCTATGAGAATCTAATGCCGCTGCTGATCTCACAGGAGGTGGAGCTCAGGCGGTAATGCAAGCAATGGGGAGCAGCTGTAAATACAGATGAAGCTTCGCTCGCTCGCCCACTGCTCACCTCCTGCTGTGCGGCCCGGTTCCTAACAGGACACGGAACACTACCGGTCCATGGCCCGGGGGTTGGGGACCCCTGCTGTATACTGTATACTTTGTATACTGTAGGAAGTGTTGGAGGTTCTGGCAAATCCAGCATGCCTCATCAGCATATGGATGGCTGCTCTAGGATGCAAGCTCTCCATGCTTTTTTGAGGAAGCTGTTTGTGGCCACTCCCACTTCCTCTCTCCTCCTTCAACTGGGAGCAAAGCACACAGCTGTGTGCTGCTCCATCTTAGGCCATGGATGGGCTTAGGAGATTTTTCCCCCTTTATCTTTTAGCTTTGTATACCTAAAAACCTAATAAAACTTAATAAAAAAAAAGATGACAGGGGCCATTTTGATTTTAGGGCAGACTTATCAATGCAATATGCCCCCTCCCCCACTACAACATGGTGTTTTATTTGAGCAGCTTAATTCCCCCCCCCCTTTTTTTTTGGCAGTTGCTCAAGGTTGCTGTAAATGCCATCTGTTGCAGAGCTGGGGAGGAGTTCCCAAATAACATCTTGTAACAGAGATTTGCGGAATCTGCTGGGCAGGTCTAGGAACATGTGTTTTGCTTCTGGAGGATGAAAACTATCAATCATGGTCCTGTTTTGTACTAGAGTCATGCTGCAGGCCAATTGGGACCACAGGCCTAATATATATTTTATTAAATAGAACAAAAGGGTAATCTTAGTGGTGGGGGAAAAAAGAGGGGAGGAAGGAAAACAAACCAAGATGGGAAGGTGTTCCGTTTTTTGCTCCATAGAAAAGGCCCTGGCTCAGAAAATATTTGGTGCATCTCTGAACAAACTTGTTGCTTGAATCCTGGAGGGATCTGCCTTCTGATTCGAAAAGGATGGTGTGTGTGTGAAATAACTGAGAATTAAGGTCTGGAGGCAACCAGAGATTTGATTGCATCAGCGATCAATCCTTTTGATTGGTTCACCCCTCTATGAACCTTTTCGGCATCGATACTGCCATCAGGACGTCGGGCAGCGGATCGTTTATTAATTAAAAACCTTTAGATGGATATTTTAAAAAACGGTAAGCAGGTAGCAAGTCTGCTTCCCTCCTTTTGGGGGGGGTGCATGAGAGGAGGGAGCGCTTTCCTTGGTTATAAATTGTGATTCCATTTCAATACAGAACCAGCTCCGCAGTTAGATTTTACCCAAACCCGCACCGGGACCGCGTGACGGCCCGGATGGGTTCTTTCCTCTTCCCGTGGGGCGGCCGCAAGCCTCCACCCCCGCAGTTGAGGCGGCGGCGGCGGCTTGAAAGAAGGCGGCGGCCGTCTTCAGCCACGGCCTCTAGGAGGCAGTGTGTGTTTTCCTTCGCCGTCTTTCGAGCCAGTGGGAGGAGCATTTTGGCTGGGGGCCAGGGAGGTGTCTGCAAGCCAAGCAAGGGAGGAGAAATAACGGGAAAATATTGTAGAAGGGGCAGCTTGGTTATCTGTGGTCCTGAAGGGAAAAAATATCTCCGACCCCGCAGCAACCGGACGCGCAGCTCCTGCTTTCCAAAAAGAGTCCAAAGCCCCGCCGCAGCAATGGGAGTGGAAGGCTGTACCAAGTGCATCAAATACCTGCTGTTTGTCTTCAATTTTGTCTTCTGGGTGAGTGGCGTCTTCCCGGGCCTTCGCTTGCTCCGTCACGGGTTGGTGGTGTCTTTCCGTGATTAATGTCGTGTGGGCTCGCTGCTTTTCTTCTCGCCTTCCTTTCCCCCCAAAACAAAGAAGCGGGTTCGGAGCGGAGCCCAGTCTGGCGTCACCTCGCGCCTGGTGCACGAGGAAGCCCTGCAGCGCGAGCCTTTTCGCCCGACTTCTCCTCGGCGGGGCGGAGGGATGGCCGCCTCGTACAGGCAGCAGGGCACGTTCTCCTGCAAAGCGCTGCTGCATACATGAAAGGGATGTCGCGTGGAGAGAGAGCAGCAGAGCTCAGGACCCGGGTTTAACTGAAAGCAATCCGGGTATGGGGTGGAAGGGAGGAAAACCGAGAGCCGAGCGGGCGCCTACTTGCAAAAAACGGTTCAGAACTGTATGTTTATTTCTTAAGCCTCTCCCTTAACGTCTTCTTAAAAACAACATATAAAGTAGAGAATCCTCGTTTGGCGTTGATGCCATGTGATGTTTTGTGCATCCTGTACTTGTAGCGCCTTGAAACTTCTACTTGACCAACTTTCAAGCTAGTGTTTTTGCTAACTCCCAACTGAATGTTGATGTAATAGGAGACTGTTGTAAGAGCTGACTTCTTGCCCCTTGGAATACATGCCAACTACACTCTAGAAATCTAGTGGGAACCATTAGTTTCCTGTTAAGTAAAACAGCTATTTTTTAAGGGAGTTTGTATCCTGTAGATTTTGGGTGGTGGTTTTGGAACAATGTCTAAGTGGGTATGTCTAAGTGGGATTTCATTTATTTATTTTCCAAAACAACGTGTTGGAAAACAATCTAGCATTTTGCTTCTTTCTATCATTTAATGAATTATGGAAATAATTGTATAGGTCAGCCTGAGAACTGAAGTGGTTGGGAGGAGGAGTGTTCATGTCTATGTAAGAAGAAATTGAACATATTCATGTGCATGTTGGTTTAAAATGGATGGCTTGCAGCATTTTTTTAGACTGCCTTTCATGATCTCATATTTCCTCCTTGGTTGTTGCACCAACCACACCCCAAATCTCAGAAGGTCTTGAGTTTTTCCAAGTTCCTGTGGTTTCAAGTAGAGAAGAAATTCAGGTCTTCAGAGATGATTTTTGCTAAACATTGGGAGCTGAGTTGTAGGAAATAGATGGTTCCTATTGACCTGGTTTTTGTTTGCTTTGAGATGGGATTCTGGAGGATAGACATGGATCCCTTTAATTCTTAATTCCAGTGTTCTACCATAAAGCTGCTAACAAAACATGTTCCGGGCATCGCTTTTGAGTTCTAACTCCAAATTTGAATTCACTTAGTGAATTCATACAGGTAGGGAATTAAGTTTTCACCCTCAGGCTTTGAGGCTTGCCCCTTGATTAAAAATAAATAAAAAATAAAAACCTGTAGGGATAAAAATAGTGTGAAAACCTAAAAAACATCTCTAAACCTAATTGCTGTGCAGCACTATAACTGTACAACCAACTGCATAGATCAACTTCACGATTTGGATAGCATTACCAAACATTGAAATGATAGCAATGTTGAGTACTTGTTGAGGGAGAGGGCTAAGATATCTGTATCTGCTAAATGCTCATCTGAAACTGTTATGTTTTCCCCCAGTTAATTGTAGACCACTTGAGAAGCAGTACAGAAATGTTTTACATGCTATCCTCTCAGATAACTAAGGGCTTAGAAGAGCAAAACATTTTATGCCTGTTTCTTGAATTTTCTGTTACCTGGGAATAAACACTGTTGAATTTACTTCTGAGTGAAACGTATACAGTGCTAAAACTCTTATTCATAGGGATTCTTCTGGACATTTTATTTTGAAGTTCATACCATCTTAAATAAAACAATCCTTGTGTATTTTCTTTTATCCTATGCATGCTAGAATTACACTATTTCCAAGCTGTGTCATTTTGTGATGCTACTCAAATCTGTGCCCTGTGCTCATCATTAAACTATGAAAAGAGAAAGGGATTAAGAAAAGCTAATAGATTACGGCTGGGTTCATATATTACGTTAGTCCCAGTGTGATTAACTATCACTTTTTGAATAACTAAACCATAAGTTTATATGTTGTGGTTTGTGTTTTAATCCTTGTACACCACCCAGAGTCACTGTTGTGAGATGGTTGCCCTTATAAATTAAATACATAAATAAATTTGTAGTTTATAAATCCCAGTGGCTGGTTTCACACATAGCCCTGTTTCCCAAATCAAACACCCAGTGTTTTGACTTAGTACAATATATGAACTCATGCAGTTGACTAGATCAGCTTTCCCCAACCAGGTTTTCCTACAAATGTCCCAGAATTCACAGAACAGTGAAAGGAGCTAGGTCAATTTACAGAGGTCTGGTTTGGAATCTCTGTGAATTCTCAATAAACAACTTCTGAAGAGCTGGGTCAATCAAGACTATTTCTTACCATGATTTTATCAATATGGAGTGTGTGTGCGTATGGATGGATGAATACACACACACACACACACACACACACACAGTGGCAATGGGTGCACCGTTGGAAGACCTGAAAGACCAGGTTAGGGATAGCTCATCATGGAAAAAATCTATCAATGTAGTCTATAAGAGTCAACAACAACTTGATGGCACAATTAATACATACATACTACATTTAATACGCTTGAAAAATTGAAGTAATCTTGGAATCTCATTCTTAAATGGATTTTTTTCATGGTTAGTTACATAAAGAGTGGCAAGAATATATCCATGTACCCTTGGTATATCTATCCATCCATAGAATCCTAGTTCTGAAGACAGAAGAGAAGGAGAGGGTGGAGAAAAGGCTGTCAGATTAGTCTTCGTGCATGCACCAGCTGGAGTTCATGAATTATCCTTTAGCTCCACTTGTGGAAGTTTGTTCTGAATTAAGGAGGCTAACTGTGACAACATTTTAGAGCTCTGTTTCCCAGCCTGTCAAAATTCAGTCCGAATTTGGGGTTCTGGGAATTCCAAGGGTCTGAACTTATAAGGATTCTGATCAGGTTCCAGGAAAGAGTTGAAGGACAGAAAGAAGGGATAGCTGCACATGAACTTATAATTATTGTTACAATTGACATTGAACAGATGGAAAGAGATTTGATGAATAAACATGCATAAGGAAGAAGATGAGATTTGCAATATGTTGAAAACTAGGGAAAGAGTCCCTGAATGCATTCCAAAACAATTGAATTGACTAAAGCAAAATGGATGAAATTGCTGTAATCTCAAATCATTCCATTCTTCCTCCCAAAATTAAAAAAACACCTGTGTCTCTCCCTACTTTCTCCTTATCTAGAAACCTTTCTTATCTTTCTTTAGGTGGTGTTTGATAGTACTTTGACACAGTATTTATAATGGTAACATCTGTGAAAAAGCTGAAATTTTAAAAGAGGGATATATTGTTATTGGCGATCACTCGTAGCCGAGTAAGATTGTCTTCCAAAGGTAAAATTTTAACAGTGGATCCGTAAGTGGCTATAAAGGCCAATTCTGGATCCGCACAACCTCCCACAATGAGGGCATAGGTTTCCGGGTGGGAGATGGTCACGATGAGGGTTTGCCTGACGTGCCTTCCTTTTAGCTCTTTTCTCCCTTTCGCCCTGTACTCGTGCTTCTTCAAAGTCCATAGCACCATTAATAAAGGATGACCTCCAGTTGAAACGCTCATGAGTTAGGGCTTCCCAGTTCTCAATGCTGATATTACATTTTTTTAAATTAGCTTTGAGAGTATCTTTGAATCTCTTTTGCTGTCCACCAATATTCCGTTTTCCATTCTTAAGTTGGGAGTAAAGTAGCTGCTTTGGAAGACGATGGTCAGGCATTCGAACAACATGACCGGTCCAGCGAAGTTGATGTTGGATGATCATTGTTTCAATGCTGGTGGTTTTTGCTTCTTCTAATACGCTAACATTAGTCCTCCTATCTTCCCAAGTAATTTGCAGAATTTTTTGGAGGCAGCGTTGATGGAATCTTTCAAGAAGTTGGAGGTGGCGTTTGTAGAGGGTCCATGTTTCACAGGCGTACAGAAGGGTTGGTAGTACAATGGCTTTGTAAACAAGCATTTTGGTCTCCCTGCGAATGTCCCGATCCTCAAACACTCTACGCTTCATTCGGGAGAAAGCTACACTCGCAGAGCTCAGGCGATGCTGAATTTCAGCGTCGATGTTGGCTTTTGTAGATAGATGGCTGCCAAGATAAGAAAAGTGGTCGACATTTTCTAGTGACACACCTTTAAGCTGGATTGATGGTGCTGCGGAGGGATTGGTTCGAACTTGCTGGTAAAGCACTTTGGTTTTTATAACGTTAATCGAGAGGCCGAGCTTTTCATATGCTTCTGCAAAGATGTTTAGGATAGTTTGAAGATCATCTTCGGAGTGTGCACAGACTACGTTATCATCAGCATATTGAAGTTCTATAACAGAAGTTGTAGTTACCTTATTTTTTGCTTTCAGCCTACTAAGATTAAAAAGCTTTCCATCTGTTCGATATACTGTATAATTTCTACACCAGTAGGAAGTTTCTCTTCAACAAGGTGTATAATCATAGCGATGAAGATAGCGAATAAGGTTGGAGCAATAACACATCCCTGTTTAACGCCGGATTCCACTTTAAATGGATCGCTTTGAGAGCCATTGTTATTCAGGATAGTTGCCATCATGTCATCATGGAGTAGCCGCAAGATGTTCACAAATTTATCACCTTGTTGTGGTGAGTGGGCTTGTGTGTTCTCAATGAACCCTGTGAGCGAAGCCGTCGGGAGTCATGTACTCCTGGTAGGGTCACCCATGGCGGTAAGGTCCAGGGGGAGGAACCAGACAAAGAACGATCTAAGAAAGTCCTCAACGGCAGAACAGGCGGAAGATAACAAGGTGTATTGTTACAACGGCTGCGAAGGCGGATGAAGGCTGCAGCAGACAAAAGGTCACCAATCGTCATGGTATCCATGCCATTGGATTAGAGCCTTTTTCTGTGAAGGTTGTGTGCTGATTGTTGTGCACCGATCTCCACACATAAAACAAATTCACGCACAGGCGTCTTCCAACCACACCAAACCCAAAACAACCAAAAGTCCCATGGCGATTGACGAATGGCAACGGGGGCAGGACTGTGAAATCCGGAAGCTCCTAGTCATGGATCAGCAGATGGGCGGTGGATACGGATTTAGTCGCCCTGACTCAAGGATTGAGGCAGTTGAGTAGTTCGGCAGCTGTATCCACGACTGAGCAGCCCTATTTAGGATCCACTCTGCTCACCCCATATGGGGAGGGGGCTAGAAAAGGTGCCCTAAACATAGTCTGCCTCATTTTTCTCCCTGACTGGATTACCGTGACCAGTGGGGTCACCATCTAGCAGTCGTAAAAAACACATGAATTTTGGAACATGGAATATACGGACACTGCAAGACAATATGGATAGTGAACGACCTGAACGTAGGACTGCCATTATTGCAAGGGAGCTGAGACGTTTTAATATTGATATAGCAGCACTCCAAGAAACTCGAAGAGCAGGAGAAGGACAGTTGAAGGAAGAAAAAGGAGGTTATACCTTGAAGGAAGAAAAAGGAGGGATATATAAGACTTATTGGGTAACCAATCACTTTGTTTTTTTCCTTTGTTGTGTCACCAAACATTTGCTTTCAACATATTGTAACTGTTTCTTAAACATTCCTCACTATTTTGGCCATTCTGTTCCACATTTCCTTGTGACCGATTGCTTAATATAAAAGTATTTTCTACAATATAACCACCATTGCCATTAGTACAGCCTTTTCTGTTCTCTCAGCCTCCATTAGTCCACTTCCAAACACCTTAAGAAGATTAATTAGTCTATGAATGTTCATACTAACTTGCACACAGGTGTCAGAAAACTTTGCATCCAGGTAAGGTCTAATGAAGATGTATTTATGGGCATTTTGTGGACTGAGTACAAGAAGGCAGAAAGTTTACTGCCTCTTTTATGAAAAAAAATTAGTTTCTTCAATTTCCTTAGAAAAAAGGATAATCTTATTAAAGACTCCTCAAGTTTAGCTTCTTGGCCACAATACAGAAATGGTTTCCCATTGCCTTTTTCTGGAATATATTTTTGACTTCTCAGTCTAGGCTGGGGTTTCCTGATGGTCCCAGCAGCAGAATCATGTAGAATCAATTTTTTTTTGGGGGGGTGGCTTTTGGTGAAACTTAGAGGATCTCATGTTAAATGTTTCCTCAGAATAAGAAAAATAAACCTCACGTTCAAGAATAGAAGCAAGGTCATTAGGCTGATCCAGTCAATTCTCATAGCATTTTTATGAGTTGTGCAAACTTAAAGGTCATTCCATGAGAAAGAAAACAAAACATACTGTAGCCTGTCATAAAATAGTTCTGGGGTGGGGGGAACATCTCTGTTCTGAAAACTGATGAGAGAAAAGGTAGCCTAGAATTAGGTTGGCATGTAAAGAAGCAGAACGTGGGAAAAACAATAATGGAGATAATTTTTGCATTTCTCCAGAGTAAGGAATTATGGGAAATGATCCTATTAATGAATATTAGCCTACATGTCTCCTTTCTCTCACTTCCATAAAGTCTGCTATTTCAAATGCAGATGCAGAGCGTCTGTGATTGGTATTGGGCACAATGAGTTAGCAAATTCTTATAAACAACCACTTGCCAAAAAAGTGCTTGCAAATTGGAGGGAAGCAGGGAGAAATAAATTATATTTCCAGCTGCAAATGGCTTTGCCAATAACGTTTCAATCAAGTCCATTCCGTGGTGCTCTTATTCCAGTTGGGATTTACGTTTAGATAAACATTTACCTCTGCTCTTCCTATAATAGAACTACCTGTTATCAAGCAGTAGTCCCCAGTAACTGTGCTGGGTGTGCTGTTTGCTAAATTCACAGTTGGAGGAATCACAGAAGCAAGAACTTTTATCCTGACCAGCAAGTGAAAAGTGTTTACTGAGGACAAATGAAATGTTGAGGGCGTGGAAGTTAACCCATGTTGCAAATCATGTTAATCATGATTAAGAGCTGAGCCTCTAAAGGTCCTGTTTGAAAGTGTCCCCAGATATTCTGTGGCTTCCAGGCAAACAAAAGTGTAAGGGAGTCAGAAGGATTCTTAGAAGTGTGTCCAAACCCAGTGGTCAATAGGCAAGTCTGTTCTCTTACAATCCCTTCCCAGTTCTCAGTGTTCACTGGTTTATCTGTGTATTGGCATTGAAGGCAACAAAAATTATGAAGCTGAACCAAAAAAAAAAATTGGCTGCTTTGTGAAGTCAGTGAGAAGATTGTTTGGAGGCTATGGAAAAAGAAAAACAGTATAAGGGTTGATTGTATAATCACACAAAAAGTCGTCCTCCTGTTTTTGATTTTAATCTTATATTAAGCTCCAGTGTAAATAAACTAGCAGATTCTTCTTGAGAGGTATTTAAGGATGCAACTAAATAGCTCTGTCCATCTACAAGTCTTTCATTCTACTAAACTGACCTTTCCAGTCCTTTCCAATTTAAGCAACCTGTAATTAATTATGACAGTGTACACTTGGAGGTAAGGGAAATGAGGGATGCAAAATAAAGTTTAAATGCATATGGCTCTTGCTGCTGTACACACCAAGATTTAAAACTGGCTTAAAAACTTGAACACTCTTTGGGCAGAGTAAGTCAGCTATCTCATGGCAGCTGCTGGTGATCTGAGAACAAAGGTGAGATGTTATAGAGCAGTTGGATGTCCCACCTGTATTCTTGCAAATATTCTATTATTTTCAGATGTGTTGAAGAATCTCTCTCATCAGCAAAGTTGAAATAAGCATCAACTACAGGTATGGCCAACATCTGGATATGAAATTAAGAGGAGCTGCTTTTCCTTAGCTTTAGAAAACAAAATGTCTTGATGTGGTTACACATGCTGCTCCTGCTTTCCCTCTATTCCTGGATTCTGCTAACAATAGTTTGCTGTGAAGTCCAAACTGCATAAATTGTTTAGTGCTAGTCTCAAGACAGTGAGCTGAAGAGAGTTTGTAAAACAATGGCTTAGAAATTAATTTGTTCAGTTGGACTCCATAGCAGCTTATGGGTTTACATAAGGACTCTTGAATGAAGGAGACAATTGATGAGGGTAAGGGAGAGAAGGACATACAGGCTCATGATACATTCCTAATGCCCCAAAGCATGATTGGAGCAACATCTGAACTGAGCCTTCAACTCCTACTGTTGTATCAGTTCTGCTTTGTTTTTGAGAACTCTGGAACTGTCTCTTAAATCTCATGAACATTGGAAGTAGAAGGAGAGGCATCAGATGTTCCATTGGGGATTTTACCATCTCTCTGACTCATAATATACTTCATAATATAGCATTCATAATATAATTCATAATAAGTAATTAAGGGCAGCTTTATATTCTTTAAAAAATCTCTATACTGCTGCTAACATTGTCAACATTATGCTTGTTCCCATAGCAGCCGAATTGATGCAACTGCTTTTGTCCTTTGATCTCCATTAAACTGAATATTATTGAGGGTTAGCTCACACCTGTGCTCCTGAAGGCTAGTATACTTGTACTTTAGACAGTGTTTGAAGAAACGTGGGCAGAATTCCTGTAGTTCTATCCCCCTCCCCCCCTTTTTTTTTGTAACTAAGGGTCATATGTGACTATCAGGCTACAGGAAGCTTCCCCCATGCTGTAATCCTTTACTATTAAACTTAATGTTGTGTTCCTAAAGTATATCTGACAAACAGTCGAAGCATTTATTGAAGACTCAGAGAGATGTGATCTTACTTGATGGCTTGCTCTAGTGCTCAGCTGCTGTTTCGTAAATATTTACTCAGCTGTGGTTTCCCATTTATTTAGTCTAAATCTGTTTCCCTATCACAACTGTTAGCTTAGAGTGAATAACTAATCCTGTTAACAACTTAAAACCGTTGTTATATCCATTTTTTCCTCTAATGATACCCCAAATAATAATCTTAATCTTGTTAGATTGCTTTGTATTTTATTGGTCACCTTTGGAACTTGGAATGTTAACTTGGATGTTGTTCCTAATGTGGCTGCATTGTCTTTCTCTATTTCCTCCTCCCTACTTTCAGGATAAAAATCCTCCCAGAGCACCTTATAAATAATATAAACAATTAAAAAGAAAAAATACAATAGATAGAATTTTAAAACAAATGTTGATGGGTTGGTGACCCAGCAGACTTTGTCACTCATGGAAAGGGAAGGACAATGTCTGTTCACTGATTCTTTTCTTGCTAGCAGATTTTCTTCCAAGCAGATGGTAGAAGAAATAAGGATGACTGAAAATTTGTTCCCATTCCAATGACAGGTGATTCCTTAAACACCATTATCTTTACACTCAAATAATTATTTGTGAACATCAAGACACAATGGTGCACATTCTAACACCCCAAGATTTTGTATTGTCCTTCATACTTCTTTTGAAAATGGTTCACTTAATAAGCTTCTAAATGAGGCATGGTCATCTGTCTTTGCTAGTATATTGAAGAATAGATACTGTGCAAAATAACTAATGAACTAAGGATGGGTTTTCTCATTTTAGATGTATAACTTTCTAAGCCCAAGTTTCATAAGAACATGATTGGCCTTCATATCCCCTTAAAATCATGGTGCCTATGAAACTTGGGCTTAGAAAGTTATACATCTAAAATGAGAAAACCCATCTTTGGTTCATTAGTCATTTAGTTAGTCTGAACAATTTTTACTTTTGTTCACATAAAGAATTCTGCTGAACAACAAAGATCATCCTATATCATTTGCATACATCATCTGACTCTTTGGGAGGAGCCATTTTAAGATGCCAAGTGCACTTGGGTTTTTAAAGCCTTTTAAATGGTGTCATGTCAGGATAAGGGCAATTTGATTGAGGTGGTGACGGGCAGGAGATATTGTGATGGGAACCTGAGGACAGGCCATCTTCGGGGAAGGCGCCCCCGGTGTTTGGTACCGGTGGCGCGTTCCAGTCCTCCAAGTTCAAACCCAGGTTCTGGACAGCGGATCCTTGAGGGCCCCAGTTTCTGACTGCTGCTTCTTAACGCCAGGTCAGTAAACAACAAAGCCCCTCTCATAAGTGAATTAATCACGGAGAAGGGGGCCGACCTGGCGTGTATTACTGAGACCTGGCTGGACCCAGAGGGAGGGGTAGCCCTCTCAGAAATGTGCCCAGCCGGGTTTCAGGTGTGGCACCAGCCGAGACACCGGGGTAGGGGAGGAGGGGTGGCAGTTATCATCAGAGAATCTTTGGTGGCTTTCAGGGGCCTTGCTCCACAAGTGTTTGGATGTGAGACCCTGTTTTTCAAGTTGGGTGCCCGAGAACAGTTGGGAATGTTGCTACTGTATCAGCCTCCCTGCTGCGTACCAACCTCCCTGCCTGAGTTGCTGGAGGCCATCTCGGGGTTGGCGGTGGAGTTTCCCAGGCTTATGGTCCTGGGGGATTTTAACTTGCCTTCCCTGGGGTGTGCTTCGGAAGCGGCTCGGGAGTTCATGTCTACCATGGCAGCCATGGGCCTGTCCCAGATTATTTGAGACCCGACTCGTGACAGTGGACTCACCCCGGATTTGGTTTTCTTGTCAGAGCAATGGCAAAGTGACCTGAGGGGAAAGTTAGAACTATCCCCATTGTCATGGTCAGATCACGTCTGCGCTTATGGATGACCTCTGGCGGGAGCGGGATGGAGGTAGTGCATCCATCCTGGCTCTCTTGGATCTTTCAGCGGCTTTCGATACTATCGACCATGGTAACCTTTTGGGTCGGCTTAGGGAGTTGGGGGTGGGAGGCGTAGTTTTACGCTGGTTCACCTCCTTCCTCCAGGGCCGTTCCCAGTCGGTGGTGATAGGGGAGGAGAGATCCAGCCTGCGACAGCTCTTATATGGAGTGCCGCAGGGTTCAGTTCTCTCTCCTCTCCTATTCAACATCTACATGAAACCGCTGGGTGAGGTCATCCGACACCATGGGATGAGGTATCATCAATATGCTGATGATACTCAATTGTATATCTCCATCCCAGGTGAAGTAAGTGATGCAGTAACCACCCTGTCTCAGTGCCTGGGGGCTGTGAGGGCCTGGATGGGGAACAACAGGCTTCAGTTGAACCCTGGCAAGACCGAATGGCTGTGGATTGATGGCTTAGCATCTTCTGGGAAATTATTATCTTTGGTTCTCGATGGGGTAGCACTGCCCCATTCGGAGCCAGTGCGGAACTTGGGGGTCCTTCTAGACTCACGACTCCTGCTCAAAGAGCAGGTGGCGGTCGTGGCTAGGAGGGCTTTTGCACAGCTTCGGCTGGTGCGCCAGTTACACCCGTTCCTGGATCGAGATGCCCTCCGAACAGTCACTCATGTTCTCGTCATCTCCCATGTAGACTATTGCAATGCACTTTACATGGGGCTACCCTTGAAGACTATCCGGAAGCTACAGCTGGTGCAGAGTGCAGCCGCACGAGCAGTTCTAGGTGTGCCAAGATCAGCGCATATAACACCTTTACTCCGCGAACTACATTGGGTGCCGGTTTGCTTCCGGGTACAATTCAAGGTGTTGGTTATCACCTTTAAAGCTCTACATGGCATGGGACCAGAATACCTGAGGGACCGTCTTATCCCCATATCATCGACCCACCCCACCCGATCATTCAGAGAGGGCCTGCTACGAACCCCATCAATAAAAGAGTGTCATCTGATGGGGTCTAGAAGGCGGGCCTTCTCTGTGGTGGCACCAGCACTCTGGAACATCTTGCCCTCAGAATTGAGGCAGATCCCCTCCCTCCCGACCATCAGGAAAGATCTGAAGACCTGGTTCTGCCGCCTGGCATGGGAAGGAGGAAATAATAGTTCCTCATGGGGGTGGTTAAATTCATAATGTCCTTCTTTTTATTAAGCTATCTGGCCATTTGGATTTTATAATTTATTTATTGTATTATTTGATTGTGTTTTTATATTCTTTATTCTATTTTAATCAGTTTTATTGTAAACCGCCCAGAGTTCCTCGTTGGGGGAGATGGGCGGTCATATAAGTTAAATAAATAAATAAATAAATAATAATAATAATAATAATAATAATAATAATAATAATGGCCATACAGATGCCTGGGTGTGTGTGTGTCCCAGACAGCAGGTACTGTGACAAGAGAAGCCCACTTCCTGGTTCCCATAACATGACATTATTTAATCCATGGGACCTGAACCATGCCAACTCGGTCCAATCATACAGTAATTACTTAAAACCAGACAATCCCTCAGATAGCCAAGTCCTGTGCCATTAAGAGCTTTATAGATGGTAACCAGCACCTTTAATTGTTCCCAGAGGCCAACTGGCAGCTGGCACATTTCCTTAAGCAACAGTGTAACCTGAGCATGCCATGGTATATCTATGCCACTGCAGCTTCTAAGTGGTCTTCATGGGCAGCCCCAGTAGACCACATCACAGATGTGAGGTGACTAGGGCATGAGTATTTGAAGGACCTCCCGATCCACAAACAGGCAGAGCTGGTGCACTAGATGGATCTGTGCAAAGGCTGTCTTGGCCACAGTTATACCACCTGCTTTTCAAGCAGGAGCTAGGAGTCTAGGAAAACTCCCAGACTGCACACCAGTCCCAAATAGGGATGTGCTACCCCATCCTGGACAAAAACTGGAAAATCTCTGGCATTGGGTGGCCCAAATATCCACAGCCATTTGGTCTTGTTAGAATTGAGCTTGACTCTGTTACTCCCCATCCAGACTTTCACAGCTCTTGGACACTGGACAAGACTTTGATTGCATCACTTGGTTGGCCCAAGGTCAAGAAGTTCATCTGGTGATACCTGATCCCAAACCCATGGATGAGATTGGATGAAAAAACATGGATCTAGTGAGCAGGTGGTTGGTGGCCTCGTGTAGATGCTAAACAAAAGAGGCGACAGTGTCAATCCCTGGGGCACCACAGAGTTACCCACAGAGAAAGCAGAATTACTGAAACACCCCACTTCCAACCCCAAAGGCAGTCTCGAAGGATATTGTGATCCATGATATTGAAAGCTGCTGAGAGATCAAGGAGAATCAGGACAGTTTCATCACTCTGTCCTGGTACCGCCAGAGGTTCTCAGCAAGCATGATCCATACTGTCCCAATACTATGCTCCAGTCTGAAGCCTGACTGAAAGGAGTCTAGATAATCTGTTTCCTGGAGGGCCCTCTGGAATCACACCCTGACCACCTTCTCAACAACCTTGCCCAAAAAGGGAAGATGGGAGATTGGATGAAAGTTGTATAGGACTGTTGGGTCCAGCAATGGCTTCTTGAGGAGAGAGAGCACACCATCACCTCCTTCAAGGAGGCTAACTCTGTCACCTCCTGGGCT
This sequence comes from Charina bottae, assembly GCA_023362775.1. Taxonomy (NCBI): domain Eukaryota; kingdom Metazoa; phylum Chordata; class Lepidosauria; order Squamata; family Charinaidae; genus Charina; species Charina bottae. The sequence goes on along the minus strand of JALMGJ010000001.1, from coordinate 187,138,208 downwards.
GCCTTCATGAACCAGGAGGGACATGGATCTAATGAGCAGATGGTTGGGTTCACAATCCCTGGGGATTTGGTCTACTTCATCAGGAGTTACAGTTTCAAACTCATCCCAGCTAAACATGCAAGACTATACCTTAGCCCCCTCAGCAGGACTTTCCTAATCGGAGTCTAATTCCAAGGGAATCCAAGCAACTTTATCTGTCAGATAACTAAAATATTCCTCACACATCTCTGTCTCTAATTCAAGCTGGGGCAGCTGACCAGGTCAAGAGCATGCATTTAACACTGAAAAGCAGGTAATATAATTACAAGTAGTAACTTTTAATGTATTTCCATTGTGTCTTCCACTCCCAGATTTCACACATCTATTATCTTTTTCCTGTGGTGGCTGTAAACATGGGTTGGACCTGAAACAGTTTGAGGAATGTATGGTGGCATTTTTATTTCAGTGTGATTATATACATTCTGATTAGCTAATTGGCAATTTCCTGGTCAAGGGCTGTAATTAGGATCCTCATTCATGATCTCTGTAGTTGTCAATTTTAAAACAGAAGGTCTTCTATTACAATGTTGTTTTAATTGCTTATCTACAGTATAGTCAGATGGATTATATGTTACTAAATTTTGCAAGTTCTAATCTACTTTATTTAGCTGGCTCTTATGGCTTTGTTATGCACACAAGGATTTTGGAAGATTTGGATGTTGCCTTTTGTAGGAAGAAAGTCTTGGTTATTTTGTAAAAAGCTGCTTTAGAAGTTAAAACCACCAGTGTGGGATTTGGAGAGCATTGGATAGAGGCTGGACTGCTGTGAGGGTGGTTTCTTTATTATAGTCTCTTAACTCTTCTCCAAAGCAGCCACTAACTATCCCTGGGGGGGGGGGGGGACCAAGAATTCTAGTACTTTTTAAAAAAATTATTTTATTGAAGTTTTTTTAACAGAATTAAAAACATAACAGATTTTGGATTAAAGAAGAATAAAGAAAAGTAATAAGAAAGTGAAAAAGAAACACTGTATAGAAAAAGGAAATGAAAAGAAAAAAAAGATTCTAAAGAAGTGGCTTCTGATCTTCTTAACAGCGGTTATAGAAACATTTATATTTTACCCTCTCAAGAATTCTATACTTCGATGTTGAGTGAATGCCCCACGAATGCCTACCCCTGCCATTGAAAAACATAGCACTATCCTAATTTAAAAATTTAAAACTACAGAAATAAAATCACATGTGCCATCATTGATGAAAAGACAATATTTTAATAGCAGCAAGGGCATAGTTTTTCCTTAGAGCTATTGCAAAGAGTGATTTGTTTCTTTGTAACAATCACTATGCCTAAAATATAGGTTATTTAGTTAGGATTATCATAATTTTTATATTTTCAGAACAAGCTTTCTAGCCCTTCGTTTTGTTTTACTTTAAAATTTTCTTTTCCTTCCAAATTACAAATTGCTGCAATGTGAGAGTATGCTTATTACTATAATATAAAATTCAAAATTAAAATGGGATTTCCCCCCCCAGCTGGCCTACAGAGTAGAATTGTTCTTTATTATGTTTTATTTTTTTATTTTATTAGATTTATATTACCGCCCATCTCCCCCAACGGGGACCCTGGGCGGTGCCAACGGGGACCCTTCTTCATGCCCTCCCCACACATTCTTTCCCCCCAGAAGCTGAATGAATTTGAGATCATTTCTGGGGAAACATAAAAATGAAACAAAAGGAAAAAGAAAAAGAAGATGCAAAGGTACCATGTTGGGAGGTTAAAATAAGGGTCACCATTATAACAGGGAGGACATTCGTGGTAATTCACAACTCCCTTTATGAATATTATTGAATTGCACAAAACTAGTTGCCACTGAAATCATTTTAATTTTTTTTTTAGGGGGTTGGTTTGTTTTTGGTTTGGTCTCAGGAAACATGAAAGTCAATTCTGGGCTGATGTACGGTTATAATGTGACTTATAGGTAACCTAAAACTTGTACAGTTTTCTTCCTTCTCTACCTGAAGGAAATTCTTCCTGCTTTTTCATTGCTTCTATTCAGAGGTACACGTGGTTAGCAATAACCTGAGGGAAAGAGTATTAGTACATGATGATGAATTCTTAAAATGGAAGGGAAAAGGACATATGGGGCTTGTCCAAAAGAATCTATAATCTTATAATGTCTCCATTAGTCTGATAAGGACAAAATGTTACTCTGTATCCACAGAAGATGATTACAGTGGTGAAGCAAACTTTCTAACTTGTCCTGGTTGACTTCATGCATTGGGCTGCTCTATGAAGCTAATTTCTTTCCACCATGTGAGAAAATAAAGCCAGGAGGTCATAACTTACTATGATTCCAAACTTGGGATCCTGGTTTGTGGCTCCAAAATAAGCCTGGATTTGAAAGGTAGCAACCAACCAGGCTTCCAAGTTTAGAAGACATGATAAAGACAAGGAATATCTTACTTGACAGTAAGCTAGGATACATATAAAAATAATCACACTAAGCCATAATGTTTGTTTTTATCTAAAAAGTGTGGCTTTAGTAATCCTGGGTATCTAAACAAGCTATGACTTAGTGCAATGTATAATCCAATTATGGTATCTTATGACAGTACCTTAAGTATGAAGTATCCTGAACCTCTGTGCAGATGTAATTTAAGATGTCCAATCTTGGGGCTGCTAGGTTTTCTCCATTTCACAGATCTGTAAGAATAAGGCAGAGAGAAATATCCTTGCAGCGGCATGATAATTATAGAACCTATGTGTAGGAGTCTTAAGTTTTTTCTTGTTCATTTTCATCTGGAACCAATATCTCTGTTTGGCTGTTATCTGTTCAAAGCAGAGCTTTCCAAACTGTATGTTGCGACACGTTAGTGTGTCGGCTGCAGTGTCTGGGTGTGTCAGGGCTTCTGCTGCCTCCGAGTCCTGCCAGGATTCCACGCGGGTCCTAGTGCCTGCCTTGTGCCTTGCTGCCTCCAAACCTGCTGTGATTCTACGCAGGTCCTAGTGTCTGCCTTGTGCCCTGTTGTAAGAGTGTGTCGCGAAATGATGCATATCTAAAAAGTGTGTCACCAACATGAAAAGTTTGGAAAGCTCTGGTTCAAAGAGTAGATACAGCCAAATGCATCTCAAAACTACAGTTTGAAACCTAGTTTGATTATATTTGCTTATGCTGACAGTGTTCTAGGGATACATGTTAATGTTTGCTAATTTCCAAACAACATTCTCCTCTGACAATCGTAGATTTTTTTCTTTTAAAAATAATTCATGGGTTTGCTTATCTTAAACGTTTTATCCATATTGGGAGAAAGAATAATACAGGTCTTCTCTTCAGACAACTTGAGTTAACACAGCTTGTTTTCAAGGTTCATTTCAAGTTCAGTTTATAGTAATTCATAACAACCCAAGCAAGAGATTATACTCCTTAATGTATTTTGTCACTGAATATTTCAAGTGTGGTTGTAAAACATAAAATGACCGTAGTGACTGTAGCTCAGTAATAAATCACGTTTGCTTACAGAAGTTCCCAGATTCAGTTCTGTGAGAGACCTCTGCCCAAGACCCTCCCTAAGAACTTTTGCCTATCAAAGTCACAATATGGGGCTGGATAGATAGATAGTCTGATCTTAAGACAGCTTAATAAAATAAAATATTAACATTTCCTTGAGTTAAGCTTGACTCCTGGTGACAATGCAGGTCTGTTTCTTGGCAGCAATACAGAAATGGTATTTACCACTACCTACTTCCAGAATGCTCTTTCAACTTCCCAATCTAGCCTATAACCCTGATATTTCTGGTGTCTGTCATCAAAGTAATAGCCAGGTCTGATCTTGCGTAGCTTTCTGAGACCAGCCAAGGTTAGCTAGGTGCTGTCACCTGCTGGGATAATAGAAGCATCGGTCAAGTTGACCTTGACCCCTGGTGACTTTATAGGCAGAAGCTGTTTTTGGACAGTAAGACAAAAGTGGTTTGCTATTGAATACTTCAGTACAAATGCTCTAAAACAGGGATGTACCAGATTGAGCAGCTGTGTTTTCAAGTTACCTTCAGTTTGATTGCAGATAAGTAACTATATCGTTTTAAAAGACTAATATTTTATATTTTATGTACACAAATATGCTTTAATTAATAGCAGAAGTAACAACATTTGTTGCTGAATTTCTGGTGAATGGATTGCATTTTTCCCAGGGAAAAGCTTGCCTCTGTGTATTTGATACGGTTATTCCTGTATAAATCTGTCACAGATGTCCCAGGGAAATGTTGGAGACGGCCAGGTCGGTTGCAGTTTTGGCCATGAGCCTAACTGCTCTAATGTGGAAGGTCAAATTATTTCAATAGAATTATTTCCATGTAATGTGTGTTTATCGCCATTGCTCCTTCTGGTTCGCTTTGCTGCTTTAATTATGATTTCTGGTTTGCATTATGGGACTTTGTTTTTCTTTTAGTCCAGGGAGACGCCCTTCCATTTGAAAGGATTAAAATTCACATCTATTTTTGGATCATACTGCATGCTGTTCTTTGCCAGTATTGGAGGTGGCCAAGTGGTCTATTCCTAGATAAATGTTCCATTCTCCTCAGAGGCTTCAGTAACGAGAACTGTTGCTTCCCTCTTGTCCTCCATGCAATTCCTTCACTCTGTATATATCAGTATCCACATATTTATAATAAGATTGATGATGATGATGATGATGATGATGATGATGATGATATCTGTTCAATCATATCCAAATCTCAGCCATGCTATAGACCAGCTCTCTCCACTTTTTCCGATCTTGTGCTGCTTTTTTCAGTTGTTTTATGCTCTGGCTGGTGTCGGCTTTGATGGTGTCTCGCCACCGTGTTTTTTGGCGGCCTCATTTCCTTTTACCGCTGACCATTCCAAGCATAATTGCCTTTTCCACCTTTTATAATATGCTCAGCATAATTTCTTATGTTCATACTATGTTCATAATTTATTTCCTTGAAAGCCCCATGTGGTTTAATAAGATTTACCTTTTATGATGCTACTATTTTCTGATATTATTATTATTATTATTATTATTATTATTATAATTATTCTATATATAGTAACTCCTGAAAAAAGGTTTATTAAGCAGGAGCAAAGAGTCCAGTTTATGGGAGGTAATTGCCCTATTGCCTGGTCAGATTTCAATTGGAATACTATGTCCAGTTCTCAGCATCAAAATTCAAAAATGATAGTAACAAATCGGAGCAAATTCAGCGATGATGAAGGAACTGAAAACCAAGCCCTATGAGGAATAATAAAAGTATCTGGGTATATTAGCCTACAAAAGAGATGAATGGTGATATGAAGGTTTGTCACACAGAAGATGAAGTGGACTTACTACCCTACAGGGCAGGAGCAAAACCTGTGGGTTAACACCAGGGGTCCCCAACCTGTGGGCTGCGGCCTGTTAGGAAGTGGGCCGCGGGGCTCCCTCCTGCAAACCCCACCCCCTGGTGTGTGCAATTACCCCGCCCCTTGGTGCGCGCGATTGGCTCCTGCCTGCAACCCCCCCGGTACGCATGATTGGCTCCCGCCTGCAAACCCTGCTCCCCCAGTCCATGGAAAAATTTTCTTCCATGACCGGTCCCTGGTGCCAGAAAGGTTGGGGACCGCTGGGTTACACTATCAGAAAGAAGGTACTGGCTAGAAGGAACTTCCTGACTATATTAGCTGGGTTGCCAAATGAAGTGGTGAGTTCTCCTTTGCTAGAGGTCTTCAAACAGCTGGATGGTCACCTGTCAGAAATCCTGTACTGATCCAAAGTGCAATTTTTTCTTTCCAGTTTCTTCATTTGCTAAGTTGTACCAACCCATATTATCTATGCTTGTCTTTTCTCCTCCATTTTATGCTCATATATTAGAAAACTATTCTTTCCTCCTCCCCCAAAGGTAGTTAAATAATGAGCTGCACAAAGCTATGAGTCTTCTCTTGCTACAGTGAAATGTGGAGGAGGAATCTGGAGGTACCAAGCAGAGCTTCACAATGCTGTATTTTTAGCAGCACTGATATCTGTTCTGGTGGATGAGGTCAGCCCTTATAAGACCCTTGTTGTATGCCCAGAATGTGGAAAGAACAAGCCTTATTTTGTATTTGAAAAATCTTGCCCTTGTTTGCATTTCTGAAGGCCAGATTATGCTTGTATATTGAAACACTTTTCTGTGGGAAAACTCTTAATTGGCATATGAATTTTGCCAGCATTCCTTAGCATAGTAGTTATAAACTGTTGAACATTGCCTTCTACAACCCAGTGTCTTCCAGAATTGCTGGTCCAAAACACCCAGAATTCTCAATCCAGCCATGCTGAGGAACATTTGGAAAGCAAGTGATACAACTACTATGGACTGGTTAACTTGTATGACCCAATGTTACTTTCTAGTAGACAAATATAAAACATTGAATATAGCAGCCTACATTCTAATGAGTGAAAGGTCCTCTGTGCAAGCACCGAGTCATTACTGACCCTTTGGAGGGACGGCACTTTCACTGACGTTTTCTTGGCAGACTATAGAGCGGGGTGGATTGCCATTGCCTTCCCCAGTCATGATTACCTTTCCCCCAGCAAGTTGGGTACTCATTTTACCGACCTCGGAAGGATGGAAGGCTGAGTCGACCTGAGCTGGCTACCTGAGAACCAGCTTCCGCTGGGATCAAACTCAGGTCGTGGGGAGAGTTTCGGTTGCAGTACTGCAGTACTGCCGTCTACCACCCTGCACCACATGAGGCTCTACATTCTAGTAACAAGAATGAAATAATTCATGTCCAAGGCCAGTCCAATGTAAATTGAAACCTACAAATAAGATTAATAGATGGCATGCCAGTCTTTGGCTACCAGCATTGTTTGCACTTGTGGATTTGCTCTGGAGGGGGCAGGGTGGGTGTAGTGTGTCCAACCTTGCTCTCCTTGGTCTCTCAGCAACTTTCAATATCAATGACCATGATATCCTTCTGGACTGGCTTAGGAAGCACAGCATTATGCAGGTTCTCCTTCCTCTGGAGTCAGTTCCAGTCGGTGTTGATGGGGGGAAGAGGTCTGCCCCACAGCCCCTCTTATGTAGGGTGCCTCAGGGCTCAACTCTCTCCCTACTCCTGTTGAAGCCATTGGGTGAGGTCATTCAACAGCATGGGGTGAGGTATATGCTGATGATACTTTGCACAGCTTTGTTTTGTGCACCAATTGTGCCCTTTCCTGGACCAGGAAGTACTGCATTTGGTCACTCATGCTTTGGTCACCTCCTGAGTGGATTACTGTAATGCACTCTACATGGAGCTGCCTTTGAAAAACATCCAGAAGCTTCAGTTGGTTCAGAATACAGCACTGTGGGGAATTATGAGTGTGTCTTGCTTTGTCCATATTTTACTTTGCAAACTGCATCGGCTTCTGTTTTGCTTTAGGGTGCAATTCAAGGTGCTGGTTATTATCCGTAAAACCCTATATGGCACGGGGCCAAGGTATTTAAGGGACTGCCTTACTCCCATTGTTTCTACCCATCCCATTAGGTCATGCAGGAGGAGCATGCTCTAGATTCCATCTATTTGGAGTGTTATCTAGTGAGACCCAGGAAGCATGACTTTTTTATTGTTGTATTTTTAAAATTATACATGTATTTTTAGTGTATTTTGATTCTTGTTATCCACCTAGAATTGCATTGGTGAGATTGCCAGCCATAGGAATTGATATAAACCAACCAACCAACCACATACTGTACATTTTTAACCTTGCATACAAATCCTGATGTTTCTTTCTGCATGGTTGAATCAATTTAGTGTTTAATTATGTGGATTGCTTAAGCATCTAGTTTAGATGGGAAGAAAAGGTAGGGTGTGGTAGCCATACTATTTCCTAGTGGTTTCCTGAGTTCCAATGAGTCAGGGTGCTGTTTAGAGAAAGACAGATAGACAGTTGTGCAAAGATTGCTGTGGATGGAGCTTGTCTTTCCACTCTCCCGCAACTACAATTTCTACAATAAATACAAATGGGAGCTTGTTGTGGCTGTGAGAGAAGGATCCCAGAGACAGAATCTAGCAGTATCGACAGAAGCAAACATATTTGTGATAATGAATGATTTTGATTTATTGCAGAGAAAAGGATTTCACCATTCAAAATCAAGAGTTAGTTTCCGGCTTTGTTTTCAGTAGCCTTCTAAATAGGCTGACCATATAAAAACGGGACATTGGGATGGCAAAACGGGACGGGGTCTTATGTAATATTCCGTATTCATGAAAAAGACAAAAGGTCCGCGCGATTGGCTCCTGCCTGCAAACCCCGCCCCTGGTCTATGTGATTGGCTCCTGCCTCAAAGCCCGCCCCCGGTCCACGTGATTGGCTCCCACCTGCAAACCCCACCCCCAGTCCTCACGATTGGCTCCCACCTGCAAACCCCACCCCCCAGTCTGTGGAAATGGTCCCTAATCCATTATGGAATTACTGAGGCTGGTATTATTAATCTCTTGCAAATGACAACCACAATTTCAAACAGGGATCTTCAAACCATTTTCGCAACATAACAGGGCATTTTTCTTGAGAAAGAAAATAAGAAGTAAGCCCATCAAACATGCTTAAAATTCTGTCAATTGATGGACCCAAGGACAAAAATCTTGTACTGTATTTCCATGCTCTAACAATATAGCGTAATTGTTTCCTGCAAAGTCACAAAAGTTTTTCAGTTCTTCAACTCTGTGTATATATGGAAGTATTTGTATACTTTCACTGCAAAACATTCAATATCAATTGGTAAACAGTTGACAGCACACTTGATGGCACATAATCAGGTGATTGGATTCCAGTAATAACCAATTCAGTAAACCCAACTACTGTAGTAAGATAGCATCTTTTATAAATCAGTTGGATTCAATGGAAGCAAAAGAAAAAATATTTGTGTTTCATGCTCAGATTGTAGTATAGATTGGCTTAGCATGATACTAACTCATGGTTCATCTCTTAATGTGTGGTGTGAATCTGACCAACAGTGTCTTATTCAACAAATCATGGCTTAGTATTAATAACTAGGTTGCTAGCTTCTAAAATTATATCCTGCTTAAACACAGTTTACTGAATAAACCTAAATTTGCTAGATTCACAAAACACCTTAAAAATCAAATCATATTATGGATTAGCACAATGTGTGAATCACACTGTATTTCTCATGAAGGCTCCTCATCCTACAAGGTATTAAGGCTATGCAGCACTTTAATTCAAAGGGAAAAAGGTGTTTCAAAGCACATAGGATTTTATTTATTTATTTATTTATTGTTTAATTTATATCACCACCCATCTCCCCCCACAAGGGGACTCTGGGCGGTTTACAACAAAATTGATTAATTAAAAGCATATAAAATACAATACATCATTCCAATTTAATTAAATATAAATATATAAATATATAAAATCCAAGAGGTTATGTTATTGTTTAAAGGAACTCTATGGTGCCAGCCACCTCCAAGAGGAGCTATTACCCCCCCCCCCATCCCAGGCGAGGTGGCAGAGCCAGGTCTTCAATTGCTTTCGGAAGGTCAGGAGTGTGGGGGCCTGCCTCACCTCCAGGGGGAGAATGTTCCAAAGGGCGGGTGCCACTGCCGAGAAGGCTCGCCCCCTGGACCCCGCCAGATGGAATTCTTTTATAGATGGGATCCGTAGCAAGCCCTCTCTGGATAACCGGGTGGGGTGGGTCGACGTTCTGGGGATGAGGCGGTTCCTTAGGTAACCTGGTCCCATGCCATGTAGGGCTTTAAAGGTGACAACCAACACCTTGAATTGCACCCGGAAAGTGGTAACCAGTGCAGCTCACGCAGCAGTGGTGTCACATGTGCCGATCTTGAGGCACCCATAACTGCGCGCGCAGCTGCATTCTGGACCAGCTGAAGCTTCCGGATACTCTTCAAGGGTAGCCCCATGTAGAGCGCATTGCAATAGTCTGTGTGAGAGATGACCAGGGCATGAGTGACTGTACGGAGGGTATCTCAGTCCAGGAAAGGGCGTAGCTGGCATACAACTCGAAGTTGCATAAACGCCCTTCTGGCCACGGCTGCCACCTGCTCATCGAGCAGGAGCCGTGAGTCCAGAAGGACCCCCAGGTTCCGCACCGAGTCCGAACAGGGTAGTGCCACCCCATCCAGATCTAAAGATGACAACTCTCTGGATCCCGAGGCACCATCAATCCACAGCCACTCTGTCTTACCAGGGTTCAGCTGAAGCCTGTTGTTCCCCATCCAGACTCCCACAGCCTTCAGACACTGAGAGAGGGCAGCCACTGCATCACTTAACTCGCCCGGGATGGAGATATACAATTGAGTATCATCAGCATATTGATGATACCTCATCCCGTGTTGGCAGATGATCTCACCCAGTGGTTTCATGTAGATATTAAACAGGAGAGGGGAGAGAACCGAGCCCTGCGGCACCCCACAAACTAGGGGCCGAGGGTCGGACCTCTCATCTCCTATTACCACCGATTGGGACCGATCCCGGAGGAAGGAGGCGAACCAGCGCAAAACCACGCCGCCCACCCCCAACTCTCCGAGCCGCCCCAAAAGGATACCATAGTCAATGGTATCGAAAGCCGCTGAGAGGTCAAGAAGAGCCAGGATGGACGCACTGCCTCCATCCCGCTCCCGCCAGAGATCATCTGTAAGTGCGACCAATGCAGCTTCCACCTCATATCCCGGCCTGAACCCTGACTGGAAGGGGTCTAGATAATCCGTATCATCCAGAATTCTCTGGAGCTGTAATGCCACCACTTTCTCAACCACCTTCCCCAAAAAGGGGAGGTGGGAGACGGGACAAAAGTTGTCCAACACTGTAGGGTCCAGCGATGGCTTCTTGAGGAGGGGGTGCACCAGCACCTCCTTAAAAGCAGCCGGAAACACTCCCTCTCCCAAGGACGTAACAACCATTGCATGGACCCAGCCACATGTCACCTCCCTGGCTGCTTTCACAAGCCAGGAGGGGCATGGGTCAAGATGGCACGCGGTGGCTCTTACAGTCCGGAGGATCCTGTCCACTTCCTCAGGCCCAACAGGATCAAACCGTTCCCAGATAACCGGGCAAAGACATTCCCTCGGCATCTCCCCAGACCATGCATCACATCTGGAGTCCAGCTTAGAGCGAATCCGAGCGATTTTATCCATCAGATGCTCTGAAAATTCCTATACATAGGAATTGGAATCCTACATAGGATCATACATCCTATCATAGGAATCCTACATAGGATCTTCCTGCAGCTCCTCAAACCAAATGTACCTTTTCCTGGGTTTGCACTGCAGCTGCAGAGGATAGTCCCACGATCTTGGGGAAAGAAGGCAATGCCTTAAAAAACTTCAGGCTGGTGCTACCTTTCTTTTCTTTTATCGCTAATCCAGGTTCTTCGCCCCACCAATCCTAGGTTCACTTCTCAACTCTCTTCAAATTAAATAAGCCAAGTTCCTCCCTTCAACTCCCCCTCCCTTACAACCCCTTTTTTTCTGGCCTCTTTTCCTTCCAACCTCTCATCTTCATTTCCCGGTTCCACCAGGCTTTGTTTTTTCCTCAATAAACATCCCCCTTGAAGCTTCCCAGTTCCCCATCGGCTGCTCGCATTCATCCCCCCTGCCGATTCAATCCACCCTCCTTTCTCTTTCCTTCTCCTGCCTTTGGGATTCATTAATTTACCAGCTCCACTGGAAGGAAATTTGGCTGACTCACTTTTAAAGAATCACCTTGGGCATCTAATTTTCTCTCGCCTCTCCCTTCCTTCCAAGTCATACCTACAATCTCCGTAGCAGTCAGGTTCTTTCTCCCTAGTATTTTGGCACACACATTTCCACAGTTGATGGGCATTTTAAAACAACCATCCCCGAAGCCGGGGAGGATATCTGTTGGAGTGGAGAGCGCGCAGGAGGGACGCTGCCACTCAGCTTCAGGAGGGGAAGCCGGTAGTAGCTTTGGGATCACGTTCGCGCCTGCGCACCCTTCTCTTCAGCCTCGTGCCTCAGTCTCGCGGTTCTCCTTCCGGTAGGCTGACCATATTTCCTTGAGGGAAAAAATGTCGCTGGACAAAGTGGGCGCGTGGGGGGGGCACATGCGTGCACACTCGTGCGCTTAACCGGGGAACTTTCAAAAACGGGACAAAATTGAGAATTTTACTATAACGGCGGGACGCTCCAGAAATGGTGAAATAACGGGACAGTCCCGTTCAAAACGGGACGTATGGTCAGCCTACTTCTAAACCTCCTTTTTATAGGTTGGTTCTTCACGTTGGTTAACTTTCATCACAGTTTGGTCCAAGGATATTCTAGCTGGACGGCTTTGTGCAGTATTTCCCAGTCAGTTTTCTTCCCAGCCCCTGCCCAATGACTCCATAAGGGTGTGGGGGTGGGGGTGGGGGAGGACCAAAGTAGAGAATTTCAATATTCCTTCCTGGAAACAGTATCTCTCTGGCTGGAGGAAAAGGAAGAAAGGAAGGAATTCAAAAAGCTGGGTCTGTGATCTTGTGTACACAGGAATTTGCATGCATTCAGGGCTTTCCTTCCAAGGTCAAAGCCTTCTTTATGGCCCCCCTGAGGCTGTGTCAGCTGAACACTGAATTTGGTTTCCTTCCTTCATTTTCCTGTCTGACTTTTCTGTAGGATTTCGTCATAGAATTGGCCAAACCTTCACATCACTTCTTGATTCTGCTTCCCAAAGTCATTTTCAAAGGACTATATCCCTGATAAATACCCAGTGAGTGTTCAAAAAGGAAATCCCATAGTCTCCTTAGACTAGGGATACACAGATGATGATTTATGATCTATAAATAGATATCCAAGTATTGATTTGCAATAAAATTGACCAGGGTTTCTAACTTGCAGTGGTTTAGCAATAGCAGCAGTAAAATGACACTTCCCCAGATTAATTTAGTATTGTTTCTTACTCCATTTCAGTGATATACAGTGTTTGTGATATAAAATATTCTCTTCGATTAGTGTTTGTGAGTCACCAAGGGAGCATCAGTTACAGAGCTGCCATATTAATGCAATAATGAATAAATCAGTTGAAATTAAGGAAGCTTGAGGTTAGCAGGAGGGGATATTTGTGTGAAATGACTGTGTACTTTAAATTATTATACACTTTACATCTGACTTCATTTGGCAAATTACTGGGTTCTAGTTAAAAAAGATCTCACAGACTTGTAGCTTCCCTACCTGTCCCTGAGAATTATAGTGCATATAATTATAAGATATTTGATAATATACTTTCCTATTATTTTGAAAGCAACTTTTTGTCATCACTGGTGAAATAAAACATCTTTTGAAATATTTGGAGAGAGTCAGACCACATTATCTCAGCCAGTATTCACAAGAATCTGGCCTCCTCTTTTGCAGATTGCTAGGTTAAGCCTCACAACTGCTCAACACATCTATTTTGTTTTTCCTAAATTTGCAATAAATCACACTATCAAAAATTGGTGGTTTTGGCAAAATCTGAAAATGCTGTGGAAGCCATATAAGATTGCAAGGCCAAATGTGGAAAATGAATTGTCTTCCTCTACTGTAAGTACTAGAGAGCCAGTTTGGTGTATTGGTTAAGGTACCAGGCTAGAAAGGAAGAGACTGTGAGTTCTAGTCCCGCCTTCGGCACGAAGCCAGCTGGGTGACCTTGGGCCTGTCACTCACTCTCAGCCCTGGGAAGAGGGCAGTGGCAAACTGTATCTGTATCTAAATTCTGGGAACAGTATGTGTGCCTATTTTTGAAGGAAAGGTTTGATGTAAATCTAACAAATAAATATATAGTGTGGACATTTTTTTCCCCTGTTGAAGCTTTTTTGTGCTTAATCATCCCGGGCAAAATTAAAGGATTCCCCTTTTGTGATTCCATATTAATTTAAGGCAATATGTCATTCCAAAAGGAAAGAAAGGCCGTTATAATAAGGAAAATAGTTTACCACTCTGATTCCATATCAAAGGACAGCTGGAGGAAATGCATGTTGTCTTTACGACCTCATATTTCCTTCTCTCAACTTGAGTTTACAGTGATATGTTACACTAAATAAAAGATATGTTTAAAAAATGAAATATCAAGAAGGCCTTTTTTATCATAGGCAGGAGTAGAATTTCAGTATTAATTATAATAAGCAGATTGATATGAATGATATTCCCAGCAGCTGTTTGAATTTACTGTTCGTACTGTATTACAAATAATGTGAGGACCATTTTTGGATTAAGGAGATAGAAATGGAAAAAATAAATTGATCCAGTCTCTCTAACACCTCACCTAGGGGCCTAATGGAGTGCTGGCTTCATCTGGGAAACTGATGTAAGAATCTAATTAGCTTTCCCAATAGAAATTTGGCATACTATGGCACTTAAAGATTAAAAACACATCTTAGAGCCTAGATACAATGCATTTTGCTGGAGACTGAATTCTTTTGATATTTATATCCAACAAAACATTTTTTCTTAAAACCAAGCTTTTGATTTAGCACACAAAAATGCACTTTGAAAACCTCCTTAGGGATCATCGAAAACAGATATACCAACTAAATTGTAGTCTTCCCTACAGGTACTTGTATCTTTTTTTTACTCTTGTGGGGAAAAAAGGCAATTTTGAAGGCTGATTTAGATAACATCAGGGACTGCAAAGAACAAAGTCCTCCACTCACCCACATACAGTACATGCCTTATACACTTCCACTACAAATCACACTTTGCTGCAGTTGGTTCTGATTTAAACTTATTACCAGCATTTTAGTTGAACCCTAAAAACTAGCCTTAACGAAACAAAAACAAGCAAGCCCATTTTGTCTAAGATACCATGTACTTTTTAATTACAAGCTGGAATTACAGCAGCTGAATATGGAACAGGTAGAAATGATCACGGTGCATTAATACATCTGTGTTTCTGGCATTTGAAATATAATTTGATGAGTACTGGTTTAAAACTTGTTCAACATTAACTCAAAATTTCATTATGAAGTGAACATTATCCACCTTACATGTAACTTCTGCAAACAGCAAAGCACTAGTGTCTAGTTTTAAAAGTTTCAATGAATTATAGAATGCAGGGGTCACAAGGTATGTTTGTGTATGTGTATGTGTATGTACCCTACTATACATACACACAAGTATATACACGTACATGTATATATACATGCACACATGTATGTATATACACATACAGAGAGAGAAGACAAGCCTCCACTGTTTCCATGCAACATATAGCATGTACATTATATTAGCACATATTATATCTGCTCCATTTCACCCCCTGGGTTCCTGTGCAAGGGGGTGAAGAAGAAGTTCAACAGGTGACTGATTGCTAGAAAAACCCAATTTCTGCAAGGCCACTCTAGACTCTTATCTTTGTCTCCAGTAGCTGAAGAGAAAGTTAACCTGAAGTTGGGCCTTGGAGGGAGAGATGTGGTTTGTACAATGTGGCCGCTCAGAAGCGTGTTCTTTGATTCATAACAAACCCGGGTCAATTTTGTGTTCAAGCTGATTTATCACTGGTATTTTTGTGTTTGCATGACAGCTAACCCCCACCTTTGACCCAGTAAATCAAGTTACATGAATGTTACTCCAAAAAAGTATTGCAGAAAAGAGGAGGTGGAAGTTTAAAATGTGATAATCCAGCAGCTGAGACTCCAACAGGCTACATGGAAGGGTTTTTTTAGGAAAAAATAAATAAACTGTACTATGTGTACTTTTTATTGCTACATACTGAATTCTGAAAAAAGGTTAATGAACATGTTCTTAGTTTATGATGATTAACTTTTAACAATCCAACTAATACACACACAGAGAGAGAGACCAGAATCCTGCTACTAATACTTGTTATGATCAGAATGTTTAATTATTCTTTTAGCACAAGTGAAATAAAGGCTGTTCTTGGCTCAAAGTAGAGGATGCTGCTAGGTTATTTCATGGCATCTCTCCCAAATTCTGAAACTTTCCTTAATCTTAAAGAGCCAGATACAGATAGATTCTAGGTTTTTCTGTTCTGAAGCTGACAGCTTTGTACAAGCCTTCCTTCTCTACTTCAGCATTTGTTGCTTTCTTATTAAAAGAGTCAGGGTTTCTGCCATTGGTGAGCACATCTGGAGGCGCTGGCCTTCAAAAATAAGCATCTTACTTAATGAATGCAAAGGAGCTGCTGAACTAAATGTCCTAGGTTCAGTGAATTTTCTCTGGATAATGCTGGACTTCCATAGGGATCCCATCGACTACAAATGGCAATCTAATGACTGGGTCCTGTTTTTATCACCATTTTTGGAGCACATGGTCTCCTTCCACAATAGGAACCGGAAAATTCATTGTTAAGTTGTAACAAATTGTAAATTAGCAGAAGCACAAAAAGGTGAAGTCAGAAACTGAATAGTCTTTTTTTCTTTTTTTCCCCTTTCTTTCTTTTTTTGTATTTTAATTGTCACATTTGCTTTACCTTCTCTTTTGGGAGATCTTAGATTTTGATATCTACCCTTGTTGGTCCCTGCTATTATAATATATATTAATTATTATTGGGTGGTTTTTAATCGTCTGGTTTTTCTGTGTATGCCTCTCTCAGCATGACAGAAATGTTAGTAATAGAAAGTAATAAAATGTCATTGCTGCTTAATCACCATACTTTTCTATTTAAATCTGTCACTGAAAGTATTAGTATTTTAATGTGCATTCTTCTCTAATGAACCAGTTTGACTGTGCTTTTCTCTGCATTCATTTCTTTCCACAGCCTTATTCAGATCCTGTAACTGTGGCTAATTATTGCCACTTCCAAGCTAGCAAGATGAGTTCACACATACATATTCATTACTTGACAATTGGTATATACAAAAGACCCTTCATAGGTCAAAAATAACAGATGGGACGTTTTTTGTCTCTTTATGAAGCACTTTTCACCATGTATCTGTTTCCACTCATATTGTTAGTGAACTAAATAGGTATTTCGGACCTTTTTTTAAAACTGTGTTTAAAATAGTGAAATACCAAAAAAAAAAAAAAAAGAATCTACATCGCTAACGCAAAAAAGGGTAAATAGTGGGGAAAAAAACTAAATATAGCTATTAAAATAAACTTAACAAAATTACCTGTAATTAACAGGGAAAAGATCCATATAATAACTACAGTATATAAAATTAATTCAGTTGTTAAGCTTATCATTACATCCAGACCATACAGCAGCGTGCTTTGTCATCTCATTTTTAGAACACAGAGACTTTTCCAAAGTAGGTAACAAATTTATATCATGGGTCTATTCCTTAAAATTTGGAGAGTAACCTTATTTCCAGTTACATAAAATTATCTTCTTTGTCATATTCCAGGCTTGATAGAGCCAAAGTTCTTCATGAGATGACAATTCCATGTTTAGGAATATAATTCAACATCACACTGAGTTCCTTAATTTCCAAATTTTCATTTCACAGTTTAAATATATAACAAATGCTGACTTTCATTTCACATTTTAATACCTTATAAAATTGAATTGTTAGTCTCTCAAAATCTTTGAAACAGCCATTCAAAATAAGCTGACTTAAAGTATTAATCCCTTGTTTAGCTCAGCCATTCCAATAAAACATCTTCCCTGCTATTTTCAGATTTTGAGTTATACCACAACATCAGTTTCTCATGTAATTTAGGATTAAAATGTAACCACTTACTTAATAATAACCAAATATATCTAGCAACTTTCAAAGCAGGAAATGAAAATCTCGTTTTAGTATACTTGTCAAAATTTCAAAAGTGTTACACTTGGTCTCCAGGTGGGCCCAAAGAGGAGAAATCTTATTCCAAAAAAATATGGATGTTAAAATAAGAGTCCAGTGATATAGCCGAAAATCTGATTAACACCACCACCATCATAAGGTAGTCACAATTTAGCCAACAATATTCTAGACGCTTTAACCTGCCATAAAAATGTCTCCATTGAATGGTGTTTCAGACTGACCCTTAGGCATTTTGCATCTACCTATATCTATATAGGTATTTATCTATATATCTACAATTATATCTATATCATTGATAGTCAAAAAGCTATGTACAAACTAGTGTTCTATACAAACTAATGTTGGGTACAGAAATCAATTCCTTGTCCTGTTCTGTATGTTTCTTCAGAAATAATGCTTTAGCCTTCATACTGAAAAAAAATGAGCTTGAAAAAGTGTGCATTGTGCCTAGTGGAATTTCAGCAGACACTCAATTTATGCATTAACACCTAGTTAGTCAATGTTTTTACACTTGTCTAAATTGAGGGACTAGTGTATTTTCAGAGACTTGTTCAAGACCTGGAACTTGGAATTAGGCACACTGAATCTAAAATAGAAATTAGGAGTCTCTCTTCAACTCTAACACCCATTAAATACCATTATTACAGCTTTGTGTAACTTATAGGCATAGGCCAGGGGTGTCCAACCTTTTGGCTTCCCTGGGCCACATTGAGTGAAGAGGAATTGTCTTGGGCCGCACATAAAATATATAATATAGTTAATGTATATAAGTAATAAAACTTCATTTATTTTTTTATATTTTTTATTATAAAATTTTAACAAAGGGTAACATAAAACTAGTGGGATATTTGACCTTGTTTTTGTGAAACTAATGCATCAATGTCTGGTTCGATGAAAGTGGTTGCAATTCTCAGTGAGTTCTCAAGGTGCTCGTCAGAAATTTTAATTCTAATTTTACTCTTTGTGTGCTTCATCCTTGAAAATAGTTGCTCACAAATGTACGTGCTGCCAAAAAGCGATGTCATGAATAAGGCGTGATTGTGAAGCGAGGGATATTTTTCTCTGGGAAGATAGGTCTTATAAATGTAAAAGTCCAGTAGAGAGACATGATCAAATTTTTCTTCGAGTTGAATGTCTGATTGCAACTCTATGCATTCCATTTGAAAAAGTTTCATGAATTCTGGGGCATTTTTCCCTCTTAAGAATGTTTTTAAAAAGAAAATCAATGCGGGAACTGACTCTATTGCGGGGCGGGGGGGAAAGGCCATGGTGATTACCCACGTAGCGCTTCCAAGGCGGCGACAGGGCTCTGGGCAGGAACCGGCTGCAAGGCAAAGGCTGGACAGGCTTCCGGAGCAGATTCTGTGGCGGCGGCAGGACACGGGGCAGGAACCAGCGGCAAGGCAAGAGCTGGGCTGGCGCCTGGAAGGGTTTCTGTGGTGGCAGCAGGGCTTGGCGCAGAGGAGGAGTCAGCGTCGTCGGTGTCCCTTGGCTCGGGTCCAGGGCTACACGTGGCGCGGGGTAGCTCTCTTCGGCGCGCACAGGCAGCAGGTAATGACTGGCTTGCGTTGGCCCTTTATATCTTTGATTTTGCGCCTCTCCGCCCTCGTTTGCCGCATGCTAATTGGTGGAGGGGCTTCTTCTTCCAGGCTGCCTCCAATCTGCAGCTCCGGCTTGGATTCCTCTTCCAGTAGTCGGCTCGTCCTCATCCGAGTCTGGCATGGTGGTGGGGACAGGAGGCTTATTCCGGACCGGGCTGGGCCGCATTGCTAGCTGTTCAGGGCCGCATGTGGCCCATGGGCCGCAGGTTGGACACCCCTGACATAGGCATTCACCTTGATGCAAGAATTCTTGGGGCTTTTTCTGTAAAAGGGAAGTCAAATCAGGTGGCTTGTAATTCATAGGTAATTGATTAAAAAAGGAATTTTTATTTGTTTGTTTATTTATTTTACACAGCTTCCTGTGCAAAATCTTCTGAAAGAAAAGTACACAACAAAATCAATACATTAAAAACAATATAAGCATGTATAGTAGAAAGGAACAGGGAAAGAAAATAAATGCAGAAACATAATTCCATCCATCTAATATCTATATACAATACTTACATGATTGTAAGAGAGGGCAAATGCTAGTCAGAAATGAGAGGTGGGGAAATAAATCTTACTTGCACGGCAAGAAGTTTTATTTTGGGGGGCAGCTTATTGATGTTGGAATTGAGTTTACAAAAATCTGGACTGCATGGCAATCCCCACACAATAAATGCCTTTAAAAGATTATGCCAAAAATTTTGCCTGGATAATCTATTTTATAAAATGTGTATTTCACTTTAATCAATTGCATCTCTGTATTAGTTGCATAAGGCAAGCATAAAGGTAATGTCTTATTCAAGTCAAGTTTGATTCCTGTGACTGCGTGAAAATATCCATGTATTGTTGTGAAGAATATGGAAGTGGTTTGCCATTACCCTTTTCCTTTTCAACTTCTTACAATTGCTTGATAGTCTCCCATTCGAGGAGTAATCAGGTCCAAGCTTGCTTAGCCTTTCTGAAGTCAGAAGGGTGCAGTAATCCGTTGTCATCCATAAGTAAATTGAAATTGGTGGCAGATATTTAAATGTCTCTTGACAATTTGATTAATGTTTACTAATTCAAAGGGGGCACGATGGCTCAGTGGTTAAGACACCAGGCTTGTCGATCGGAAGGTCGCAACTTCGGTGGTTCGAGACCCAAGCGCTGCGTGACAGTGAGCTCCCGCACTCGCCCCAGCTCTTGCCAGACTAGCAATTCGAAAGCATGCAAATGCAAGTAGATAAATAGGTACCACTTCCGTGGGTAGGTAACAGTGTTCCATGCGCATCATGCCAGCCACATGACCGCGGAAGCATCTTCGGACTCTTAGAAGTAAATTTTATCTTACCGGATTCGTTCCAGAGCCGGGAGTAAAGAAACTGACGAAGTGCATGAAGGTAGGAGTTTATTCACCCAAGAGCAAAGGCAGAGGCAGCAGGCTGTTAGGTGGGCGATCACACAGGACCCCCTTCCTACAGCACCTTATATACCCTAGGTTACATTCAGACCCACGTTGGGATGGCACATTCTTTCTACCCAATCAGGTCAGTTACCTTGGCTTGTATGCCCCCTCCCATCTTCCTGTCCGAGCAGGAAGAGATGTGTTGGGTAAGGATATCTACATTTAAACGGGGGGGGGGGCGCACACGCACGGCGGCAGCATGAGGGGCGCGCGGCGGCGGTGTGCATGGCGGCGGCAGTGGCTTCGCTAAAACATGGAAGCGCTGATGGCACGCCGCTGCCACTGTACGCACCCCCGTGCTGCCGCTTCGCGACACACTAAAGTGTCGCGACACACAGTTTGGAAAGCTATGTTCTATCTTTTATTACCCTGGATGGTACTTTGGCGCCATCCTGAATTACATCCTTTCGTATGCAAGGACAGGACAGCTTATCTTCTTGTATAAGGGTTATCCAGGCAGGAAGGGCAGAGTAATCTAGGGCAATTAACACATTCCTGAAAAGTGTTGATGAGTCACATCCTTCTCAAGGATGTTCATTTTGATATAATTGAAGTATGCAAAGGAGATTCAATGTGGGGACATTAATTCCATGGGCCTACATTTATTCTATATTAGAGAAATGGGGTGTTACTACATGAATATATGTTTGTACAGAGAGATAAGAATATGTTTACAATCCAACAGGACAGCGCTGGCTCTTTGGCTAAGAAACGGAGATGAGTACCACCCCCTAGAGTTGGACACGACTGTGCAGGGGAAAACCTTTACCTTTAATACAAAAGCAAGAAGTCACTAAAGTAGGCTTCTACTTAAGTAGATAAAAGATTCCTTCATAATTATATTAAATGACTTGTAAATATGGGATTTTTAATCTTAATTTTGTAAATCAGTTATTTTTATGGATATGGTGATTGGTCACTTTCTCAGAATGTAGGTTTCTATATGCAGTAATTGTCATATTTTAATGAAATATTTATAGTATGAACACCTCTTTCATTTATTTGATGGGATCCCAGTTGTACTCATCTGCTTTCTCTCCCCCCCTCCCCCAATTTATTTTCAGCTGGCAGGAGGAATCATTCTTGGTGTGGGATTATGGCTTCGTCATGATTCACAAACCTCGCTCATCTTGCAGTCTTCACTAGATGACCGGCACGCTCCTAATACATTCTACATTGGTAAGCAAAAAAGGCTGTGTAACCACTGTTTGCTAAAGTTATGGGAGGGAATTGAATTAAGGACTGTTTGGGCATTATTATTTTTTTTGCATCCATGGAGCCTCTGCAACTGACCATCACTGGTCTTTGGGACAAAAAATGCCCTTGAGAGAAGAATCTAATCCTATTTCCTTGCTTAACACTTCTTGTTTATTTATTTGTTTATATGATTTATATAGCCACCCATCTCACACAAGTGACTCTGGGCTGTTTACTAGATTAAAACAGAAAAAAATAATCAAACTTAACACCCTGGTGCTCCAGGTCTTCAATGCCTTGTCAAAGGGTAACAGGATTGGGGCCATCTGAATCTCCAGAGAGATGCTGTTCCACAGGTCAGGTGCTGCCACTGAGAAGGCACGACTCTGGGTTCCAACGAGATGTCATTGTTTAAGAGAAGGGACCTGAAGCATGTCCTCTCAACTAGATCTGGTGGGGAGGGCAGAAACAATAGGAGAAAGGTGGTCCTGCAAGTAGCCTGGCCATATGCCAGGAGGGCTCTATAGAGCTCTTCCTTATGACCTTATGAAACTGATACAACTTGGTGGCTGCTGCTTCCTGTTTGGGACAGAGTTCAAATTATTTTGACAGTGTGTTCTAGAAATACAGTTTTGGTTACAGAGCATGCTGTATTAGTGCAAACAACTCTCTGATACTTCTTGGAACAATTATTCTGTTGTGTTCTCTGTGCTAAAATTGTATGCAAAATATTGTACAGTGCTGAAATTTCAAAATCCAGAATCTTATATGTGTATAGTGCTGTAATAGTCAAACAAGTGAAGAGGTCTATTAGTGAAAAAGTTAAACTTTGGAATCTCTCAGTAATCAAGTAGAGGGTCTCTCAATTTGAATGCCATTGTTGTACCTTATTCCTGACAATCTCACTCTCCCTTTCTCATCCTCTTGCCAGCCCATTTTTGCATTTTCAAGTAAGACCACCCCCTTCCCTTTGATATTATAGACTGATTTGTTCTGAAGTCAGTGCAGTTGTAGCATTGTGGTCCCATAATTGCCATTGGTTTGGCCAAGCAGCCTGGTGTCTGGCACAAGGAATTATTTATTGGCTATGTATTTAATTTGTTTATTGTAATTTTGATTGATTTATGTTTGTGTGTGTGCCTTGGAGTCAGTGTTGACTCCTGGCAACTGCCTGGAGTAGTCCCTGCAGTTTTCTTGGGAAGATTTTTGGAAAGATTTGCCCTTGCCTGCTTCCTAGGGCTGAGAGAGAGTGACTGGCTCAAAGTCACCCAGCCGACTTTCATGCCTAAGGCAGGACTAGAACTCACAGTCTCCTGGTTTCTAGCCTGGTACCTTAACCACTACACCAAACTGGCTCTCTTGATCGGTTTAGTCCAATGTAATACCTTTATTTAGGCCACTGAGTCAGAATTTTCAAGTGGATCCTTTTTGATTCAGATATTAAAAGGAGGACATTCCCCCAAAAGAAAGGAATGATCTGTGTTTATGTATGATAACATTACTGCATGTATTGTCTTCAGACAACCTATACTAAGAGCCCTATTTGACAGTGGCTCAGCGGGTAAGATGCCAGGCTTGTCGATTGGAAGATCGCAAGTTCAGAGGTTCGAATCCCTAGCCCCGCGTGATGGAGTGAGCTCCCGCACTAGCTCCAGCTCTTGCCAACCTAGCAATTCAAAAGCATGCAAATGCAAGTAGATGAGTAGATACCACTTTGGTGGGTAGGTAACAGCGTTCCACGCGCATCATGCGGCCACATGACCTTGGAAGCGTCGGACAATGCTGGCTCTTTGGCTAACAAACAGAGATGAGCACCGGCCCCTAGAGTCAGACACGACTGCACAAATGTGCGGGGGGAACCTTTACCTTTACCTTAGGATACCCACGGGAATGTATTTCAAAATTCTTGAAGCAAATAGAATAGAGAACAGTTGGACTGAAAAGGAAAAATCTGATTCTATGATACAGTGCTCTTTCAAATGTTTTCAGCTAGGGGATGGGAGGGTCATCTAGCACTGTTTTGTGTAAATATTTGTCCACTTCTGAGCCTAAAGGCTGTAGATTGTGGGGTAATACATTCCATACTGGGTTAAAAAAAGTAAAAGAATAAGATCTCTCTTTCTGACCCCCGCTAAAGACAGCCACAGGAAAATACAGTATAAGACCAAAGCAACAATTCATAGATGAATAGATTTTCAAAGGTCATCCACTTAAATCCATGACTGAAAATCAATTATTGCAAACCTGATAGGTGTTCATCCCACTGCACCCTAAAAACACCTATGAAAAGAGATTCCACAACATTTCAAGACAGTCTGTTCCACAGTTGAGTTGCTTATACTGTCAAGTGGCTCATTCTTAATGTTTAACTTTTATTGCTCTTATTGCAATTTATTACTCATTGGTTCAAGTTGATTTTTTCCCCAAAACACAGTGGGATAAGAGCAGAGCTTTCCAAACTTTGTGTCCGGACATGTTAGTGTGTCGGATGCAGTATCTGGGTGTGTTGCGGCTGCTGCTGCCTCCGAGCCCTGCCAGGATTCCACGCAGGTCCTAGTGCCTGCCTTGTGCCTGGCTGCCTCCAAACCTGCCCTTCCAGGATTCCGCACAGGTCCTAGTGCCTGCCGTGTGCCTTGCTGCCTCCAAACCTGCCCTGCCAGGATTCCGCACAGGTCCTAGTGCCTGCCGTGTGCCTTGCTGCCTCCAAACCTGCCCTGCCAGGATTCCGCACAGGTCCTAGTACCTGCCTTGGGCCTTGCTGCCTCCAAACCTGCTGTGATTCTGCACAGGTCATAATGCCTGCCTTGTGTCCTGCTGTAAGAGTGTGTCGTGAAATGATGCCCTGCTGTAAGAGTGTGTTGCGAAATGATGCATGTCTAAAAAGTGTGTCACCAACATGAAAAGTTTGGAAAGCTCTGAATAAGAGGATAGTATAGAAAAGCGACACCCCCTCCGAATCTCAATGTTTCAGTGTCAGAACTAGTTGTGTGCAAGAGGGAGTGGTTTGTTCCCAGAATGTTCTGTTTTCTTTTAGAACATAAGGTTTTATCCCAAGAACTGGTATATCTGAACATCCCAGGGAGATTTGTGTATTTTGAGGCTAGACCGCAACTGGAACACCATGAACCACTTCCTGTTCTAATAGGAGTTTGCCAATGGAGTTCAAAAAGAGGAAAAGGCAAGGAATAGAAGAGAGAGATCAGAAAAGAGCTATGTATTCTGGGAATTGTGTGCTGAGCTGTGCAGTGTGAAAAAGCATGATGCAAGGAGTTTGTCCTGAGAGCTGTTGATTGCCGATGTGGATAGCTGAGGGCTCATTCACACAGACTCCTTTCCTCAGCTCTAAAAATCTCTCTTACCATAGGTTGAGGACCTTTTCTCACAGCAGAACCTCAGTCTCACTGCTAGCCTGCTGCTGAGGCAGGCTGAAACTGTTCCTCCAAGATGATCTGACACGAAAGTAGTATTTTCCTTGGCAAACAGAAGAAGACCTCCTGTGGAGACAGTCTTAGTCACACGGAGGAGGGAGGTTGGCAATCTGCTGGACTCCAACTGCCACACTGCAGGACCACCCCCTCCCATCTAGCAGAAGAGTTCTGAGCCTCCATGGCCACTTGTGCTGTGACTGCCAGAGAGACTGGATAGCAAAACTGGTTTTAATAAACCAATGATTAGTAGGATTTTGTGGCAAGAGAAGCTAGTGGGAAAAGGAGCCCAAGATGGGTGGGAGTTCCTAAAAATGAGCTATCAAAAGCCATACACTGTTGGAAGAGTTGGAGGTAACACTTAAGGTAGCCAGCCTGCTCTTCTCTGGAGCTGAGGATGAAGGTCAGGAGGAAGAGGATCGCTCTCCTCCTGAATCTGAGTTCATGGCATGGGATGAGGCACATTCACCAACAAATCACTCACCATAACCAAAATAGGTAGCCCACAGAGCTGAGGGCATGGTAGATGAGCACATCAGAGCTATTCTTGAAAAGCCATGCTTTACTGTGTGGGTTGGGCAGCAGTCAGGACAGCAGGTATAGTTCAACCTCAGGTGTTTAAGCATTGTCAAGATGTCCTTCCCACATCCGGCAGCACTAGGCCGAGATAAATGCTATTGTTCATTTTAGAAACAAAAATCAAAATCACAGGCGTAGAATAGGGATACCTGTCTTTGTAGTAGAACCCGTGAAAAGGGTCCTGGAATAGTAACTGGTTGCAAACTGAACACAAGTCAGCAGTGGATGTGGCTGAAAAAAGGTAATATGATTATAGACTGCATCAAGAGACATTACTCCGGATAGTAGTAGTTCCATTTTATTCTGCTTTGGTCAAACCCCATCTCAGGTATTGTATCCAGTTCTGGCCTTCACATTTTTAAGAATGGTCCAGAGAAACTGGAATAATAAGGATGATCAGTAAATTAATCTTATAAAGAGTGAAGGAACTGAGCAGGTTTAGTCTGAGAAGAGAAAGCCAAGGAAAGTGCGATAGCACATTTTAAATACCTGTAATAATGTAACACAGAAGAGAGCCGAATTCTTCATCATTAGAAAATGTAGGACATGCAATAGTACATGTAAGACAGGTTCAAATGGAATGGTAGAATGAACGTTCTCTCAGTACAAACAATTCAATTATTTGGAAAGGTTGTGTGCAGTTTTTCACTGGATGTATAAAGGCAGAGGGTAGACAGCTATTCGTCATGGATGCTTTAATTTGGATTCCTGCATAGAATTTATTGCCTAAACTATTCATTCTAACTCTCTGATTCTAAGACACAGTTGCAGAAATGCTCAAATTGCTCCTGGAACACTGTTCAAGCCATCCTAGAGGAAAAACAGAAAGTTCTGACAATGAACCTTTTTGTTTTGCACATCCTTAGTTGAAAAATTCAGTCTAGCTTGGATTTGCTAATGGGAGAAAGAGCATCACCTTCCTGAACCCTAGCTTTCAAGTGCTTGAGATCCCTCAATGAGAACTGCTGTTTTACTGCAAAATACTTTGAACAGTTGACTTCGGATGAAAATCAACAGTGGTACCTAGGATGACTCATGCTTTCCTGATCCATTAATCTGTCTGCCTATTTCCATGTATTTTTATTAAGGTCTCATTTTTACAAGTAAATTGGACAATTTACTGGCTTACTTAAAAGCCTGAGTGTCCTTTGTCATTCCTCCATATCTGCTGCTCACTTTCTATGGGTATTATATGTTGCTGTTGGTGTGGAGAAGATAAAGATATGTTTGATAGTTGTGGATATAAAACTGCAGGACAAATGGAAAGTGTAAACAGCTTGCACTGTTTTTGGGTAGAAGGGAGCCTTGTAAGGAAGACCAAACCATTCTAAAGCTGAGCATGTTGCACAGTTTAGAATGTGAATCATGACGTGACCTGCTTAGTAGGTTACTTAGCTATTTCTGCCACTTTTGCTGGGGAGAAGCAGACACCCAGTTAAACACCCTGCGTTCTGCTTTCTGGTTTACAGTAAGAGTGAGTAAAGCTTATATGCCCCCCTTCCTGATTTTTGAAAAATAGAAATTTCAAAACAGCAGTAAAACTAAAGAGAGCCAGTTTGGTATAGTGGTTAAGACATCAGGCTAGAAACCAGGAAACCATGAGTCCTACTCCTGTCGTAGGCATAGGCTGACCATATGTCCCGTTTTTTCCCCTTTTCTCAATCGTCCCGTCGTTTTAACATAAATGCTGGTTTTGTCCTGTTTTTTAGGAACAGGCGGAGGCGGAGCAGCTGACCGGAGGGAATCCGGAGGAGGAATCGCCCCCGCCCAGCACGCAGCAAAGGAGGTGGGAGAGGCGGGCCCAGCACCGCAACAGGCGGAGGCAATTCCCCTTCCTGGTTCCCTCCAATCAGCTGCTCCGCCCATCACGCTACCTGGCCCACCCCTCCCGTGCACTGATAGGCGGAGGCGCCCCCCCAACCAGCCGCTCCGTCCCCACCTGTTCCTCTTGTCCCATTTTTGGAAATATGGTCAGTCTACATAGGCACAAAGCCTATGACCTTGGGCCAGTCACTCTCTCGCATCCCTAGGAAGCAGGCAAGGACAAACCACTTCTGAAAAACCTTGCCAAGAAAACTGCAGGGACTAGTCCAGGCAGTTGCGAGGAGTCAACAATGACTCAAATGCACCTAAATAAATAATAAATAGTAAAACTAGGCATCTAGAAAACTTGTCCATCCTTGTTTTTTTGAAGCAGTCTACATTTGGCCGTTTAAAAAATATTTTTAAAAGGCTCTGCTTAGATTCCTTGAGATATTTGTCATTTCCATTCAATAATAATGTCTTTTCTACACCTGCTCCTAACCCATTTTCCCAGATCTTTGGTGACATACAACTGAGATTCTCACCACACCTGGCCTGCTCCAAATTTTTCTCCCCATTCTAACATTCCTGCTTCCTGGAGAAAAAAAGGCTATCCCTTGAGCACATGTTGCTGAATTATGCACTTCTGCCTCCTAGTCTTGTATATCATATCTCTCAGTTGTTCTAAAGTCTTTCAGTAAAGCTGCCTTATCCAGAAAACATCTTAGTGAGTGGAACACATTTTATAAAGAGTCGTTAGTACGAGATGAGCAGTGAAGAAATGCAATAAATAAATAAAAATATTTAGATTTTTTTTACACTGGTATGCTTTATGCCAAATTTGCAGTTACATAATTTGAAAGGGGAAAATTTCCAATGTATAACATTTCTCTGGGAGCTGAGGAATGAGGGAATGTGCCCAATATATAGATGAAATAGCATGAACAGTAGCTTTAAAGGGTTATGTGACAATTATGCTAAAATCCTTTCCCCCGTACTTTGTCCCACACAACAATCCTTATCGCACATCTCTAGAATCTTCCTTTGCTTGTTATTTTTGTAGAAACTGCCAACTGACATGTGATGCTCCCCTCTTTGCCCCACCCCCCGTGTCTAGAAATTTCTTAAAATAAAAGTTGAGAGCTGAGATTTCCAGGGTTGTATTCAGTTTGCTGAATTCAGCCAAAAGTTCCCTCAGAGAGACAGTATGTCTATGAAGGTTCTCAGTCATCCAGGTGGAACAGTCTGTGGCTTGAATCATGTCAACTGGATTTCTATTTTCTCAGTAGAAACATTTCACTCCTTATCCAAGGAGCTTCTTCAGTCTGAGTAAAGTAACTTTACTCAGACTGAAGAAGCTCCTTGGATAAGGAGTGAAACGTTTCTACTGAGAAAATAGAAATCCAGTTGACATGATTCAAGCCACAGACTCAGAGAGACAGATAACTCTCAGAATTTGCACCCAGGTTAGGGAAGGTGCTCAAAGCCAGACAGAATGAGGCAGTTTCCTCATCAGCCAATTGGTTATGTCTTGAAAGGCTAGCAAATGGTTTTTTATTTTATTGTAGTTTTGCTGCCAAAGTGAGAGACTCGGGTGCCAGAGTAACTGAATGGACTTAGGGCTTTCTACCCCAGAAGAGCTGTGACATGTCCTGGCCAGTCCTGAAAGCATTAAGGCCGTGGATGGTAGAATGTGCAGAATGTCTCCCAAGGTTGGGCTTTGGAGCATGGCAAGGAGCTAAGAGTTGCCTGTTGCAATCCCGTTTACCAAAGCAGAGCTCAAACTGGAACCGGCACTTGGGGATGCCCTGCATGGTGAGTGGGAAGCAACAGGCGGTTGCAAAGGATTAGGAGCTCAGAAGAATAGGCATGCTGGGCATACACGCTTGACCCTGTTTGGGCTGGACGGCTTCATCTCCTTTCGCTGAACTGAAGCTCCTTCGCTCCTAGAAGAGATGTCTCCTGCCCCTGGCCCTCCTCTTTTGCTCTGTTTGTTCCCCAGCAGCTTTCATTCCATCTTGGGAGAGTGAGTGAAGCAGCTGTATGTCTCTTTCCATAATAGGAGAAGGGAGGGCTTTTTCCGTCTCTGCTCCAGCCCTGGCTGGGCCTCCAGGCTGTAGAGCCTGTTTACTGTCAGTGAAGAGAGAAGACCTCCTGGAAGCAAGTCAGAGAAGAGCCATTCGGTGATAGGAAATGGAGGGGCAGGAAAAAGAAGAGGCATCCCTCTTAAAACAGTGCTAGGATCCAAAGATCAAACGCAAACCTGCACCCTGAAATTATGGGATATCTAGACTAGGACAAGTTTCTTTGCAAGAAAATGGCAATGTTGTGCTTATGCTTATTTAACTATTTGCATATCACTTTTAAAAACTGAGTTATTCCAGAGCAGCTTACTATATATGAAAAATCACAATATAAAAAAGTTTGAGAATAAGTAATAATTACAATCTTGATATATAAACAATAAAACCAAAATAATAGACAGGTTAATTAAAACTATGTATGAAATTTATGTATGGATTAAAACTAATTTATATATGAAATGTTTTGAACTGGAACCATTTCACATTCAAAGTGAGCTATTTTGTGCCTGAAATGGGTTGTTTCAACCATCCTGCAAGTATTTGGAACTATTTGGTCCTCCTGTAAAATTTCTGTTCAGTTGAAGAAAATTCTGAAACAACCACATATAAATCTCAACTCTAAGCAATGTCGAGTTTCAGTTTCGTTGTCTTTCTTTCGCGCCTTCTAGTTTTCTGTATTCTGTATAGTACAGTACAGACCATTCCCTGCAATGTTTCATTCTCTCCTGCTCTCCTTGTGATCTTTTTTGTTAATTAATGACCTTGGGAGACAGGAAGAAGAGCCTTAGCCTAGACAATGCTCTAATAAACAAAATCTGAGTCTGAAGGAGGGGTAGGGGTGGAAGAAGTGTCTCAGAAGGGACCCTCCCTAGTTTTGGGGAGAGTAAAAGTAAGGGATGTACGTTCAGACTTGCAAGATTCTGTTACTGTAACCTTACAATAAAGGTAGTGTTAGTATTCATGGCTGGTGCCTCTTGTCTGGACTACCTTGAAGGGCTGGCACAGCCCTAGAGTGATGCATCCAGTGCAAAATAAAGTTTTCTGTTTAATAACTTTAAACAAACTAATTGAATTTACCTTACTATAAATAAAGTAGATGTATTTGTTTTCCATTTATTTTGAAAACAAGTGAACGCCCCTGTGGTAGGTATCCTGTCCAGAAAAATCTCTCACTTTTGGTCGAATGTATGGCATTTGGCTCTTGGAACAGAATATGAATTTCTGTTAGGCTTCTTGATGTCTGTTTCCTTCCTGGCTTGACAGAGATAGTTGTGTTGAAAACCTCAGCCTTGATTCTCTCTCCCTCTTTTCTCCCCTGCAGCAAACCAGGTTACTTGCAGCTCAGCGTGTTACGGTCTTCTCAAACATTTTAGGTCAGACTTTTCATCTTAGCCAGGTTGTATATTTGCTTTTGCCTTTTTTTTAAATGTGTGAATGAAGTTATTCATGAGTTGAACTTTATTATTCCTTGGTATTTGAGAAAGAATTGAAGTTTGGGCTATAATTTAACCTCTCATTAAGATGCTCAGCCAATATTTAAACCATTATTTTGAAGCCTGTATATCTTCACATGCAGATTTAATGTGTTTCCCTTTTCCTTTTTTTTCTTTTATGTTGTTTTTTTTTTAATTTTGTTTTTTAACTCTTTGAGTTGCCTTTTTTTAAGATATTGCTCCACCCTTGGCTTGTGCAAGGTTTAATAGAAATGTATCCCATAAACCATTTTTCCTATCAGATACAACCTCAGAACCAATAAAAAGAGTGGGATTTGTGTGGGAGATAAACTTACAAGGAAAGCAGCAGAATCAATCCGTTGCAAAACTAAATAAAAGCAAAGTAAAATAGAGGTCCTTAAACAAGACTGTATTTTAGTATTACATACTTGCTTGTTTTTCCTCTGCTGCCCTGGGAGTGTATCAGTACGAAGCAAAGCAGATCTACAGCATAGGCAGCAAATGACCACAAATTCCAGGGATGTTTCCAACCCCGTGGAAAGTTCCTGATCCATTCCAGATGGATAGGAATGGCCTCTAGTCATAGCCACATCTGGATAACCCTGCTCCAACTCTAGACTTGTGCTTATCCCATCACTGCCAATGTTTAAACCATTATTTTGAAGCCTGTATATCTTCACATGCAGATTAGCAGCCCAGCGCACACTTGCTACTGGTGAGGGTGATCAAGAGTTTCAAGAAAGAGGAGCAATCCTCTCCAGAAGGTAGACTGGAGAGCAGAGCTGAGTAGCAAAGCAGGAGAATGAAAACTTCTGTCCTCTGCTCAGAGATGATATATGTATGAGAAATGTTATCTCTCTGTAATGCTTTTCTGATGGCAAGTATGAGTCTTGTGCATCAAAGGTGCAAAGGAACTCTCGAACAAAGAACTCACAGGTTATAGAATAATCTAAGTAACCTGAGGTCTCCTCCTGTTCTTGCAAGTGATGCTTTGCACCTTGGAAAAGTCTGAGCATTTGCAAAGAGGGAGAGGTACAAAACTTCCAAGGTGCTTTCCCTGTGAACAATTTAAAAACAGCTGTCAGATGCTAGAGTGAAATGTCTGTGGCTTAGCCTCTAGAACAAGGTTTCCCAAACTCTGAGGTGTACCTCCCTTGTGGAGCTGCAGACAGAGTCCAGGGGAGGTGTGAAGAACCTTTTAGTTTTTTTTATTTTATTTATTTTCTATCCCGCCTTTATTATTACTTTTTTTTATAAATAACTCAAGGCAGCGAACATACCTAATACGCCTTCCTCCTCCTCTTTTCCCCACAACAACAACCCTGTGAGGTGAGTTGGGTTGAGAGGGAGTGACTGGCCCAAGGTCACCCAGCCGGCTTTCATGCCTCAGGCGGGACTAGAACTCTCAGCCTCCTGGTTTCTAGCCCAGCACCTTAACCACTAGGCCAAACTGGCTCTCAGTTGTACATCGTTACAATAATTCCACCTTTCCCAAAGTTTCGTTGTATTGTTTTCATTATTCACTTGTGTTAATTTTGGTGTTTGGATTTTTAGGGGAGGTGTGTACATTAAGATCACACTAAAGGAAGGTGTGATGGCAAAAAGTTTAGGAACCCCTGCCCTAGAAGGAGTAGCAGAGCCCAAGAGGCAGAGTAAGGCAAGAGTTCCTGACAATGGGAGAATGTCTTGACCACAGAGCTTCAGTGTTAAAAAATCAGCTAACGGTGCGATTCCTGATACACTGTAGCTGAGCCAGAAATACATCTGGCTGTGGGAGCACAGAGATGTGGAGCCAATCCACGAGCAGAACAACTGCTGCATGTAGAGGTACCCTTTGCCTTAGTTGTCTTCCTCGGTACAATCTCCAAACTCTATTTGTATGACTCAATTTAAGGAAGTGAGGCCATTTGCTTCGTACATAAAATATTTTTGGATATCCTGTGTGTGGGGGTGGAGGGATGCAATTATATTGGTCCTGCATGTATGATGTGTGTTTAAGAAGTGTGTGACCTTGAACTGACGTGAACTGAATAAGATCATTTACAATCCACATACTAGATTCTGTAGTTGCAGTGTTAGCTGCTGGTGTGGTTCCATGAAGAGCAATCTCATTCCATACTGCTTCCAAGTGAAGAAGCAGAGCCAGGGGATGGGACTTCCACTCCTGGCATTCAAAGTGGCAAGCATTTCTTTCCAAGCTGAGCGGCGTATTTATTTAGGCAACCTTCAGAAGCACAATTCATTTTGGAAATTCCAGCCAGGGGTGGGGAGTTTATGCTTGGCTGCTCTGGCTCAAGAGGCTTTTTCTCTCCTTCCGTGTAAGACCTTAGCTTAAGCCACAGAAAATGGCAGTACCACAAGTGAATTCTAGTATTTCTCTAGGCAATTCTCAGTCTTGATTGGGAATTGCCTGAGTGTTGCAATGCTTTTCCGTGTCTGCCCCTGCCTTATGGAACACCCTCCCCCTGGTGATCTGGCAGGACCCTACCCTTTTAGCCTTCCGGAAGGCCATCAACACCTGGCGTTTTACCCAGGCACTGGGGTTGTTAGCCCTTCGAGGTAGTCCAGACAAAAAGCACAACCAGGAGCATCAGCACTATCTTTATTGTAAGGTTACATTAAACAGAATCTTGCAAGACTGAAAGTATTTCTCCCCTCCTCCCTTTTTAGTTTCTGGAAAACTAGGGAGGGTCCCTTCTGAAACACTTCCGATGCTTTTCCCCCACCTGCGGACCGAGCTGCCTCTTATCAGAGCATTGCCTAGGCTGTGGGTCTTCCTCCTGTCTCCCAAGGTCATCCTCACATACCATTACAGGGGTAGAGTAACGGTGTTGGGGTTGGTTGTTGGTGCTGGCTATTTGGTTGGGTCATACTGTTTTATGGTTTTTATAGTTTGGGGTTTTTATTGTTGTTGTGAGCTGTCCAGGGTTGTGTTTTAAAGATGGGCAGCCATACAAATATTTTAAATAAATAAACAAATGCTTGCACTCATCCTGCTAATGTGCTAATGGTTAGTAGTTCTCCATTACATCCTTGATCACAATGTGAACTAACTTTAGGTGGCTGCTTTCAGTTTGATAATAACATCCAAAAATGTAAGGGAGACTGGATAGGTTGCTGATAACAGCTCTATTTTGCCTATAGAAAAGGGTTTCATCTGATCAGGGCATTTTTTGGGCATTCACTGTGGCTTCGTAGTCCCTGTGAGACCTTTCCCATGATTATGTGTGGGCTGGTTAGTGATGCAGCAGCTGCATCTTGAGTCATTTGTGACTACAGACTTAAGAAATGTGTTCTTGGGAAAGAGAAAGAAATAGGTGCTTTCCACCACTTTCTGCCAGCATCTGCTCCACATGATAAGAGATGACATAAACACAATGTGAGCAGACCTAGCAGCTAAAAGACACATGCCCCTTCTAGATCTAGCTACAGGTAGTTCTTGGTTAATGATGGTAATTAGGACCGGGATTTCCATTGCTAAGTGATGTGGTCATAAAGTGTGACATCACATGATCACATCACTTAGTGTCATGGGGGGTTCGGAGTCCGAGTTGGAGAACGAGGAAGGGCAGCCGGGCCCTGGGACAGCCTCTGAGGGCGAGCAGGCAGCGACGGGGCGCCGGCCGAACAGCCGCCTGGGCAGACAGAGGAGGTGGGGCTGGCCAACGAGCAGCAGGGTCAGGTGCCACTGCTCAGCAAGGATGAGGACGCGGGGTTTCCACCCCCTCCCAGCCTGAGAGCAAGGAGAGCGGAAAGAGAGGAACAGTGGAGATCAGCGAGGCTACACACAAGAAAGCAGCCCCGCCCTCCTAAATAAGCCCCACACGGGTCTGCCCCTATTTAAAGGGAGCCGCAAGCCCAGACCGGTCGTTGGAAACAACCGTCTGCTTACCCAGACTTCATGAGCCTTGACTTCCTGATTGGAAACCTCGTGACTTGACTCTGGCCTGGCTGACAAACCTCCTATAGCAGAGCTTTCCAAACTGTGTGTCGGGACACGTTAGTGTGTCGGCAGCAGTGTCTGGGTGTGTTGCGGTTGCTGCTGCCTCCGAGCCCTGCCAGGATTCCACATAGGTCCTTGTGCCTGCCTTGGGCCTTGCTGCCTCCAAACCTGCTGTGATTCCACGCAGGTCCTAGTGCCTGCCTTGTGCCCTGCTGTAAGAGTGTGTCGCGAAATGATGCTCTGCTGTAAGAGTGTGTCACCAACATGAAAAGTTTGGAAAGCTCTGTCCTATAGCATCTGGACCCTTGGACTTCGCTTGACTAACCTTGTTACTCTTGGAACTCTCTTAAGGCAAGTTCACTGGACCTTTGGGTCTTGTTTCTGTAGTGTGTGTGCGTTTGTGCTCACACTTCCTTGCCGCCTGTTTGTTTGCTTCACAAGTTCCTCAATAAAGTTTGCAACTGCCTCCCTGGTGTATTGCGTGTGACTGGACTGGGACAGTACACTTAGGGACAGCAATCCCAGCAGTTCCCATTGCTGTCATTAATCGAATCCCACCGGTCGTTAGGCGAAGACCCGCCCTGATCCAGGCCATTCCTGGCTTGGTCCATCCCAGCCCCAAGCCTCAGTAAGGTAAGGGACTGCCTCCTCTTGAACTCCCCCCACCCACCTATCTCCCTCCCCCATCTCTGCCTTTTTGGCTGCCCTGCACCGCGGCACTCCTCAGCAGCAGTGGTGGCACTGGGGCTGAAGTAGAGACCTGGGGCCTTCAGCAGTTTCAGTCTGCCGCCACCACCCCCAGGCCTCTACATCAGCCTCAGTGCCACCGCCACTGAGGAATGCTGCCTCAGGCCCCCTGCCGTGACCAGCCACCCGTGCCTCAGTGCAAAGCCCCTGCTGCCCTGTGCTCCACAGGCCCTGCCACATCCAGCTGACCTTTACTGTCTTCCTCCCACTGCTGATGAGGCACGCCCAGCTTGTATCAATAGGTGGAACTAAGTGGTAGAGTCAGGAGGACAAAGTTGGTAACACAGAGGAAGGACTGAGATTGGGGAAGCACACCCTCTGCTGGGAAGTACAGCCTTTGGCCCTGGAAGTGTTTTGTTTTATTCAACAAGTAGTTAGAGCAGGAGGCTGTATGTGTGAGTTGTTAGCTAATAAAGACATTTAGTATAAATGAACCTCCGACTCATTACTATTAGAAGAGACTTTGAAACGTGTCAGAAGTGGGATTCTTTAGCCTACATTTTCCCACAGGCTTCAGGGTACTCTTGTTATACATAATGAGTGATTGGCCACATGGTTTGATGTCCGTCTCACTATCCACCATAGCTAGTGGCAACACATTGCAGGTGGCTCCGTAGTCCAGTTGGAAACGAACAGGGTGTTTGCCTAACAGCATCATGGCAAACAAGGCAGTGGGGTATGTTTCTTTTGTCCCAATATTCCCCACCATGTGGACATCGTGGCCCATGGGTCCTAAACTGAGGGTTCGGACATCCTCATAGTCCTCTGACTCAACCCCATCATTCTGTATTGTTCTCACCGCCTGTCTATACAGTCTCTTCGCCCCTTTGCACTGGCTTTGGAAATGATTATATTTGCCACACCCCTTGCATTTCTGTCCATATGCTGGGCATTGTTCTTTTTTCTTTTCATGGTGTTTTCCACAGTATATGCATTGGATCCTTGGTAATTGGCCCCGATGTTGACTGTCCTGCTCCTTGTGGGGGCCGGACTGGTGGTGGACCACATGTACTTACGCCTCCTGTGTGCCTTCTAGTGTCCTGAGCCTGTCCTTTGCTGCTTCTGCTGCTCTCCCCAGTTCCAGACACCGAGCCAGTGTCAAATCAGGCTCCCACAACAGTCTTTCCCGGAGATGTGAATCCGTAGTCCCACAGATAATTCTGTCTCTGACAAGGGAGTCTCTGATTGCCCCAAAAATGGTGGAAGAAGCGGCCACTCCACCATCTTGGTTCCAGGGGAGAGACAATTTGGAATCGTCTGCAAACGGGACTGAGGGACCAAGCGATTCGTCATCACACCCAGAAGAAACTATAACAACCACAACACATGAATTCAGAATTTGGGCAGGTCGCCTAGTACAAAGACCAAAACATTTACAAAACTATGTTTAAACTGTGGGGATGAGGAGGAGAAGGTTTGTCTGTTTGTTTGTTAGTTAGTTTAAAAGAAAAAGAGGAAAGATGTATCAATAGGTGGAACTAAGTGGTAGAGTCAGGAGGACAAAGTTGGTAACACAGAGGAAGGACTGAGATTGGGGAAGCACACCCTCTGCTGGGAAGTACGGCCTTTGGCCCTGGAAGTGTTTTGT
Organism: Charina bottae; assembly: GCA_023362775.1. NCBI lineage: Eukaryota > Metazoa > Chordata > Lepidosauria > Squamata > Charinaidae > Charina > Charina bottae. The sequence goes on along the minus strand of JALMGJ010000001.1, from coordinate 187,100,703 downwards.
TTTATTCAACAAGTAGTTAGAGCAGGAGGCTGTATGTGTGAGTTGTTAGCTAATAAAGACATTTAGTATAAATGAACCTCTGACTCATTACTATTAGAAGAGACTTTGAAACACAGCTGGCCCTATGCAAGGCAGCATCTGGCTGCGCCAGGCCTTCTTCACGAGGCCACATGCACTGTTCTCCAAATAGCGCATGCTGTTCTTGTGATGCTTCAGAAAGCCTTTGGAAAGCTTCTGAGGCCTTCCGAATCATCGCAAGAATGATGCACACGATTTGGAGAACAGCAGGTGCAGCCTTCTTGTGATGCTTCAGAAGGCCTCAGAAGCTTTCCGAAGCATTGTGAGAACGGTGTACAAGATTTGGAGAATGGCACGTGCTATTTGCCTTGCATAGGGCCAGGCTGGGCGAAGGTCAGCTGGGCGTGGTATGGCGGCTGGGGATGTGTGTGTCTGGCTGAGACTGCTGAAGGCCCCAGGCCTCTACTTCAGCCCCAGCACCACCGGCGCCGCTGAGGAGTGCCACTGTACAGGGCGGCCAAAAGGGCAGAGATGGGGGGGAGATAGGCAGATGGGGGGAGTTGAAGCGCCCCTGCGGTTGTAAGTGCAAGTGGGCTGCCAAGCACCCAAATATTGATCACGTGACTGTGGGGGCACTGCAACAGCTGTAACTTCAGGGACTGGGCATAAGTACCATTCGTTCGCTGCCGCCATAACTTCGAAAGGTTGCTGAACAAATGGTTGTTAAACGAGGACTACCTGTACTCATTTTGCTTCCTCCCTATTAATATACTGCCCAGACATCTTGAATTGTCTGGCATGAATATAGATGGGCTGTTACAAAGTTTTGTGAGTTTTTTAAAAAATCCAAGTTGTGTTTCATTTCAGATTATTTTCTTCTTCCCTTTTACTGCTTCAAGAAAATTTTCAGTGGGGCTTATCCAGATTGCATTAAGATTCTGTAACATAAGAGGATAGGGTGCATTTGCTTAGTTTTCAGTATAGCCAGTTGCTTTAGAGCATTGACTTGTTTTGTCACAAAGCTGTGGAAGGAAGAGTTATTGGATGAGTGAGATGCAAAATATGAGAGTTCCTATACCATAACTGAAGTGATTTCTTGATAGATGTATTCTTTAGATACCAGAAACTTTCCCTTCCACATTATCTTTAAGTCCTTTTTAGCACTTGGAGAAGGCCTACGTGTTATAAATGTTTAATGGCAGCTACCTTATACAATTTCTAAATACCAGTGAACCATTTAGTGATGGTTGGAGATCAGAACTGTATACCAAATTTCTGTTTTGCCACATAGGCTCCACAATTTCAATAAGAAATCAGATGCAAGCTACACTTGTCCTCTTGCAACCTTACATTTCCCTATCTTTCTGAAACAAAGTTCTGTTTAGGAATGTTGCGTGAGAATAAGAAAAGTGTTCTCCCAGACCAGGGCTTTCCAAAGTTTTTCCCGCGGCGACACACCAACTGGTGTTGGTGTGTCACCGCGGGGAAACCCGGAAGTGCAGCAGCGCACAAAAACCCGGAAGCGCTGCTGCTGCTTTCGGGTTTTGCGCGCTGCAGTTGGTGTGTTGCCGCGGGAAAACCCGGAAGCGCTGATGATGATCAGCGCTTCCGGGTTGTGTGGCGACACACCAGACTGTGTGTGGCGACACACTTTTGTGTCGCGACACACAGTTTGGAAAGCTCTGTCCCAGACGTTCCCTTATGATAGCTTTTGCTTCTTCAACAAGACTAGGGAGTCGAAATGGCAGTCAGAGAAAGGATAAGCCTCTCACACATTTTCTAGTGAGGCATCTGTTGCTACTTGTCAGGGTCTGTTTTTTTCATTTTATAGTTTTGGCTGTAGTTCTGAAAATTCAGTTCAGCATTCCCCAGCTTGAAGATTTCCAAATAACTTTCATTCTGGACAATTTGATTCGTAACTATGTGGAGTTTTAGTCCAATACATCTGAAGAACACCAGGTTTTGGGAGGCTGGTTTGAACTAATTCAGATGCTTCACACTCACAGATAAAGGATGAATGCGAATATAGGCTTCGGGGAATTGGTGCCTCAGAAGGGACTTTCTGGTTTCTTCTACAGAGATGGTTGTTTTCAATTTCTATCACCGCACCATCTCCCCTGAAGGGGACTCTGTTGATTGACACTCAATGCCAAGAGAAGCTAGAACATATATTTGAAGGCTAGGAAAGTGCAGGCGTAAGTGGTTCATTAACACTATTAAAAATCTATGACACTCTCTTGATTTGCTCAAATAATGTAGTCTGATGTAGAAGGTCACTGTATGCTTTGGTGTTTTGTTATTGTTTTTGTTTTAAATTAAATTGCACAAAATAGTCTCATTTTATTAGTCTCCAGTTGTCTGCTTGGCTCTGCTGTTAGGGACAAAGAGAAACTCAATAAAGGCTATTTGTCTGTATTTCAGAAAAATTCTGGCTCTACTCCCAATAGCTTCTCAATTATTTTATTGCTTCCTGGCTGCCGTTAAGTGATCAAATCTCTCTCTTTCTCTCTTTCCATTATGTTGTATCCTACCTACTTCTCTCTCTTTTTCCTTTTTGTGAGCATTGCTGAAAATTTGGGAGAACCAGTGTTCTGATGCCTTCCAGTGTGAAGACTTTAATTCACCCTAGAGCTCCTCAGATGTCTTGGAACATAAATCCCATCACACCCACCCAACGTAACAAGGGGTGTTAGGTTCCCTAGATGGAGATGATATAAAATTTAATGCATGAGATTTTTTAAAATAAATGAAATATTGTGGCCTCAGCAATACATTGATTTTTCTTCACTTGTGAGTAACCAGCAATAAATTTGTATTTTACCCTGTAGAATTCTGGTGTGGAATCAGTGAGTTTTAAGTTGGATTGCAGAAGTAAAGTTCAGCCCACGCATTACTGTTTTCCTTTCACGGTCTTTGTGATTTTATAATTGGCAGTACACAGTTATCTTATGCTTCTGGAATTCCAGTGTAAAAAAAAATCACACATAAACACAATTATGCTTACAGTGCATTGGTACAGTATTTTGTATTTCAACCATTCCAGTTTCACAAGAATAAAAAGAAATATGTAAGGAGTTGCATAAAGCAGCTGCAAGTGTGCTTATAATTATCACACTGTTGGGAATGAGAGATTGAGATGGGCACAATAAACATTTTTAAGGTTTGCTTAGAGATTTGCTTAGAGGAAGTAAAGAATACTATTTTGTGTGTGTGTGTGCCTTCAAGTAAGTGTTGACTCTTGGCGACTTCGAGGACAAGTCCCTGCAGTTTTCTTGGCAAGATTCCAGAAGTGGTTTGCCCTTGCCTGCTTCCTAGGGCTGAGAGGGAGTGACTGGCCCAGGGTCACCCAGCTGGCTTTGTGCCTAAAGTGGGACTAGAACTCACAGTCTCCTGGTTTCTAGCCTGGTGCCTTAACCACTGCACCAAACTGGCTCTCTTTTAAAGGATACCAATAGAACCAAACAAATGATCAGGGAAATAATATGTCGAAAAGCAAAGAGAGAGAGGCTACATCAACTTGTTTCTTTATCCAGTTCTGTTCCTTGAAAGTATTGTTAGCTTTCAAACAAGTGGATCTGTATTAGCCTCAAATGTAAAATACAGTAGTCAGTGTCCTTCTCAGTTTCACCATAGCTTGATGCAGGAGAGGATCTGTCTGTTATCAGAGGATAGCTGAAAGATGAGTCTGTTCCTTCAGTTTAAAGAACTTGTGCCCCTCTTACTTTGAATCATTCCATCCCTCCCAGCCCAGTGCTCTAAAATACTGAAAGGTTTCAAATGAAGTCTTTGCAAGAGTTTCTTGTTGATCTTCTGGCCTCCAGCCAGTCTACTTAACACATCGTATTCATGGCAGCAACTCCCAGTCTTTTTACTGTATGTGCATCACTGTGTAGTCAACAAAAGCTTTTGTGGGCCACTAGGCGCCATGGTCAGCCTAACTCTCCACATGGTGTCTGTGGGACGCCAAGCTTAAATGTAAAATACTGTTGTTGTTGTTGTTGTTTTTAATGGCTAAAGATGCCGTTAGATTTTGAGCAAGAATGCCAATTATCTCAGTATCTCTATTCCTTGGTCCATATCAAGCATTCAGTTCTCCTCTGCAGTAATTATCTGATTGAATAGTGTTATTTCAATAACTTTCCAATGGAAGGACATTTTACATTCTATAACAAGCTATAAAATTTAGACTGTATTTTGCTACAAAGCTGTATTGCATCCCTGAATATCAATTCTTCTTGCACATTTTTACCAGTTGTGAGAATTACTTTGTAGTGTTTCTATTTAAAAAAGCCATTTATGTAACAATCTAGATTTCTTCTTGGTTGGTGTTTTTTTTGGAACAAGATAAATCTGACTGTAGTGCTGTCAGCAGTCAGGATTTTTCAAATTAAACTTTTTCCTTTATATTCCAACAGTATGTTCAATACTTTCAAAATATAACCCCCCCACCACTGCAATACCTTCCACAACATCCATGCTTTTTTATTTAATTATTGGTTGGTAGCCTTTTGTCACAGCCCAAAAAGAAACATCGTCATAAATTACTTTCTTTCAGAAACTGACTTTCTTGCTGCCATGAAGGCTTCCCAGTTCCAGCGTAGAGCAAGTACCCTTCTTGTCAGCCTTGTGAGGTAGTCCAGACAAGAAACACACCCAGAAGTACTAACTCTTACTTTATTGTAAGGTTACTTTAACAGAATCCTGCAGATCTGAAAGTACATCTCTCCCCTCTCACCTTTACAGTCCAAGAAACTAGGAAGGGTCTCTTCTGAGACATTCGCCACTTCCCCATTCCTTCTGCGGACTCAGCTGCCTCTTATCTAACCATTGCCTAATCTGTGACTCTTCCTCCTGTCTCCCAAGATCATTCCCACATGCCATTACACTTCTAGAGGAAGGATTTTGAGCCGCCCAGAGTTATCGAGAAGTTGGGCTGCATACAAGTTTAGATATCATCATCATAATCATCATCAGGATTGCTTCTAGGGGGAATGGATTATTTATTGGATGGATGGATGGATGGATGGATGGATGGATGGATGGATGGATGGATGGATTTATTTATTTATTTATTTATTTATTTATTTATTTATTTATTTATTTATTTTTTTATGGCTTATCCCATGCACTGGCCCAGTGCCTGGGGAAGTCAGGCCATATGGAATGCCAGCAAGGTTGGGGTGTGACAGAGAAGGTGTGCCTCCTGGGTCCCACCAGTTGACATTGTTTCTGAGAAGGGACCTCAAGCTTTCTCACTGTGCTGAATCTCATGGGATGAGCAAAGCTGATTGGAGTATTGCAGTTCCATAAATAACCCAGCCCTGTGACATGAAGAACTTTATAGGTGATAGCCAGCATCTTAAATTGCACCCAGAAGTCTATAAGGAGCCAGTTCAGCTCATGAAGTAGTGGTGTTACATGGGGGCACCTTGGTATGCCCATAACTACTTGCACTACTGTATTCTGGATCAATTGTGGCTTTTGGATGGTCTTCAAGGGCAGCCCTATTAGAGCACAAATGTCTTCATCCAGCAGTTTTATGTAGATGTCAAATAGGAGTGGGGAGAATGTGGTGCAAAGCAGGGGATCTCAGGCTAGATCTCCCCCTCCACTACCAATACCAACTTGAACCATCCCTGGAGGAAGAAGGAGAACCATTACAATACTGTGTCTTCCACCCCCAAACCTGAAAAACATTCCAGTTGAATACCATGATCAATGGTATTGGAAGCCATTTAGAGATAAAGGAGGGCTAGGATAGATGCATTACCCCCATCCTGGTGCCCCCCAAAGGTCATCTACAAGTATGATCAATGCTGTCTCAGTACTCAATTCTCATCTGAAACCTGACTGAAAGGGACCAGATAATCCATTTTTCCAGGTCCTTCTGGAGCCGCAAACCTTCTCTCAACAACTTTCCTAGAAAGGGGAGGTTGGAAACAGGATGAAAATTCTCCAGGAGTGCTGGATCCGGGAATGGCTTCATGAGGTGGAGGCAGATCATTGCTCCTTTAAGAGCCATAAAAATAACCCCCTCCCTCAAGAATGGATTTATCATTGTCTCCCAGGAGGCCTTAACCAACTTTGAGGGATAAGGATCTAATACACAGGTGGCTACACTCACAGCCCTGAAGACCCAGTCCACTTCTTCAGGACCAACAGGTTCAAACTCTTCTTAGGTAACCATTCTAAATCATGCTTTAGTCAATTCCAAGGGACCTGTGGAGCCAGAATCTAATTCAGAGTGAATCTGAGCAATTTTATCCAACAGATCCCCCTGATAGATATTTTCCAGTCCTTCCCCTAGAAGAGACTGGGCTATCCTGAACAAGGTCATCTGAGAATGCAGTAAAAGCGAAAACATGGCTATGGTTTGCTGCTCTTTTTGGTAATTCCATCTAATGGGGTCCAGGAGGCGGGCCTTCTCTGCAACGGCACCCGCCCTTTGGAATATCTTGCCCCCAGAGTTGAGGCAGATTTCCTCCCTCCCGGCCTTCCGGAAAAATCTGAAAACCTGGTTCTGCTGCCTAGCGTGGGAAGGAAAAGGTAATAGCTCCTCCTGGGGGTGGTTAATATCATAATACTCTCCCTATTGTTTGAGATTAATTCGCCAGATTGGATTTTATATTTATGTTTATATTTATTATGTCATATTCTACCTATATTGTATTTTAATCTTTTTATTGTAAACCTCCCAGAGTCCCCCGTTGGGGGAGATGGGCGGTCATATAAATTTAAATAAATAAATAAATAAATTCTTAAGAAATAATTACCTGTTCTTGATCAGATTCACTCTTCATCTTCCTCTTGGCTCTTGGCAACTTTTCTGCCATTTCATCTCCTGGAGTTGCTCAGAAAACCAGGGAGTTTTTTGGGATCTATGGACAGAGAGTGCACAGATGTGATCCAAGGCCATGGCCATACTTCTGTTCCAAGTGGTGACCAAGCCCTTCATCAAACCATGCATCAGAGTCTGAGGAACAGCCCCAATTTCTCAAACACAGTCCATTGATTGCTTGGGGTGGACCAATCAAATAGGTCCTTTCTCCTCCAGGGCAAATGGAGAGTGATCTGTCCATGGCCAGGGACTGATGGTGATATTCTCCAGCTCTAGGTCACATCACCACTTTCCCAAGACAAAAACCAAGTCTAAAGTGTGACCACTGTTATGAGTCAGGCCCAGAACGTGCCCCTTCATGCTTGCTACAGTCCTGAAAAATACGTGCTTCCCTCAACTGGTGCTAACTGCAAGCAAGCAAGACATCTCACATAACAAGAAGCATTTTAAAGCAACGGGCTAGAAACCAGGAGACAGAGAGTTCTAGTCCCGCCTTAGGCGTGAAAGCCGGCTGGGTGACCTTGGGCCAGTCACACTCTCTCAGCCCACCTCACCTCACAGGGTTGTTGTTGTGGGGAAAAGAGGAGGAGGAAGGGGTAATAAGTATGTTCCCCGCCTTGAGTTATTTATAAAAATAATAAAGGCGGGATAGAAAATAAATAAATAAAAATAAATTTGATCGACTATTCTTTTAGAGTTTATTAGAAATAATACCCATGAATAGCATAGTATTGTCAGATTGGATTGTCTCTAACTTAATTTCTTCAAAGTAATTCAATATTATATAATTTAGGAGAGGGGTGTTTAGCTATCTAAAGTTGTTCAACAAAAATTTCAATTATCCTTAACTTTGGCGATGCTGAATGGAGCTGATATATATGGGAGCTGGGCAGTAGGGTTCTTTCTTCCCAACAGAATGCTTAACTGACGTTTAGCTTTCATTGCTATTAGCTTCTATGCCTTTGAAAAGGGTTTTGACCAAGTTGTGGATAATTGCTGCATTGGAAGTGATAATTGAGAAGGCTTCCATCTGCAGAAGCTATCTTGATTTGAATATGAAGTGCTGGGAAACTCCCTTCATGCACATCTTTGTAAGCTATTCAGAAGCATCTGACTCACTACTTTTGGAAACAGAATGTGGTCCAAGGCACAGCTTTTATTTGATCCAATTTGATTCATATTTATGTTCTGAACATAACTATGTATGTGTGAGGTGGATTGTTTTCTTCCTGGCACTGTCTAATTCTATAATCCAACTTTCACAGAATACCCAGGCCTGTTAATCACATAACAAGATGTTTTCATCCTAAATTAATGAACATGCCTGCCTTTCATCTTCCCCTGCAGGAATCTACATTCTGATTGCAGTTGGAGCAGTGATGATGTTTGTGGGTTTCCTAGGATGTTATGGAGCTATCCAGGAATCACAGTGCCTTCTGGGAACAGTAAGAGACCTTTTGTATTCTTGTTAATATTTTCAAGCATTTCCCATAAGATTTTCATGACTTTAATAATCACTATTGTGATAGCTAACAGTAGAAAGACTTGATGATCACAGAGGCACTCTCATTGTTCCATAGCAGAATTTTCTATGCTGTAGCAGTAATTATGATTTATTTCATTTTATTATTTTCCCACGTCCAATAAGCTGAAATTAAATCGGACAACATGGAGGTGCTCTGGTAAGTAGGGGGTCAAATTTGGGGACTGAGGTTCAGATTATTTTGAAAAAGGTTATACATCCCCTGAAACAAGAGGTTTGTAGTCTTGGAGTGCTCCTTGATCCTTAGCTATCACTTGATTCACAACTGTGGCAGTTGTGGTGAGGAGTGCCTTCTCACAATTACATCCAGTGTGCCCGTTTTGTCTCTTCCTAAGCTGGTTAGGTTCGGCAGTTCCTATCCACAACTCACTTACATTCTGTCATTCTTACATTACATTCTATTGTGATGTGCTTTATGAGGAGCTGCTCTTGAAAAGTGTCTAGAAATTGCAGTTAATGGAAAATGCTGTCATTAGGCCAATCAGTTCAGGGATCATAGTATATGCCCAGAGCAGTGCATGGTTAGATACTAATTTAGTGAAGGACTGAGATAGATCAGAATTGACAAGGAGTAATTATGACTTTCCTTCTCTGTTTTAAAAAAGAGGTAGTATAGTATATATTTGGAGTAGGTTACATGCTATTTTCATTAAGTGTGATGAGATTTGCATTGAAAAAGGTCTTCGCCTGTATCCCATCTGATTATTTTGAATTATGCCAGCGCAGTGTGAAAATAAAATGCAAATATCTGCTAAGGAAGGACCAATCTGAAGAAGGAAAGCAGACATGGCTGAGCTCCAGAGAATTAGCAAGTAACAGATTTCAGGAAAATTGGTGACAGAGTTTTCCTCCTTTGATCATTTAAAACAGAGCTGTCTAAAATATGTTGGATACAGTCCACAGAACATATTCCTCACTGACAAAGTGAAAGTTGCTTCCCGGTATAGAGGAGCTTGTTCCATTTCATTCATATTCTTCTGTTAATGGTTCCTCTGTTTCCACTTTCCATTGTGTCTCCTTGTATTTGGTCACTATGCTCCAGGACCTGGAAACAGTTATCTTCATATTGAATGACATATTTCAGTAAAGGGGCTTCTAGATCATAACACACCTAATATCTATCTTCATTCTTCATCATTCTATCTGTTTTTCTGTTCCTTTCCACACGCCATTTCTTCAATCCAGTTTCTTTCATTTCCCCCTTTGCAACTTGTTTTAATTGGCCTACAATATTGAATAGATGTTTTTTTTAATTAACCCTCTCATCAAAATGATAATTGAATTGTATTTAACATAATTAAAGTTTTGACATTCTTGTACACCTCCTAGGGACTTTGGTAATGGGTGGTCTAAAATCAAATCAGATAGATAGACAGACAGACAGACAGACAGACCTTATCCAACAAGCAAGAGTGGGCAGCAAGTGGTCTTTGACTTAATTTCAGAAGTCCTTTGCAAGTAGGCTATTCCAATTTCTGGCAAGAGCAATATGCTAGGAAGGTCTGAATAGAGAGTGTCAGAAGAGAAAAAAGTAAAAAATATTCTCTTCTATTGGTAAAAAAGAGAGAGAAGGGAAATGGAGCATCAGAAAAAGATGTGGCCTCATCTAATTCTGGCTCTATCACTGCCCATCATTGGTATGCAATGCAAGACCCAGTAGATCACCCAAGAGAATATGACTCTCAGTTAAGATTGTCCATCCGGTCCCACATTGCTCTGGGGTGGGGAGCTCCTACTCTGTGAAGCAGCTGTTGACTTTCTTTTTGCTTTCCTTCTTTTCTCCTGCCTTTTTTCCTGATTGTGTTTTTAAATATTTACTAAAATAAATACAAAAAGCAGCAGCAGCTGTTGAGGACACAGCATTGTTTGGAGAAGGCATGAAAGCTTCTTGTGTAAGACAAGCCTGGAATTAAGCCAGTGCTTTCTGTATCTGAGAAAACCCTTTTACTCTCCCTGCTGCTAGCCCATTCATTATAGGTTGTGACTGCTGTATGGAGCACCTTCCTTGTTTTAACTTTTTGGCCATAAAGAAAGCAAGATGCCGCTGCTGGACCATTTCATTAGTTATTTTTCAGTTTTGAAAAAGCAATAAAAACTGAATTTCCTTCTGTGTCCTTGTGTTTTACTCTAGGAGGGCACGTTTTTGTGTGGTGTTGGTTTTTTAATGTGATAACGCTGCTGCTATGCTTTTGGTGAGCCTCTGGCCTTATTTCACTCTTTCAAGGCTAGGGAAACTTCTGCTTGCCCATGATGGAATGCATTGCATGGTTAGGTGATATACAAATGGTTGTAATAAAAAGTAAATGATAAAACTGTCTATCAGTTTGGAAAGAGTTACACTGGCTGTCTTTCTGGTGCTGAGTACAGTTCAGAATTCTTCCCTTGAAAGACTTAATTTGCTGGAAGAATTTCTTCTCCCATGTCAGCCTCTCCGTGCATAAGCTCATCCGAAGATGGCCTTCTCTTGGCTGCTTCAATATTCATTTGTTATTTCCATAGCACCCTGTCACATATAAGAAAAGTTCCTTTCTGAACTCCAACACCAACAGCCTTCCCTGAAGTGGTGCCCTGGCTTTGGGATGCCATCCCATGGAACATCCACCTGGGGCCAATATTGAATTCTTTTCAGCTCCAAGTTAAAAACATAATAGAACATGCAGTTAAATGTACTACTTTTATATATGTAACTCTGTGTTTCTAAGCTGGTTGATCCAGATATTTTAGACTTCAACATTAGTCCCAACCAGCACAACCAGTAACAAGACATTATGGGAATTACCACCCAAAGCATCTGGAGGGCACCAGCCTGCTTACCTCTGTTTTACTGCATTGATTTCTTTTTATGCATACAGTGCCCATAGATCCTTTCTGGGATGACAATTCAGGGTATACATTTCTGAAAAAAAGAAAAAAAATGGGAGACTACATTGGAAAAAGCTTTTCTATCATAGGTCCTCAGGGAGGAGCTGTACCACTCTTCCATTGGCATTTAAATGGGTATGTGTAGAAGTCAGTTATAACTGAACCTTAAACGTTTGGAGATTAATGTTTTATTTTTCAGAACACACTGTTGGGTTACTTTTAGCATCTTCAGAGGAAGAGAATGAATAGCTGAGATATGCATCTCTACAGATTTCCTTTGGGTAAACCCCTTCAGCATGATAGGAAGAATAACTGGCCTTTGATGCTGTGATACAACTGGGAAATATGTTCTCTGCTCCTTTTTATTCCAATCCTCCAATATTCAGTATGAATAAGAAACAAACCGGTAGCAGTCTTGAATGGAAGGCTAAGTAGAATATACAGTATCCCTTATTAAGGTAAAGGGTAAAGGCTCCCCCCGCACATTTGTGCAGTCGTGTCCGACTCTAGGGGCCGGTGCTCATCTCCATTTGTTAGCCGAAGAGCCAGCATTGTCCGAAGACGCTTCCGCAGTCATGTGGCCGGCATGACGCGCGCGGAACGCTGTTACCATCCCACCGAAGTGGTACCTATTCATCTACTTGCATTTGCATGGTTTCGAATTGCTAGGTTGGCAAGAGCTGGGGCGAGTGCGGGAGCTCACTCCGTCACGCGGGGCTAGGGGTTCGAACCTCCAAACTTGCAATCTTCCGATCGACAAGCCTGGCGTCTTACCCGCTGAGCCACCACGCCCCTTATTACTGAGGGCTAAAACCAATAACTGCTTTAAAAACACAAAAACATTATTTTTGTTTGGGGCTCTATTTATGAAATCACCAATTGAGTCTTCTTTATATCACTGCTTACACACACATGCTTGCACCAATGACCTTTTCTGTTATGGAAGTGCCTCTAGACTTCCTTAATCTGATATATATCTTTTCTTTTCAGTTTTTTACATGCCTTGTCATCTTGTTTGCTTGTGAAGTAGCTGCTGGCATCTGGGGATTCGTTAATAAGGATCAGGTAAACATTTTATTGTGATGATTTATTATATGTATTTATGCACAGCTTTTATGTTTACGATGCATCTGAGAGCCTTACAACATCTTGAGGGCTAGCACGTTTATTGTGGCATAGGTTTTCCAGGTGTTCAAAGTGACTTTATTTTCCTCTTCCCAGTCTCCTAGTAGATTGGTTTGATTGACTGCCAGACTAAACATTTATAGAAGATAAGGTAGTGGTGCAGCTTCTTTACTCACTTTCTTCTTCTGATGGGTAATATAAACAGCTTCATCAGACATCATCCTTCTCAATACCTCTCTGCTCTGTGCTAGCCAACCTGGTGCAGCAGAAAGATTATTGCCACAGTTTGCATTTAATGGAGTACAAGAAAACAATGACATTTGATAAATTACAAGGAAAAGAGAGAAAGATGGGATAAGCAAGAGCACTCAGTCCAAACTTCTCACAGAAAGCATAAGTAGGCATTGAGTCCTGGATTTATTACCTCTGAAACCAATCCTGTAGCCATGTTACTTCAGCAGCCATGAAATGGGGTCAATGTTAACATGTGCAGGATGATCAGTCCCTGGGCGGCAGCGCAATGCCCCAACCTGGTGGTGCCATAACACACTATTGGCCTGCTACCCTCCCTTCTTTTCAACTTGCTGTAGAAAGCAGGCTCTGATTCTGGAAGCTGAGTAAAAATAAATGCACTGCAACCATCTAGCTATTGCCAGAGCCGCTATAATGCATGTATATATGGTGCTTTTACAAGTGTCATGATAGGCAAAAGACAAGTCCTCGTCTCCAGGAGTTTAACAGTCCTGATTTCAGGATAGGGTGAGAAAAAAGGCCATTGAAGAGAATGAAAAGTTGCCGTGTAGAGGGCTGCTATTCCCTATATTAGCCTGTCAATCATTCCACTATTTCTGGTTTCCTTCCCGACCTTTCTTCAGCAGTCACATATCAATTAGTGCTCAGTCCCTCCCACCCTCCTAAGGATGTGTTTTCATTTCTGCAAACCTTAGGATCCCTCAGGTCTGCTATTCACTCTCTCTTGAATGTAAATTATGCTATTTTTCCTACGTAAGAGTTGGTCTTTGGAGAACTGAATTTGCAGGTTTTTCCATGTCATTCTAGTTTCCAAGCTGCATGGGTTTTGCATGCTTTTGTAGTTCACCAAAAACTCTTTGAACCAAGGCACTAGTGAGATAGGAAAAAACCCATGCACTTTTTTTGAATAACAACAACATTGTCATATTTTCTTTTATTATCTCCCTCAAAACCTTGTTATAGCCTCGGGATATATTCACCGATTGATTGATTGATTGATTGATTGATTGATTATGTGGCATCAAGTCAGTGTTGACTCTTAGCAACCACATAGTTAGATGTTCTCCAGGACAATATGTCCCTAGCTTCAGGGCTTCCAACAGGGCACCCAACACCAATGTAACTGAGTCCAGCCACCTTGCTGCTAATCATCCTCTTCTGTTTCCTTCCACCTTTTCCAGCATTAGAGCCTTCTCTAGTGAGCTGGGTCTTCACATAATGTGTCTGAAGTAGGATAATTTGAGCCTGGTCATTTGTGCCTCAAGTGAGAACTCTGGGTTGATTTGTTCAATGATTCACTTGTTTGTTTTCTTGGCTATCCATGGTATTCTCAGGAGTCTTCTTCAACACCTAAGTTCAGAAGTATCAGTATTCTTTCTATCCAGCTTCTTCAGAGTCCAACTTTCACTTCCATAAAGTGTCATAGGGAATACCATTGCCTGTAGTATTCTGACCTTTGTAGGTATAGACACATCATAGTATCTGAATATCTTTTCCAGGGCCTTCGTGACTACCCTACCATGCAGTGTACTTCTTGACTGCTTGTTTTGTTGCTATTGATGGTTGATTCTAAAAGGCAAGAGCTGTCTACAGCTTCAATATCTTTATTATCAATTCTAAGGCTGGTGGTTGTACCTGTTGTTATTGATTTGGTCTTTATATTTAATCTGAATCCCATTTTTTCACTTTGACTTCTGTTACTACATCTTGCAGATCCTTTGCATTTCTGGCTATCAGAGTAGTGTCATAAGCTTAGTGCAGGCTATTGATGCTACTTCCTCCAGTTTTAAAACCATGCTCATTTCTTCCAATCCAGCATATAAATTGAATAAATTAGGTTAAAGTATACAGCAGGGCTTTCCAAAGTGCCGCCGCTGGCGACACACCCGGCGGCGGCGGTGACACACACGCGCGCGGCGGCACATGCGCACGGCGGCGGCGCGGGGGGCGTGCGGTGGCGCACGTGCGGCAGCGCGGGAGGGGCGGCGCGGGGGGCGTGCGGCGGTGCGCGCGTGCATGGCGTGCGGCGGCGCGCGCGTGCATGGCGGCCGCCGTGCACGCGCGCGCCGCCGCTTCCGGGTGGTGTGGCGACACACCACGCTGTGTGTGGTGACACACTTTTGTGTCGCGACACACAGTTTGGAAAGCTCTGGTATACAGCCTTGTCACACCCCTTTGCCAGTCTGTTTTGCCATGTTCTGTTACTTCCTCACCTGCACATCTGTTTCACATGAGACGTTCTGGGATTCCCACTTTTCTAAGGACATTCCACAACTTGACCTGATTGACACCATCATATTCTCCTAACAACCATATTATTACTTATTTGCACAAACTGGTAGCAATAATGTTCATTCAGTGAATCAGAGGATCATTAATTTATCCTTTTTTGGAGTGTGTGTTTGGGGTTATGGTAAAACCTTAAGCTGGTTAGCAGTACTGTTGTTTCCTTTTCTGAAGGCAAACAAAAAGTCTCTTTTGTCCTCTTTGTTGCCCTCTGGCTGAGTCTCTCCTCATCTCTCTGTCTTTTTTCCACAACCTCACCCATTGCTCTAAACCAGTGCTTTCCAAACTGCCCTGGCGCCGCCGCCGCGCACATCCACTTCTGGGTTTTGTCGTGACACACAGTTTGGAAAGCTCTGCTCTAAACTGACTGCAATGAATAGACAATAACAATGATCCTGATATTACTCCGGTTTCCATTCCTACTGCCAAGAGGTGTAGTTTCAGTTTTGATTATGCAGGAAAGAATGAGAAAATTCTGCTGCACAAGAATAATTTAAATGACCGACACCCATTTTTCAGTATCAAATGGCCACTTTGCTTTAATTAGTATTGCTGTCTTCTAAGACCTTCAGTATACAAATGGGTGAAAATTCTGTTGTGCTTTTATCCAATAGTCAGTTCCAGATGGCACTTGGGAAGTGTCATATGGGCATTATGTAGCACTTAAAACTCCTCCCCCAGGGCAAATTATTCCATAATAAAGAAAGTCACCGTTCTCTGTTTTTAAATGAAATCAGACATGCTGCTTCTCAGCTTCTCATGTCTCAAGGGGGAATTTAGAACAGGAAAAACAAGTTTATCTTAGCATTTTAGTGGACAGCTGGCTCAGACTTTTGATGGTCCAATTTAATTGTTCATTGTTGGCATTTTGGCAAAAGCAAGAGAATGGGATGAATTTCTTTAAAAAGTTTCAGCCCACTGTCTTAGTTGCTCTACTGCAGCACCATGGACTACTGTATAAAATCATTGCTTTGGAATTCAATCTCTTGCTTACATATTTGAGTCTGGATACATAAAATTAAGGAGATCAAACCAGTCTCACAGATGCAAAGGGAGAGAAGGCTTTTTCTTTTTGTATCTTCTTCTAGATCAGGGCTTTCCAAAGTTTTCCCGTGGTGACACACCAACCGCCGTTGGTGTGTCGCTGCGGGAAAACCCGGAAGTGCCGCCATTGCGGCAGCGCGCAAAAACCCAGAAGCGCTCCTGCCACTTTCGGGTTTTTGCGCGCCGCCGTTGGTGTGTCACCACGGGAAAACCCGGAAGCGCTGATGATGATCAGCACTTCCGGGTTGTGTGGCAACACACCAGACTGTGTGTGGCGACACACTTTTGTGTCGCGACACACAGTTTGGAAAGCTCTGTTCTAGATAGTCCCTTTTTTATGTATTATTTCTCCTGTTTTCCTATACAGTACTGATCTAGTGTCAAACAGTCTTATACATCTTAGCGCAATCTTTCTTTACTGATGCCTTCTAGATGTACTGGATTATACTGTGTGTGCCATTCTTTCTAGACATTATGGAAGGTACCAAGTTGGGGAAGACTGGGAGTGTCCTTTAGTAAGTTTACTTTGAAAGGAGATGCCCTGGAAAAAGAGAAAACAAAAAGAAACACATTTTTATAGCCTTTATAGCTTGCTTTTAATTCTGAAAATTAGTTACAACTAAATTCATAGCAGAATTAAGAGAAAACAAGAGAAAATGTTTAAAGTAGTTCCTCTGGAATAATTTGTATCCCATAGTCATATCCTGAAACGTTTTCAAGATGTGTCCAAAAGGACCAACAAAGTCTACATGTTGTACTTGACGTGAAAAGATGTCTCACAGTTGCAGGGTATCTCTGAGAAGCTCTTACTGCTAGCGCTGGTCAGTCTTCTCTTTTTATGAAATGGTCACTCCTTGCAAATGCAGAGGGTCAATCCATACTGATCTCTAGTCAAAGCATTGTCGAAGTTTAAAGATGAAAAATGACACTCCAGAGTTTGTCTAGAAATGAACCTGGTAATAGGTAGAGAAAGAAGTACCAGTGTCTTGCGTTCCACATGGCTGTTTTTTAATACAAATTCTGCTGCAGAATACAGTAGCAGTTCGAAACTCTTCAGAGGCTCTCCCAGACTCATTCTCATGGCCAGGGCAAATGTCTTCAGCATTCACACAATAGAAACAATATCCTTTTCTCCAGCTCTTCCCTTTCCTAAATGCTTTCTGAAGGCGGTGTACACAACTACAGCAGCCACTGGAATCCAAGATACTTCCAAAAACGCTACATGTTTTCTTTTAAAGGAAATATAACCCAATTCACTCTCTGCCAGTGCTAGTCAACAGGCCACTTTCCTTAAGCCTCTTACTTTTGTCCAAATTGAGCTTCATTTGAGTACTTCTCTTGATCACTGCTTCAAAGCAGCAGCTGTGCATGACTTGATCAGGAACACTGTATTGGTAAAAACAGCTCTTGGTGGTATTTCCCAGGCACCAGGAAGCAGCGCTTAGGACATATGCACTGTGTAGTCTTCCCTATTTTAAGGCTTATAGATTACTTCTTCAATACAACTGAACATTGCCCTAACTTGTTTAAGAATTGGGCATGGAGTCCCTGCTCATCAGTACAATTGCGGAGGAATACTAAGATTCATGTCATGAAATATTCTCATATTAAACACTTTCTGCTAGAGCGTCCACAATTCTTGAATGCTTAGTAGGCTTGTTTTACACCAGAACCAGGATGTTCAACAGTGGGTATTTCTTTCCCACTCCCGTTGGAAGCAAAGTATAAAAAGTTCTGATATTGCCTCCAGTGACAGGAGATGTATCCCATCTGCCTGTTCCCCCCCCTTTTTTTTAGAATAACAAGCCAGAATAGAAAAAGGACCTTCACAGTAAGTCCAGTGTACTATTTCCTGGATACACAGTTCCATGTTCTAAACTAGCCTCAACTGAGTGGTGATTATGGATCTGCAAATTCAATTCAGGTGCCTGAGCTTGTTGTCTGGTTATCCAGTTGTTAAGATTATTGGAATTAATGAGATCAAGTCACTTACAGACTAGTGGGGGGAAGAGTGCCTATAAAAGCTAGGTTCTGTTGCATCAAGGCTATACTGTTTCCTGTCCTCTTTTGCAGGTTGCCAAAGATGTCAAACAATTTTATGATCAGGCATTGATTCAATCGAAAGACAAGGATGAGAACAAAGCAAAAAAGGCACAAACTGTTGTGAAAACCTTCTATGAAACAGTAAGTTGTATAGCACACTTTGTTGGGAATCAAATTTAACCTTCACAATTTTTTGCTTGCTCAGTTAGTTCGTTAAGTATCTGCTTGAAGTAACTATAGATTACAGGTAGTCCTTATTTACCAACCACAATTGGGACCAGCAATTTGATCGTTAAGTGAAGTGGTCGCTAAGTGAAACCGCAACTGTGCTTATGATCTTACTTCAGTTTTTCTTTGCTTTACAGACCTGCGAAGGTTGTAAATGCGAGGATTGGTCACAAAGTTATTTTTTCATCACTGTCATAACTGCGAACAGTCACTAAGCAAGGCAGTTGCTAAACGAGGACTACCTGTATGTCTGTTGAAGCCCAGGTGTATATTCCATAAAAAAGGGTCTATTTTTTTGCAGTATAAAGGGTCTATCCCCCATTCTTTATGGCTAAAGCATTTGTAGTTTTCCCAGGAGAAATCTCTAAGGCAGTGCTTTCCAAACTGCCGCCGTTGGCGACACACCAACGGCGGCGGGGGCGTGCACGGCGGCGGTGCAGGGGGCGTGTGGCGGCAGCCTCGTGTTTTCCACTAAAACGCGAAAGAGCTAATGGCGCGCCGCTGCTGTAGTCGCTGCCGCCGCACGCACCCTCACACCGCCGCCATGCACGTCCACTTCCGGGTTGTGTCGCGACACACAGTTTGGAAAGCTATGCTCTAAGGAGTATAGTAAAGTTGAGACCAATGTGTAGAGATGTTTCTACAGAACATATTTAACATGGAATTGTTATTGATCATTCACTCAGTTTTAAGGAGCATCCACATGATTGCCTTATCTAAGCATTATTGTTCTGTATTTGTGATTCTTTCAAATTTTAAAAAAGCAGAATATCCAACCTTTTTTCAAACGAATGAAATGGTAGCATAGTCTCCAGAAATATATGCTTTTATTGCTACTAGTTTTAAAAAAATACGTTATAAACTGACATTAGTGTCTCAAAGAGTGAATTTCTCACAGTTGAACATGAATTCATTATAACTTCACCAAAGTTGATGAGTCAGTTTCTCCATTTTCTTAAAAAAAAACCCTCCCTCTCCAGTTGCTATTAACAGCGATGATCAGAGAAGTATGTTACTATTGTAGGAAATTAGGGTTGTAACACATAGCATTCTTTTTTATTCAACTAAATCATTATTTTATTCTCAACGAATATGCAGTTATTACTGATGCACAATTAAAGAAATTATTTTAAGACTACTGTGTCACAAGACTTAGCATGTGTAGCTTGATAACAGTCTAAACATAAAGTGTGAGAAGAGCTATAGCAGGCAAAAAAACCCCTCTGGAATTCATTCTTTCATTCTTTTCAAATTTATTCATTAATTTTGCAAGTGCAATCAAAGAAAAAACAGGAAAAGAATAAAAAAAGAGATTTACAAAGATGATAAAATGAGCTTTAAAAAGTACAAAAAGACATTAATATAAATCTGCATGTTGCAATATCTTATATCAATTTAAAATTGTATATCAGTACTAAAGTCAGTATTTAAATTGGGCTATTATGCAGAATTAACAACTATAACCGGTATAACTTAAATTATAAATGAAGATTTAAAAAATGCAATAATTACTGCTTAATCTATAAAATTTAACAAATTTATCAAATTATAATCTTAAATAAAACCTAAACTTTGGGTGTGGTATGAACCCATTTGTAAGATTATAACCCAAAAATGCATTTCACATTATGTTACATTCTGTTTCAGATTTGTTTTTCAGTTATGAAGTTAATTTTGACTTTGAAGCATGCTTCCGTAACTTAGTTTGACATTTTTCTACAGAAGGAATTGTTTATAATTTCCAGTGAGAAGCATAAAGAATTCTTATTGCCATTACCATGCACAAAGCCAATTCAGTATACTTTATGGGAATATAAGCTTTAGTAATATTTAATTTTAAAATGGCAGCCATTTTTAAATTAAACACAATTGTATTTAACACAATTAAATACACAATTAACACAATTGTATTTAAATGTAGTAACACAATTGTATTTAAATGTAGTATTTATTTGATTAATTTATATCTCACATTTATTACAGAACTGTGGAGTTCTTGGTTCTCTGAGCCTTGTTGTTTTCTTGCAGACATTTCATTACCAGAGTAGGCAAAATCTTCAGTGCGAAAAGGGAGTGGGACTTGCTCTCTGTTTATATACCATGGCTTGTCCTGCTTGTGTTGGTGGAGGTGTTGTTGTCTCCTTAGGCGTTACTTGATTGGGCTGTTGTTTGCTGCTTGGTTGATTGACTGAGTTAATAGTTCCTTGATTAGGGTATATTGTGCTGTTTGATTGTTCCTCTGGTGCTAATCCTGGTGTTAATCTTTGCATAACTGGGTGTTGATTGCTGGCGAGGAGGTGTTCTGGTCTTTTGGCTTTTCTATTATCTCTTATGAATGGTATGTAAATGTTGTTTACCTCTATGTGTCTGTTGATGGCTGCTTTGTCTGAGTGCCAAGCTTCCAGGAATTCTCTAGCATTTTTTGGATGTGGCTTGGTTTAAGATGCTCACAGTTTCCCAGTTGAAAGTATGGTTGAATCTGTCCATGTGTTGTGAGATTAAGGAGTTTTCATCGTGTCTTCTGACTGCTAGTTGGTGTTCATGGATGCGCTCTGCTAGTCCACCAACACAAGCAGGACAAGCCATGGTATATACAGTAAACAGAGAGCAAGTCCCACTCCCTTTTTGCACTGAAGATGTTGCCTAGTCTGGCAATGAAACGTCTGCAAGAAAACAAGGCTCAGAGAGCACCAAGGACTCCATAGTTCAACCCTGAGCTACAAATATTATTTTATTACAGAACCTCAAGTGACACACATCCGTGATACAATATACTTTCCTGCCTTTAAAAAATAGAAAATACTTTAGCATTTATTAAAATATCTATTTTTAAAAAAAAGTAGAGTCACAAAATGACATTCAGCTACAAACTGAAGTACAAGCTCTACATGGGGCTACCCTTGAGGAGTATCCAGAAGCTTCAACTGGTCCAGAATGCAGCTGCGTGCGCAGTTATTGGTGCCCCAAGATCAGCACATGTGACACCTCTGCTGCGCCAGCTGCACTGGGTACCAGTGTGCTTCCGGGTCCAATTCAAGGTGCTGGTTACCACCTCTAAAGCCCTACATGGCATGGGACCAGGCTACCTGAGGGACCGTCTCACCCCCATAACATCGAATGGTCCCACTTGGTTATGCAGAGGGGGCATGCTGCGGACCCTGTCGGCAAGGGAATTTCACCTGGCGGGGTCTAGAAGGTGGGCCTTCTCTGCAGTGGCGCCCGCCCTTTGGAACATTCTACCCCCGGAGGTGAGGCAGGCCCCATCGCTCCCGGCCTTCAGGAAGAACTTAAAGACCTGGTTCTGCCGCCTCGCCTGGGGAGGGGTAATAGCTCCTCTTGGGGATGGCTGGTGCCATAGAGCCCTTTTAAACACAAGTTTGCCGCTTCTTGGATTTTATACTTATTTTATATCTTATATTTATGATATGTTATTTTAATTGTTTGTTTTTTGTAAACCGCCCAGAGTCCCCTTTGGGGGAGATGGGGCGGTGATATAAATCAAATTATTAATTAATTAATAAGCAAGCTAAATTACAGCTACTATAATTTACAGTGAATGTGTGCTGAGCTTCAGATGGCCTCACACACACCTGTTATTTCATGCCAATAGTTGCAATCAAAACATAGTAGGGCACATACATGGAAAGTGTGGTACTAGTGACAGGGTGGAAAAGTAATTTAAGTGGATTTGTAGCTTACATGGAAAATGCTTGGAGTCACATGTCCAGAAGGAACCCAAAGTGCAAGAAAGACCGTGTAATTTATAAGTGGTACAATGAATCCAAAGGAGAGAATATCAAAACAATTCTCAGTAGGGCTGTGTGGCTCGGGAGGAATCTTTTCTAGGTCACTGCCATGGAAAGTTCATTTTTAAAACAACTGAATATGTGTAGTTATTATTGGGTTTTGTACATATAAATTATTCTACACAATTTGCATAATTAACTCAGCATAGCTAACCCCTGTATCTATGCATATTTTCCTATTACATGTTTCATTTAAGAACAAGCTTCATTTTCTAAATATATTACATTTCCTAGCTGCAATGAAGTTTACACAAGCCTTCCATATGTATACTCATGTGATGAACCTTTCCAGGTGAGAAAAATGGATGGCAGCAGACTTTGGTCATTGCTTCCTTGCGCCGGTATGCTTCCATGGAGCACAGTATTTCAAAGTAAAAGAAATTAGTGACAGATTTCTTTGGCATACTTGGCCCTAGCCTTTTTTCTTCCCTTCAGAAGTCTTCTGCAAAGAAGAAATGGATCATATGTAACAAGAGTGATTAAAATGAAATCTGTATCCTGAATCCCAAATCTTTATTGCAATCATTAACACAAAGCAGTTATAACAGTAGGCCTAAAGATGAGACTAAAAAGATTTTAAAAAATGACAGGGTGTTGTTGTGGGTGTAAAACCGTAATTTTAACTAAAGGAAATGTAAATATTAAAAATCTTCACGTTACAGTAGACCTAAGAATAAAACTAAAAGGGATAAAATAAATGATGGGGGGTAAATATAAAATAAAGATTTTGACTTTAAAAAAAAGTTCACTTAAAATATGAGTGGTTTGGACTAATAAAAAGTCAGTCAGTCCTGAACTTAATGTAAGGAATAAACCATATCTAGCAGACCATATTCAAGCAGGTTCAGTTGCTTTTAGTTAGTGCATACGTTACTTTACATCATAGCTTTCCAAACTGTGTGTCGCGACATTAGTGTGTCGCGACAAAACCCGGAAGTGCTGATGGCACGTCACCGCTGGCAGCGGCGCACCATCAGTGCTTCCGGGTTTTAGCGCAAAACACGAGGCCGCTGCCGCCGCCCCCACACCACCCCCGTGCATGCCGCTCCTGCGCCGCCGCCGTTGGTGTCTCGCCAACGGCAGGAGTTTGGAAAGCACTGCTTTACATGGTCCATACAGAACCGGGTTAATCACAAATCTTGCTTTTTTATTAGACTGCCTCTAATGGCATGGCGATCTATTTCTAAAAAAGGAAGAGGGAAATAATTCTGCTGTTCTTTATGGAGTATAACTCTTCATTGAGATCTTAGCTTCTGCAGAAGTTCACTTAAAAATCATTTTCCGAAAAAGGATTGCCTACTTTTGAGATTCCAGCCTTTTGAAACTTTCAGTCCAGTGATTTGGTTTCCTTCCTGGTTGAAAGCTCTCTTTTATAATGATTCTGATACTCTACCTCCCCTTTATCCCTGCATGATGTAGTACAAATTCACTGTAGATGGTGAGTAATAGGAAGGAAGTTCAGGCATCAGACTGCGCACTGCAAGACACAAACTGGGATCTTTGAAAAAAATGTAATTTAAAATACTTGTAGAAAATATCTGTAATTAATTTTCTCTCTCTCTCT
Source organism: Charina bottae (assembly GCA_023362775.1). Taxonomy (NCBI): domain Eukaryota; kingdom Metazoa; phylum Chordata; class Lepidosauria; order Squamata; family Charinaidae; genus Charina; species Charina bottae. The sequence continues at coordinate 187,077,094 of JALMGJ010000001.1, read as the reverse complement.
CTCTCCCCCCCCCCCCCCCCCCCGCACCCCCATAGCTAAATTGCTGTGACAGAGATTCTTTAGATTGGCTCACTACTGGCTGCAGTCCAATAGAAAAAGTAACAAAAGTAAGGAAATCATCTAAAGATATATCCGTTTTCTTCAGCACAGCCAGTTGATTGGGGCAAGTGTGGCAGTACACCATTTTATTATTTCCAACTCAACAGAATGCTGGAAAGAAGTTATGTAAAGATGCTTAGGACTCTTGTCTGTTTGGTTGCCTGTCAGCAGGATAGCTCTCTGACATCTCCTGCTCGAAGAATAGGTGGCAGCGGTGGCCAGGAAGACCTTTGCACAGCTTGAGTGCCACTTGTGTCCCTTCCTGAATCAATCACTTGGGACAATCACTCATGCCCTAGTCACTTTGTGGCTTGATTACTGCAGTGTGCACTACGTGGTGCTTCCCTTGAAGACTACCTGGACGCTTCAACTGATCCAGAATGCAGTGGCACAGGCAGTGATGGTCATACCTCATTTTGCCCATGTGATATCACTGCTTTGCGAGCTGTACTGGGGGTGCTTCCAGGTGCAATTCAAGGTGCTGGTTACCATGATATCAGGCCAGGTTATCTGAGGGACCGCATATCTCACATGGCTTCTGCCCATCTGGCAAAAGCTGGCAAAGTTGGCACACTCCAGTTCCCTTTGATTAAACAGTGCCATCTATCAAGAACCAGGTTGTGTGCCTTCTCTGTTGCCGGGCCTTGAAAACCTCGCTGTTCTCCCAGACCTTGGGATAGGATGGATAGTCCCTGTCTATGTGGTGTATTGCTAGATGTGTTCCTGTCTATGTGGTGTATTTTTCAGCAGATGTTCATTTTGTTTACTTACTGTATATTGTATTTTGTATTTTCTTACTGTTGCATGTTTTATATTGTGAGTTGCCCAGAGTAATCTTATAATCTAATATAATAAATAAATCTGTACTCTTTTACCTCAGGAAGACACTTGTCACTATAAAATTGATGAGCTGTTCTCTAGAAAGCTGTACTTGATTGGCATTGTTGCCATAGTGGTGGCTGTAATCATGGTAAGTGCTGGATGTGGTTGTGCGCATATCATTCTTGTGCACAGTGGAAGTTGGAATGTTCCCAAAAAGCAGAACACATTGCCATCCATGTAGGAATTGTGTGTAGCTGGACATTGGGAGTTAAAAAATGGAAAAGCGTGTCCTTCTAAGCATGTATTGTCCTGTTCATCACATTTGTGGTCTTGGATGGGGGAAGGGAGATTACCAAGATGAAAGAAGGAAGAGAAACTGATAAGTGTGTTGCCAAGAATAGGCTTGGAAACCAAGGACACTCAAAAGAGATCTTCTTTCCATCTCATTGAATAATATTCAATCTTGCTAAGAAGGAAAAGCAGACATGCCACTCCCCTCTTCTGTTGTGATGGCTGTGCAGATAATTTCCCACACCTGTCTTTTGACCCTGGGGAAGCTAAAGTGCATTATCCCAAACACAAAGGAAGCGCTTCCTACTTCCTCCAACTTTCCCTCATTTGCTCCTCCTTGAGGAGAGAGCGCTACAGGTTATCTCATGCAAAGCCTTCTTCTTGGGCCTCCAGGCAACAAGGCTGAAAAAGGGAACCTTCTGCCCCATGTTGGATGCCCTTCACGTGTGTGGAGCTCAACTCCCGGAATTTCCCAGACAGGACAGCTAATGCTGAGAATTCTGGGAATCTGCATTAATGCATCTGGAAGGGACAAAAGTTAGGGAAGACTGTTCCAGGCAAGCAACTCACACAAGCAACTGGGACTCAGCATCCTTGGATCTGGGGTCATTAAATATTCCTTTCTGCCTTTTCACTGAAGATGATGGATCATGTTATCATTTTGGTCTCCTTCTAGAAGTGACTTGTTTTACAGGTAGTCTTGGGGTTACAATAGCAATTGGGACCAGGATTGCTGTTGCTAACAATGCGGTCATAAAGCGCAATGTCATGTGACTGCATTGCTTAGTGATGACAATCCCAGCAGTCCCAGTTGTCGTCATAACCCCAAGACGCATGGGTCGGGAAGTGGTGGGAGTCCCAGGTAAGGAGTGCAGGGGTGCCGTGGGGGTGGGGAGTCCCAGCGCAGCCCAGACACAAGTTGGGGGAAACTGGGGGAGGGGGTGCTGCGTGAGCACAGGAAGGCCATGGGGTGGAGGGTGCAGCACCATGTAAGTGCAGGAAGGCCATGGGGACTTACCGGAGCGACTTTCAACCTTCCCTGCTGGTTTCTTTCCCACTTTGCTTGTGGGAAGCCGGCAGGGAAGGTCGCAAATGGCAATCACTTGACCGTGGCTCCCTGTAATGTTATAATTGCAAGCCGGGCACCACGTGACTGCAGGGGTGCTGCAATGGCTGGAACTTCGAGGATGACCATTTTTTCAGTGCTGCTGTAACTTTGAATGGTCGCTGAACAAATGGACATAAGCCGAGGACTACCTGTAAATCTGTTTTGGTTTTATCCAACTAAAGTTAGGCTTGGCAGCATTTAATTTATAGTACTATTACTTTTGCTGATAATGTGGTTGAAATGTATTTGCAGTGCAAGAAAATTTAGAAATCCAGTAAAATTTTCAGCAATAACAAAATCCCATCTAAAGTTCATGTTTGGTTTTTACCGTTCAGTATTTAAAACAGTTAGATTTGCTATATGATTTTAAATATTTATGTTAATGACAAAGTAAATTCTATTTGCATCAAAGCCCATTTCAGACTTGCTAACTAGAATTTATTTATACATTAAGCTGTAGCTGCTTGAAAATAAGAATAAATGATGGGTTTGCCTGCAGACTCTCATTGTCCTTGTCTTTCTTCTTGGCCTGCAGATCTTTGAAATGATCCTCAGCATGGTGCTGTGCTGTGGCATTAGGAACAGCTCTGTCTATTGAGAAGCGGAAGAACAGGGCCAAGTGGTGCCGAAGCGACCCCAAGTGCCACTGCCTGATCAGAAGACGCTTGTAACAAAAACAAAGAAAATTATGTATATACATATTTCAGATATTATCATACAGAGCGTATCATTCTTACTTGGAAGTCTTCTTGTTCATTTTAAGGGGTGGGGGAAAGGGGTGTTTTCTGTATATTTGTGGCAGAGTTAGTTACACATCAGTTTATGGGTAAAAAAAGCTATCATGCCAGTGGTTCCAGGCCTTTATCAAAGATAGCCTTTCTCTCCCTCTTCTCAGCCATTGTTCCCAGTTTTTTCTTCAAGGAGTTGATCCTTATGAGGAACATGGAAAGTGTTTTGCTTCCCAAAAGTGGTTTTTTTTTTTTCCTCTGGAGGAGATAAAGTAAAAACTTCCTGTTCCATTTTTTTTTGTCTTGATTATAAGAAATCTTGGATTCTTGTGTGAGATAAATGTGTGAGCATAAGTATACAAGAGTCCCTGAGCAGAATTAAATTGTTTTGCTGTTCTGTTACTAAACATGCACATTTGTCAATATTTTTATAATAACATCCCTTTCATTAAAAAGACTTATTTTATGAATTTGCATAAATCTATTACCTTGATGTCCATTATGTTTCCCAGAGACAAAGCATGGATTCATGTCACAGCCAAGTCTTCACAAGATACTAATTTATAGAAAGGAAGTTTTAGCCCCCAACCTGGTCTTTTAATTTTGATGTAACTCTCTTTTTTTAGATGTAGATCTAATAATGGAATATACACTCTTTTAATATCTTAACACTCACATTGCTTACATTATTACTTCTGCTGCAACTATTGCCTAACATTGTTTGCTTGGTAAATGTGTAGTATTCTGATGCCAAAAATAACTATTGGGGAAAACCAATTAAATAATTTCTGGAAGCCTGTTCATTAAATGTAATTTGTTGGTTTTTAGGGAGGCACCTATTCTCTGTCATTGAAAAGCCTTTAATAAAGCTGGATAATATACCTCAAGATACATAGGGGTATGACCCCCACAAATAAATCTTTGAACCTGTTCTCCAATAGGCATCCTGTACAAACCGTGATGACAAAGAAATTATTTTTAATTGCATAGTCGCAATGCAAACCTCAGCCTTTCATACTTGTGTTCTGGCATCGGACACAAGTACCCAAATCACAAGGTTTTTGCGTCATGACATGCATTTCATCATTTGTCCCCACCCCTTGCAGATCCCTGTGTATTCTCATCTCCACACACCAGAAATAGAACAAGAGAACTATAAGCTGAGCAATTTTTCAGAACACCTAACCTCACCCATCACAGTTCCAGACAGATACCTCTTTCATATCCATCCAGCTGATAGCTCAAGAAATTATTTTCTCTGTGATTGGCTTATGATTTCTGACCATTCTTCCCCACTTATCCATCCTTAATGCAAAATTGAAAATTGTCTTGCTCTTTACCCCTGTTCCGCTAACTGTATCTTCTGTTAGCCTCCAGATGTTTTCAAACATCATCTGGGACAATTGGTATTGTTGTCCAATACATCTGGAAGGTCCCAAGTCAGGGAATATACATTGCTATGTCCTCTATGCCATAGAATGGCCATACCATATGCCTAGCGTTTTGTTTTATTTTTATTTTTGAAATACAGAATTAATTGGTACAGATAATCCTATCCTGTTACCACCTCTTAGTTCCTCAAGTTTAGCTTCTATGCTGTTTTCATGTTGTTCTTGTAGAAGTCATTTTAATCTTGGTTTCTTCTGCTGCGGTCACATCAGATTCAGTGTCCTTTAAAATAGTAGTTGGAACAGGTGAGCTGGATGTGAACTGGATCTACCCATATTTACCTGAAAGGCAGACAATCCTAAAGTTAAAAATACCAGTCTCTTCCCCTTGAGAGAGCAGAGAGAAAAACTAAACTGCCTCCTTTACCATATTCTTGGCTCTTTTTAAGGTAAATTGCTTGGGGTAAAAACTAGTCTTCCTTTCAGGTAAGTGAAGCAAATATAACAATCTGTGTAAACTAGAATCTCAGGGTACACAAGACACATCAGAAAACTAAAGTGTTGATTAGACCTTTATTTCTCTCTCTCTCCCTCTCTCTCTCTCACTGCCCCTTCTCCTCCTCCTTTCTGGTATAGGCAGCAACCAGACATAGCCCCTCCATAGGGGTTCTTTAAATATCTGTCCCAAATCAGAAACATTTTGCTTCTGGCATCCTTAGGGAACTACGTGTCAAGAGTTCTGCTGATATAAGCAAGGAAATAAGGAAGACATCTTTTAGCCTTAGAAATAGCCTTAAAGCAACCCTGCCCTGAATGTCAAGTTTTGCATGCACTAAAAACAAAAGTGATTCTACCAGTCTACCCACCTTTCAAAGGCTTTGGGGTTACATGGTCCAGTATAATAGACTACAGTATACGTACAAATCTTAGGTATCAGTTGTGCATGTACGTTTTATCTACATACATACAGTATATTGTGTGTGTGCATGTGCATTGGGGTTACCAGAGTACAGAATGGATATGTGTAACTCAAGGCCTTTTATTGAGTGTCCTTGAGAAATGTGTATAAATGTACCACTAAATAGTCTCTGTCTTGTTTTTCCTATACTGTATTTGAATATTGTTCAGTTGGTGACACGTAAGCAGCCAGAGTTCTCTTCTGAAGGTTAGTTACTCTGTCCTCTAGCAACTGAAATGGATCAAGTGCATTATTGGGGGGGGGGAGTTAGCTTTAAGCAGAGGACACTTTTTAAATAGAAAGTGTGTAGATCAGTGTTTCCCAACCTCAGCAACTTTTAAGACATGTGGACTTCAAGTCTCAGTATTCCCCAACCAGCCATGCTGGCTGGGGAATTCTGGGACTTGAAGTCCACATGTCTTAAAGTTGCTGAGGTTCGGAAACACTGGTGTAGATGATTATTGTATATCCTGACTCAATAGAAGTTTTAATAGGGCAAGAGGAAGTTAAGGAAGTTTTTCCCCAGGTTGTGGGCAAAACCTGCCTATTTGAATGAAAAACAGATACAGTTTTAAATGGAGAAGAGAAAGGGATGCTTAAAAAGATATCTGCCCATCTAGAAGTTTTTATGAGGAGCAAAACACTTTTTGAGCAAAAGGAAAAGATTGAATGTGCACTCTGAGTTGCTCTTCCACTCTAAATCATGTGATGTGGAGGCTGCTGGATTTTTTAATTTATACTTTTCATAAAAAAAAAACATTGGCAAGTATGTTGCTTTTGCTCCTGGAAGATTAGCAGTAAGAAGTAAAGTTTGATAAGTAAAAGTTTTGATAAGTTTGAAGTCTGATTTGTAGAATCAAATTCCCATTTTAAAAAGAGAAAATTGACTAGCAATTGAGCCCTAAAGCCAAGAGTATTAAATTATTGCACCTTTAGCAATGTGAGGGTAGAGTAGAAAGCATTTCCAAAACAAGTAAGGAGATTGTAATGCTTAGTCAACAACAAAGATAGGTAACAGGTGTCTTCCAACTGTTTTGAATTTCTACTCCAAAGATCCTTTGCTTTTGTGCTGGGGCTGATGGGAGTTGCAGTTCAAAACCTCTGGAGGGCATCAGTCTGATTATTCCAAGATCATATTGGAAAACAAATTACCCACTCTATTACTTCATGCTGCAGCTGACAAATGATGAACAGAAATGAAATTCATGTACTGAAAACCAGCTGATGGGGGAGCGTCTTGATACATTGGTGTTTTTTTTCCTGTGCGTAGATTTTTTTCCTCTCTGTCTAGCAGAGCATGCACATGCATGCTGTCTGAAGTGATACAGTCTCTGATCAGTCGTATTGTGTGAGCTGCTGTTTGTGTAAATGTGCCTAAGTCCTTTTTCTGTACCAATAACGACAGGAACTGTTTCCACTTTCTTTAATTTGTTTGCAAAGAGCTGAGGGATTAGCAAAAGAGACACAGATGCCTTCCAGATTCAAAAACTGGCTGATAAATTGGCTAATGAAGTATTGCATGTCTGGTACCATCTGCCATACATTCAAGCCTTAAAAGTGCCTACGCTGAGATTGAAGGAGTAGAAAAATTATCATTCAGTACAGCTCTAATGTTTGAAAGCGGAGGAATGAAAGAAGCTCATTCCTAAAATGAGATGAAAGGCAGATAGAATAAAGGCTTCATGCCAATTGGAGCCATGTTCAACAAACTGAAGTTTTATCTTCACAAGAATTGATGCTAGATGTAAGAAAATTTATACTGGTTATGGTTCCAAGACAATGAAGGTTGGCAGAATTGGGATATGAATATGCCCCCGTCTTAATTTTTTAAGATGCTTGGGGGTGGGTGGGAGGGAGGGAGAAATTATGGTAGAGGAGAAGTCTCTTATAAAAAGACTGTGTAAGGACAATGTTCCTTTTTAAAACTGCTTATTTAGGAAAAAGGGCAGACTTTCTCAATCCTTTCCTTTCTGTAGTGTTTGGGGAATTCTATGAGTTGAAATTCAGTATTCTGGAAGGGACCACGCTGTGGAAGGTCAATACAGTGGGAGGCCAAACTGAGCTGCTGGCAACATGGAACTGAATGCTTTGTTTTATTTTAAATAAGAGAACCTGTCACAAGCTATGTTAACTTTTCTTCTTTGGCTTTTTTTTTTACTTTTAAAAATGTCAATAAACATTTTCTCTAGCGTGTGTTGTGCTAGGAACCTCTCTGTTTTTTACAACCAGTCAATCATAACACCTGAATGCTTCAGCTGTCACATCTCCATAGCAACAGCAAAGCCAGACCTGGGAACAGAGAACAAGGGTATCGGCCAAGGAAATATGGGAAGGGCACCAATATGAATCTTGTTCATTTCAAAGAAAGCCTGGAAGAAAACTCCACTTACGGTCAAAACCGGTATGTTTAATTTAGAGGGGTAAATGCAGCATCTACTTTTCCAAAGTGGTCAATCTTCCTCCATTTCGGTGGTAGGCTGTAGATATTCAAAGGGCTTTCTGTTATTGCTAGGTACAAACAGCAAACCTGCTTTCAAGTCTAAGGACAATACATAGAGTCATGATCCTGCAAATTGAGTTTGTTCTCTTGCAGGGCAGTCTTGCCGCTGATTCCCAATTTTCTCTAAAAATCAAAGTAGGGATATACTAGGGAGAGTGACCTGGCATTGCAACTTCCCTTCTCACTTCACTCTTCTCATCCCTTGGCTGGTCTTGTGCCCTCAAATCACATCTGTTTGCTGTTGTCCTGCTTGTTTATTGAATATTAAATGAATCTCTCAAAATAACTTTTTTTAAAAAAAAATGATACATGAAAATAATGAAAACAGCCAAAAAGGTAGTGATGTGCTGTCAAATTTATTCCTGGCCTAATATGGGATGAGTGTGCTAACTGACATTCTGGATAAAGTCGGGTTTCACTTTGCTTCCTTCATAATTTCTTTTTAATTTTTTTCTTTTCCTGTTTAGAAACAGGCCACATTTTCACTATATGTGAAAACTGAAATTACATTGAAACTCAAGTATGCTTCTTCCTGGCATTGTGTAACATGACTCCAGTATGTCCTGTGTCAGAAAGCCCAGATGTGCTAAATATCTCTATAGGGACCTCAAGAACAAAATAGATACTGCAGAAAGAAATGGTGATATATGTATATAGGAAGGGTATTAAAATTAGCTTTCTACTCACCTTCAGAAATCTGAATAACCTGAAATGTAAGAACCAGAAACTATACTGTAGATTGATTGATTGATTGATTTACTGGATTTATACACTGCCTTTTTGCCCAAGTACAGCGATTGTAAACTGCCCAGAGTCTACCATGGTAGAGATGGGCGGCAATAAATCCAAATAATAAATAAATAATAAATATAGTACATATAGGTACCACTACACATAATTCTCATATCCTGGTTCTGTTCAGGTAAGTGGCCCACTTAAAGTGGGAGAACTCCAGCTAATTCTGTTCAGCACTTCATTATGAAATACAGTAAACTGGTTTAATGATCCATTTGGGAGTGTCTGTTAAATCCAAATTTATATCATGTGCATCAGTTTGTCATTTGCATCCATTCATGGAATTACATAATCAACAAAAATGTCATTTGAAATAATTGATGATTCTGATTTAATGCACAAACCTTTGTGAGGGTGAAGTCTGAACAAAAGACTTCAAAGTTGTGTCCAAAGTTTGCTAAACCAATGTGTATTATATGGCGGGGGGTGTAGTTTTTGAAAATTATACATATCCAGAACCCTCTCAAAAGACTGGAAGAATTTTAATCCGCAGTTCTGAAGTGCGCTCTTCCCCACCTCTTCCTACCAATGATCAAACAATCAGAAAAGATTTAACTTTTTGAAAGGGTTTCACATCTGGTTCTCTGAAAAGCGTAAAGTTTTGGTGTAGTATGTTCTTCAAAGAAAGACACCAGCACAGTGCTGTAAAAATATTTTCTGAAGAGCAAATCTTTGTTGACATGGAGTATAGGAAAAGAAGTGAAAAGACTGATGTATTGTCAAAGGCTTTCACGGCCGGAGTTCGATGGCTGTTGTGGGTCTTCCAGGCTGTGTGGCCGTGTTCTGAGATTTCGTTTCTATCTGTGCTCCTGCCCTCTAAAGATGCTGGCCACAGGTGCTGGCGAAACGTTAGGAACCACAACTTCCAAAACACGGCCACACAGCCCGGAAGACCCACAACAGCCATAGAAAAGACTGAGTCTGGCATCGTCACTGCTGTGTTGGTTTTGACATCTCCATAGCAAGGGACAAAGATCATCAGTTCATTCCTGAAAGGATTGGGCTACACTTACGGCAGACAGGATTTTATGAAAGTAGTATGTGAGAAATCAATGCTTGAAGGGTGGGGGGAAGGAAAATAGGAAGGGGAAAAAACAGAGATAAACATTTCTGGAATTTCTGGTATGAAATAATCCTACTTCTGCCTACATTTGAAACTATTTTGCCGTAAGTGAACAAATGGCATCAAAATGAAAAGTCTAGTATACAAGTGTCAGATATGAGTCAAGTCAAAAGGCAGATAGAAACAAAAGGTTTTTATTTTTTCAAGCTGTTTGCAAAGAGCTGGTGGACTCAACCGTGCTAGAAAACAAATCGCACTAGGGGAGAGCCACACCCAGCAACAATTAGAGCTCATCTTTTATAGCCCTTTGCCCGGATGCTTTAGCCCTCCTCCTTTTACCCATAGGCTGGGTAGTCAGGAGTGAACAGCCTATACCGTCCGCCTCAATTGTCCCGCCTCTGTTTACCAATCCCCCTCCCCATTTTATCTCCCCTTACCGTTTTATTTATTTATTTCCTTGTATGGAAGGTCTCTACCTCAAGCATTGCTCATTAGTTTCATCTCTAACCGCAAAGCTTCCTATAGCAAGTGGTTAGAATCAGCTAACCTGAAGGTGGTTTTGGTAGAAGCTTTGTTAGCTAGCATTGGAAAGTCCCAAAAAGCTTCACTTAGATTTATGAGTTTAAGATTATTAATTCCTTGTTAATAATAACCAATTTTATATTTTTCTCAATCCACCCTTTTTCTTCTTTATACTATTATTATTAACACTATTTCCTTTCTCTTTTTATTTTGTTGCTTTTTGCATTATATTTCATGATCTTGTTTCATCTGAACTTTCTCATTGTTATAACATGGCCTCGGCTCGTCTGAACTCCCTAATTGTGGATACATAGTCTCATACACCCAACCATCATCATGCACCCAACTATCACCGTCCCTCATTAACATGAGAGTGTCACCATAGGGAGAGGGTTTTAAGGGCATCTGTTTAGAGACTGTGGTCTCTATCAGTTGTTGCATTAATCCCCTAACGCAGGGGATTATGCAGCATCCTAATGCCACCAAAACCCCTATTATTACTCCAAAAGATGTGAGGAGGGAGAAAACCACTCCTTTCCACTTACCAAACCAGGAGTGGAGTCCAACCCTCCAGTAAGGCAGGTATCCACTCCTGAGTTTTCAGCCAACATCATGTCTAGTATCATTCTATTTTCCCAGGCCATTCTTCTTGTGGCATCTAATTGCTCTGAGATTCCTTTTACAGCATCCCTGGTGTAATTTATAAATCTTTGTTGATTATAATATATATTTTATCCAGTCCACATTTTTATTGGTTGTCACCCACCAAAAGGAAAAGGATTCAAACCCTGCTAAAACCTGATTTCTGGCTTTGAATTCATCAGGCACTGCCCTTGGTACCCCATATTCAAGCATCACAACTTTTTGTATAACTTTATTTTTATCGGGTCTTCGGTGGCTTTCACCCTCTACTCTGGAGTTGGTTTGTCCACTGGCCCTTTTATCCTGGTATAATGAGTCCAGACTTTTCCGGCCGTTCGTACAGTGGTCTCTGTTGTGAGCAACACCTGGAACGGACCTTCCCACTCGGGTTGCAGTTTCGACTCCTTCCAGGACTTTATCAGGACTCACTCTCCTGGTTTAATATGGTGGACTGTAAATTCAAGTGGTGGGTTCTGAGTCAACAGACCTTTCTGTCTGAGGAAAGACAAAGAAGAGGACAACCCCAGTATATAGTTCTTTAAAAATACATCCTTGTTTTTTTAATTGTGGCAGCATTCCTGGATTTGCTAGATAAGGAAAGCCAAACAACATTTCATATGGTGAAATTCCCACATCCCTTCTAGGGTTTGTCCTAATTCTCAACAATACTGAAGGTAAACATTTAGTCCAAGGTACCTTATTTTCTAAAATAAATTTTGATAAATGCTTCTTTAGAATCTGGTTCATACATTCCACTTTTCCAGAAGAGGGAGGGTGCCACGGCACGGTACTCCTACTCCTCTCATGACATGTTGCAATACTTTAGAATTGAAATGTGTCCCTCGAGTTGAGTCCACATGTTAAGCCTATAGGGCTAAAAAAAAAAAAACCTGAACATTGGTCCCTTTTACTATCTGGAAAAATGCAACCGCTGTTTCTTAACAGGAACAGCTAAAAAATTTTTTTACCAACAGCAGTAGCCACAGGAAAAGACTTAAAAAAAAAGTTTATAAGTTTATCTTGGTGCAAAGTTTTTAAAAAAACACTTCTGTCCTCCCTTCTTTTTCTCCTTAGTTCACCCTCAAGCAGCTTCAACAAGAAGGGGGGCTTGGGTGAGATAGGAAGTTCTCAGTTTTCTTATTATACACATGCAACCTTGTACAAATGACAATACACAAAAACACCAAATTAACGGAGGATGCAGGTCTGGCCAGGACCTCCATCTTTACCACCGTAGAAAGATCTGGTGTTGAAAGAGACAGACTCACATAATTTCCCCAAACAAACACACACAAAAACTCACACCAGCCCTTAACATTAACAATACATGTTTATGGGAGAATCTGGCAGGTATAAAAAGCGGAGGGTAAAAACTTTCCCTGCCCTGCACATGCCAATGTTGTTAGAACTGGGCTTTTGCTGTTTTCTCAATGCCTCCAGCATTGCCAAGTGCCGCTGTGTTTAAAAGGGCAATGCCTTGTTAAAACAGATCTGGCCGCTTCAGTAAACAGCTCACAGGACCTTCCCAGTTTAAATTGGCTGCAAGGGCTGGGGAAACACAAGGGAGATGCACTTTGTTTTCAGAGGCATAGTTTGCCCCAGCCTATTGCCGGCTTTTCACTAACAAATTCTGCACTCATATTTCCAAAGTTTTGGAAACCCATTGATGGAGGTGGTGACGGGCAGGGGATATTATGATGGGAACCAGAGGACAAGCCATTTTCGGGGAAGGCGCCCCCGGTGTTTAGTACCTGTGGCGCGTTCCGGTCCTCTGAGTTCAGCCCCAGGTTCTGGACAGCGGATCTTTGAGGGCCCCGGTTTTCGACTGCTGCTGCTCAACGCCAGGTCAGTAAATAACAAAGCCCCTCTCATAAGTGAATTAATCATGGAGAGAGGGGCTGACCTGGCGTGTATTACTGAGACCTGGCTGGGCCCAGAGGGAGGGGTAGCCCTCTCGGAAATGTGCCCGGCTGGGTTTCGGGTGTGGCACCAGCCGAGACACCGGGGTAGGGGAGGAGGGGTGGCAGTTATCATCAGACAGTCTCTGGTGGCTTTCAGGGGCCTTGCTCCACAAGTGGCCGGATGTGAGACCCTGTTTTTCAAGTTGGGTGCCCGGGAACAGTTGGGAGTGTTGCTACTGTACCAGCCTCCCTGCTGTGTACCAACCTCCCTGCCTGAGTTGCTGGAGGCCATCTCGGGGTTGGCAGTGGAGTTCCCCAGGCTGATGGTCCTGGGGGATTTTAATCTGCCGTCCCTGGGACGTGCCTCGGAAGTGGCTCGGGAGTTCATGACTACCATGGCAGCCATGGGCCTGTCCCAGATTATTCGAGACCCAACTCGAGACAGTGGACTCACTCCGGATTTGATTTTCTTGTCTGAGCAATGGCAAAGTGACCTGAGGGGAAAGTTAGAACTATCCCCGTTGTCATGGTCAGATCACGTCCTGATATCTCTAAGATTCTCTTACGCCGCCCCACTCCGCAGGGAGGTAGGACCTATTCGATTGGTCCGCCCCCGGCGACTTATGGACCCAATGAGGTTTCAGAGGGAGCTGGGGGTAATACCCGATGATCTGATGCACGGTCCAGCGGAGGCACTGGCCGCTTCCTGGAATAGGGAGGCGGCCGGAGCCTTGGACAGGACCGCGCCAATGCGACCTCTCCAACCCCATTTGACCCGTCACTCCCCGTGGTATACGGAGGAGTTGAGGGTCTTGAAGAGGGTGAAGAGACGTCTAGAGCGTCGCTGGAGAAAGACGAAGGCGGAATCGGACCAAACACAATCTAGAGCCGCTATTAAGGCCTACCTTGTGGCGGTAAGAGCGGCGAAACGTGAATATTTCTCCGCTCTTATTGCATCCGCAGAATGCCATCCGACGGCCCTGTTTAAGATTACTCGATCTCTTTTAGGTAGGGTGGAGTTGACCACCCACCTACAGGGCCGTGCGGAAGAATTTTCTGAGCATCTGCAGGATAAAATCGCTCGGATTCGGTCTAAGTTGGACTCCATGCGTGAAATGCAGTCTGGGGAGATGCTGGGAGAGTGGTCTTGCCCTATTATCTGGGAACAATTTGATCCTGTTGGACCTAAGGAAGTGGACAAGATCCTCCGAACTGTTAATTCCACCACATGTCAGTTAGATCCCTGTCCTTCCTGGCTAGCAAAATCAGCCAGGGAGGTGACATGTGGATGGGTCCAGGCAATGATTAATACATCCTTGTTGGAGGGGGTGTTTCCAGCGGCCTTCAAGGAGGCATTGGTGCACCCCCTCCTCAAGAAGCCATCCCTGGACCCTACCATTCTGGACAATTTTCGTCCAGTCTCCCACCTTCCCTTTTTGGGAAAGGTGGTTGAGAAGGTGGTGGCGTTGCAGCTTCAGAGGACCCTGGATGAAGCGGATTATCTAGACCCTTTCCAGTCAGGCTTCAGGCCGGGATTTGGGACAGAGACTGCATTGGTCGCGCTTACAGATGATCTCTGGCGGGAGCGGGATGGAGGTAGTGCATCCATCCTGGCTCTCTTAGATCTCTCAGCGGCGTTCGATACCATTGACCATGGTATCCTTTTGGGATGGCTTAGGGAGTTGGGGGTGGGCGGCGTAGTTTTGCGCTGGTTCACCTCCTTCCTCCAGGGCCGTTCCCAGTCGGTGGTGGTAGGGGAGGAGAGATCCAGCCCGCGACCACTCCTGTGTGGGGTGCCGCAGGGTCCGGTTCTCTCTCCTCTCCTATTCAACATCTACATGAAACCGCTGGGCGAGGTCATCCGACACCATGGGATGAGGTATCATCAGTATGCAGATGATACTCAACTATATATCTCCATCCCAGGTGAAGTAAGTGATGCAGCGACCACCCTGTCCCAGTGCCTGGGGGCTGTGAGGGCCTGGATGGGGAACAACAGGCTTCAGTTGAACCCTGGCAAGACCGAGTGGCTGTGGATTGATGGCTTAGCGTCTTCTAGGAAATTATCATCTTTGGTTCTCGATGGGGTAGCACTGCCCCATTTGGAACCGGTGCGCAACTTGGGGGTCCTTCTAGACTCACGACCCCTGCTCGAAGAGCAGGTGGCAGTCGTGGCTAGAAGGGCTTTTGCACAGCTTCGGCTTGTGCGCCAGTTGCGCCCATTCCTGGATCGCGATGCCCTCCGAACAGTCACTCACGCTCTTGTCATCTCCCATGTAGATTATTGCAATGCGCTCTACATGGGGCTACCCTTGAAGGCTATCCGGAAGCTACAGCTGGTGCAGAATGCAGCCGCGCGGGCGATTTTAGGTGTGCCAAGATCCGCACATATAACACCTTTGCTCCGCGAGCTGCATTGGGTGCCGGTTTGCTTCCGGGTACAATTCAAGGTGTTGGTTATCACCTTTAAAGCCCTACATGGCATGGGACCAGAATACCTGAGGGACCGTCTTATCCCCATATTATCGACCCGCCCCACCCGATCGTTCAGAGAGGGCCTGCTACGAGCCCCATCAATTAAAGAATGTCATCTGATGGGGGCTAGGAGGCGGGCCTTCTCTGTAGCAGCACCCACACTATGGAACATCTTGCCCCCAGAGTTGAGACAGATCCCCTCCCTCCCGACCTTTAGAAAAGAACTGAAGACCTGGTTCTGCCGCCTGGCATGGAAGGGAGGAAACGATAGTTCCTCATGGGGGTGGTTAATCCCATAATTTTATAATGCCCTTCTTTTATTAATACTATCTCCCACTTGGATTTTTATATCTATTTATTATATTAATTGTAGAAATTGTTCGTTTGTATATTTTATATTTCATGCTTTTATCTAATTTTATTTTGTTGTAAACCGCCCAGAGTTCCCCGTTGGGGGAGATGGGCGGTTATATAAATTAAATAAATAAATAAATAAATAAAAATAAAATAAATCCCTTCACTTTTGTTTATGCTCCTCACCACCTCTTCCGCAAAAAATCTAACTCCCTCATCTAGTGTTTGCACATAAATCCCCTTTTCTCCTTCCTTCTCTCTCTCATTTCGACTTTCTCTTAAACCATCTCAATTTCACAAATTCATTTCAATATCTGTCTAATCAGTGGGTGCAGACAGTAAACACAGTGCAAGAGAAAGTACTTTTAGCATAGTCTCCAATTTGCCTGGCAACTTAGTAGCTCCTCCAGACTCCCCCTGTTCCCCCTCCCTCTCTTCCTCCTCAAGCCTGTAACCAGCAGACAAAAGACAGACCGAAGGTGGGGGGGTAGAAACAGGGAGGAAACACACATACACCCCAGACAACAAAAGTCTTCACTGTGCACAAAATACACACAAATCCAAAAAGATACTCACAAACAAAAACACACCGGTGCTTAATCAGGGTGGTAGATTTTACCAACACTGAGCATATTCCGACTCCTCCTCTGGCAAAGGCTTTTTATTGTTAACATAGATGTTTAGGGCTTGTTTTACCCACTCTTCCCATGATCTAAACTTGGGCCTTTAATCCTCTCTCTACACTTCCTAATTTCTTTACTACAATATTTTCTACATTGTTAACCATCATTGTAGCCATGGTTTTCTGTTTTTCTTCCTCTCTTTTAACATATAATTTTTGGGCCTCTCTTAACAATTCTTCCAGTGGCCTTTCACTCCATCCCTCTATCTTTTGCAACTTCTTCCTAATATCTGGCCATGCTTTAGTCACAAAGCTTACTTTTAGTAAACCCTGTGCCACAACATCGTCAGGATTCATCCCTGAATATTTTCTCATTTGGTCTCTCAGTTTTTGTAAGAAGACTGAGGGTGCTTCCTCTTTTTGTTGCTCAGTATCAAAAGTCTTGGCAAAGTTTTGTGATTTTGGGGCAGCTTCTTTTATACCATCTCAAATCTCTCATGTTAGTTCTGTCTGCTGCCATTTGATTATTCCAATTGGGGTCATTAAGGGGAAACTTTTGATCTGCTGGCACTGCATTCTGGCCGGGTGGGTTGCGCCTTTCCCACTTGGTCATGCCTGCGCACCTGATCATTCCCCTTTCTTCTCCAAAGAACAAAATGCCCATTATGGACATACGTTCTGCCCAGGTATATACGTTTGGTTCCAAGAACTGATCTAGTTGTTCAGCCAGTCCAATTGGATCTTCAATTAATATTTTCATATCCTTTTTGAAATTTCTTATTAATTCATTTTCTAAAGATTTACATGACTTTTGTTTCACATAGTCATATGACACCTAAAATAATCATTTGATCCTTCCCTTGGCCAGGAGGCATTATCATCCTCCCACCACACATAGCAACACAGGTTTATCATATCTTCCTTACTCAAGTCTAACTTGTCCACCAGAGGTTTGTACAGTGGTTTGTCCCAATTATCTAACATCTGACCTATAGGACTGTCCTTATCTATTCTCAACGTTGGATTTTTCCATATTTTCTTAGTGCACTTTTCCTTCCCCACACTCGAGCCTCCTCCCACGGTTGGTTTAACTATCCTGCCTATTCCCTATTGACCGTATTTCCAGGGCCTCCCTTCTTAGAACCAGGGCCTCCAGCAGTCGCTGGACTTGTCCACCGGACAAATTTAAGGTCCTAATTCTCAATAACCTCCCAGCCCGCGCTGGCTACTTTTAAAGGTTATTCTTCTTCTACTGAGACCCAATTATCACACAGCAACCACTTCGTTCGCACCCGGCCGGTCCTCTCGCGAGGATTCGGAACTGCGAGTTTGAACTCCACACTCACTTCGCCATGCCAACCCTAATGGCCCTTGGGGCGTCTCAAATCACACCGGTCTCAAGAATCTTACAGGCCTACCCAACCAGAACCCTACTGCCCAGGTAAGGCATTCCATGCGCTTTGCGCAACCCTCTTACCTGGGCCTTGCACGAAGTTGCCCGGTAATTTGTCTCCGGGGGGATTTTCAGACTCGAGCTGCCGGCTGGTTTATTTATTTTTATTTTATTTATTGTGGTATTTATACCCCGCCTATCCCCTCCCTAATGGAGGACTCTAGGCGGCTTACAAGCATATATATACATTAATTATACAATTTTTACAAATCACCATTTTCACCGCGCGTGAGGGGAGGGGGTAAGGGAACCGACTCTTCCAGGCTCTGGACTACAATTCCCAGGATGCCTTGAGCTGGCTGCTGACGTCCTGTAGCTGTTGCATCCGGGTCCGTCGTCACCGCCGCCATTCGATCTTCCTCCGATCCTTTCCTCCGGTGGTGCCGACTTCCCGACAGGACACCAGCAAATTAGCCCACTTAAGGTGGTACCCAGGTGGTTTAGGGCCCAGGCAAGGAATTCCATGCGCTTTGCGCAACCCTCTTACCTGGGTTCCTACAGCCTTTTGTTTCTCCTTTTGACTCCTCTTTTTGTTGTCTGGTTCCTTCACGGGCGCCAGGGTCTAAGGCTCAGGAGGCCCACATTGGACTACTGAAATCAGTAGGGCATGCCTCCCATAGTGGGGGCCAGTGCCCAGACCTACCGGACGCCATTGAGGTATCCCGGATGAGCCCCCAATTTGTCAGATATGAGTCAAGTCAAAAGGCAGATAGAAACAAAAGGGTTTTATTTTTCAAGCTGTTTGCAAAGAGCTGGTGGACTCAACCGTGCTAGAAAACAAATCGCACTAGGGGAGAGCCACACCCAGCAACAATTAGAGCTCATCTTTTATAGCCCTTTGCCCGGACGCTTTAGCCCTCCTCCTTTTACCCATAGGCTGGGTAGTCAGGAGTGAACAGCCTATACCGTCCGCCTCAATTGTCCCGCCTCTGTTTACCAATCCCCCTCCCCATTTTATCTCCCCTTACCATTTTATTTATTTATTTCCTTGTATGGAAGGTCTCTACCTCAAGCATTGCTCATTAGTTTCATCTCTAACCGCAAAGCTTCCTATAGCAAGTGGTTAGAATCAGCTAACCTGAAGGTGGTTTTGGTAGAAGCTTTGTTAGCTAGCATTGGAAAGTCCCAAAAAGCTTCACTTAGATTTATGAGTTTAAGATTGTTAATTCCTTGTTAATAATAACCAATTTTATATTTTTCTCACAAGTCCTATAGATTTGCAGGAGTTCGAGTTTCTATAAAGGAGAGGTTGGGGTGGGTGACGTGAGGTGAGGTGATGGAATGTGGAAGACTAAGCCAGTTTGGTGGACTTCCTTTGCCGAGTCATACCTTGTGATCCCTCTATCACAGATGTGAATACCATTCATTTTCATTAACTATAGTACATACTCAGCATCCCTGCACTGTAATAAAAATAAAAACCTATTAGTTTATTCCCATCCATTTTTTTCTCCTGCCCCCACCCCAAATAATAATCTTTAATATATTACTCTGTGCTTCATGTTGGTCAGGTAAGCAGTATCTTCCCCTTTTCTCTTCAGTTGAGATTTGTGCATCCTGTTCTTTATCCCACTAAGGAAATTCCATGTTCTTAGCTATGGGAAATCTTCCAGGAGGCTGTGACTCAGCATTTTTCAGCTCTAAATATAAGAGAAGATTCCCTTTAGTCAGGCCCCATGATTTGCTATCATCATCATCATCTTTCTATATAACTTCCTATACCAAGGCATCTCAAAGCTGTTTGCAAGAAAAATTCTAATGCAACCAGCCAGAGACACTGGCAGTCAGGTGGCATACACATTTAATAAATAAGCAAGCAATACATTGAAGGTGGAAGAAAGAAAAAGAAAGATTATTCATACCAGGCAGCACAAAAAACTGAACTGTCAGCAGGTGACTTAAAATGTTATAATAGGCATCTTCCAAATTTCACAAGGGCAGAGCATCATAGAATATGCACACCTCCACAGAGAAGGAGCTGCTGGCTGGCATTCTCATTAAGCATATCATTACCTTCCATGATGATCCTAGTGATGAACCAGGCCTATAATGGCAAAAAGGACCTGACAGGTATCCTGGTTCCAAGTTGCTTCAGACCTTGTATGTCACCTTGATTTTGGTTGGCAACCAGGGTGGTTGCTTCAAACAACATGTAATGTGTGTATTTCCAGGTACCCCGCTCAGCAACGTGGTCACTGTATTCTGTGCCAGCTGCAGCTTCTAAGCCGTGTGCCAAGGTAGCGCCATACAGAGTGCACTGATCTAAACATGAGTTCAGCATGTGAACAGCTGCAGCTAGGCTGTCCCTGCCTGGGAAAAAATGTACATGCATTGCAAACCCAAGCCAACCGTGGGCATTCCTAGCCAGGGAGGTCATTTGGGACTCCAATGGCAACAAAAGCTTGAGGAGCACCCTCAAGCTTTCATTGCCAACCTGTTCTTCCTGAGGGAGTGTGACTCCATTTATAACAGATAAACTCTGCAATTCCCAAATCAGGAAATAGATGGAGAATTATAATCGGTAATTTCCAGGTTAGTTTGCACCCAGCATATTCCCAGTCAACCCCTACATCCAGATCAGAGCAAACACATATGCCACTCAGTACAGCTAGCAAAAATATAGCTTGATGTTTATTTATTAAACATTAGTAAACATTTGAATTAATGGCAAAACAGGATAAAGGGCAAAAACGGGGAGAAAGAGAGATGAATTTATATTATCTATGTAGGCACATCAAATGACGCAGATCTTTCTAAAGCCACTGGAAACAACACAGTGGGTAATTAGCATGGACAGTCCCAACCAAGCCTTTGGTTGTTCCAGCTTTAACCCTTTTATGTACATAGCAGCAGCAGAATAGAGATGGAGAGCAGGGCATCCGGTGGTCCTTCTATTCTATACTATAAAGGGAACAATTTGGTGGATGGGGATGATGTACCCAACAGAAACTACATGTCCCACCCACAAGTTCTTTGACTTGTTGGGATTCCAATGCCTTCTTTCAGGACTTTTACTGACTTCCCTATCTCATTTATAGCTCTGGAATTCCCTGGTGATTTCCCACTCAAGAACTAACCAGGCCTGATTCTGCTTAACCTCTGAGCTGGTAGTTATGGCAACCCATCTCAGCCAGGAAGACTTTGGGCTCTGCCTTTTGCTTTGCTCTCCTCACTGTAATACCATTTGGAGGAAGTGACTTCCTGCTTCTTTCTGGATATCCCCTTGCATTGTTACTAGAGTAAGCAAGCCCCAAATATTACCACTGCTAATACTAAAAACATTATACCTATAGTTCTGTGCTATCATGTCAGTTCAAAATAAATGTCCTTATTACTCTTGATCCCTTAGTCTTCTCTTCCTTGATATAGGTCATCAAAAGGAAGAGAAATGCAAAAGTA
This sequence comes from Charina bottae, assembly GCA_023362775.1. NCBI lineage: Eukaryota > Metazoa > Chordata > Lepidosauria > Squamata > Charinaidae > Charina > Charina bottae. The sequence goes on along the minus strand of JALMGJ010000001.1, from coordinate 187,055,974 downwards.
AGCAAAATGCAAAATCAGAATGAAAATACAAAGTGTGGTGTGATTAGTTTTTACTTCCTACTGAACTGCTAAATTAGGGAAAGAAATGGGGTTGACACCTTCGTCTCAACTGTTATGACACCCAAACAAGTGAAGTTATTCAAGGAAATTAACTACCCTGGAAGCAGTTCAAAAGAGCAAGTGGCTTTTCAACATCAAAATGGCACTGACTGAGAGGGTGCCCACATCACTTAGTCGATTTCAAAATGGTTACCTCTACATTTTAAATCAGAAATCCAAATCAATTAAAAGCTTGAACTTGCTGAGGACTCAGCCCAGATACTGTATCTTACTGTATCTAAGCTTCTTAAAGGCTGTTAAAGTCTCTGTCCCCTCATTGTATTCGCCTGTCCTTGCCATGCATCTATGATAGATGGAGAATTAGTTAGTTCTAGATCCAGAAGAAGAATGCCGTTATCCCCACTTATAGGCTTCTATCTTTTAATTGCAAAAAAGTGAAAAATGTTGGTTGCCATAATGAGCAAAACCTCCTTTTTAATAGGTTTGCCAAGTTGTCCAACACTTCCACTTATCTTTTGCTTCCACTACTGATGGTTGTCATATGAGCTGTTTAACTAAATTTGCCTTTCTAAACTATCTGTCCTGCAGGGTTTTTTTTTAAAAAAACATTCATCTTGTTTCCAACTTTCCCTTCCTAATGAAGATGTTTAAGAATAGGGCAAATCAGCTACAGAAGGTTTGTACTGGAATCCTTCTCTCTCAGAATTCAGGTCTGGTTATGGGACAGAGATGGCAATGGTCGCTTTGATTGATGACATTCATCAGGACCTAAATGGAGGGAGTGTGGCACTCATGATGCTAGACCTCTTGGTGGCATGTCACACTATCAACCATGGTATTCTTTGAGACTGACTGCAGAAGTTGGAGTTGGGGCTTGTTTTATAAGGTTCTTCTCCTCCCCCAGTCAATGGTTATGGGGGATCAGCACTCAAACCTCTGGGAACTCCCATAAGGAGTACTTCAGGGCTCCATGCTCTCCCTCCATGTTATTTAAAATCTACATAAAACTGTTTGGAGAGGTCAGTTTGGGGTGAGGGGGTCATCAATATGCTGATGATGACACATCATCATAAGTGGAGACATCACCAAACTGGAGATACTGAAGAAGTCCCAAATCCATCCCTGGAGGCTATAAGAGTCTAGATGGTGTAAAAGCAGCTCATACTAAAACCCACCAAGTTGGTGTTTCTAGTTGTTAATAGACATCTGGAAAACTTACTTTTCAGGAAAGACCTGTTTTTCATCATCTACATTTTGCACCCATAGGGCAATTCTAGAAAGGCTGATTCAAAAGTAAGAACTGACTTTGGTGCAACCACGTAAGCATGCCTACAACTGCTGTCTAAACTTGATTTTCCCTTAACCATACTTGGAGCAGCTATTGCACTTAGCGGAGCCCGTGTTGGCATAGTATATCAGTTTGGTTTTCAAATTTTCTAAAGAGAATATAAAAGGGTCATGGCACAATGATCAGCAGGCACAGCCACAGAACATCATAGGTTGCAAGTGAATTCTGGATACAGAATAAATTGCTTCATTGATATCACATGATTTGGCTTTCCATCGCATTGTAGGAGCAGGGAACCTTCACTAACCCATCTGGTTTATATATCCTGCTGATGCATATCCAACTCTTCACCATACTAAATATTCAGCAGACTAGATCTCCTGGTTATTTTTAAAGTTGGGTCTGCAAGCTCATCTCTCTCTCCATTTTGTTTTTGGAAAAAGCTCAAAGAACCACATTTAAAAAACAGAACTTTACTTTTGCAGGGATTTTCCAGCATTATCCCTGCCCTTAAGAAAAGAGTAGCACAAGAAGAAGAAGAAAAACAGAAGATTGTGTATTTTCAAATTTAAATCATTGAGAGCAGAGTATTGAAATTGCTGTGGAGACACTGTGGTTCTCTGTTGCCCAGCTTGCCTGGTGCATCTGTTGTGACCCTACCTGGTCCAGGGGGACACAGCTATGCTAACTCATGAATTTATCACCATCTGGCTAATTACTGCAACACGCTCTACTTGGAGCTGCCCTTAAAAACTACTCAGAAACTACAATTGTCCAAAATGCAGTTGCCTGCGGGCTTTCTGGCTCCTGTCATTGGGAGAATATGACACTAGTTTTGCAGACCCTGCATTGGTTTGGCATCTGGATATCTGCAGGACCACCTACTCCATCCTGACCAATGAGATCAAATAGAGAGAAACTGTTATCAATCCCACATTTTCAAGAGGATCAGGGGGCTAAAGCGAAGAGACACCGCTTTTCTGGGACAACATCGAAACTCTGGAACAGTCTCCCAGCTGAGATCAGTTTAGCCACCCCTCTTTGTTGACATGCTGGATCTTTTCAAGACCGAGTTGTTCCAAAGAATCTTCTCCTACTCTTACTATGCCATCTTCATTTCCTATTTTTATTGTTTGTAGTTTTCTGTTTGGGTGTTATTGTTTTACTGTTTTTATAGTTGTTATATTGTGGCTATTTTATCTGTTTTTACACGTTATATAAACCACTGAGAGTCTCTGGATTGCAGTGGAGTAGAAATGTGGAAAACCTATCAATCAATGCAAATGTCTGCATTTTAAAAATATGTAAAAATTATGTTGCTAATATTTCCTACACTTGTGAAAAATAAACTATCCAATAAAATTGTTTGAGCAGAGACAAAAAATATACTATGAAGCTAAAACAGTGGTGTACAATGTCCCTACAGTGTTGTGCAGATTGGCGTTAACAGAGAACAGAGCAGAACAACTTGATATTATAGGGTATTATTATTTAAAATCCAGATAAAAGATCTTGAGGTAGAGATTACAACCAGTATGTATTGGTGACCTCTAAATTTTGAATGCGGGTTGCATCTGACAGTGAATTATTTCATAAGGCTTTAGAAGCTGACTCAAAATCTTGGATGCTCATCTCCAAAATATGAAACATGCATCAATTATCAGGATACAGTATGACAACACAACATATAAATTGATTTTGTGACTGAACTTGTATTGCCATCAGTCTCCTTCGTCCAAAATCCATAATTATAGCAATATCTTTATCAGGACAATCCAAAGATCACAAAACCATATGCAAAACTTTTCAATCTTCAGAACTTTTCACCATTTAGTTGCCAAACAAAAATAAAAAAGATGAAAACCTTCTTCCAGGTTTTTCATCTTCACAGTCTAGTCCACAGCTCTGAGATCTCCTAATGGTTCCCCCATCCAATTATTAAGGAGTTCCATCTTGGCTTAGCTCTTTCAAGGTCAGCCAAGGTCAGCTAAGTGTTGCCATCTGCTGTGTCCCTAGAGCAGGGCTTTCCAAACTGTGTGTCGCGACACAAAAGTGTGTCGCCACAGACAGTCTGGTGTGTCGCAACACAACCCGGAAGCGCTGATCATCATCAGCGCTTCCGGGTTTTCCTGCGGCGACACACCAACGGCGGCGCACAAAAACCGAAAGTGGCAGCAGCGCTTCCGGGTTTTTGCGCGCTGCTGCAACGGCGGCACTTCCGGGTTTTCGCACGGCGACACACCAACAGCGGTTGGTGTGTCGCCACGGGAAAACTTTGGAAAGCCCTGCCCTAGAGTTTCTGGAATTGGGAAATAAACAGTGAGAAAATTGTATTCTGCCTATTCAGCTCAAGGCAGCATATATGGCATTCCCTCCTCCCATTTTCCTCCAAAACAACGCTGTGAAATAGATTGGGCAGAAAGAAAGAGAGAGAATGACTTGTGCAAAGCCACCTTTGAGCTTCCACAGCTGGACTTAAATTGGGGTCTCCTGGTGCCTGTTTTGACAACTACACCACAGAGGCTTTCTATTTTTAAGATCTGAGTCCTCGGTTGATGAAATACATAGGTAAGTTCCTGGACAGATGGAAAGATGCTGAAATAATCATTACGTTGAATTTGAAGAGAAATATATCCTCCACTGAACCAAAACATTTCTACAAACCTAAATCTAATTAACCCATCACTCCATCCTTAGCATAAAATGAAATGAAATAAAATCAACTCAGCAAACCACATTCGTTGTACCCTTATATTGATAGCTAAGCTGTACATACTTTCCAAAAGCTATGACAGTTTTCTTTGCACGGTTAAGAGACTGCGTCGGTTACACTGGCTTGGGCGACAATAAAAAAAATTACTATAACTCCCAGAAGACATTGGAAAAGAATTGGAGGAAGAGCTTTTGTCGGATTTTGGTTTAGCTGCGAAATGACTTCTGGGATATGTTGTTCAAGTTGTTCGACAGCGGCGTAGGCTTCCATAGGCCTCTTCGGAGCGAGAAAACTTCTCACCCCATCAAGCACCGGGAAAATGACGCCGAGTGCGGAATCGAGCGACGAGACTGCGCGCGCAAGTGGGAGAAATAGAGGCGCTTGCAGGTGAGGAGTTTCACGCACGTCTGAAAGGCTCCTGCGTAAGCGGCCGTTGGTCCCGGTGGTCTAGGGGATACGCGTGGGGGGGTGGGGGACATGTCCTCGGCATGTGTGGGGAGAAGGATACGCGAGAAGAGGATCTGTGGACTGGACCAGGCCGAGAAGCCCTGAGAGGGTTTCCAAAGCAGCCGCTGTCCTCAGGCCTTTACCTGCAGCGCCTGGCCGCTCGCGACGTCACCTGGCTTTATATATATATAAATAATAGTTTCTCTTGCTGTTCCTGCCTCTTGGGACAGTGAATTATTCGAAGCCGGTGGATTCAGATTTTTTTCCTGCGGTCTTTTCTAAGACTCAAGATAATAAATTCTCTTACAGGCCACCTGCTTTGAATTATATAGTCAGTTCCCAGGGGTGAGAGGCAATACTTTTATATGAGAAGAAACATCCCTTCCCTTCTCTCTAGGAAATCATTCTAAGCGTACAGTAATGCTTTGCACGTTGAAGTGTCCAAAGTATCTAACAGATCTATGGTAACATTCATATTTGTATGTCGCTCCTTGAGTGAGATGGGCGGTGACTAAATTTGAGGTATAAATAAAAAATAAAAATAGGTGGCCCTGCTCACATAAATAATAACTATTGCATAACAGATCCTTGCTTTTCGTTTATTTTATATTTTTCCCCTTTTAACTGGTATTGTTTTTAAATGGGGGAAGGGCTGTTTTTCCCATTATAAATTGCTTTTTCAGTAGAATTCTTAGTGTGATTGATTGATTGATTGATTGATTGATTGATTATCAAATGCACATTTATATATGTCTGGCAAGCCAGCCTGCTTTCTTCTTTTAGATATGTACCTTAATATCTCTGTAGCAGAGGGTAACTGATGTATGAACCACATTGCCTTCAAAAAAATTTCCTAGTAAGAAAGAAATGCTTTTTCACCCATTAATGTTTTCCTCACTTCCTCTTACCTGCCCAAAATGACATGAAAGCTGTGGATATGTTGCAGTCATGGATTTAAGCCCATCAGATAAATATATTTGTAAAATGTTTCTTTTTTAAATAAGGATTTTAAAACAGGAACTTAACTTACTTCAATAGCATAAGCTTGATGGGAAAGAAAAAGATAATATGCTCTTTGGCTTTCCCACAGTTGAGATAGCAAGGACCAAGACAACTATGGAAGATTTTCATGGGGACTGCTCCAGTCACAGAAAAGCCATTATGTCTGAAATATGTTGCAATCAGATTGCTGCAAACATCCTGTGAGTCTTTTCTCTCTGGAACAATTTTATTGTTTACTGCCCAACTGGGGGGAGGAGGTGAATGGATCAGAGAGAGAAACAAGAAGCTGTAATGTGCATTTCTTTAATCTTCTTTTCTTAGTGCCTGAAAAACAAAGCTCTTAAGTTGGTTTGCTTCTTTCTGTTCTCCTCCAATTATATTCTTATGCTTGGGTAATTTAATTGGGTTATTTTGTTGTTAGTGATGGTTTAAATGGTCCTACAGATCAAGTAGCTGTGTAAGTCAAACACTGAGGTACAGTACCTGATGTCTGTGCCTAATGTGCAATAATATATGGCTGCCCAAAATTCCACTGGATGTAAATTGGATTAATAAATAAAATAAATATCTTTGCTTTCCAGTTTTAAAAGGATTATTTGTAGATGCTAACATTGCAAAGCTAGAGACTACACTTACCGAAGTGACAAGTACTATTGATATACTAGAAAATTGAAACTCCACATTTCTTGAGTGCGCTGATGATATGTCCAACCTCTTACTGCCAGGGTACAGGATCTCAGAACCTTGGTGGCTTTTACTGACCCAGAGGATGGAATACTGGTTCAGACTCCAGATGGTGAGTGGCTAGTAGGTTCTTCCATGCCTGTTTACCATCACCATAAAGTACATTCTGGTACAACTCTTGTCAAATACAGTTCTCCCATGTTGGGGAATCTATCACTAAAGAATGAGAACATTAATGCTGTTGGGCTACTAAACATGCTTAAGTACCTGAAAAGACCTTCAGACTTCAGAAATAGCGTGATAGTCCCAACAAACCTAATGTTTGTCTACACACAAAAGTACTACAGAATTGTAATTAATTTGGAGCACCAAGTATCATTTTGGAAACCATTTTAGAGAATTGTCAAAAGAAAATGAAGTCACTTCATGTTCCAGACTTGTGCACAATCCTTCCAAGTGGTAATGGCGCCACATCAGCGCAAAGAAATTATTGCATTACAAATACAGAAAAGGGAATATGTAATTTACCAAGGAAGCCAGTAGTTTATACTAAATATTATCTCTGTCTTCAAACAAAATGCAAAATGTGATAATTATAGATTATTTAATTTCTACTAAGTTTTTAATTCTGTCTCACAGTTTTGGAGAGTATTCTGCAGTAGATTAATAGTTTTCCTCAACTTGTTTTTTACATTTTATTTCTTGTAAGCAAGAACTTTGCTTTTATTTAAGGCAGCTGATCTTTAATGTAAATTATTGGTAGGTTGATACTGATTGATTGCCTACCACTCTTAACAAAATCTTAATTAAAATGAAATTCTGTTATCTGGGCTGAAATCTAAAACACTAAAAATTGACCAGCTGAGAGTTTCTCCAAAAATATGATTACTGGATGTTTGCACTTTGTAAAAGGAGATGCCCTGATGGCATTTAATATAGAAAGAATAGCAGAAATAGGTTAGAATTTGTACTCTATCTTGTAAAGCCATAATAGTGTGGCAGATTACATATTTATTTAAAAATAAATAGAAGAAATCACATCACAAGAATAGAATCTACTTAGGCTCTATTTATACAATGTCAACGTTGTTTACAAAAAACAAAAGTGATCCAAGCTGAAATAATAGATTAAATTAAACTTTCTATGTTAATTTTTTCTCTCTCCTCTTTTGGTTTTAAAGTCTTGGAGCTTTTGGTCTTGAAATCTGCTGATGTAAATGAAGGAGCAGTTGTCAATAATGTGTCTTTACACATTTGCGTTTAACTCTTCCTTTTTGTTCTAGGCTTTAAACACCCTCTGAAAAAAAGCTGAAAAACCTATTTGGCTGCAGAAAGACCTGAGTCAAGGTAGTATAAACAAGTAATTATCAAGAATGGGAGACGAAGGTGCAGGTGAACCCTTTGTGGGTATAGTGACTGGTGGGGCCACAGATTATGAAGGCATCCTTCCCTCAGATACAATTTCCCTGAGTGACTCCGATTCAGAAGATTTTGAGTTTGCAGGCAGTGCTGAAGTTGATGCTGTATCCCCTGAGGAGCCCCTTCCTTCAGATGATGTGGATTATGAATCAAATAAGAGTGGTGACTCTTTGCACAGAAGCCAAAAATCATTTGTTCAGCCGTTTCATTTGAAGGGCATGAGTTCAAGCTTTTCACAGCGCAGCCAGAATATTTTTGATTGTCTGGAAGGAGCAGCCAAGCAGGCAGTGCCCTTGATGGCTGAAGACAGCGTCATCGATGGAAGATTTAAGCGCCCTCTGCCGCCACCCAGCATTTCAAACAAGATGCCTGTGGAAAGCTTTGGAAGACAACATGAGCCAATTCAATCTTCTAAAAGTTCTCCAGCAGTACCTGATTATGTGGCCCATCCAGAACGCTGGACCAAATATAGTTTGGAGGATGTTGCAGAAGTTACTGATGATACCAACAGATCAGTTGCTATGGAGTTCCTGAGTGGCTTGAAGAAGGGTAGAAAGGAACAAAGCTTGATACGTCCTGAAAATTACATACCATCTTTCAATCAGGATGCTTCTAGCTCTGGTGCAGGAAGAATTGTCTTTACCAAACCCACAAAGGCAGGCTTAGGCAGGTCAGAAAGAAAAAGAGCAGCTTCAACAGAGGAAAAGGAGGAGGCCCATATTATTAATGCAGACCAAGAGGTCAAAGGAAGGCCTCTGTGTAACTTGGATGCCCAGAATAAAGGCGATATAGTTGTAGCCGATCCCTTAGGGAGCAGAGCAAAAGAAGTGGAAGATTGGAAGCAGCTGAAATTGGAAGAACCGGGTGCTCAAAGAGCTAACACAGGTTCTCCAGAGGTGCATGAAGAGAATGTGATGGCAACCGTGGGGTTCCATGGTAGCAAGAAAAGGAGTAGGAAACATTTCCGACCCAAAGCTAACCATGATGAAGAGGAAGAACAACCCTAAAAGCCGGAAACATTATATTTGTCGTTCCCAGTGATTGTTTATGCAAAATATTTTCTTCATTGTTTGCATGAATTTGGGCAATTTGTTTTCCTTAACATGCTTGGAGCTGTGACTTAAAATACTTGTAACTTTGCCCTTTCCAACGAAATCCTGCTGTGTTTTACAATAAAAATTATAAGACATTTTGCCTTGAAATAGTCCAACAATACCTGCAGAGTTTCTGCCTATGAAGGAAGGCTCGGCTATTCATACCAAAACTTTTGACCAAATATTAGTATCTCCATCAACTCATAACTGACAAAACATGTCCTGTGGATGAGATGCAAGATTTGTCAGTTTACTGTAGATGAGGCAAAGGTTTAACCAGTATTATTTCACACTATGAATGAAAATAAAAGCACGGAAAATGACAACTCGTGCTGCTCGGGTAGAGACGAGAAAGTGTAAACATGCTATATGTTAAGATCATAGGAAAAGTTTTACAGAATTGGAAGAGATGCTTTCTAAAATTAAAGTATAGCCAACAAATTCATACCTAGACTTGATTGGATCAGACTGTTGAATTGCCACAACTTCCCTGACAACTAAAGGTCTTTTTCTCCATATTTGAGAGCTGCTCCTAAAGTACAGGGATTCGTGTCAGCCTATTTGGGTTTGCATAGGAATAAAGGAGCTTAAAATAGGCTTTGTAGCAGAACATTCTTTTCATAGTTTTGGTGTCAATAAAACTTGGGAACGACTGCTTCATTTGGTTCAAAATTCTGTGTCTGCATGTTAACAACTAGTCATTTGTGTCAAGAGCTCACTGTATTTCCCTCTCTACCCTTTTATGGTGCCCCTCTGTACCCATTACCCCTTTTCTACTTGTCACACTTTCTGCCTTTGCATATAAGGAAGATGTTCATCTTTTCATTGACGAATGCTAACCTTTGGTGATTAGCCACTTCAGTGGGTGTAGTAAACCCACTCCTCGTTTAGCAACTGTATTCCATTCCAACTGGTTGTTAAACAAAATGGTCACTAAGTGAACACATGACAGAGAGAGATGCTACGAAGATCACTGGTTGCTGCCATCTCATTCAGATAAAGTTCTCTTGTACAGCTATGCCAGCGTTGCTCTCGCTCCAGCATACGTTGTTGTCAGGCGCACAAAATTTGGTCATAAATACACACATCGGTTGGAAAAACAATTTTTTATTACTGTTTACAGGTAGTCCTCATTTAGAGATCACAACTGGGACCGGCAACTTGGTGATTAAGTGAAGCAGTCGCTAAGTGAAACCGACTGTGCTTATGATCTTACTTCAGCTTTCCTTTGCTTTACAGACCGAAGGTCATAAATGTGAGAATTGGTCGCAAAGTTACTTTTTCAGCACCAACGTAACTCAGGTTGCTGTCCGAGGCAGTCGCTGAACGAGGACTACCTGAATATTAGGATACAGGTAGTCTGTATGAAGTCTGATTATTTTTATACAGAAAACAGGTTTATTTAATAGTTGGACTGAAACTATTTCAATATAATGGCACTAAAGAAATAAGGGTAATGAAGTTGTAGCACTGTAACCCATGTGGATTGATCAGTGGAAAATAACGAGATTGGAAACTAGTTACACTAGTAATATAGAGCTAAGTTCATGAGGAAAAGCACAAAACCGGGGGTGTGGGGGTGTGGAGAAGATCAATGAATACTGAAGATCAATGTATCCTGGATACAACTGTATCCAGGAAGGATAATAATTTGAAAAGTACATAAGGTATTTTATATAAATGTTGCTTGGTTATAAAAAATATTATTGGAAGGTCTGGCCTAAATTAATTTGCAGAGTCACACATAATGTAAGATTTATTTTAATAGTGAAGACTGAAATTAGAAACAGAAGGTAATATTTTTGAGATTTCAGTAGATGGGCTACTGAAAACAACAATATTTTAAAACACATTGGATACAATGTTAAAATCAGAAAGGCTTTATGTGGTACGATACAGCAGTACTCTGACATTAAAAGAAAATATCCATTAGGTAATTGAGTTGACAAAATTATGCAGAGAATTAAGTGCCTGATCTGTTACAATCAGTTATCAATGTACATCACATAATCAAACTGACTGGTGTCTACCCATCTTCATTTTCTGGTACAGCCATTAGATCAGTGCCTGTATTTATGAAACGTGAAAATTTAAATGAAAATATTGGTCATATAAATAATGAGCAGCTATAGCAAAACTTTAAAAAAATCTTACATATTTTCTATGTATTTCAGTAGAGATGTTCAATAATTGGAAAACAGTAGACTTGCAGTCCTTGAAGATTAATCTGGCATGTTTTTATGGACCAAATTCCACTACATCAGATGCATTTAGGATTGCTCTCAATTCAGAGACTGGCCTGAGTATCAGGTGGAAAACACTTCTATTTTTATGTTAGCTTACATGTTTATTAATTTTTTTACAAGAAAGTCCATTTGTGCTTAATTTTAACATATATTATCAAGAAGTAGTGTTTATTTTTACCTGGCTTAAGTGAGAAGTAAGGAGGTATGAGGTCTTCCGTATCCAAAAGGAGGCATAATGCCAGAAACTTTGGGAGCTCCTGTGGTAAGCTATCATAAGTTAGGTTTTCCCCTGCACAGTCATGTCCAACTGTAGGGGCCAGTGCTCATCTCCGTTTGTTAGCCGAAGAGCCAGCGCTGTCTGAAGACGCTTCCACGGTCATGTGGCTGCATGATACACGCGGAACGCTGTTACCTACCCACCAAAGTGGTACCTATTCATCTACTTGCATTTGCATGCTTTCGAATTGCTAGGTTGGCAAGAGCTGGGGCGAGTGCGGGAGCTCACTCCATCACGCGGGGCTAGGGATTCGAACCTCCGAACTAGCGATCTTCCGATCAACAAGCCTGGTGTCTTATCCGCTGAGCCAGCACGCCCCTCCAAGCTATCATAACACTCAAAATAATTGGATAAGTGAGGGGTTTTTTTTCTTCACTAGCTGGTGTTAAAATTAACTAGCAGTATGGCCAGTTCCTGCTGTTGTTTCTGGGGCATTTCTTGTCATATCCCAAGCTTGATATTCAAGTGCCCCTTCTGTGCCTGCTGAGAATGATACCTGAGGGAATCTTGTAGTACATTAAAGTTAATAACTGTATGCCATATGCATTTTAGTGCAGAAAAACATAGCTGTAAGGGTCAGTTTTAAGATGTCACAAGACTGTTCCAAAGGTGGTGGTGGAGGAGTTGCTTGTTTTGTTTTGGCACCTTCAGGTCAGTTTTGACTCTTGGCAACTGCCTGGACAAGTCCCTGCAGTTTTCTTGGCAAGATTTTCAGAGGTGGTTTGCCTTTGCCTTCCTAGGGCTGAAAGGGAGTGACTGCCCAAGGTCACCCAGCTGGGCTCATGCTCAAAGTGAGACTAGAACTCACGGTCTCTCACTTTCTAGCCTGGTGCCTTAACCACTACACCAAACTGGCTCTCCTTCCAAAGTTACTCCTGTGGAAACAAGCATCTGAAGCAGAGCTTTCCAAACTGTGTCGGGATATGTTAGTGTGTCAGCTGCAGTGTCTGGGTGTGTCGGGGCTGCTGCTGCCTCCGACCTCTGCCAGGATTCCGCGCAGGTCCTAGTGCCTGCCTTGTGCCCTGCTGTAAGAGTGTGTCGCGAAATGATGCATGTCTAAAAAGTGTGTCACCAACATGAAAAGTTTGGAAAGCTCTGATCTGAAGGCACACAATGGAGCAGCATTGCAGAAGCTAAGCAGGCCCCAAGTTGGGCTGTACTTTTCTAGACCACTATAACAGGCAGAAGGAATAACCTTGAGGAACCAGAGGATGAGCCGCAACCAAGACATAGGCCAGATAAAAGAAACCTGAGTCCAGGGCAGAACAGTAACCTGAGAAAGTATCTCAGACAAAACCCTCCATAGTTCACATGAGGGAGGGAGGAAACGCATTCAGACTTGCAAGATTCTGTTACTATAACCTTATAATAAAAGTATTTCTATGCATGACTTTGGTTTCCTAGTCTAGTCTGCCTTGAAGAGCTGACAACCACCTTCAAATAAACTGTAGAACTGTCTGTCTTTTTTAAAATGAGTTTTTGAAGATAGACACTCAATTATATTATTTGTTATGCTGTCCCCTATTCAAGGTGCTTAGGTGGCATCTGTGGCAACCTCTCCCCACTTAATTCTCCCCACGCCCTTGCAAAATGAGTTTGGCTAATGGGAAAATGACTGGCATCAAGAGGTCACTGTCTCTCCTCTGTGCAGCAGGCCAACATTCGCCTCACATTTTCTCATGGGAGGTTGAGGTGGAGTAAAGAGGGCTCGCTGTGAGCTACCGAGCCAGTCAAGAGCAGTGGCAAGATTTTAAGTTCCTAATCATTACATCCTTGTGGCTTTTTGTTAGAATATACTGATTAAGAAAATAACAAGCTTTACACATTCCTGAGGGCCATGGCTTGTTTAGCCATAGTTTATTGAATAAAGCATAATTTGTTTTGTTGGCACAACTTGTTAAATATGAATTAAAATGGCTGGATTCACAAAACACAGCCCAAACCAAGCAAACGGCATTATGATTTAATGCAATGTGTGAACTCACAGCCAATATTGTACTTAGCATAGTTATGGACTCTTCTACAGCAGTCCGGGTGTGTATTGTGTATTAGTCTGTTTTTATGGACTTTGCTATCTAGTCTTTTTTTTACTCTGTATTTTCTCCCACCCCCACCCCCCACAATCTTTGTCAGCATATTACTCACGTGTATAGTTTAGAGCTGGCCTGTTGAAAAATACACTGTTTTTCACTGGGGTATCTGCCAATGAAGAAAGCATAACTGTGCAATAGCTAATCTGTATAATAAAAACAAATTATTTGGATACCATTACTATTCAAATGACATACTACATATTAATTATAATATTATAATGCTAATTACAGAAAAGATCTGTGAAAGCAAAGCTGATGGCATGGTGTTTTTCTGTGGAGTCCCAGACTAGGCAACATCTTCAGTGCGAAAAGGGAGTGGGACTTGCTTTCTGTTTATATACCCTGGCTTGTCCTGCCTGTGTTGGTGGAGGTGTTGTTCTCTCCTTAGTAGTTCCTTGATTGGGCTGTTGTTTGCTGCTTGGTTGATTGACTGAGTTGATAGTTCCTTGATTAGGGTATATTGTGCTGTTTGATTGTTCCTCTGGTGCTAATCTTGGTGTTAATCTTTGCATATCTGGGTGTTGGTTGCTGGAGGAAGTGTTCTGGTCTTTTGGCTTTTCTATTGTCTCTTTTGAATGGTATGTAAATGTTGTTTACCTCTATGTGTCTGTTGATGGCTGCTTTGTCTGAGTGCCAAGCTTCCAGGAATTCTCTAGCGTTTTTGGATTTGGCTTAGTTTAGGATGCTCACAGTTTCCCAGTTGAAAGTATGGTTGAATCTGTCCATGTGTTGTGAGATTAAGGAGTTTTCAAAAAGAGACAATAGAAAAGCCAAAAGACCAGAACACTTCCTTGCCAGCAATCAACAACCAGATATGCAAAGATTAACACCAAGATTAGCACCAGAGGAACAATCAAACAGTACTTTAATACAAACAGTACTTTAGTACAAACATTATACTTTAATCAAGGAACTATTAACCTAGTCAATCAACCAAGCAGCAAACAACAGCCCAATCAAGGAACTCCCAAGGAGTGAACAACGCCTCCACCAACACAAGCAGGACAAGCCACAATATATAAACAGAAAGCAAGTCCCACTCCCTTTTTGCGCTGAAGATGTTGCCTAGTCTGGCAATGAAACATCTGCAAGAAAACAAGGCTCAGAGAACACCAAGGACTCCACAGTTCAACCCTGAGCTACAAATATTCTCTTTGATTGTGTTTTTCTTTTGTGATGCAGTCATAGAATCTGAGAATGTGGTCATAGGCTAGACTTTGAAACACTCTACCCATTTACAAAGGTTGACCCTTCAGTAGGTTTACTTCTGGGCAGTTGCATATACAGTAGATTTGCTTTTGCAGTGTTTCTTCTTAGCACTTTTGTCACATTGAGACCCTTGAATCTATGAACTGTGGATTGGGTTTACAATCTAGAAGTTTCATTTGAATGTAATACAAGAGATTTTGAAGGTATACCTGTTATTCTGCTTCAACAGAGAAAAGACAATATTTAACAAAGTTTAGACAAATGAAAAACAATCTGGAATTATTAGAGGTTTTCTCCACTAGAGAAGGGCAAATGATTATATGCCATGGACTACATTTTATAGCAGAGTTTTCATAATGTCTGTAAACATCAATGAAGTCTCCTCCTTCCAGAGAAGGCCATAAACTATTGTTTATCCCCCTCGCCTAAACATGCCCCAAACAAAAAAATATTGAGGCATGAAATCCTATCCAGGCATGATTTCTGAAAGTTAATCTTGGAGACATATACAATTTCATCCATGATATATATGTTACTATGTATGAACAAATAAAAAATTGTGCTGCTGAAGCATAAAAAGTAGAATTCTTACTTGTGATTCCAAAGATCTAAGCTGTTTCTCTTGCTCTTTTAGACCACTAAAATTCTTTAAAAGGTTGTCCACCCTGTTTTAAGAGGAACAAACAGCAATAGAGTCAGAACAAGAAAGTTGTCACTAGAGGAGGTCCTGAAGAGCTCACTAGGGCATGCACAAGTAACATCCAAGACATGTTTGGGAAAGTTTCTACTACAAATAATTTCAGTGAATTAATAATTAGTTATTCATCTAGGAAATGGACAGTAAGATTGAATCCATCCACCTGCTAACTCATATTTTCTTGCTTGGATCTTGAATGATCGTTACCTGCTATTCAAATTCCACGTACTTAGATTTTACATGGAGGTAACAGTATTCCAAATAACACGTGTGCATTTTTGAATGCTGGGATTACCCCTATTACCTAGGGAAGGATCTGTTTATACACGTTTGCAGTTCACCACTAGCATGGGTTGGATTGAAGAACAACAATGTTGGATTAAGCTGCATGTGGGGGTGGGGTTAACAGCTCCAAAAAGAGAAATGGAAACAGGCAGCGTTAAGAGAATGAAAATAAAATAAATAAAGCCATCCTCCCATTATAAAATGTTTGCTGCTGACCTGATTATAAACATGTGAATATATTGCTTGCTTTTTAATTACTGTCAAATTACGTTTTACTTGCTGAACCGTGTATGCTTACTTGTCTGACATTTTGTTCAGCTTTTCCTCATTGCTTTCTTTTTTCTTTGTTTCCAGATTTGCCAGGTAATTTTCTTTCTGTAGCACCTCCCAGGTTATTAATTTTTGATCCAGACCTTCTGGAAGATCTCTTTCTGAAGGAAGGGAGGATTGGATTTGGGGCAAGAGAGGGGAGTGGTTGCCAAAAAAAGGGGGGGGGGACAAGACCAGAATGTAGCAGAATCATCACTATTATTGGTTTTCTATAGAGTTTCAATATTAAGCTATAATCAAAAGAATATTGAATGCACCCCAGTAATGCTGCATGCCCAGTTTAGCATTCACAGAGCTCTCTTAAACTTGAATACACACTTTTAAGAATGTGAGTATGAAAGGGACTTCCTAGTCTAAGTCCAATGGCTGACTCTGCTGTTCCTTGTAAGTTGAGAAGCTCAATAAGACGAAGCACGCCTGGTAGAGGACACCACTCCTGCATCCCCAGTGTAGGAAAAAAGAGTTGTTTGCATCAGTGGTTGAGCTGTTTCCACACACAAATTTCCATCCCTTCCCTGGAGGATTTGTGGGCAACTTTAATTTCCATTCTGGGTGCTCCCTCACAGCCCTGATGTAGACAAATGTCCTATGTTGATTTAAAATGTGGAATCACATTTTTAATATACTTTCAATAGAATTGGAGAATCTCCTGGAGGGGGATGTAGCAAAGTAGTCTGCATTTGTAACTTTGGATCTTGCAGATATTCATCATTTGTTCTCTATATTACAGCAGTAATAGTTTCTATTGATATTTTAAAGAAATTGTGTGTTTTTACTTTTTTATTAATTAAATTTAATTTTTAGTTCAATTTTGTTTTTAACACTAATTTGTTTTAATATAATCACAAATAGTGCCATTTTAATGCAGTCTTCCATAATGTAAGACGACCCAGATATTTTGGATTACAAACCATCTGGAGGGCACCATACTGGGGAAGGTTACTCATCCCCTACAGCATTTCAATTAAAAAAAATTGTAACCCACAGATAATTATATAGAAATGAACTATACTATTGCATGGAATTGATTTTCAAAGCACTATTCAGAAGCTAACCAAACTTCCTATCCCTTCCCATGCTAAAAGGATAAAAGTAATCATTGACAGAGAATATATACATACATACAGTACATGAATTAGCCTCAGCTTGTTCTTACCACTTTGCCTACAGCTTACCCAGATGTTCTTTTTTGGGTTCTGTCTTCTTAAAGACCCATCTAAGAAATAGTTTAATGTGGTCGATAATGATGAAAGGAGGAGCAAATGCAGGACGACTGTGGTATTCAACAATCAAGTTGTATCGCTGAAATTTCCAGAAGATGTCCGCATTTCCTTGAACAACCTGAAAAGTGTAACTTAAAAGGAAGAAGGATTGCATCAACAGATCTCATTCTCTAACAGAAGGTTGTTTTCAAATGGGTAAAGTTCTTGATCTTTTTCTAATTGAGAAAGCAGTCTTCCAGCTTTTTTCAGTGCAATTAACACTGACAGTGAACATGTTTGGATTCTGCTGAGATAAAATGAATTGGACAATTCATTTTGTATGAAACATGATAATCTATTTCTGTAGTTGTTTGGAAGGGCAGTTCTGGGCATTGTGTTTGATCTGAATTGAAACAGAGAGCTTTTTATCATGCCTGAAAGCAGCAAAATATTCCTGTGAACCTTCAAGCATTGATGTACTTGAGGCATAGGACAAATGAGACTACACCTAAAACAATTTCACAATTTTTTTATTTTCATTAAAATCTCTCCCAATACCTGTATGTTCATCAGCTTGTTTTATATTTCAAGTGCCATTTAGGGGATATCCAAGTATTTAATATTTACGTCTGATACATCCATTTGGGGGCTGAGAATAGCTGTTTTGAGTGACTATAGAATATTTCAAGCTGAATTTGCTTTAGTGTTTGTTATGTCCCTTGGTTTAAAATAGACAAGACTTTATGTTTTCTTATGCTTGGTGAAAAGGTGCTTTGTGTTCCAAAGGTGCATCACTGGACGGAACATGTTGAGCTATTTAGGACTTCAGACCAGGCAGCGATAATATGATCACATGAATAGACCAGAAAGATCACATCAATTCTGCCTATCTGAGGAAGGCTATCCAGCTGCATTGCATTATATCTCTTGGCTGGGTGAGGTCATGGTGAATATTTTCAGTGGATTTTGAAAAGTCCCAAGATGGCGAGTATGCTTCATAAATGGTCTTACGAAATGTCTAGAACTCCACATAAGCTATAAAAAGTTCTTGCTTATTAATATCCAGAGAGAATAAAGTTAAATAGGTTCTTTCCAGAGATAGGACTATATTTAACTATTTGCACAAATTAGCTATTACACAACCTGTGCAACATTATTAAGAACTTAAACTTTGCAAATGTAACATTATGGGGCATGTAGTTCCGATGCCTGTGGAAGAAGAGTCGGTTCCCTCACCCCCTCCCTAATAGCGCGGTACATTGTTAATATATATGAGATGTATAATATATATGAATTGTAATGATGATTGTAAGCCGCCTAGAGACCTCCGTCTAGGGAGGGGATAGGCGGGGTATAAATACGTAAATAAATAAATAAAATAAATTATATTTAATCATATTAATAATATGCTCAATAATATTAGTGTGATGGTGCTGTTCAGCAGAGAGTTTTTCTCTGAAGGTGTTCCCCTCTGTTATATTAGACCATTTTTGTATATTGAACTGAGGTATGTAATAGAAATCAAGAGTCTGCTTTTAAAAAAAAACATATTTTCTGGCTAAACACTTCATTAGTGAAAGTCTTTATTTTAAATGGCTTGAGAACCACACTGACTGTGTCAGCAATTATTTTTGTGAGAAAGCTGGAACATCCAAATTCCATTGAAATGAATGCTAAGGAAGCAGACCATTAACGTGTCGGTCCAACACACATTTATCTAGATGTAAATCCCATTAAACCCAACAGGATTTATTTCGGAATAGATTTATAACTGCACTATCAGTGTGTTTACTGCATTACTGCATGTCTGTGCAAAACCTTTTCTGGATTCCATCTATTACATACTCAATAAAGATAACCCTCAGGGAGTGTGCATGCACATTGATATTATTCTTCATATATTTTATCTGTGGCCATTGCACAGAAGGCTTCTTATATTTCCTTGCATACCCTCATTTTATACTTGCCTGAACATGGCAATTAAGAGATTCATAAGCAGCACATTTGTAACCAGTAGGAAAATTACTAAGAGAATTATGACCAGCCAATTAGCGTAGACGTTAGGACATGAAAAGTCATTTGCCGTCTGGTTCTTCTGCTGACCAAATGTGCAGTTTCCAAAATCCATGCGAGATGCTGTGGAAGGAAGAGAAGAGAGAAGGGAAGGGAAGGGAAGGGAAGGGCAAATGGTTGGAACTGTTAAGGCTTCAGAATGATTTGCTAAAACAGGGTTTCACTACATTGAGTTTACCAAGGAATCAGGTGAATTGATGCAGCTGACACTGAGCAGCAGCATCTATAATGGACAGGCCTAGGAATCAGAGCCTCCAAGTGGAACAGAATTTAACAAAGAAACAAAAAGATGTAGCAAGAGAGGACAACTGAACACATACTTTGCCATTCCTGTCAGAACTTCTGAAGAAACACCCCAACTGAGACAAAGGACTCAGAGGAATCTGTCATGAACCTCATTGATATCACTGAATCTAAACTAAACCCGAATCCAAACTTTTTTGACTGGTTTTCAAGATGAAGGAATAGGGCAGGCTATATTTAACATTGCCATAGGTCATCCAAAATGCTTTCACATTTGCCTCCTGCTGCTGCCTTTATCAATTCTATCTTAAATAATTGATGGCTATACCCACATGGGACTAAATGTTTCTAGCTGGTTGATAGGATTCAGAGATAGGACTTATAATACTGTGCAAATCAGCACCATGGTAAGTTTTGAAAATTGCTCCATGTTTATCATGGTGGATTATCCCATTAATCATGATGAATGCAGTAAAACCACTACAGTACAGATGACTTCAGATACAGTGCAATGAGAATGC
This sequence comes from Charina bottae, assembly GCA_023362775.1. Taxonomy (NCBI): domain Eukaryota; kingdom Metazoa; phylum Chordata; class Lepidosauria; order Squamata; family Charinaidae; genus Charina; species Charina bottae. The sequence continues at coordinate 187,036,091 of JALMGJ010000001.1, read as the reverse complement.
TGTTGACATGATGATGATGATGATGATTTTATCTGCCAAAGTCCCCTGAATCAAAAGGGAGGATTGCTGAGGTAAATTAAACTCACAATCTATTTTATCCAGTGGAATTTGTCCAAATATTTGAAGATAGGGACGATAAAGGACCCTCCTAAAAATCCACTTGGCACGATTGTCATCAGGATGAAGCAAAGCTTGTGTGGCCACACCATACGCAATAAGCCACACACTCAGGAAAAAGAGGAAGAAAAAAACATCCTTCATCTGTAAAAGAAATACAGAACTGAAATCTGAAGCTGTTTTTCCCCAGCTTTGTGCCCTCTAGATGTGCTGTGGTCCTAACACATCTGGAAGAGCCAAATTGGGGGCAACTGGATTAGAAACATTCAAAGAAAATCACAATGGAATTTTTGATGCCCAAGGTTGCCTTGTCACCATGTATTCCTCAAAAATCCTCTTTCATACGGAACTAGGACTTAGACCTATTGGAAGGACAATTTTGTGTTAATGTGTGGAATACAAATATGTTAGAATGCAAAGTTGTTAGTCTCAGGTCTGGTCATATTGAGCAAAAATTGCCAAATTAAAAAGTCTAATGCATGTTAGATTAACCCATGTTTATTCAGAGTCATTAATTGTCTTACAGGAAGATTCTGAGAATATTATTTCCTTATCTATTTTAAAATATATTGATTATATTTTTATTTAATTGGTTATACTGTTTATAAGCCACTTTAGGATGATGAGAATGATGATTACAATTTTTATATCCCAAAATCCATTTTGGGACATAAGTAGTAATACTTTTATTATGATTATTGTTGTAGTTAGAAGTACCAAATACTACACCAAATGTAAATGAAACATTCCTTGTCTCAGAATAGAGATAACATGTGATGGCAAAGTCCTATATGAGTACTTTCATGTACAAGTACTATTGAAGAGATTAATCCCTTACAATACCCTTTTCATTCTTACTTCATTAATCTTTCCACCATTGCCTCCTCTATTATAAAATTATATTGTGAAACTCTAAGACTTGATAGTTTAGTAGTTAACTAAACATCAAATGATAAAGAGAGCTCCTTTGGATCTATACACCAGTACCACAGATTCAGCATGTGATAAATCACATGGAGGCTTTGATTTAGATTAGCCTTTATCAAACTTTTGACCCTGGAGGAACCCTTGAAATATTTTTCAGGCCTCAGGGAACCCCTGCACATTCAGGCTCAAATATAGGCCAGAAGTTACAAAATTATTATATTTGTTTCATGGGTAGGCCTGTAGATACGCATTAACAGTGTTCTTAAACTAAAAATAAAGAATGAAACTTACCTCTTTAATGTGAAGTTGCCTGAATTTGAAATAACTTTTTAAATAAATCATGATCTCCCAGGGAACCCCTAATGCAGAGCTTTCCAAACTGTGTGTCGCGACACAAAAGTGTGTCGCCACACACAGTCTGGTGTGTCGCCACACAACCCGGAAGCGCTGATCATCATCAGTGCTTCCGGGTTTTCCCGCGGCGACACACCAACGGCGGTGTGCAAAAACCAAAAGCGGCAGCAGCGCTTCCGGGTTTTTGCGCGCTGCCGCAACGGCAGCACTTCTGGGTTTTCCCGCGGTGACACACCAAAGGCGGTGTGCAAAAACCAAAAGCGGCAGCAGCGCTTCCGGGTTTTTGCGCGCTGCCGCAACGGCAGCACTTCTGGGTTTTCCCGCAGCGACACACCAACGGCGGTTGGTGTGTCGCCGCGGGAAAACTTTGGAAAGCCCTGCCCTAATGACTTCTTGTGGAACCCTAGAGCTCCACGGAACCCTGGTTGATAAACCCTGATTTAGAGTTTAACTGAAGCCTGAAATATGTTTTGGTTTCATTTTGAAATAAGTGAATATATTCAGAATGCCTTTTATCCACCACTGGAGATCACAGCCAGTCCACAGTACCATCTTCTGAACACATGACCTCTTTGCAGATTAGATTCCTCAAAGAACTTGACAAAATGTAATCCAAGAGGGTATGTTCGAAAGGAGAGCCAGTTTGGTGTAGTGATTAAGGTTGTTGTTGTTGTTGTTGTTCAGTCGTTTAGTCGTGTCCGACTCTTCGTGACCTCATGGACCATAGCACGCCAGGCCTTCCTGTCCTCCACTGTCTCCCGGAGTTTACTCAAATTCATATTTGTTACATCGGTGATGCTATCTAACCATCTCATCCTCTGCCGTCCCCTTCTCCTTTTGCCTTCAGTCTTTCCCAGCATCAGGGTCTTTTCCAGTGAGTCCTCTCTTCGCATTAGGTGGCCAAAGTATTTGAGCTTCAGCTTCAGTATCTGTCCTTCCAATGAGCAGTCAGGGTTGATTTCTTTTAGGATTGACTGATTTTACCTCCTTGCAGTCCAAGGGACTCTTAAGACTAGAAACCGGGAGATCGTGAGTTCTAGTCCCACCTTAGGCACGAAGCCAGCTGGGGGACCTTGGGCCAGTCACTCTCTCTCAGCCCTGGGAAGCAGGCAAGGGCAAACCACTTCTGGAATCTTGCCAAGAAAACTGCAGGGACTTGTCCAGGCAGTCACCAGGAGTTAAGGCTGACTCAAAGGTACACCCCCTGCCCCCCCAAAATGTTGGCTTTTGCAAGAGAAGTTCCTTCTGCTGTAGTCAGGGCTTTCCTTTTGTTTTAACTTCCAGCACTTCCAAACTAGCAGAAGTTCCTTCAAATAGATGGTAAGCCTTTTAATATTGTATTTGTAATATAAATACAAACATTTCCCAAGAATATAAATTATTTGTATTTCTTCCACATTGTATACTGACTTTCTCCTCAAAACAAAATTCAAGACAGTGAACAATGACTCAAATACAGTTTTATAAGTTACGTTGAGATAAAAAGTAAAAGGAAGCCACAATGAAAAGCAAAAAAGAAGCAGCTTGGCAGTTTTCTAAACACAGGGGAAGACCTGGAGCATGGGAGGGGAAGCGCCTTTACGGTGTGCCCGGCAAATAGCACACTGACAGCCAAGAAATCTTCTGCAGGGTCTCTTGTGGATGTCTTAGTAAGTCAACTTATTAGCAAAGGCATATTCTATATCATGGGTTGGATTTAACAATGCTTAGGAGACCTATTTGAAATTAATAGGACATTGCATAATTTCCCCTGAGCCTGCTGGATTGAAAACCAGGTCCAACCCAATTTGTTTTCATTCCTCTCTGAAATGTACTTACCATTCTTTCCACAATGATAATCTTTGGGCCCAGTTGCTTATGAATGGCAAAAATATGAATCAGTCTCAGAGTGAACACCATAAAATCAATTGCTAGTACTGTTCGACCATCATGAAAGGTTGAGTGAAACATTCTGGGGGGGAAAGAAACATTCCTGTATTGAGATTTAATGTATGCCTCCCCTTTCTATCCTGACAAGTGGATGAAGGCAGATATCATGAAAAAGATGCAAAAATAAAGTTAAATAAAATAGGAACACAATAACAAGGCACAATTAAAACACAAACACATGACTATTAACATCACAGTAAAACAGCTCAAACAGACTCCTTTTCTAAATAGAGGTGTAAAGCTCTGCTCCCAAGAGTCTTTGCACTATAGCTTGCAAATAATGCTCTCTCCATATTCCCGAAGAACAATCTTCTGAAAAAGGGGGATGGGAATCCTTACAGGAGTCTCTCTCGCTAATCTTGCCCACGTTCATGACAAATCACCAGTTGCCAGAAAGCAACTAGCAATCAGTGCTGGTTTTTCGGGCATGATAAGATTCTTTTTGTGCACCATTTATTTATTTGTTTATGTATTTATTTATTCCATTTATATGGCAGCCCATCTTGCATAACAGTGACTCTGGCTGGATTAAGAACTCAAATAAATGCAGCTAAATAATAACAAATAGCTTTGTTGCCCCTGGAAAAGAGCTACAGCAACTGTACTATGAAGAATAGCAGTAATCTACCATGTATTACTGCTCACTCAGATCCAGCGAGTGAGGAAGAAAACCAAGGCGTAAAATTAATACACTGGCCCTTCAAGATTCTACTAAATGAGCTTGCTTTCAATCAACTCTCAAGGAACATCTGCCTATGGAACTTTCTGAAAATGTTGAGGAACACTGGATTAAATTGAAGACTTCTATTATCTCAGCCTGTGAACAAACTATTGGATACCAAACTAAGAGACATCAGGACTGGTTTGACGAGAATGATAGTGAGATTGAACATATTTTTGACAAGAAAAGGAAAGCCTTCCGGATATGGCAAAAAGATATTAACTGTGCCATTAAGAAAAAAATCTACGCCAGTGCAAAGGCAGAAGTCCAAAGAAGAACTAGAGAACTTAAGAACATATGGTGGATAAAAAAAGCCCAAGAAATCCAACATTTTGCAGATACTCATGATGCACGGGGCTTTTTTAATGCCATAAAGGCCATCTATGGACCAACAAACTATGGTACAAATCCCTTACGCTCAATAGATGGTGTCAAACTTCTAAAGGACAAAGAGTCTATTGAACTGCGCTGGAAAGAGCATTACTACAATCTCCTTAATCGTCACTCTACTGTGGCTGATGAAGTCTTCTTGCAAATCCCACAAAAACAAATAAGAGATGAGCTTGTAGTACCCCCTAGTTTGGAGGAAGTCAGTAAAGCCACTAATCAAATGAAAAATAACAAAGCTAGTGGACCTGATGGGATTCCTGCTGAAGTCTTTAAAGAAGGCGGGCCTGAACTTACACAACAACTTCATAAGCTCATCAAAAAAATCTGGATGAGGGAGGAGATTCCAGCAGACTTTAGGGATGCTATAATTATCACTCTCTTTAAAAACGGTGATAGAACAGACTGGAAACTATCGAGGCATCTCCCTTCTAGCTACGGCAGGCAAAATCCTCGCAAGGATCCTCGCAAACTGTCTCCTATCTATATCAGAAAACATCCTCCATGAAACGCAAAATGGCTTCCGCCCTTCAAGGGGGACAGTGGATATGATCTTCACTGCACAACAGCTTCAAGAAAAATGCAAGGAGCAAAACCGCCCTCTGTACATGGCGTTTATTGACCTGACTAAAGCTTTTGATACTGTAAATCGTACTGCTCTCAGGACCATCCTTCTGAAAATCGGATGCCCTGATAAATTTGTGAACATCTTGTGGCTACTCCATGACGACATGATGGCAACAATCCTGAATAACAATGGCTCTCAAAGCGATCCATTTAAAGTGGAATCCGGCGTTAAACAGGGATGTGTTATTGCTCCAACCTTATTTGCTATCTTCATCGCTATGATTATACACCTTGTTGAAGAGAAACTTCCTACTGGTGTAGAAATTATATATCGAACAGATGGAAAGCTTTTTAATCTTAGTAGGCTGAAAGCAAAAAATAAGGTAATTACAACTTCTGTTATAGAACTTCAATATGCTGATGATAACGTAGTCTGTGCACACTCAGAGGAAGATCTTCAAACTATCCTAAACATCTTTGCAGAAGCAGATGAAAAGCTCGGCCTCTCGATTAACATTAAAAAAACCAAAGTGCTTTACCAGCAAGTTCGAACCAATCCCTCTGCAGCGCCATCAATCTAGCTTAAAGGTGTGTTACTAGAAAATGTCGACCACTTTTCTTATCTTGGCAGCCATCTATCTACGAAAGCCAACATCAACGCTGAAATTCAGCATCGTCTGAGCTCTGCGAGTGTAGCTTTCTCCCGAATGAAGCGTAGAGTGTTTGAGGATCGGGACATTCGCAGGGAGACCAAAATGCTTGTTTACAAAGCCATTGTACTACCAACCCTTTTGTACGCCTGTGAAACATGGACCCTCTACAAACGCCACCTCCAACTTCTTGAAAGATTCCATCAACGCTGCCTCCGGAAAATTCTGCAAATTACTTGGGAAGATAGGCGGACTAATGTTAGCGTATTAGAAGAAGCGAAAACCACCAGCACTGAAACAATGATCATCCAACATCAACTTCGCTGGACCGGCCATGTTGTTCAAATGCCTGACCATCGTCTTCCAAAGCAGCTACTTTACTCCCAACTTAAGAATGGAAAACGGAATATTGGTGGACAGCAAAAGAGATTCAAAGATACTCTCAAAGCTAATTTAAAAAAATGTAATATCAGCATTGAGAACTGGGAAGCCCTAACTCATGAGCGTTTCAATTGGAGGTCAGCCTTTATTAAAGGCGCTACAGACTTTGAAGAAGCACAAGTACAGGGCGAAAGGGAGAAACGAGCTAAGAGGAAGGCACGTCAAGCAAACCCTCATCATGACCGCCATCCACCCAGAAACATATGCCCTCATTGTGGGAGGTTGTGCGGATCCAGAATTGGCCTTTACAGCCACTTATGGATCCACTGTTAAGATTTTACCCTTGGAAGACAATCTTACTCGGCTACGAGTGATCGCCAAGAAGAATTACTGCTGATAATTGCAGCTCTCCTGTTTATGGTTTGCGCTGATTGAATTTCTCCAGGTATCCTCCAATTCTTACAAGAATTGAATAGTTCTTTCTTGTTTTCCCCCCCATAGTTATTTCTTGTTTTCCCCCAAGCCATTCATGATTCTAAACTGGTAATCTTTTCAGATTTTCCACTTATAGTAGATATCTATGCTTGGCCACTTAGTGTCTTTTTGGACTTTTTCTCATCACAGTATTATCTCTCCTCTTCTTACCTGTGTTATATCATATTAAAAAAAATGGGGGGGGGGACGGGGAATGTATGAATCCACATACCTGCAAGTGATTCCAATGATGAACAAAGAAATAGCCAACATATCACACTTGTTCCAATTATCTTCTACATACAGCTTGAATTTTTTTATTAGATTCATGCCTCCATCAGTAAAGAAACTCTGCAAGTTAACAACTATTATGTTAAACACTTTCATTTCCTCATCAATAGTTTAACATTTCAAAAGTAATTTAAGTATGAAATATGTGACCACCGCAATGCTATTTGTTGGTCAAGTAAGGACCACTTTTTTTCTAGGCTTCTCTGTATGAATCTGAATAACTAAAAGGCCTTTCATTCCTGAGCATCCTAATGCCTGGAAAATTATTTTTATGGGCTTGGATGGCCCATGTGACATAGCCACATGGATCATGCCAGCCTAAACTTGGCACCCCTAGATGGGATCTATGGAATCCCAAAATCAGTTAATTAATTCTGACCTATACATTGGACACATTTTATGAGGCTTTGTGGTTACAGCAGATTGTGTCTTTTGTGGGGGAGAGGGAACCCAGCACTTCAATGCTCTTGAGTTCTGACAAAGTCTTCATACACCAGTTTGATACATCACGGAAATACTTGTGAATCTATATTTGTGGTAACAAACCCAGGAGCAATTCTTCACTGAAGCTACCACATTCCCACAGCTATGATGGCATGGCTGCTGCGTTTGAAACTCAGCATGGATGAAGCTAAGCATTTGCATGGGATCACTACTTGAATTAGTCCTAAATCCCATTCTATTTTTACTTTGCCAAAATTGACCCTATTTAATGAATTGACCTTATCAAAATATTTATTTATTTATTTATTCGATTTCTCACCGCCCAACTCCCTCAAGGGACTCTGGGCGGTTTACAAATCATCAAAATTACGAATATTAAAGATTAAGACATTAAAATAACCATTTAAAATACCATACATATAAAAATTAAGAAGGCGATGTGTTCTTTCAGCCTTGGAAGGGCTATTCTAGGACTATCTTACTATACTAGCCATCCCCAGGAGTTTCTGCCCTCCTTACCGCCCCAGGCCTGTTGACAAAGAGAAGTTTTAAGTTGTTTCCTGAGGCCCAGGAGCGAGGTGGACTGTCTTAACTCTGGGGGAAGAATATTCCACAGGGCAGGTGCTGCTGCAGAGAAGGCACGCTTCCGTGACCCCGTGAGATGGAATTCTTTAAATGAACGTAGCATGCCCTCCCTGCATGACCGGATGGGGCGGGCCGATGTAATGGGGATAAGACGGTCCCTTAGGTAACCTGGTCCCATGCCATGAAGGGCTTTAAAGGTCATAACCAACACCTTGAATTGCACCCGGAAGCAAACTGGAACCCAGTGCAGCTCGCGTAGTAATGGTGTCACATGAGTCCAATATGGGACTTCTAAGATGGTTCATGCGGCCGCATTCTGGATCAGTTGAAGCTTCCGGATACTCTTCAAGGGTAGCCCCATGTAGAGTGCATTACAGTAGTCTGTATGTGAGATAACCAGGGCATGAGTGACTGTTCGAAGGGCCTCCCGCTCCAGGAAAGGTCGCAACTGGCGCACAACACGAAGTTGTGCAAAGGCCCTCCTGGCCACGACTTCCACCTGCTCTTCAAGCAGGAGTCGTGAGTCCAGGAGGACCCCCAAGTTACGTACCGGGTCTGTCTGGGGCAGTGCTACCCCATCCAGAACTAGAGATGACAACTTCCTAGAAATCTAGGAGCCATTAATCCACAGCCAATGGACTGTGGCTCAAGGCTTTTTGCACAGCTGTAGTAGAAAATTGCAGATATATATAGTTTCCCTTCAAAGGGGAGGAAGAGGAAAGGATAGGAAATAGTTGAAGTGATGCAATAATTTATTCTTATCAACTACTTGCACGTTTCTACTTCCTGAAGTCATTAATAATCTAGATCAGTGTTTCTCAACCTTGGGAACTTTTAGACGTGTGGACTTCAATTCCCGGAATTCCCAGCCAGCATGGCTGGCTGGGGAATTCTGGGAATTGAAGTCCACACGTCTTAAAGTTGCCAAGGTTGAGAAACACTGATTAGAAGGACTCATGCTACACATTTTTCCTTGGCTGTATAACTATTTCAGCACAGGAGCTCCAATCTGGTTCAGGATCCTTGTGTATATGGCAAAATACTGGCACTTTTCTCCTTGCTTTTCCTGCCATGATCTTCAGCTGGTTTAGGGTAAAAAAAAAAGAGAGAGAGGTCCAGCCTGCCCTGATATATTGAGCAACACAGTTGACAGTGCAGAACAAATTACTGACCTGCCTGATTTCTTCCAAGACTAGCGTAAAGACCCAGAAGTAGAGTACATTCTCCTGGATAGATGGACCTTTAGGTGGAGGTGGTTTAAAATCCACTAAGAGGACATAGGCAAATAGAAAGAGAAAAGCAAAGTACATAACAACGTTCCCCATAAAAACTGTGACAGGAGCAGTCCAGAATTTTTTCCAGCGTGTAAACATAAATGTTGCCCGGGCTATATTCTCAGAAGCAGGTTTTGTTCCTAGTTTGGCATCAGCCCTGCAAAAGTGAAAGAATAGACCATAGCAATGCGTTTCTCAACAGAGGTCTGCAAAGTACAGTTGTATTGTAAGATGTTCAGACTGGCTTTAGAGAGATGTTGATCATGCTATTTTCCCACCTTCTTCCATAAAAATGAAGCAACTGAGTCCAGATAGGTTTTCCCCCCCTTTCCATTGCTGTGTAATTACTATATGTAAATTACTTTATTCCCCACCTTATCAAAGTACAGTGATATTTAATACATCTTCTTAATAATGAAAACCAGTAAAATCTTGACTTCACTGAAATGACTTAGATTGTTCTCATTGATTCCAGGGGTAAGTTGATCAATACATACTCAACTTTGGGCCAGTCACTCTCTCTCAGCCCAACTCACCTCACAGGGTTGTTGTTGTGGGGAAAATAGGAGGAAGAAGGAGTACTAGGTATGTTCGCCGCCTTGAGTTATTTATAAAAATAATAAAGGCAGGATTAAAAAAAATCTAGAAATAAAAAAAAATACTTTCCCCTGAGATTCAGATCATATTGAGACAAGTTCATAATGTTTCAGGGATGAGTTCCTATGATCCATCTATCAGGAATAGCAATTAGCATCAAAGGATTTGATGAGTGCAAATCTCACAGCAAGTCAAACTTACTGTACATATCTATGAATAGTGGTGGCATCACATTCTCTCTGAAGCGACCCTTAATGAATTGAAAAAGGAATTTACATCTAAACAGCATTTCTAAACTGCATTTATGATAATGAGGCAAGCATAATCAGAATAGATTTATGATAAAAAACATCTAAGTATGTGAATAGTTCATCAATGAAAGCTTTGTGGGGGGCAGTGGCATTAACATTTTAACCCGGTAAATCAATTTAAAGTGCCTAAGTTTCACTCCAGAGTAACTCTCACTGAATGCAACATAGCTTACTTCTGAGTTGACAGGCACAGGATTACAATGGGGCAGAGGGCTCTCTCTGTGAAAGAGCCTCCCGTCTTTTTGTCTTTATTGACATTGGAACTCTGATGCCAGAGCATCCAGGGCTGAAGGAGCCTCTATAGGTACATCTGGAGGCCGAATGAGAAGGTCCAGATGATGCTATGGTCCATGGAGAGCTCTCCAGTGGACCAACAGCTCTAAGGATAGCATACTTTCATTAACACAAATCGTAATGAGGCTTCTGCTGGATTTCATCTAATATAGCATCTCTTCTGGCTATTTTATATTTCTGTTGCTCTTCTGTAATTCATAGTGTGACTGATGATGAATGACAATGAACATTAGGAGCTGATTCTGTAGTGAAGGACGTGTATAGAAAGAAGGCTTTCAAATGCAACTCAAGACAACTGACTCCTACCACAGTTTTTAAATTTCCCCTGGCACTCTTATTAAACATTAAATATAGCCATTATGAAAAGTGTTCTTCCTCTGAGCTCTGTGTGAGCAAGTCTGCAGTGAGGTTATATATATATATACATTTGATATGAGTCCTCATCCCAGCCATTCCCATAGCAACAAACTAATATTAAAAAACTGCAGTTAGGATTTCACTGCAGGATTCTCAGAGAGAAGCAAAGGTGGACAGGATGAATATTGTATTAAAATTCACCATTAAAGGAACAGTAAAGGAAGCAGAATTCAAGCTATCTAGAGACTATTAAAGCTTGATTTTTTTCAGCATACTTAAAAAAACACAAACCCTCTCTCTGTACATGAATAATGGATCCAAGCTTCCCAAGGTGGTGGATTGGTGGATTTAGATCTTGCTATTTATAAGAAAAACATTTAAGTGATGCACCAAGAATGTATATATTATAGCCAAAGTAAACCAAGTGTTTGGAATCCTAACTAGGGGCTGAGCCCAACAATCTCCTGACTTATTTATTTGCTTGGCTGTATATCCCACTGATTTCAGTGGAGCTTAGGGACAATGAATATATTTCATAAAGCAACACAAGAGTTTCTTGGATTTGCATGTTCACTGAGAATTGGAGCTGCAAAGATAATCATTCCCAATGATCAAACATCTATAACCACAATTTTGCTATTGTTCTCTTTGGAGGAGAACATTAATAGGACTGCTTCAAACTTTTTGAAACATCTAGATCTCTGCAAACTGATTTCTTCAAAAAGGCATACAGTAATTACTGTAAATTCTGAAGACATAATGATGGAAAGCCCTATTGCCCTATGAAATATTTCAGTACACAGTATGCAAAAGGGGAAACCACACAGTTATGACTTGTGGATGTGTGCTGACATGCTGTATTTTTCTCCACATTCTACAGCATTTGTGCAAGTAGATTTTCATACTCATAAAACTAACTGTTAAACCATATCAAAATGAGAGATTTAAATGTCTAGTAAAGTATAGCTTCTCCATTGTAAGAAAAAGTACATCCTTCATCAATTTTAGATGACATTCCATATTAAGATGGTTGGAGGATCATAGCAATTACGATTAATAAATGCATCTTTTAAAAAATGTTTCTAGAGACAAGTATTTTAGAATGGAAGAACTATATCACTATCTCAGTTATTTTACATGTGGTTCTTTCTTGAAATATATATATAAAAATTTTTTTGTTTGCCCCTCAAGCAATGTTCTTCCAGCATCTTTTGAGTAGTATCTAACTTCACTTTTATCGCTTCATTCCTTGCAGTATACAGGATCTGCTGATACAGGATCAAAGAGATGTTATATATGTAAGTGATCATTGTTTATCATCACTTATATTCATCACTTAAAAAAACAAAAAGAAAAGAAAAGGGCATAACTCAAGTAATAAAATTGTTTAATAGGCCAGCCCAGGTCATTGTCTGGGTTTTCTATGGACCACCGTTTAAGAAACATTTAGGTCTCACTCTTTGACCACAGTATGTTCTAGTAAGGAAATATATCATTCCTTTAAGTCCCAGTAACAACTGAAGTTATTATTCTTTACAAATGTGCTTGTTACATATTCCACATTCCATTTTCTAAGAAAACAGAGATACAATCTTGATCTTACAGTTAGTTATTGCAGTACATGTGAAGTCCTTTAAAAATCTCCCAGATAGCTACCCTTTGCATTTTTGTTTTCTCTAGTTGTTATTAATGCCCCAGATGTGTCATCTCTCTCCCTCTCCCTCTCTCTTTTTGCTTGTTCTAAAGTAAACTTTATAAATTATATAAATATGTGACCTTACTTTTTTTTGGTGGGGGACAGCAATGTCCTTTCCATAGCAAGGCTGTCAGGATCTTTGAATGATTCTGGGTCCTCCACTGATTGTCTCTCCTCACTGCAAAGAAATAGATTTAGTCCATGATATTGATATTTTTCACAGTTGAAGCAAGGATACAATTTACATGAGATTTATACAGCTAGGCTACAGTAACAGATGTTCTCTTTGCACATTTTTGAGCCATACTTTTAAAAAAATGCACACAAGAATAACAATACTATAAAAACAAATAATGAATTATCTTATTAAAATTAAATTAATTAAATTAAAATTAGATTCACATCATACTAGCAGAATCATACTTCTGAGATTGTTAATAGGCAACTCAAATAAACCTACATAGATTGTACGGCATCTAAATAGGCTGGTAGATAATGTATGTGTGGAGCTGGCAGTTATGGTACACTTTTGCCCAAGGACATGGGGGAAAAAACAGCTGTGAGGTCCTGGAAGTGCAATTTAGGTTGTTAGGTATGGAAGCTTAGAGCAAGTATCTCCAAGACAGTTTTCTGTTAAAGCAGTGGCATTGGCAAGGGTCCAAATAGGTAAAATGGCAGACACAGGACAAAGGCTGGGATTGTAACACCACATCTGCCATCTTGCCTGTTTGGACACCACCATCAGCACCCGTGTGGATGCTGCTGTATTAAAGGATACCTTTTCTGTGCACAAGGCCAGTTAGTCTGAAGAAGCTGAAAGGTCTCAAGATGTGAATGAGATGATACTCTAAGCAAATGAACCTTAGCTTCATAAGGTGCAGGGGGAAGTTTTGGAACAGCCAGGCCTTTATAAAAGGGATGCATTCCTTTTAAGCCAAGTTCAAACCAGAATGCTGATACATAGGTTCATTAGAATATAAAAAAAAGCTTTCTCCTGGGGGTGCCTTTAGAAACAAAAGTGAAATGAATGGACATGGCCTGTGGTGCTTGTGGCACATCTGAACTCCTGCTTGGAAACCACCTGGTACAAATTTGTCAGTACAGGTTTATAGTAATGCTTGAAGTAAAACTATGAATGTTGAAGTAGTAAGTGGCCACCCTGAAGCTCAAACCAAACAAAGGACCGAACAGCACCAGCAACATAAGAAGCAGCTCTAGATAAAAGGAAACAAAGCCAGAAATAGCTTTGAGGTCCTAACAGAGGGAACAGCTCTAGATATTTTGGGGAGGAAGAAGAGACAAGAGAACTGAGCAAGAAAACCAAAGGTAGAACCCTGAAAGGCAGAGGGGATGCAGTTATGGAACACAGACCTCCAAAGAAATGTGTTTGGCTCTCCTCTGTCCTAGATTGTAGGAAAATGGCAAAAATGCATCTCTATCGTCAAACTTTTCACTATTAATTGTTTTAATGTTATTTTATTTGAATTGATTTTAATTTTTCATTGCATTGATTTTATGGATGGGAAACTGCTTTGGTTGTTTCCACAAATAGGAAGGCAGGGTATACATTCAATAATTACATAAATGAATTGCAACTGCACCCTGCAAAGAGAGAAAGAGAAGAGCTGTATAGTTGACATTTATACTATGAGGAACAGAAACAAGCATGTGCTAGCCAGATCTGTCAGTGCATGAAGTGTGCTGTCTGCTAGAAGCATGGATCAGGGATAAACAGAATAACTTCTAAGGCTTATCAGGTCCATTCCTACTAATCTTTGTGTGGACAAATGATAATGCCAAGAGCACTACTACCATATCATCATGAACTTTGAAGATCTAGGAAGGAAGTTTTAGAGTGCAGTTTTCTTTCAGCTGCATATTGCCCCTGGAAGAGCAGCATTTCCTGGCTGATAGTTTGAATGCTGCTCCCTCTAATTCTACTGCTTGCATTGTTTGCTCTGATTATATTCTAGCAAATGTTCTTGAACAAACCTTACTGTTAAGTTCTATTTCATTTAAAGAAGACTAAGACTCATATTCTAGAGGCAAACAGAGGGCCCGGGTAGTCATAAGAAAAATGATTGTTTAATGCTTGCCTGCTAGCAGATAATATTAGATGCTTGTGGTGAAGTTTTAAGAGGATGTGGGTCGAACAGCAGATATCTGACAGTAGGAGGAAAGTCTGCTGTACTTGGGAAAAAGGGGAAGAAGACTGGTTTCGAAATCTGCTGTACAGAGTGACCTTGTTATGGGACCACTGCTGACCTAGCTGTAACCTAAAGGCTAATTAGCATAGTAGAACACACACCCCTAAGGTGAGGCTTTTCTGAAAACATTGAACATGCTAAGGGATATTATGGGATAGTATGTCGTATGTAAGGTTACTGCGCAAGTGCTAAAAGAACCAGCCAATAAAGAGATTTTGCTGTCTCTATTTCCTTACTAGAAAATGTATAAAAGAGAAGACAGGTGTGTTGTTCGGGGCTCTTCCACTTGGGCAGGAGCCCTCTCTTGTTGCTGTGCACAGAAATAAAAGAGAACAAAGGACCTTCCCGCCTCAGTGTGGTTTATTGGGTGACAACTCACGCCAAGTCACGGGCCTTCTTGGCCAACAAAACTGTTAAGAAGTAAGCCTATTTCAACTACTTCTGGCAATGTTAGATTTTGTCTTTCCAACTGCTTTAAAATTTCCAGAAAGGAACCTATAAGTGCTAATAATTCATTTGCAACCTTGAGTTCTTGTTGCAGAATTGCAACATTAAGAATATATGAGAAGTTATGCTGCTCTGCTGAAATAGTCCCTGCAAAGTATTCCAAACATCTTTTGCAGTGTGCATATCCGTTATGTTAATAAGTAGGGAATCATATTCAGGATTAGATCTCCTGTGGTTTTTCTGTTTGCAAAATCCCATTCTTCTTGCTTTTTCCCAGCTTCTGTTTATCTTTGTTCTTCTAGCGCATGTGGTACCCTAAGAGTATTCAGCAGCTTTTTCATTCAAGGAACCATCTTCTGTCATTTAGCAATTCAATAGGATCAGCTCTACTTGCTGGATGACTGGTAGCCATTCTGACTGCTTAATTTGCCTGCTTTGCAGACCAATAAGTATTCTTTTAGAATTTTTTAAAAATTCTCTTTCTATCTAATCTTTAAATCTCTTTCCGCTCTGGTCCAAATAACCTTTGCTGGATAGCAGATAGTTTTATACAGCAGAAAGAATGCGTAGCGAGAGACGTTCGGAATACAACCATTATAAGAAAGCATTCTTGAGGCTGGTTCTTGCATGAAAGCAAATTGAGTTTGATGTAAGAAATAACATTATGATAGGAAAGGCTAAGTTGCACAAGTCTCTCAATGGCAAAGAACCTGTAGCATGTTCTCCATTATGGAGATAAAGCAAATCAATTGAGAACCTGAACTGCATACATCAGAAGATAAAGAGACAACTAATCTGGGAGAGGATGGAAGTGATGAAAGCACTACAAATATCAGTTGAACCCACAAAGGCATGTTACATAGATAAATGCAAAAATGTAAGTCTTCTAGACAAGAAAAGCAGATAAAGGGACAGAGTCGCTCTGCTAATTCTCTCTACATCTATTGTTCCTAGTGGCCATTAGGTTTATACACTCAGAAAAGTGGCGCATGTAAAGTTAGCCCCTTCCAACTGCTTGATTTTATTACTTACATAGCATAGCTGATTTAAAATGGACACATGGAGAAAGCAGAATTTAGACAGAATCCACCTTGAGATCACTTGGTCTGAAAGGAAGGTGTACTTTTGTGTATATGTGTGTGTGTTCACGCACTGTACAAATGCAGTAGAGGGGAAATCGGCTGAAAAGACAGAGTTTAAAATACGATAGCTAATCAAATATACTAAAAGACCATTAGGTAGGCTGACCATACATCCCGTTTTGAATGGGACTGTCCTGTTATTTCACCATTTCTGGAGCGTCCTGTTGTTATAGTAAAAATCTCAATTTTGTCCCGTTTTTGAAAGTTTCCCGGCAAAGCGCACGCATGCGCGCTCATGCCCCCGCACGCACACGTGCACGCCTGCACACCGCCACGCGCCTGCATGCCCCCCTGCACCCCCCGCACACACACCCCGTGCGCCCGCCCACACACCCACTTTGTCCTGCGACGTTTTTGCCTCAAGGAAATATGGTCAGCCTACCATTAGGGAGTATGTCTATACCAGAGACATTTGCAAAGAAATATCATGTATAAATGTTTCTATGCTAACATGCCGCCCAAAATCACTATGAGTTGAACAACCTATAAATTTGATTTATAAATTAATAATTAACATGGAAAGCAGAGTATGAGAGTTGGAATGCTTGGTTTCAAAGGAGAATACAATACTGGCATAATGAAAACCTGCTGAAATGGAGAGATCTTGTAAAATACCATCATCTCTGAATATGAGCTTTATAGGAGGGCTATGGTGCCATGTCCTGGGAACAACATTGTTTTAAGCCTTGAGAGGACATAATGTTTTGCCAGCTAGAATTCTGAAAACATCACACATCATTATAATAGGTAGCAATATAAAGGATCACAAATAATTTAGTAAAGGTACATGATATTTTTCCCCTGACAAAAAGGGTTAGAAAGGAATCTGAAGAGGAAAATAACTTCAATTACCCTTGCACCAAGTACATAAATGCATGCTCCAGTCACAGAGAAATAAAGAAACTTTATTGTAATTCTGAACTATAACCCACACTTATCCTTGGCCATTTTTTTCCTCCCTAGCAGAAGCTAAAAGAACAGCATAATATGCAGAAATTAAAACAACATCTTTCTCTCTGGTTGCATCTGGAATGGCAGGAAGAAATTCACTAATCATTTCTATCTGTCATAAAGATCAAATAACCTGATTCCTGCCTGTGATGACTTGCCTCAGTGATGAAGAGAGCTATTTCCAAACAATAAGAATTAGTTTTGTTTCTTTCTGAGTAATCTGAATGTGGTATCTCACTCTGACCCCAACCAGCTCTTGGTTCCCCAAGCTCTTCCTCTTCCAATGCCAATCAGATACAGCAGGGGTGGACTCTTGCATTAGTAATTCACCTGGACCAAATGTTCTTATGCCCTTCGGAACTATCACTTTCCCCAAAGTCCTAACCTTCTTCACTGATGCCTTGGCCTAATAAGTAATCTTTAAAGGGAAAGTAGAAGTCAGGAACAGAGGGCTAGATTGTGTGTGACAGAAAGTTTGGTTTCTCCAGTAGCATGGGATTTTTTAAAATCTGGGTTGAGTATACTTTTTGAAGTATACTCTAACTCAGAGCTTTCCAAACTTTTCATGTTGGTGACACACTTTTTAGACATGCATCATTTCACGACAAACTCCTACAGCAGGGCATCATTTCGCAACACACTCTTACAGCAGGGCACAAGGCAGGCACTAGGGCCTGCGTGGAATCCTGGTAGGGCAGGTTTGGAGGCAGCCAGGCACAAGGCAGGCACTAGGACCTGCACAGAATCACAGCAGGTTTGGAGGCGGCAGCAGCCGCGACATACCCAGACACTGCAGCCGACACACTAACATGTCCTGACACACAGTTTGGAAAGCTCTGCTCTAACTACACATATAAAGAGCAAAGTTGTCTCTATAAACATGTTTTAAATGGGGAAAATAGAATGTTTTATTTTCAGGATATAGAAGGAACATGTTCTATTGCCACTTCAGCCACTTCAGCAGGTCACTGTTAGCCATGCGAAGTAGTCCAGACAAGAAGCACAACCAGGAGTACTAGCTCTATCTTTATTGTAAGGTTACATTAAGAGAATCTTGCAAGTCTGAAAGTACCCCTCCTGTCCCTCACTAAACATAGTGACTGTAATGGTATGTGGGAATGTCCTTGGGAGACAGGAGGAAGAGCTGAAACTTAGACAATGGTCTGATCAATTGTCTAGGCCAAGGGTCGGAAATGGTGGCTCGCGAGCCAGATGCGGCTCTTTGGCCCCTTGAGTGTGGCTCTTCCACAAAATACTGCATCACTGTCCCGAACGGTCTAAAATAGAACACCGCTCTACGAATACCGTCACACGCCCAGCTAAGCCTTCGGACGGGTGCCCGTGTATCTACGGCAGGGCTTTCCAAACTGTGTGTCGCACAATACTGTGTCACCTGGGGGGCCCAAGTGTGTCGCACAAGAACCCGGAAGCACTGATGGCGCACGGGTGCAACTCCACTTCCCCGCCACACAGCTGATCCCCGCCGCACAGCTGATCCCCGCCGCACAGCTGATCCCCGCCGCACAGCTGATTGGCGCACCGCACGGGTGCAAGTCCACTTCCCCGCTGCACAGCTGATTCCCGCCGCACAGCTGATCCCCGCCAAACAGCTGATTGGCGCACCGCACGGGTGCAAGTCCACTTCCCTGCCGCACAGCTGATTCCCGCCGCACAGCTGATCCCCACCAAACAGCTGATTGGCGCACCGCACGGGTGCAAGTCCACTTCCCCGCCGCACAGCTGATCCCCGTCGCACAGCTGATCCCCGCCGCACAGCTGATTGGCGCACCGCACGGGTGCAAGTCCACTTCCCCGCCGCACAGCTGATTCCCGCCGCAGAGCTGATCCCCACCAAACAGCTGATTGGCGCACCGCACGGGTGCAAGTCCACTTCCCCGCCGCACAGCTGATCCCCACCGCACAGCTGATTGGCGCGGAGATTTTCCACCCGGGCCCTCCCCTCCAGAATACATCTCCAAGCTTTAGCAGAACAAACCGTGAAGGAGGAGGAGGAAGAGGGTGGTGGTGATGATGGGGGGAGGTTTGAAAAAGCAGATCCAAGCACAAAAGTTAGTGAGTCATTTCGGTGGTAGCTGGAACAGCTTTCTTGACTCCGGCCTCCCTCCCTCTCTC
Source organism: Charina bottae (assembly GCA_023362775.1). Classification (NCBI taxonomy): domain Eukaryota; kingdom Metazoa; phylum Chordata; class Lepidosauria; order Squamata; family Charinaidae; genus Charina; species Charina bottae. The sequence goes on along the minus strand of JALMGJ010000001.1, from coordinate 187,016,855 downwards.
ACTCTCTTTCCCTGGCAATGGATCAGTACGGGGGGGGGAGGGAAGGGAGGAGAAGGCAAGGGAGGGAGCGTTCAAGAGAAGTGGATTTAAAAGAGCGGGGGGGGGGCTTTGTATACAGATGCCCACGTGTTAATTCTTCCGGGGGTGATGTGATTCACGCCCCTAATTGATTTATTTTTAAAGCTACCCCCCCGCTCTTTTAAATCCGCTCCTCTTGAATGCTCCCTCCCTCCCTCCCTTGCCGTTTCCTCCCTTCCCTCCCAACCCCCCCCCCCCCGATCCATCGCCAGGGAAAGAGAGCGAGAGGGAGGGAGGCCGGAGTCAAGAAAACTGTTCCAGCCACCACTGAAATGACTCAGTAACTTTTGTGCTTGGATCTGCTTTTTCAAACTTCCCCCCATCACCCTCCTCCTCCTCCTCCTTCATGGTTTGTTCCGCTAAAGCTTGGAAATGTATTCTTCACCCCTCTGCCTTGCCCAGGTAATTAAAGCTTTCTCACCCCTCCCCCCCAATATTCTCCTTCACACACATACCCCGCGCTGCCACGCTTCGCATTACTATTTGCTTTCTACTCCGCTTCCCTGTTTTCTCCCTGCAGTTTTTTACTTTCTACTCCCTTTCCCCACCGCACAGCTGATTGGCGTGGATATTTTCCACCCCGGGGTGCCCCCCCCCACTGTCACTTTTTGCAGTGATCCGAGGCTTTTTTGCCTCACGACCGCAGCTTTTTTTGGCAGAGGCAGGGCAGGGCAGGGCAGCTGCGGGGCGGGGCAGGGCAACCCTGCCCTGCCCTGCCCTGCCCTGCCCAAGGTGGAAGCCAATCGTGTGGGGCGAAGGACAGGCAGAGGAGAAAATCAGGGAAGCGGACTTGTCTCCCAGCAATTAACTCGGAGATTATACAATGCTGGTGGCAGGTGGGGAGCTGCAGCTACATTTTGCCACCCAAAATTGTTTTCAAGGCTCCCGCCCACAAACCCTGCCCCCAGTACGTGCAATTGGCTCCCGCCCACAAACCCCGCCCCCTTCCACGCGATTGGCTCCCGCCCGCAAACCCCGCCCCCTGGCTCTCGAGCATGTCAAAATGTCCTCAAGCATGTCAAAATGGCTCCTGGCATAAAAAAGTTTGCCGACCCCTGGTCTAGGCTGCTGCTCAAATTTCCTTCAGACTCAAATTTCATTTTCGGATTCAAATTTCCTTCGGACTCAAATTTCATTTAACAGACCATTGTCTAGGCTGTGGCTCTTCCTCCTGTCTCCCAAGGTCATTCCGACATATCATTACAGTCACTATGTTTACATTCACTTTTTTTCTTCCTCTCGAGACAAATGAATCTAGAGTTCATACCTGAATGAAATCAAGTTAGTGTAAATCAGGAAAGGGCACCCAAATCCACAGATCAGCTTCAAAATTGGGGTGGATGTTGACATGTCACCCCACCAAATTTTTGTCAGAAACGCCTGAAATTTAGAGAAGACAGATCTGAATGGATGTAAGAAACAAATGATATACAAATACATTTGATTTTGCTCAATAAACACTTATACTAAAAAAAGAAAACCTTAAAATAAATCATGATGCTTGCCTCTTTTATTAAACCCAAGAGACTAAAGCTGTCCAATTTAAATGTGTTTTTCAACTTTTCATCTATCTCACAGGTTCCTCACCACAAGAAGATCTTCAGGAAAACTCTGGAATTAGTACAAATAGTTTTGAAGGAAAGCAAGACATACATTTCACTGTCAGGGGCCAAGTCAAGGTATCTGTTTCTTCCCACCTATTTCCCCTAAAACTAGATTGCAAGGCTAGCCAGTCCTGCATTATCTCTATGAAGCTTTTTATTTAGTAGAATCAGATTCCTTTTGTGTGTAGCTGAGGACTGTCCCTGCTTTTTTTTTTTAAAAAAATCAGCCTCTGAGGGTCTTACACCTATTTTATTGCTTATTCCTTTTAAAAAGTGAAAAATCAAACCACTATAATTTGCAACTTACTGCCAATTTTGGATGACATGATTTGGGAGGGCAAAAAGTAGGATTGGGAGGTACATGCATACCTGGGGCTGCCCACCTTTACTGTACAGAGACACATATCTGGCTGATTTGCTGAGTCTATTTAGGTTAGGCTGACCATATGTCCCGTTTTGAACGGGACTGTCCCATTATTTCACCATTTCTGGAGCGTCCCGTCGTTATAGTCAAAATCTTGATTTTGTCCCGTTTTTCAAAAATCTGAGTCAGGAGTAAGCCTGACAGGAGTGGGTCAGCCCCCACCGCCATGCCAGATTCGGACTCAGTCGGAGGAAGATGAGCCGACCTCCGGAAGAAGCTGGTATGGTCCGAACCAGAGCTGCCAATTGGAGGCAGCCTGGAACAAGAAGCCCCTCTACCAATCAGCGCACTGCTTGGCCATTTGGGTCCCAGCCACAAACGGCGCGAGATTCCAACTTTAAAAGGCCGAGATCCTGCCTCAGAAACCTGCCCGCAAGACGCTCTAGGTCTCGCCTCGCAGATGTCAGCGCTGGGGAGGCGGGATGGCGGCCAAGCCAGGCGGTGGGGTGGCGTTCTGCAAGGGGCTTGGAAGCGGTGCATGAGAGGTGGGGCAGAGACGCTGCGCCGGCCGCTGCAGGGTCCGTGGGGCTGGGCTGCGTGCGTCTGCTGGGCTGCAGCCTGAAGCGTGTCTGGAGGAGGAGAGAGTCAGGCGCTGTGGCGGAGGAGGGAGAGGAGGGCCCAGTGGAGCCATGGCGCTGCCTTTCCTCGTGAGGGGCCCGAGGAGCTGCCTCCCCTGCCCAGCAGCGGCCCCTCTGCGAGCGCCTCCGCCTGGAACCGTCCCTCTCTCCGCCACCGCCACCGCTCTCCCGGGAGGCGTCACAACCTCATTGCGCTGTGCTGCCCCCCACCTCCTGCTCATCGGCAGCGACTCTCCTCCCACCCTCGGCCAAGCCCGAAGGGGTCGGGGCGGAGGTGAGCCGCTGTCCTCTGCAGGAGCCGGCCGCGCTGGGGGGCTTCAGCCACACCACGCCACCCCTTGCCACCCGCCGGGCTGCGGGAGCTCCTGGCGGGCGGCAAGGGGCGGAGTGGTGTGGCTAAAGTCCGCCAGCTCGGCCAGCTCCTGCTTCTCCTGTGCGGTGGCGGCGGCAGCAGTAGCAACTCTCCTCCCTCCCTCGGCCAAGTCTGAGGAGGCTGGGGCAGTGGTGGGCCTCCATCCTCGGCAGGAGCCAGCTGTGCTGGGGGGCTTCAGCCGCACCATTCCGCCCCTTGCCGCCCGCCGGGCTGCGGGAGCTCCCGCAGCCTGGCAGGCGGCAAGGGGCAGAGTGGTGTGGCTGAAGTCCCCCAGCTCGGCCAGCTCCTGCTTCTACTGTGCGGTGGTGGCGGCGGCGGCGGCGGCAGCAGTGACTCTCCTCCCTCCCTCGGCCAAGCCCAAGGGGGATGGGGCAGTGGTGGGCCTCCATCCCCTCCATCCCCGCCCCTTGTCCCCCGGCCGATGACGGTGCTGTATGCACAGTGTGTGTGCTCCGGCCTTCCCCAAACACACCAGCTCTGCCGCACCATTTACTGCTAGAAGAAAAAAAACCTTTAAAAATAAAAAATTAAAAATTAAAATCCGAGCCAATCGCGCTGATGGGGGCGGGGTTTGCAGGCGGGAGCCAATTGTGTGGGGTGGGGGCAGGGTTTTCAGGCGGGAGCCAATTGTGTGGACTGGGGGGCGGGATTTGGAGGCCGGCATGGTGGCATAAGACCCTGTCCCGTTTTGCTATCCCCAAAGTCCCGTTTTCGTCTGAAGGAAATATGGTCAGCCTAATTTAGGTAGAACTTTTTTCTGTTTAAGAAGTCACTGTTGTGAGATGGGTGGCCATATAAATTATTTTAAAAAATAAAATACATAAAATAATGACTCCTGCTGCTGTTAGATTCTTGAAATGGCTTCTCTGTTGCTTTGTATCTATATTTATGTAACTTGTAAAATCCTCAATATGGTTGCATTTAAACATTTGCTATATGTGTTTGTCAGCCCCACTAGACCAGACCAGAAAATCAACTTTCCCGGAAGACTTGGACTATACTTTACTGAGACAGGCTATAATAACAGCATCTTGCAAGTCTAATTGTGCTTTTCTTCCCCTCCTTCTTCTACCCCAGTGAATCAGGGAGGTGTTTTCCTGAGTCACTTCTGAATACTGTATTATTTCTTGCTTCCCAGGACTTCAAGGATGTTTCAGCCCTCTTTCACCAGGTAACAGTTCTTGCATATTTCTTCAGAAACATCTCCCTTACTCTCTATGGTGTTTTAATGTCTTACAGGCTACCTTAGGACTCTTGATGAGCTGATAACTCATAGAATAATGCTATCTTGCTTATTTATGGTCCTTATTAACAAAGGACAATCTTCATTGTTAATATGAGTGAGAAAGCAGTCAGCCGTTGACGGAAGCACTAGTCGTAGTGACTTCCATTGCCTATAAAAATAGCTCAGGTACAGTGGTTACGTTTTTCCCCCTAAAACCACAGTGCTGAATTACATTATCTCTTACATCTCACTGAGAATATTTTCTCCTGGAGAGGTTATCAATTGTTTTTTTATTCCCAGATATTATAAGGTGAAGAGTTTTTGTTCTGTTTTTAAGAAAACAGTGGATCACAATGGCATTGCTGTCATTTATGGGCTCGCTTCCACCAAACATAGTAGATGTCTTTAATTCCAAAGATCAGAATTCCAGTATTTCTGAAGTATCGTCTGCAGGCCACTCTAATATCTGATTCTACTGTTCAGAGGAAGGTATGTGAGAATGTGAGAGTAGGTTGAAGTTGCCATAACCTAAAAATAGAGGAGGCATGTATGGAGAGAGGATAAAAGCCAGGAAAAGGTCCCTTCAGGAGGCAGATAAGAAAGAATCAAGTTGTTGAGGAGCAAAGGAGGAATGTCATCAGAAGATGAGCAAAGGAAGCTGGGTGCTGAGCACATGGAAACCCGCTCAATCCCATTGGTTCAGACTTGTGAACCAACAAAGTAAGACCTTTGGGAGATAAAAGGGGTCCTAAAGCCCGCCCACTCTTTGAGTTGTTCTGGATCTGGACTCGGTGGCTTCTGTCCCTCTAGCTCAGGGCTTTCCAAAGTTTTCCCACGGCGACACACCAACCGCCGTTGGTGTGTCGCCGTGGGAAAACCCGGAAGTGCTGCCATTGCGGCAGCATGCAAAAACCCGGAAGCGCTGCTGCCGCTTTCAGTTTTTGCACGCCGCCGTGGCTGCGGCGCTTTCGGATTTTCGCGCGCCGCCGTTGGTGTGTCGTTGCGGGAAAACCCGGAAGCGCTGATGGCGTGCCATCAGCGCTTCCGGGTTTTGACGCGACACATCTGGGCCCCGCAGGCGACACACTTTTGTGTCGCGACACACAGTTTGGAAAGCTCTGCTCTAGCTAATGCCTGGACAGCCTAGTTGAGAAGAAGGTCGGTCAGTGGGGATGAGCATGTGAAAGAGCAAATGTACATTGTAACCAATAAAAATTTGAATTCATCAGGTCTCTGTCTATTCCATCAGAATCTTATGTGCCTCAGTGTTCAGTTTAAAGTGATTTGCATGTGTTTCTAATTGTTTCCTGGCTGTTGACCAGGGCTGTTTCATACGCTCTAGTCGCACCTATCTGGAAAACCCAGGTAGAAAGCAAGGGGGGCTGTGAGGTCCACGTGCCTCTACAGGCTACATATGCACAAGTGAGTGACCATAAGCGGAATCTGGGTACACGTGTAACAATGTTCTCTCCTCTTTCTTCTAAAATGTGGATTATCCTTTTTCAACACCTTCAAGAGAGGGACACCTTGAACTGTACTCACTTGTACCCCATCATGTGCAAAAAAAGACTTGGCATCTGCTTCTGTGGCCAAGTGGAGGCAAGTAGTTTTGCTCCAATATCGATTTTTCCTCACCAGCAAAGCAAAAGCTCGCTCTTCACTGTCATGGTAGCATTCGCTGAACAACTCTGCCAAAGCAAAAGTAAACATGCAGATCAAGAAAACAGAATGATGTACTAGGACTATGATTTTGAATACACATGCTTTAAGTAGAGATGTTGATCCAGACAAAATTACAGAGTCCATTTATGCCCTTTCATATATTTGCCTGGCACAGACATTGTTCATTTCTACTTTAAGTGGTCTGGTTCCAAGATAACAAGATACATTACAAACCTCCTGTTCCTAATTATTTTAAGGCTTTCTCCCCAGATCACCCATTCTCAGATTACAGAATTATAGGTAAAAATGAAAAACTGAATTACGATAATCAAAGCATATTGGTTTTATTTCTATGACTTATTTTACATACATATTATTTATATTTATATTTATATTTATATTTATATTTATATTTATATTTATATTTATATTTATATTTATATTTATATTTATATTTATATTTATATTATTTATATTTATATTTATATTTATATTTATATTTATATTTATATTTATATTTATATTTATATTTATATTTATATTTATGCTTTACTTTTCTTTTTCTTTTTTGCTTTACACTAATTGGGATAACAGGGCTGGATGGAATAGATAACTGTGTTTCCCTTTGGAGTAAAACTGCTAAACTGAAATACTGCTGGAAATACAGTTAAAGGAGATTTTAATAGTCATCTAATCCAGCCCATAATCCCCAGTTCATATAGACTATACAGAAAGAGGTGCCATGGCTAAAAACAAAGAAAACCGCCCATAGACTCTAGAGCAGAGCTTTCCAAACTGTGTGTCGGGACACGTTAGTGTGTCGGCTGCAGTGTCTGGGTGTGTCATGGCTGCTGCTGCCTCTGAGCCCTGCTGTGATTCCGCGCAGGTCCTAGTGCCTGCCTTGTGCCTTGCTGCCTCCAAACCTGCTGTGATTCCACGCAGGTCCTAGTGCCTGCCTTGTGCCTTGCTGCCTCCAAACCTGCTGTGATTCCACACAGGTCCTAGTGCCTGCCTTGTGCCTTGCTGCCTCCAAACCTGCTGTGATTCCACACAGGTCCTAGTGCCTGCCTTGTGCCTTGCTGCCTCCAAACCTGCTGTGATTCTGTGCAGGTCCTAGTGCCTGCCTTGTGCCCTGCTGTAAGAGTGTGTCGCGAAATGATGCCCTGCTGTAAGAGTGTGTCGGGAAATGATGCATGTCTAAAAAGTGTGTCACCAACATGAAAAGTTCGGAAAGCTCTGCTCTAGAGAATTAATTAGGTCCATTTTCCCTATCCTTTTGAAAACGTAGATGACCCAGCTCAGTTTTACTGCAATACCTAGACTGAAATGGAACCAGTTTTAGTCAGGATTGATGGGACTTGCAGAGCAACTAATCACTCAAATACCTTGCCCAAGAAGAAATAATACCACCCAACCACCTAACTACTTTGTTATCAATCTAGAGGACCAATTTCACTGCCACTTCTTTCAAGACTACTAATGCTGTCTTTCTGACTTGTTGAATCTAAACAGACAACTCTTTTCCTGGTGAAGAATGATGGGTTTGTAGTTAAGTTCTCAACCCTTTGAGGTTGTCCAGATCAAAAAACAGACTCCACGAGAAAACTAGAACTAAGCTTTATTGAGGTGGGCTGGATGAATCACAAGCCGGAGTTAAGATTGCCGGTAGAAATATCAACAACCTCAGATATGCAGACGATACCACCCTAATGGCAGAAAGTGAAGAGGAACTAAAGAGCCTCTTGATGAGGGTGAAAGAGGAGAGTGCAAAAGCTGGCTTGAAACTCAAATTAAAAAAAGTCAGATCATGGCATCTGGTCCCATCACTTCCTGGCAAATAGAAGGGGAAGAAATGGAAGCAGTGACAGATTTTATTTTCTTGGGCTCCAAGATCACTGCAGACGGTGACTGCAGCCATGAAATTAAAAGACGCTTGCTCCTTGGGAGGAAAGCTATGGCAAACCTAGACAGCATATTAAAAAGCAGAGACATCACCTTGCCGACAAAGGTCCGTATAGTTAAAGCTATGGTTTTCCCAGTAGTAATGTATGGCTGTGAGAGTTGGACCATAAGGAAGGCTGAGCGCCGAAGAATTGATGCTTTCGAACTGTGGTGCTGGAGAAGACTCTTGAGAGTCCCTTGGACTGCAAGGAGGTCAAACCAGTCAATCCTAAAGGAAATCAACCCTGACTGCTCATTGGAAGGACAGATGCTGAAGCTGAAGTTCAAATACTTTGGCCACCTAATGCGAAGAGAGGACTCACTGGAAAAGACCCTGATGCTGGGAAAGACGGAAGGCAAAAGGAGAAGGGGACGGCAGAGGATGAGATGGTTAGATAGCATCACTGATGTAATGAACATGAATTTGAGTAAACTCCGGGAGACAGTGGAGGACAGGAAGGCCTGGCGTGCTATGGTCCATGAGGTCATGAAGAGTTGGACACGACTAAACGACTGAACAACAAAAATATTAGCAGACCCTTGCAAGACTGATTGTGTTTTGCCTCCCCACCCTCTTATACCCCAGTGAATCAGGGATAAGCCAGCCTGAATCCCTTCCTAATACTATCTCCTTTCCCAGGGCTTAAGGAATGCTTCTGCCCTTTTTGTTTTTGTAACAGTATCTGAATATTTTCCTCAAGGCCATCTCCATGGCTGTCAACAAGTACTTCTAGAAGGCACCTGGTTAGGGGAGGCTGAAATAAGCCACAGAGAACAAGCAAGGAACTAGATGGTTGCACTAGGACAAGTACATCCACATCTTTAGAACATGGCAAGCAAAATTAATCCAACAAATTAAAGGCAGTAAATGGCTAAAGCTGGCTCTACCAAAGGGCTGTATTCACTGCAGCCCTTCTGTGCCATGACTGAGTCAGTTTTAACAATTACGCCATTTTTTCCCCATTGAAATTCAACAGATTCATTTCTTTTTCAGATTCATGTTCAACTTTTCTTCCAAGAGACCATGGGAGCATACGTAACACTGTTTTCCCTAACAGTCCTGTATATTAAGCAAAGAGACAGTAACTAGTACAAAGTCATTCAGTGAATTTCCACAGTTGAGATGGGACTCGCACCTTGGTCCCCCATGTCCACTTGGGCTCTAAAGAGGAAATTTGGTCCAATCGGAACCTTCCTTAATGAAGAGAAGTTCTATGAATGTGCATTAGTGTTCACAAGGAGACCTTTACCTGGCTGGCAAACTACAAAGATTATAGGGAGGCATTTTGCTCTGGGCACTTACAACAAGGGATACAACCATAGTGTACATTAGTGGAAGTTATGAAGCAAAACATGGCTATGATATACATCAACAAAAGCTATGAAGCTTCACACAATCATAGTTTACATCAGTGGAAGCTCTGAAACCACATTCAGCCGTGATGTGCATTAAAAGAAGCTGTTGATGTCTACATCAACAGAAGCTACATGTAGCCATGGTGAACATCAGTGAAAGTTATGAAGCTACACACAGCCATAGTAAACATCAGCAGAAGCAGGTAAAACCCCACAACTCCCCTTCTAGAATTCTTTCAATATCTGGACAGTCTCATGTGAATATTCTTCTACAGAAAAGTCTTGGACCGTCTTATCGTCTAAAGAAGTAAAGCAGATAAAATAAATTCATTGAAGATTGTTCATTTCATACTGCATCCCATAAACTTTTCAACATAGAAGCTACTGTACATATAAAAAAAAGAGGTCAATGATTTTTAAAACCTAAACTTCAGCTGCATCCTCCCTGGTAATTGAGAGATTGTCTGTTTTTAAATATTACTTTCACACAATTCTTCTTACTTTATAAAGAAGGAAGTTCTCAAAAGTATTTGCATTCCAAACCTATAATGAACAATAGGAGGAAACAGTGCTTATCTTGAAGAAGGGGGTTTCTTTACTTTCATTGAGGGGCAGAAAGAATGCAGAGGAAAGGACAACAGCTAGTCCAGAGGAAGGAGAAAGAGGACATTTTTGTCTCATATTTAGAAAACTGGAAAGATCTCATTCAAGCCAGGATTGATAAAGTACAAATGAACACATTGGAGGGTTTCACAAGAGGAGGCAAGTGATGAAATGTGTGTTGTGATGTGATGACACAAGCTCCCTAATTTACTCCCATATAACTTCATAATGAAGTGTGACCGGGTGGAATGTTGTCATTTTGATGACATCATGCTTAGGAAGGGATGCTTACGGTTGGAGGTATTATAACTTTGCAGTATAACACATGTTTTGCACGAGTCTTTTGTTTTCATTCCTGGATCTCTAACCACAGATGGAGATGGAGACCCAGGAGATCTTCTGCTAGAGGTAGACAATATGGTCTCTTTCAAATTCTATGTCCCACCAGCTCATTTTTAAAAAGTTATTTTCTGGTTAAATAAATAAATGTGGCTTCAATAAATATTCTTTAAAAAGAAAAGCTGGGTTGGGGACTACAGCATACTGCTTTGGCAATGTGCTACAAGAAATATGACAAAGGTAAATGAAGATACAGAGTGTATCGTGTCAGGCTAGAGTGGAGGATAGAGAATAATCTCCCCAGGTTGTCTTCTGGAAATTGTTTTTGGACCTGCCACCTCCATCATCTTAATGCCATTTATTGAATAGACAAGCACCCCTTGGCAGCCATTTTGTAAGGTTAGCACAACATGCTCTCAGAATTCCAGATGCGCTCACCAGTCTCTCAAAGTTTGCCTACCTTTGGTATAAAAAAATGCCATTTTAGCTATAATAAATGGCTATTTCTTGATTTACTGTGGTAACTGATAGCTTTCAGCTCAGATGACTCAATAATACACATTTTTATTTACTATTGCACATAATTTATTTATTTTATTTATTCAATTTATCCCCGCCCATCTCCCGGAACAATTTAAAATCTATACAAAATTTCTAAAAAACCCAACAAATACAAGAATAAATAAAATCCAAAGATGGTTAAAAGCCGTAGTATGGATCACAATAGTATGGGGCCAACCAACCCCAAGAGGCACTACTACCTCCGTCGTCCCATGCCAGAGTAATATAGAACAGTAATATAGAACAGGCAATCCAATACAACAATGGAATCTATATTTCATGAGTCCTGAATCCTCCTGTACTGTTGGTGTCACACTGCAGGAGAAGCACATACTATGGGTAAAGAAATCTCATTGGTTCCAAAGCAACATGAGAATAACTTCTTACACTGATTAGAACTCTAACAGCAGTTACTAAAACCAACAAAAGAAGAAGCATGACAGAACAGAACAGAATGTTGCCACCTTAGATTGCCTATTGTTGTTTGACAATATGGTACTCATTAGAATTCTTGTGTTGTAACCTTAAGCATCCTTCTAATGAATATTACTAACTGGAGCTCTGATATACCAATCCTGATTGTGAGAAGGGGAATCTGACAGACTGTGACCTGTAGAGGCTGAGCATGAATCTCTGGGCAGGCTGCATCTACCTACCCACTGCAAGCTGCTCATATTTTGCTTCTTTCATTCTGCGCACCACTTCCGCCTCTGTTTCCAAGCGGGACATCTCTTGCACTATTTGACAGGCAGCCAGAGCTGCAGCGACTCCTTCTTGACCCTGAAGAAGAAAACATATATTAGAACTACTCTGTTAATGTCATTTGGCCCTTAAGGGGTAGGTTTGGTGGTGGTTGTTTTTTTAAATGTATTGCCTACACTATTCAAATGCTGTATTTCCCAAATTCAGTCAAAATGGCCTGCCTTTTATCAAGCAGAAAGCATTGTTACACTCACATGATTAGTGAAGCAAAACCAACTGGGTCTCACGTGTGTGTGCCTTCGAGTCAGTGTTGACTCCTGGCAACTGCCTGGACAAGTCCTTGCAGTTTTCTTGGCAAGGTTTTTCAGAAGTGGTTTGCCCTTGCCTGCTTCCTAGGGCTGAGAGAGAGTGACTGGCCCAAGGTCACCCAGCTGGCTTGCTTTATTTGTTTGTTTGTTTGTTTGCTCAATTTATATCACCGCCCATCTCCCCCCACAAGGGGACTTGTGGATTATGCCTAAAGCGGGACTAGAAATCATAATCTCCTGGTTTCCAGCCTGGTGCCTTAACCACTGCACCAAACTGGCTATCTAACTAAGTGTCATATGACTCTTTAAATACTTATACATAGCATAAGCTTATGTTCAGCAGAGTGAACTTGGTCAAGAGTTGAAAAGGAAAGGTGGGTCCCATAATGAAAATTCCCTAAATGGTTTCAGCTTGAAATGACCATAATGAGAGACATTTCAGTCTGGCAAACTGTAGCCTTGAAATTTTTCAAAGGCTGCATCCAAGGCACATCCTTCTTGTATGAGAACAAGTAGGATAAAGATCATAACACTTTTGGCCCAGTCACCCACACCGTATTAAACCCTCATGCTAGACAAGGCTCACGCCAAGGAGAAAAGTTCACAGGAGGTAGTGTTAAATCAGACAAACAAAGAAACTGTGAGGGAAAACATACTGTAAGCTCTGCTAGATCAGGCCACGACCCATTTTAATTCAGCATTCTGTTTCTCCTTGGGACCAACCAGATCCCTCTGGGGTGCCCATGGACAATCAACCAGGTGTAAATGTTATTTAAACTGCTTATAGGTGATTTAAGCCCCACACACAACCCCCTAAAATATTAAGGGAGGTAGCACTATGCAGAAGAAAAGAGACCCTAAAAGCAAAATCATCTTCTAGTATTTGTAGCTTTTAAATACTTTATTATACGAAACAAATCTACAGAGTCAAAGCACAGCTTCACTCCCATTTAGTGCCCTACAGAGCATTGGTTGGACATTTTAGGATGCCTCAGACTTGGTGGTGTGGCTTTCCTGGTGTTGGGTTTTAAAACCAATTGCCACTAGAAAGAACTGTTCTCGGTGGTTTCTTTTTACTGCATGATCCCATGATGATCTGGAAGTCCTATTTAGAAGGGCGTTTTGTTTAATGTAGCCAGTTCTTTTTAACCACAATTTCAAGAAGTTGCAGCAACCTTCTTCTTTTTATGTATTGTCGAAGGCTTTCACGGCCGGAGTTCAATGGCTGTTGTGGGTCTTCCGGGCTGTGTGGCCGTGTTCTGGAAGTTGTGGTTCCTAACGTTTCGCCAGCATCTGTGGCCAGCATCTTCAGAGGGCAGGAGCACAGATAGAAGCAAAATCTCTGTGCTCCTGCCCTCTGAAGATGCTGGCCACAGATGCTGGCGAAACGTTAGGAACCACAACTTCCAGAACACGGCCACACAGCCCGGAAGACCCACAACAGCCTTCTTCTTTTTGTTGGTTTTTAAAGACTCTCTCTGAGATTTCTGCTTCTACTGTAACTGTAAATCTAAACTCTTGTGGTTCCTGCTCAGCCATGACAGAAGCACCCAAGCTTTACAAAGAATCTGAAAGCTCAAGTAGAGACAGGATAGGGCTTCTGTTTTTGGGTTTTTGTATGTTGTGTCTGGTTTTTGTTTTGTTTTTATTTTTAACTAAGGAAACAATGTGTTTAGACCTTTACCCTTAACTGTGCAGAAACAGAAATACCAGAAGATTTCCTGCTTGACCATGAAATCACAAAAGAAGCATTCTCGGGTTACTTTCACAGAGAAGTGATGTTTTTAATCTAGTCAGTTAACCAATCAGACTGCTATACTATGGCCCTTGGGAAAAGACAGCATCTCAAGATGTGTGTGTGTGTGTGTGTGTGTGTATGAGAAAGAGGGAGGGAGGGAGTCTTCCCTTAGTCTGAATTGGGGGTCATCCTGGGATTTATTAATTAATTTCATTAATAATTTACTAAGTGTTTTTATGCCATTTTGGTCTATACAAACTTAAGTGGCTTATAGAAGAAAAATCACCAACAATATACAAATTGGATAGAAAAAGATTAATAAACGGTATGTCCTTTAGAGACCCTCTGGCACTCCCTGACCAAATCCATGGGCCATCTTTATTGGGGTGGTGTTGACTTCTTCTTTCCCATTGGTGCAAGTAAAGCACAGTGAATTAAATAAATGAGTTTGTCTGTGGGTTTATCAAAAATAAACCACTCACTGTATTTGAAACAAATATTTGCACGGCGTGGTGGCTCAGTGGGTAAGACGCCAAGCTTGTCGATCGGAAGATCGCAAGTTCGGAGGTTCGAATCCCTAGCCCCGCATGAAGGAGTGAGCTCCCGCACTCGCCCCAGCTCTTGCCAACCTAGCAATTCGAAAGCATGCAAATGCAAGTAGATTAATAGGTACCACTTCGGTGGGTAGGTAACAGCGTTCCGTGCGTGTCATGCGGCCACATGACCGTGGAAGCGTCTTCGGACAACACTGGCTCTTTGGCTAACAAACAGAGATGAGCACCGGCCCCTAGAGTTGGACACGACTGCACAAATGTGCGGGGGGTACCTTTACCTTTACCTTTATTTGCATGTCACCATTGTTCACATAGTATTCATAAATAGTTTTTATGCAGGATGACACAGAGAAGGGGTTCAGCCAGCCAAAGTACCTGAAAGAACTGTGAGTTTTGATTTTTAAACATATTAAGAAGACTTTCAGCCATGATATTTTGTATGCTGTAATTCTACAGCTCTCTTGTTTTTCATTTGCATAGTTTGTAAAAGTTATAGACTGCCTTATAAAGAGTTATCCTAAAAAGCAAGTTGTAAATGAGTGTTTAGATCGAAGTTATAACAGTTTAACGTCCCAATAGCCATTATGCGCCCCTCAAAGGAAGATATAGAGTGAAATATGTTCAAAGTTCATAGGTGAGAAACAGAGCTGCGTAATATTCTTTTGTGCTGTTTTCGTTGGTCCCTCTAAAAATATTGCCCAACTAGAAATGTTGAAATATTTTTATGGACAAACACAACGATCGCCTTTTAAGTCAAACACACACACACAAACATACATACATACACATACAGAGGGTTGGATTATCCCCAGCGCCTCTTGAAGCTTACCATGGCCCAGAAGAGGTGCGCCATCTTGTGCCGGTTTTGAAGCACTGCCCATACAAATAAATCCCTCCAAGGATTTTCACTTTTCTGATTCATATCCAAGAGGCTTGGGAACTTTCTTGCATTTGTCTTGTCCTAAACAAATCAACAATTTACCACTTCAAAAACTTTTTTTTTAATCTGAATATGCCACAGCTGGCTTACTGTAAACATGTAATTCTAACAGACAAATCAACTGGGGCTTTCACAGAACCTTTTTTTCTGAACAGAAATTCTCTGTACTTGAACAATCCTTGATAAGAACCCAGGCATACAGTGAACTTGTGCTATGCTAAAATACTTTTTTCCTGAAATTTTTGGCCATTCTCATTTATGTTAAACATTTTTTTTTTCTCATAAGGGGTGGGGGAAAACGTTTTGATAAAATCCTCATAGGTGTCTTGACATGTATGATGCATCTGCAGATGCCATGGGTATACAGACAAACCAGGCATACCTATATGTTTGATATTCGTTTATATTGGGATGGCTCTCAATATAGTCATGTATCAGTTTCAAGCCTCACGCAGCACTTCTGTCTGCATCAAAATTAAAACCCACACAAACGCACACAAAGGTCTCCCAGTTCTCTTAAATTTGTTGTTGGCAGGATTATGACACAATTAATTCCACTAAATTAAGGGAGCTGCTGTATCCTAGATACGTAGGAATAGGTATGGGAACATCCTGTATGGGATATCACATAAAGGAGTGGAAATTAACTGTAAGACCTAGCTATCTGGAACATCGGATTCTATTTTGGGCTGGTGAAAAACAAAAAGCAGTTTCCACCAGACACTAATTTATTACCTTCATTAGAATTCAAACAAGCTTCCACAAGGCCTAGCGTGCAAAGCATGGGCCTAAACCTAACTGAGAACAAACTATTCTTCCATCTCTTCTTTTAGGCACCCAAAAAATATTTCAGCGGTGGAATTCAGCGGGATGATTTACAGGTTTGTTTTCCAATAAAGATATAGCATGCCCACAGTAACAGTGATGTAATGGATCTTTTTGTATAACTGAGAACAAGTCTTCCTGATGCATTCTATTCTCTGCATAGTATTCACAGCTTCATGTCAGAAGCAATAGCAACATACCAAGTTTGCACATAATGGAGAGAGGGACAAGGGGTGAGAAGCTAAGCTGTTGATTGTAATGGCACTTTTTGAAGCCTATTTAGGTTAAGATGTGATTTGTCTGTTCACTTTTCCAATATCTGCCTACTTATCCACCCAGAGTCATTGTGAGTTGGGTGACATACAGGTTTAATAAATTACTATTACTATTATCTGTAGCTTGAATCATGTCAACTGGATTTCTATTTTCTCAGTGGAAACATTTCGCTCCTTATCCAAGGAGCTTCTTCAGTCTGAGCAAAGTTGGTAAGGGAATCCTAAATATGTTTCTAGGTAGCTGTGTGACCTTACACCTGGGGCTAGGTGTATTTAGTTAGTTTTAGGTGTATTTAGTTAGGATTCCCTTACCAACTTTGCTCAGACTGAAGAAGCTCCTTGGATAAGGAGCGAAACGTTTCCACTGAGAAAATAGAAATCCAGTTGACATGATTCAAGCCACAGACAATTCCACCTGGATGACTGAGAACCTTCATAGACATACTATTACTATTACTGTTACTATTATTTCCCAAGGACCTTGACACTAGAAGCTGGCCTTGAAGACAGGATTTCAAGGTCACCCTGGGACCATTTCCCCCGTGGCTCTACTTTTGAGGACACCACCCTGCCATTACTTGCTTCTTGGTTCTGAAAGTATTGAAGTGCCCTTAGTGTTATAAGAGACCCCAAAAGGTATTGTGCTCACATATCATTAAAAAAACTCACAACTTTCTTCTTTCCTCCAGGTTTTTGGTCATGGTAAAAACCTCTGCAGGCATCATGTAGAAAATCTTTCAGTACCCTGGAAACTTCATGAAGAGTGAAGAGAGGGCACGCATCCACCAGTTCCTTGTGATGTTGTCCACTCATTCCAGCCAAAGTAAGTCTGTTTTCTTCATGTTTTTTAAGTAGAAGCATATAGAGGAGACACTTCGGGGAAATGTTACAGTATAGTCTCTGAAGCCGGCTATATGTTAGGAAGTCATATATGTTGGCCCCATTATCAATAAACAATTTCACAAATTCTGGCTTATCATTCACCAGGGCATCCATCAACACTTCCTCTAAATCACATGACTAGAATAATAACAAATGCAAAAAAAAAAAGCCATCACAATAATACTACTAGATATTACAGTTAGGAACTGTATCATCCTTTTCAACATTATGCTGCACAGAAACCTGAAGACTATAGGAAATTGCTTTATACTGCATATCATGTGCTATGAACTTAGCTACAACTGGACAAGTACAAGCATGCAAGCAAAAGAAATTCTCTGTCCAACTTCCATTTTTCCATCCATCATGCAAGAGGAAAACTGTTCAGTTAAAAATCTTATAAACTGAAGAGTACTACCATGCAAAAATTGTGTATGAATGATGCAACTTGCAGAGACATTCCATATTACAGGTGACTATGCAGCTCTCAAGGCAATGTCTTGCACTGCATCTTGAGAAACCCCGCTATACAGTTTACTATACTGTAAACACATTCACCCACAGATGATTAAGCTGAGGATATGAGCCATTATCTGATTATATTCACTATATGGAGCAGCCTGTATCTCCTGGGTGAAAACCCTCCAAGTTGTATCAACTGGTTTGTTTGTTTTCTATAGCCGCCCATCTCAACAAGTGACTCTGGGCAGCTTACAATCATAAAAACCATAAAACAGTTAAAATAATTAAAAACAATTAAAAGTACAAAATAAATATATATGGTCGCCAAGTAGACAATGCATAGATGTTAGTATAGCCAAGAAATGGGGCCCTTAACACACTTTTGCTATAACTAGCAAAATGCATTCAAGCCATCACAGAGAATTTCCCAATGGATATCAAAGACATTAAAATGTAGGTGGACTGAGTATGCAATAGCTCCAATTCATAGATTCCCAAGTCATAATTCGGAAGTATCTGATAGACCTATATTGCTGAAACTTTATAAAGAATTCAAACATATACTTTAAAAAGAAGGATCTACCTTCCACTCCACATCTCCATTGAATATTTCACTTTTAGCTATGTCCACTCTGTTCCAGGCCACAGCCAGCTTGAGTTCATCAAGATATTCTTGGGCTTCCTGACTATGACTCTTACAGGCTGTCACAAACACAAAATAAGAATAAATTCACAGTGGAGGTTTACTCAGACTTCATAAATTCAACGGCTTCACTCCCAAGTAAGTGTACACAGCTTTGTAGCCTCAACCTCTCAAGGAAATAATGTGCTTCAATTATACATTGTATTCAATCTGATTTATTTTAAAATGGCTTGCCTTACTGTTTTAGGTGTCCTTTATTTGCCAGTTATGTCTTACATCCGCCAGTTTAGCCTGATCTAAACACTTTAAAGCCCATAGATTTTCATGGGGCAGAGTTGGGCAGGTGCTTAATTCTCTCAGAAAAAATAATGATTTAATTAAATCAGAGAAGCAATCAATTAATGTGCAAAAAGTGTTCAGCTAGAATTGTGCAGTTTTTAAATGTCAACCTTCCTGTTCTATGTGGATGATTTATATATTAAAAATATGATTATACAGTAGAAAAGATTATATTGAAAAAATAGACTCAGGCGTGAGCATGTGCCTTTTTTCACTTTCAAGTATGAGTTTGTATCACATATTGTCCAACATTACTTTTATGTTGCTACAACAAAATCACATAGTATAATAGGTAGCCAGCTAGTTAACCACTGCATGGAAGCATGCAATGACTTGATGGCACGTAATCAATCAATCAATCAATCAATCAATCAATCAATCATCACGGCAATGCTCAAAGTTCTTTTGGAATATAAAACATGGCTATGTCACTTTCCCATCTCAGCAAGCCTTTGATTTTCAAGTAATCATTTTTAAAATTGCAGTTTAATATTTTTGAATTTTTTGAATTGGAATTATTTTGTATATTGATGGATTTCTATCTTGTGTGGTTCATTACCTGAACTATCTTTAAGGGAAGGAGTCCATAAATAAAGCAAGTCAGATTTTCGTTTGTGTTTTAACAAATAAATAGCATTGATTAAAAGTATGTTACCTTTAACCAGTGCTTTCAAAATAACTGTATCCAATTCTTCTGAACATTCTTGTTCGAAGTAATGTATGGTTAGAAGCTGCTCCTGGGCGATAATGCTTTGGATCTAAAGGGTTAAAGCAGACAACTGGTTTCCAACAGTTAAAATTACAGATTATTCATGCTTTGATTATATTCCATGCCAAGGGATAAGAGAGGCAAAACTACAGTAAAGCAAGCCATGGTCTCTGGGGCCCACTCAAAGAAGAATAAGTACTAGCTTTGTCTGGAAATACTCAGGGCATGTAACTGAGTCAAGCTTTTTGAAGTTTACTCTGATTACTTCCAAGCTAGACTGTTTTAATATGTTCTACTTAGAGCTGCCTTTAAATCTAGTTCAGAAAGCAGTTGCTCAGATGCTGGAAGGAGACAAGTGGTTAGTCTGTATAGCACCTAAATTGGCAGCCAGTTAGATGGGCAAATTGGTAAGTCATCTGATGGACTGCCTACACCCATATGACCCTTGGAATAAGCCTCAAAGTCCCTGCTCTTGAGTCCATCATCACAGCAGGTCATCATGTGAAAGAGATGGGGTCTTTTTGCATCGGTTGCAATGGTGGAATTTTCTCTCCTAGGTTGCATAGGTTGCATTTGTTGTTGTTCAGTCGTTTAGTCGTGTCCAACTCTTTGTGACCTCATGGACCATAGCACACCAGGCCTTCCTGTCCTCCACTGTCTCCCGGAGTTTGCTCAAATTCATGTTCATTACATCGGTGATGCTATCTAACCATCTCATCCTCTGCTGTATAGTGGTGGAATTATATCACTTTTAAGCAGCCCGTCCATGTAGGCATCTGTGTTCAGAGGTCTCTATTTCTTGCCCAGCACTAGAATCTTTGCATACTGAGTCCTATAGAATTCTTACTGAAACCAAATTGTTCATGTCTTACCTCAAGAATGTGAGGTCTTTTACTAAAAAATTTAAGTTGAAAGAAAAATCAGTAAATTGGGACAATGTATTATGGAAAGAAGATAATCATCTGATTGCAAAAATTTATAAAATTTTAATACAAATTAACATGTCTAATTTACCAAAAAAGAAATGTATAACCAAATGGGAAGAAAATATAGGTCATAGAATTCAAATTGAAAATTGGGAGAAAATGTGGTTAAAAGATCTAAAGTTTACTCTAAATTATAATATGAAAGAAAAATTCTTTAAAATGATGTACAGATGGTACATAACTCCTAATACATTGTCCAAAATGAATATTGCTATACCTAATAAATGTTGGAAATGTAAGAAAGAAGTCGGCACCTTTTTTCATCTATGGACTTGCCAAAGTCCAGGTGGACTTTGCCAAAAATCAAAAAAGTTTTGGGATAAAATTCATGAAACCATATGTGAAATATTAGAAGAGGACATTATCAAAGAGCCAGAATTCTATCTACTGGGATTTATAAAATCAGACTTACACAAGAAATATGGAAAATTGCTATTTTACTTAATAACTGCTGCTAGAACCATCTTCGCTAAACATTGGAAAGAGGATTACATACCTACGATTGAAGAATGGATAATAAAAGCGATGGACCTAGCGCAGATGGCCAAACTGACGGATCAGTTGAATGATAAGAACATAGAAGAATTCAACTTATGTTGGAGTCCCTTCTATAAATTTATAGAAAAGACTCAAAAAGTTCAATTGGGAATTTAATGTAAATAATGTAAATAAGTTAGAGATTATAGTTGTTTATAAATATATGATGGAAAGGATGGAGAGAAAGTAGGAAGTCCTGTTTTTTTTTTGGTTGATAGATAGATGAACAGGTGAAGAGTAAGGTAGAGTAGATGGGGAAAGGAAGTGGAGAAGGAATGAGGGGGAAGAGGAGATAAAGAAAATGGAGAAAAGAGGAGAAGGAAGGGAAGTCAAGTTATGGGAGGAGAAAAGAAAGGTTGTTTTGTAAGAAAGTTATGATTGTATTTACTTTAAAAATGTTATTTATGTTATGTTATGTTATATTATGTCAGATTTTGTTATCTATGTATTACTATAAAATAAAGAATTAAAAATTAAAAAAAAAGAATGTGAGGTCTTCCATTCACAAGTAAGCAGAGTACTGTGATCATGCGTATGCATGATCCCTTAGCTATTGGCTTTTTGATTATGGATGGAGCATATATAGCTCTCATATAGTGCCTGAGCTACAGCTTCATTTTGGCTGGAACTTTAGTTTGACAATATTTGGAAGGCCATATTTTTCATTCTCACTTGTTTTCAAGGTGTGGATACTCTGCAGCATTTTAGCTTATGTTCTTTTAAGGCTGTTATATTTTACTTGTATATGGTGGTTTTATTGATATCTTGCATAATTTGTATATTTCCCAAGATAAGATATCTTGGGCATGTTCTTTCCTGAAATACCATATTTTTAGTGGAGAGGGAGGAGATTTGGGTGATTCAGACAGACAGAACCAAGAATAGAAGAAATGGAGGCATTCACCAGATACTTTTCACAGTCCCTAAAAGCATTTGATGCATTAAGAAATGAACTTACCATTCCAGTCCACTGAACAATGTCATTCCATGAGAAATTTTCTGTGGGGAACTTTTCTTTTAATTGTTTTTCTACTACCTGTGGCACAATTAGGTGTGGCTCACTCATCAGTGCAGCTAAAATATCAGCTATACCACCAGATCCAGCCAAGATAAGACAAGGGACATAATTTTTCAGCCCCCTGCAAATTTGCTGTTAAAAACAAAGACAGATGGGGTCATATATGTTCAGACAAAAAGAAAACTATATAATTGTATACAGATCTACTCAGAGGTAGGCCCCATTAATTCAGTGGAATGTATATCAAGCCCAGCCAGGTAGCAGCACGGCCAGATCTGGTCAGTAACTTGGATGGGAGACTAGGAAATTGCAGAGCTGCAGGCTAGACTAGGAAGTTTAAAAAAATAATCCCAATGAAGTCAATGACAAATGATCTGTCAAGGTCAGGCCAAACATTAAATAAGTAACCTTTTTTTAAAAAAAGGGCTTGACAATGATCATCTCTGCTAGGACTCAGTACTCTGTGTTGATGCTGAGTCAAGACTGATATTATTAAGTCTACATAACATTTCCGGCACTCCATATTTAGAGAGTTACTAATGGCAGACTTTGGGGCTTGATCAACATAACCAGGCTTATTTCTTCCTCTTCTCATTATTTTATTTAACTAAATAAAGAACTGAAAAAAAAGTTCTGGTCTCTTGCTTTGGATGTTCTAACTGGACCTTACCCAGGAATTACACAACTGGATATATTTATTTCACTTTTAAGCAGCCCGTCCATGTAGGCATCTGTGTTCAGAGGTCTCTATTTCTTGCCCAGCACTAGAATATTTGTATAGTTAATCCCTTAGAATTCTTACTGAAACAAAACTGTTCATGTCTTACCTCAAGAACGTGAGGTCTTCCATTCACAAGTAAGCAGAGTACTGGGATTTCAATGCTACCTGTTCCTGAGTTAATATATTATAAAATATGTAATAAATCTCTCACAAAATTCAGAGTACATTTTACTAATTCAGCTGATGATTTGCTTCTAATCGGCCTGTACCCAATATCATCTCTACTTTATAAAATTATATCACTTTTAAGCAGCCTGTCCATGTAGGCATCATGCTACAAAATAGCAGAAGGGCTTATAAGATATCTTATAGGGTTCACACATTACTCTAAGCCATAATGGGTTTTGTTGATTTTGGCTTGGTAAGAAGATAGATAGATAGATAGATAGATAGATAGATAGATAGATAGATAGATAGACAGACAGACAGACAGACAGACAGACAGACAGACAGACAGACAGACAGACAGATATAGATCTCCAAGCATGAGCAGTGATGAGCTTTACTAAGACTCAATACCCAAGGATAACAAGCTTAGCAAAGACCAATATCATTAAGTGACTAATTCTATTTGAACACCATCTTTGGAGAGGAAATGGCATTCTATGAAATATCTAATATAAGCTTTTCCTTCCTATATGCAGCTACCAGACATGATATCTCATCCCTTACTGTGTCCTTCCTTATCAGTTTAGCTTCTTCAAATAGTTACATTTTGCATGTTTATTACTGCATTGTCTCTCTGTGTGTGTCTATGAGCATAAGTTTATGAACTTTATGAAGCAAATGAGCATGAGTCTATGATCATATGCACACACACACATTGACTGAATATTGTATTTTTCTAACCCAAACAAATCATACAGGTAGAGTATTAGCTGCCTCTATTAGATGCACTGTGATGTTCTCATGTAAAACTGTTGCATGATGGGTCTATAAAAGTAGAAAATCTGATCAGTTCCAGAGCCAGATGCCTATACAACTTGTTCAACACTCACAGTCATCATCAGTGCAAATTTTTACAGATAATATTATACATTTAATATTAACTTCTTCTGATTGACTATTGCCTGGATCCTCCTTGGATAGATTTATTTACTTTGTACAAGATGGTGACACCACTGCCACTATATTTTATCTATGCAGCCACCAATTCTTTTTGTCTTTTTTTTTTGGGGGGGGGGGCTAGTAAAGTATTATGAGTTACTATTTCATGCCAAAGTAGGGAATATTAACCTATTTTTGTGGAAATTATTAGAATTTGATTGATTTCTCCCCTCTTATATTTTTCTACTGTATATTTAATCTTAATAACAAGCATTTAATCTTAGACAATTATTATAAATATTCACAGGGTTAAGTCCATATTTAACACCATATTTAGGATAAATTCAAGAGAGCAAGCGTGGTGTAGTAGTTAAGCTGCTGGACTAGGAGTAAGGAGACCCAAGTTGTAAACCTCCCATAGCAATGGTAGTCACCTGGGTGACCTTGGGCCAGTTATTTCACCTCATCCCAAATCAGTGTCAGGCTCTGAAATAAGCTGGTTGATAAACAAACCCCCTAATCACATTATGCACTGATATGTTTTGCTGTAAGAATTTGGTGAGGACAGTGCAAAACGAGTGGACCCTGCAAGCCTATGGGATAAATGCTAAGAAAAACAGCAACAGCAGCAACTTAGAATAGATCCATGAAATTTACCAAATTTATATTATCTATGAGTTGGTCTCATTGATCTCAGTGATTCTATTCTAAGCAAAGTAAGTCTGGCCTTGTCCTATCATTGAGCAAAACACCCCCCTGAAAAATGTCAGAAACCCAAATAGTGGCCGAAGAGCAAATAAGGCCCTTGCTTGCTTGCTTTTTTGTCTTACCTTCGTAGCCAGTATGCTGTTCTGAAATATATTTCTCCAAGGTTAGCCGTAGCTTTGTTGTGCCATCTGGCTCATTCTCTTCCACCAAAATGAAATGGGAATGATGGTTGTCAAGGGAGTACAAAGGCCCTTGGACATTATTATCAGTTTTGTAGCTTATGAGAATGTCATTCTATGAAAAAGAAGATGTTACTTCTCACACAAAAGTAAGTCGTTCTTCTGTCCCATGTCTGGTTAATATGATTAAATCATACATTGCATGTAATCATTTCTATCAAATGAAATCCTTTTTAGCAAGATTCCACAACACTACATGTTCTTAGGCATCCTCTATGCATATCTTTTCCATACTTTTACCAATGAAAAAAGGGTAAAAAGGTAAAGGTTCCCCCGGCACATTTGTGCAGTCATGTCCGACTCTAGGGGGCGGTGCTCATCTCCATTTCTTAGCTGAAGAGCCAGTGCTGTCCGAAGACGCTTCCGCGGTCATGTGGCCGGCATGATGCACGTGGAACGCTGTTACCTTCCCACCGAAGTGGTACCTATTAATCTACTTGCATTTGCATGCTTTCGAATTGCTAGGTTGGCAAGAGCTGGGGCGAGTGCGGGAGCTCACTCCATCATGCGGGACTAGGGATTCGAACCTCCGAACTTGCAACCTTCTGACCGACAAGCCTGGCGTCTTACCCGCTGAGCCACCACGCCCTTTTTAAAAAAGGGTACCTTGACATTATCCAGAAGATCTCTGTGCTGAATTTTCTCCAGGGAAGTTATTCCTATTGCAACTACTTTCACTGTAGATGAAGTGCTTGTCAAATGATCTTGGACTGCTTGCCCGATGTGTTTCGTTACTCCAACGTGCAGGCCACTCGTAAAGATCCAGGCACCTGAAATTATTTATTTTTCAACCATGATATTAGATAATCTTAAGAACTAGTGATATGTAGCATTACCTAATCCAGTTCAGGGATTAAATCTGGAGCTTGGTGAAGAGCTTCTTCTAATATGGATCACTCTAGAGCAGTGTTTCTCAACCTTGGCAACTTTAAGACATGTGGACTTCAACTCCCAGAATTCACCAGCCAGCAAACTCTGGGAGTTGAAGTCCACATGTCTTAAAGTTGCCAAGGTTGAGAAACACTGCTCTAAAGATAGCCCAGTTTAATTCAAACCAAAATAAGATTCAGGAAAACTACTCTATTCCCCCATAGTTTATCACAGGAAAAACACAAGTGGTTATGTAGTAAAAGGGGAGAAAATGCTCCCAGGGGTACAGATGAGAGAGGTAATCAATCAAAATTAAATTTTCCAACTTAGCTAAGAAGCAGAGACGAGCAAAGCCTGGGAAACTCAAGCTCTGAGCTATCAACCAGGAGCAGAAAGTTTCCCCCTTACTCTTAGGTGATCTTTTAAAAAGGGAGGGGCAACTCCATTTTGCATTTCTTGTCTTCCCTTCCATCACAGATAGATGGCATCACTCCCAGTCTGGCTCCTGCTAGGTACAAAACACACCCCAGTCTGGAGAGGAATTGAGAATCAGAAGGAAATAGCCATCCAGAGAATGTGGAGCTAGATGAGAATTAGGATTTTTTTTTAAAAAAAATCACGGATTGATCTGAGCTGCTTGTTTCTAGGTATCCTACTTTGTTCTTTAGGGAATGTGTGTGTTTGTGTTCATGCCTAGAAGATTAGGCTGCAGGACTCGTGATCATTTTCCTTTTTTCCTTTCTCCCTTGTCTTCAATTCTCAATTAGCTCCTTTACTTTACGATACATAACAAACAATTTGAATCTTCTTCTGAGAAGAATTTAGCCCATTTCACATCAGCTGGTTACAGAAGGGCAAGAAGAGTAAGAGGAAATCCCATTTTGCTCCTCCAGAATAAAGATGCAGAGAGGAGTTTTCTCTGTAAAGAGTGATAGTGGCAGCAGCAACAAGTCACACCCACACATCAAAGATTGTGGGAGGTTGCCATAACAGACAATGGTTTAGGGAAGCCCATTTGACAGAGCCACAGGGACTGACCCACCATATCCCCTGTGTGTGTGCATGTACAAATACCCACTTCATTACAGGCTACACACCTTTTTTTCCAGCAGAGAATGAACTCTGCAGTTAAACTAATGTTGGGATAAAGAGTACCAAATTTCATTGGAAAGAGTGCACAGGTCTTTGAACTAAGCTCCTTTATTTTTTTGAGTACCTGTAAATGTGATGCTGAGAAAGAATATGATGAAATATATTGCAATAGTAGCTCCTATGCTAGGTAACAACTTTGTCAAGTTTCAGATAGATATCATCTTGTATAAAAAAGAAGAGATGTGCATGAGAAATGAAGATGTTCCTTCCTGAACGTAGCAAAGCTGACTGTTGGGGGCTGCAGTACAGATATAAGGGACCCTTGGATCCCATGTTCTTTTTTTTTTTCTATTAACACACAAAACTTGATTAGGGCTTTGCTATTGAAATAATCCCATTTCTAATAGGTCTAAGCCTTCTCAGAAGCTTGGTAAATTTTATTTATTTATTTAATTTATTTATTACATTTATATCCCGCCCATCTCCCCCACAAGGAGGGACCCTGGGCGGTTAATTGAATCAACAAGAGCTGAAAGGTTTGAAGATTCCCAGTCTATTTTAATATGTAAAGTATTTAGGAAATCTGGCCCTTTAGAGTCCTGTTGAACAGGGTCATTAAAAGCAATGCTCTTCTTTCAGGAACAGAACGAACCTGTGCTTTGGGCAGCCTTAACCAATCCTTTTCTCAATGTATCACGTAACCAAGGTTTCATCTGAAAGTGTTCTTCTTCTCCAACAAAAGAGACAATCAGATGGGGAGCAGGAAGGTTCCACTTGCTACTCATGATGTCAAATATAACTCCAGGATGGATGGTACATGGAACCTTAAGAAACTATATGCAAGAAAAGGACATCCAGACAAAAGACATGAAGAAACAATAGGATTGTAGAAACCACAAGCCAGCTTCTGTCTCACGTGTCAGTGTAACTAGTAGATTGTGGGCATTTTTTAAGGGATTAGCTCTAATATTTTGTCAAAGTGACTGTGAGACTGAGAAAGAACACAAAGGACTATTCTAAAGAAGAAGGACATGGGAGCAAGAGTGCTGGGTAACAGCCTCATGCATTATCTACCCTTTTGGAAAACTAGGGCAAACTCTATGGAGACTAGCTTTAGCACTCTGGTGCCTTCCGATATATTGTCTTTCAGCTCCCAGAATTCCCAAACTGCGAGGCCAAAGTCTGAGATCA
Source organism: Charina bottae (assembly GCA_023362775.1). Lineage (NCBI taxonomy): Eukaryota > Metazoa > Chordata > Lepidosauria > Squamata > Charinaidae > Charina > Charina bottae. Next base: position 186,989,265 of record JALMGJ010000001.1, on the reverse strand, counting down.
CACTGGCTGGGAATTCCAGGAGTTGATCTAACACATGCCAAATCAAACACCAGATTGGAGAAGGCATCTGTAGACATCAAGTAGCTGTTTTGCAATTCCATATTATTTTTCATAAGTCTCCCAATAGATCCATCATGTAAGAAAATAATTTCCTGCAAAGTGATTTGGTATTCCCTTCCCTTTCTTTTGTGGGATCACTACTGGATCTCAGTCTCTTCCATGAATAAGAGAACCCTGAATGAGCCTAAATCATGAGCATTGACACAAATAACTGTTTAAGAGCTCTTTTAGAAAGATTCAATCAGTCACAATATAAAATAGCAATAATATTCCAGTGGATATTGATCATGCTGAGAGGTTTTGTGGTACCTTTCCCCATTTCTTTCCAGTAGCCAAGAAGTCAATTTCTCCAGTACAATATGGTAATTCCCTTCTACTTTCTTTTTCTTCATTATTGTACAGTTTATTCTGTGTATTCTCCTTCAAGAGTGCTTCAGAAACATTGTTCTGACTCGATTGTCTGAAAGAATTGGATTCAGAAAATCAATGACTTGAACTACTCAACTTTATACCTGTAATACAACTTTTCCAATGGTAATTTTTTTAAATGAATGCAATTGTAGGAACAATAACAACAGCTTGCAAGGTTTCTAGATTATTGATTCAAGCTTGCATACAATAGCATAAACATGCTTAGTGTAAAATTGAGTTAGGCTGAAATTTGGCAAAACTAAATGATACTGATCTCCAGCAAAGGAGATCGTTACCTTGTCGTGGTGCTGGAGCTTGAGCACCTCAATGAAACCATGAGCTAAACCGTGAAGGGACACCCAAGACGGGAAGGTCGTGGCAGAGAGGTCAGACTAAATATGATCCCTGGGGAAGGTAATGGCAACCCACCCCAGTATTCTTGCCGTGAAAACTAAATGGATCAGTACAACCAGAGATATGTCGGTATACCATCGGAAGATGGGACTCCCAGGTCGGAAGATGGTCAAAATGCTACTGGGGAGGAAGAGAGGATACGTTCAACTAGCCCCAGTTGTGATGACGCAGCTAGCTCAAAGCCAAAAGGATGGCTAGCGGCCGACGGTGCTGGTGGTGAACGACGAATCCGATGTTCTAAAGATCAACACACCATAGGAACCTGGAATGTAAGATCTATGAGCCAGGGCAAATTGGATGTGGTTATTGGTGAGATGTCAAGATAAAATATAGACGTTTTGGGTGTCAATGAACAACTGAAATGGACTAGAATGGGCCACTTCACATCAGATGACCACCAGATCTACTACTGTGGACAATAGGACCACAGAAGAAATGGAGTAGCCTTCATAATTAATAATAAAGTGGCTAAAGCAGTGCTTGGATACAATCCTAAAAATGATAGAATGATCTCAATTTGAATTCAGGGTAAGCCATTTAACATCACAGTGATCCAAATATACGCCCCAACCACAGATGCTGAAGAAGCAGATCAGTTCTATGAGGATCTGCAGCACCTACTGGATAATACACCAAAAAGAGATGTTATTTTCATTACAGGAGACTGGAATGCTAAGGTGGGTAGTCAGACGACACCTGGAATTACAGGCAAGCATGGTCTGGGAGAACAAAATGAAGCGGGACATAGGCTGATAGAATTTTGCCAAGACAACTCACTGTGCATAACAAACACTCTCTTCCAACAACCTAAAAGACGACTTTATACATGGACTTCACCAGATGGTCGACACCAAAATCAGATTGACTACATCCTTGGCAGCCAAAGGTGGCGGACATCTATACAGTCAGTAAAAACAAGACCTGGAGCTGACTGTAGTTCAGATCACGAACTTCTTATTGTAAAATTTAGAATCAGACTAAAGAGAATAGGGAAGACCCACAGATCAGTTAGATATGAGCTCACTAATATTCCTAAGGAATATGCAGTGGAGGTGAAGAATAGATTTAAGGGACTAGATTTAGTAGATAGGGTCCCAGAAGAACTATGGACAGAAGTTTGCAACATTGTTCAGGAGGCGGCAACAAAAAACGTCCCAAAGAAAAAGAAAACCAAGAAGGCAAGATGGCTGTCTGCTGAGACACTGGAAGTAGCCCAAGAAAGAAGGAAAGCAAAAGGCAACAGTGATAGGGGGAGATATGCCCAATTAAATGCAAAATTCCAGAGGTTAGCCAGAAGAGATAAGGAATTATTTTTAAACAAGCAATGTGCGGAAGTGGAAGAAGACAATAGAATAGGAAGGACAAGAGACCTCTTCCAGAAAATTAGAAACATCGGAGGTAAATTCCAGGCAAAAATGGGTATGATCAAAAACAAAGATGGTAAGGACCTAACAGAAGCAGAAGAGATCAAGAAAAGGTGGCAAGAATATACGGAAGATCTGTATAGGAAGGATAATAATATTGGAGATAGCTTTGATGGTGTGGTCAGTGAGTTAGAGCCAGACATCCTGAAGACTGAGGTTGAATGGGCCTTAAGAAGCATTGCTAATAACAAGGCAGCAGGAGACAACGGTATCCCAGCTGAACTGTTTAAAATCTTGCAAGATGATGCTGTCAAGGTGATGCATGCCATATGCCAGCAAATTTGGAAAACACAAGAATGGCCATCAGATTGGAAAAAATCAACTTATATCCCCATACCAAAAAAGGGAAGCACTAAAGAATGTTCAAACTATCGAACAGTGGCACTTATTTCACATGCCAGTAAGGTAATGCTCAAGATCTTGCAAGGTAGACTCCAGCAATTCATGGAGCGAGAATTGCCGGATGTACAACCTGGGTTTAGAAAAGGCAGAGGAACTAGAGACCAAATTGCCAATATCCGCTGGATAATGGAGAAAGCCAGGGAGTTTCAGAAAAACATCTATTTTTGTTTTATTGACTATTCTAAAGCCTTTGACTGTGTGGATCATAACAAATTGTGGCAAGTTCTTGGTGGTATGGGGATACCAAGTCATCTTGTCTGCCTCCTGAGGAATCTGTATAACGACCAAGTAGCAACGGTAAGAACAGAGCACGGAACAACGGACTGGTTTAAGATTGGGAAAGGAGTACGGCAGGGCTGTATACTCTCACCCTACCTATTCAACCTGTACGCAGAACACATTATGCGACGTGCTGGGCTTGAGGAATCCAAGGCTGGACTTAAAATCGCTGGAAGAAACATTAACAATCTCAGATATGCAGATGATACCACTTTGATGGCTGAAAGCGAGGAGGAGTTGAGGAGCCTTATGACGAAGGTGAAAGAAGAAAGTGCAAAAGCTGGGTTGCAGTTAAACCTCAAAAAAACCAAGATTATGGCAACCAGCTTGATTGATAACTGGCAAATAGAGGGAGAAAAAGTGGAGGCAGTGACAGACTTTGTATTTCTAGGCGCAAAGATTACTGCAGATGCTGACTGCAGCCAGGAAATCAGAAGACGTCTACTTCTTGGGAGGAGAGCAATGGCTAATCTTGATAAAATAGTTAAGAGCAGAGACATCACACTGACAACAAAGGTCCGCATAGTTAAAGCAATGGTATTCCCTGTAGTAACCTATGGCTGTGAGAGCTGGACCATAAGGAAGGCTGAGCGAAGGAAGATAGATGCTTTTGAACTGTGGTGTTGGAGGAAAATTCTGAGAGTGCCTTGGACTGCAAGAAGATCAAACCAGTCCATACTCCAGGAAATAAAGCCAGACTGCTCACTTGAGGGAATGATATTAAAGGCAAAACTGAAGTACTTTGGCCACATAATGAGAGGACAGGATACCCTGGAGAAGAAGCTAATGCTAGGGAAAGTGGAAGGCAAAAGGAAGAGGGGCCGACCAAGGGCAAGATGGATGGATGATATTCTGGAGGTGACACTCAACCATGGGGGAGCTGGGGATGGTGACGGCCGACAGGAAGCTCTGGCGTGGGCTGGTCCATGAAGTCATGAAGAGTTGGAAGCGACTGAACGAATAAACAACAACAACAAATGATACTGACTTTATCACAAGTAGAGAATGCTGCATGTGGCACAAATATGACTAAGGCTAGTAACCTAGTCTACTTTCTACTTCTCTTACCAAACATTAGGTGAAATTCTCAGTTAATCAAAGCCATGATAGGCTGTAGAGGTCAGTAGCTATTGGCCCATCTGGTGACAACCATAGTGTACAGAATATTGCAACTTGAAAAATAAGAGGGGTAAATGAAGTTAAAGTGGCTGCGTATGAGATTTGTGTCTGGCTATTTGTTACGTGAGAGCTAGAGAAAAATAAAAATAAGTTGAATATAATGGATATGGGGTACATTAAAATGTGCATGGTAACACAAGAAGAGATAGAGTTAAGAATGAATGGGCATTGAATAAATGTAATCATGATCTTTATTATAGTCATTGAACTGTCCAAAACAAGTACATAACAAAACCAAAGAAACATCATCACAAAAAAACTAGCAGTGTGAACCAAATACAGCTCTGGGCCTAATGAGGTCATCAGTAAACTAGTTCTTGAAATAGCTTTTGGCAGACACTATAAGCCACAGCACAGAATTTGATCATATTACGTATCACAGCTGAATCTGTATCTGCCAAAAGAAAAACTACCTGGTCTTGGTCAGAAATCAAGTAATGCAATTGGCAGGAATACCTAAACCGAATGAAGAATATGAGTCTGAGACTCAACTTCTCCTGTGCCACAAGAGGTATGAATGAATGATTAAATAACAAAACAAAGATACACAGGAAGTTTAAATGGATTGAGTGGGAGAAGAAGACAGAGAAAGTCATAGCTGGATGGATTTGATAAGATCCTCAGAAAGAAAGAGGTGAGAATTTTAAAGAACAAAAGACAAAAAATGAAGCCATGTGTGGAAGTGGTAGGTGGAAAGAAGGGTGCGATGCAAGGATAGAAAGGTACGACAATGTCAGATTTCTTATTGGGTTATATGAAATTGGAAATTGGGTTTCTCTACAAAGCAAAACTGTCTTGGCAAATTGCATCTTTTACAAAGCAAAGCATTCTCATGATGATGTGAATGCCAGGTGGCTGGATAACAGAGAAGCCTTGGCTTTGTTTACATCTTCATTAGATATGAAGCTAGAAGGTACCATTGTTATGGCTAGCAATGGATCTTCCCATGAAGGCGAAGCCTCCTGATCTCCTTCTGTGGGAAGCCTTGCCCAAGCCCCCCCTGAGCAAGGAGGAGGGGGGGGAACTCAGTGCGTAGATGCAGCAGGTCATGCTGTGTGCTTTGAGGCCTAGTGTGTGTGTCACAGCTAACGTCCAGCCAATCAGAATGCTAGAAGAACTGAATATACAACCATGCAAAATGGTGTTCTGTCTTCTTGATTTCTAGTGTCTTTTAGCTATGTAGTTCTTCACGTGTTCACTTCCCGTGGACTGGGCAGAGTGAGCTATGCCTGGCTTTGGGTATAGGCCATGGCAGGAACTCTGGCCCTGGGATCAATACATGGAACTCTGCTTATAAGTTCTAGTTTTGTTTTTCCTTTTACAATGATGTATCCTGTATATTCATCTTTTTCATGTTTGCGATAATGTGATTGTATCTGCATTATTGCCTTATGCTAAACAGTAAACACTGTTGGCCCTAACAAGCTGCATTCTTGTCTGTTTATTCTCAAGCCTCGGTTTTTCCCCTTTAAGCCAGCATATATCCCATCAGACAAGTGAATTGTGCTAGTGTAAACTAGATTTAGCTTTCCTTTCCCCCCTCTTCTACTCCACTTTAATTTGTTTCGTCCAGTACCTTACAGCCTTTTTCTGTATTTTGCATAGTGTTCCTGAAAGGGAATGGCAAGATAGACAATGTATGTATGTATGTGTTCATGTGTGTAGAACAGGGCTTTCCAAAGTTTTCCCGCGGCGACACACCAACTGCTGTTGGTGTGTCGCCGCGGGAAAACCCGGAAGTGGCGCCATTGCGGCAGCACGCAAAAAACTGGAAGCGCTGCTGCCGCTTTCAGTTTTTGCGCGCCGCCGTTGGTGTGTCACCACAGGAAAACCCAGAAGCGCTGATGATGATCAGCGCTTCCGGGTTGTGTGGCGACACACCAGACTGTGTGTGGTGACACACTTTTGTGTCGCGACACACAGTTTGGAAAACTCTGGTGTAGAACTATAAGTGTGTTCCTTTTTTATTGTATTCTCTCAGATCATCACAAAAAAACTTACACTTTATTCCTCAAGACAAACTGTTCATTTGAGATGCTTTCTCTCCTTTTAAAGGTTTGGAAAACAAATGTCTGGGGAAAATGGAAAAGAGAAAAATCAAGTTATAGCAGCATAAAATATTCTGGCAATTATTATTCCACAGTATCAAAAAGTATCTGGCTACCAGGGAAATAAACACCTGTAACAGAGTAAATTCCCTCTCCATGCAGTAAATTCTCCCTTCGTGTAGGCTCTCAAGCATTTCCCCCACCCCAAAAAAAGGTTGGAGATCCATTGTATATGCTGCAGTGGTCCCCAACCTTTCTGGCACCAGGGACCGGTTGTGGAAGAAAATTTTTACACGGACCTGGAGGGGGGGGGCAGGGTTTGCAGGCAGGAGCCAATCGCATGCACCGGGGGGCAGGGTTTGCAGGCGGAAGCCAATTGCGCGCACCAGGGGTGGGGTAATCGTGTGCACCGGGGGGAGAGGTTTGCAGGAGGAAGCCCCGCGGCCCACTTCCTAACAGGCCACAGCCCACTAGTGGGCTGCGGCCTACAGGTTGGGGACCCCTGGTATATAGCACATCTTCAGCAAAGGTTAAAAGGTAAAGGTAAAGGTTTTCCCCGCACATTTGTGCAGTCGTGTCCGACTCTAGGGGCCGGTGCTCATCTCCGTTTGTTAGCTGAAGAGCCAGCGTTGTCCGAAGACGCTTCCGAGGTCATGTGGCCAGCATGACGCATGCGGAACGCTGTTACCTACCCACCGAAGTGGTACCTATTCATCTACTTGCATTTGCATGCTTTCGAATTGCTAGGTTGGCAAGAGCTGGGGCGAGTGCGGGAGCTCACTCCGTCACGCGGGGCTAGGGATTCGAAACTCCGAACTTGCGATCTTCCAATCGACAAGCCTGGAAATGAAGAAGTGGAGAGAGATCTATCCTATCCTATCCTATCCTATCCTATTCTATCCTATCCTATCCTATCCTATCCTATCCTATCCTATCCTATCTACACATACATACATACATACATACATACATACATACATACATACATACATACAATACATCATGTGTGGCACCCCAAATGTCACTGAACTGTATCTCCCAATATTCCACCTCATTGATCATATTGGCAAGGGTTTACCATGAGTTGTAGTTCTGCAACTTCTGGAGGGCCATTGGCTTTCTACTCCAGGCCTATGGCAGTTAAAATGCTGAATACTCCCTCCACCCTGATCTTATGTATGTGTGTGAGAGCCCAAATACAATAATAAGTTGGATCCAGGCTTAGTCATACTAAACCTAACGTAAATGCCCTGAAATCAATGGGAAGTACGCTAACACTATCTTCTTTTAAGTCCCACTGATTTCATGGCTCTGTCTTATAAATGACTGTCTGGATCCAACTCTCTGAGAAGGAAGAATGTAGCTAGGCCTACAATGTCAGCAGCTTGATCAAATGTTCAGTTACTTAAACTATTAAGAAGTGCATAAATTTTGCTCCATAAGTGTCAACTGAATATTTGATTTAACTCACAGTGTTTTGGCCTCTTCATCTCCCACTCCCCAACACCTCCTTCTTTGGACCATCCACTGTATGCTTAATGTGGATAGGAATTATAGATTTATTTTGTAAAACTGAAGATCTGAACAGAAGAGAGGAGAGGAAGCCAAACATCATGAGGGTAACTCCCGGCCATGTCGTTTTTTTAAGGAAATTGCAGAAAAATGAACCAAGAAGGCTAGGAGAGGCCAGAGAAGATGACTAATTCTTATTAAGAGGATTTATTATAAATACATATAAATAGTGTGGCCATCTATTGAGGCTCTGAAATTATAACTCTGAGGCGGTGGATTTCACTGTCTGCTGGAGAGTTTTTACATTATGCCTCTAAATTATTTATGTGTCAAATAATCTAAACACCTTAAGCTTCCAATGATTGCCTTCCAAATGAGTAAGCACCCTGGAACTTTTTACTGCTCTGAAAAGTAGGAAGGGTGGAACTATATTTTAAGGCAGAGAGATGGATAATTTTGTCTTTAGGTATATTTGAATGTGATTCGGTAGGGAAAGGTGCTGTATTGTGTTTTAATTAAAGATAAAATAGGAATAATCTGGCACTCTGCACAAATGACAGATGGCACCAAATCGTGGTGGATTTCAGTCACAAGGTTTATTTCAACACAGACTGATAGATCCGTAATTATTATTATTATTTTGGTAGAAGATTGCATACACAATTTCCCTCTCAAGGGAGAAATAAATCAGCAGTGTTCCTGATGTTTGGAACTAGATATTACACAAATAGACATTGCCAAATAACTAGTTAAACATTTCCAAAAGACATAACTAAAGTGGCACTACATGTTCTTAGTGGGCAGGTTTACAAGTTGGTCTTTGAAGGAGCTTTTTGTTGTTACTGTTCTTGTGTCACTTTTCTCTTAAACTGATGTCTGTTGAGAGGCATGCCATTATCCCTGCCTGTATTTACCCCATGATCTGACTAGGCTTTGGTGATGGCCATATGATTAAAATCAAAACGAATCACAAATGAACACAGTGAGATACAAGCCAAAATTGGGGGGAAAATGAAGCAGGATTTTCCACTAAGTCAACATGTTAACATTTACTAAGCAATGTTAATGTTAGCATGTTGACTTAAGGGGAAAGGAAAACCTCTCTCCACTGGACCTGAATCTAAATGCTGATTAAATCTGAATTACATTACATCTGAAGCAGCGTCTACAGCCCTATATAGAGTATAGACCACAATGCACAACTTGTGGTGTGTAAGTACCTACTTTCCACTCAAAGAACACAACTTTGTGTGAAAATACAGCTCACAGGAACAATCCCAATATTAACACCACTGTTTTGACTTTTCAATCAGTGTACTGCAGTATTCAAGGACAGATAGTAGATGGCAGCACAGAACAGCATTTGGTAAGATACTGATGATAAGTCTACCCATTAAATTACTGGGTTAAATTTATTTTTTTTAATTTATTTAAAATAAATAATATAATATAATAATATTAAATTACTTTCCATTTAATTTATAAAAAGTGCTGTTCCTCATGTCTGCATTCATGTTTATTTCCCCTTTCCCTGAGTCAGCAAGAAAAATATGCCAACATAAATTATACTGCCTTGATTGCTGAATCCTATTCTCCTTTAGTTAACAAGGCCAGTGAATTTTGTTGTCCTTACGGTTTTAATGCAGGATAAGTTAAAGAATGTGATTGGTGGGTTCCCATGGCTTTGTATGCCCTTCCACTAAATGTCAACAGCCAGTGGGAAAAGTATCAACTCTCTTTAAGGCAGGATGGGGCTGGGGCTGGGGTAGATAAAGCAGTGAGGTTTGACAGATGGCTATACCAGTGAGTATAGCCATCTGTCAAAACTTGCCCTGTTTTTGCATATGCTTTGTGCAAATGTGTTCAATAGTTTTAGCACTATTGGACAGGGTCTAGTGCTATTCTGGAATACTGCTAAACCCATGACAGAGTGGCTATTGCAACTGCACCCCCCCCATCACCCTGTGGATCAAACACTGGGCTTGCAGCTGATCCATATAGTCATAAAGCCAACAGCTCAGCACATCAGTTTGCCAGTCCAAGAAGCAGTTGACCAATAGGGGAGTGCAGTAAAGTGGGAGAGATCCTACTTCACTACATGGCCCCCATAGCCCCTGTTAGGTAGTATTCAGATGAGCACTAAATGTGTCTTTAAAAATAGTTCTAAAAACAGCTGACTGTAGGGGAGAGGCTGTGAGGTGCAGTGAGAGAGCTCCTTCTCACTTTACCTTGGTACCACTGCTGTGAGTTGTTTCTAGAACTATTTTCTTACATATGTTTAGCTCTCTTCTAAAAGAACACTAAACCCATATTTAGTATATCCCAATACATGACAGGTGCTGTGGGGTCACCCCTGCTTCTTACACCACTCCAACAGAACTTGTGAGCCGCTTCTAATACTGACTAACAGGCACTAACCACAGGGAACTGATTCTTCTTGCCAGGTCTCCTATCTCATGTTCAGCTCTATGAGATCAGAGACTTGATAGAGATTTGTCTCCCCACCCTTGTGTTGACACTCTACCCAGCCCTCGCAGCCTTGGGATCAGCTGTCAAGATGCCAAGAGAGGGGAGTGAGGGATCTTCCAGGTCTTTGATCCCATAGAGGAGCTCTGTGTACCAGGAGATCTGGTAGGAAAAGAAACATCCTCCTGCTTCTTTTGCCTCTCTATGCAGCCCTGGAAGCCTTTGGATTTGCTTACATGTCTGATGGAGTGGTAGAAGTGGGAAAAGATGGCCTTTTGGTATAGGGGTATTAGTTAAGAACCAGATTGTCCCACTGCCAAAAGCAAACTGGCTCCTGGAAAACAATATACTGGAGAGAAGGCAACATGGCTTAAAGGGAACTGGGCAGATCCCAGCCCCTGACCATACAATTGTAGGAATTCTGGGATGGTAGTACCAGAACTCCACACAGCTTCTTATTAGTATATAGCAGAGTAGAAGCGTTCCCATAAACTTGCACAAGGCTTAATCAGTTCAAAATACATAATAAACACATTTCACATGTTAATGTAAAGTTACATTAAAAAAAAGAGTTTACAATTTTATTGTAACTCACAGTTCCTTAGTAGAAATGGTCCATGCATGCGAGCAAGAAGGTTCTGACCAAACCCACGTGCTTCTTTAATGTGGCCTTGCTGTATGGAAGTATGAGAAACACGTGGACAGCCATAGAAAGGCCATCCTCCCTGGTGGAGATTCAAGCAGAAAGAGGAAAGAGAAGGGAACAGGAAGCAGGAAGCAGGAAACCGGGATTCAGCCCCTCCCACACAAAGCAAGTGAGATTAGGTTACAGCAGAGGCTGCCTCCTCCTTCAAGCTTGTGTGAGATGTGCTTGGTTGAAACCCGATCTCTAACAAAAATCAACCACATAGTCAACAAGGACTTGCACACTGTTTATCAAGCAAGACTTGTGTCAGGAGAAGAGGGAAAATGCCCATTTAAAACTGGGACAGCTAAACACAAATTAAATTACCTCTATGGTGGGCTGAGAATGAGAAAACGGCCATGTCGTGATATGTCCTTTACAAATGGCTAGCCAGATGTTTTTATGCCATAGCATGTCATGGAAGATGAACCCCAAGACAGCCTAACTGCTTTATTTCCTGTTTTCTACCAGCCAAGAGATCTGTGACTTTCTGATAGGATGGAAAGAGTTTTGCCTTAAGAGCTGGAATTTCTACTACTAGAAATGGGAGGCTGTCAAAATTTGCTTATTTCTTCTTCTGTACCACTCTGTACCTGGTAAGATACAATATGAATATCTGGAAGCTCTCCTTTCCTGCTATCTAAAAATATAGTCTGAGACAGGACTGGCCACATTCTTTTCTCCCACCTTGTTTCCCTATCTTCCAACCATCATGTCTCATGAAGAGTTCTTGAAAACTGTAAAGCTTTCAAATATTTTCAAAATCTTCTGCTGGCCAAGTCTATGAATTTCAATTCCTAGAAAAAGTTATATTTCAGTTGCAGGTATGTTCTGAAAAAACTTCTTGGGTGCAGGGTTGCTGGAAATTATACTGGGATCATTAGGGCTCTCACAATCTGAAGAACTTCAAATGAGCAACCTTCGACAGGGGTGGGCGGGTGGAATTAATGATTGACTGAATGTGTGCATCATTCAAACTTTAATATACAGTAGTTAACCTTTTCTAAGTTATTAGAGGAAATGTGTGACTACTTTAAGAAATAATATGTCCAAAGAGCTTTCATCTTCACTGCATGTGTGGAATCTTGTCATGGCTGGGCTGTTTAAGAAGTAAGCTGGTAACCAAGTCAAGTGTGCAGAAAGCTGGAGATTCACAGCTAAGCCAGAAAACAAACCAAGGTTTATACATGAAGTTCAAGCAGGAGATGAGGCAGAATCCATGGTCAATCAAAAAATCAAAGCCCAGTAGTTTAACTAAGCATAGATAAACCAGGAACACAGCAGAGTTGGAATCTGATAGAAGGATGCAGCTTCCTGAAGACTTTTAAGTCTGAGCTTTCAGAGGCACATAGCTCAGTTCTCATGAGGCTCCATCCACCATCTTGGTAATGTTGACTCCCCTCCCCACATACATGGGCATCACTGAGTCAAAGAGTGGGCATTCTTCTGTCAGAGACTTCAGGCAGAGGGCTGGGGAGCCAACAGCTGAAAGCATTCTAGCTATAAATTTCCTATAAAGGATAGAGGAAGTTGGCTGAGCAGCAAGCAGCAACTTTCTGAGCCAATAGGAATGCACTGGGAGATTTTTTTCCCCCAGGATTTCTTTCCTCCACAGACCCATCTCGCTTTTGAACCTGAACTGTTTTTGGTTGATTTATCTTATCACACCAGATGTGGTTCTCTTCTGTTTTCAGAGACTTATCTTTCTGATGGATGGATAAAGTTCTTAGCTCTTTTCCATAATTACATTCCAACATTCAGGTGGATAGAAAAGAATAAGAAGGCTGTATACAATTGAAGTAAAAAAAATATAAAACCCCAGCCATCCCACACTCCACCAAAAAATCATGATCTGCAGTGACTGCTACATTCTGCCTGCTGTGGCCTTTGACCCCTGAAAGCCATTAAGTGTGTCCCTCTGATCATAACAAGGTTGCTCTGTCACAATCAACCAAGCCTTGACAATCAACTTTAGCTTAGCGCGGTGTCAATGTTTCTATAGAAAACCATCTTTTACTGTAAGCGCTAGTATGGACAAGGAATCAGATTTCAGTGGTTTTCCTCCATTTTAAAAACAAAGCGGATGAAGCTGCCCGAACAAGGCTTGTCATCTTAATGCACACAGTCTTTCTTCTTCATGCAAAAGAGGTATGGTATTTGTATATACTTCCTCTTCAGGCTTGCATATGAAATACAGTTTATCTCCGTAGCAATCCAGGTTTGTTGTATTAATCTCCCTCTTCCCAGTTTTTACATTCATTTTTCAAACATCCTCAGTGAATGTATTTTATAGAAGTACAGGCAAAATTCTTGCTATTGGTATTATTCAAGGTGACATTAGTTAGGCCCTACAGTACAGGTGGTTTTTTTTTTAGGTTGAATTAGTCAAAAGAGTCAATGTGTGTTTTAAGAAAAGTCTTCCCTGCAGATCTTAATGCACAGTTAAAATGTTATAAGGAAAGGTATTCTTTCATGTACTTTGGGTCCCAGGTTCTAATTGGCTTTAAAACTAAGAACCAGCCTACTGAATTGGGCCCACAGGCACATGCATAAGTAGGACAAGTCCTTTTATTTCAATACAGTGCAATACTATTTAGAAGCAGTCATTGTTGTGAAACTAGCCAAGATTGTAAAGAGTTCTGTGAACCGCTGAACCTCCCTGGATGTACAATGGCAAAGCAGTTCTTCTGGAGGAAATGCAGCTGTGTGCTTGTTACCAGTAAGACTCTCGCCCTAAAGTTGAGTGTCCCTTGAATTGAGCCTGACTTGTAGTGACTTGATGGACATGTTCTCTGGGCGACCATATGGATGTATTTTGCCACTCTGATTAGCTTTTCTAAGGCATTATCACAAACTCTTCAGTAACTGAACTTCAGAGGAAAGGAACACAGCAGCGTGGGAATGCTCACAAAAGCACAACCTCTGCGTGCTCAAAGCAAATATCAACTCATCAGAAAGAAAAGCCTGATCCAAGATCCAGTAAGAGAAGAATGGAGTGCTGCTGAGAAGAGCAAGGAGGAAAATGAGAGAAGGAACTTGAATAAGACCAAATGTGGAAGAATTTAAAAACTCAGAAAGAGTGCCTGATAACTGATAAACAGGGCTGAGAAGAAAAACTATATGCAGGTGAAATCCTGAAGGGAAGAGTGATAGAGGAAAGGTAGTTCTGGGAAATAAAAGAGAAAGGGAAGGAGAAAGGTAAAATCCCCAAACCCAGCATGTTTGTGTAAGACAGTAATTTTCACTGAGTACATAAAGGTTGGATGTCTAGTTCTGTATTCTGTAATTGTCCAACTTCTACCTCCCCTTTATTTTCAATTTCCTTACTCTTGTAGACATTTAGTCAGGTGACCCACACTTCCACACACTTCTTCTATGCTCTACAGTTCAGGACAAGAAGAGCACCTAAGCAAATTGTTGTGCTAAAACAACAATAGTCAAATATCTACCTTTTGTATACAGTGTTGAGTTGCTGCTCTGAGAAATGAAGAGGCCAAGTGGGTTTACAGTATTTGCATTTGGATATTTATACTGCACACCTAGGTGTACGAAACGAACACAAAATGTTCAAAGAAACAATAATGCCCACGCCTTTCCCAAGTACTCAATGAAATGGATGCCAAGGCCAGTGGGGGCTGGTTTGGTCCTGGTCCTTGTTGTCCTCATTTCTTCAGGAGCAGCAGAAAACCTTCTGCTTGCCCAACTCCACTGAGGGACCTCAGCCAAGCTGTTGATGACCCAGTGACTGCTTGCAGAATCCCAAGTGAGAATGAACAGTCACCTCCCAGGATCCAGAGTACAGGGCTCATGAACAAGGGCAAAGGAATGCTGTAAACATTAGTTTGGAAAATAGCAGCTCTTCACATGGAGCTTTTGAGAAGAGATGGGAGGATGGAGATCGGGCTTGTTGCTTGCACTGGAATGCCAGAGGAATTCCTATTTCAGTTAGGGTTTAGGAGCTAACTGGCACTGGCCTCCCATTCTGCCAGCTGAAACCAAACAATTCGAGACATATTAATTCCTTCATGGGCAACTAATGAGGCACAGGATTGTTCAGGCTCAGCTCTGAAAAGGGCAATATCCAAGGCTAGTTTCATTTTTCACCTAACTTGGATATTTATTAGAAAGTGGGAAAAGTTTGAAAAAGTATTGAAAAAACAAGGTTGGCTGCATTTAAAATCCCATATTCACTAACTGGAAATTAGTTTTATATCCTGTGCCCAGAACAAGTTGAAGGAGTCATTCTATAATACTTCTCTGTTACTCTAGTAAAGAGAGCTAGCTGGTTTCAACCCACATGAACTTGTGGTACTAATTTTTAATAGCCAGTCCATTCAAAATGGAAGTTTCTTTCTCTGAACCAGCTGAAGGCCAGCCCTTGTGTATTGATTGCTACTATTAAGCTAAATATACGCAGTGCACTACAAGCCTCTACAGTATTTGTGAGAACTAAATAAAATGAGGAAGCCTTGGGATGTGTTAGGGTAGTATTATCATTTAAAGCAGGATGTGAAAAGTTAGGTCTCTCCCCAACTCCAGCTGGAAATTAAATGAAAATAACAAGGTATCTCACATAAAGAGATATAACAAAATTGGTTTTATTATTATTTTTTATTACTTACTATCTGCATGATCGTTACTGCCAAATGGCCTATTTCAAAATTATAATAAGTAAATCACATAAAGACTGATTGAGGTCATGGTTGGGTCTGGCATAGGTTGAGTCATGTCCTTACACGTAGGCGGTGTTAGTTGCTCTGTTTTCCAGTTGATGCCAGCTTGTTAGACTAGTTTGCAACAGTTAGTAAGTTATTATATTTTAGTAATATGGCACAATTACATTGCCCCATAGTGGTTGAGGTTATTTGTGTTTGCTTTCCATTCATTTGCATTGATTTCCGATAAAATGAACTTTAAGTATCCAGGACAATATAAATTACTGTTAACCCACTTTTTAAAATAACCTGATTACCTAAATTGTTTGCAGGTTCTTCTGTTAATGTGTGTGTGTGTGTGTGTGTGTGTGTATACACACCCACAAACACAAACAAACAAATAGGAAGGGATTTTTAATAGACTTTTTTTTCTAATTTATTTATTTATTTATTTATTTAATTTCTATGACCGCCCATCTCCCCCCATGGGGAACTCTGGGCGGTTCACAATAAATGCTTGTTTTTATGTCTTGTATAATCAGATAATGCTACCTCAATATTAAAAATTGGAAACATTTAAATCTGAGTACTTTCTGGAAGTATTCCAAACCATTTTGAAGGCTTTTAGTTTAAACTGTATCTCATACTTCACTACCCATATCTCTTCATTTTCCAGCCACTGTTCCAACATCAGTTTTTAATGTAGCTTATTAAAACATTAATATCTTATCTATCTGGTAGAAATGCATTACTCAGAATGTTGCATGGCATTTAAACATTACAGTTTCATCAAAATTACAATGTAAATAGAACAATCCATTAAGAATTCTGGGTTAGCCGTTACCAAACAAGCAAAAAATATTATCTGCTAATTATCTTACTTTCTCCATGATATATTAGTTTCAGCACCATTGGCCTAAACCTTTTGTGTTTTTGGAATTGTTCCTTGATACCAGGAAATGTCAAAAGAGGAACGAACTGGGAGAATATGCCTGTATTCACATAATATGCTAAGTCGCTGGGCATGGTTAACATGAGTAAACATGCTGCCATTTTATCCTTTGTCCTATATAAATTTTTAATCATAATCTGTGGCTTTTCCAAGCCTGTTGTCCAAACCTGAGAGATTACTATTTCTGGTTAGCATGGACCATTTTTCCCCCAGCTAAACTGGTCATTAAGGTGATTCATGGTAGCAGGTTTGGAAATTGCAATCTCAACAGCATGTCACAAAGCCTCCTTCTTTAAAAATAAGATATAAATGCTTACAAAAATATTCAGTGCTGAATAGATTTAGTTGTTGCCTCTTCAATAAATGTTCATTAATTTTAACATAGTTGACTGTTGTAGTCAACTCTAGTTGACTGTTGCCCACAAAGTGTAAACAGATCGTATTGCTAAATGCAGTACAGTTAACATCCAAAATAAGTATCCAAAATGTAGATATGATTAACCATCCATCATGAGGTCATGGGGCTCAGTTTTTTTTTTTAATAATAATAATAATAATAATTATTATTATTATTATTATTATTATTATTATTATGGAGTGCTGTTTTAAAGAGTTGCAAACAGGTGCTTCATGCAAGGCAAAGGATCTTTTTTAGAATTCAATTCAAAGTGCTGCAGAACCATATGAGATAGTAGTCTCAAATCCAGATGCATCAACTGAGTATCCAAAGCAATGGAGAAAAATAACCCAAGCATCAGAAATTAACACATTTATTTTAGAAAAGCATTTGTGGTGATACATGAACGGACATTAGGTAACTGGCCACATTCACATAGGTCATGTATCATTACAGTGTAATGTCTATGAAGCCAGCCACTTTCATAATATAAAAATTATTATGCTTAAAGTGTTATCCCAAAGGTTGGATATATTCTATGTCTACTACCTTTTATTAGTTGTGAGTGACACATTCACATTAAATATTGCTACATTTTGTGTAGCAAGGTGCAGCAATTGATTGATTGATTGAATATGTGCCATCAAGTCGTTGTAGACTCTTAGCAACCACATAGATAAGAGTAGCAATAGCTAGAGATTTTATAATCAGCTGAAGAAGGGATAAATATGAAGATAGGCTGGTAAATTCATTGAAATTGTTAAAATGATGAGTTTATCATCTGTATTTGTTTTTATACTTCTGCCCAGTGGTTAAAGGAACCAAGTAAACAAGTAAACAAACAAACAAATAACATCTCCATCATTTTGGAAAATCACAGGGAAATCATATCTATGTATTCTTAGGTATAAGGCCTATTAAGTTAAATGGGCATTACTCCCAGGTATGCAGGTATAAATTACAGTCCCATGAAATTGTATGCCTAAGAAACAGCCACATCTGTGGGGTCTTGCTACTTTTATTATAACGGTGAAAGCAGAGTCATGGCATCACATTGCAAGCTAGGCACCTTCTGGGTATGCATGCAATGTTGTGATGCATATAGAAAAAAGATAGAACGTGTCCTGTGACCTACAAGGCTGCTTTAGTCAGTCCTTGCCCCCTCCCCACAAAAGGCTGCTGCTAAAAAAAAGATCTAATTAAATTCTGTATATTTAAAAATAGAGAGCCAGTTTGGTGTAGTGGTTAAGGCATCAGGCTAGAAACCAGGAGACCGTGAGTTCTAGTCCCGCCTTAGGCAGAAAGACAGCTGGGTGACCTTGGGCCAGTCACTCTCTCTCAGCCCTAGAAAGGAGGCAATGGCAAACTGCTTCTGAAAAAAAATCTTGGCAAGGAAACTGCAGGGACTCAAGCAGGCACTCGCCTGGAGTCAACACTGTCTTGAAGGCACAATAAATACATAAATAAATAAAAATGGTAATGGCCTTACCTGTTGGCAATTCTTTTCAGTAGCCATGATTTGCAATGCTGTAGCTGCACAGGGTAACTAAAGCATAATTGCCTTTTCTTTTTATAATATGAAAAGAGCTGCTCCTGCTTTACTCAGATTTGCTTTGCTTCTGATTCTTGGGGCAGGGATAGTGGTAGAAACGGCCAGCATCTGTCCCTGTGGGAAAAGAATCTAATCAAATAACTGGTTTCAAGGTGGGGAGAGAACCAGTCAAATAAATGAACATGCAAAAAGTAGGCAAATTTTTCTTTCTTGTAACCAAAGCACTTACAGGGCAAACAACTATCAAAAGCAGTTTCACTGCCATTATCAAAAGCAGTTGAACGGCTACCGTTTTGAAGAGCAATAACCTGACTTCTCATGACCACAGGTGGTTCTCCAAGCTTTGGGTTCAACCCTCAGAGTCCTCTAAAAGTTGCTGCTGAGCTGTAATTTTAAATGTGACAAAAGGCAAAACATATTTTATCCATGTTGCAGTGGACTAACGTCAGCCTTACCCGACAGGGAACAAGACCAGATAAACTTCTTGTTGTTGTAAAACCACCATATACAAGTAAAATATAACAGCCTTAAAAGAACATAAGCTAAAATGCTGCAGAGTATGTTGTTGTTTATTCGTTCAGTCGCTTCCGACTCTTCGTGACTTCATGGACCAGCCCACGCCAGAGCTTCCTGTCGGCCGTCGCCATCCCCAGCTCCCCCAAGGTCGAGTCCGTCACCTCCAGAACATCATCCATCCATCTTGCCCTTGGTCGGCCCCTCTTCCTTTTGCCTTCCACTTTCCCTACCAGATAAACTAATTCTACTTTATTGTAAGGCTACATTAACAGAATCTTGCAAGTCTGAAAGTACAATTCTCCCACCATCACCTTTACAGCCTGAGAACTTAGGGAGGGTCCCTCCTGAGCCTCTTGCTCCTCCCTCTATGCAGCTGTGGGCTATGATCCCTCTTATCTGACCGCTCCCTAGGCAGCATCTCTTCGCCCTGTCTCCCAAGGTCTTTCCCACATACCATTACAACTAAGGAGACCTATTCTCCAAGGAGCAGCAGGGGATGGGATGCTATATAGGTTTTATTCTGGTTTTGCTCCCTTCCTTCTTTATTCTTCTGAAATAGAAAACTGTTGCCTAGCCTTGCTGTAGGGATACAATGGTCCACTGCAGAGGACATGGAAAATGTAGCTTTCTGTCTGCCTTGCTTATTTTTCCTTTCAGTTGTCACTCTTCCTGAACCAATTTGGGGTCACCATGTAAGCCATTAGCTGCAGTCATATGGAGTACAGGTGGTCCTTGTTTAGTGACCACAGTTGGCACTGGCAAAGCAAAGGTGGTCACTGACCAAAACCATGACTGTTTTTATGATCTTACTTCAGCTTTCCTTTGCTTTACAGACCTGTGAAGGTGGTAAATGCGAGGATTGGTCACAAAGTTACTTTTTCATCACTGTCATAACTGCAAACGGTCACTAAACCAAACAAGGACTACTTGCAGTTGCCAAACGAGGACTACCTGTGCAACATCAATATGATGATCACTTCCCTATCCGTAAAAACTTGTTGATGCTTCTGTCATTTTGGTGAATTTCTTTTCTGATGACTAAACTATCATCTTCACCTCTTCTTTGTATAATGTTGTTGAGCATACCTTGCTTCCTAGGATTGGGAAAGTGAAAGAAGGGATCAGTTATACACTGAACTTGCCATTATGGAAGGAAAAACAACATGAGATATCCATCTGTGACAGCAATCCTATGGTCTTTGTAATGGAAATCTCACACTTGAAGGTTGTTGCCAAACTGCTTACTGCAGGGAAAATTCTGCCTAAATATGTACATTTATAAGTTTTTGTGTATGCAGAAAGGATTAGTTTAATCATAGCCAACTTCAAACTGAATTCAAAAATCATATGCAACAACAACAAAAAAAGACTTTATCTTGAATTGCCTTATATTCAGCTTCTTAAAGAAATGCATAGAGAGGGATACCTTTACAAAATTATACTATAGTTGAGACTTCCGGTGGGGACATGGCGGACTGAACAGCTGTGCCCGCGGGCTCAGTGGGCAGAACTGACAACGTGGCAGTTTTTTTGGGCTCAGGCAGGTTTTCCCTGAAGGCCAGGAGTGTTTTTCTGGAAAAAAGAAAACACCTGGAATCACCCCATCTGTCCTCCGGATGGCTGCTTGCAGCCAAAAGATTGCAAACAATGTTTGTGTTCAAACATTGGTAAGAGCCAGCTGGGAGGCGGGGACTTCATCACTTTCCAAGCAGCGCTGTAGCCTTAAAGGGACACTAAGACCGGCCACCCCATTTCTAAATCACCAATTTGTATTTATTTTAAGTACGCATACCCTAAGAGAGGCTTTCTATAGCAAGGAGAAGTGGGTTCTTTTGGTGCTTATTGTTATTTTGGGGATTAATTTTTTCTTTTTAAGTTTTGGACTTTGTTTTCCATCCAAATATTAAGGAGGACTGAGAGTAAATAATTGTCTCCCTGTTATTATTTTTGTACTAAATTTGAAGATATCAGCATTTTCTTACACGTTGAATTGGCTGTTTTGAACTTTCAGTTTTCTGCTTCTACTTTCCCTGGGGAACTGTCTGTTTCACTTTCGCTTATGTAAACACATTTTGGAATTCTTTCATATCTTCAACTTTCGCTGGTTAAGCTCCTAGGGGGTGCCATAATCTACTGCTTGAGACATGGAGGATTTTAAACAGACTTTATCTGACTTCTGACAAGATTTTAAACAGATTCTTTCTGATTCTTACCAAGTTTTTATGCAAGGCATTCAGGACATTGTAGAAAATATGAGGTCTAAAATGTGTCATCTGGTTGGGGATGTCGTGGATGAAACTGAGGAATTTAACAGAGACAGAAATGTCTCTTCTAAGAGTGAGATTGGGACTTCTGTTGAAATGCTGGATGAAGATTGGATAGTCAAGTTGAAGAAATTAAAGGGAGAGATCGAGCCATAAGTGAAATTGATCTTCTGATGGAACACCATGGAAAAGAAGGGGTTATTATGTATGGGAGGTCTCCTGAAGAGAATTTGGAGTTTCTGAGGGGGGCAGTTGGGCTGTTCGATTTTTTAAAGAAAAAAGCTCTGTGGGCATTGTAGGGATATGTAAATGCTCTGGTTTATTTTGAAGTGGGATAAGGGTTTAAGAATATTTATCTGGATTGCTTTTAGGGTTTGGCTGATTTCATTTATCTTTTACGATTTGGATTAAGATTATTAACATATAATGAAAAATAATAAATGTCTGGTTTTGGGTTTAATATGATTAAGATTATTAAAATTGTTGTATTATCAAGCACAATGGCAGACAATTTATATGTTTTTTAGTTTGATCTTTATTATAGTAGACAGGAATGTATAGAATAATAGTAGGAAGGAAATAATTAAATAAATGTTATCTTTGGGGGGGAAGTTGATTAGGAGGTGTGTGTATGTATGTGTATAATATGTATGTGTATATTTATATATAATAAATAAGGGAGGGAGCAACTGTATTTAGTGATTTTTATAATGTGCCAATGGAATGATTTATAGAAATAATGTGATTTGGGTTTAATATAGAGTAAGGGATTGATTATGGAAAATTGTTGTATATCCTTGCTGTTAAAAGTCGGAAGTCACCTCTTTTTGTAATTTTGAAAAAATTTCTCTTGTTTTTCTATACTTTATTAGTTTTTTATTTTTTTTCTTTGTAGTTTTTTGTTTTTCTGTAGCTGTTATCTTTGCTTGAAACTTGAAACACAAAATTATACTATAGTTCAGAACAGTTGTGATATATGCCTTTTTATACTTATAGTGAATCTTTATTTTGGTATGTTATATTTTTAATTGGGCCTGTAGGTATGACTGTTGTAGAAAAAGAATAGTTTTTTTTTTTTTGCTTCTGTAGGTCCAAGGCTTGTAGAAAAAATAGGTTTTTAAAAACATAAAAACAGAACTCTTTAAATGTTAATAACAATTGGGTATGTGCGCCTTCGAGGCTGTGTTGACTCCTGGCGACTGCCTGGACTGGTCCCTGCAGTTTTATTGGCAAGATTTCGGAAGTGGCTTGCCCTTGCCTCCTTCCTAGGGCAGAGAGAGAGTGACTGGCCCAAGATCACCCAGCTGGCTTTGCGCCTAAGGCAGACCTAGAACTCTCAGTCTCCTGGTTTGCCATTGGCTCCTTCCTAGGGCAGAGGGAGAGTGACTGGCCCAAGATCACCCAGCTGGCTTTGCGCCTAAGACAGAACTAGAACTCTCGGTCTCCCAGTTTCTAGCCTGGTGCCTTAACCACTGCACCAAACTGGCTCTCTTTAATAGCAGTTACACTATAATAAGTCTGTACCTGAGGGGCCAGGTTGCAGACAGGGTATCCTGGAGAAAATCTGTTATATGGTTAGTAAGAATTGACACTGACTTTATGGCACATAAATCAATCAATCAAAGTCTACATTACCATTTTTTAATTTTCCAAAATGGGATAAATTATTGGAGGAGCTTCATCTGAGATAGTTCTAAAATCTATATGAAGATAATTTTTTACAGAGTGCCTATTTGCACAGAAATCTAGGAAACGTTTAGTCCATATTCTGTTTTTGTAAAAGGAATATTGTTTCCTGCTTTGCAACTTCAAGATTGAACTTTCCTCAATTAATATCTTTCCTATGCCTGCCCATAGACTGTGTGCTATAGGCTAATGGGAACAAGTAGAGGGACGCATGTTTGGTGAAACACAGTTATGGACTTTTAAGAAGTGTGCTTATTTGTTTGTTGGATTTATTTGTCACCAACTCCATTCAGGCTCATGACGACTTAAACATCCATTGACAGATGTATAGCTCCAAATCTCCTGCACTGATTTTTAAAGAAACTTTATCTCATTTTTTATTCTTATAATATTCTAACTTTTCTGAAAATTTTATCCTATACTGATAAGAATTATAGGATTGACATTGTTTGCAATACCTATGAGAAACCAATTAGCACAGCCTTTTGAATCTGGGGGTTTCCACATGTGTTAATTACAATTCACATCATTCCCAGCCATACTGGCTGGGCATTATGGGAGTAGAAATCCAACTGGATTGGAGAATACCCGTTTAGGAAAGGCAATTTTGCAGTTTTCTTAATGTTTGCAACTGTGCCTTTTATTATCCATTTTAGGTCCAATGTCCAACTGTAATCAAAACAACTTTCAAAGTAGAGAAACATTTTATAAATGTATCTTTGCCTATGATCAATCAGCAAATCCAGAATATAGTTGCTTGACAGTCTGTTTACAACCTGACTTAATGCCAATAACCTTCCTATTTTCTCAGCTACTAATTTTCTTTTTGTTATATAAGATACTAAACTTTCTCTATATGATTTCTAGAATCTCCTAATCTTTCCCCCTAGGAAAAGAGTTACTTTAAGACTCAGTCTAGGATACTTTATTCTACCCACTTGTTTGAACTGCAAAGGGCATATATATAACCTCTTTATGGAAGGTTGTTTTTTTTAGTACTGCTGCAGTGTAATTCATTTCTGGCTGTGTTCTTGCATCTCTGCAGTAAATGGATGTGTATGTAACCATTTAATCTCTCTGTATACTATCTTTAGAGATTTCTGTGTATTATACATGTAGTTTCTGTGCATCTTACGTGTAATAGCCAGAATTAACAAATATGAAAGACAGTTGTTTCTGATTAGTAATTGTATGTGTAAACTATCAAAACTGTATATAAACTGTTAGGAGAAAACTTTGTAAACATTCTCTGAAGCTAATGTCATAAATGAGTCAAGCATTTTGTTTACTTTTTATGCAAAACAGATTGTGCTCTGTGAAACGATGCATTTTTATTCTTCCACTTTAGCCACTAGAGGGATCCCCAAGAATGTTATTTAGCAATATATGCAAAAAAGACCACTATTTGCAAAATTCATCACTTGTTCAACATTGCATATCTTCGTTCTCTAACAAGCTTCAAAACAGTACAAAATATTTTTATATCCTAAATGGAAGAGTCAACTTGTGAATTCTCCCTATTTATTTAATGAAACAATCTCTAAATATTAAAGCACTGATAGAAAAGTTATCAGCTTTTAGTCAACATTAAATGGTTATTCCTTTCTCAAATGCAGAGTAGTAAATTTTAAAGTTAGGGCAATATCATCAATCAATTTTCCATCTCCATCTTGGCTCTTGTTCCTTTTGTTGCCCTCCACTAGTGATAAAATCTCATGTCCAAAAAGTTTTTGCTCGACAGGAGATAAATTTGCACAGGCAGGTTCTGCAAATTTTTATTAATCCACAAGTCAGTTACGTGAATGTTGCACAGATACATCACACTGAATGCAGTCAAAGACATCCTGGATATAATTATAGAACTCACTGATGGCCAAAAACATTTTGGTGGGCAAAAAAGGAACAAACTCTTTCTTTAAAAATGAAATCTAATTTGTTAAGTATAGCCATGCCTATTAGATAAAAGGATCAAGTAATATATGTTAGTGAATATGAACATACTGTTTTAGGGGCAGGATTTTAATTCCTGTAAATCTAATCTTTGCTTCATGAGCACCTGTTGAAATTACTGTTTGTAATTTATATGACAGCTGTTTTGAGAGTACTAAGCTTTGATTAGCAAGCTAGTTTGAAAAGGTTGTTGATTTACATAGCTTTTGTTTTATTTTATTTTGGTGCCTTCGAGTCAGTGTTAACTCCAGGTGACTGCCTGGACAAGTCCCTGCAGTTTTATTGGCAAGATTTCAGAAGTGACTTGCTATTGCCTCTTCCCTAGGGCTGAAAGAGAGTGACTGGCGCAAGGTCACCCAGCTGGCTTTGTACCTGAAGCGGGACTAGAACTCACAGTCTCCTGGTTTTTAGTTTTATGCTTTAACCACTACACCAAACTGGCTCTTTTATGCCTAGCACTAAATACTGATAGAGATATTCTTGGCTTATACAACAAAATTATGAAGGCAATTATATTTCAGCATCCTGATCCTCAAGCTAACTGTCAAAAAGTATGTAGATTTCAATCCATATTAAGTGCCTGAATCGCTTTTCTTCCAGGCACTCAAGGTTATCCACTGTTAAGATATGCCACTCTAATAATGATTTGGGGTAGTCTTCTTAAATAACATGTATCATTAAAAGGAGGGAGCTGTATCTAGTATATTTTCCCAGGCCGGAATTCTAAAAAGTACGTACAGTATTTTCCCAGGCCAGGAATTCTAAAAAGCCAATCATTCTGTTCCATATTTTCATCCAGTGGTGCACCACCTCTGGAGAATGGTTTTCTGGGCAGTAGGAGGGGGTTTATTGAGGTGGTATATTATTTTACCTGGTAAAATGTGATAAGTACTTGAAAGGCCGCCTGCTCATTCTGCTGAGTGGGATCCTGGACTTTCTTCTTCAGAGAAAAGATGGCCATGGAACATGTTCTGATCTTTGAATTATAGCAAGTAACAATAGCAGTCTGTACAGAATAAATTTGCCAGAATTCCCATTAGGCCACATGATATCTGGGTTCAGACTCTAAACCTAGATGAACAAACACAAATCCTGTGTTCACATAACATGCTAGACCAAAGCTTTCCAAACTGTGTGTCGGGACACGTTAGTGTGTCGGCTGCAGTGTCTGGGTGTGTCGCGGCTGCTGCTGCTGCCTCCTAGCCCTGCCAGGATTCCACGCAGGTCCTGGTGCCTGCCTTGTGCCGTGCTGCCTCCAAACCTGCTGTGATTCCACGCAGGTCCTAGTGCCTGCCTTGTGCCTTGCTGCCTCCAAACCTGCCCTGCCAGGATTCTGCGCAGGTCCTAGTGCCTGCCTTGTGTCTTACTGCCTCCAAACCTGCTGTGATTCCACACAGGTCCTGGTGCCTGCCTTGTGCCGTGCTGCCTCCAAACCTGCTGTGATTCCACACCGGTCCTAGTGCCTGCCTTGTGCCCTGCTGTAAGAGTGTGTCGCGAAATGATGCGTGTCTAAAAAGTGTGTCACCAACATGAAAAGTTTGGAAAGCTCTGTGCTAGACCCAAACAAATAAATCATATTACCATAATGGGTTGGCTCACATGATGTCCTTGGACAATACCTGGACAATACCAAGATATGCTAACCCACCACATTTTTGCTCAGCCTGGTGTGTAGCAGGTCAGGATAGCAATCATGTATAGGACAAGGGTAGCAAGCAACATAATACTGCCCAGGCCGCACAGAGTGTTTTAAGTCTGAGCCAGCACCTTGAAGTAAGGCTAGAAAAGAAGTGGGAGCTTGTCTCTCTACTCTCATACTGTTTTGTGAATATGAACAATGAATACTTGAAAACAATGGGACTAATTAATCTTAAAAGCCAAATATTTTCATCTAAGTGTGTTGCAATTTAGTCTGTTTGTTCTTTCATAGGTCTCTTTTGGACAAATACTGACTCATTGAAAATATTGTATTTGCAAGTCCAGAATTTGAGGATCCTAATTCTAACCTTCCATTTAGAGCCCCCTCATCCTCCCCATTGACACTTCTCCCTCTGAAGGCTGCTGTTCCATCTCTTCGCTCTTGCCACTGCTTGCATGTTCAAGAAGGACAGCCACACCAGCAGTTGCAGCATGAAACTGTGGCAGAGCTGCAAGATTTGGCAGGGTCTTGGCAAGTGCCAGACCCCTGATGCCAGCCCTGAAACTCTATTCTCTGCAGAGGACAAGCTGCAAAGGCAAGGTCACTTCCTGCAGCTTTACAAGACAGAATGAGGGCAAATAGTTCCTGCTTTTTTTAAAAAAAGAATCCTCTTTCTGCACAACTGCACCAGGGAGGTGAAACCTCCCCCTCCTTCCTTTCTAGACAAATGGCCCTCTCTTCTGTTTTCTCTGGGAACAAATAATATCAAGCCGAGGACATGACTTTCCCACATCAAGCAGACCACTTGCATTGGAGAATGCAGGAAGCTGGACCATGAGGTTGCTTGTCACCTTTTAGGCTCAGCACTCTTTTAGAGCAGATCTTACTTCTCTTTCTGCAGCCCTCAAAGCCACCTTCTGATCATGACAGCCGAACTTTTGATAACACAGTTTCCCACCATTGTGAGTTAGGGTACAGAGGAAACTTGAAACTTCAGCCATTAAATAGGTTTATCACAGATGATGATGATGATGATGATGATGATGATGATATCCCAAACCACCCATGTATGACATAGCCCCTACCCACTTTGTGGCTCCCAGCTTCCCAAATATTCCATGGGTTCCTTAACCAACAAAATATTGCCCACCCCTGCCTTACAATGGAGATTGCTTCTCTCCAAAGTCATTATCTGAATGTCATCTCTGAAAGTTTTCCTGCTACTTGCCACGATCCCACAGTGCAGATGCTGTTGCTGTTGTCCAGAAGCAGAATTCAACTGTTATTTAACTCTTTGCTGTACTATGGGGAAAATGTCCTAAAGTAGCAGGCTGAAGCTTCCTTGACGGAGTTCCCATATTACTGGTAGAAGTCTTTGTCTGATCTTTCTCCAGGAAAACATGTGTAGCATTACTAGATTAAGGCCACTTGAATGTCTAGCTTGATGTATTCAACAACTTCATTGTAACATTCTGCTTTCTGTTTTTGCAGTTTTGTTCCTTCCCTGGCTTGTTCCCCCCCCCCCTCTGTTTGCATTGGGAGGTTCTGATGAAATAATTTCTCATTTAGTTTCCTATTATCATTCTGGCATTTCCTTTGTCCAAGTCTGTATTGATGTTTAAAGATTTCTTTTCTCATGACTTCTCTCCTTACAAATAAATGTACAGACACAAACATTCCTTGCTCTGAAATGCAACAAAGAAGTTCAATGTATGTGCTTTCAGGAAGTCCTGGTGCTTTTGACATACAATAGCAGCAAAGAAATATAAATTCTTATGATGCATCTTATACCATATACTGTATAAATATTCACATTGATTACTTACAGACATATGATGTCATATATAATTTGTTTCCTGATATGATTTGGTATCCATACTAATCTTTGGCCAAATGGATCCTTAGAACAGTGGTGTAAGATTATATCAGAACTCTGCTGATTTGAATCTGCGTCATCTCTGTACATAGGAAATATTATTTTCATTATTTGGGACCCATTTGTGTGAATTCCTTAAGGAAGACGCTGATGCTCATCTTTCTTCCAAATAAAAGTAAGAGGAGGTTAAAAAAAAAGACTATGGCAAACCATTTCTGTATCATGCCAAGAATGCCAAGAAAACTTCTAGAGTTCAGAGGCTTCAGATTGCAAAGGTTTGTAGGAAATGTACTTCATGCCTAGCTGTATTGAAACTACCTAGGGCAAGCCCCTTACATAATAAAGTTATTTAAATGGTTATTTATTAAATAATAAATTATTTATAGGAGAAAGCCCAAATGGTGCTCCAAAAGAAAGCTTCGGGCTTCCTTGAAAGCATATCTGCCCATTGGTTCTGACCTCTTGGAATGTAGGTCACCTGGAAGTTGAACCGAGAGAAGAATAAAGACCATTGGATTTTTTGCTGGTTCAAGGTCCTAGCGGTTTTTAAATGTCCTAAATTCCGGTGGTTGGTTCTTACCTCCACCAGGTGGCGCGCCCCCTCCAAATGGTGCCTCCATACCTCAAATGCCACCTTGATCGCCAGAAGCTTTTTGTCCCAAATGGTATAAGCCTTCTCGGCCGGGGCAAGCTTTCGGGAATGGTAAGCACAAGGGCATAAGATGCCAGTCCGGGTTTCGGCCTGGAGCAAGATGGCGCCGATAGCTACATTGGACGTGTCTGTTTCTATGACAAACGCCCGGGATGGATCTGGGTGTCTGAGGATGGGCTCGGTAGTGAAGGTGAGTTTTAGTCTCTCAAAAGCCCGTTGTTCAGTCACTCCCCAATGGAACTTGGTCTTTTTTCGGAGTAGGTTGGATAGAGGTGTGGTGAGTTCTGCGAACTGCAGAATAAAATTGCGGTAGTAGGCAAAACCGAGTAGTTTTTGAACGTCCTTGGCCCTGCACGGGGGTTGCTAAGTTTGCAACGACTCCACCTTGCTTGGCTCCATAGAGATGCCGGTGGCGGAGATTCGATGTCCCAAAAACTCGACAGTCTCACAGGCAAATTGGCACTTCTCCAACTTGACGTACAGATGGTTCTCCCACAGATGTTGCAATACGGTACGGACCTGCTGTACATGATCGTTGGGCGAGGAGGAGGAGATCAGGATGTCATCAAGGTAAACAATCAGGTACTGATCCAAGAGGTCCTTGAAGATGTCATTCATGAAGTGCATGAAGACCACAGGGGTGTTGGAGAGTCCAAACAGCAAGACTGTAAACTCATAGTGGCTATAATGAGTGTGGAACACGGTCTTCCACTCGTCACCACGCCGGATATGAACAAGGTTGTAAGCCCCCCTCAGGTCCAACTTCGTGAATAGGCAGGCGGGCGCCCCCTCAGGTCCACCTCGTGTAGGGGAATTCCCCACTCTTTGATGAACCCCTTGCCCATGAAGTTAAAGGTGGCCCCCGAGTCGACCATTGCTTGGACTTTCAGTGCAGGGTCTTTTGGCACCTGGAGAGAGATGGCTATGGAGAGGTGTTTTGGAGGAGCTGAACAGAGCAAATCTGGCTGGCTGGTCACCAGCTTAGCCCAACCTAACTGCCTGTTTAGGCCGAGCCGAGCCCGTTTCCCGTTTCAGTGCAATACAGGCATAAACCTTCCCGTCGGCGACGGTCCTTTTCAGTGGAAGTGAGACGAGGTCAGGCGCCCCCTAGCTGCATAGGCTCCTCTGTGGCTCAGAAATGTGTGGGCGGGGCATGTGGACTAAAAGGTGGAAGCGGGGCAAAACGTCTCCTCGACTTCCATTGTTGTAGTCGCCCGTCGATCTGAAGACAAAGCTGTGTCAGAGCTTGAAGGGTTCTTGGGCACTCGGTCCAGGCCAACTCATCCAAGAGCTCTGAGGACAATCCATCCTGGAACTGGTCCAGCAGAGCAGGTTCATTCCACTCTAGGTCTTGTGCCAGCAATCTGAATTCGCTGATATATTCAGCCACCGGCCTGGCCCCCTGTCGCAGCCCTTTAATACGTCTACAGGCGGTCTGGGCCTTAAACGAGTCCATGTACATCGTCCGGATTTGACCGCAGAACCCATCAAAATCATTTAGGAGCACATCTTGTTGGATGATCAGTGGCGAGGTCCATTGTGCGGCAGGGCCTGACAATAGACTGACCATGAAACCCACCTTGTGCCGGTCCATTGGAAACTCCTCTGGGTGGAGGCTCTGGTACAGCTGGCATTGTGCAAAGGAAGCTGGAAACTTAGTGAGAGTCCCATCGAACTTTTCCAGCACCTGGATGGGGCATTTGGTTCACTGACTGGCAATCGGAACAGCTGCAGCCTGTTGTGCTTGTAATTGGACCAATTGCACACTCAAATGGGTGATGTGCTGACCCAGTTGGTTATTTTGTTGGCTGAGTTGTGCGACCTGTTGTGATAGCTGTGCATTCTCCATCAAAAGCTGCTGATCCATGACTCCTAGCTGCGGAACCAAGGGACTAAAAGCAGGAAAGGGAAAAATTTAATAAAAGTGACAATAACGCTTCCTTCCTTCCCAGCAGGGAAATGTGGCCGGAGACAATCTGTCCTGTTCTGACTAGAACCAAACACAGAAGCATTATTGAAATAACTTTATTTATAACGATAAACAGGCAGACCAGTCAACGTACTCCTCCTCTTCCTCTACAGGCAAAAAGGCACAGGGGTCTGTTGGATCTTCAAGCCCGATAGTGCCAACCGAGGGCAACCAAGGCTGGCAAGTATCTTGCCCTAAGCTGCAACCGGCAGTCCAGTCCACAGGAAACCCCAGATCAGCTGACAACGGTTTTATTTATTTATTTATTTATTTATTTATCGAATTTATGACCGCCCATCTCCACGACAGTGGACTCTGGGTGGTTTACAACATTAAAATTAATATTAAAAACCTACACACTTAAAAATACAATATAATAATAAATAGATAAGAATCCGGAGGATGGGAAGATCTTAAAAAAGGAGGGTATTATGGGGCTAACCATCCCCAGGAGGAACTATTACCTCCTTTGTCCCAAGCAAGGGGGCAGAACCAGGTCTTTAAAGACTTTCTGAAGGCCAGGAGTGAAGGCGCCTGTCTCACCTCCGGGGGCAAGATATTCCACAAGGCAGGTGCTATCGCAGAGAAGGCATGTCTCCTGGACCCCGCCAAATGAAATTCCTTCACTGATGGGGTCCGAAGCATGCCCTCTCTGCATGACCAGGTGGGGCGGGTAGATGTAATCGAGATGCGACGGTCCCTTCGCATCGGCGTGAAAAATCAGTATAAAAAGCCCCCGAGACGAATCACGGTTGCCGGAGACAACCGATCCTGCTCGCCACCTAGACACTCTGAGGGAAGCGAGCATTTTATTTATTTATTTATTTATTTATTTATTTATTTATTTATCATACTTATATCACTGCCCATCTCCCCCCACATTTTACCTCATGGAGCGCCGAAGTCGAGCCGCCTCTCGCCGCCGTTTTTCCGGTCCCTGGTTCCACAGAATCACTGGCCGACGCAGATCACCTGGAGCCTAGTCGATTGCCTGCCGATGAGACAGCAGCAGAAATCAGCACCTCTGCCTCATCAGCTCGCCTAGTGAGTTTATCCACCCCGTCTTCCCAGTCCTGTCAAGAGCCTAAGCCTATTCCTGCCTCACAGATAATTCCCGGTTCAGCCTCTAGGGTTCCTCTTACAGCAAAAGTGTCTGTCCCAAGCCCTAGCCAGACCGGATCCTGCTCCAATTGGACTGCCTTCCTCGATGTTGTAGCCACACAAGCCCCAGCCAAACAAGTCTGCTCCACACCCACAATAAACATACCTGTCGCATCTGGACTGCTGACCGAGAGAGTCCTGCCCCCAAAACCGTTGTCAGCTGATCTGGGGTTTCCTGTGGACTGGACTGCCGGTTGCAGCTTAGGGCAAGATACTTGCCAGCCTTGGTCGCCCTCGGTTGGCACTATTGGGCTTGAAGATCCAACAGACCCCTGTGCCTTTTTGCCTGTAGAGGAAGAGGAGGAGTACGTTGACTGGTCTGCCTGTTTATCGTTATAAATAAAGTTATTTCAATAACGCTTCCGTGTTTGGTTCTAGTCAGAACATGACAGATTGTTACAATCCAGATCCTATGCACTTTGCTCCGTATGTCCTTGTCTGCTTTGGATTTCTGCTGGATGGTTCCTTGGAGTCTGTCTCTTTTATGACCGCACATTCAGATTTTTGCTTGCTTTCTCTATTCTTGGCCAGGCTAGGCTGCGATCCCCATATTTCTTAGTCGTTCTGTGTATTCTTTTGTCTACACTGAATTGGAAAGAAGCATATTCAGTGGAAGAGCACCGGCAATGGAATAGCCATTATTGGTTACTGGTTCTTGCTGCTGTATAGTGCAATATCATATCATATGAAAGCATCCGTAGAGCATTAGTGCCAAGTAAGAATCTCTTCTAGCCGCCCTCCTTATGCAACATCATATATGTCACTGCAGCTGCTCTGCAAATGACATGGGACTTCCAGTAAAGCGAGTTGATTAGATAAGCATTGTTGGGCACTTTTGCCCTGCTTCCTTGACAAACCTAGGCCGTAATTATAAAGTAGGTTACTAGGAACATGTTGTTACACTAAGATTCTAATCCAGGTGACTCTGCATACATTCTACTGCAATAAATGTTTTACTTCCAAGTGAATGTACGTAGGGCAGAGTGTATTTAGGACCGGTCAAGTTTAGCTGCAGTTCACCAATTACTTGAAGCAATGTCTGTGGTCTTTACTCCCACATTAGCACATTTCAAGCACCGTTGATAGTTTAAAAGCAGTTTCTGAAGATCTAGAAAGTTTTTAAGTAGCATATTGGAAATACCCTTGTGAGAGCCAATGCTTATAATGAAATTTACTGGCTAATCCAACTGCAGTAGAGGAGAAAGCTTGTCAGCTAGAAAACTATTTGTTAAGAGGGGTTCAAGAGAGAAAGCAAGAAAATGAAATTAGAGTTTTTCCCCATCGCTTTCCAATCCTTCTGTGTTCATTACCCAAAGCTAGACTTCCTGTATAAGTCTTGACATCGTGTTCCTAAATTCCATTCAGTAATTTTAAGTCAAACTTGCCCTGATTTCTTTAACTGTGTTACTTTTTGACTTGTTGAGGGTTTTTTTTTAAAATGGAGATTTTAATAATTTTAATTCTTTTGCTTTTTAATTGTTTAAGCCACTTAGAAAACCAACGATGGAAAGGCGCAATATAATTATTTTAAACAAAAATACAAATAAAGAGATGTTAGGTACTAAACAGTACTAGCAGTATTATGCACTATAGTAGTAATGTCAGTGAAGCAGTGCCATGCTCTTAATCAGCAGGGCATCTTGGAAGAGCTGCATCACTGCACTTCATGCAGCAGCAATAGCAGCTTCTGGGCATGTACAGAAGCAGCGGTTCAAGGAGCAGATCCGCATGATGGCAACTCAGCTACATTCAGGAAGTGAAGCTCTTTGCTGAGACAGCTTATGGCAGAGATTTCCAAACTTTTCATGTTGGTGACACACTTTTTAGACATGCATCATTTTGCGACACACTCTTACAGCAGGGCATCATTTCGCGACACACTCTTACAGCAGGGCATCATTTCGCGACACACTCTTACAGCAGGACACAAGGCAGGCACTAGGACCTGCGCGGAATCCTGGCAGGGCAGGTTTGGAGGCAGCAGGGCACAAGGCAGGCACTAGGACCTACGTGGAATCCTGGCAGGGCTCGGAGGCAGCAGCAGCCATGACACACCCAGACACTGCAGCCGACACACTAACGTGTCCCGACACACAGTTTGGAAAGCTCTGGCTTATGGTATTGCATCCTATTCTACTGCCAATTTCATCACAGGTTAAAAATCAGAAAATCAGAGAGTTATGTTTGATGCTGGTTTGTTTGTTTGTTTTTACAAGTCACACATTTTACACATTTAGGCTGCAATTTTATGTATCTCCGGATGAAGGAGTCTACTTAAATGCAGTACCCTGTACATTTGAACAAGTACACTCAATTTGACCATATGCCTGCACTTTGTAATCCTGAGAATTACAGGGTTGGCTCTCTTATTTTTCTCTCTTGCCTCAGTTTATCAGATATTTGAAAGTTAATTTTGAGTTCTCCGGATAGTATTTTCTTGTTAAAGTAATTCATGGATGCCCTGCTTTTCTTCTGTCTGTTACAACTTACCTTGTTTTAAGAGGACCTGGTTGCTTTCCTTACTTCACCCCACCCTCCCTGGCCTCTGGAATGCATCTCCTAAGCCTCTTCCTTCTCTCATTAATGGAAATTATTATTCTGGCATGATGTCCAGTCAGCTGGGTGGATAATTTATTGGTGCTAACAAACTCCTTGAAATTTCTTCAACTAGTCTCAGGGTTAGCTTGCCCTAAAATGTTATAGATAGCAGTGGTGAGAAATTCAAGGGAATAAAACATTTATAGTGTAGATCCAAGAGGGTGAGGTTTCAGCGATGTGGACTATAAACAAGAAAGTAGCAATACAAAGTTAGGTACATAACATGAATTTCTGGCAGCATGTCTTCCATTGTCATAGCATTAGATGGTGTCATGAATCATTCTTATATACAGGACAATAAAGGAGTGAAACATCTGCAATGTAATCTTGTCCAATTATAATAAAATAGACAATAGGCTGAAAGAAGAGGAGATGGAATTGTTGATTCAATGTTGTTCAGTATGGATTTTTTGGTATTTATGACCCTAAGTTTATAAATTTATTGTTCCCAGTATTGGGAAAAAATTATCTTGATCTCAGGTGCATTGCTGTTCTCAGTGATGGGTATCTAAGTGCTGTTCTGGGAAGTCCTAGACCTTGGCATAGAGTTAGGGTGTGCCAAGAGAAGGTTCTATTTTGCTGTTACCAAGGGGAAATGTATGAATGAATCAAGACTAGAATAGTAGTTATAGGTAACTTTCTTATGACTGGAAGAGCTGTTGATGAGCTGTTTTTGTACAAAATACCTTAAATGAGTTGGTCCCAGGGCTGTATTTGGCCCTCAATCCCTCCCCTGTTTTTGCTGCCCCCAGAACCATCTCCAACTGCACAGCTGAATTTCAATTTCCCACCATCATGAGGTGAGAAGAACATGCACTTTAAACTCAAAAGAACAAGAATTTTAAAAACAAGAAAATCTCCCCCAAATACCAGAAAAGAGCAGAACAGCTAGGCTGTCCCCACATGCATGTGGCCTCACTTTCTATCATCAGCCCACCCACTGTGGTTCCCACCCACCCAAATGTGGCCTTCAAGCACCAACACAATATCTCACCCTAAACAAGGGAAAGAGGGGAGAATTATTGATGCCAAATTAAAGAACAGGGAATGCTCTTTGCTGAGGGCTGAGACACAGTGGGGCAAATTTCAGTGTAAATGGCCTGGAGCTGGATAACACAAGGGACAAAAACAGTGAGGCAACAGAGGTGAAATTCAAAAAAGTCTGGAAGAGACAACATTTATACTGCAATTATTACTTTACCTGTTTCAGAAATGAAGCAATTTAAAGCGGGTCTTCTCCCAAGCATGCATGGTATTCTGGGATTTCATTAGATGACCTAGGAACCAGAGCTGGTGGGAAAGCAATTCATGAATGAATGCCATGTCTAGTCAGGGAGCTTCTACAAAAGCCAATGGCAGATATGTCTATGAAGGTTCTCCCCAGGCGTAAGGTCACACAGCTACCTAGAAACATATTTAGGATTCCCTTACCAACTTTGCTCAGACTGAAGAAGCTCCTTGGATAAGGAGCGAAACGTTTCCACTGAGAAAATAGAAATCCAGTTGACATGATTCAAGCTACAGACAATGGCAGATAGTTTTCACACCCATGCAGATAAAGGCAGTGATGAAGGACTGAAAATATTATGCTTGATTTAGTGCCCTTAAGCTCACAGCACTAAAAAAAAAATTAGCAATAAAAGAGGGAGATTCTCCTTGGACCCCCTAATCTAGATAGAGAAGATGCTTTGCTAACAAAAGATCTGGATAGACATAAATAAGAAGGTCTCTGGTGACATCCCTGACTTCCTTTTGTACAGCTCCCCCCCCCCCCACAAATTCCCTCCAGATCTTGGGCTACTGGGGAGAAGTTTTAGTACAACCATAAAAACAAAAGATAATCTAGAGTTGACCTTGAACATCCTCATTGGTTAATGTACAGACATTGAATGAAGACTCCTGTCCTTAATGGCTGGCTCTGACTGCTAATATATTTACCAATAGTGCTGGTGCTTTATGAAAGGAATGTTTTTCCTGCCCTGGTTGTGGATTGGGCAATTTAAAATTATTCTGGATGGTTTGGTTAGAGTAGTGACTCAGCTATCAGAGGGACATTTGCATGCTGTAATGATTGCATGCTTTATATACCAGAAGAGTTGCTACTCTCTTTAATTAGTCAAAACATCAGCAAGTATAAATTACTCCTTTATTGTCCTTGGCAATTCCCTGCTTTTGGTTAACCAGCTTCCAGGAATAAAATGGAGATTTGACAATGAAGGTATATGAAAATGAAGTGCAGATGAGATCTTCAGAAATAAAATTGGACAGAGCAGCCTTATCCAATGCAAATTTGTTAACGAGCAGAATTCATTTAATAAATATTTATTTCCTTTTTTTATTTGTTTGTTTTGGGTCCCTTCGAGTCATTGTTGACTCCTGCCAATTGCCCAGACTATTCCCTGCAGTTTTCTTGGCAAGATTTTGGAAGTGGTTTACCATTCATTTATTTACTTATCCATTGGGTTATACCCTACCTTTTAAGAAAGCTAATGAGGTAAACCAAGAAATAAGCAATTAAGTCTCAATAAAAAACAGCTAAAATTATTTATAGTAACCTTATGAAATTGTTAGGAAGCAACAATATAAAGCATGTAATCATTGAAATCTGCAAGTGTTTCTCTAATGGCTAAACAGAATGATACAATTATAATGATTATAACATTTTCTAGAAATGTGGAGAGGATGTTAAATGCAACTGCCCCCACCCCATGGAAAG
The DNA here is from genome assembly GCA_023362775.1 of Charina bottae. Classification (NCBI taxonomy): domain Eukaryota; kingdom Metazoa; phylum Chordata; class Lepidosauria; order Squamata; family Charinaidae; genus Charina; species Charina bottae. The sequence continues at coordinate 186,951,802 of JALMGJ010000001.1, read as the reverse complement.
GCATTTTGTAGTTTAGATAGACTGACCATAGGTCCCGTTTTGAACAGGACAGTCCCATTTTTTAAGCATTTTTCAACTGTCCCATCGTTTTCATAAAAATCTCAATTTTGTCCCGTTTTTCAAACCTGGCGGGAATGGTGCGGAAGGAGGATCCAAGCCGGAGCGTGGACTGGGGGGCGGGGTTTGCAGGTGGGAGCCAATCGCACAGATCAGGGGGTGGGGTTTGCAGGTGGGAGCCAATCGCACGGATCGGGGGTGGGGACCCCTGTCTTTTTCATGAATACGGAATATTACACAACACCCCGTCCCGTTTTGCCATCCTGAAATATGGTCAGCCTAAGTTTAGAAGGAACTGCAGGGAAAGGATTGCTCCTTCACGCTTGGCAAGCAGATGTCAGAAAGTGAGGGCATCTCCAAGAGGGCCTCCCCTGCCAGCCTTAACACTTAGATGGGTTCATTCCAAGGTAGGCAGCCCTTCAGATAGTCAGGCCATGCCTGGAAACCTCTTATAGACTTTTTGCTGAAAATGGGGGGAAATTGTGATTTATGAGTTTGCTGATTGAAAAGGGTTGAATACAGAAAGAAGAGAATTAGAATCTAATTTTAATGATGGAGGAATGAGGATAAGATTGTTTGTAACTGATGTAAATAAGATTGGAATTCATATATATATCGTGGTAGTAGACAAGGACCAGAAGACAGCAGTGGTGATAGATGTAGCGGTGCCAAGTGACAGCAACATCAGGAAGGAGGAGTATGAGAAGCTGGAGAAGTACCAGGGCCTGAAGGAGGCACTAGAGAGGATGTGGAAAGTGAAGGCCAAAGTGGTCCCAGTGGTGGTGGGAGCACTCGGGGCTGAGACTCCCAAGCTGGGAGAGTGGCTCCAACAGATCCCAGGAACAACATCAGAGCTCTCTGTCCAGAAGAGTGCAGTGCTAGGAACAGCTAAGATACTGCACAGAACCCTTAAACTCCCAGGTCTCTGGTAGAGGACCCGAGGTTGAGGAAGACACATACCACCCATAAGGGTGAGAAGGGAATTTTTTAATTCTTCTTTTCTATTTGCATTTCTATACTCTCTTTATTTTCTTACTTCACTTTTTTCTTTTTTTCTTTTTCTTTTCTTTACTCTTACTCCATATTATTTCATGTTTACCTTTTATTTCTGTGAAAAATTTTCAATAAAAACTAAATATATATTTAAAAAAAGATAGGCCCGAAATCGCTTAGGATTTTTAAAGTTAAGATCAAGTGTGTTGAGAAAGCAATTGGCAACCATAGTAGATTTTTCAACATGGGCAAAAAATGTTCCTTTAATGTGCACCAGTTAGCAGACTCTTCAATATACAGTATTGCACCAACTGAAGCTTTTGTATCCTTCTCAAAGAGAGCCTCATGCAAAGGGCACTCTCGTGGTGGCTTTATATTATTTAATTAGTAAAACCCAAAGCAGTCTGCATTTGTTTTGGCAGACTTTACACTTTACACAAAGGGTTCTGCTAAGAGAAAAGATGGAAAAAACTGTAGGAATATAGCTACATTCCCATTAAATGTGGTGAATGATACAGGAAATTCCACAATAAAAAATTAATCTGGACGCACCTACACATAAATTTACTTTGGTGAATTTGAATTGTTGAATCTGTTATGGCTGTCCACTCCAGAGTAAAGGTGGCTTACAAAATGTAATGCCAAGTTAAAACAGTTAAAAACATAGGCAAAACAAGATAGCCTGGACTAAAACAGCCACTATAAAACATAACCTGGCGCGCGCGCACACACACACACACAGAGAGAGAGAGAGAGAGAGAGAGAGAGAGAGAGAACACATTAATCCCAGACCTGGGACCAAAACCAGGTTCTAAGAGATTTTTGGAACCCCAGGAAAGTGGGCACCATCCATATCTCTTGAGGAATGCTGCTCCAGAGGGTGGGATAAATAAAATCTATATTCCCACTTCGGGCCAATAAATAATGATTGTCCATATTTTTGCCTCTCCCCCAGAGATCAAGAAACTTGATAGTTCTTTCTGGAGGATAAATAATTTTAACTTGTGGAGTAAGTTTAATTGTGGATACTCCTCTATGGGCATAAATAGCTAGGCAACGTAAATGATTTTTCCAAATCTCAGCCCCAGTCACAATTGCCTATTTTTCTGGAAACCAACCTCCAAGGTGATTGACATGACCCAAGGATTCCCAATGGGGGGGGGGCACAAAATGTGGAGTTATGAAAGCATGTTAAGGTACTCTTAAAAAATGGTTGCCATGGCATGAGTGACCAGTTACTAAACACTTACATACCAGAAGGCAAGAAAACACTGGACTGTACCAACACCTTTATATGTTTTAACAATGCCCCTGGGATCAGAGGCAAGGGAACCAGAGGCATGGTTGGAAATATAGATTACACTTGAGGGGTTTCTTTGTTTGTTTGCTTTGTAGCATGCTAGCTTCCCTTTTGTTTTTTAATTAAAAGAATTAAAAATTTAAATTTGGAGAGCAGGGAGTTAAGTTTATACCAACGAACCCATCAACAGCTGCAATAAGGCCCTGCCTGTCAGGCTGGGGTCCCAATATGAGAATATAACATTAAGAGGTATCCTATGTTTCCAGGGGTCTCAAGTTTTCTTCTGCTAATTTTGTATCCAGACTTAAATCAAATTATTACCTCATGGCATTCACTTCTAATATTTCAAGCATCCCAGAAAGAAGGAGACTGTGAATCCTAGCAGTAAAAAAAAAAAAAGTTTGTCCTGTTTTAAAGAGGTTCAGAGGTACAATGCAAGGACAGAACACTTGCTTTGCACACAAAAGCCAAGATTCAGTGCCTGGCATCTCCTGACAAAAATTCCTACTTTAGACTCCGGAGAGCTGCTACCAATCAACACAGACCAGTGATAAGCAACTAGCAGCCGTCAATCTGCTAACAGCCTTCCATCTAATTTCACAGAGTCCTGAGACTAATTTTCAAAGCATACTGCAATTAATTAATTCATCCATCTGGGAAAGTCACTATCTCTTTCCTATTGCATATGGTGTAAAAGTGGATAAAAGTGGAGGCTCTAGAGCAGTGTTTCTCAAACTTGGCAACTTTAAGATGTGTGGACTTCAATTCCCAGAATTCTCCGACTCTGAAGTTGAAGTTGAATTCTGGGAGTTGAAGTCCACACATCTTAAAGTTGCCAAGTTTGAGAAACACTGTTCTAGAGAGAGGATGAGTGACCTATGCGTTTTTTACTCTGGCCACGTCCACCATTAACTTCAGCCCTTTCTGTCATTGGCAAGTGATGAGTCTCCCAGCTCCTGCAGCCCAACACCTTCCTGATCTTGCTGCTTCCCCACCTGCCCCAAAGTATCTGGTGGTTGTTCCATGCAGTCTGGAGAGAAGAAGTATGCTGGGGGCAGCCAGGATGTGCACAGTAATCGTTGAAGAAGTCAAGAAATGTATGATACCTATGTACAGATGATGCTATGGTCAGGCAGGGTAAAAAGATTATTTAATGGCAGCAGGAGCGAGGGAGATACTATGAGAGACGTCTGCTGGAGAAGAAGCCTTAAAGATGCATAAGGTGTATTCAACAAATATTTCAAATGGCGTATTAGACTATTCCGGGAAGAAATTAAAAACAAAGCGGTGGGAACACACATTCATAGACAACGTTTAGAGAGAGGCTGATTGGCTATAAAATATATGTTTTGCTCTGTGCTTGCATACTAGGACACTGGAGAAGTGCTGATGAATATACAGGAAGGAAAGTGGTTACTGCATCTGGAATGATGTCTACTGCAGACAAGAAAGACCCATGGGAGAGCAGAGTGAGTAAGGATATGTGCCTGTACATGTCTCCAGGGCTGCCAAATAATAAACCGGTGCTTATAAGAGATAAGGCTCAGAGTCAGCCAGGGGTGGGAGCCTTTTGCTTAGGGAAGAGGATATCTATGTCCTCGTGGGCCGTATATGAAGGAGGAAAGGTGAGAGATGAGCTGTGTATATTTTAGGACATGGTTTCAAAGACAACTACCGACTGATATGACCTATGGAAATTCTGCCTACTCTGAGATAGGGATTAAGTTCCTAAGATCTGGCTAGGAAAGAGATTGCTGTCCCCAGCTTCAATGCTAGAAAGAGAAAATACAGATGGTAGAGGAGGCAGAGTATCGAGGGAGTAGCACAAAAGGAAACAAGGGGGCAGCTCCTTGGATTATGTGGAATGACAAAAAATGTTCCTCATGATCTCGGGTCCTTCTCTTGAACACTTTTTTCCATTCCAAATAGGCCACTCGACGTATTTGTTATGGAACTAAAGTTACTTTTACCAGATCCCTTGTTGCTGCACCCAGTCACTGTAACAACTTGTCCTTTCTTGCATTCCTGGGGACTTTGTTATTCCTCATCCTATCTATTTCCCAGTCCTTTCCCCTACACAGAGATGCATTTTTCATAACTGCTTCATGGGATGAGATGATTGGCCCTGCTGGAGAATTCATTACTTCCAGAGCAGCATTCCCTGTTAGTAATTTTAACATATAAACAGATTTATTCAACGTTTATAAATTGCATTGTTTGAGCTGAAATGAAAAGGCTGGGTCAATATTGGATGAAAGGCCAGTCACAGTGTTGTTTAGAGTAAACCAATCCTCTTCCTTTACCTTTACCTTGTTGGCTTACAATGGCAAGGTGAGTAATGACTGCAAATGGTAAAAGCCCACTGGGATGAGCAGAGAAACAGTGAACAGCTGACATCAAATTATTTTGGATAGTGACAACCTAAGGAATCTTCCAGCTGATTGAATCAACATTATCATAAGAAAATGATGCAAATGATTGTTCTACTGTAAATAATTTAGATAACTGATGAAAATTTGTGTGTGGGAAAAAAAATCTAACCACGTATCTTCACATATAAGCCATGACTTTTAAGCTATGATTTGCTGAACAAGACACAGTGTTCTGATTTGCACATAACTTTAAGCCCTACTGGGTGTGCCTGCACACATCACACAAGAAAATAAATCACACTGTGCCTTGGCATTATGTAAGAGTAAGGGCACAGACAGATCAGTGCGTGACAGTCATGAAAAAAGAAATGCTGTGCTAGCGCTGATCGTAATGGAACAGAAAATGTTGCCAGGCTCACAATGCTATTATACAAAACCATAATACAACCATATTTAGAATTCTGTACAGTTCTGGACACCCCACCTTAAAAGTGCAGAAAAATGCTGCTACAGACAATCTATATGAGAAATTAACTGCCATAGAACAAGGTGATAAGCATAGACAAAACAGCTTTGAAAGGGAATTAGATAATTTTGCAGAGGACAGATCTATGGAAGGCTCTCACACACTCCCTTAAGTTTAAAGAAAATAGGGTTGTTGAGCTGCAAGAATAGGCATGAGGAGACTGTCGCCATCAGATTCAACTTTTAGGGTTCCTAGAAGCATGTGGAAGCATACCAATGTGGAAACTGAATGCTCACAGAGATTTAAATCTGCATGCCCCCCCCCTTTTTTTTTTTTGTACCTAAGCAAAATATTCCTATCATTTAGGGAGCATCTACCCAGTATAATCACAAAACCTTACCCTTGGATAAATATGTACATAAAGTGCAATCAAAACACATGAGGATTTGTGGTTTTTTTTAAAGTTCTTTCATCTATGGCAAGCCATGTCCTCCTGCTTAATGGGTTGGTTGTTCCTGCATAGTCTGAATGGGATCCTCATAAGACAGAACAAGCTATATGTAAGTAATGTTGTTGTTGTTGTTGTTCAGTTGTTTAGTCGTGTCCGACTCTTCGTGACCCCATGGACCATAGCACGCCAGGCCTTCCTGTCCTCCACTGTCTCCCGGAGTTTACTCAAATTCATGTTCGTTACATCGGTGATGCTATCTAACCATCTCATCCTCTGCCGTCCCCTTCTCCTTTTGCCTTCCGTCTTTCCCAGCATCAGGGTCTTTTCCAGTGAATCCTCTCTTCGCATTAGGTGGCCAAAGTATTTGAGCTTCATATGTAAGTAATACAGCTGGGGAAACTTAGTTGTTAGGAAGAACTGTGACCAAGAGACACACCTGTGAGAATGGCTGAAGCACAGTAATGAGCATTTTCTTTATAGTGAAAAGATCCCAAGTTCAGTCTCTGATTTCTTCAGATCTTCTGTTTCAAGACCTATAGAATCGCTGGCCATCAGTGCTGACAATACTAAGCTTCAGGATCGATGAGTAAGTCAATGCAAGGCAGCTTCCTAACCTCAGAATTCTTAGGGTCAAGACCAGTAGGGTATTGGTGGTAACCATGGAGATTTTAGGACAGATGACTTCTTCACAGGGTTGCATCCCATAGTGTTCAATGTTCTTTTATGCTTAGATGAACCAAGTCTTGAACATTCTTCACTGTTGCTGTGTTGGCTGATAGCTTTCCCATCTCTGCATTTCTATGTGTTTTTGATAATAATTTATTTTCTTAATCTTTGCAACTATCGCAACCCTGGTTCTTCTGGGGTGGGGTGGGGTGGGGTGGTAGAGACAACCTCTTGCAGATTGACACATCTTCTGAAAGGACAGTGTTTTTCAAACTTGGCAAGGTTAAGATGTGTGGACTTCAACTCCCAGAATTCCGGGAGTTGCCAAGTTTGAAAAACGCTGGTATAGGAAATGCTCAAAAAGACTGCAATAGGGATTCATGGAAACCAATTGCCTCACATTGTTCTTCCACTTGTAGAAACCTATCATTCCACATGGCATACATTCACTCAAAATAATCAGTCTAATGCAGAGCTTTCCAAACTGTGTGTCGCGACACAAAAGTGTGTCGCCTGTGGGGCCCAGATGTGTCGCGTCAAAACCCGGAAGCACTGATGGCGCGCCACCGGGCCATCAGCGCTTCCGGGTTTTCCCGTGGCAACACACCAACGGTGACACACGAAAATCCGAAAGCGCCACAGCCATGGCGGTGTGCAAAAATCGAAAGCGGCAGCAGCGCTTCCGGGTTTTCCCGTGGCGACGGTTGGTGTGTCGCCGCGGGAAAACTTTGGAAAGCCCTGGTCTAATGTCTGGCTGCAAGCTTTTTTATACTGCTGTAAATTTTTGAAGTCAAAACTTTCTCTAGCAGATTTTCCCTCCCTTTGTTTTGGAGCTTAGTGTTCTCACTGTGCCCTAGAAACCAGAACACTATCTTCTGGAGGTCACATATAATATCTTATACACTCCCTACACATTCTTGCCTTTCCTTGATGTTGTTCTCAGAATGATTCTCCTAATTGTAGGGAAAGCCTTGGTCCATAATTGCTCTTGGTAATGATCATTGTCCTGACCCTTGGCTAACTTCCTGAAGTCCTTAGCATTTTTTCCTCCTCTTTGATGGATTTATTGACTAATAGGGCGAAGTCAAATGGTAATACTATTATAATGGTACACACAGAAACTATGGATGAGGTTCTGGATGCTTTCCAAATAGCTCTGGAGAAATAAAGGTAAGGAAAGCATAATACTAATATGTATGCACAGTTTTTTCTAAGTCTAAAAGTAGAAAAAATGCAAACTTGCATATTGTTTTACTAAATGGTTTGCTTAATGCAATTTGATTTTCTGCTTATAGGAGAATTGTTTCTTGGTGCAAGTGGGAGTCTGGATTCACACACTACACAAAGCCATAACATGGTTTGTTTATGGTATACTGTGAGATATAAATCTAGCCACTGTGATTTATAAATTATGGTTGTAGAGACTTATCCACAGAGTTTAAAACCATGTTTATGAATTAAATGATATCTGAAGCTAGCCAGTGTGTATGCATAGAAAAATGAAACTTCACCTGGACTAGAAGTAGCACACACTGTAAACAGCAATGTTTGGAAAGCCCTATCTAAGTTTTGCAAAATATATAATATATGCTTGCTAAATATCCCTTTATATGAATGTAAGACCAATCCAGTTTCTTGTAGCTTAGTGTGACCGGGGGAATACCTTCATAGGAGTGGGATTTCCCAACAATTGGTATTCAAGGGATGATTTTTCCCCCCTCTGAATTTGGAGGATATTTATAGCCACCATGTTTAGTAGTCATTGATAGACTTATCCTCCATGAATTTGTCCAAGCTCTTGTGCATGCACAACAAGTAGCCAGAGTTTAACTGGGACTCCCAGGTGCATGTGTACAAGATTCTAACATTAACATTTTACATCTTTGTTTATGTAACCATCCATTTATAGCTAACAAGATGGTTGCATAAATAGTGGAGAAGCTCAGACCTGTTTCCTGTTACAATTTAGGTATTTGCTGGCCACCATCCAGTGCTTTTGATTTAATTGAACTTCCTGAGGCCTCTTTTGGTTGACCAATAAAAATACTGGCTATTTTGCCTTTGCATACATTTCAAACAAAGTAGAAATTTGATCGTGTTACTTGAAAGAGCTCTCTGATGGAAAAATAATTTGTACCATTTTATCCTTTACCTAAGGAGGTGTGGTGGCTCAGCGAGTAAGATGCCAGGCTTGTCGATTGCAAGTTCGGAGGTTCGAATCCCTAGTCCCGCGTGATGGAGTGAGCTCCTGCACTCGCCCCAGCTCTTGCCAACCTAGCAATTCGAACGCATGCAAATGCAAGTAGATTAATAGGTACCACTTCGGTGGGTAGGTAACAGCGTTCCGCGCCGTCATGCCGGACACATGACTGTGGAAGCGTCTTCAGACAATGCTGGCTCTTCGGCTTAGAAATGGAGATGAGCACTGGCCCCTAGAGTCGGACACGACTGCACAAATGTGCGGGGGGAAGCTTTACCTTTACCTTATCCTTTACCTATTTTAAAAAAATTCTTATTAAGTCACTTAAAAATGAATGCGTGCTCTTTTAGAAATAATCAACACAGAAAATTAGAATAGCTCCAAATCATTGGAATATTTTCTTCAGCTATAAAGAAATGACATCATGACCAGTATAGGTGTTATCCATTATTATAACTCTTCTGTTTCTTTTCCCTATTCTGTAAATCAGGCTTCTGAAATAGAAAGGCAGCAGCTAAAGGTAAATATCAAATGGACTATATCAAATATAGTCATATATAAAGTCTTATAGTAGTTCAGAAACTATAGTTTCTAAAGCAGAGCTTTCCAAACTTTTCATGCTGGTGACACACTCTTACAGCAGGGCATCATTTCGCGACACACTCTTACAGCAGGGCACAAGGCAGGCACTAGGACCTGCACGGAATCCTGGCAGGGCTCGGAGGCAGCAGCAGCTGCGACACACCCAGACACTGCAGCCGACACACTAACGTGTCCCGACACACAGTTTGGAAAGCTCTGTTCTAAAGAGACATTCCACTAGAAAATGCATTTCACTACAACAAATAGCTGTCACTCTTTATATATTAAATTAGCATAGCAAAAAGAGTAAATTAGTTTCATGATTTGGTTGTGTTGTGTTGTGCTTTCATTTTGTTTTACTTTAAATCTGTGTGTCTTTGCATTTCTTAGTATATCAGTCTCATATTTAGATACTTTATTCTTTGAAATTAATTATAGGCTAACTTAGAACATTATTTCATGTAGCTGATAAAATTGGGTGGGTATATAAGTTTGATGCCACAACATTATTGTTAGCTTTTAAGGCTTCTTTTTCTTTGTTGCTACAATAAACCGAAGTAACTACTCCTTTCATGCAACTTAAAATCATTTTAGGTAATATCTTAGGGAAACTGCCTTCTCTGTGGAATTAGCTCCCAGATCTTAGAATTATCCATATGGGGACTATATACAGTAGGTGGGAGTGAAGTGTGGTGGGCACCCAAAGGTTATCACTAGGCATTTGCTACCTTGACTGATGCATTTACAGTAGGATTTTTACACAAGGTTCAAAATAGATGATGAAGTTGGGACTGATAGACTGTATCATGCATAAGATTCTTGATGTCCTATCTGGAATGGCCCTTTTTAATTTTCTGACTTAAAATGATTTCAATTTCCAGGCCATCTTTCTAAAAGTTGCTAACCACATTACCTTTTAGAATGGTTACACTTTTACTGCAGAAGAGTTTAGCAAAGTTATATCCTTCTTCCTGCTGCCTAGCACTGGAGAATCCATGGGAGACATCAAGCAGCAGTTGAGGAAGACAGAGAATTCATGAGCCTTGCTCCTGACATATGGAATGTTAAGGCTCTTTTGATGTTTAACAACCAACTTTCAACTCCACCTTCATGCAAAGCTTTCCAAAATTCAAGCCTATTCATTGTATATAAGCATCCTATGTATGTGTATGTGTATGTGTTGATGGGATATACGCTGGCTTAAAGGGGAAAAACTCGAGGCCTGAGAATAAACAGACAAGAATGCAGCTTGTAGGGCTAACAGTGTTTACTGGTAGCATAAGGCAATAATGTATATACAATCACATTATCACAAAAATGAAAAAGTTGAATATACATGGTACAGCATTGTAAAAGGAAAAACAAAAACAAACTTATAAGCAGAGTTCCGTTTATCGATCCCAGGGCCAGAGTTCCTGCCACGGCCTATACCCAAAGCCAGGCATAGCTCACTCTGCCCAGTCCACGGGAAGTGAACACGTGAAGAACTACATGGCTAAAAGACACTAGAAATCAAGAAGCATAGAACACCATTTTGCATGGTTGTATATTCAGTTCTTCTAGCTTTCTGATTGGCTGGAAGTTAGCTGTGACACACACCAGGCCTAAAGCATTAGGCCTAAAGCACACAGCATGACCTGCTATTGGGTGGCAGTGCTGCATCTAAGCACTGAGTTCCCCCCCCTCCTTGCTCTCACAGGGCAAGGCTTCCCACAGAGGAAATCAGGAGGATTTGTTCTCATGGGAAGATCCCATTGCTTGTGTGGGCACTAGTCATAACAAAACACACGTGACCGTTGTTATCTTGCACCTGCACTTTACGTCACCATGAGAGGCCTTTGCTTTGCTGGTAAAGGATGCAATTTGCCAAAACACTTCTCATATGGGTAATCTGACATGTGTATGTGTATGTGTATGTGTATGTGTACGTGTACGTGTATATGTACAGTATATGTATGACTCTTGCCAACCTAGCAATTCGAAAGCATGCAAATGCAAGTAGATAAATAGGTACCACTTCAGTGGGAAGGTAACAGCGTTCCACACCCGTCATGCCGGCCACATGACTGTGGAAGCATCTTTGGACAGCGCTGGCTCTTCGGCTAAGAAATGGAGATGAGCAACGCCCCCTAGAGTCGGACACGACTGTGCAGGGGAAAACCTTTACCTATATGTATGACAGCCAGTTTGGTGTAGTGGTTAAGGCATCAGGCTAGAAACCAGGAGAATATGAGTTCTAGTCCTGCCTTAGGCAAAAATCCAGCTGGGTGACCTTGGGCCAGTCACTCTCTCTCAGCCCTAGGAAGAAGCCAGTGGCAAACCACTTCTGAAAAACCTTGCCAAGAAAACTGAAGGAACTTGTCCAGGCAGTCTCCAAGAATCAAACACGATTGAACAGATTTTAAAAAATGTACAGTATATGTATACAGTGTGTGTGTGTGTGTATTCTCTCTCTCTCATGTTCTTTCTCATACATTTTTCGATGACCCTTCTGAAAAGCAAAAATCTGCACACCCCTTGCCTGGCACAAAGCCATGATGCATATCCCAAATGTAACTCATCTTTCATATCCTTTCAATCAAAATTCTGCCAAACACCTTCCCAGGGATACTTCAGAAACTAAACTCCTTGTAATTTCTGCATTTGTTCTTCCTACTTTCTCTCGATATATACTGTATGTTACTATACAACTTCCTACTTCCCCTCTCTATACATGCAAGTTACACATCCATTGCATGAGCAAAACACAACACATTTTAACCTTTTCCAGTTACACCATATACAGCTGCAGCCTTACCTTTTTTCATCATTCTTACAGCATCTAGGATTCCTTTTCATGTTTTTACCTATTGGGTATTACAATTTATAGCATTCATTTCAATTTCACTTCTGAACATGTCACTAATGTTCTCATACAAATCTCTAAAGTACCATTTTAGCATTCCCTTTTATTGACTCTGCTGAAGGCTCCTTGTTTAGCCTTTTTCACCCTTTTCCAATACATGTTTTTTCCCCAATCAGAATTACTCTGCGTTTTTGTGCTTCTCTTAATCTTAACTGTTCCATGTTCTCTTTGACTACAGTGGTGCTTAGAAGTTTGTGAGTCCTTTTGAATTTTCAATATTTCTGCATAAATATGACCTAAAACATGACCTGTTCTCCACACAAGTCCCAAAATGAGATAAAGAGAACCCAATTAAAAAAATGAGTCAAAAACATTATACTTTTCCATTTATTTATTGAGGAAAGTGTTCCAAAGTTACATATTTGTGTAGCAGGAAGTATGTGAACCCCTAGGATTATCAGTTCATTTGAAGGGGAAATTAGAGTCAGGTATTTCAGTCAATGGGATAATAATCAGGTGTGAGTGTGGGAGGTCCTGCCTTATTTAATGAACAGAATTCTGGGTCTTCACTATCAAAGTCCGATCTTCACAATATAGGTATGTGGAAGTGTGTCATGGCTCAAACAAAGGAGATTTATGAGGACTTCCGAAAAACAGTTGTTGATGCTCACCAGACTGAAAGAGGTTACAAAACTATTTCCAAAGAGTTTGGACACCACCACTCCACTGTTAGGCAAATTGTGTACAAATGGAGGCAATTCAACACCACTGTTACCCTCCCCAGGAATGGTCGACGAACCAAGATCATACCAAGAGCAAGGCATGTAATACTCTGGGAAGTCTCAGAAAACCCCAGGGTAATGTCTAAGGAACTAAAGGCCTCTCTTGCATTGGCGTATAGGTAGTCCTTGGTTAACAACCACTTGTTCAGCAATTGTTCAAAATTATGACTGTGCTGAACTAGTAGCACAACCAGTCCCCAAAGTTCTGGCCATCCCAGCACCCCCGTGGTCACATGTTTGCAATCTGGGTGCTTGGAAACTGGCTCACACTTACAACAGTTGCAGCATCCTATGGTCATGTGATCACCATTTGCAACCTTCCCTGCCAGATTCCCAGAAGCAAAGTCAATGTGGAAGCTGGCAGGGAAGGTTTAAAATCACTCCTGTAACTCGCTCCCACTCCTGCCACTTTCCCACATGCCCTCCTGCCCTCTGCAGCAGCCCCCTGCCTGGATGCACTCACACTGGGCTGTTCCAGCTACCTGCGCGCCATCCCCAGCACCCACCCCCACCCAGCCGCACTTGCGTGGGGCTACAGCAGCACCTTGCACACCCTCCTGCCCTCTGCAGCACCCATCCCCTGCCCAGCCACACTCACACTGTGCCACAGCAGCCACCGCCCGCTGCCCAGCCACACTCCGTAGCACTCACCCGCCCACCAGCCTGCTTGTGGGCCTCCTGGGACTTATGAGTTCCTGCTGGCTTCCCCATTAATTTTCTTTGTTGGAAGCCAGCAGGAAGTTGCACACTGCACATTGCACATGAGGTCCTTGCTTAACAACCCATGATCCTTGCTTAACAATGGCAACAGGGATTGCCAGGATTGCTATTGCTAAATGATGCATCACATGACATCATGCTTTACAACTGCATCGCTTAGTGATGGGAATTCCGGTGTCAATTACCATTGTTAAGTGAGGACTACCTGTATGTCAGTGTTCATGAGATCACCATCAGGAGAACACTAAACAACAATGGTGTGCATGGCAGGGTTGCAAGGAGAAAACCACTTCTCTCCAGAAAGAACATTTCTGCCCATCAGTTTGCGAAAGACCATTTGGATAAGCCAGAAGGTTATTGGAAGAATGTTCTGTTGATGGATGAGACCAACACTACATTTCAGCATAAGAACCTTATCCCATCTGTGAAACATGGTGGTGGCGGCAGTATCATGGTTTGGGCCTGCTTTGCTACCTCTGGACCAAGACAGCTTGCCAACATTGATGGAACTATGAATTCTGAATTGTACCAGCAAATTCTATGGGAAAATGTCAGGGTATCTGTCCATGAACTGAAACTCAAGAGAAAGCAGGTCGTGCAGCAAGACAAGAACCCAAAACACACAAGAATGGTTAAAGCAGAAGAAAGTCAATGTTTTGGAATGGCCAAGTCAAAGTCCTCACTTTAATCCTACAGACATGTTGTGGAAGGACCTGAAGCGGGCAGTTCATGAGAGGAAGCCCACACCAACATCCCCGAGTTGAAGATGTTCTGTAAGGAGGAATGGGCTAAAATTTCTCCAAGCCGATCTGCAGAACTGATCAACAGTTCCAGGCAGGTCACATTTTAGGTCATATTTAAGCAGAAATATTGAAAATTCAAAAGGTTTAACAAACTTTTAAGTACCACTGTACATTCGTTGAACTATTTTTTTCTCTTTATAGAATATCTTTTTCTCATCTTCAGTATTAGCACCTATCATTCTCTTATATACATTTTTTTTCATCCACAGCCTTCATTCACTTCGTTCCATCAAGCATCCTTTTTCATACATCTCATTATCCTAATGCCACATGGTCCTATAGCAGGGGTCCCCAACCTTTTTGGCACCAGGGACCGGTTCCGTGGAAGACAATTTTTCCATGGACGAGGGGGTGGGGTTTGCAGGTGGGAGCCAATCGCATGGGGGGGGGGGTTTGCAGGCAGGAGCCAATCTCACAGACGGGGGCAGGGTTTGCAGGTAGGAGCCAATTGCGCAGACCAGGGGCGGGGTTTGCAGGCAGGAGGCAATCTTGCGGATGGGGGGGCGGGGTTTGCAGGCGGGAGCCAATTGTGCAGACCGGGGGCGGGGTTTGCGAGCAGGGGCCAATTAGGCCTCGCGCTCCTCGGCCCACCTCTCCTCCCTTTGCTGCGCGCTGATAGGTGGAGGTGTTTCCCCTTCAGGGTCCCCACCAATCAGCTGCTCCAGTTCAGGCTCTGTCTTTGCACCTTCCCACTTCTTCCTGCTTCCGGCTGCTCTTCCTCTGACTCATGGCAGCAGGGACAGGCTTGTTCCTGACACTCACCTCCTCCTGTGCGGCCCACTTCCTAACAGGCCGCGGCCCATAGGTTGGGGACCCCTGTCCTATAGAACTCTGTAACATACAGTAAATGTTTTCCCTCTGTTCCACATAACTTCCACATTCTCTTTCCATTCATATGGTCTGCCATACATTTTAGCCCTCTCATTTGTAATAAAACCTTCACCTTCACTTCTCCGCATGTACTCATCAATTCCATACCACAAGATAAGATCAACTCTATTCTTAATACTTCTTTGTTCCATTGCATTTCATTTCCTGCTCTCTACTTCCCTTACATTCGAAATTACAAATCATGCTCTTACCAAATCAGCCCATAGATAACTATTTCTGCCATCCATTATGGCTTTGGTCAATTGATGCCTTTAAGTAGGGTAAAGAAGGTGTAGCCCCGTTTATCAACCTTAGTCATACCTGTGCACATGCAGCATTCCCTGCCAGAGATAAGGACAATGCCAGTCAGTTTAGGTAATATGCTATAAATACAACTGAAGCCCAGTTTCATCTCAAGGATAGTCAAACTATTCCAGACAACCTCTCCCCTCTAATTTAAAGACTTTGTTGTCAGCCAACATACCATTGCCTATAGCCCATCAACTAGGGTATACAGTACATATAGCAAACTGACACATTCTCAGGGTACAATAAGCAATAACATAAACATAAAAAACAAACACCAAAACAATAACAAGTAAAGGCAGAAATAAAAAAAGTTAATAGTAACAGCAGCATCAATACATTTTTAAAAGGCCCAGGAGAATAAAAATTTCTTTGCTTGGTGCTGAAAAAATGATAAGGATGATATCAGTTGTACTTCATGGGGAAGGGCATTTCAAAGTATGAGGATTATCACTGAAAATTCTCACTCCTAAGTACAGTAGCTACTCATCATACCTCAACTGGCCCTCCAAAGAAGATCTTAGCATATAAATATGAATATACCAAGTGAGATACTGTGGTCCCAAACTATGAAGAGCATTGAATCATAAAATCATAGAATTTGGAAGAGACCACAAGGATCATCTAATCCAAGATGTTCAGAAAAATCAATTAAACTACCCTCAAGAGGTAGCTGTATAGCCTCTTCTTAAAAACCTCCCGAGATGGAAAGCCCATATCCTTTTTTTTTTTTTTGCAGATATAATTTTTTTTATTACATTCAACATAAAACATAAACAAAACATATAACACATAACAATGATCATATATAACACATAACAATGGTTACATTTATGTATATATATTTACATTTGATTTTATATAATTATTTTTATTATATTTAATACAATGTATCCTTCTTTTTTTGTCTCTAATCTTTTCTCTCCTTTATCTTTCAATCTCTTCTAACCTATTCTCTCTCTATCTATTCCTTTCCCTTTCCTTTCCTTTTGATTCTTCCTTTAACTCCTTTTCTCTTTCATCCATTCCCTTCTTCTTTTTTAACCCTTTCTCTCTCTCTCTCTAATCTCTTCTCTCACTTACCTTACTCACTCTTTCTAACCCTCCCATCTCTCTCTTTTCCTTTCCTTTATCTTTCATTTTTATTCTTCCTTTTATCCTTTCATCCATTCCTTTCTTCTTCTTCTTCTTCTTTTTATTTTTATTTGACCTTCTCATTCTCTCTAATATCTTCTCTCATACTCCCTCTTTCTCTCTCTAACCTCTTCTCTCTCTTCTCTTCTGCTCTATCTTCTTTTCCTATCTTTCTTTCCCTTTTCACCCTTTCTATCCTCTTTTTCTTTCTAACCTAATCCTTTCTTTTTCTTCTTACTTTATATATATTTATCATTCTTTTTCTCCCTTTCTTTACATTATATTATTTATTTATTTATATATTTGTATCAAATTCAATCTTAAGTTTAAATCTTTGTTTTATAATATATAATACATACATACACTCCATTAAAATTCTTCCAGTTTTCTTAACAAAAAAAAAATTCTTGTAAATACTTGATTTACATTTTTCTCTTCTTATACCTCTTTTTTTCCCTTCGCCCCTTCTTTATTTGTACATTATTATTATTATTATTATTATTATTATTATTATTATTATTTGTTCTCTATTTAATGTTATATTCTTTTTGAATATATTTTATGAAGGGGTCCCATGTTTCATTATACTTCCCCATTTCTTTTCCTTTTATTAAATTTGTTAATTTGTCTGTTTGCATTAAATCCATTACTTTTATAATCCATTCTTCTTTTGTTGGAATATTTTCTTGTTTCCAGTATTGCCCATATCCTTAATAGGTAGAGTGTTCCACCGTTGCACAGATCTTACTGTTAGGAAGTTTCTCTTTATATTTAAACAAAATCTAGGTAGCTGCAAGTTATTTTCATTATTTCTGGGAATTTCAGTGATAATGGAATATAGTTCCCAAACATCTTATCTATGGCACCCTTTTGTGTTTCTGAACACTGGTATCATTTCTTCCCTGTTTTCTTTTCTGCACAGTGAACATGCCAGGTTCCTTCAGCCCATCCTCAAGTCCATGCATGATCATTGTCACCCTACTCCTCATGATCTTTGTCACCCTCCTCTGAATCAGTTCTAACCTGTCAATATCTGCAGGAAATGTTCCCAGAATTGTACACAGTATTCTAGGTGTTGTTTCACCAGTGCAAAGTAGAGAGGACTTAGCACCTCATGTCCTCTTCCTTGATATCATGCTTCTTGTGATGCAGCCCAAAACTGTATTAGCTCTTCTAGCAGATGACTTATACTGTTGTCTCATGTCCAGCTTGTTGTCAGTGACCACATTCAAGTCATTCTCTGGTGCTTCCAAGCCACCTTCTATGTGTGCCTTTTTTTATTCCAACCAGCCAGTAAGTAGTTTATAGGGTAAAAGTGGGAACCTGTGAAGATGCTACAGGATTGGCATGGTATGTTTATATTGCCCAGTTCTAGTCAGTATTCTTGCCACAGCATTTTGTATTAACTGATTATCCAAACTGTCCTCAAGGGCAACCTTACGTATGTATGTATGTATGTATGTATGTATGTATGTATGTATGTATCACATTTATAACCCACTATGGTCATATGCAGATTCTTATTTTTACTTATTTATTTCCAGTTTGGTCTAGTGGTGAAGGTGCTGGGCTAGAAACCAGGAGACTGAGAGTTCTAGTCCCGCCTTAGGTATGAAAGCCGGCTGGGTGACCTTGAGCCAGTCCCTGTCTCTCAGACCTAGGAAGGAGCCAATGGCAAACCAGGAGACTGAGAGTTCTAGTCCCACCTTAGGCATGAAAGCCAGCTGGGTGACCTTGGGCCAGTCACTCTCTCTCAGCCCAACTCACCTCACAGGGTGGTTGTTGTGGGGAAAAGAGGAGGAAGGAGTATTAGGTATGTTCCCCGCCTTGAGTTATTGATAAAAATAATAAAGGCGGGATAGAAAATAAAATAATAAAACAAAATAATAAAATAAAATAAAATAAAATAAAATAAAATAAAATAAAATAAAATAAAATAAAATAAAATAAAATAAATAAAATAATAAAATAAAATAAAATAAAATAAAATATAAAATAAAATAAAATAAAATAAAATAAAATAAAATAAAATAAAATAATAAAATAAAATAAAATAAATAAAATAAAATAAAATAAATAAAATAATAAATAAAATAAAATAAAATAAATAAATAAAATAAAATAAAATAAAATAATAAAATAAAATAAAATAAAATAAAATAAAATAAATAAAATAATAAAATAAAATAAATAAAATAAAATAAAATAAAATAAAATAAAATAATAAAATAAAATAAAATAAAATAAAATAAATAAAATAATAAAATAAAATAAATAAAATAAAATAAAATAAAATAAAATAAAATAAAATAAATATTTACTATACCTGCCCAACTCCAATGGGTGGCTAACAACATGGTAGATAAAACATGAAAAAACAATAAATAACAATTAAAAATTTAAAATACAAAAGCCTATAGTAAAAAATACCAAAACATAAATTCCAGATAGTATTTGGCATTCGCCTGCAAACACCCTCCAGGACAGTTCCATTTTTAGATAAGAGTTGGGGCCAAGCACAATTCTCATGGGAGGCCATTCCAGTGAGCCGGTCTTATGACAGAAAAGCAGTACCTGAATTGCAGAAATTTAAAGACGCTATTGGGGAATGGATTATCCTGATCCTGTTGGATTTTCATAAAACCTTAAAACCCTAGTTCTTCAAACAGGCCCTTGGGATTGTGGTTGGCTAGGACTATGCTTAGTTACCCTTTTCCAATGCATAACATGAATTACATTGCTGATTTTGTCCTTTTTCATTTTACTTGTTATTTTTTTATTTGATGTGTTAATCCTATTCTGTAAGACACCTAGAATTACTTTATGATTGAGGCTCCATCCAAGTTGACAAATCAATACGTACATAAATGAGCGTCTGTATTTTAAGCTATTATATAACATTGCATATAACACTCTATGCAATAAATAGCATCTTCTCGTATATTATAATAATGCTTGAAATGCTTATAATGTCAGTATATATTATCATTATTCTGTGTTGCAATAGGTCATTAGAATCCTCAAATCACTTATCCTGGCATAATCCCATTGACCTCACTGACATTATTTCAGAAGGATGATGAATAATACTTTTGGTACTACATAATAAATAAATGATACTTTCAGTGCTACATTAATTTATTATACTTTCTGTATTTCTTAGTAGAAACATAGAGTTACTAATTTGTGCAATATATTTATTGCTTGGGCAATTAAAATAATTCCAGGAGATCACACCCATAGCAACCTAGTACTAAATGTAATATGAGTTAAAGGAAATATCAGTATAATTATTTTCACTATATATCTCCAGACTGGATACACTGGATTGCAGCAATCCATTGCAATAAATGAAGTAATATACACTGCTCAAAAAAATAAAGGGAACACTGAAACAACACAATGTAAGTCCAAGTCAGTCACACTTCTGTGAAATCAAACTGTCCACTTAGGTAGCAACACTGATTGACAATCAATTTCACATGCTGTTGTGCACATGGAATAGACAACAGGCGGAAAGCATAGGCAGTTAGCAAGACATCCCCAATAAAGGAGTGAATCTGCAGGTGGTGACCACAGACCACTTCTCAGTTCCTATGCTTTCTGGCTGATGGTTTGGTCACTTTTGAATGCTGGCGGTGCTTCCACTCTCGTGGTAGCATGAGGCGGAGTCTACAACCCACACAAGTGGCTCAGGTAGTGCAGCTCATCCAGGATGGCACATCAATGCGAGCTGTGGCAAGAAGGTTTGCTGTGTCTGTCAGCGTAGTGTCCAGAGCATGGAGACGCTACCAGGAGACAGGTCAGTACATCAGGAGACGTGGAGGAGGCCGTAGGAGGGCAACAACCCAGCAGCAGGACCGCTACCTCCGCCTTTGTGCAAGGAGGGACAGGAGGAGCACTGCCAGAGCCCTGCAAAATGACCTCCAGTGGGCCACAAATCTGCGTGTGGCTGCTCAAACGGTCAGAAACAGACTCCATGAGGGTGGTATGAGGGCCCGACGTCCACAGGTGGGGGTTGTGCTTACAGCCCAGCACCGTGCAGGACGTTTGGCATTTTCCAGAGAACACAAGATTGGCAACTTCGCCACTGGCGCCCTGTGCTCTTCACAGATGAAAGCAGGTTCACACTGAGCACATGTGACAGACATGACAGGGTCTGGAGACGCCGTGGAGAACGTTCTGCTGCCTGCAACATCCTCCAGCATGACCGGTTTGGCAGTGGGTCAGTAATGGTGTGGGGTGGCATTTCTTTAGGGGGCCGCACAGCCCTCCATGTGCTCGCCAGAGGTAGCCTGACTGCCATTAGGTACCGAGATGAGATCCTCAGACCCCTTGTGAGACCATATGCTGGTGCGGTTGGCCCTGGGTTCCTCCTAATGCAAGACAATGCTAGACCTCATGTGGCTGGAGTGTGCCAGCAGTTCCTGCAAGACGAAGGCATTGATGCTATGGACTGGCCCGCCCGTTCCCCAGACCTGAATCCAATTGAGCACATCTGGGACATCATGTCTCGCTCCATCCACCAACGCCACGTTGCACCACAGACTGTCCAGGAGTTGGGGGATGCTTTAGTCCAGGTGTGGGAGGAGATCCCTCAGGAGACCATCCGCCACCTCATCAGGAGCATGCCCAGGCGTTGTAGGGAGGTCATACAGGCACGTGGAGGCCACACACACTACTGAGCCTCATTTTGACTTGTTTTAAGGACATCACATCAACGTTGGATCAGCCTGTAGTGTTCTTTTCCACTTTAATTTTTGAGTGTAACTCCACATCCAGACCTCCAGGGGTTGCTTACATTTGATTTCCATTGCTTTTTGTGTGATTTTGTTGTCAGCACATTCAACTATGTAATGAACAAAGTAATTAATACGAATATTTCATTCATTCAGATCTAGGATGTCTTATTTCAGTGTTCCCTTTATTTTTTTGAGCAGCTTATTTTACATACAGTACATGTTGCTTCTTTACAACTTAAATATTGCTTGTGCATAATAAATAGTAAAGTGTAGCAGAAGTAATAAAATAAGTACAGCAGAAAGTAGTAAAATGTTACATTGATAGCCATTATAGTTCATTAAGCAACTCAAAGGCAAAATCACCCTTTGTTTCGTACCTTTGATATAAATCGACAGCTTTTGCTATTAGCCTGGGTTTTGCTAAGTAGTGCAAAATATGCGAAGTGGTCATGTGGGTACAGTTTGTCACTCTAATCTGTCAGCTTTAGAGGTG
This sequence comes from Charina bottae, assembly GCA_023362775.1. Taxonomy (NCBI): domain Eukaryota; kingdom Metazoa; phylum Chordata; class Lepidosauria; order Squamata; family Charinaidae; genus Charina; species Charina bottae. Next base: position 186,930,020 of record JALMGJ010000001.1, on the reverse strand, counting down.
ACAAATATTTTAATTAGACAGAACAGAAATGCAACTAATTCTCAGCTAGAGAAAACATGGTGGTTTTTGATCCATCAGAAAACCACAATCTTATTTCGATATCAGATACTGTACCTAGAAAGAAATTTAGTGATAAATATTTGAATTAGGCTTCTTTCAAAGAAGAAGATTTTCAAGAGATTAGTTATGCTAATAACTGACTGTTATCAATTATATTAGTAGATGCTAGCCAATCTTAATAACCAAACAGATATTCAGATCAACGTTTCATTGCTAAAGATCTGCATATATATTTTATCTGCATAATCATTGCAACAGTTCTGTAAAATAAACATGTGCCATTAACCCCATATTACAGATGGAGCAGGTGCTGAAGATGAGAAAACAATGGCTTTGCTAAAGGTATGGTACAGCAAGAAAGGTTTACCAGTGGACCATTGCTCAAAATGTGTTCTTTTCAGCCTGCAGAATTACCTGAATATGTGCCAACAAATTTAATCACAAATTGCCAAATAATTCCTTATGACAGAAAAACAGTACCTGAATTGCAGAAATAATTACAGTTACAGCATAATTACAGTTTTTAAATTTTCCTTCAAAGGGAGGGGAAAAACGAGTTCTATACGCATCATAAGCACGGCCTCTTATGATGATCTCCTTACAGCCCTGCACAATGAAGTTCCTGGCCCCCCAAAACGGGCCTTGAAGAATTATGAATGATAATGAAGTTTGAATCAGAGATTTCCAGATTAGAGGCTATTCTCTTAACCCCCTTCATCAGATATCCAATGCAATGTTCCATAATGCAGTTGCCTCGCTCATAGATAACTCCTGGTTCTGCAACGTTGTTTGGGAAAACCACAGCTTTGCCCACCCATTTTCTAGCACAGAAAAAACATAAATGTTTAAAAAAATGCTTATACTGTAACTCTTTTCAGGTTTTATCAGGTGAGGACAAAATTTGCAGAAACATTAGACAATTAAATGAAGTCCATCAAATTTCACAGAAACTGGTTCAAGTTGTTGTTGAATTATATTACTTTACAATATGGGTTATCTAATTTTTCTTGTTTTTTACTAGAGTGGATAAAACGTACAGAAAGCTAGACTATTATGTGGGGATGAAGCATAATAAATGTGGTAGAAGTCAGTGCAAGGATGTTCAAGTTACCAACTCCTTTACCCAAAGCAACTACAGTATTTGCACAGATTACTTTTGCACAATTCATAGTAATCCTTTGCTGGTGAAACTTGATTGAGATAGCCCCCTGCCCTTCTTCAATGGCACTGCTTAATCTACTAACACATGCACACCCACACCTACTTATCAAGAGTGCCAAAATGAAAGGAATGAAAGAGAGGAAGAAGACAGTGATATAATCATTTACAGAGTTAAAACACAGAAGCTAATTACTTGTAATAAATTACTTACAAGAGAAATGAATAAACAAGAGGAAAAGACTAAGTAAAAATACAGTACAATTGAACAATTGTTATTTTTCAGTGAAATGAAAGATTAAATTATGCAATGAAAGGGAAGGATGGGATCTTTGGATAAACACCCTAAGTGAAAGAAGATCAACTGAGAATTGAAATTAACTTGGTTAAAAGGAGATGCTATGAGACAATGCAGAAAAACCAACAAATTTCTGTTTTTTTCAAACTTATTACTACTTTAAAAGAAGGGTTCCTCTAATTTGATGATGGTCCTGTTCAACTGTGAATCTCCCTCCCTATGAAAGGGTTACTAAACAAATACCTAAAGGTACTACATGAAAGCCTCCTTTTTGGCATACAGCATAGTGTTCTACCTTTTTCAGTGTGGTGAACTTTTGAGCTCCACATCACACACAAATTTCCACGGAATATTTTGAACTGGAGACATTTCAAGTTAGATAATTCCAGCCCACTTTCAATGAATTTAAAACCACTTTGATCCACTCCATTCTGCATCTGATTCAGGCTTTTCACCAAATCAGATCACAGCCCTATTACATAAGATGGTTTTCTACACAGATATCAAATCCAATGGTGGTGGCGGGGAATTGCCACTGGGCAGTAATTGTGCATGCATCTATTTTGCTGCAACAGGAAGCAGAAACTGGTTGCGTTTTTCCAATTCATCTGTTCTTGCAGCCAAGGCATACATACCTCTGAGGTAAAGTACTGAGCTTCAGGTTCAGTCATTGGTATGTCCAAGGGGAAAATAGAAGCTCAGTTAGACATTTGTGTATTGGTAACCTTTAATGTGGTTTTGAAGACAGTCTAATTGCCTTTTTGGGATTCCCTTTGAAGAGGATCTCTTCTGATGGCAGAGTTTGGGCAGAGTTTAGCCATCTATTTTCCTGCAAGTTACTGTATATGAATGGAAAAGGATTCATTGTTTTATGATACTATGCCCAGGGAGAGCGACCTTATATTTCTGGATATTAGGAAAGGGAGAAAGCTGATTGTACTTCCTCCGCAAATAATCCAATTGTGTTGGGGATTGTTTCCTTAAATACCTGATGGGAACATGAATCTGCTAATGCTGTGAAACTCTCATCTTTTGCTTATCCTAGAAGTGAAAATAATACATCCTCAGCACATATGTGAAAATAGTATTTACTTATCTTGAAGAAATGCCATCCATTCCCAATAATTTCCAATATACTCCAAATGTTCAGTGTTCTCACAGGAAAATACTGCAAGTTGCTCATAGAATATCTACTCTAAAAACTTTAACTGGTTTAACATTTCTACTCCCTCAGAAAATTTTGAACAACTTCAATAATTACATTTCCCAAAATTGTTTGGAGAAAGACATGAGAATAAAAATGCTATTGACATGAATTCAATTCCTAGTATAATTTATTCCAGTCTATTTCCTCCTCTCCTTCCATGCAGAGTTCTTATGAGGATAAGTGAGATTAGAATCAGGCACACTGGGTGTGAATAATTCCCTTAGCACGTGTGCCTGTGATGTCAGTGTGATGGTAATGTAACTGTGATGCAATGTCATGTTTCCTGACATCTGCTCACAGAGTCGTTACCTAGCCTAATTTGACATCCTTTGGTGTACTCTTGGCAGGTTTGAAGAGCAACTTTTAAAAGTGTTATCATGATAATAACCAAGTCATCTTCTCTGTTAGAGATTGCTTTCCTGAAGCAAACAAGTGATACTTCAACAAAACATCTGAAGAACTTCTAAAGCACCTTTGTCTGGAGCTGAAAATAACTGTGTGTGTGTTTAACTTTACATAGTAACTTATCTTGCCACAACATTTTTGTCTAAGCACCAGTGTAACCCTTGAACCTCAGCTCTGGGAAGAAGCTTGTGAACTAGTACTCTTCTATAATAAGCTCAAAGAGGAAAACAGAATTCCTGATCAAAGGATAATGACTTCTTCAGCTTGTTGTACCTAAGGCGTGAAATCCTTTGATTTATTACAAAACATTACTTTGTGGAGTGTTACAGTGCCTTAAACTTGCACCAAGCCCGAGATAGCCTGGCACAATAGCTTAATTAATTAAGCAAGAGCTTCCATAGAAACAAATATACCTCAAAGGTCAAGGTCAGTGTTTTGCAAAGCATGTCATATAAATTATTGAACAAAAACCTTTCTTTCAGTCAAGCCAGCGATATAGCAATTTTTTTGAGTGACTACTTAAGCAAGCTTATTGCAAGACAGATATTATTTGACAGTTGTCCTATTCCTAAAACATCCCTGAGAGTTAAGATTGGGGGAGATGGGCGGTCATATAAATTTAAATAAATAATAAATATTAAATAAACATTCTAAACCAATATAAACACCAAATGTTTTTCACCTCATATAACTTCATATTGGAAGCTATAACTTCATAACTTCAAATATGATATAAAACTTCATAACTTCCTGTAACTTCACATTTGTATTTATAGAAATTGGTATAGTACAATGCAATATTTTGATTGCTAGCTTAATTATAGGGATACTCTTAGTTTATACTTTAGATTTAGATTTGCAGCCTATTTAATTTTAAGATTTCATTCTCAATCTTCATTCTGAATACAGTATGGGAGGTTTATTGCAAATGTGTGGGTTTGCAACTTATTGACAGCAAATGCCATTCAACTCATTTAAACATTCTGAGAAAACATGTATAGGATTTATTTATTTATATACTTACTTACTTACTTATTTATTTATTTATTTATACAATTGGGATGGTTACCCAATTCACAAAATACAATGAGCTCCCGCACTCGCCCCAGCTTTTGCCAACCTAGCAATTCGAAAGCATGCAAATGCAAATAGATAAATAGGTACCACTTTGGTGGGAAGGTAACAGCGTTCTGCGCGTGTCATGCTGGCCACATGACCGCGGAAGTGTCTTTGGACAGTGCTGGCTCTTTGGCTAACAAACGGAGATGAGCACTGCCCCCTAGAGTCGGACACGACTGTGCAGGGGAAAACCTTTTACCTAAACTCTGGATAGCTAACAAGGGATGAAAAACAAAATCGGATAAGCAATAAATATGAAAGAACCATAACAATACAATATAAAACAACATAAACAGAGACCAAAGCTACAATATATTCAAAATCCTAAACCATTTTCCAGATTGGCTCATCCAATGTCTTAACCCAGGGCTTAGGCCAGCAAGATCAGGGCTCCCTGAATGTGGGGGGATATTCTATTCAAAAGGGCAGGTGCTACAACAGAGAAAACACACCTCCTGGATCTCCATTCTTTCATGGAGGGGACTTGAAACATGCCCACCCAACTGGATCTCTGAAATATCTCTCTTTACTAAGGTAGAAGGGTGGTGAGATGTTTTGAATGTCCATTTTTTGGAAGTGTCAGGAATTTGTCTTGAGAGAAAACAGATATGGAAGAAAAGGAAAGAGGTGCAATAAATAAGAGGTAAGGTAAAACAACAGCAAGAAGAGAAAGCATGAGGCCCATTTGGGAAAGTATGAGTCCCATGTGAAATATACTGGAAGACAAATTAATCTCCCAAAATAATGAATGAAGCATGAATATAAGGGAAGAGGATGTGAAGATGGTTGGAACAGAGTGAAAAGATACATGTTGCAGAATGCCACAGAAGTGCGTGAAGTTATGCCGATGGAATGTATGGAAAAGGATGCTTGGTGGATGATGAAGTAAAAAGGGCTGTGGACAAGAAAAATGCACATAAGGAAATAATTGCTGCAAAAAATGAGGATGAGGGGAAGCTGATGTGCATGGAGAAAAAATAGTTGCAAAGAATGTAGTCAAAGAGAGCAAGGAAGGATTAAAAGACAGAAAAAAATTTAAAGCATTTTTGATGGAAATAAAAATCATTTTGGAAGGAGGTAATGAGGAATAAACAAGGTCCTTCCAGCAGAGTGAATGCAATTAAAAATAAAAGGAATAAAATTATTTGGGATGAAACTGAAATAAGGAAACACTGGAAGGAATATTTTAAAAATCTGTATGGAAATGATAGCGATAGCGATATGTTGGAGTGGAATTGAGACAAATGCTGTAAAAACTACTGTCTCAGAAAACATATGAAAAGGAAGTCATAAATGCTGTGAGAGTGTTGTAAATTGTATGGCTATCGAGGTAGACAGTATACCTAGAGAAATGCTAAAATGTAGGTGTGGTTTGCTTATGCAGTGGCTGTGCAATCTGTGAAGTTGTGAAAATGGAAGCAGTGGCAGATTTTATTTTCTTGGGCTCCAAGATCACCACAGACGGTGACTGCAGCCATGAAATTAAAAGACGCTTGCTCCTTGGGAGGAAAGCTATGGCAAACCTAGATAGCATATTAAAAAGCAGAGACATCACCTTGCCGACAAAGGTCCGTATAGTTAAAGCTATGGTTTTCCCAGTAGTAATGTATGGCTGTGAGAGTTGGACCATAAGGAAGGCTGAGCGCCGAAGAATTGATGCTTTCAAACTGTGGTGCTGGAGAAGACTCTTAAGAGTCCCTTGGACTGCAAGGAGGTCAAATCAGCCAATCCTAAAGGAAATCAACCCTGACTGCTCATTGGAAGGACAGATACTGAAGCTGAAGCTCACATACTTTGGCCACCTAATGCGAAGAGAGGACTCACTGGAAAAGACCCTGATGCTGGGAAAGACTGAGGGCAAAAGGAGAAGGGGACGGCAGAGGATGAGATTGTTAGATAGCATCACCGATGTAATGAACATGAATTTGAGTAAACTCTGGGAGGCAGTGGAGGACAGGAAGGCCTGGTGTGCTATGGTCCATGGTGTCACGAAGAGTCGGACACGACTTAACGACTGAACAACAACAAATGTGAAGACTGCATCTATGCCTTATGACTGGAAGGATTCCATTATTTTCTTCCATAACAGGAACAATAGCAAGGGTGAATGCAAAAACTAGAGAGCAATTAGTTTGTTAAGTGTGCCTGGGAAAGTATTTTGCAAAATACTGATTGAAAGGGTAACAATGAACAAGGTTTGGGAAGTGCAGCATGGGGTGTGCAGACAAGAGTTTTACTCTTTAGGAGATCATTGAGCAATGTATGATGAGAAAGAAAGTTGATTGCATATTTGATGAGTCAGAGAAAGGATATAATAAAGTGAATAGTGACTTGTGTGTGTGAACATGGAAGTTGAAAGCTGGTTGCTGAATACAATATGAGCAATATTTGATGGAAGGAAAGCATATGTGAGACTAAACAAATGCTTGGTTAATCGTTCAATATTAAGCCAGGAGTAAGGTTGTGTAATATCCCCTTGGTTCTTTCGTACACTGATAGATAAATGTATAAAGATTGCTTTAGTGAAGTTAAAAATTCATCGGTTGCAGACATGAATATAGGTGTACTGTACTTTTATATGCAGATGATGCAATGTTGTTGGCTGAGAAGCTGAATGATTTGCAACAAATATTAGATAGTATGATGCAATGAAAACTAGAGCAAGTAAATTAATTTGTATACCTTGGTAGAATGTTTATTAAAGATGTGAAGACAGATGAAGACATTTTAAGACATGCAAATGCTAAGAGAAATGAAATGGGTTGCATGTGGTCTATTGTGAGAAAGAAATGTTTGTTGACTGAAATGAAAATGGCTATGTATGATAGTGTGCTTCTCCCAATGGCCAGATAATGCAAGGTTTCTCAACCTTGTCAATTTTAAGATGTGTGGACGTCAGCTTCCAGAATTCCCCAGCCATTCTGGGAGTTGAAGTCCATACATCTTAAAGTTCCCAAGGTTGAGAAACACTGCATTAGAGAATATTGTATTGTCAGAAGGGATGCATGTAAAGCCACAGCTTCCATCCCATGAACTCAGCTGCATCAAGGTCATAAGTGACAGCAAGGCTCAGGAGCTTTAGGCTCTTGTGGTAGACCACAAAAAAACCCTGTGTCATCATTTTCAGTAATGGCAACAGAAGAGCTGGAGTCATTAAGATGACTGGAACTGTGTCTGCACTAACATTCAGTCTTAGCTATTGAGTATGTTTGTATTTCTCTTTGTGATATAACTGCAGAAAGCACTTTGCAAACAGAAAGACAGACATAAACACACAGTATATAAATTATGTGAGGAAATTATGCCAGACATAAGGAAATCATACCAAGGTTGAGGTTGCTAAAATCAAGCCAACTCAGGAAAATCCAGCTTGATTTTATAGCCAACGAAATAAGTTTGAATTGTCTGCGCTAAAGTTGTGAGACACAAAGAGCAAAGCTGACACTCCCACACTGAGGGCTATCACTAAGAGAGCCCTGCTGCTTGTCCTTGATCATCTAACTGTTGTGAATGGAACTGCTGATGATCAACTAGCATTCAAGCAGGATTAGGTGGGATAAAGATCCCTCGCTTGGGATGGGAAGAGTAATAGCTCTTCTTGGGGATGGCTTGCGCCGTAGAGTTCGGCTCGCAAACATTATATAACAGCCTCTTGGATTTTATATTTTTAATATTTAAATTGTATAATGTATTTTATATGTTTTTAATTACTAACTTGATTGTAAACCGCCCAGAGTCCCCTTGTGGGGGGAGATGGGCGGTGATATAAGTTGGAAATAAATAAATAAATAAATAAATAAATAAATAAATAAAGTAATCCCATTTGAGACCTTTTCATAAAAGACAGTTAGAAATCCCCCCAGAAGAAATTGATACCCAATGCTGCTGACATAAATGCGATGTTGCATACTGTTTTCCACCCTGTACCAGCCATCTGATGGCTGCATGCTCACCAGCTGGAATTTCTCATGTAACCTCACCGAAGACGGACAGACAAGCCATGGTATATAAACAGAGAGCAAGTCCCACTCCCTTTTCGCACTGAAGATGTTGCCTAGCCTGGCAATGAACCGTCTGCAAGAAAACAGCAAGGCTCAGAGAGCACCAAGGACTCCACAGTTCAACCCTGAGCTACAAATATTCTCTTTGATTGGTACTGACAGAAAGCATATTTCAATAATCCTGTTCAAAACAGGGCCACAACATATTTACCCTGAAGTGATAAAAAGTATTCATGGTCATTTTGCCACCTGGGTTTCACAGATGGCAACAAGAACAAGTGAGCCCCCAAATTCCTTACCTAATCTATGGAGGGGTACGCAGCTACTGTACATTTGCCTTTAACTATCATCCAGAACAACCAGTTTTGCAAATCCACAAAGATGAATTAACTTTCAAATTATTTTCCTATATGCCCCCAAAGAGTATCTGATCCTTGATTCAGGAGATCCACAACCTTTCTGGGATTCGTATGTGAGAAAGAAAGGCAAAAGTATATATATCTAGGTCAGTGTTTCTCAACCTTGGCAACTTTAAGATGCTGGCTGGGGAATTCTGGGAATTGAAGTCCACACATCTTAAAGTTGCCAAGGTTGAGAAACACTGACCTAGGTCTCATCTCGTTTTGTGTCAGAAATGCAGGAAATAAAAAAGGGGAAAATATTAATTAAAATTTAAAAAGTTAAAACATTTAATAAAAATATAAAATTTATATAATTCTAGCCCAATGCCGGGCCACACTGATGGCAGAGGTGTTTCCGGCCAATAAGTCACTCTGTGTGCATATCGGTCCCAAAGGGCACTGTAAAAGATGGGTAGTTGTTTGAATATTGCCGCATTTGCAGCAAGTATCCTTGCCCTCAGGGAGAAACCCCCATTTTTCCATATATGACCATATATATTTTTCATATATATATATGACTATATATATATATATATATATATATATATATATATATATATATTTCCATATATGACCATATATGACCTAGGTAGTAGTATAACTTAAGCTTCCACATGACTTGCAACAGTGGGAAAAAAATCTCCAAAATTAAAACTCAGGGCACCCTGCAAGTCAAAGGCTAAGGACTGAAAGAGGATTCTCCCAATATAAATCTTTATGACTAGCAATTGAGATAAGGTAGAAGCCACTACAGCAGTGTGTCTCCTAATTCTAAACTAGATAATGGAGACAGAGAATATTATGATCAGTAGTGTCAAAAGCTGAAAAAGTATCAGCAGGACCAGGTGGGTTTCATTATTTAATCAGTCACTGGCAATTAATTGAGTTTTAGCTACTTTTTGCCTTCAAAACTGGATAGAATCTAGAATGAAATCCATTTAAATCAGGTTACATAAGAGTAACCTGTTAGATCAAGCCAAGGGCCATTCTAGTCCAGCATTTTGATTGTCACAGTGGCCAACTTTAGGCTTCTGGAATGCTCACAAGCAGGAGGTGGAAACATTCTGCCTCCCACTCATTTCCCTACATTTCTGCACTTTTTCCAGCTCTGTCTCACTGGTGCTCACTCATACTCTTCCATGTTCTTGCCCTGGTACGGCATCCATCCCTGTGCTCTTCTATATGTTGTAAGTCCACGGCTTACAAAAGAACGGCTTGCAAATGCTTCAGCTTTCCATGGCTCAAGATCATGCAGTAATGTGTAGCTCCCTCTGTCTTGCTTGTCTGACACAGCTATCTGGTAATTGCTTGCAATACATTTGCTGATTTTTAAAAAAATCCGTTCAATAATGTCTGATTCTCGGAGACTGCCTAGACAAGTCCCTGCAGTTTTCTTGGCAAGATTTTTGGAAGTGGTTTGCCCTTGCCTTCTTCCTAGGGCTGAGAGAGAGTGACTGGCCCAAGATCACCCAGCTGGCTTCGTGCCTAAGGCAGGATTAGAACTCACGGTCTCCCAGTTTCTAGCCTGGTGCCTTGACCACCACACCAAACTGGCTCTCACATTTGCTGATAGCCAGGTGCGTACATAACCTGCAACCAGTTATGAATTCATTTCAATTTATAAGAGTGCAGTATTTTCATTGGCGATCACTCGTAGCCGAGTAAGATTGTCTTCCAAAGGTAAAATTTTAACAGTGGATCCGTAAGTGGCTGTAAAGGCCAATTCTGGATCCGCACAACCTCCCACAGTGAGGGCATAGGTTTCCGGGTGGGAGACGGTCATGATGAGGGTTTGCCTGACGTGCCTTCCTTTTAGCTCTTTTCTCTCATGACTGTCCATACAACAAGATTCTAAAACTTTATCGAGTTCCCTGTTTCGTGGCTGCAGCACCTCAGTATCTCCTTGCCCTCTCCTAACAACTGTTTTTTCCTTCAGTCGAGCTAGTTCCTGTTCAGCTTGAATGCATTGCTTCAGCTTGCTTCTCTTGACAGGGGCTGAAACTTTCTGTGCGCCCAAACAAGCCTATTCAATGTAGGACTGAGTACTGGTTGCGTAAAAAAAAGGGGACAATGGAGAAGTTTGACGACATTACAGCAGAGGGAGAAAAAAAAACCACATAGTTGACTGATTTACTCCTTGGAGTGGCTTAGAAAGAAACGGAGTACTGTTGGCAAGATTACCATAGTTTTTATTGTATTTTACAGTGTTCAAAGTGCTTCACGAACATTATTTTAGCAACCATCATTGCAATTTAAGAAGAAGTGGTGGCCACTCTAATGCTTAGATTACAGGAGTCGTGTAAATAACAGCACCACAAAGACCATCTCTAGCCCTGAGATTTGCTGGCGATCTCTCCATCCAAACATTAACCCCGGTTTCGTTTTTGTTGCTGCCATCTGCGTGGCCCCTCCGTGGCTAGCCTTTGGCAAATCACCCCTGACTCGCCTCATAGGGGTACTTACGGTGGGCACAAAATGCAACGAAATCAAATCGTTTCGATTCAGACGGTACAGCAGCTATCAGAAATATTCTTGCGGTTCGCCAGCTGAAAATGTTCGTAACAATAACAGGGTAACCGCACGCGTCGGATTCCTGCTTCCCCGACAGCGCTGAGCGCTGAGCCCCAACTCCTTGGGCGGCTGCTGGCTGCGAACCGGAGAACTGGGACCTTTCCCGGGGAGCCCTCCCCTTTGTGGGCAGGGCCAAGGAGAACTCTCCGCCGGGCACGGAGCGGGCGAGCCAGTGTTGAGAGCCAGTGCGTGTTGGTGAGACTCTCCAGCTGCGCCTGCCTTTGCCTGCCGGGGCGCGCAGCATTCTCGCTTGCCCCAGTTGGCTTCCCCGCGGCTTTCCTCGACGGGACGATGTCGTCTTCCTCCCCCAAGGCGCAGAAGAGAGCGTGGAGCTTGGGGCGCTTGTCCCTTTCATCCAGGAAAGGCAGCCTGAAGCCGTCCGCCCTTGAGCTAGCCGAGAACGCCCCCAACGCCCACTACGCGCCGTTTTCTGCCTCCGCGCCCGCAGGACCCCGGGGGACGAAGCAGCCGCCGAGCAGCGGCGAAGTGGCAGAGGCGGCCACGGTAGTGATGAGCGCCGATTTCCCGCGCCCGCCGATCAGCTTAGACCCGCGCGTCTCCATCTACAGCGTCCGCAGACCTCTGCTCAGCCGCAGCAACATCCAAGGCCGGGTCTACAACTTCTTGGAGAGACCCACCGGCTGGAAGTGCTTCGTCTATCACTTCACTGTGTGAGTCGAACAACTTTTGCTCTCCGCTCTCGCCGGCCGGTCCTCCTGCCGCCGCCGCCCCCTTCCTTCCTGCCGCGGTTGCTGCTGCTGACCTCTAACGTCCCCCTTCCCTTCCCTGGCGGCCTGGCAAACCCCCGGAGTCAAGGGAGGGAAAGGAGCGGAAGGCCAGTACCTCGTTCCTGCCGTACAAAAGGCGTGAAGGCACTGGGAGGGTGGGCGAGAGAGAGAGCGACAGCCCGGCCTCGCTCGCTCTCCCCCCCTCTCTCTCTCCAAGAGCTCGAGATCGCGGGATGCCCGAGGTTCCGTCGCAAGTGCGACGGCTCGTGTGTGGCCTGAGAGCCCTTCCTCCCGCGATTGACGTAGCCCCGTGTCTTCCGTGCTGCCTCAGAAAGAAGTCCCCCCGAGATGCAGCCTGTCGTGGGAGGCCAGCTACATACTCGGCTCGCTTTCCCCCACCCCACCTCCGTTTCCTAATTGAGCTTGGGCTGCCCAATAACTCATCCTGAAGCGGAATGTAAAAATCCCGCTCTGGCTGTTTTCAAGGTAAGGTGGAGGTAAGGGAACTGACCGCAGCCCAGGGCCTGTATGCCTTACTTCCAAGTCAATCCCCCGGAGTCCAGCTCCCAGGCAAGTGTAAACAAGTTTTCAGGTTAAGAGTGTAAGCCTTGTGCCCGAACTTCTGCCACAGAAAAAGTTTTTAAGCACCAAAGTAAGGGCTCATATGCCAGTGCCTGTATTGAGGGCTCCTTCGGTGACTCCAATGGCACACATTCTACAAATGCTGTCTATGGATGTGCCATGTGTCATTATGACTCTGTTTCGTTCCAGTCATTCGTAGTCCATAGAGTAAAGGAAAGTACAAGGTGCTCAGAAGTTATACTTGCTGTTGTACCTGAGCCAATACTTTGTTGCCCATGGGAAGGAACTTTTAAGTCATCTGTCAGCCTCTGTCAATTCATTATTTGGAGCTGAGGCCTTAACTACCCAGTGCACAAAGACTTTTGTTTAAAAAAAAAAACGATCGGGAACATCTGGTTTTGGAACTCAGGGGGTTAGAGTAAAGGAATGGCAACAGACAAATTCTGTCCAATCCTTTTCTCTCTCCATCCCTTTTCTGCTCCAAATTGGCCTACCTGCAATGCACATGTATTTCCTATTCCATGGTGTTCCAAACATATATTTGGAGAAGAGGAACTTATTTTTTGAAACTTGTAGGATGAATAGTGCCTTTTCTCACTCACTGCTGTCTACCCTGAATTTCTCCAGATTTCCTCTACAAATTGCCAGTCCTCTGTGTTTCCCTTTTCAAATGTGCATTTGGAATATCCTGGAGTAGGGATTTGGAATGCACTGGGATAGAAAGGGGATATGCATCAGGAGAGCAAAGGAGTTGGGAAAGTGACTGGTAGGTTGAGAATAAGTAATTGATTGCAAGAATTTGGAGTAAAGAATTGGCAAAAGAGAATCACTGGAACTTTATGTGTGTATGCTTGCATGCAGTCATTAAGTTCACACAACACACTTTCATGTTTATTTTACTGGCTTACTAAACTAGCCACAGACCATAGTTTGTATTTGGGGCTAGTTGAGCATACCAGTAAAAACCACAATGGTTTATAAACAATAAACAAATGAAACAAACCGTGTTATGACTTAAAATGATGTAGCCCAAGAGATTGTTGGCTTAATGCACTCTTTCATGAATAGCAGGTTATAAATTCTGATCCCATTGCTGACATAAATTATTTAAATGATCATATCCAACAGTAACTTTTAATGTAACCCAATTGAAGCAAGTCAGATAAAGACAAAAACTATGATAATCAACCAAGCTTCTTTGTATGGTGGCTGAAATCTATATTCAGACCTATGGTCATTCATATGCCTGTTGATTCTAGTGCAGTTGACAAGATATGCATCCATGCAGTGTACTGAGGACCATGTATAAGACTACCCTAAAAAAACCCCAGTTACGAGGAAGCAATTTCTCTAAAATTAATGACCCATTCAAATGGGAGTGCTATTCCCCCCCCCAAAAAAAAAATATAAAGGTTGAATTGATTGGGTGAATATGGCCTGACAAGCAAAGAAGGGGAAAGCATTATTCTGTAGCATCAGTGTTGGGGTAATATTTTTAAAACAAAAAGGACATTATTAACCAATTTTCCTGTTACTAGTAATAATTTACTTTGCCTCTTATCTGATTATTTATTTGGTAGGATTAAAAGTGGTGAGCACATGTAGTCTCATCAGAATACTGAAAGGTCTTTCTTCTTCATATACAGATTATATTGTACATGTGCCAAGAATTGAGGGCATAAGTATATCCTGAAACACAGCAGGGCATTAGCTGCCTTTGACATTCTGCTTAGAGGAACCATAAATGATTTATTTCTTCATGTTGGTATATTTAAAATAACACTTGTTACAAACCTTACAAAGCTGTTTTGAGTCATGGCCTTAACAAGAAAAACCAACAATAGCAAAATAAAATGTACAACCTTTGTATGTAGAATTGTTATAGTTGTCTAATCCAAGCCACTTATCAAGGTAGGTTCTTGGATATAACACAAGAACACAATGTATATCTGAGAAAATAGGTTCAGATATTGTGAGTAGATAGGGTTTTTTTTTAATGTAGAAGAAGCTATTGAGCAGCAAAACACCAGTTTCTAGCATCTATTTGCAACAATGCCTCGGGGGCCCACATATTCCACAGGCATGTTTAGACAATAAAATGATAGATGGTTTCCAGTGTAGGGATAAGAGCATCTTGAAGCGACAGGGATGTGGAGCAACCTAATTGATTTGCTAGCTAGTAAATGTCTACTTAAATATCTGTGTCCATCCAGTTACAGATGCCTATCAAATGTCCAGCTCTTTGACAGCTGCCTCAACCAAAAGTAATTCTTCTAAGCAAGTTTTTCACAGTGTTCTTTAACAGGATTTGTTAAACTGAAAGGGAAAGGGTATATAAATTTTAGTTATTGAACTATTTCCCATTTAGAACCAACTTCTTCCCCAATAGATTAGAGCAGAGACTTTGCTAGTTTCTTTCTGATAGCTTTCCTGTAATTGGCAAAGAGGTGGTTGTTTTCACTGATAATGGATGAGCTTGCAAAGCAAGTGACTATTTACAAACCTGTCTCCTGAATCCTTTATCAGTCTGTGAA
Organism: Charina bottae; assembly: GCA_023362775.1. Classification (NCBI taxonomy): domain Eukaryota; kingdom Metazoa; phylum Chordata; class Lepidosauria; order Squamata; family Charinaidae; genus Charina; species Charina bottae. The sequence goes on along the minus strand of JALMGJ010000001.1, from coordinate 186,914,956 downwards.
CCAACCATTACATCAACACTGCAATGTGCCTACCAGACCCAAATATTGTTTCATATTATAGCCCTACTGAATAGAGCTGCCCAACATAAGTCTGGTAGCAACTTGGAAGACCTACAGTATATTCACTGAATTAATACAATCATGCTGTTGGGATCCTATAAAACACTCCAAGGAGTTGCATAACTAAGCTAACTGCGAGTGTTTCCTCCTGACTAAAAAGCAGGACTGCAAAAGAACCTGATTAGATACTTAAGAAACATTAGTTCACAAAATCAGGTTCTACAGAGGATTCTATAGCTGTATTTTCTTTTTCTGTCTGTGTATAAATAGTGTGGCTTTTGTTTCTTTGTAGTGGTGCAGTTTTTCAGGTCTATATGATTTGAAACTGAAGTATATTTCAAACTAATAGCAGGTTAATATTTAACATGTACACTTAATAGGTTGCACCCCAAGTGTATGTGCATCTCCAAGTACTGAACATAAATACACCAAATATATAAATAGATGGTTTCTGTACCCCAATATTGTAATGTGGAGTACTGCTCTGGTCTATTTAGGCATGTATAAATTGGCTATGATCCAGTTTGAATTTTTGATTCACTATGAGTCATTTATTTGATGATTTATAACATTGAGCCAATTCGGTTTGATTTTATCAATCAATTTGATGAAAAGGGCATTTGAGTGCAAAAGCCCTTCCGGACTGTCAGATCAATTTGAATCCATCTAACTCAATTCAACTATTTGATCTGAATTGTTGATCCAGTTTATAAAATCAGCTCAATTTGGTGATTGGTGATTAAGTTGAACTGCCTTCCAATTCGATGTCCAAAATGAATTTTTGCACAGCCTAGACCTGGTACTTTTCCCACTGCCGCATATTTCATCTCTTTAGTCAGCAACTGTGTGTAAGCAGGTTTCATCATTATGTTTTTTTCCCCTTCTTCTCCCCCACTTTAGGATTTTCTTTGCTAAAGGGTTTTGTGGTGGTTCTGTTGTTATTTTTTGTTTTGGTATTTCTGGAACGCTTGTCTTTTAATACAATCTTATATATGGACTATGTTACAAATGGTACTCACAGTCTGAGCACTGGAAATAGATAGAATGATATAACTTATGTTTTGTCTCTTATGTAAATCTACCTATCCCTATGAAGGAAAACAGAATAATAGGATGACTAGGTTGCATCCAGAACTGGGACTTCCATGAATTCTGGATGCAAAAGTTTCTGATTCCGTGGATTGATACCAGGAGAGGAATGGTTGATAAGTCTATTTTGTCACTTCCCTTCCTAATGCAGATTTCTTTATCACTCCAGATGGTGCCCCATCTGTTTGAAAGTTTGGATGCTGAGAATGTATTTATTTTATTTTTGTTTATTAATACATTTGTTTCCCTCCACAATCCCAAAGGACTTTTGGTGGTTTACAAGGTATAGAATAAGAATTAATACATCCATAGCTGGATTAAAATTAGAAACATATAAAACGTAAGCCACCCCAACAGCCAACAATCTATAAACCTCACCCAAGATAACCTCACACCTCTGACACCCTCCAGAGGAGCTCCATTTTCAGCTGCTTCCAGAAAACAGTTAAAGTGGGAGCTTGTCTAATTTCTACTGGGAATCCATTTCAAAGAGCTGCTGATGCTACTGAAAAACAGTCCCTGTAAGCCTCAGATCTCCTCACTTCCTGAAAGTGGGAAACTACCAGCAGCTTTTCCCAGCAAGATTGAATTGGTTGGGCTTTTTTTAGTGGAGGAATATTTTTATTTATTTATTTATTTTCTATCCCGCCTTTATTATTTTTATAAATAACTCAAGGTGGCGAACATACCTAATACTCCTCCCCCCTCCTATTTTCCTCACAAGAACAACCCTGTGAGGTGAGTTGGGCTGAGAGAGAGAGTGACTGGCCCAAGGTCACCCAACCGGCTTTCATGCCTCAGGCAGGACTAGAACTCTCAGTCTCCTGGTTTCCCATTGGCTCCTTCCTAGGGCTGAGAAAGTGAGTGACTGGTCCAAGGTCACCCAGCCGGTTTTCATGCCTAAGGCGGGACTAGAACTCTCAGTCTCCTGGTTTCCCATTGGCTCCTTCCTAGGGCTGAGAGAGAGAGTGACTGGCCCAAGGTCACCCAGCGGAGTATACCAGGCCAGGAAATCAACTCCACAGGAAGGCTAATGCTGAAGCTGAAACTGACTATAATAATAGAATTTTGCAAGTCTGATTGTACTGCATCTCCTCCCCCTTCTTATACTCCAGTGAAATCTGCCTGAGGCACTTCCGAATGTTATCTCCTTGTGGACATAAAAAATGCTCCAGACCCTTTTGCCTAGGTAACAGTTCTTGCATATTTCCATCAAGGTCATCTTACTCTCTACAGCTTTATAGGTCAAGACCAGCAATTTAATTGCACCTGGAAACTTATTGATAACCATTACAGGGCCTGCAGCACAGATATGATGTGCTTCTACTGGGAAAGGCCAGCTAATATGCACTGGCCAATGCACTTTAAACCAACTGCAGCTTTAAGGGGAGCCCCATGTAGACCATGTTGTAGTAGTCCAGACAGGTGATGACGAGGGCATGAGTTACTGTAGTAAGGAACTGAAGGGGGAAGGAGCTTGACCGTTCTGAACAGAGAACTGTACTTTATGAACCCCACCGTTAATGAAAAAAAATACTGGATATATCCCACTAGATCTGTATTTCTGTCTCTCTCCAACCCAGTACACTTAAATGCATACTATAAGTTGATTTAGATCTCTGAGCAGACCATGGCAGTAGAAACCTGCCTTTCCTCATTGGTTGCTAGTTTATTTAATTCATTTTAGTTTGCTCTTCGTTAAAAGTTATCCCAAAGTGCCATATTGACCAAAGTTAGAAGTTGTTATGACCTGTTTTAAAAGATAAAATAAAATAAAATAAAATAAGACTCTGTTCTGTCATAGGAACTGCAAAGTCTCTGCTTCAACAGTTGTCTCAGCAATGAAATAGTTACAGTAGATGTCCTTAAACAAATCCATCAATACTATATAATATGGGAGCATTATTAACAAGGCAGCATGAATGTTTATATAATATGAAACACTTGAGTTCCAAAGAGAAGATGGTTTGATTGGTATTGATATTTCAGACTGTGAACTTGTATCAAAAGCTTGTAAGATAACAGTACAAATAAGGGTGCATAATTTATGCATATTTATAAGTATATGCAAAACTCTGAGGCCTGGTTGTAGTATAAAGAGTTGTAATTTGTTATGATTCACTCGCCAATACTTAAGAACCCAAAGAAACTTAAGTGTTATTTAGTTCCACTGGTTTCAGTAATCCTTTACACTTAACTGGGTTATTACTATTATGTAGAAGTAAGTAATGATGAAATGTTTGGGATCTATAATCAGCTATTGGCTCCAGTGAGTTTCGTAGTGAAACCTCTCACTGATTTTGATTTAGCTTAGTTATATTCATTGTGTACAGGAAGTAAATAGCTCAAAATTTTGAGGAAGAGGTTTATCCACACCTTTCTCAATCTTGTGCCCTCCAGATATATTGGATTACAGCCCTTCTGTGTGTGTATCCTGTAAGATATAAAACTATAAGATTGTTTTCTATATTGTTTCATAATCACATTTATCCTCTTAACAACCCTGTAAAGCAAATCACATTGTGGGGAACTGTGTGGTGATGGCGCTTTGCCAAATGAATTTGGACTGAGATGTGTTTTCTCAGATTTAGTCTAGAACTCAGCCCCAAAGATCACATATAATAGAAAAGAGAATGTTTCAGGAACCACACCTCATATTTCACACCATCTGTACTTAATGCTGAATTAAAGGCAAACTCTGTATATTTATTTTGCTAAGTACATGAACCACTTTTCACCTAGAAGAGATTTGAAGGTGTTGTGTTATAAAAAGATAAGTTCCATATAATAGCAACAATACCATCTGACATGGTGAAACGTGTGTAGTAGTGCTTCAGCATAAGGATAGGAAAGTTCTGCTGTTAACTAGCAGTTTACAAAGATGGGCATGAAACATTTACATGTTGGAAATGCTAAAAGAAAAGGCTAATGAGAACCCTTCACCTATTTTCATCTCTTTGTGTTTTGGAAATAAGATCAAGTCAGGGCACAGTGAATGTATCTCCTCTAATTAGGTCAAAAATGATTCACTGGCTGATTACAAGGTTGATGCGAGAGTGTCATTAAATCATTCCACTACATAGTAGAAGATTATTTGCCTGGTTTAGTTTAATTCCAAACAGGTTATTTGGCATTTTAAGGAGCCAATCATGTGTTCTTGTTTCTTTGCAAGCAGGATCAGGGTCAATATAATTATGTGAATACCAAACATTAACATTCTCAGGTATAAGTCAAGCGGTAACTAAGGTTTAGAAATACCTGGTTTCTGAGCAATACTGGAGGTGCCATTCTACTATTCCAAGAACTGCAGCTTGAATAAATATGCATATAACTTTTATAGAGGCAAGAAGAATACTGGTGATTAACCTGTGTCAAAAATAGGAAGATGCATATGAATTCTGGAAAGCAAATTGTTACACCTATTACAATAAGTGGTCTTAGTACACTTTATTTGGCCCAATGAGTGTTTTTAATATAGTATATAAACTTTGGAGTTGCAGAGACACTGCTTAACTCTTAAGTTAAATGAAGTCTGTTCAAAATTGTGTATGAGTGTGTATCTTTTAATTTTCCTCATTTCTCTAGTCCTAGCTCCAGTACTGCTGGAAAGCTCTTTCAAGATTGGGTGGTTTTGGAGAAATGTCCCTTGTCACATTTGCCAAATAAAGATCCTCCCATATATACATGGAAGTGCTTTGATCTCCCAATGGGATATATCCAACTACAGGAGATAATACCAACTCAACTTAGTTTGCAATATTGGATACATTGTGAAGACAGAAAATTACTAAAGTGATCAATTTACTGAATAATTTTTAAAAGAAGTTGCTATATAATTGGACAGAACTCAAAATTAAAAATATTGAAGTCTGATGGCTCACTCTTGGATTGAGTAAAAGATACACTTGATTCTGCCACTGAAATTAGATTGAAATATAGCTGGATTGCGGCTACAGTATCTGGTCAAAATCCGTGTTTGTTTTGCACACAAAACTCATGTGCAGGATTATCATGTTGGAGGAAGGAGGGATGTGGCATTTCCTTAGTGATGAATTAAATTTTCACTGGCGTATGTCTATGAAGGTTCTCAGTCATCCAGGTGGAATTGTCTGTAGCTTGAATCATGTCAACTGGATTTCTATTTTCTCAGTGGAAAATAGAAAATAGAATAGAATCCACTGAGAAAATAGAAATCCAGTTGACATGATTCAAGCTACAGACATTTCACTGGCGTGATTTAGAATGACTTCACCTAAATTATGTCCATTCTTTAAGCTAATTCAGAGTGGTTCCTAATTAATGTGTTTTAAATTCTGATTAGCCACAAAGAAAGAAAAGGGAAATATATTATGTGATACATAAATAATATACAGTACCTTATCATGATGAGGGCTAGAATGAGGTTTCAAACTCAAATTGTCACATGTACCACATGAGGGCTAGTATATTCATTCGAGGGCTGCAACACTCAAACCTTCCCATACATCAGCAGCCTTGTGAATTCCCTCCTATTCCCTTTTTATTTCTGAAATTTAGCAAGCAGTTGGCGCAAGTAGTACTTCTGCTGTAGTTTTAAAATTCTCAGGTAAGGATGAGATGTTTGAGGGATCTGAGTCTCCAGTGCTACTGTAATTCTGATGCCTAGCAGAAGCGGCAACTTTTTGGATGGACACTGCTGTAGGATTTAAGTGAGAAAGGGCTGGATATGCAAAAGTGGTACAGATGACTAAAGAGAAAACCAGATTAGGGAGATATTTTGTCTTGTCCTATAATTAATTCAAAAGTTCTAGGAAGCCTTGGCAACAGTGACTGATGCTTTGATCACTTCCCAATTAGACTATTGCAATGTGTTCTCTGTGGGGCTGAGTTTCAAGATGGCTTGTAATTTACAGCTGGTGCAGAATGCGGTAGCCAGATTGCTACCAGAGGACACCCACTATTGCAGGATTACACTTATCTTGAAGTTGCTGCACTGGATGCCAGTAGGCTTCTGGGCCCAATTCGGACTGCTGGTCCTTACTTAGAAAGCTGTATATGGTGTAGCAGCAGGATATATCAGGGACCACTTTACCAAGCATCATTCTGGCCAGCTGATAAAAAAAACGGAGTGAGTACGGATAAGAGTCCCACTCCCAAATGAGATAAGAGGTGAATGGGGTAGGAGGCAAGCCTTTGCTGGAGCATCCTCCCAACTCTGGAACGTATTTAACTGGAAGTACACTTGGATCCAACCCTCCTAGCATTCCAGAAGACCCTGAAAACTGTTTCATTTTAATGAACCTTTGACTTCTTGTGTGATTATGGGTGGGCATCTGATTGTACTTTGTTGATTGTATTATTATGCTATGTTTTAATAGGGTTTGATAAATACTTTTTTCCCTTTGTGCACTTCCTAGGATGTTTTTGATTGGGGCAATCTACAAAACTAAAAAATAAATACAGGTAGTTCTTGGTTAATGACTACCCTGTTTAGCGACTGTTCGAAGTTCCGACGGCGCTGAAAAAGTAACTTTATGACTGGTCCTTGCACTTAACGACGTCGCAGCATCCCTGCGGTCACGTGATCGAGATTCAGGTGCTTCACAACTGGCAAGCATTTACAACTGTTCTACCGTCCCACGGTCATGTGATTGCCATTTGTGCGCTTCACATCTGGCATCCAACAAGCAAAGTCAATGGAGAAGCCGGCAGTAAAATCGCAAGTCGCAGTCACGTGATGTCTCACTTAACAACTGCGAGAGATTCGCTTAACGACCACAGCGGGAGTGACATAAGTCTGGCATCATCACATGATGTTTTGCTTAATGACTGCATCAGTTAGCAACGGAGTTGCCGGTCCCAATTTTGGTTGTTAAGCGAGGATGTATACCCTGAACCAAGCTAGCGCCATGTTTAACTACTGCTTGAACTTTTAGTATAAAAAATACATAGCACAGCCTGGGAATATATGTGGGTGTAATGCCAGGTATAGAGATACCGAGGAGTTCACAGGAAAGGCATTTCACAGGCCGATAAATCAGTTTCTTTTCAGTTTTTTTAATTGACAGTGTGTTTTTCATCCATGATTAATGAATGTTCAGTGTGTTGGGTATAAAAGCTTTACAAACCCGCCCACTGGCATGGACATGCCATGGTGGAACATTGCATGCATACCTGGTGTCCGTCCCAGGGAGCATTGCGTGTTTACTCTGTAAGTATTTATCTTTAATAAAGCTTGTGATGATCACACTGGCTTTCAGCTCCTCTTTCTTGGAAATCTCTCATGGATATTGGCCCGGAGGGCATTTACATTTACATTTGGTGAAACAGAGGACCACCTGTATTCTAAATGGGTGGCAATCATAGTCTGAATTATGGGTGCTTTTATTCAGGAACTCAAAGCAGTGTACATCGTGCTTCTTCCTGTTTTTTCCCACAACAATATCCCTTTGAGATAGGTTGGGCTTACAGAGAGTGACTGGCCCTAAGTTACGCATGGAGATTCCATACCTGAGGGTGGACCAGAACCTTGGTCTGTGTACTCCTAGTCCAACATCTTAACCATTGAAGTTTCATATAAAGTGAGCTAATCTGTGCCTCCTGGATATGCATGGAGATCTCTGAATTTTAGAATGCAGTTCTGTGCTCAGATAATGTACAAATCTATATAAAATACATATTTTAGAATAAAATAAGTGTAATAATGCTGTTGAGAGAAAGTGAATTTGATTCAGATTTGTAATACTAAGAATAGACTCAGATTAAGTTAACCATAATTAAGTTTCCTTTGATTTCAGTGTGCTCCTTCAAAACTAAAACCAACATTAGTTTGTTATAAATTTTTTATGCTGCTTCAGTCACTAGACTCTAAGCAGCTTACTAGCAACAACATGCAATATATAACAATACAGTAAAGAACAAAAGTATCAAAATATCAATACGTCAAAAATGAAAGATACAATCAACAGTTATAATATTAGGTCATAAAACCATGATGCCTGTATCGTCAAACAATCAGATTTGCCCCAATCTTAGGTAGCTTTATGCATTCTTGTCTCAGTCCCCAAATATGTAGTGAGAAAGCCATATTTTAAAAAGCTTCCTGAATGTTAGAAGTTAGGGTGCAGTTCTTATATCTGGTGGGAGGGCTTTCCACAGGAAGGGAACTCCTGCAGAGAATGCCCATCTCTGAGACCCATCTTCTTGTACCTCATGAGAAGGGGGGGGGGTCTCAGTACACTGTCTATAGGCATAGGTTGGGCAAGCAGATTCTGTTTGTAAGAGAGTAAGGAAGATGACCTTGATGGAAATATGCAAAACTGTTACCTAAGCAAAAGGGGCTGAATTTTTTTTAAGTCCAGAACACCAAGATAAGATTTGGAAGTGGCTCAGATAGACACCTCCCCAACTCACTGGGGTATAAGAAGGAAGAGGAGGTACAGCACAGTCAGACCTGCAAGATTCTGTTCTTATAGCCCATCTCAATAAAAGTAGTTTTAGCCTTCCCGTGGAGTGGATTTCCTGGTCTGGTCTACCTAGTGGGGCTGACAGGGTCTCAGAGATAAATTGTCTATGTATGCAGATTGTTTGTTTAAAAAAAGCAGGAGAGTCATGAGGAAACAAGATTAAATGAAGTTATAAATCATCCCTTAGGATGTAGTTTGAGACTATCATGGATGGGCAATTTATAGACCTTGAGCTCCCCTAATAAATGAAGAAAACTGACCACACATTTTGACTTGCACCTCTCCCTGTGATCTCCCTCTCTGTAGTCCATGGAGGTTAGGAAAAAATTAAAAGTGTATTCTGCCTCCCAACCAGAAAGAGGCTGCACACTCTTGTCCTATAGAGATTTCTTATTCCTACCTTGAACTCCCCTCTTCCAAGCTTTGGGACACCCCTAATTTTCCTTTTGTACTGAGTTCACACATTACACTAAGCCTGAATATGGTTTGCTTGATTTTGGCTTAGCAGATCATGCAAACCCAGAAAGTTGTAATTTATTCATCAAATTATGGTTAAACAAAGCATAGCTCACTATGATATGCCATCCAGCGCATGAAGAGGGTTTGTACATCTTCCGTAAAAGTCAGGAAGGTGCAGGATGAGACTTATTTGGAAAGTAAGGCTGAATTAATTGTATGCATGCAGAAGATCATGAATTGCCCTTTGGATTCTGACATTTTTGTTCAACAAGATACATGGAGTATGTATTCTTTTTCATGAGAGTACTCTTAATTCCTTTTCTATTCCATGTATGTGTCTTCCACATTTTTCCATATTCAAGATATTTTTGTACATTATGGGTTATTTTTTCCCTATATTATAGCCTTTATCTATATTCCCCAGATTTTGTATATTGTGTACATAGCTAAACCCAGTGGGAAAGTGGTATGTATTTTCTCTGAAAGAAAAATGGCCTCTAATTGATATTGTATTTAGTTGAAGCCCTCAAATCCTAGAACTTGTATCTCTCTGTTCCCTTTAAAATGCTTTATTGCTTTAAAAATCTGTAAAGTGTTTTGAAAACAGGCTTGTTTTCCTTTATGGGAGGATGTTAAAGAAGTAGACACTTGAGATTACAATTCATGAAAAACAATGGGAGTTTATTTACTGACTTCAAGGGGGGAGGATTGCATCCTCAAACCCAGAAAAGTCCAACATTAAATTCTGATGATGGGAAATGGAAATGTGTGAAAATGGGTCACTGAGCTGTAAAAGTGAGATAATAGCCATCATATGTTTTCCTTGTGACCCTTTAGACATGTAGAAAGGAAAGCCATCTGTAACATTTTTAATCCCACATGTGTCCTCATTTTCAGTTTTTATTTTTACTGTTATATGATTGTTTTCACTACACAGTCACTCATTTTCCCATAGCCAACTTGATTAACTAGTTTTCTTTGATCAAATGTGTCATTTCATTTAGTGCTAACAACACTTGCAAAATCTTTTAGTTCAGTTTTCTCTCTCTCAGGTACAGCCTGACATTTGAGTTGCATACCCTCCAGTTTATTATGCTATCATAAAAGGAAACATGGGCACCTCAAATGGAAAAGAATGTATAAAAGATGAGTGGATTGTGAAACTGCAAATAAATATGAACCTTTGCCCCGGTCCCTGTATTATAAATCAAACCTCAAGCAGTGTTTTTTTTCTTTTTAACAAAATAGAAGTTATAATTGGAAATGGAAAGCTGCCTCACATGTTAGAATATTTTCATACTTATCCTCACATTCTCTATCCTAAGTGCCAAGAGGACTTCCTCCTAAGTGACCCTTCTAACTGGGGATGTCAGCAAATGCATCTTCCGTGTTTCAATATATGAACCCTATGAATTGGCTTTTTCCTTCCCTATTATCCTTAAGCTTACAACCTTTTACTATCTCAGTGTATTGTTTGCTGAAGTGTGTTTTTACAAATGAATGGATCTGCAGTATGTTAAACAAAATGTTGCATTTATGAAACACAATGTACCTCCTTACGACTTTGAGCCAGTTTGAATCCGACTCAGGCTCTACCTGATTGCATGACATTAAGTTTGCATGAATTGGGTTTTACCCTGTCCTCAGTTTATCTGAAAGCAGAGCAAAGTTTGCTGCAACGTTTGCACAGAACTTTGGGGGTGGTACATTCTATCTATCTATCTATCTATCTATCTATCTATCTATCTATCTATCTATCTATCTATCTATTTATTTTTCAAATCTAGTCACCGCCCATCTCACTCACAGAGCCCACCTCACTCACATATATCTCCCTAGGGGGATTTCCCACCTTGTCCTGGCCCTTTGCTCGATTGAGTCTTAATTCTTTTTTTCGTCCCCCATAGACGCTCAGTGTCCACTTCCTGGAGCTAAAATATGCATCATCTCCCTCACTCCATCCTTTGGCAACCATGCTTCTTTTTTCGGTCATTTTGTCTCAAAAGCAGACTGGCGGGGATGGGCTTCACCTTCTGGGGTTGCTTAATCACCAGTGGGACAGATCATCATCTAATTATCAGTGTGGCCTATCTTAATTTCTGTTTATACGTAGCTGAAGTTCACAGTGTGCACATACATTCCACACTCCTTACTTTCTTAAATAATAAATCCGTGAAGACAGTAGTTTCAGTAAAAGTTCAGAATGTCCCAAATAATTAGAAACCTTGAGGTATCGGTGAGATTGTGCACCCTGCCTGTGAAACAGCACCATATACTGAGTTATGCTATTTTTTCTGCATCTTACGATGTCACAGCATAAATATATCATAGTCTATCTATATCATACAGTGGGGCAAAAAAGTATTTAGTCAGCCACCAATTGTGCAAGTTCTCCCACTTAAAAAGATGAGAGAGGCCTGTAATTGACATCATAGGTAGACCTCAACTATGAGAGACAAAATGAGAAAACAAATCCAGACAATCACATTGTCTGATTCGGAAAGAATTTATCTGCAAATTATGGTGGAAAATAAGTATTTGGTCAATATCAAAAGTTCATCTCAATACTTTGTTATATATCCTTTGTTGGCAATGACAGAGGTCAAACGTTTTCTGTAAGTCTTCACAAGGTTGGCACACACTGTTGCTGGTATGTGGGCCCATTCCTCCATGCAGATCTCCTCTAGAGCAGTGATGTTTTGGGGCTGTCCCTGGGCAACACGGACTTTCAACTCCCTCTAAAGGTTTTCTATGGGGTTGAGATCTGGAGACTGGCTAGGCCACTCCAGGATCTTGAAATGCTTCTTACGAAGCCACTCCTTCGTTGCCCGGGTGGTGTGTTTGGGATCATTGTCATGCTGAAAGACCCAGCCACGTTTCATCTTCAATGCCCTTGCTGATGGAAGGAGGTTTGCACTCAAAATCTCACGATACATGGCCCCATTCATTCTTTCCTGTACACGGAACAGTTGTCCTGGTCCCTTTGCAGAGAAACAGCCCCAAAGCATGATGTTGCCACCCCCATGCTTCACAGTAGGTATGGTGTTCTTTGGATGCAACTCAGCATTCTCTCTCCTCCAAACACGACGAGTTGTGTTTCTACCAAACAATTCTACTTTGGTTTCATCTGACCATATGACATTCTCCCAATCCTCTTCTGGATCGTCCAAATGCTCTCTAGCAAACTTCAGACGGGCCCGGACATGTACTGGCTTAAGCAGGGGGACACGTCTGGCACTGCAGGATCTGAGTCCCTGGCGGCGTAGTGTGTTACTGATGGTAGCCTTTGTTACGTTGGTCCCAGCTCTCTGCAGGTATTCACTAGGTCCCCCCGTGTGGTTCTGGGATTTTTGCTCACCGTTCTTGTGACCATTTTGACCCCACGGGGTGAGATATTGCGTGGAGCCCCAGATCGAGGGAGATTATCAGTGGTCTTGTATGTCTTCCATTTTCTAATTATTGCTCCCACAGTTGATTTCTTCACACCAAGCTGCTTCCCTATTGCAGATTCAGTCTTCCCAGCCTGGTGCAGGTCTACAATTTTGTTTCTGGTGTCCTTCGACAGCTCTTTGGTCTTCACCATAGTGGAGTTTGGAGTGTGACTGTTTGAGGTTGTGGACAGGTGTCTTTTATACTGATAACAAGTTCAAACAGGTGCCATTACTACAGGTAATGAGTCGAGGACAGAGGACTAGAGAAGAGGACAGAGGCTAGAAAAGTGATGTAGCAGGCTCCAGGAGCATCCCCATCCTGACACTTGAATAGGAACTACTGCTAGTAGAAATGCCACCAGAGATTCCCAACTGCATTCTGGAGCCACCTAGAGCAGGCATGCTGCCCCACCATCAAAGCTCATTCTTTATTTCTGGGATCCCTCCACCCTATTCTAACCCCCATCCCCACTGGTCTTTGGTGAAGGTAAGGTTTGCTCTGAGTTAAGAGAAGCAACTTCTCTTAAAGAAGAAGTTACAGGTCTGCGAGAGCCAGAAATCTTGCTTGTTTGTAGGTGATCAAATACTTATTTTCCACCATAATTTGCAAATAAATTCTTTCCGAATCAGACAATGTGATTGTCTGGATTTGTTTTCTCATTTTGTCTCTCATAGTTGAGGTCTACCTATGATGTCAATTACAGGCCTCTCTCATCTTTTTAAGTGGGAGAACTTGCACAATTGGTGGCTGACTAAATACTTTTTTGCCCCACTGTATCTTCTTAGGTATTTTTCTGTACAAAAAAGCAAATTATGGCTTATTAATTATGGTTCTCTAGAATGAGTAACTAGATGAATAAGCTGAGTTTATTTCTTAGTTAAAAAAACAAACTATAAAGTGTTCCAATATTAAAATGGAGCTGATGATATTATCTAAAAAATCCATAAATGGTCAAGATTATGTAAATGTGTAAATAGTCACCATAACAACATATTGCATTTGTATCAAATCAATTAATTCTGTCTGTACTTGCTATAAATGGAGCAATATAATAGAATACAAACTTCCTGTTGTTCTCACCGTGTGGTCAAAAAGAGTAAAAGTTTCAGGTTCTAACATAAAAGTATGACTATTGCAACTGAATTATTATTATAGGAACATGTAATTAAGGAGAAATGTTGGAAACTGTAAAATACACTTTTAGTTTGATGGGTCTCAAGTATTTGTCATAATAAATATTCATATACCTAGGAGCAAAATATTTTATCTTTCTATGAGATTTACGTTTTTGCCTTCAGTAATGTTTTCAGGGAAAATACATACTGAACCTAAATCCAGATTACTAACAGTTTCAAAGAAGAATAAGTGTAGTTGCGTAGAAGATAAAAAGACTGTCAAGACAATAGAAAGGTAACTCCACAAAAATAACTCAGAGCAAACCTTACCTTCACCAAAGACCAGTGGGGATGGGGGTTAGAATAGGGTGGAGGGATCCCAGAAATAAAGAATGAGCTTTGATGGTGGGGCAGCATGCCTGCTCTAGGTGGCTCCAGAATGCAGTTGGGAATCTCTGGTGGCATTTCTACTAGCAGTAGTTCCTATTCAAGTGTCAGGATGGGGATGCTCCTGGAGCCTGCTACATCACTTTTCTAGCCTAGTGCTGAATTGTATCAATAAACCAGCATCAGGCTGGGTTAACTAATTTCCTCCCATTTCTTTTAACTGAATGGATTTTATGAAGAACAACAGCAACAATGCAAAATTGTGCTATTAAAAACAATGGAGAAAAAAAATGCCTACCACCTCTCACACTGAACAGAGGTAGACCCAAACATCCTGCCATTGGTGCTTCCAATCCCCCATTTAGGGTTGTTCTTTCTTCAAAATACATCAGTATTAAGTGGCAATCAGTCACATGCGCTGTGAGGATATGAGGAAATGTTGATAGGATCTACCCAATGCTAAAACAAAACTTGCTACTTATACAATTATTCACTTTTGTAATTTCCTAGTTTTTAAGAAGATGTATTTACTTGGTTGGTTGGTTGAATGAATGATTAAATGATATGGCCACCCAACCCGCAAAAGTGACTCTGGGTGGCTTACAGTTGGATAGAAGAATAAAAAACAAAGGAATGAAAAGCAAAACACAGAGAAATGAAAATAAACAGTGTAATAGAATAACAAAATAAAAGGACAATAGAATGATTGGGGCCAGCTATTGTATATACCATTCAGAAACGTTTCATTCTGAATTGGTTCCTGTCATGCCCTAGCTCTAGAGAAAAAGTGGAGGCAGTGACAGACTTTGTATTTCTAGGCGCAAAGATTACTGCAGACGCTGACTGCAGCCAGGAAATCAGAAGACGTCTACTTCTTGGGAGGAGAGCAATGACAAATCTAGATAAAATAGTTAAGAGCAGAGACATCACACTGACAACAAAGATCCGCATAGTCAAAGCAATGGTATTCCCCGTAGTAACGTATGGCTGCGAGAGCTGGACCATAAGGAAGGCTGAGCGAAGGAAGATAGATGCTTTTGAACTGTGGTGTTGGAGGAGAATTCTGAGAGTGCCTTGGACTGCAAGAAGAGCAAACCAGTCCATACTCCAGGAAATAAAGCCAGACTGCTCACTTGAGGGAATGATATTAAAGGCAAAACTGAAGTACTTTGGCCACATAATGAGAAGACAGGATACCCTGGAGAAGATGCTGATGCTAGGGAAGGTGGAAGGCAAAAGGAAGAGGGGCCGACCAAGGGCAAGATGGATGGATGATATTCTGGAGGTGACGGACTCGACCATGGGGGAGCTGGGGATGGCGACGGCCGACAGGAAGCTCTGGCGTGGGCTGGTCCATGAAGTCATGAAGAGTTGGAAGCGACTGAACAAATAAGCAACAACAACAATGCCCTAGCTCAACACCCAAGGGAAGAACTGTGTTTTCCGGGCCTTATGGAGGTCCAGTAGGTTGGAGCCATCTTAACCTCAAGGGATAATGATATTTCTTAGAGTAGGCCCTGCAGTAGAGAAGGAACGCCAATTTCACTGCTATGACATTGTCTCATAGAAGGGACTTGAAGCATGCCTACCATGCCAGGTAGGCACAGCTAACTGGAGATAACAGTCCTGTGTTGTGAAGGGCTTTATAGGTGGCAATCAACACAGAATTACACCCAGAAACCTACAGGGATCCAGTACATCTCGTAAAGTAGTGGGGTTACATGGGCGCACTATAAGTGATGCTATTGCCTGCCCCCATCCCAACAACCCCTGTCCTCCCACCATCCAAACAGAGTCCTGTCTCACATCACAATACAACAACCATCCTACCAGCTGTTTTTTATCTTTTCGTCAAGTTGAATTGAGGAAAGATTTTTTAAAAAATCTCTTTAACAGGATGAATCATTTTCATGTTCATGGCTAAGGCTGACTAAAAGTGATGAAGCGTGGTAGTTCCCCTATTCCTTACTTCTGATAGCAAAAGATAATATTGTACAGATCATTTGGATATTTCATTCTTATGTCTATGCATAAAGAATATTTGCTAAAATATAAATAGTATATAAGGGGCGCGATGGCTCAGCGGGTAAGACGCCAGGCTTGTCGATTGGAAGATCGCAGGTTCGGAGGTTCGAATCCCTAGCCCTGGGTGACGGAGTGAGCTCCCGCACTCACCCCAGCTCTTGCCAACCTAGCAATTCGAAAGCATGCAAATGCAAGTAGATAAATAACTGTAGCCATCTTGATTTTATTCCATATTATTCTATTTATATTGTTTAAGAATTTTAATAATATTTTATATTTTTTGTATATTTGTTTTAGGACCGGTTTGTATTTTAATGTTGGTTTGGTTGTGAACCGCCCAGAGTTCTCCCTGTGGAGAAGATGGGCGGTAATATAAATGCAATAAATAAATAAATAAATAAATAGGTACCACTTCGGTGGGAAGGTAACAGCGTTCCGCGTGCGTCATGCCGGCCACATGACCACGGAAGCGTCTTCGGACAACGCTGGCTCTTCGGCTAATAAACGGAGATGAGCACCAGCCCCTAGAGCTGGACATGACTGTGCAGGGAAAAACCTTTACTTTTCCCTTACTAAATAGTATATAAAAATGGAAACTAACATGTGAGCTTAAATTTTTATCCCAGAGACCAAATTATTCAAGAATTATAACCAAGGAACCTGAGTTTTCTGCTATGGCATATTATTCCACCTTTCCCTCTCATTCAGTTTGTTAATATTATATATGTGTGTGAGAGTGTATGTGTATGATATCTTTTGGTTATTCATTAGAAACATGTTCCTTCAGTAGAGTTGGAAAATAAACGTTAAAAAAAAGTTGACTTCAGTATTTCTTTTTGTAGGCAGCGACTAGTATCTGAATTTTTCAGACAGAAATATAAAGCAGTCAAGAATTTAAACTGATCTATTCCAAGCCATGCTTAATTCAATGCGGTATTGTGTATACTGTATGTTTTATAATTTGTCTGGATGCATTCATTTTTCAGATATCGTACTTTCAAACTCTCCTTTTACTTTCTCTGTCAGCTACCTTCATTTTGCAGTACTGTCCTAAAAGTTATAAATTATTGTTTGTAATATTTTTGGCATTTTTATAGGAGTTATCAGGATTGCCACCTTACGAATATTCAGTAACTATTGTTTTTATTTATCTTTTTAGGCACATTTTATTTTTGACTAGAATAGAAATTATATTAATCTAATTGTAAGAATATACTATGGCCAGAACAATATGGATTCTCAGAGAAAATTTGAGTGCAAATCTCTTTGACTGAAGTAAGGCCTCTAATGGTAAAATAATAGAATTCAGTAGTTAGGACCAGGGTGTAAGGTGCTCCTCTCCGATGCCCTAAAGTCCCTTTCTCTAGAGTAAACCGCAGACGCGAGGTTTCTTAGAAGTAAAAGGATTTATTCTGGTGCATGAAGATTAACACAAACAAAGACTGGAATGAGCAGGCATAGCATGGCATAGTACATTTAAACATTCTCCCCCCCATTGTTCTTAGGTGATGACACCTGTAACACCCAGGCTCCAGGGTGCTCAGACAGTCGTTCGCGGGGTTGTAGAATTCAGCTTGGCAGCTCGTTGTGAGTCGTTCCCCTTTCGGTGTTGTTGCTTGTCTCACATCGGTTTCAAGCTACCCTTAATACACATAGTTGTCTAGCTTAATGGCAGAGGTCTGCCAGAACTCTGACATGCTACCCGCCCAAGAGTCACCACCCCTTCCCCCAGTGTTATACTGAGATTCTAAACTGTATTTACATCATTCATCTTGAGGTTTCATGATTCTGGAACGATAAAACAATTTGCTCTGTTATTACCACCCTTCTTAGTGAGGTTTATCCAGGAAGTCCCTATGGAAGTCCCTGATCAATGCTGGGGCGCGAGTGTGCCTTGCGTCCACCCATTCTTTGTGCCCAATCGGCAAATGCTGCCATTTGATTAGATACTGCAGCTGCCCTTGATGTCTCCGTGAGTCTAGGATTCTATCGATTTCGAAATGTGGTTCCCCATTGACAAGTAATGGGGCTGGCTCAGGCGCTTCAGGGTGCCACTGTGCTGATGGGTTATATTGTTTGAACAAACTAATGTGAAACACGGGGTGTACTTTTTTCAATGCCTTGGGGAGCTGCAACTTGGCTGTTACTGGGTTAATTACAGCTATGATAGGAAAAGGTCCGATATATTTTGGGGCTAACTTCCTAGACGGTTGTGTGGTGCGCAAGTTTTTTGTGGAGAGGTAGACTTTGTCCCCTACTTTCAACTCCCACTCTGCTGATCGTTTTCTGTCCACAAATTTCTTGTAATTTGCTTTCGCTTCCTGAAGCGTTTTCACCATGACTGGCCAGTTACTTCTTATCTTAGTGATCCACTCATCCACCCATAGTGGGTCAGCGGAATCTGCAGTTTGGGTCAGTGCTAATTCGGGGATAGTTATGAAATCTTGACCCGTTGCTATTTTAAATGGTGAGAACCCCATACTCTTGTGTATGGCATTATTATAAGCTACCTCCGCAAATGGTAACAGTTCAGCCCAATCGTTTTGTTGGTAGCTAATGTAACACCGCAAGTACTGCTCCAGTATGGAGTTAAGGCGTTCAGACGAACCATCCGTGCACGGATGAAACGTGCTACTTAATCCCTGTCCAGAGCCAATTAATTTTAAAAGTGCTCTCCAGAATTTGCAAGTAAAGGTGCTGCCTCGGTCGCTTATTATGCGTTCGGGCGTCCCGTGAGCTCAGTAGATGTGCTGGATAAACATCCTGGCCAGTTTGGGTGCATTTGGGATCCCATTACAAGCAATGAAGTGTGCCTGTTTATGGGTAAATCTACAATAAAATCCATGGCGATTTGCTTCCATGGTTGAGTTGGGCTGGCTACTGGCTGCAGTAACCCTGTAGGTTTCCCACCTGCCGTTTTGCAGTAGCGCATACCTGGCAGGAGGCTACATAAGCTTTCACATCTTTGTGTAGTGTGGGCCACCAGAACTTGCGCCTGACTCCATGAATCGTTTTCACGAACCCAAAGTGTCCCACTGTTTTGTGGTCGTGGGTTTTTTCTAGCACCCCTTTTCTGAGTCCTTCTGGGACATATACCTTTCCATCTTTCCACCATAGCCCATTGATTTCTTGTAGTGTGTGCTTGTTCTCCTCCCACCATGTGTCCTTTAGTGTTTCCTCCCGTAGTTTAGTTTCAAAAGGGTTTCCATCTGACTCTCTGGCTTTGCTTTGTGTGATTGCTAAATTGCCTTCTAGCCTGTCAGTCTGGCTAATTTGTCTTTGCGGTTCGTCTACTGGCATCTGCGTGTGTGCGTGCGTGGGTATCAGGGTTTCAATTATTCCCTCAATTTTGCCGTCGTGTTGGGGGAGGCGTGACAATGCTTCAGCCAGGAGATTTCCCCCCCCGGGGAAATATTGCAACGTGAAATTAAATCTGCTGAAAAACTCAGCCCAACGTAATTGTTTGGGATTTAATTTTCTGGGAGATTTGAGCGCCTCTAAGTTTTTGTGATCCGTCCATACCTGGAATGGAACGGATGCCCCCTCCAAAAGGTGGCGCCAAGTTACGAGAGCATGTCTGACTGCGAATGCTTCTTTCTCCCACACATGCCATCTTTTTTCTGCCTCACTGAATTTTTTGGAAATGTATGCACATGGCCCCAATTTTTTGTTGTCATCAAATTGTAGTAAAATTGACCCAATTGCGTTATGGGAAGCATCAGTGTGGATTATGAATTGCTTCTCCACTTCTGGGTGTTTTAGGATGGGCTCCTCAGTGAACAGCGCCTTCAGTCTGTCAAATGCCTCCTGGCATTCCGGGGTCCAAACTATCTTTGTGCTGGGCGTTTTACCCCTTTCTCCCTTTCCTTTCCCTCTCGTTTTCAGCAAGTCAGTTAAGGGCAACGCGATCTGCGCGAACCCTTGAATAAATTGCCTATAGAACCCCGCAAACCCGAGAAACGCTTGGAGTTGTCTGCGGGTTCGGGGGGGTTCCCATTCCAACACTGCCTGCACTTTTGCGGGGTCCATTTCAATTCCCCTGTGAGAAATTCTGTATCCCAGGAAATCCAAGCTGTCTTTATGAAACTCACACTTCTCCAATTTGACATACAGTTTAGCCTCCAGTAATTTCTCCAATACTTTTCTCACTAACTGTACATGCTCTTCCAGATTGTCAGAGAATATCAAGATATCATCCAAATATACAATCACCCCTTTGTATAAGAATTCATACAAGACTTCATTGATCAGCCTCATGAAAATGCCCGGTCCTCCTGCGATCCCGAACGGGAGGACCCGGTATTGGTATTGCCCCAGTGGGCAGTTAAAAGCCGTTTTCCATTCGTCCCCTTCCCGTATGCATACCCGGTAGTATGCCTCCCTGACATCCAGTTTTGTAAAAATTTTGCCTTTTGCCAATTGCGCTAACATGTCCTTTAGGAGCGGCAAGGGGTATTGGTTTGTTACTGAAATGGCGTTTAACCCTCTATAGTCTGTGCACAATCGGAGAGACCCATCCTTCTTTTTCCTGAACAGAACTGGGGCTGCTAGGGGCGAATTTGCCGGTTCAATGAACCCTCGTGCCAAATTTTTATCAATGAATTTGCGTAATTCAGTTAATTCCTTTTGGGCCATTTTGGGTTTTGGGAAAGGTGCCCCCGGAATGAGTTCTACTGCTGCATCTGATTCCCTGTCGGAGGGTAATTGCTCACATTCCTGCTCACTAAATATTTCCCCAACAGGCTCATAGTGCTCCGGTATGGCCTTTCCCCCAATGTCCCCATCTGGTTCCCATTGCTCGGTTCCAGCCGCCCCCCCCATTCCACACTGTCCGGGCCCGATTCCTCCTCCAGTCCCAGATACGCCCCATCGAAGAAATCAATTTCTCCCGACGCCCAGTCCACCCGGGGGTTCCTTGCTTTGAGCCATTTTAACCCCAGTACTATGTGACGTGTCGCAATAGGGGCCACGATAAATCGTAATGTCTCTACGTGCGTCCCCACCGACATTTGTATGTCTTCTGTGGTGTTTTCTACTGGCCCCCCTTTCATTTCTGACCCATCCAATTGACAAAACGTGATTGGGGTGTCCAATCTGACCATTTTGAGTCCCAGTTCGCTCGCTACTGTTGGGTGCATTAAACATCTGGAGCACCCAGAGTCCAGCATTGCCACCCCCCACAGTTGTTTTTTCCCATCCAATGTTTGTAATTTTACCTTCATGTTCATTGTGGGGTATTTGGTGCCAGCTTCCCCCTCGTTGCGCCTTGCGTTGAAGGCCTGTCCCGCAGCGCATTTTAGAACAGGCCGTTCGAGTTTCCCGCCGGCTGGAATTCTTCCTCTGACGAGTCGCTGACATCGTCCAGGTACTGCCGGCTTTCCCTTTCCTCCGTTGCAGCCGCTGCTCCTTTGCGTTTTATGGTCACTGGTTTGTCGCCTCTGCTGTCTGCCGACTTTTTCACCGGTGGCTTTTCTTTGGGGTTAGTTTTGTCATGTGGGCAATTACTTATTCTGTGTCCGTCCTTTCCACAATGGAAGCAAAGTCCGTCTTTCACTCAACGTTCTTTCTCCTCTTCCTAATTTCTTAGCCTGGTGTCTTTACGGGGAAAAGAGCTATAATTTCCTTGTTTCCTCCGCAGATTGTGGAAGTTTTTTATATTCTGTAGCTGCATTTTGCTATGCTCCACTTTCCCTGCTAGCTGGATCCACCCCTCTAACATGTCTGGATCCTCTCTCTCAATTGCTAGTTCGATCACCTCTTGCCTCAGTCCATATTGAAAATATTCAATTTTAAATGATTCAGGCCAGTCAGGCAATTTGCTCAAGTTTTTCTTGAATTCCATAGCGTATTCAGCTACTGTTCTATTGCCTTGCCTTAAGTTCTGTAGCCTCACCTGACATTTTAGATAGAGTGTACTCAAATCTTTTGCGGAGGGCGTACATGAACTTCCTAAAGTCTAGTAGCTCTTGGGCCCCGCCATCGTACATGGCAACTAACCAGTCGCCCACCTCCCCTTCCAAGAAACTGGAGACATACCTCACTTTAGCCTCCTCCGTTTGAAAGGTGTGCTCGAATTCCCCCATAAACCCCCGTACGTGTGTTAGAAAACAGGCAAATTTCTTGGGGTCTCCATCAAATTTCATCTTCAATTCCCCTATGCCAGTCGGTGTGTTGGTCCACTGTACGATCCGGCGCGGTTCATAGAACGGTGTCATCTGCGGCCAGCTGTAAGGGCGAGGTTCCTCTTCCTCCTCCTCACTGTCGTCGCTTGACTCTGTTAGTTCATCCTCCCCTTCAGAGGTCGATGGGTTCACAATTTCATCTGTCCCCCTGTGCCCTTCCAGGGTATTTAAAATTTTCTCTATGGCCAGTCCCATAGAGTCCAATTTTTTACTCATTGTCCCCATGTCCAGGTCCATGCGTGCCATCTGTTCGAGAACCCCGATGCGCTGGGTTGGAGTGACCCGTTTGTTTGCGCGCTTACCCCCTCTCTCTTCTAACCCTTCGCCGACCCCAAAGGACCAGTCCGCCAGCCGAGGCTTGCTAGTTGCGAGGGTGGAGCGGGTTTTATTTACCTCTTTCTTTTGGGGTTTCTTTGATTTCCGCCTGTCGGTGGTTTCAATGGGAGGTTCCGCCGTTCACTGAGCTGCTCTCTCCATCTTCTGAACCCCCGACGAGCTGGGTATGGCCACTTCGTTAGTCTCTGCCGCTGCCCCTGCCTGTTCCATCCGTTCCACAGGTGCTGAATTCTTTGCTGGTGGTGTGACCACTTTCGACCGGGAGACTCGCTGAGTCGTCAGAGTAGTCCTCGGGATACGTGGTCAATTTGTGATTCGGTGCTCCTCTCCGATGCCATAAAGTCCCTTTCTCTAGAGTAAACCGCAGACGCGAGGTTTCTTAGAAGTAAAAGGATTTATTCCGGTGCATGAAGACTAACACAAACAAAGACTGCAATGAGCAGGCATAGCATGGCATAGTACATTTAAACATTCTCCCCCCATTGTTCTTAGGTGATGACACGTGTAACACCCAGGCTCCAGGGTGCTCAGACAGTTGTTCCCGGGGTTCTAGAATTCAGCTTGGCAGCTCGTTGTGAGTCATTCCCCTTTCGGCATTGTTGCTTGTCTCGTGTCGGTTTCAAGCTACCCTTAATACACATAGTTGTCTAGCTTAATGGCAGAGGTCTGCCAGAACTTTGACACAGGGTCAGGATAAACCCTCATGCATACAGTTGTCTTTAACAGAACATCACTAAATAGAAGCTGCTTTATTTTTTTATGCAAATCCAGAACAGTTCCTGTTAAACCCTAGGCTGGATTTACAAAACTGAACTATTATGGTCTCATAAAATGATGTGCCCGAGCAAATAAATCATTTTATGTTTAACATGATAGCCTTTCATGCAACATACTTTGTAAGTCACTGGGTTTTCATACCATGCTAAATCAATAATACAGAACCCAATACTAGTCCAGTCTAACTGGTTGTGTGAACTTATCTTCTGTAAGGTGTTTTTTAAAACGAACAAACAAACATTGATTTCAATGAAAGGGTTAAACGAACATTTGCAAATTGTTCATATGGAGGGAGGCAATGAACAAATCTTTTTATTCCTGGCCATAGCAACTCATCCTGCAACTAATCATACCATTCCAGAGGAATTCCAACCTGTAGAACATAGCTTTCCAAACTGTGTGTCACGACACTTTAGTGTGTCGCGAGACACAGTTTAGTGTGTCGCCACACAACGCGGAAGTGGACATGCATGGCGGTGGTGCGGGGGCGTGCGACGGTGGTGTGTACGGCGGCGGCAGTGACACACCATCAGCACTTCCGTGTTTTAGCGGTAAACATGAGGCTGCCGCCGCCGTGCACGCTGCCACCCCCCCCCCCCGCCGCTGCTGCCGGTGTGTCGCCAACGGCGGCAGTTTGGAAAGCACTGCTTTAGAAGTAGTCTCTATATATGTACAAGAATATTATGTGAGATACAAGATATGAAAATCTGCATTGTAGGTCAAAATAGGTAGTATTTTGGATTGCAAAACCCTATGTATCACTTAAAGCCTAGATTTTGGCTAGTTTGTTCCCTAAATTTAAGTAGCAGGTTTAAATTTGCCAGCCCCACAGACGTATTAATTTGTAGTACTAATAACCTAAAGCCTTGAAATTTTGGCAGCTATGGAGGCCAGACAGAAGTATTCACTTCCTGTTCCTTTGCCAAATAGGATGAAAAGAATGCCTTCTTTTTCCACTTTATATCAAATTTGGCAGACAGTTGTCTTTAACACTAAACCACCTTAACCTCTTGTGTCTCTCCTTCTAACAATTAAATACTACTGAAAATTGAAGTTAATTCTTATTTAAACCAATAACCTCCAATAAATCCAAGGACTGACAAATCCAAGATTGTCTTAATTTCTTTTAAGAAAAGGTGTTGATGAATGCTTACCAATAGTACAACTGGATGCAGTAAAGTGATTGTTATTTCAGTGAGTGATAACTTATTATTACAGTGTAATTTGTTGCATATTTAAAAGAAAATGCCTGATGAAAGCTTTTTTAGTTTTGCAACAAGTAAAAAATAATCGAATGACAAACTGTTGAAAGATTGCAATAAACCATTATAAGTATTTAGTTTTGGCCTTTATGAAAACAATTAAAGCATGACACATGTTGATGGAATTCTCACGTAACCTGCCTGGGAATAGTCTCCTTTGAATTCAGTGGGACTTATTTCAGAGAAAAGTGCATTGATTTTTCTGTGAATACCAAAAGTCAGTAAGAAGGAAACTGGGCATGCTTTTAGTTTAAATTTAAAACATGCTTAGCTCCGAGTATCATTACTATTGCTGCTTGTTTATTACAGCTTTACTTCTTTCCTGCACTCACTGTATTAGCTCATCAGGAGAGTTGTAGAAATCCAGCAATGTGAATTTCAGTGAGAAACTAGCACCTCAGTGAAAAGTGTTGGAATGTTCCAGGGTGTCCTTGGGGATTAGTTAGTGTCTTTCACAACAAAGAACCCCCTGTCAACAGTCTTGGTCATGGGCAAACATCAGCCAAGCATACATAAGTTCTTATCAGCTCTAGTTAGTCTGTGCCTTCAAAAAAAGCAATGTCATAAAAACCTTCAGTGGCTGGTAATTCCACAGCTCACTGCTAGAGCTGAAAAGAATTCCCAAACAACACAGGCGTCTTATCAACTTTAATTGCTGGGCAGTGAAGAATTGATGTTTGTTCAACGTCACCCAGTCTTAGTAGCTCTGTTGTGGATTGTGCTGTAGAGATAGTGAAATGTTTAGCCTGTAGTGTGTCCAGTGGAAATTGGAGAAACATAATGTTAATCGTAATTTAAACTTAAGTACATGAATATAAAAGGAATGCAAGCTGTAGGGTTTGTAGGGAGAATAACTGAACTTTGTTCATTTTATACATTAAATATATGAACAGGGATTTATGTAACATTGTATCTGCTGGATAAGCTGTTGTAAAATATTGTTTTTAAATCCAGTTTAGTTTTAATTAAGGGAAACTTTCTTAGTGGCAGTATGGGTTCAGACTAAGATATTATACTGAGGTGGCATCGGTTGCACTCGTTGATGACCAGTTGGAAGGAAATCTTACCAAAGGTCCGTTCCAAGCCAGGAATGAAGAAACGCAGGCAATTGCTTGAACAGAGGTAATGGCTTTATTGTCCAAGAGCATGTACAGAGTACGCTGGTTGGAGGTGGCCACACCTGTATTTCCCCCACAAGCTCTTTATATAAGAGAGCTTGGCTGTTGTTATGCAAAAGTGTTTCCGCCCTCTCTGAACTTGAGAAGAGTGCAGTTTACTGGATTTCAGAGAGGAGAGGCTCTGTGGTCAGGCCCCCTGCTGTTTGTGTTTCCTGTTCCGATGATCTGGGTTCCCTGCAGGGCTGTGGCTTTGTCTACCAGCCTGGACTGTCCACCTTGGAAGGAATCTTTTGTTATGATTATGGAGATCTGTTTGGCTGTTCACCTGAATGGGCTCTGCTAAATTCTGTGAATGAGCGACCTTTTGTTTTCCAAGGTTTCTGATTAAATTGGAATGGAATACTTTGTCTAATTGGTTGGGCTTCCTTTTACATTTTAATCTCTGGCATCCCCTTTTGCATCGAACCCATTCTATTTTGTAATTTTTAACCTTTTACCTTGCTCAAGGGGAAGGCAATATTGCAGGAAGACAGTGTTCTGGGGGGAGACAACATGGCAGGCAGGGAGAGATCTTAATTTCTTCCAACAGTCAAGTGACTGGAGGTTGTGGGGGCATGGATGGGGAAGAATGGACTTCAGTTTAACCCTAGCAAGATTGAGCAGCTGTGGGTTTTTGTAATGGTATGTGGGAATGACCTTGGGAGACAGGGCAAAGAGATGCAGCCAAGGGAACAGTCAGATAAAAGGTAGCTGAGCCTGCAGAAGTAATCTGGATGGGGCAAGAGGCTCAGAAGGGACCCTCCCTAGTTTTTGGGCTGCAAAGGGGACTGGGGGAGAGAAGTACTTTTAGACTTGCAAGATTCTGTTAATGTAGCCTTACATTAAAGTAGAATTAGCTCATCTGGTCGTGTTTCCTGTCTGGTCTACCTAGTAAGGCTGACAGTTTTAGACCCTTCTGAGATTTCCCACCACTGGTTCAGGAGGATATTGCACCTGGAACCTGCAGTTGATCCAGAATACAGCAGTGTGGGTAGTTATGGGTGCATCATGGTATGCCATGTAACACCACTACTTTGTGAACTATACCGGCACTGGCTCCCACTAGGCTTCTGGGTGCAATTTAAGGTACTGGTTATCACCTATAAAGCCCTACATGGCACAGGGCCAACTAATTTTCCAAACAATCTGTTTCTGATTATTTCTGCCCATCCCACGCCTGTCCCATGGTTATGCTCAAGGGTCCCCTCCTTGAGGCAGTGTCATCTGTGCATTTTTTTCCTTTTTATTGTGTTGTTATAAATCTTGATACATAATGTTATTTCAATACAATTATATTTATATGATATAATTACACATTCTTGACATTCTATTATTTAGATAATTTAGAGTATTGGAAATAAAAAAAAGAAAAAAG
This sequence comes from Charina bottae, assembly GCA_023362775.1. Taxonomy (NCBI): domain Eukaryota; kingdom Metazoa; phylum Chordata; class Lepidosauria; order Squamata; family Charinaidae; genus Charina; species Charina bottae. The sequence goes on along the minus strand of JALMGJ010000001.1, from coordinate 186,887,855 downwards.
TAGATATTCTATCAATATTGGCTATAATTTAGGATATCAAAGAGAGCCAGTTTGGTGTAGAGCATAGCTTTCCGAACTGTGTGTCGCGACACAGTACTGTGTCGCCTGCGGTGTGCAGGTGTGTCGCGCAAAAACCCGGAAGTGCTGATGGCGCGCAGTGGCGGCGGCGCGCCATCAGCGCTTCTGGGTTTCACGCGACACACCTGCACACCACCACCACCGCCGTTGCTGTGTGTCACCAACAGGAAAAGTTTGGAAAGCTCTGTTGTAGAGGTTAAGGCATCAGGCTAGAAACTAGGAGACTGTGAGTTCTAGTATTGTCTTAGGCACAAAGCCAGCTGGGTGACCTTGGGCCAGTCACTTTCTCTCATCCCTGGGAAGGAGGCAATGGCAAACTACTCTGAAAAACCTTCCCAAGAAAACTGCAGGGACTTGTCTAGGCAGTCTCCGAGAATCGGACACGATTGAACGGATTAAAAAAAAAGGATATCAATGTTATGAGCATTACAATTATTTGGCTTTTTCATTCAAAGTTAAGTATGACATTGGAAAGAAAAAAATAAAAAAGGACACGCTGTGACTTGCATCAAGGTGTTTGTTCTATAATAAAGGTTTAGGTTTTAAGCTAAATTACTTAATATTAAAATCTCTGTTGTATTGTTACTTGCTGTATGCGTGTACGTGTGTGTGTGTGTGTGTATCTTTCATGTTAATGAAAGGAAAGAATAGATGAACAAAGCAAATTTAAAATACCAAAAAGTTAAAGAAGAAAAAAAAGGAAGAGAAAAAAAGGATTTTTTTAAAAAAAACTATTAAGTTTCTGACTTCCCCCTTTATATATGTCTGCTAGTACATATTTGTATTTGTACATATTTCGGCCCTCTTAGGAGCCAAAGTGTAGGTGATTATATTTGCCATGCTGCATGATGTGTTGTATGTATCGGCACCCTTCTTGCTTAAATTTTGTTAAACTCTGTGTATAGAATAAACTGTATTGTGTATATATACTGTTAGTTTTGCCATTGCTGCGTATTCTCCAAGTTTAAGTTCCCAATCAGATATTGTTGGAATTGTGTCTTGCTTTCAATGTTGAATAAAATTTATTCTTGTTGCTGTAAACATATATCTCATTAAACTATAATGTTTCGTGATATATTTTTTCCTGAGTTTATACCAAGTTAAAAATTGTGGTTTCATTTCAAATTTAAATTCCAAAATGAAACTCAATGAAACTGGGAACCTACAATCATCAGGTAGCATTCTGATGTGAAGAAGATATTGCTCTGCGAGTGTAGCTTTCTCCCAAATGAAGCGTAGAGTGTTTGAGGATCGGGACATTCGCAGGGAGACCAAAATGCTTGTTTACAAAGCCATTGTACTACCAACCCTTCTGTACGCCTGTGAAACATGGACCCTCTACAAACGCCACCTCCAACTTCTTGAAAGATTCCATCAACGCTGCCTCCGGAAAATTCTGCAAATTACTTGGGAAGATAGGCGGACTAATGTGAGCGTATTAGAAGAAGCGAAAACCACCAGCATTGAAACAATGATCATCCAACATCAACTTCGCTGGACCGGCCATGTTGTTCGCATGCCTGACCATCGTCTTCTAAAGTAGCTACTTTACTCCCAACTTAAGAATGGAAAACGGAATATTGGTGGACAGCAAAAGAGATTCAAAGATACTCTCAAAGCTAATTTAAAAAAATGTAATATCAGCATTGAGAACTGGGAAGCCCTAACTCATGAGCGTTTCAATTGGAGGTCATCCTTTATTAATGGCGCTATGGACTTTGAAGAAGCACGAGTACAGGGCGAAAGGGAGAAAAGAGCTAAAAGGAAGGCACGTCAGGCAAACCCTCATCATGACCGTCTCCCACCCGGAAACCTATGCCCTCATTGTGGGAGGTTGTGCGGATCCAGAATTGGCCTTTATAGCCACTTACGGATCCACTGTTAAGATTTTACCCTTGGAAGACAATCTTACTCGGCTATGAGTGATCGCCAATGATGATTTCATATGCTTCGTGTTTCATTCAGTTCCCTCAGAGATAAAGAGAGAGTGACTGCTTTTCTCATAAGGCAGGAGCTGGGTAACCTTTTATGAACCTTTATTCAACTGCATAAATATTTTTGAGAAACTACTCCTTTCTCCAGGCTGTTTGCAGTTCACATTTTTAGAGTTGCCTCCCCCAACCTGGTAGAGGGCCATGGTGGCTCAGCGAGTAAGACGCCAGGCTTGTCGACCGGAAGATCGCAAGTTCAGAGGTTCAAATCCCTAGTCCCGTATGATGGAGTGAGCTCCTGCACTCGCCCCAGCTCTTGCCAACCTAGCAATTTGAAAGCATGCAAATGCAAGTAGATTAATACTTCGGTGGGTAGGTAACAGCGTTCCGCGGGCGTCATGCGGCCACATGACTGTGGAAGCGTCTTCGGACAACGCTGGCTCTTTGGCTAACAAACGGAGGTGAGCACCGGCCCCTAGAGTCGGACACGACTGCACAAATGTGCGGGGGGAACCTTTACCTTTTACCCCCAACCTGGTGCCATTCAGTTTGTGGAATTGCAACTTCTATTACCACCAGGCAGAACCGCTGGGAGACTCAGGAAAGGCTGATTTGCAGGATTTGACTGGAAACACTGTATGAAATTGTATTTTGCTTTTCTTGCCAAGAAATGCCACAAATGCTAATTAAGCAATAATATATTTCACAATTATTGTGGGGCCTTTCAGACTTTACTGAAACAAGCCTTTACTGATAATGTTTATTACTTACTGCAGAGCTTTCCAAACTTTTCATGTTGGTGACACACTTGTTAGACATGCATCATTTTGCGACACACACAAAAAAAGGCACAAGGCAGGCACTAGGACCTGCGCGGAATCCTGGCAGGGCTCGGAGGCAGCAGCAGCCACGACACACCCAGACACTGCAGCCGGCACACTAATGTGTCGCGACACACAGTTTGGAAAGCTCTGACTTACTGGATATTTATATCCTGATTTTCACTGGAAAATTCAGAGCAGCATAACTTCAGCATCCAGTGATTTTTTTTAATCATTCACTGATTTGGTCCATAGCTGTTGAGCTTTCCATATAACCAAGCAAAGCCATTCCATAGTCACCTTGACAGGACCATCCCAGTCAGAGTCCAACTCTGAGTGAATCTGAGTGACTTTAACTGCCAGATGTCTGGAATATTCTTCACAATGGCCCAATAAATAGCCCTGGGCCTGTCCCTCTCAAGCAAGAAATAGGTAAACTGCAAAAAAAAAACTGCACTGTATGGCAGTGCTTTCCAAACTGCCGCTGTTGGTGACACACCAACGGCGGCGGTGCGGGGGCGCACGTGGGGACGGGGGCATGCACGGCAGCGGTGCAGGGGGTGCACGGCGGCCGCAGCGTGCACGGTGGCGGTGGTGGCGGCGGCCTCCACTAAAACGTGGAAGTGCTGATGGCGCGCCGCTGCTGTCGTCGCTGCCGCCGCCGCCATACACGCCGCCGCCGCCATGCGCGCCCCTGCACCACTGCCGTGCATGCCCCCACTGCCACTTCCAGGTTGTGTTACGACACACCAAACTGTGTTGCGACACACGGTTTGGAAAGCTATGCTGTATGGTTATCTGTGGATGTGATAAGTGGATTTCACTGCTCTTGTTACCACAACGTAATCCCTAATATGAGCTCTTACATGTGCTTGGCCAGTTCATACTTTGTCTTCCTCCAATGATACTCTAGGCACCTCTTCTGACATTTCATTACTAGAAACTACAGATTTTAACTAGTATTTTGAATTGTGCCTAGGAACAAAATGGGAGTATGTCAAGTTGGTTTTACAAAGGATTCACTTACTTCCTGTGATCAGTCCTAGTCAACTGTCTGGCTATAACATTCTGGATTTCCAGGTGCTTTTTGAAGACCATTCCATATAAAAAGTGCTATAGTAGTCCAAATGGGATGGGCCACTAAATGTAACATTACTAGGAACAGATGCCATTGGCACAGTGATCTTAGTTGTGAACATGAACTTCTGGCTGCCACTGAAATCTGGATATTCAGGTTTGGGGTTAACCAAAAGTATGCAAAGAGTGTAAATCTGAGTGTATAGCACAGCTTGATTCTAATTCTTTGATCAGCCTTTTGAGCAAAAGAATTTTATCTTGTTTGGATTGGGCCTTCGCTTGTTTGTCCTTCCAGTTGTAAGATACCAGTGTCAAACCTGATCAGTTTCCTTGGATTTTGATGGAAAGGGGAAAGGAGTCATCTGTATATTGATGGTGCCAAACTCAAATTTCTGGAAAACTTAACTGAGTGATTTTCAGTATATATTAAATACAGGTAGTCCTCGAGTTCAGTGACTGTTCAAAGTTATAGTGGTGCTGAACAAATGGTACTTATGCCCGGTCCCCAAAGTTACAGCCGTTGTAGTGCCCCCGCAGTCTCGTGATCAAAATTTGGGCACTTTGCAGCCCACTCACACTTACAACCACGCGTGCTTCAACTCCCCATCTCTGCCCTTTTGGCTGCCCCGCACAGCGGCACTCCTCAGTGGCGGCACTGGGGCTGAAGTAGAGTCCCGGGGCCTTCAGCAGTCTCAGCTGGCTGCCATTGCCCCCGGGCCTCTACTTCAGCCCCAGCGCCATCGACACCGCCGAGTGCCGCCTCAAGCCCCGCACCATGGCCAGCTACCCCAGCGCCACAGTGCAAAGCCCCAGCTGCCCCCGCCACCCTGTGCTCTGCCAGCCCTGCTGCGCCCGGCTGACCTTTACCATCTTCCTCCCGCTGCTGATGAGGTGCACCTGGCCCGGCCCTCTGTGAGGCAGCTGCTGGCCATGCCAGGCCTTCTTCCCGAGGCTGCTCGCGCCGTTCTCCAAATAGCGCAGCCTGTTCTCATGATGATTTAAGTATTCACACCCAAAATCTTGTGAGATTTTGGCATTTTCTATAAAATTCTGTGGGTTTTCAGGGAAGGACAAAATCTCATGAGAATTGGCAAATTCTGAATTTGCCATGGCATTGCACAAGACTAGAACCACTATAAAGCAAGTGCCATCCTAGCTGGGTAATTCAAAAAACATTATGGTTGATGATAGTGAATACCATGAAATGGTTCAACAGAATTAGCAGTGGCACACTCCCTTGTTTCGGTTCCAGTGTAGATTATGCACAAAATTTGACTAAAGCAATTTCTTCCTATAACCAGGTCTGAAAGCTGATTGAAACACACTTAGATAATTCATGTCATTCAGAGACCCTGTAGCTGAAATGCCACCCCCAGTTCTAGCATGTTGCTCAATACAGGTAGTCCTTATTTAGCGACTGCCTCATTTAGCAACCGTTCAGTTATGACGGTGATGAAAAAGTGACTTTATGACTAATCCTCACATTTATGATCTTCACAGGTCTGTAAAGCAAAGGAAAACTGAAGTAAGATCATAAGCACAGTCGCTGTTTCACTTAGAAACCACTTTGCTTGACCGAGTTGCTGGTCCCAAGTGTGATTGCTAAATGAGGACTACCTGTAATAGACTATTGGAGTTTGGCTGAAAATGAGGTCTAATATCTGTCTCTTTGTGGCATGAACAAAAAAGTTGCAAAGAAGCACTCACTGGCAACCACCAAGTGTTCACCACTAACCCCTTACCCATTGGGCTAAGAAGAGCACAGGTCAAGTACAACTACCTGTGGTAGATTTTATCTTTCCAGTGATTTATTATTTTTTTATATATAATTTTTATTAAAGGTTTTTAAAAAGGAAGATAAAAATGAATACAAACTAATATAAAGTAAGAAAAAGAAATAAAGAAATCGAAGAGAAAGCTAAAAGTGCAAGAAAGGAAAAAAAGTAGAAGAAAAATAGAAAAGAATGAAGAAAGATACAAAGAAGTAGCTTCCGATCTTCTTTACAGCAGTTATAAGTACAATCATAAATTTATCTCTTACTCTATGTGGTTACAACATAACTCTCTTCTTTCTATAATCTATCCTGTCTAATCATCAAAACCATAAATCAAAAGTTCATTTTTTTCTGTTTTACACAAAAAGTCCATAAGAGGTTACCAGTCAGCAATAAATGTAGATACCGTCTTTTGTCTGATCAAAGAAGTCAATTTAGCCATCTCAGCAAGTTCCACTATCTTCACCAGTCATTCCTCCATCGTGGGTAGTGCCAAATCTTTCCATCTTTGTGCATACCATAATCTCGCTGCAGTTATCATGTACAAAAACAGAGTTCCATGACTTTTTTCCAACTGTTTGTCCATCAATCCCAAAAGAAAAACCGCTGGTCTCAATTGTATATTAACCTTTTCCAGTGATTTATTTACCCCCTCAAGCTGCCCGATTACACTGTTCCTTTATAACTGAACAAGTGAAAGCCAAAGAGTGCAATATAATGTGTGTTTATGTGCCAAGATAGCTTCTCCTCCCCCCAAAAAAGGTTGAGTGTGATTCAACCAAGAGATGTGCAGAAACACACTGTCACCCATGACCAGTAGTTTTCTGTACTAGTCCACACCTGACAATAGTTTTAGAACTTAAGCTTGGTGTTTATGAATGAGGGTTTTTAAGGAATAGGAAGAAAGGAGAACAGTTAAGTCTTGTGGTTAACTCACAATATTTGTTGGGGCCTTTGACCGCTTTGTTTTATTTATTAAATATACCTTAATGTTTATATCCTAAAAGCCTGTAACTGTAATAATAATGATGATTGTGATGATTGTGATGATGATGATGATGTTTGTAGTTTGCTTCCGTAATAAATGTCATGTTTTGTCTAGCTTCTGATAAGTGATTTTTTTTTTTACTGAAGCTGAGAAAAGAATCCATAGTAGGTAGGAGTTTAATCTTTGTTACTGGTAGCATACTCTCTCAAAGAGTGAGCATATTGAATAACAAGTGGAGTTTATTTCTTTTCCTAATTTCAGTCCATTTCTGTCTCTTTTCCTTGCTGAACAATGACCTGATCGTTACACAAATTCTCTCTTCTTCTGATTAATTTTCTTTTTACGTCTGTCTATTTTTGTTTTTTATTCCATTTGCCTTTGGCATGTTATTCCTGGCAGGATTTTGTCTCTTAAAAATGGAAACTGTGATGGCATTGGGTTTATATTTTGTTCATCAAGGGCATCAAATACAGTTTTTTAGTACTGTTCTAGATATTTTTATGCAGAAGCATATCCACTAGGTTCAATGGAATTTACTTCCTGGTAGGTGTTTTTAAGATTGCAGCCTTAAATAGCTGTCCTTGTCTAGTTGATTATAGTTGCAAGTATGCCGCCCTACTAGGCAGTATTTCGTCAGTTTCAAGTTGGCCAGTGTAATCTAGCTAAAATCAAGCATATAAAAACATTTTGAAGTAACTGAGAAAGAATGAATAATCAACCTTTATTTCTGAGTGAACAGGCACTGCTGCTCCACTGTTGTAGTGAAACCATTTAGGCACAATATTAGAAAAGTCACCTTAGTGACTAAATCCATATGTTTAATTGTATCTCTCTTGATGGTAAGCATACATGTGCTAATACTGAAAATGTAATTAAATATAAAATGTAATTGAATTTTATAAAAGTAAATATATACAGTATAAGGTTTTTAAAATAAAATATGTGTATGTGTGTAGTGTATGTGTGTGTGCGTGTGTATACACACACACACACACACACACACATATATATATATACACACACATATACACATATACACATATACACATATACACATATACACATATATACATATACACATATACACATATACACATATATACATATATACATACATACAGCTAGAGAGCAGTGGCAATAGGGAAATCAATTAGGAAAGCAAAATGGCCAAGCCATGAAATAAATCTCAGGTAAAAGGGTCTGTGCATCTCCATTGTTAGTAACCATTTAACTGGAATGATAAATTATGTGCTTCAAAAATGCAAATCAGCTCCTTGTAATATCATGGTGGGATTGGACTTAATGGTAGCCCCATGGTTTGCCACCAGATCCAGCACTAAGCTGAAGACCCTTGATTAAAAGCTATCATTCCTGACACTTATATGCTCTAGATTTCTATTCCTCTAAAACTGCTTTCCTTATTAAATCACATTTTACTTTATGCTATGTTTGTACTTAGTTGTACTGATATTCCATCTTTCCTCCAAAGAAATCAAGACAATATTCTTAATGGCACCTTAATGCCATCTTAATGGCAAAGCTTGGCATTAAGATAGATTCTGGGCTAAGGGTATTACCAGACACAGGTTCAGATCCACTCAGAAAGCTACCTGAGCCTCCTGCTGATTGGTGGATGATATTTCTAAATGCTTTCTTTCCTGCTGGGTCCCAGATTCCTCCTGTTGCAATCTGTCCTTACTGCACAGATCCAAAGCCACATTTGGTTCTGGCCTAAGACCTGGTGAAACTTATTCCAAACCAGGTTTGATTTTAAATAAGAAAAGAACAGCTTTTACTACTGAAAGCCTGGCCAGTGAGAAAGAAAGAAAGAAAGAAAGAAAGAAAGAAAGAAAGAAAGAAAGAAAGAAAGAAAGAAAGAAAGAAGAAGAAGGAAGGAAGGAAGGAAGGAAGGAAGGAAGGAAGGAAGGAAGGAAGGAAGGAAGGAAGGAAGGAAGGAGAAAGAGAGAGAGAGAGAAAGAAAAAGAAAGGAAGGAAGGAAGGAAGGAAGGAAGGAAAGAAAGAGAAAGAAAGAAAGAAAGAAAGAAAGAAAGAAAGAAAGAAAGAAAGAAAGAAAGAAAGAAAGAAAGAAAGATTGTTTTGCTGATGGAACAGGAGCTACAGTATGTTTAAGGTTTTCTTTCCAAGATCTACAAGCTACGCAGTTGTATAAACTGTAGCTTGTGCCAAGAAGATAACAAATACCTCTGTGCTCTGCTGAAAAAAATAACAAGCAATGCATTGATTTCTGAGGTTTTCCATGCACATAATGTAGATTATGTTTGATTTTAAAACCTTCTTACAGATGTGAAGCATTTGGGATAATTTTTTTTTTATAAGTGAGTTTTCTAGATAAAAATTTCAATACTCCAAATGTCTTTCTTTCAGGATATGAAACAATAAAATTGGAAATTACACATGATAACGATAAAAGTGATGATAAGTAGGTAGAACAATTCACAGGAGTGTGATTACTTAAGTCAGCAGTTGAATTTTCTGAAATTAGTATTACCCTATTTAGAAGCAGAAACTGCAATATTTTCTTTCTTCAGTTTATATTGAATGTCTTTTGAATGGCCAGAGTTTTAAAATGTTCTGGCAGATTTACAGCCCTTGCAAATAGTTTTGTGAACAAATTTTGTCTTTTCTTTCTTACCATGCCTGCATTTGTGTTCTTTGACTGTACTCAGGCACAGATGGCCTGCTTAACACCCATTGATTTCAGTAGGTTTAAGCAGCTTAACTAGGCAGGAATGCAGACAAATTATTGGTTTGCTGCATTTAGATTAATAGAGTGTGATGTCCAAATAAAAATGTCTCTTCTTTGCTACCTGGATTATAAGCCTTTATGATATCATAGCAATAATTATCAAATGAGTGTTAAGACATGTTTTCCAGTACAAATATGTTTTTCCTCCATATTGATTATTTGTTGTTTAGAACAGGGTGGGTAACCATCCAGGCATGGGGAGTAAACTTCAATATTTTATTTATTTCCTGGCTGCAAGGGATATACCTGGTGATTCAGTGAGATCACTAGAAGGAGGCCAATTTTATACCAGGTTTGAATGGGCTTTAAAAGGGCAAAATAGGTGCACCAAGAGGCTTCACATACTGTAGTCACTTTATATCTTTTGGAAAAAATTTTAAAAAGTTGTAATCTACCCCTTACTACAGGGCTTTCCAAAGTTTTCCCGCGGCGACACATCAACCGCCGTTGGTGTGTCGCCGCGGGAAAACCCAGAAGTGCTGCCGTTGCGGCAGCGTGCAAAACCCCGTAAGCGCTGCTGCCACTTTTGGGTTTTTGTGTGCCGCCGTTGGTGTGTCGCCGTGGGAAAACCCGGAAGCGCTGATGATGATCAGCGCTTCCAGGTTGTGTGGCGACACACCAGACCAGGGCTTTCGAAAGTGCTGCCGCTGGTGACACACCAGCGGTGGCGGTGGTGCGCGCGCGCACGGCGGCAGCGCGGGGGTGCGTGCGGCGGTGTGGGGGCGTGCGGCGGCATGCGCGCACACGGTGGCGGCGTGGGGGGGGGCGTGTGGCGGTGCGGGGGGCTGCGGCGGCGAGTGCGTGCATGGCGGTCGCCGTGCACGCACGCGCCGCCGCTTCCGGGTGGTGTGGCGACACACCACGCTGTGTGTGGCGACACACTTTTGTGTCGCGACACACAGTTTGGAAAGCTCTGCACCAGACTGTGTGTGGCGACACACTTTTGTGTCACCACACACAGTTTGGAAAGCTCTGCCTTACTATATAATCAACTGAACCCTGGCAAGACTGAGTGGCTTTGGGTTTTAGGGTCTTCTGAATCTGGGACTTTACCATATTTGGTACTGGATGGGGTGGCACTGCCCCAAACAAATCTGGTGTGCAATCTGGGGGTTCTTCTGGACTCCAGGTAGCAGTTGTGGCCAGGAGTGCCTTTGCATGTTGTGTGCCAGTTGCGCCTGTTCCTGGATCATGAGGCTCTGCTCACACTTACTCATGCCCTGGTCACCTCCCAAATGGACTACTGTAACACGCTCTACATGGGGCTGCCTTTGAAGAGTATCCGGAAGCTTCAGCTGGCACAAAATGCAGTGGCACTGGCAGTTATGTGTGCCCTTATGTATTACACCTCTGCTCCATGAGCTGCATTGGTTACCAGTTTGCTCTTCTGGGTCCAATTCAAGGTGCTGGTTTTGATCTTTAAAGCCCTACATGGCATGGGGCCAGGTTATCTGAGGGACCACCTCTTCCTGATTACATCTACCCGTCCCATCAGGTCCGGCAGGAAAGGAGGAAGAGTTCCATCTGATGAGACCTAGGAGGTGAGCCTTTTCTGCTGCGGCACTCGCCCTCTGGAACATCATCCCTCCCAAGGTGAGGTTAGCCCCAACCCGTGTGGCCTTCCTGAAAGCCCTCAAAGTGTGGTTTTTTTCAGGAAGCCTGGGGATCCCCTGGTAATAGGGAGTCCACACGCTGGCTGCATTATATGTAATATCTTCCCACTCGTGGTCTTGTTTTATCCAAGTTTCTTGTTTTTAATTGGTTTTGTAGAATGTTTTAATTGTGGGTTTTATCATATGCCACCATGAGCCACTTCATGTGAGGTGGGTGGCCATATAAATTTGACCAATCAATCAATCAATCAATCAATCATAATGTTCCTGTAAAATCATATAATCCAACCCTTTGCCAATACAGGAGCCTCATTATTACAGTATCCCTAATAAATAACCATCCATCCTTTACTTACAAACTTCTGGAAGAAGAATTTCTCCCCTTCTGAGGCACCTTCTCTTGTGTTGTAAAGGCAGAGTGAGAGAGGCCGCCAATCATGTAGAATGTGCTGAAGGAGCCCTTCAACTAGCTCGGTTCCCACCCATGAATCCGCAACACCATCTGTGGAATGGAAGGGGACAATTTTGCTTCCCTCAAGCAACCCCTTTCTGCCCACAGATCTGCTCTGAAATATTTAAGGAGTTTTCTGATTTGATTTGAGATTAGTGGGGGATACCAGGTGAGAATGAGAAGGGAAGGGGAAGTTCAGGAGCAAAAGTAGTCATCTCTTGTTGTGATGTAGGCTCTTGTTTATAGACTTTAACGTTTCACAGGATTCAGTTGGGTCTGTGAATAAAGCCATTTCCACATGAGCATTAAAATGGATTCCATTTCTTCCAAATAGGCACTCCATGTCAATAATTTTAACCTGTAACCCTAAGCCTTATTAAACATTTATATAGAACTGATATGAGTTTCAGAACAGATGTGCAGTGGAAAAGAACTTGAAATGAAAAGGCTCTCTTAATTTACAATCCAGGGCAATTGTGACCTCAACGGTCAATAATTAGTCCTCCTTTACCTGCTCTGCTATTTCCTTTCAAAACGTAAGGTGTGCCATTCTTGCAAATCCTAATTTGAAGCTAGGATGGACAGCAAAATGGCCAGGGTAACATATGACACTAGGTTATTGTGGGTGGTAACAACCGAAGGAGATTGTGGTGTGCATTAAAATGACCTAAACTGAGCGAATAAGCTACAAATTGTAAGTATAAATTAAGTCATGCTGAGTTTAAAACATCTTATTTTTACACATATATCATTGAGGCCTGAAAATTGATATACCTTCTGCTGTTGTTCTAGCTAAAGAAAAGTAACATGCTCTACAGCTAAGTGCCTGGAAGGTGAGGACATAATGCTTTCAGCACTGATCTGTAGGGCACCTTATTAACTTTTCCTAGCTGGAAAGGAGGGTATATGTGAGTGAGAGAGAAAGACTGGGAAAGGAAGAAGCATGACTGACAGCTTGAACTGTCAGTCACTTACCATCATGGCCATCTGTTCATTCAGTTGTTGAACTGGACACTGTGCAAAACAATATAAAATGCTTTGATTTCTCTATAACAGGGCTTTCCAAAGTTTTTCCCGCGGCGACACACCAACCGGTGTTGGTGTGTCGCCGCGGGAAAACCCGGAAGTGCAGCAGCGCGCAAAAACCTGGAAGCGCTGCTGCTGCTTTCGGGTTTTGCGCGCTGCAGTTGGTGTGTCGCCGCAGGAAAACCCGGAAGCGCTGATGATGATCAGCGCTTCCGGGTTGTGTGGCGACACACCAGACTGTGTGTGGCGACACACTTTTGTGTCGCGACACACAGTTTGGAAAGTTCTGCTCTATAATATGTCTTTCTGAAAAATAAAAGGAAAATATTAGGTCAGAAATTTAATTTTGACCTATTTATCCATAAAAGACATATATTGCAGTTAAAAATAGCATCTAAATCCATTTTGGGGTAAACTGGGCTGGCCATAACATTATTACTTTGGTTCAAGTCAATTCCAAGGAAGTCATTTTTAAAACATCAAATTAAACAAGTTTGATATACCGTATTTTCCGGCGTATAAGACGACTTTTTAACCCAGGAAAATCTTCTCAAAAGTCGGGGGTCGTCTTATACGCCGGGTGTCGTCTTATACGCCGGAAAATACGGTATTCGCCGTTTAAGACCTCTCCTGGCCAAGTGCAGCTGCTCGCCGGAACGCAGCCCCCAGGGAAGAGCAGGAGGACGAGCGCGGGAGAAACGCAGGGAGGGGGGAGCGAGCTCCGTTCCTTCGGAGCAGCCTTGGGAAGGGAGGGGGCAAAACACAGTGGCTCCACGACGGGCTCCAAAGTCGCCCACAACGCTCAACGGGCGCCTCGCTTCGCCTCGCCTCGCCTTCCCTTCCCCTCCCAGCCGCGCTTTAAATGGAGCGGGGGCCCAGAATTGGCCGCGTTTCGGGAAGCCTGGTAGGAAACGCGTTGTGGGCGACTTTGGAGCCCGTCGTGGAGCCAAACGGCGAGTACCGTATTTTCTGGTGTATATCCCAAACTCTATATTTTAAATGGAAAAGTTGGGGGTCGTCTTATACGCCCAGTCGTCTTATACGCCGGAAAATACGGTACCTTAGAGTACTTTTTGTTGTTTGTTGTATTGTCGAAGGCTTTCACGGCCGGAGTTCGATGGCTGTTGTGGGTCTTCCGGGCTGTGTGGCCGTGTTCTGGAAGTTGTGGTTCCTAATGTTTCGCCAGCATCTGTGGCCAGCATCTTCAGAGGGCAGGATCACAGATAGAAGCAAAATCTCTGTGCCCAGGTAGAGTGGCAATGTTCTATTTATAGAGCTAAATTATAGGAGATTAGGTGGGTTTTTTTGTTGTGTTGAAATGTTAACGAGTGGCTGATGAGCGTGATTAGCATGTTCATTGTGAGAAGTATTCCCATGACCTGGTGGTTGGACTGAGTTCGTTGACCTTTTGCAGGCTGTGTTTTTCAGGACTGGTAGCCAGGTTTTGCTAATTTTTAAACTTTCTTCTTTTTTATTGTAACTGTGCTGGTGTTTGTGAATTTCAGTGGCTTCTCTGTATAATCTGGTGTAGTGGCTTTTGGTGTCCAGTATTTCTGTGTTTTCAAATAGGATTTTGTGTCCTGTTTGCTTGAGAGCATGTTCAGCTACTGAAGATTTTTCCGGTTGCTGTAGTCTGCAGTGTCTTTCGTGTTCTTTTATCCTGGTGTGAATGCTTCGTTTTGTGGTTCCGATGTATACTTGTCCGCAGCTGCATGGTATGCGGTATACTCCTGCAGCGGTGCGGGGGTCCCTTTTGTCTTTAGCTGATTTTAGCATTTGTTGTATTTTTCTGGTGGGTCTGAAGACTGTTTGAAAGTTGTGTTTTTCCATCAGTTTTCCCATGCGGTCAGTGACTCCTTTGATGTAGGGCAGGAATACTTTGTTTGTGGGGGGCTGTTTTTCTTCAGTTGGATGTTGTTTTCTTGGTTTGATGGCTCTTTTTATTTCATTCTTGGAATAGCCATTCGCCTGTAGGACCCAATTCAGGTGGTTAAGTTCATTGTTGAGAAATTGTGTTTCACAGTTTCGATTAGCACGATCCACCAAGGTTTTGATCATGCCTCTCTTTTGTCGTGGGTGGTGATTGGAATTTTTGTGTAGATATCGGTCCGTATGGGTGGGTTTTCTGTATACTTTGTGTCCTAGTTTGAGGTCCGGATTGCGTATGACCAGCGTATCTAAAAATGGAAGTTTGCCGTCAGTTTCTTTTTCCATAGTGAATTGTATAGTGGGGTGGATGCCGTTTAGGTGGTCCAAAAGGTGGTTGTTGTTTGTTTAATTTAAGCATTTGTTATTTGATTTATTTGATCCAGACACTATCCCTGCTTCTGAAGTTCCACAGTGATTACAGGTTTTAGAAGAATTAACTGTCTCCTAAGTCAGTAATCCTTTTTCGTAGGAAGCTGAAAAAGGTTGATTCATATTACCTATTTAAACTCTAGAATAATTATCTTCAATGTTGTATCCTGGTAAATTAATGGAATGGAAACTAGTTTCATATAATCTTAAAATTACATTAATACAACAATGAAAAAATCCTTGTTGGATGCTTTAGAGAATATTTAATAAGGATTGCTTGCAATCACCTTGGTGCTTGAGATACAACTCAGGAATTAGTACATACATAACTCATATGGCTTGGTCCTGTCCTATTATCTCTAATTTTGTTCTGACATCAATGGGATTATTAATATGATTCTGGGTCAGTCACTATATATTAAAGATGCACATGCACACATTTTTGTTGGCTATATATGGGTATTTAGAATTTATTAAGATATCAAAAACTGGATTTTTGTGGTATAGGGGCTAAATAAAATAATTATCATACAACACTGGAAGGAGAACACTATATTGGATTGTTGTGTGTCAACATTTAAATTATATATAAAAATAAGGAGGTAAGGAAGAATACTTTTGAGCAATATGGTCAGCCTTTTTGGAGTTCTGTTTATAACATTATTTTCTGGGTCATATTTTTAAAATATTTTATTAAAGATATTAAAGATATAATAAATTGTTATAAATATTGTGGACGTATGTGTACACACACACACACACACACACATCTATACTTTTGCTAATTATTTCAGCATTGTAAAAAAAATCTGTATAGCTTCATCCTTAGTGTAATCCTTACTTTATAGCTACAACAGCAAAAACACTTGAGGTATCTTAAAGACCCCATGTCAGAGACTTAAAAATGCCTGTAATTTTTGTTGACTTCATTTTACTTTATAGAATCTGATGACAAATAATCATTTACCATTAATTTAGAAATATGAGTGACTTCATATACATCTCCTATTGCCATAAGCAACACCATCATGATCTAGAGAAATCATATTTTGTTGCTCTTGCTAAAATCATAACCATTGATAATAAATACATGGCATGAATTTTTTAATTAGACTGTAGTAAACTCAAGATTACATACTCCCAGGTAATGGAGCATAGCTGGGATCCTAAACATGATGTCTGTAGGTGCCAGCATATCTGCAGAAACCTCCTTTGGTGCTCTTCAGGCCCTCTGCCATATTCTGCCCCATCCTGCTTTTTAGTTTTTAAAAATATTATTTGAATTTAAGTGAAACTAAAATGGAAGCTAGTATGCTGCAAAGCACCTACTCCCAAAAATACAGGTAGTCCTTGTATAGCAATGGCCTCGGATAGCGACCGTTCGCAAGTACAATGGTAATACACGGTAGTAAAAATATCATTTTTTGACCAATGCATGTAGTTATGCCCAAATTTCTGTACCTGACAACAGTGCACGCCACAGTGAGAGTAACGCTGGCGTTGCTACACGAGAGAACTTCATCTAAATGAGACGGCAGCAACCAGCGATCTTTGCAGAGTCTCTTTGTCTCTCTCTCTCAGTCATGTGGTTTGCTTAGTTACCATGTTGCTTAGTGACCATTTCACCAGAACCAATTGTGGTTGCTAAATGAGGACTACCTGTATCTTTATTCCTAATATTCCTTAGATCCCCTTGGCATTCTTAGAAAAGAAAACTGGTGAATGCATACAGCCAAGTGCTTTGTTTGTTAATGTGCCTATGGTAGTTAAGGTGCTGGATTAGGAGCAAGGAGACCTCAGTTCTAGTCCTGCCTTAGGCATGGAAGCCAGCTGGGTGAGTTTGGGCCAGTCACTCATTCACAGTCCTAGGAAGAAGGCAATGGCAAAACACTCCTAGAAATGCTGCATAGATTTGTCCATGTAGTTGCCAAGACTGAGTCAAAGGCCAAAGCAAGCCTATTTTAAAAAGGCAAAGGTAAGCTGGTAATTCATAACAGGCCTGTGAAAATCACTTGACACCTCTCTTAATCCTCTCTTCAAAGTTGTACTGTACTCAGATTTTGTTTTTGTTTTTTTCTCCTGAATTTTAGTTGGGATAAAGTAGATAGTTGTACTGTACAGTTAGAGAGGATTCCCCTCTATATGCAATTTTCTTTGGCTATATTTTGCCAGACTAAAACAGTTTGGGATATCATCTATATATTAGTAAAACTCTCCTGTTTTTCTGTTTCTAACCTTCAATTGGGTGAAACTGTGCATCATAGGGCAACAATTTTTGAATCAATATACCTCAAATGGGCTAACTTAAAGAATGCATCCACAAATAATTTCAGATTCCCATCACTCCTATGACAGCTTTCAATACATACTTTTCTTTCCACTTGGAGACGATGGCTAGCATCCTCAGCTCCAAATGATGAACAACAAGAAACTAAGAGCAATTGGTTTGAGAATTAATACACTGATGTTTTCTTCTTTAATTTTCAAACCAAACCAATAGCAATCCTCCCATGGTAATTCTGTTTCTCTGTTTAGGTAAGGAAATATTTCTGAAACAATGACCCAACCAGTCACGGGATGTCTGTTTGTTGTTTATTCATTCAATCGCTTCCGACTCTTCGTGAATTCATGGACCAGCCCACGCCAGAGCTTAAGGTTGGCCGTCACCATCCCCAGCTCCCCCACAGTCGATTCCGTCACCTCTAGAATATCATCCATCCATCTTGCCCTTGGTCAGCCCCTCTTCCTTTTGCCTTCCACCTTCCCTAGCATCAGCATCTTCTCCAGGGTATCTTGTCTTCTCATTATGTGGCCAAAGTACTTCAGTTTTGCCTTTAATATCATTCCCTCAAGTGAGCAGTCTGGCTTTATTTCCTGGAGTAGGGACTGGTTTGATCTTCTTGCAGTCCAAGGCACACTCAGAATTTAACTCCAACACCACAGTTCAAAAGCATCTATCTTCCTTCGCTCAGCCTTCCTTATGGTCCAGCTCTCGCAGCCATAGGTTACTACAGGGAATACCATTGCTTTAACTATGCGGACCTTTGTTGTCAGTGTGATGTCTCTGCTCTTAACTATTTTATCAAGATTTGCCATTGCTCTCCTCCCAAGAAGTAGACTTCTTCTGATTTCCTGGCTGCAGTCAGCATCTGCAGTAATCTTTGCGCCTAGAAATACAAAGTCTGTCACTGCCTCCACTTTTTCTCCCTCTATTTGCCAGCTATCAATCAAGTTATTTCCACATTTAGGTGGCTGTTATTATCATGACATTTAAAGGGGAATTAGTACAAACTGATCCAAATGAGAGCTTATGCTAGTTTCCTATAAACAGTAGAAGAAGCTGTGCTTTGGCCTGGTATTGGTCTTCAAAAACATCCACCCCTATTTTGCTAACATTGTATTAGCTCTTCTTCTATAGCATTAGCCTGAGAATGATGAGAGTTCAGTTTTTACACATTAGAAGATATTGGTTTGTGGGATTGCTATTTTGAAATGACATATGTTATAGCATATGAAGATGTTGTCATAATTTCTTATAACATGCCAGCTATTGTATGTAGAATAGGAGAGTGTTCTTATGTGCCATCAGACATGTTCTGGGTCTTGACTAAATTTTATCTCTAAAATCTGAAATGTTAGTTTTCTAAGAGCAGGAGTGAAAATTCTGCTGCCAGAAATGAGAAAATATATATTCCCTTTAATGGAATAATAGGATATGCGGATTCTGTTAGGATTTTTGTCTTTTGTTACGTTACAAGGAGAAAGTTCACGTCTATTCTGACTCAAAGCTCAGGAAGCATTTACTTTCCTCCCCTATTCCTTTAGCAAAATCATCTGTAAACTTTATATCCTGGAGAGTCAGGTTCTCAGACAGTTTCGGGCAAATGGTGATGATAACAGGATTTCCTCTCTCCAAGGGACAGCTGGCAACCTGCCCAATGATTCTGTAGTTTAATGTGTATAGTTTTGAAGAACAAGTTTGCATAAAGGTTAGAAAGAGAGTCATACTGTTTTGTTTTGTTTTGTTTTGTTTTGTTTTGTTTTGTTTTGTTTTGTTTGACAACACATTGCCAATATAAACAGAGCCAAATAAAATTGTTTGGGAAGGTTCTAACTTAAAATGAATTGGGCTTCATCTGTGAAAACTTCAATAATAATAATAATAATAATAATAATAATAATAATAATAATAACAACAACAACAACAACAACAGCAGCAGCAGCAGCAGCAGCAGCAGCAAACAGTTATAATGGTCTTATAAAGACTGCTTATTTTACAGATGGAGAAGGTTAGGTTGTGGCTTTGAGAAATGTATTTCTTGTAGGCTACTTTTAATGTACAGTATGCCTGAGCTGAAACCCCTCCCAGACTGATCTCTAGCATTCTTTTCACTCGCCATCATTGTTTGGATCCTGATTGTCACTGAAATATCTTGTCTGTATACTTGTAGGAAACAGTAGATTTCTCATGCCAAACTGCTCTTCCGGCAACCCTCTTCCATCCAATCTTCCTGCTGGAGAACATGGGAAAAAACATGGATTTTACGTATTTAACTATATTTGACTCCTGGTAGGGTCAAAGAAATAAACAAACCATAGAAACCAAACAGGAATAATAATAAATAATCACCCATGAACAATCCAGAACATCAAAGGCACCATTAAACTAAACCAAATGCCTGCTTGAGCAACATTGCTTTGGCTAGTGTTCAAAATTCTGGTAGAGAAGACTGTCTCTACCTCTGGGGGGAATGTTTTCCATAAAATGGGTGTCACATTCCATCACAATGGGAGCCACCACTGAAAAGGCCTGTCACTTGGTCCATGCCCCATTTACCTGAAGAAGAGGGGGGCCTGCAACAGTTTCTCTCTCGATGTCTGCACCAGATTCAATTTTGATAAGGCATTGCCTGATGCATCCTGGTCTTGCACCATAAAGGAAATAACCAGCACTTTGAATTGGGCCTGGATGCCAGCAACTTCAAAATAGGTGTTACTCTGTTCCACTAGGTGGGTTTGAGAGCCAGTTTGGTCTAGTGGTTAAGGTGCTGGGCTAGAAACCAGGAGACTGTGAGTTCTAGTCCCGCCTTAGGCATGAAAGCTGGCTGGGTGACCTTGGGCCAGTCACTCTCTCTCAGCCCAACTCACCTCACAGGGTTGTTGTTGTGGGGAAAATAGGAGAAGGAAGGAATATTAGGTATGTTCGCCACCTTGAGTTATTTATAAAAATAATAAAGGCAGGATAGAATGTGTGTGTGTGTGTGTGTGTGTGTTTGTTTGTTTATTTGTTTATTTGTTTATTTGTTTATTTGTTTATTTTTTCCTGGCCTCCAGGGTTGTCCCACATTTTATGCTAGCTGTACTCCTTGTCTTGTTTTCACCAGACAAGTCTTATTTGTGTATAGATTTAAGTATGAGAAAATGGGTCTGGGGTGGAAAAGGGAGGTGAGTGTTAGAAAGGAGACAGCAAACAAGGAGGAAGTCTGTCAGCACAGCTGCATGATGGTGCCATTGCCCAGCAATTGGATGTGATAAATTGCCACTTGCCAGCACTCAGTAAGCTTCCAAAATATGAAGCTTCTCTGCATCTTCTTGATTCAGTTGTGGATGTTCACAACGAGTTCCCCAAACCTGCATAGTGGAACAGAATCTTCATTTCAGGATTTCTGTTGAGCAAGAAGACGTTTTTTAAAGTGTGGTTTGAACTGAAGGTTTAATAACATCTGTTCAGAAGAATTTGCCCTTTTATTTATTGTTCTGTAATAAATAAGCAAAAGTATCAGAACTGCACTTAGCTACTGGAAACCTAAATCCTAAGGTAGCAGGTAATTCTTCACTGGTAACATCTTGCAAGCTTTCAAAATGATTTAATTATCAAATACAGAACATTCCTAATTCTGTACTGAAGTACTGTTAATCAGAATAGATTTATCCAGAAAGAGACTCTTCCTTATTAAGAAGGAAGAAAAATGCTGGGTAATCAAGTTTTGAGTTCATAAATTGTCATCTTCATGTTGTTGTTAGCTGCAGCAAGTGGTAGCAGCAATATTGTAGCAGTACACAGGACATCTTGTGCACGTTTATCTAGGACTAAGTCCCACTGAAAATAATAGGATTTATTATTCCAAACTTGCATTAGGAAGAGACTGAGAAAGTGAACGCCTGCACCATTCTTGTTTGCTTCACCATGCCCCTCAGTGTGTCCTTGAGGCTGGCTTCAGCTTTTTTAAGGTCTGCTGGCAGCTTGACTTAGGTCTGAACTTCTGAGATCTTCATTTTGGGCTATCCAAAGAACATTCTTGTGATATGTCTATGAAGGTTCTCAGTCATCCAGGTGGAATTGTCTGTAGCTTGAATCATGTCAACTGGATTTCTATTTTCTTAGTAGAAACGTTTCGCTCCTTATCCAAGGAGCTTCTTCAGTCTGAGCAAAGTTGGTAAGGGAATCCTAAATATGTTCCTAGGTAGCTGTGTGACCTTACACCTGGGGCTAGGTCATGGTTATATTGAGATGTAATTTTTAAGTCCTTTTATCATCTAAAGGAGGGTCGTTAAAATCATCCTTTAGATGATAAAAGGACTTAAAAATTACATCTCAATATAACCATGACCTAGCCCCAGGTGTAAGGTCACACAGCTACCTAGGAACATATTTAGGATTCCCTTACCAACTTTGCTCAGACTGAAGAAGCTCCTTGGATAAGGAGCGAAACGTTTCTACTAAGAAAATAGAAATCCAGTTGACATGATTCAAGCTACAGATTCTTGTGATATGTAAGTCCTGGCCAGGGTGGACATGTCCCAATGCCATTCTAGCCTCACCTTCGTATCCCGAAAGATCAAATCCCTGAGCTGCTCATAAAGGGATTCAAAGGTGTCATTGGATATCAGGGTCTGACTGAATCAATCTCTAAAATTGGATTTCCTCATGGTACCCTGAGGCACAAGCACGTCCTACTTTGACCAAGTCGAAGAAAGCAATGTCCCATCTTGGACTTAGTTAGCATATACCATCAATGAGAATCAAGCTAAAATTCCTGGCTTTTGAGCAGAGGCTTCCATAATATCTTGGGCCCTCTACCACATGTTTCCACTGACTCTGAACCATCCATGTCCACAAGAATTTCTTCTGTTTAAAAGTTGGCTCAGACTTCCATTTTATCATAGGTTGTCCCCAAAGAATTGCCTGTGAATTCACCAATAAGAATAAAATAAGATTTTCAAATGCAAGAGATGCAAATGGCTGTAAATATTGCCAGATTTTGTGAATACCTTTGAAGATTAGTTTACAATTAACTATTGCTTGGAAGGGACTACTTAGCTGATAAATTTAACCTTTTTGGTAACCTGTTCTCTCTTTTTCTATCCAGTTGCCTCTTTCTCTCCCTGCAATTCTCCCCAACTTTATTCTACCCTTTCTTCTTTCCCAGTGTGGCTGCCCTTCTTCCTTAACCCATCTCCATTTCCTACCTTTTTTAGTTTCTGCTGGAAGAATGGAACACAATGTGTATATACTGTACACATTGGGTATTTCACTGTGTGAAAGGGAATGGTTGCTATATGTGGAAAAGATTCAGGTAATTTTATAAATGGGATACCTTATTTTACAGGCAGTTGAGTTAGTAATATCAGTTATATATATATATATATATATATTGTTTGTCCTGGCCCTGCATGGCTTCTGGCAGGTATATACACATACCTGCATCTGCATCTGCATACACAGGTGTTGTCACATGCATACTTTTGGGGTGAGAGGGCTTGGGAAATCTACAGAATTGGTTTCAGCTAGAGCTGGCCATCCTAATTTGACAAGGTGGGGATATTATGCATTGCACAGAATTTTGTCTGACTTTATATTATGTGTGTGTGCCTGTGTGTGCTCCCTGTTTTTGAGGAAGCATCTTAAATTGTGTTCTTTTATTGTCTTCTATTTGGGTAAATGTGGCAAGAGTGTAATGGTATGTGGGAATGACCTTGGGAGACAGGAGGGAGAGCCGAAGACTGCACAACCAGTGCGTAAAAGGTATCTCCGCCCACAGAAGGAGGGAGGGCGTGGGAAACATTTCAGAAGGGACCCTCCCTAGTTTTCCAGAGAGTAAAAGGAAAGGAGGGGAGAAATACTTTCAATCTTGCAAGATTCTGTTAATGTAACCTTACAATAAAGATAGAGCTAGTACTCCTGGCTGTGCTTCTTGTCTAGACTATATCGAAGGGCTAACAAGAGTGAAGATTCATGGTATAAATACTTAGTTGCAACATATTAGTACTAACTAGAGAATTCAATTAACACAGATAAACATTTTATTAAAGAAAACATTTCTACAAAGTGTTGCAGTGTGTTTAATACATTGATTTCTATAAAGGGATTTATAAGCCATTTCCAGCTCTGGTATTTAACTTTATGCTGATTTTTGCCACAGGACTTCAAATTCAAATATCCCCAGGAAATTAGTTTGTTAACCAAAGAATAAGTTAAAACAGGAGAAGGGCTTACTCCTATGATGAGACAGATCAAATGATCCAGCTTTCCATCTAAGTAGACTTTGAATCTTCTTAAGCCATGTTGCTCATCTGTAAAACACAAGAGCTGGAAGAAGGTGGCTTGGGTGACTATTCTGACTTCTTATATTATGATGGGTATCAACTCAGTCTTCTAATTGGCCTGCGTGTGTACACTGAAAATGTATGGACCTGTGTCCATGAAGTCTTGCTTTCCCATTGGACCCCTGGTTGTGCAGGTTTCCTGATCCTATAGAAGCGTTCATACTGCATCCACAGGGAGAGAGGTTTCTTGGTGCTATGTGCTCTCAGTTACTTTCAGTATCGTCTTTGTTGAGGATGGGATTACTTGGGTAATTTTGTCTTGAGCTGACCATTTGTGTTTCATTGACCTTCCCTACAGAACTTGGTAGAGTTCTCCATTCTCCAGCATATTTATGCTATTAGTAGGGACTGTAGCTTGAATTCAGACAAATTTAATTATGTCTATCAATCTGTCCAATGCAAGATGAATATAATGAGACCATATGCATCTCCTCATCTTGGCTATGGATGCACAAATAGCTATATTTAAAAGTAAGCAACCCTGAGAATTTAAGGCTGAACGTTACTGAACCAATGCCTGTAGATGATTAATATAATATTATTGCAGCATTATATTGTTGTGTTACACTCTCAGCTGCACCTTATCATTTATTTTGCTGTTCTGAAAATTACTGCCTCTGTGATTTTCCAAACCTGCTGCCAACCTTTTCCAGGACAAAGCGGAGAACACAACCTTTGCTTGTGATGCAAAAATAGAATTTATTAAGGAAAAGGTTATTACTTGCCCACACAGAGTCCTTTGGATGACATAACCAAGTCCCTGATCAGAACTGATGATACCACTGAAATTGCTAATTACTTGGTTTGGAATATGGAGATACACAATTTTCCATGCCTGCCTATATTATGAAGTAGGGTCTGTTCCTTTCCTCAGTGGTTTTTATTTAACCTCAGTGGTAATCTGAACTCTCCTGTTTCTTTTGGTCCCTCAAAAAACTGCAATAGATAGCCCCAGATAAAAGGATCATATTTGCTTGTGTCCATGATCCTGAAGGTTTTTCTGCAACAGATAAAGGTGTGCCAGCTCAGATTGTAAAGTGTATGGAATCAGGTGAGCACGAGTCCTGCAGCCAAACAAGGCCTTTCCCTATCTGAGCAATGGAGGTATTGAGGTGTTGATACTAGTGAAGCCCATTCAGCAGTCTGTTAGAACTACTGAAATGGAGCAGAGCTGCTAAACTCGTGTACAGAAAAAGAATATTGTTTAAAAACAGAGCCCATGAGCATATTAGAGAGATCCAGGTTAGTCTTACACCTTTAGCCCACCTTAGCATAATGAAACACGTGCTTAGACATGGCAGTTATGAAAAGTAAGTACAAAAGAGTCCTTACGTTTATTCATTGCAGGTACAGCATTTTTGGTAGATAAATGATGTTCCATTTATTCTTTGTTTCCCTAAACTTAATACCTTTTGCCCTGTTTGCTGCAAGAGATGCATGTAGAAAGGGGGAAAAAATCTCCTAGCCCCATCCATGGCCTAGAATGGAGCAGCACACAGCCATGTGCTTGCTCCCCATCCAAGGAGAGAGAGAGAGAGAGGAAGGAAGTGGGAGTGGCCACAGCTTCCTCAAAAAGCATGGAGAGCTTGCATCCTAGAGCAGCCATCCATATGCTGATGAGGCATGCTGGATTTGCCAGAATCTCCAACAACTAGAACGGTATTTACTTCATCCTTTCATGCTTAGCCCCAGCTAGAGAAATGGGTGTATGCAGGTTTTTGGAAGCTGTACTTCAGGAGTTTCACACCAGTTTATTTGTGTGTTATTTGTACAGGTGTTTCTTGCTGCCATATGTTCTTGCTGCATCTCTACTTGGAGGCAAGTGTTGTGGTCTGGTCCTTTTATAGCTGCTAACTGCATTATATCAAGGGTCCCTCCTTGAGAGGGAGATGGGCGGGATATAAATATGATAAATAAATAAATAAAATAAAAAAAAAATATGTGTAAGGTGCCTCTGGCTTATGAGACATCATGGGTTATCTGAATATCCAATGGACAAGTGCCCTTGCAAACCCTTTTGTGGCTGAGAACTTACAGAGCTACTAAGCAAAATCTATGTGGATTGGTTGTTGTTGCTATCCTGGTTTTCCTATAACAAGGGTTGGAAATGGCGGCTCGCGAGCCAAATGCGGCTCTTTGGCCCCTTGAGTGTGGCTCTTCCGCAGGCAGGCGTGGCGGGTGTGGCGGGGGCAGGCACGGCAGCGAGTGTGGCGGGGCAGGCGCGGCAGTGGGCATGGTGTGCGTTGCTGTGGGCATACCCCTGGCAACCTAGGCCCAGCCTCTCTTTTTCCTCCGGGGATGGGTTTCACACAGTCTCGCGGGAGTTTGGAAGCCTCCGTCTCCGGCAGCCATCTTGACGACGGGCACTTGCCCATCGTCTTAACCCAGGGCTTTCCAAACTGTGTGTCGGGGGCCCCCAAGTGTGTCACGTGACAAGCCAGAAGCGCTGATGAAAATGCCCTTGGCTCTGGCAGGGAGGTGAAAATCGCGCGCGCACGCGCTGCCAGGCCACCCGGAGTGGAAATTCTCGGCGCCAATCAGCTGTGCGTCGGGAAGCCCGGCAGCCTGCACGCGCGATTTTTGCCTCCCTGCCGGACCCGAGGGCATTTTCAGGGTCCCCGGAGTCTGCCCTTTCGAAGGGGCAGCACTGCTGCTGCTGCTGCCGCTGCCCCTTTGAAAGGGCAGGCTCCGGGGACCCCGAAAATGCCCTCAGTTCTGGCAGGGAGGCAAAAACCTCCCTTCCCCTCCCCGCACGCACACGCTGCCCTGGAGTGGGGTGGAAGTTTTCCCCGCAGAACAGCTGAGCGCTGCTTGCGCGCAGCCTCCCTGCCTAAACTGAGGTGCTGCCCCTTCAAAAGGGCAGGCTCCGGGGACCCCGAAAATGCCCTCGGTTCTGGCAGGGAGGCAAAAACCTCCCTTCCCCTCCCCGCACGCACACGCTGCCCTGGAGTGGGGTGGAAGTTTTCCCCGCAGAACAGCTGAGCGCTGCTTGCGCACAGCCTCCCTGCCTAAACTGAGGTGCTGCCCCTTCAAAAGGGCAGGCTCCGGGGACCCCGAAAATGCCCTCGGTTCTGGCAGGGAGGCAAAAACCTCCCTTCCCCTCCCCGCACACGCTGCCCTGGAGTGGGGTGGAAGTTTTCCCCGCAGAACAGCTGAGCGCTGCTTGCGCACAGCCTCCCTGCCTAAACTGAGGTGCTGCCCCTTTGAAAGGGCAGGCTCCGGGGACCCCGAAAATGCCCTCGGTTCTGGCAGGGAGGCAAAAGCCTCCCTTCCCCTCCCCTCACACGCTGCCCTGGAGTGGGGTGGAAGTTCTCCCCGCAGAACAGCTGGCGCAGCTTGCGCGCAGCCTCCCTGCCTAAACTGAGGGCATTTTCGGGGTCCCCGGAGCCTGCCCTTTCAAAGGGGCAGCACCTCAGTTTAGGCAGGGAGGCTGTGCGCAAGCACAGTGCTTCCAGTTTTTGTGGGCTGGCCGTTGGTGTGTCGCCAACGGCAAAAGTTTGGAAAGCCCTGCCTTAACCTCTTAGTTGCTGCTCTGCTTACTCTTTTTCTCCGTGCAAAAGCAGCACATTTCCACCCCACAGCCCTAAGTGTGCGCAATTGGCTCCCGCCCGCAAACCCCGCTCTTGCGCTGGATTCCCCACCAGCTTTACTTTGCCTGGACTGGGAGCGTGAGCGGCTCCGGAAGAGAAGCGACTGGAGCAGTCGAGCCTCTCTTTCCCTTCTTTTTCCAAACCTCCCCCGCCCCCTTCCACGCGATTGGCTCCCGCCCGCAAAACCCACCCCCTTCCACGCGATTGGCTCCCGCCCGCAAACCCCGCCCCCTTCCACGCGATTGGCCCCCGCCCGCAAACCCCGCCCCCTGGCTCTCGAGCACTTCAAAATGTGCACGAGCATGTCAAAATGGCTCCCGGCAAAAAAAGTTTGCCGACCCCTGTCCTATAATAAAGCCAGGACATCCTATAGTGAGTACCTCCCTCATACTCTCTCTGGAAGTGGGACATAGAAATCTTCTGATGCCTCATCCTGTGGGAGGGTTAGTTCTGGGTCTTCCTTGCTCTAGAGAGCATGCATGCTTGTAAGCTCTGCTGGCTACCCACATGGCCAGTCAAATCCCTTTTTCTTTTCCATTCATTTTCTTCTGCTTTTTTGTTTTATTCCAGTCGTAGTCTCTGCGATAAAGTCTATGATACACTGAAGGGTTTCCTCCAATGTCTGGGGATGAACATGGGGACCAGGATCCTTATCACAGTGCCGCAGTTCCCCAGGGAAACACAAGAAATGCTGTGGCTGCTGTGTGTTGGTCATGAATCATACTATACTCTGGTGGATTTACCACCACTCCTCTAGAAAATTGAATGGTCCAGGTACTAGAGAGGGTAGAAGCTGGTGGGGCTGGATGCCCAGCATCTCTCTTGCCTTTTACAGAGGGATTTGCAATAATATATCATAAGGTGCTACCTCTATGAAGGCCACACTCCACTCCATGTCCCAGAGGTCACCAGGGTGATATTGGGATTTCTGACTGGTCCACAGCCTCCCAAGAACCAGCCCACCACATAGTCCATCTATGCAAGAAATAGGAAAAAGACAGGAAAAACCTAATTGTGATTCCTAGGCCAGCACAACCTACAAGTGGGGAGAAGGGAGGGGGGCCATCCTTATCTATACAGTATAATGTGTATTATTGTTTTTAAAAAAGTTTTTAAAAGCCATAATTAATGCAAAGGAGGATATATTAGTGTGCAAAGCATTGAGGATGTGCCTCAAGGCATTGCCTCAGTATTAAATGAGTTTTGTTTTTGTGGGGGGGAGTGGATTTGGAAGTTTATATATCTGTTTATTTCTTTATATAAGGGGAAAGAGCAATTGCTTTTATAGTTTTATAATGTGTTAATGGGTTGATTTATAGAAATAACGTGATTTTGGTTAGATATAGAGTAAGGGATTAATTATGGAATTTGCTGTATATTCTTGTTGAAAGTCAGTCATCTTGTAATCTTAAAAAACTTTTCTATTTTTTCACTTTTCCTTTTTTCCCTTTTTTTGTAGTTTCTTTTTGTAGTTTTTATCTTTGCTTAAACTTAATAAAATTCTTATTAAATAAAAAGGCATTGCCTCAGTGTGGACCATCACTGTGATCTTGTGATGTTTTGACTCAAAAAATGAAGTCACTTTAGCATCAAAGTGTCAAAGAAAACGGGGCATGCTAGAAACAGCATGGATTTGAATCTTCCTCAAAGTGCCTGCATTGTGCCTTGTTTCCTGCATGTGAGCTTTTATCCATATTTTGTTTGTGGGGAAAGGCAGGGAGAAGGTTGTTTCAGAGTGTTTCAGGTATTTTTATTTTATGGATATGCATTGTCAGCCTTGTGAGGTAGACCAGACAGGAAACACGGCCAGATGAGATAATTTTATTTTATTATAAGGTTACATTAACAGAATCTTGCAAATCTGAAAGTATCTATCTCCCCCTGCCCCCTTTACAGCTCAAGAACTAGGGAGGGCCCCTTCTGAACGGCTTGCCCCACCCACATTCCTCCTGCGGGCTAAGTTGCCGTTTATCTGACCGTTCCCTTGGCTGCGTCTATTTGCCCTGTCTCCCAAGGTCATTCCCACATACTATTACATGCATGGTGCAAAAAAATAATAAAAAATTCTACAGATAGTTTTGATTGCAGATAGTTATGTCAATATCATTTGTTTATTGATGGTCTACAATCTGTCATATGTATTCGTAAGAATGGCATATATTTATTAATTACTGTATGTGTGCAATTTTTGCTTCTGTGGAAAGAATTTGAGAGTAAACAAAAAAAACATGCTTCCTGAAAAACTGCTTCCTCCCCCTATAGTTTCCTTAGTCTCTCTGCACCATCTTCTCAAATATTTTATTTGTAGTTCATTCATTTATTTTCAAATTTTTATGCTATTAACTGTTGAATGGTTTCAGGTAGCTTACAAAACATTAAAGTAATGAAAACCATATCATAAGAGCTTTAAAAGTCTAAATGGTTTGAATAAAAAGATAATTAACTTGAGAATCCTAGATAAAATCCAGCAAAAACCACACATTTCTTAGTCTTCCTGTTTTTACTTTTAGTTCTGCTATTTCATGCACATTGACTTTAGTGGGACTTACTAATTATGTACAAGATACTATTTAAGGCATAAGTTCTGGAGAACCTAACTTTGGGATAAATGTTTTGAATAGCTGTATTTAGATGTCGCTTGGGTATTAACTTTGCTAAAGTAAGTTGCTTCAGACAAACCTTAGTAAACCTTATTTATTTATATACTTAAAATTGTATATGCCACCTACCCCCTTATAGCTCTGAACAGCTAAAAGGGTATAGTAAAAACATCACTACTGTCCAATCTCTTCTCAAACAGTGGCATTTTTGCCCCCTTCCCCTAAGTGATAATAAGTATGGGGCCTCCATACTTGAATTGAACTCCGGTGAATAGACCTTGCCATGAAGAAAGCAAAATTATTGTTGATATCTGTCTCTTACCTACCTACTTACAGTATCTTTGCCAAAGTCTGTAAAAATGCCATGTTGGGCCTGAGAACGAGACTTTACAGGAAGAGGTGATACTGCATGTAATTTGGACCTAAGTTGTCTTACATGAACAGTTTGAATTCTTCTCTTGTTGCACACACTTTCTTGCCTTGGTTAATTGATTCCTATATTGGAAATAATATTTTGTATGCTGCTCTGACATGCAAACTATGCCTGAGTATATATATCTTTAAATCATTTGGGGATCTTAGAAAAAGGATTTGCAGAGTTTCTTAAAGTTTCTTTTGACTTTTTTAAGATAGAGCCTCCAATCAAAAGTGACAAAAGAAAAAATGGAGAAATGTGTCTAGAAATAAGAAAGTAATGTTGGGTTATGAATTATTTTATGAGTAAACTACAAATATTTTTTCTCTCAAAATATCCCCCCAAAGCTTCTTTTCTGTAATATGTAAAAGATAGCCATTGGTTGATTGATCGATCGTACTTATCTCAGTACAAAAGGTCTCTGGGTAACATACAATATAGAAAAAGAAAAAGACAATAATGGAAACATAAGTCAACATCAAAATCAAAACCCACGTTATGGGGACTATATCCTCATTCATCCATTGCCTGCCTCCCTCTCCTTAAAGGTAGGACTGGCCCTAGATATTAATTATGTTGTGTATCTTGAAAAAAGCTTCTTCCTTTTTATTGAGTTTCCCTTCTCCTTTATAACAATCAAAATTATAACTCTGCAATATTCTTTTTTCTATTGATATACTTAAATAAAAGACAAATGTGCTCACAGATGCAAATTTTCCAGACTTGAGTGATATTAAGGGTTATGTATTATTTGGCATTTTGCTTATGGTAGCATGCATCTGTAACACATTTGCTGTGTTATATAATTATGTTCCCTTTTCCCTTTTCCCTTTGTATTTCATTGTAACAGATCAGGCTTAAGTATTTTGCTATTATCTAACTTGCACTAAGCTGCTGTACTTTTAACTGGAATGATTGAAGCCTTGGTACTATTTTATGTTATATTAAAAATGTAGAATGAGAATTTAGTCAGGAGGTGGTTATGAAAAACATCCTTCTAAAATGGGTAAGATGAAAGGAAGTGGAAGGCAATTTTGCAAAATCGGTTTTTTTCACTAGTGTCGTTCTCTAGTCAGCAGTGTTGCAGATATGCACGGCATTGTTTTTTAAAAAAAACGTGGAACAAAAGAGACTTGCTCTGTGACTATCTTTTAACTGATTAACAATTGAGTTGCTAGTGCAACATGAAATATAAATGAAGCCCAGGCAAGACAGTATTCCCTTTAAGAAATTGGAGAATAGAACTTGACCCTAATTTGTAAATGATGTTGTAAACCCTTGACTTCCTTCCTCTTGTTTTTCACTGGAGGGCAATGGAGCAATTTGCAGATATTAATCATCTTCGGTGAGATGGGCGGCCACGTAAATTTAAATAAATAAATAAATAAATAAATAAATAAATAAATAAATAAATCCTTCTGTGGACTTGGAACAGATGGAATGCTTCTTTAAAAAAGACAAACACATTTGGGTTGTTGGGATACTCTAGTCCATAGCTTTCCAAAGTGCGTGTTACGACACATTACTGTGTCGCCTGCAGTGTCCTGGTGTGTTGCGTGAAAACCCGGAAGCGCTGATGGGGGAACCGGAAGAAGCGGCACCCCCGCCAATCAGCGCCGCTGCCACCATAGGTGCCGCTTCTTCCGGATCCCCCCATCAGTGCTTCCGGGTTTTTTGCATGACACACCAGGACACCGCAGGCCGCGGCGCCACCGCTGCCACCGCCATTGGTGTGTGTCGCCAACATGAAAAGTTTGGAAAGCTCTGCTCTAGTCACAAGCTGTAGCCATCGAGGTAGTTGTGTTCTGTTTTTAGTGGCACTGGAGCAAAAAATGGGGGTGGGCTCCTTTCTTAGGGTCCTTCCACAGGCAAACGAAATCAGCCTTCGGGTGTCCCAGGATGACATGAGGCTTCTGGTGTTTTTGCACACAGGTCCGATTAACTTTGGAAGGGAATTGGCTGTGTTGCTGCGCCAGAAGAAACACGTCAAAAATAGATTTGCTGCTATGCCTCTGTACCTGCAGCCTAGCCAGCTCCTCACCTGGGGGAACCCGCTCTTTGTTCTGCTTTCCAGCTCCTGGGAAGTATTCACCCCTTCTGGAGGGAAGGTGCTGTGGGGCCTTTCGCCCTCCTCCCTTTCCTTTGGCTTGTTTGCCTGCTTTTGCAATTGCCATTAAGAGTTGTAGTGGTGAAGGAGGAACGACTGAAGGGGGCACAGCTGCTTTTTTAATATTTTCCTGTTGGCTACCAGAGGCAATGCTGGCCAGCTCAAGGCAGGGGAAGGTGAGGACACTGATGGAGCATTGCACAGTGGCCCTAAAATGCTTCTAATGGTGTGAGTGAGGGCAAAACCAGTGGCGATGTAAAAGGGGCTTTGTTTATACATTTTAGCTTCTGTACGTATTTGGATACAATCTGGTGCTGATAGGTAAACTTGTTTTATAATACACAAATTTTGGTACTTTAAAGTCAGTCTTGACTCCGGGTGACTGCCTGGACAAATCCCTGCGGTTTTCTTGGCAAGATTTTGGAAGTCGCTTGCCATTGCCTCCTTCCTGGGGCTGAGAAGACTGACTGGCCCAGGGTCACCCAGCTGGCTTCATGCCCAAGGCGGAGCTAGAACTCCCCGTCTCCCCGTTTCTAGCCTGGTGCCTTAAGCACTACACCAAACTGGTGAGCTCTCTCTCTCTAATACGCAAAAGCAAGACCAAATATCTTGTGGCTTATACAGTATATGTTCATTTTTCAATTTTCAATTTCAACTATGTGTTTAAAGGTATTTAAGGTACAATTGGCACAGAGAAAAATATAGCAGTGTCAGTTTTCAGGAGATAAGAGAAACCTGGACATCGAGCAAATGTCTTTACAAGTTTGGTGTTTTCATGGAGATGTTAAACAGGAGCGGAGAAGGTACCGGGCCCTGCGGCATCCCACATAGCAGGGGCCGAGAGTGGGACTTTTGCTCCCAATCAACATTGACTGGAACCAGCCTCAGAGAAAGGAAGAGAACCAGCACAATACTGTGTTGCCCACTCCCAACCCCCAAAGCCGGTCCAGAAAGATACCACGGTTGATGATATTGAAAGCTGCCGAGAGGTCAAGTAGAGCGAGGACGGATGCACTACCCTCATCCTGCTCCTGGCAGAGATCATCCAAAAGCACGACCAATGCCGTTTCCATCCCAGTCAGGCCTGAATCCTGACTGAAAGGGGTCCAGATAATCTGATCCATCCAGGGTCCTCTGGAGCTACTATGTAACCACGTCTCTACAACCTTCCCTAGAAAGAGAAGGTTGGACACTGGATGAAAGTTGTCCAGTATGGTGGGGTCCAGCGATGGCTTCTTGAGGAGGGGGCAAACCAATGCCTCTTTAAGAGGTGAAGGGACAATCCCCTCCCTCAAGGATGAATTCATCACTGCTAGAACCCACCCACATGCACCTCCCGGGCAGCCTTAGTCAGCCAAGAGGGGCATGGGTCTAAAAAGCAGGTGGCTGAGCTCACAGCCATAAGGACCCTGTCCACTTCCTCAAGTTCAACAGGTTCAAACCGCTCTGAGGTAACAGGGCAAGATTGCACCCCAGGCATCTCCACAGGACCTGTATGAATGCTGGCATCCAACTGAGAGCGAATCTGAGTGATTTTAACTGACAGGTGTTGTGCAAATTCCTTGGCACGACCCTGAAGGTGAACCTCAGGACCCCAAAAGCCAGGGCCTCTGTAGGTCTGCTGACCAAGAAAGGGGGCTAAGTTCAGGGAGCTAGAACATGACACCGGTATGACACTGAGGGCGGCCCACCCCCTGTATCCCACCATATCCCCCCCATACCCATCACCACCGAGATGGATTGACTTGCCCCAAGCCTCCCTGAAGTCCCAACATCCCCCAACCCAGACCTCCCAGTACCCAAAACAGACCAATGCATCTAAAGCAGGCCTTCAATTTAATGGTAACGTTCCTGAGTCATCTTCTGACTGGGGAAGGGCAGCCTAGATCATACTGTACTTACAGTAATGGTTTCATGCATGTGTTAAGTCATAAAGTAAGCTTAATATAAGCATATGCTACAAGTTCAACCACTGGTATTTGTAAATCTGGATGTATGGCTTAATCTTAGTGTGATGTGTGAACTCAGCTTATTCATCAAAGGTAAAGAAAAGCATGCATGGTAGAGTATGCGGCCCATATTGTACATTTAGTAATGATATTAAAATGATATTAAAGGCAAAACTGAAGTTTGGCCACATAATGAGAAGACAGGATACCCTGGAGAAGAAGCTGATGCTAGGGAAAGTGGAAGGCAAAAGGAAGAGGGGCCGACCAAGGGCAAGATGGATGGATGATATTCTGGAGGTGACAGACTCAACCATGGGGGAGCTGGGGATGGCGACAGCCAACAGGAAGCTCTGGCGTGGGCTGGTCCATGAAGTCACGAAGAGTCGGAAGCGACTGAACGAATAAACAACAACAACAACAATCATTAATAAATCATAAGTTTAAAAATATTCTGAGAGCTAGAAGCTACTGGGATGCTGTCTCAAAGAATCAGATCCATGATCAATAAACACCTTCTACCAGAGGTTATTAACAACATATCAAACATACATGATTTCTTACTTCTTGCTTTGATAAGTATCTGATAGCTTAGACCAGAGCTTTCCAAACTGTGTGTCGCCACACAAAAGTGTGTCGCCACACACAGTCTGGTGTGTCGCCACACAACCTGGAAGTGCTGATCATCATCAGCGCTTCCGGGTTTTCCCGCGGTGACACACCAACGGCGGCGTGCAAAAACCGAAAGCGGCAGCAGCGCTTCCGGGTTTTTGCGTGCTGCCGCAACGGCGGCACTTCCGGGTTTTCCTGCGGCGACACACCAATGGCGGTTGGTATGTCGCCACGGGAAAACTTTGGAAAGCCCTGGCTTAGAGAAATGCTTCAGCAATCCAGCTGAGTTATCTGTTATAACAGTGCACAGTTTTCTTAGGAGTATCTGTAGCCTCATATACAAAGAAAAATCTACATGCTGTAAATAATGTATACTTCGATGGAGTTCATAAGTCTACATTGCATAGCATGGATTGTCAGTGGTTCCTCATTTGGCCCAACTCATACTGGGAAGTCATTGACTATAGAAAGGCCTTCAATTGTGTAGACCATGTCAAGCTGTGGAATGTCCTTAGGAAAATGGAAATCCCAGAACATCTCCTTGTCCTCAGGAGAAATCTATACAGAGGACAGGGAACCACAGTCTGGATGAAAAATGGTGAAACTGTCTGTAGGTCAGCAATGGAGTTAGACAAAGCTGTGCATTTCTTCCTTATTTATTCAACCTACAGTATATGATGAATTTAAATTGAAATGGGCTGGATTGGAAGATGAGCATGGTTTTAAAACTGGAGGAAGAAACATCAATAACCTGTGCTGATGACACTACTCTGATAGCAAAAAAATACAAATGATATGCAAACTCTAATAAAGACAAGGAACACAGTGAAAAAAATGGGACAACCATTTAATAAAAAGAAGACCAAACTAATGACAACAGTACAAAAAACAGCCTTGGAGGTGACAATAAAGATATTGAAACAGTGAAACGGCTTCTGCCCTTTAGGATCATCTATCAGTAGTAAAGAAACCAACAGCCAAGAAATATGCTGCAGACTAGCACTTGGTAGGGTAGTAATGAAGGTCTTCTCGAGCAAAGGAGATCGTTACCTTGTCGTGGTGCTGGAGCTTGAGCACCTCAATGAAACCATGAGCTAAACCGTGAAGGGACACCCAAGACGGGAAGGTCGTGGCAGAGAGGTCAGACTAAATACGATCCCTGGGGAAGGTAATGGCAACCCACCCCAGTATTCTTGCCGTGAAAACTAAATGGATCAGTACAACCAGAGATATGTCGGTATACCATTGGAAGATGGGACTCCCAGGTCGGAAGATGGTCAAAATGCTACTGAGGAGGAACAGAGGATAAGTTCAACTAGCCCCAGATGTGATGACGCAGCTAGCTCAAAGCCGAAAGGACGGCTAGCGGCCGACGGTGCTGGTGGTGAACGACGAATCCGATGTTCTAAAGATCAACACACCATAGGAACCTGGAATGTAAGATCTATGAGCCAGGGCAAATTGGATGTGGTTATTGGTGAGATGACAAGATTAAAAATAGACATTTTGGGTGTCAGTGAACAGAAATGGACTGGAATTGGCCACTTCACATCAGATGACCACCAGATCTACTACTGTGGACAAGAGGACCACAGAAGAAATGGAGTAGCCTTCATAATTAATAATAAAGTGGCTAAAGCAGTGCTTGGATACAATCCAAAAAACGATAGAATGATCTCAATTCGAATTCAGGGTAAGCCATTTAACATCACAGTGATCCAAATAT
Organism: Charina bottae; assembly: GCA_023362775.1. Lineage (NCBI taxonomy): Eukaryota > Metazoa > Chordata > Lepidosauria > Squamata > Charinaidae > Charina > Charina bottae. The sequence goes on along the minus strand of JALMGJ010000001.1, from coordinate 186,851,427 downwards.
ACGCCCCAACCACAGATGCTGAAGAAGCAGAAGTAGATCAGTTCTATGAGGATCTGCAGCACCTACTGGATAATACACCAAAAAGAGATGTTATTTTCATTACAGGAGACTGGAATGCTAAGGTGGGTAGTCAGACGACACCTGGAATTACAGGCAAGCATGGTCTGGGAGAACAAAATGAAGCAGGACATAGGCTGATAGAATTTTGCCAAGACAACTCACTGTGCATAACAAACACTCTCTTCCAACAACCTAAAAGACGACTTTATACATGGACTTCCCCAGATGGTCGACACCGAAATCAGATTGACTACATCCCTTTCAGCCAAAGGTGGCGGACATCTATACAGTCGGTAAAAACAAGACCCGGAGCTGACTGTAGTTCAGATCACGAACTTCTTATTGCAAAATTTAGAATCAGACTAAAGAGAATAGGGAAGACCCACAGATCAGTTAGATATGAGCTCACTAATATTCCTAAGGAATATGCAGTGGAGGTGAAGAATAGATTTAAGGGACTAGATTTAGTAGATAGGGTCCCGGAAGAGCTATGGGCAGAAGTTCGCAACATTGTTCAGGAGGCGGCAACAAAAAACGTCCCAAAGAAAAAGAAAACCAAGAAGGCAAGATGGCTGTCTGCTGAGACACTGGAAGTAGCCCAAGAAAGAAGGAAAGCAAAAGGCAACAGTGATAGGGGGAGATATGCCCAATTAAATGCAAAATTCCAGAGGTTAGCCAGAAGAGATAAGGAATTATTTTTAAACAAGCAATGTGCGGAAGTGGAAGAAGACAATAGAATAGGAAGGACAAGAGACCTCTTCCAGAAAATTAGAAACATCGGAGGTAAATTCCAGGCAAAAATGGGTATGATCAAAAACAAAGATGGTAAGGACCTAACAGAAGCAGAAGAGATCAAGAAAAGGTGGCAAGAATATATGGAAGATCTGTATAGGAAGGATAATAATATTGGAGATAGCTTTGGTGGTGTGGTCAGTGAGTTAGAGCCAGACATCCTGAAGAGTGAGGTTGAATGGGCCTTAAGAAGCATTGCTAATAACAAGGCAGCAGGAGACGACGGTATCCCAGCTGAACTGTTTAAAATCTTGCAAGATGATGCTGTCAAGGTGATGCATGCCATATGCCAGCAAATTTGGAAAACACAAGAATGGCCATCAGATTGGAAAAAATCAACTTATATCCCCATACCAAAAAAGGGAAGCACTAAAGAATGTTCAAACTATTGAACAGTGGCACTTATTTCACATGCCAGTAAGGTAATGCTCAAGATCTTGCAAGGTAGACTCCAGCAATTCATGAAGCAAGAATTGCCAGATGTACAAGCTGCGTTTAGAAAAGGCAGAGGAACTAGAGACCAAATTGCCAATATCTGCTGGATAATGGAGAAAGCCAGGGAGTTTCAGAAAAACATCTATTTTTGTTTTATTGACTATTCTAAAGCCTTTGACTGTGTGGATCATAACAAACTGTGGCAAGTTCTTGGTGGTATGGGGATACCAAGTCATCTTGTCTGCCTCCTGAGGAATCTGTATAACGACCAAGTAGCAACGGTAAGAACAGAGCACGGAACAACGGACTGGTTTAAGATTGTGAAAGGAGTACGGCAGGGCTGTATACTCTCACCCTACCTATTCAACCTGTACGCAGAACACATCATGCGACGTGCTGGGCTTGAGGAATCCAAGGCTGGAGTTAAAATCACTGGAAGAAACATTAACAATCTTAGATATGCAGATGATACCACTTTGATGGCTGAAAGCGAGGAGGAGTTGAGGAGCCTTATGACGAAGGTGAAAGAAGAAAGTGAAAAAGCTGGGTTGCAGTTAAACCTCAAAAAAACCAAGATTATGGCAACCAGCTTGATTGATAACTGGCAAATAGAGGGAGAAAAAGTGGAGGCAGTGACAGACTTTGTATTTCTAGGCGCAAAGATTACTGCAGACACTGACTGCAGCCAGGAAATCAGAAGACATCTACTTCTTGGGAGGAGAGCAATGGCTAATCTTGATAAAATAGTTAAGAGCAGAGACATCACACTGACAACAAAGGTCCGCATAGTTAAAGCAATGGTATTCCCTGTAGTAACCTATGGCTGTGAGAGCTGGACCATAAGGAAGGCTGAGCGAAGGAAGATAGATGCTTTTGAACTGTGGTGTTGGAGGAAAATTCTGAGTGTGCCTTGGACTGCAAGAAGATCAAACCAGTCCATACTCCAGGAAATAAAGCCAGACTGCTCACTTGAGGGAATGATATTAAAGGCAAAACTGAAGTACTTTGGCCACATAATGAGAAGACAGGATACCCTGGAGAAGATGCTGATGCTAGGGAAAGTGGAAGGCAAAAGGAAGAGGGGCCGACCAAGGGCAAGATGGATGGATGGTATTCTGGAGGTGACGGACTCAACCGTTGGGGAGCTGGGGATGGTGACGGCCGACAGAAAGCTCTGGCGTGGGCTGGTCCATGAAGTCACGAAGAGTCGGAAGCGACTGAACGAATAAACAACAAAAAATGAAGGTCTTAGTAAAGATATTTATATACTTACAAAGATCAGAATTGTGCAGACAATTTCCTGTGATGCTCTATGGAAGCAAAAGTTAGATTTTGAAGAAGCATGCTAGAAAGAGTATTAGTGCTTTTGAACTTTGGTGTTGGAGAAAACTCCTGGGAATACCATGGATAGCCAAAAAACAAGCAAACAAAAAACCACACACCACCAAACAGCAAGAACAAATCAATCCAGAGACACAAATGACCAGGCTCAAATTATCATATTTTGGACACATTACTGTATGTGAAGACTTAACTCCCTAACTTCCCATAATGTTGGGAAAGGTGGAAGGAAAGAGAAACAGAAGAAATCAGCAGCAAAGTGGATGAACTCAATTTTAGTGGTGATGGGTGCAAGGTTGAGAGACTTGAAAGGCCAGATTGGAGAAAATCTATCTGTGTGATTGCTAAAGAGTCGACACAAACTTGATGTGACATAATCAGTGCTAAGAAGACACATGAAATATAAAAGACTTTCATTAAATTCTCAAGCTGCAGTCAAGTGCAAAAAAATGACTGGCACTAATACCAGGAAACCCAATATTCATTATTTTAACTCTTCTACGTCAAGCAATTGCCCTCTTTTATTATATTAAAATGTCATGTAATGTCCTTTTCTATTTATTAGAAATTGAATAGATTTTTCTGGAACTGTGGGTTCCTGGTGAGACAAGAAGAGCTAGAAAATCATACTAAGTACAAGCCACTTCTGCCTAACATTTTCAATGCCCTTTTTTCATTTGGTGTTCTATGGCTCTTACTCATCGGATGAAAAGATTCAGGATAATTTTCAAGTGGTATAAATTACATCTTTTAGAAATATGCTTAACGTTGTGATGGAATCAGCCATTTCAATTTACAATAGTGGAAGCTAAAATGTAGCTCGTCATTTAAAATAATCAGATGTTCATTCCGTTTCTCTCTCTGTGTTCATTCCACATCTATGAGCAGACTGATGATAATGATAGAAATTACTGGTAATCAGGTGTACCAAAGCCATTTTAAAAAAGGATCTGGACTCCCTTTCTGGAGAAAAACCCTTTTTTGTATTTTTGTTGTTGTTGTTTATTCGTTCAGTCATTTCCGACTCTTCGTGACTTCACGGACCAGTCCACACCAGAGCTTTCTGTCGGCCGTCACCATCCCCATATAATTATTTATATTTATTTATTTATTTATTTATTTATTTATTTATTTATTTATCTATCTATCTATCTATCTATCTATCTATCAATTTCGTCACCACCCATCTGCCCCAAAAAAGGGACTCTGGGCGGTTATAATTATAGATAGTGGATATGTTTTCATTCCTGTAGACTAGATGACCAGATATATTTCATCTGATATTTCTCTGTTTCTCTCACATACTTTTTATAATTGAAAAAGGAATGTCATGAGTTTTGATGTGCTGCCATCTGGTGGTTAATTCAAAATAACTATCAACAGCTACCTTAACAGTTGACCTTGGCTTCCAACAAGGTCTTAGCACAGTTTCTTGAGCAGCAGCAGCAGCTACCAGCTTCAGACATCTGGTTTTACTAGAATATAAAATCCATTCTTCCCACTTTTCTATAATATTTATGACTCATTAAAAAGTTTAGCACTGTAACATGGATGGCTGTGGGCACTTAAAAACCCCCACAGTGTGCTCTTTATTTAGGAATCCTTACAATTGTATATACTGGAATGGAGCTTCTTTTCCACAAATGTTTGTACAAGAATTTGTATAAGAGTTCAAGCAGTGTTGTTCTTTGTGCTGTTTGTTTCCTTATGCAGGACACTTTCACAAACACTTGTGCAAGAACATCTCTAATGTATTTTTCTTTTTCTTACTGAAGATGAAAGAATGAGAATAAAAGGGTCTGGCCATAAATAGAAGTATCCAACTGGGTTCTTTTTGTAATATACAGTATCTGGAAATGTAAAGCCAGTAATTGTAGAACCAGTGTGATACAGGGCTAACAGAGAAGTTAACAGAGGAGACCCAGGATGCAATCTACTTTTAGCATAGAAATTCAGTAGGTGACACCAAGCCAATCTCTCTCTCTCTCTCAGCCGACGCTACCCCACAAGATTATTGTTAAAAGAAAAGAAAAAACGGAGGAGGGAGTAGTATGTATGCTACCTTGAGTCCCTGGAGGAAAGGCAGAATATAAATCTATCAAATAAATACATGCATATATAGAATAAAATGCAATTCTCAGATGGCTGAGAATCAAAATTATCCCAGTTGGTTTTGCAGTTATTCAGTAGATTCTGGCTCTTCGTAACTCGATAAACATAATTTCCCAGGTTTTTCTGTCAGTAACGGTTTCCTTGAGTTCTTGTAAACTCATGTTTGTGTCACCAGTGATATTATTTATTTATGAGACTTTTATAGTTCTTCAATCCTGACTGTCTTTAAATGGTGTATAGTAAAAAAAATTCAATATAACAATATGTTATATTGAAAATATAACAAAATAAAATAACAAGTAAAAAATACAATTCCGTTGTGCCGTATTTCACCCAGAACACCAAAATTGGTGTCTCTGAAGGCCTTCTGAAACAACCAGGTCTCACCAAGTTGTCAGAAGAACGTGAGGGAAGGGGCCCATCTCATTTCTGGAGACAAGCTATTCCAGTGGAGGGAAGCCTTCATGGAGAATGTTATCCTGTTAAATGATATGCTATCAGAATATGGTCGTTGTATATTGTAGTACACTATAGTCATAGCATCTTCTAGCACAGGGCTTTCTAAACTGTGTGTCGCGAAACAATACTGTGTCGCCTGGGGGCCCCAAGTGTGTTGCGTGACAACCCGGAAGCGCCGGCGGGTTCCGGCGCTCAACTGATAGGCGGGGAGAATTTTCACCCTCGCCCGGATCAGCTGGGCCGGGAATCCCGGCAGCATGCACGTGCGGCGAGGCTTTTCGCCTCCCTGCTGGAACCGAGGGCATTTTCGGGGTCCCCGGAGCCTGTCCTTTTGAAGGGGCAGCGGCAGCAGCGGCACTGCCCCTTCAAAAGGGCAGGCTTGGGGACCCCGAAAATGCCCTCGGTTCCAGCAGGGAGGCGAAAAGCCTCGCGCGCACACATGCGCTGCTGGGTTCCGGCGCTCAGCTGATAGGCGGGGAGAATTTCCACCCCGGCCCCGGATCAGCTGTGACGGGAATCCTGGCAGCGTGTGCATGCGGTGAGGCTTTTCACCTCCCTGCTGGAACTGAGGGCATTTTCGGGGTCCCTGGAGCCTGCCCTTTCAAAGGGGCAGCTGCTGCCGCCGCTGCAGCAACCCGGAAGCACCGCCACCGGCACTTCCGGTTTTTGCTCGGCGGCGCTTCCGGGTTTTTGTGGGCCGGCCGTTGGTGTGTGACCAACGGCAAAAGTTTGGAAAGCCCTGTTCTAGCAAATTCTCAGCAGATCTGAGATCAGGATATTTCACAGGCTGGGAAATAGCATCTGACATGCTGTAGCAGATGGAGAGCTGTAACAATTCCCAATCTGTGCAGTTAGATTTAAGGTACTACTTGGCCTTTAAAAGTTCATCAAAATGAACTCTCTGTGTGGGCTTGTGTATACATGCATATGCAAAGAACTACATTTATGAAAATACAATAATAATATATATAATCACTTTTTATTTTAATTATATACTTCACCTCTGGCAGATTCTTGTAATGGTTTTGCAACAATTCATATAAGATCCTTACCTTGCCTCCACCCCCTCAAATTTAGTAGAAATCAATGTTTTTCTTCTTGGGCAGCTTGCTTGGAACTGATGATTAGAATGGAAAGTTCTAAATTCTGCTGTGATGTCATTTCTGGGCTTATTTGTACAACTTCAACTTCTGTCAACAGTTTTTGGGTGGGAAAATGTCATTTTTGTTGAAAGAAGTACATGCACTCAGCCTTGGCAGCTGAATTGATAAGGGGAATTCCACACACTAAGCATGTATTTATACAAGTAGTTCCTTGTACAGGTACATATATACACGAGTATTTAGCTCCTTGCAAGCATTGTTTATAGCTCTATTAACTTCATCTATCTATGGAGAAGCTGAATTGTTAGGCTGACCATACGTCCCGTTTTGAACGGGACAGTCCCATTTTTTTAGCATTTTTCAACTGTCCCATCATTTTCATAAAAATCTCAATTTTGTCCCGTTTTTCAAACCCGGTGGGAATGGCACGGAAGGAGGATCTGAGCTGGAGCACAGACGGGGGTGGGGTTTGCAGGCGGGAGCCAATTGCGTGGACCGGGGGGCGGGGTTTGCAGACAGGAGCCAATTGTGTGGACCGGGGGTGGGGTTTGCAGGCGGGAGCCAATCATGCGGACCGGGGGTGGGGACCCCTGTCTTTTTCATGAATACGGAATATTACATAAGACCCCGTCCCGTTTTGCCATCCTGAAATATGGTCAGCCTATGAATTGTATTCTCTTACATTGTATTCCTTGTCCAAAGTCTTTGTTGTCCAATAAAAAAGAGGCTAAAAATTAGACAACTAAGCCCCTTCACACTCCCTTACCCCACCTTCTGCTGAGTGAGAACAACCTTTTTTTTTCTCCATTGCACCTTATTACACTATTGAAGGATGGGAATTTTTATTTATTTTTTAATTTATTGTTTCTTTTCTTAAAAACAAAACAAAAAAACTTGACTAAATGTTTTAGTGATTTTAATTTTTGTTTTTTTCTTCCCCCCCAGTTTCCTCATAGTGCTGATCTGCCTTATATTCAGTGTGCTTTCCACGATTGATCAATATGCAACTCTGGCCACAGGGACATTATTTTGGATGGTATGCCTATGGATATTTGCTTAAGCAATATATAATTTGCATGTATTTTGGGGAGAGTTAAAATTGAGATATAGATTTGTATTTATATGAATGTATATATTTGGTAATGTTATTTGGATGTATTCTGATCTGCTAAAATGCCCAAACACTGTAATATGAAGGGTAATCAGAAACTTATCAGTACACATTTTACAACACTTTCATCTTTTTTTCCTTACTGATTTGTATCTGTATGAGAGAAAAATGAGAAATGTTGGGCTAACATGGAAGGAAGAAGTAGGTTTGTGCAAAACCTATAGCTCCAGGAATGGAATGTTCTGTAGAAGTCCAAATTGTTCTCTTTATACTCTGGATTATGTTAATTTGGCCATTCCAAGGGTGGTCCAATGGATTTCAAAAAGTTAATCCTCCAAACCATGAGCATTTTGTGATGTTTCTAACATGGTGTTCCATGTAAAACAGTTATGTTTTGGGGACCACATCCAGAACACACCAGCTGCAGTTTGGAGGACTAACTTCCAGAATATTGTTCGACCATACCTGTATTGGTGTGGTCCAGAGGAAAAGCATAATGTCAGGCAGAGGGGGCGTGTTACGGACCCTGTCTATGAGGGATTGCCAATTGGCAGGGTCCAGGAAGAGGGCCTTCTCTGCCATAACACCCGCCTTTTGGAACAAGCTACCCCCAGGGGTAAGACAGGCCCCCACTCTCCCGGCCTTTTGGAAAGGTCTAAAAACATGGTTATGCCACCTGGCCTGGGATGGGAGGGGGGACAGCTATTCATGGGGGTGGTTGGCCCCGTGAGGGTGCCACGTTTAAGATCTTCCCACCTTGAATTTTATATTTTATATTCTATATTTTATGTTTTATATCTTGTATTTATATTTGTATTTTTATGTATTTATATTGAATTGTTTTAGCGACTTGTCATTTTATTATTTGTAAGAGTCATCGTACGCGAGGTGGGCGGCAGAGTGAGTGAGTGAGTCAGTGAGTGAGTGAGTGAGTAAATAAAGTAAGTAAGTAAGTGAGTGAGTGAGTAAATAAATAAATAAAGTAAGTTCCAGAGAACTCTGTTTCCAAAACAGTAGGTTTCGGACATCCCTACATAGAAGATTCCCCTACAAAGTTCCATCAATTGGGTGGGGTGATTGAACAATAAAACCTTGGATGACAATTCTCTAGGCAAGAGTTAAAAAACATTCATATATGGATTTTAAAAACTCTCTTGCTGTTTTTAATATTTTTATCCAGGTTAAAAATCTGCAAGAGCTGTCAGCTGAGTTTATAGCAAATAGCTGAGAACCTGAGGGTGCTGCATTTGATAATAGCCTAACTATTCTGACATTAGAATAGGAGATATGCAGAGCATGGAAGACCTTTTTGATTACTATGAAAGGCTGTGTCTTTGACACTGTCTTACCCCATAGTTCCAAGAAGGGGAATTTCTGACTATGCTCAGTAAGATCCTGAGCCTTTTCGCTCCTAAAACATATGCTCCAGTGATTACTGTGTTTTTGGGCTCTCCTTTGTCTTTTTTTTTTTTAATAAGAATTTTATTAAATTTCAAGCAAAGATAAAAACTACAGAGAAACAAAAAACTACAGAAAAAAAAGAAAAACTAAAAAGGTGTAGAAACACAAGAGAAAAAGTTACAGAAAGAGGTGACTTCCGACTTTTAACAGCAAGGATATACAACAATTTTCCATAATCAATCTCTTCCTCCATATTAAACCAAGATCACATTATTTCTATAAATCATACCATTGGCACATTATAAAAACCACTAAGTATGGTTGCTCCCTCCCCTTATATTAAAAGAGAAAAGAATATACATATATAAACCTCCTAATCAACTTCCCCCCCAAAGATAACATTTATTTAGTTATTTCCTTCCTTTTGTTGTTGTTCAGTCATTTAGTCATGTCATTCTATACATTCCTGTCTACTATAATAAAGATCAAACTAAAAAAACATATAAATTGTCTACCGTTATACTTGATAATACAGCAATTTTAATAATCTTAATCATGTCAAACTCAAAACCAGACTTTTTTTATTATACCTTAATAATCTTAATCCAAATTGTTAAAGATAAATGAAATCAGCCAAACCCTTAAAGCAATCCAGTTAAATATTCTTAAACCCTTATCCCACTTCAAAATAGACCAAAGCATTTACATATCCCCACAATACGTACAGAGCTTTTTTTTTAAAGAAAACAAAGAGCCCAACTGCCCCCCTCAAAAACTCCGACTTCACTTCAGGAGACCTCCCATACATAATAACCCCTTCTTTTCCAAGGCACTCCATCAAAAGATCCATTTCACTTATGGCTTGCAATTCGATCTCTCCCTTTAATTTCTTCAACTCAACTATCCAATCTTCATCCGACATCTCAGCAGAAGTCGAAGAGACATTCCTGTTAAATTCCTCAGTTTCATCCACAACATCCCCAACCAGATGAGACGTTCTAAAGCTCATATTTTCCACAATGTCCTGAATGCCTTGCATAAAAACTTGGTAAGAATCAGAAAGAATCTGCTTAAATTCTCGATGGAAGTCAGAGAAAGTCTGTTTAAGGTCCTCCATGTCTCAATCAGTAGATTATGGTGCCCCATAGGAGCTTAACCAGCGAAAGTCAAAGATATGAAGGAATGTGTTTACTTAAGCGAAAGTGGGATATGCAGACTGTTCCCCAGGGAAAGTAGAAGCAGAAAACTGAAAGTTCAAAACAGCCGATTCAACGTGTAGGAAAATGCTAGTTTCTTCAAATTTAGTACAAAAATAATAACAGGGAGACAATTATTTACTCTCAGTCCTCCTGAACATTTGGATGGAAAGCAAGCCAAAATGTCCGGGGCAACACAAGAACTACGACGAGTCAGTGCATTCCAAGCTCATTTCTTTATTGCTCTCATCATACAGATAGAACCTTGCCAGACTAAAGCTGCTCTAGCTAACCTAAGCACAAATAGCCCAGGAGACTCTAGGGCGGGGTGACCCTGAACCTCTCTGCTTTCCCACCAACACTCTCTGCTGAGAATCCGTTTATCTCCTTGGAATGCGCTCCCTCCTTCCTGAGAACCAGGGAGAGCGCCGACATCCACATCACCCCCCCCCCTTCAGGAACACATTCCATCACACAAAACTTAAAAAGAATTTTTAAAAATTAACCCCCAAAATAACGATAAGCACCAAGAGAACCCGCTTCTCCTTGCTGTAGAAAGCCTATCTTAGGGTTTGTTGTTTATTCGTTCAGTCACTTCCGACTCTTCGTGACTTCATGGACCAGTCCACGCCAGAGCTTCCTGTCGGCCGTCACCATCCCCAGCTCCCCCACAGTCGAGTCTGTCACCTCCAGAATATCATCCATCCATCTTGCCCTTGGTCGGCCCCTCTTCCTTTTGCCTTCCACTTTCCCCAGCATCAGCTTCTTCTCCAGGGTATCCTGTCTTCTCATTATGTGGCCAGAGTACTTCAGTTTTGCCTTTAATATCATTCCCTCAAGTGAGCAGTCTGGCTTTATTTCCTGGAGTTATCTTAGGGTACGCGTACTTAAATATAAATTGGGTGATTTAGAAATGGGGTGGCCGGTCTTAGTGTCCCTTTAAGGCTACAGCGCAGCTTGGAAATGGTGACATCCCAGCCTCCCGGCTAGCTCTTACCAGAGGAGCGTGAATGCTTTTTGCGACCTTCTGGCAGCAAGCAGCCATCTGAAGGACAGATGGGATGATTCCGAGTGTTTTCCTTTACCGGAAAAACACTCCTGGGCTTCAGGAAAAACCTGCCTGAGCCCGAAAAAACTGCCGTATTGTCAGTTCTGCCCACAGAGCCCACAGGCACAGCTGTTCAGTCCGCCATATCCCCACCAGAAGTCTGGGCTCTCCTTTGTCATGGCTGCATGTCTGGCATTGGGACCTTGGTGTATTCTGTTTATGATATGCCATTTCAAGCTACTTGATCTGATACAAATGCTCAACTTCTTAATTCAATTAACAAATAACCTTTCAATTTTCAATTGTTCCACTTGCGATATTTAAGGACAATTTTTTCTGTTGTTGAAAGGTCTTCTTGAAATAATATAAACATATAGAAGGAAGGAGAACCAGTTTGGTATAGAAGGCACCAGGCTAGAAACTGGGAGACTGAGTTCTAGTCCTGCCTTGGGTACAAAGCCAGCTGGGTGACTTTGGGCCAGTCCCTCTCTCTCAGCCCTAGGAAGGAGGCCATGGCCAACCACTTCCAAAATCTTGCCAAGAAAACTGCATGGACTTGTCCAGGCAGTCTCCAGGAATCAACACTGACTCGAAGTCACAGATAAACAAACAAACAAACAAGAAAAGGAAGATGATAAGAGTCTACAGGTTGACTCAGATCTTTAAAATATTTCTTATTTGTTGAAGACTCTGAAAATGTGGCTTTTACTAATGCACTTATGTGCAGTTCCTTGAAAAGAGGTGCTTGGCATGGCATGGGATGTTGTATGATGCACATCTTTTTGCATCAGTAAAGCAGCTGCATCTTTCTCCAGGCTCATGGGGCTGCTTATAAAGATGCATGTGCTTTACTGATTCAAAAAGAGGTAATTTCACATAGTCCTCTGCACCCTCAAAGATCTCTTTTCAAGGATCTGCACAGTCCTATACTTTTTGTTGTTGTGCATCACTGTTATGCACTGATCCATACCAATCCAGTAATGCTAAAAGTCACTTGAATGCTGTATCCAAGTTCAAAAGTATTCAGTAGATAGGTCCCCTGAGTTCTCCATTGTCAGAATCTGTGTCAGGTTCATGAAACGCATCCTGAGAGTAACATAAGCAGCCCTCCCCAGCTATTATGTTCCTTGCTGGTATCTTGGTAGAAGTTGCTGGCATTGCATTACCTGACTTAATTTCTTGGGGCAAGCCAGCATTTATATTTCATTTGACTTTGGGCACTTAATCCTGCAGTTGTTTCTTATGTTGGGATTTCCCCATTATATGTGTTTTAATATTTAATGTAGGCAAAACCGTACCCTCCTTTTTCCAGAGAGTCAGCTTTCAGAGTTCATGTTCATATGAATAAAAGGTCCAGTTTTTATGTCTTTCAGATGCAGCTCAACATGTTTATAGCAGTTGGTTTCCTTCTTATTTTGTCATTTATTTATAGGGTTATTTTTACACAGATCTGGTAGTGAGTAGTTTCATATAGTGAATGTACAAATACTAATTGGCTTTCATGAACAAAAGACTAATTGAGTTTCAGAGAACAGACCAGCTTTCCTAACCTGGTAACTTCCAGAAACATTGGATTAAAATTTCTAAAGTTAGTGATTGAGACTTGGAATTTGTTGTTTATTCGTTCAGTTGCTTCCGACTCTTTGTGACTTCATGGACCAGCCCACGCCAGAGCTTCCTGTCGGCCGTCACCACCCCCAGCTCCCCCAAGGTTGAGTCCGTCACCTCTAGAATTCCAGCACAACTTGGCATTACATTAAAGAGAAAACAGTATTTGAACACTGAGGCTGGTGGAATTGAATAATTAAATGGAGTTTGGGCTGTGGTTTTTGGTAAGGATTTATTGGGATATAAGAATAAAAAGTTAAGGAAAATAAGGCCATGGAGAGCTTCAAAGATAAGGGTAGATTATGATGGTCATGGAAGGGTACAGCTAGTGCCATTAAGTTAGCGAAGACTTGAGCTCAGATGCTGACGATTACATGGAAATGTCTACAGTATTAGTTTTCTTGGCAGCAATATGAAAGTGACTTGCCATTGCCTTGTGGAATTTTTCTTTTGGTCATCCCAAACTTAACAAGAGACCTGGGATTACCTGGGGGCCTCCAAGTACTAATTAGGTCTGATCCTGCTTAGCTTCTTAAGACCAGCCAAGGTTGGAGAGTTTAAGTTAATTAAGTTTTATGGTAAATCCAATGTCATATGAATGGATTTCTGCCCGTATGACAGGACTTTATCATTTTATTCTCCCCCGTGCAGCTCTCTTCTCACTCAAGAGTTTTGGTGCCCTCCACTGGTAGACAGTCTTGTACACCAAAGAACAAATCTGAAATTTTAAGAACTTGTCATGATATATTTTCACAAAATGGTTTCTGTGGGAGGAGCTTGCTATTCACAAAATGGCTGTCTATCGCAAAACACTCATTACTCAAAAAACAAACTGATGATGTACGTTGCCATCCCTGCGTATTGTTATTGTTATTTTGGGGGGCATGTTTTCAAACAAAGTACTGGTCTGCAAACTAAGAACATAAGGACACCTATGGGGACTATTAGAACCCACCCAGAGGTATCCTTGGAAGATGGTGCTAGAAACTGGTACTTTGCTTTGCAGCCTGACACTTTTCCAGTTAAGTAATTAGCAAAACAATTATGCACAGATAGGAAGCCTGGTACGCTCAGAGGTTAGGGCTATCAGATTTGAGTAGCCAAATTCCAGGTGGCCGCTAGATGACAGCAAAGAGATACAGACAATTTTAACTTTTTGCTACCATCTAATGGCCATTTGGAATTTGGCAACTGAGAACTGGTTGCCCTATTAGAGGCAGAAATCCAATGGCATGTTGCTTCCATAGGAGCCACATTGCTTACATCTGATGTAACCTGTGGTTCAGATTTTGAGAGGGTGTAGGGAGTGAGTTAGTGAGGTGTAGGGAGTGAGTGGTGGCTCAGTGGGTAAGACGCCAGGCTTGTCGATCGGAAGATCACAAGTTCGGAGGTTCGAATCCCTAGTCCCGCGTGATGGAGTGAGCTCCCGCATAGCCCCAGCTCTTGCCAACCTAGCAATTTGAAAGCATGCAAATGCAAGTAGATTAATAGGTACCACTTCGGTGGTTAGGTAACAGCATTCTGCGTGCGTCATGCCGGCCACATGACCGTGAAAGCGTCTTCGGACAACACTGGCTCTTTGGCTAACAAATGGAGATGAGCACCGGCCCCTAGAGTCAGAGACAACTGCACAAATGTGCAGAGGGAACCTTTACCTTTACTTTAGGGAGTGAGGAGAATCGTCCTTTTTTATCTAATATAGTAAAATTTTACTCTTTATGTTTATTTGCTTTTGTTGATAAACATATATGATTTATTCTGTATTGTTTCTTCCTTATATAATACACTTGGGTTTCTTCTGGGTACTTTACTAGAAATTGGTAATAGCTTTTTTTCTATAGTAAATTTTATTAGGTTTCAAGAAAAGAAAAAAACTACAAAAAAACCAAAAAATTACAAAGAAAGAAAAAAAACCTAAAAAGGTGCGGAAACAGAAGAAAAACAATTTTTTTAAGTTACAAAAAGATGTGGCTTCCGACTTTTAACAGCAAGGATATACAAAAATTTCCATAATCAATCTCTTACTCTATATTAAACCAAAACACTACATTATTTCTATAAGTCATTCCACTTTAACACACAATAAGAATCACTAAGTACAGTTACTCCTCCCCCTTATATTAAAATAAAGAAGAAAAAAGTTCATATAAACCTCCTAAACATCTTTCTCCCCTCCAAAAGATAAAACATATTTAATTATTCCCTTCCTACCACTATTCTATACATTTCAGTCTACTATAATAAAAATCAAATTAAAAAGCAAATACGTTGTCTGCTATTATACTTAATAGTACAACAATTTTAATAATCCTAATCTTAATAAACCCAAAACACAAAGAAAATTCAAAACAGTAATTCCATATCTTTAAAAGGGAATAACATCAATTGAATCCTTAAAGCAAACCAGATAAACTTTCCTTAACCCTAATACAACAGTTTTAATAATTTTCATCTTAATAAACCCAAAAAACAAAGCCAATTCAAAACAGTAAATCCAAATCTTTAAAGGCAAATAGCATAAATCAGTTCCTTAAAGCAAACCAGATGAACATTCTTCAACCCTTATCCCACTTCAAAATAAACCAAAGCAGTTATATATCCCCACAATGTGCACAGAGCTTTCCTCTTGAAAGAATCAAACAGCCCAACTGCTCCCCTGAAAGATTCCAGGTTCTTTTTATGGAATTCCACCAGGATATCAATTTTACTTATGGCTTGCAGATCACTGCACCTTAGATTTCTCCAACTCCATTATCCAATCTTCATCCAGCATCTCAATAAAAAAATCCCAATCTCAGTCTTAAAAAAAACCTTTCTATTGTTCTTAAATTCCTCAATTTCATCCACCACATCCCCAACCTGATGGCACATTTTAGATCTCATGTTTTCCTCAATGTCCTGGATATCCTGCATAACAGCTTGATAGAAGTGAGAAGAAATCTGTTTAAAATCCTGTTGAATGTCAGAAAGAATCCATTTGAAATCCTCCATGTCTCACGCAGTAGATTATGGCACCCCCTAGGAGCTTAACCAGCGAAAGTCGAAGATATGGAAGAGTTCTGAAGTGTGTTTACGTAAAGTGAGAGTGAGATAGCAGACAGTTCTCAAGGGAAAGTGAAAACAGAAATCTGAAGGTTCAAATCAGCTGATTCAACGTGTAGGAAAATGCTAATATCTTCAAATTTAGTACAAAAATAATAACAGGAAGACAATTGTTTACTCTCAATCTTTGGCATTTCCTTTGGAAGGAAAACGAAATCTGAAGCTTAAAATAATTTTTTTAGAAAAAAAAGTAATCCCAAAAATAACGTTAAGCACCAAGAGAACCAGCTTCTCCTCGCTGTAGAAAGCCTCTCTTGGGGTACATATACTTTAAAAAAAATACAAATTGGTGATTTAGAAATGGGGTGTCTGGTCTTAGTGTCCCTTTAAGGCTACAGCGTGGCTTGGAAAGTGATGAAGTCCCGGGCTCCCAGCTGGCTCTTACCAGTCGAACGTGAAACACTCTTTGTGATCTTCTGGCTGCAAGCAGCCGTCCAGAGGACAGATGGGATGATTCCAGGTATTCTCCTTGATCCGGAGAATGTTTCTGGGCTTCAGGAAAAACTGCCTGAGCCCGAATAAAAGTTACTGTGTTGTCAGCAACGCCTGCTGAACCAGCAGGCACAGCCGTTCAGTCCGCCGTTCCCACTGGAAGCTGAAATTGGTAATAGCTTTTGTTAAGTAAAATATTTTCCTCTGTGAGTTAGAAGTATATATTTTGATAACTTTTATTTGCATGTTTTGTTTTGTTAGACCTGCATAATATTTTTGTCCTCTTGCTACATGACTTTAATATTTATTAAACAAATTGTGGAGAGTAACTATTACAATTACTGGGGAGTATCTGAGTTTGAGAAGCTTGGAATGAAAATTTCACAGTCATGCCTTGGAAAAACAGGGCTGTTTAAACTCAGTGGGAACTGTGATGCAAAGAAAGTAATTGAATCATTTTCTCCATCTGTAAAAGATGGAGACCAGCTGCATAAATTGTCTACCTTCTATGCTGAATGCAATCCTGCAGAGACTGTTGAAGGGAAGACATAAATGTATAGAGATGGCAGTCCTTGCTACAAAGCTTATGGATATGAGAGAAATTCAAAAGTTAGTATGATTTTTTTAAAAAAACCTATGAACTTCAACATTAGAAAGGAAGCCCACTGACATATTTTACTGAGGATCTGGGTGGAATTAACAGGAAGAGTTGAAGTAAGACTTGAAAGTATGAGAGTGACTGTTTAAGTTTTTTCCTTAACCTTGAAAATTATGGACTGTAGCATGATCACAAATATCACTGACCATAAAAGAAAAAGAAAACAGGATATGCTTTAATGTTGACATTCTTGCATCCTAAACGATAAAGGCAGACATCACAAGATTACCCTAGGATGTTATCAATAGAGGATGGATGAAAAACCTGTTCCTTCTGAGTTTTTATATGAATTTGCTAGATTGATGCCTCTTGCACTTACAGGAAAATAAGAATATATGTGTATTCTATACTTCTTCAAATTTTATAATAGTTTGCAGCTTTAAAAATGCATACAAAATGTATTTACACAAACAGTGCATATAAATAGGAATAGCATGTTCAAACTCTTTTAGGAAATTGCATGGGGAATGTGTATGTTAGAGAAAATGTGCACAAAATACACACATAAAGATAAATGCATATAAATGTGAGCAAATGGTCATACTAATTTTTGGAAAGCACAAATATGCCAAGGTAAGTGAAACTGAAGTTTGCAGATTTAATCTCTTCTTAGGTCTGAGAGATTTAATGCAAAGCCAATATTTGCTCATGTTTTGTTCTATAAATGAAGTTCTTTTGTGATTAAACAGGAACCAGGTACTTAACTAGCCTTGGAATATGAGCCCACAAATGAATCCAAAACTCTGATCTGTATTTCTGCTTCCCGATTGTCAGCGCTTTAGATGTGGAAATCCACACTAGCAAATATAGTTTCTTTTGAATTTTAAAGGAGAAGGATATTATTAAAAGCATTACATATTTTTAACAGTTGAGTACTAATTTGAAAGGCTTCAAATAAAAGCAAAGCCATATTTAAAATAATCAAGAATGTGGTGCTAAACAGCTTTGTTTCATAATTATTTTAATGGCAGAAATAAGAACACACTCCATCTCACTGATATCAGTGACACTTAATTCAGACTAGACTGTTCTCAAAATTTTGTAGTCAGGACTGGGATTGAGGCAAACATTCACAAGGGGTCCTATGCAAGGCAAATTAGCATGAGAGCAGTTTGGTGCAGTGGTTAAGGCACCAGGCTAGAAACCAGGAGACCGTGAGCTCTAGTCCCACCTTAGACACAAAGCCAGCTGGGTGACCTTGGGCCAGTCCCTCTCTCTCAGCCCTAGGAAGGATGGCCAACCACTTCTGAAAAACCTTGTCAAGAAAACTGCAGGGACTTGTCCAGGTAGTGTCCAAGAATCGGACATGATTGAACAGATCAAAAAAAAAAAAAAGCACCCCTTCTTGAATCATAAACGTGTCTGCATCCTCTCGAAGGCTTGGCTCCTTTATAGACTTTGCCTAATTGCCTGTACAACTGTGTGCATGCATAGACAACATATTTCTTGTGGAATCACCAGCAAAGAGAAGCAGATATGAATGCACGCACAGGTTCAGACAACCAAGTAAAGTGTTCACAGCAGCCAGGTGAGCTTTCTGGAGAACGTGCATGCTTTAACACTTTGAGAAAGGTATTTTGCTCACATCAATGTGGTTTGCAAAGTGTCTCTTTGGAATGCTTTCCACAGCCCTAATTGTGATACTTCATAAAGGGTGACATTTATTAATATGCATTTATTGCCCTGAGATTGACAGTAGGGTGCAGAATTAATTTCATACCACTAGGTGGAGGTGTCAGCAGGATTTTAGCTCTGTTTTTTTTTTCCTGGCAATTATTCAGTCTACACAAGTGAAGGCTGTGCCTGGATTGTCATGTAGAAGGGTTATGTATGTACGTTTGGCACATTTAAAATATTGGTGGAAGAGACTTTTGGCCATGACCCACAAAGAGAATGAGGCATATTTATGTAAAAATTGTTTTTGAAAGTTCAATATTTAAACTATGGAAAAAATAAATTCAGAGAGATATTCTCCCCATGAGGCTATATTTTTCTTTTATTTTTATAAGCAAATGTTTTTATGGTGCCAAGACACAGCAGAACGTTGTTATCTCAGCATGCTCTAAGAAAATCCAAGCACATGATCCAAGTGGATTAAACATTCTTCTGAACAGAAGGATATTTAGTGTGCCTGAAAAAGCTATTTTCTTGCAGGAATCTCAATGTGTTGTCAGATTTGGTCTTAGAACTCTAAGGGTGCATTATTGTAGAGAATATATAATGTATGTTAAACATTGCAGGTGTTAGATCACTTTTCCTTCTGAAGCCTTTATTCTTGCTCATACTGGACTGCAAAACATAGTTAATGTTGGTTTTGAAAGGTATGCAAGTTTCTGCATTTCTCCTTTTTAATACTGCTTTCATTAAACTATTGTCATTTTAGCCAAGATGGCTGCTTTCACTGTTCTTAAAGAGAAGCTATGACAGAGTCAATTTCAAAGCATGCTTTAAGACAGGGGTACCCAACCTTTTTGGCACCAGGGACCAGTTTCGTGGAAGACAATTTTTCCACGGACGGGGGGGGGGCGTGGTTTGCAGGCAGGAGCCAATTGTGTGGACCGGGGGGTGGAGTTTGCAGGCGGGAGCCAATTGCGCGGACCAGGGGGTGGGGTTTGCAGGCGGGAGCCAATCGTGTGGACCGGTGGGCGGGGTTTGCTTGCAGGAGCCAGTCGCGCGGACCAGGGGCGGGGTTTGGAGACACGATTGGTTCCTAACAGGCCACAGACCGGTACCAGGGGCTTGGGGACCCCCAATACAACTTCCTATCTAAAATTATAAATTCTCCTTTTTGTCATTTTTTAAATAAAATAGGTTTCTAGTTTATTATATAAAGAGAACCGGTATGGTAGAGGATAAGGTGTTGGACTGGCACCAGGAGACCCAGGTTCGAGTCCACCCTCAGCCAACTCTGGGCCAGTCACTCTCTCTCTGCCCAACCCACCTCACCAGGTTTGTTGTTGGGAACAATGGGAGGAAGGAGTACTATGTATGCTTCCTTGAGATCCTGATTGAAAGCAGGATATAAATCTAATACATTGATTGATTGATTTGATTTTGATGTAATGTTCTTTTGTAGGCTGCTTCCTTAAGTTTAGTTCCAACAGTGCATTCTTCACAAGTCGTTGTCCTGCCCTGAGCTGAGTTTGGGAGGGTCAAAAGCAAAGTTATACAGTAATTCCAAAACAAGATTGTTCACAGTGTCACAGGGAAGAGTAGTCAGTACATCAGTCCAGGAGTCCAAAGCCAAACCAGTCTGAGTCATAGGAAAGGTTCTAGACAGCAGAGGCAAGAGAACAGACATCAGGGTCCAGGGGTAAAGGATCAGTATAATCAGTTAGTCAAGATTCAAGGCAAAAGGGTAACTGACATCAGTGGCAAACAAGACAGGATGGTATCTGGTTGCAGAGGTTGATAAACTCCTAGCAATGAGCTACATTCAAAGAGCCAACTTTACACTAGAGGTGGTTTTTGTTTATTCGTTCAGTCGCTTCCGACTCTTCGTGATTCCATGGACCAGCCCACGCCAGAGCTTCCTGTCAGCCGTCACCATCCTCAGCTCCCCCATGGTCAAGTCCGTCACCTCCAGAATATCATCCATCCATCTTGCCCTTGGTCGGCCCCTCTTCCTTTTGCCTTCCACTTTCCCTAACATCAGCTTCTTTTCCAGGGTATCCTGTCTTCTCATTATGTGGCCAAAGTACTTCAGTTTTGCTTTTAATATCATTCCCTCAAGTGAGCAGTCTGGCTTTATTTCCTGGAGTATGGACTGGTTTGATCTTCTTGCAGTCCAAGGCACTCTCAGAATTTTCCTCCAACAACACAGTTCAAAAGCATCTATCTTCCTTCGCTCAGCCTTTCTTATGGTCCAGCTCTCGCAGCCATAGGTTACTATGGGGAATACCATTGCTTTAACTATGCGGATCTTTGTTGTCAGTGTGATGTCTCTGCTTTTAACTATTTTATCAAGATTTCTCATTGCTCTCCTCCCAAGAAGTAGACGTCTTCTGATTTCGTGGCTGCAGTCAGCGTCTGCAGTAATCTTTGCGCCTAGAAATACAAAGTCTGTCACAGCCTCCACGTTTTATCCCTCTATTTGCCAGTTATCAATCAAGCTTGTTGCCATAATCTTGGTTTTTTTGAGCTTTAACTGCAACCCAGCTTTTGCATTTTCTTCTTTCACCTTGGTCATAAGGCTCCTCAGCTCCTCCTTGCTTTCAGCCATCAAAGTGGTATCATCTGCATATCTGAGATTGATAATGTTTCTTCCAGTGATTTTAACTCCAGCCTTGGATTCATCAAGCCCAGCATGTCACATGATGTGTTCTGCATACAGGTTGAATAGGTAAGGTGAGAGTATACAACCCTGCCGTACTCCTTTCCCAATCTTAAACCAGTCCATTGTTCCGTGGCCTGTTCTTACCGTTGCTACTTGGTCGTTATACAGATTCCTCAGGAGGCAGACAAGATGACTTGGTATCCCCATACCACCAAGAACTTGCCACAATTTGTTATGATCCACACAGTCAAAGGCTTTAGAATAGTCAATAAAACAGAAATAGATGTTTTTCTGAAACTCCCTGGCTTTCTCTATTATCCAGCGGATATTGGCAATTTGGTCTCTAGTTCCTCTGCCTTTTCTAAACCCAGCTTGTACTTCTGGCAATTCTCACTCCATGAGTTGCTGGAGTCTACCTTGCAAGATCTTGAGCATTACCTTACTGGCATGTGAAATAAGTGCCACTGTTCGATAGTTTGAACATTCTTTAATGTTTCCCATTTTTGGTATGGGGATATAAGTTGATTTTTTCCAATCTGATGGCCATTCTTGTGTTTTCCAAATTTGCTGGCATATGGCATGCATCACCTTGACAGCATCATCTTGCAAGATTTTAAACAGTTCAGCTGGGATACCGTCGTCTCCTGCTGCCTTGTTCTTAGCAATGCTTCTTAAGGCCCATTCGACCTCACTCTTCAGGATGTCTGGCTCTAACTCCCTGACCACACCGTCAAAGCTATCCCCAATATTATTATCCTTCCTGTACAGATCTTCTGTATATTCTTGTCACCTTTTCTTGATCTCTTCTGCTTCTGTTAGGTCCTTGCCATCTTTTCTTTTGATCATACCCATTTTTGCCTGGAATTTACCTCCGATGTTTCTAATTTTGTGGAACAGGTCTTTTTTCCTTCCTATTCTATTGTCTTCTTCCACTTCAGCACATTGCTTGTTTAAAAATAATTCCTTGTCTCTTCTGGCTAACCTCTGGAGTTTTGCATTTAATTGGGCATATCTCTCCCTATCACTGTTGCCTTTTGCTTTCCTTCTTTCTTGGGCTACTTCCAGTGTCTCAGCAGACAGCCATCTTGCCTTCTTGGTTTTCTTTTTCTTTGGGATGTTTTTTGTTGCCGCCTCCTGAACAATATTGCAAACTTCTGTCCATAGTTCTTCCAGGACCCTATCTACTAAATCTAGTGCCTTAAATCTATTCTTCACCTCCACTGCATATTCATTAGGAATATTAGTGAACTCAGATCTATCTGATCTGTGGGTCTTCCCTATTCTCTTTAGTCTGATTATAAATTGCGCAATTAGAAATTCGTGATCTGAACTGCAGTGAGCTCCAGGTTTTGTTTTTACCGACTGTATAGATGTCCGCCACCTTTGGCTGCCAAGGATGTAGTCAATCTGATTTCGGTGTCGACCATCTGGTGAAGTCCATGTATAAAGTCGTCTTTTAGGTTGTTGGAAGAGAGTGTTTGTTATGCACAGTGAGATGTCTTGGCAAAATTCTATCAGCCTATGTGCCGCTTCATTTTGTTCTCCCAGACCATGCTTACCTGTAATTCCCGGTGTCGTTTGACTACCCACCTTAGCATTCCAGTGTCCTGTAATGAAAATAACATATCTTTTTGGCGTATTATACAGTAGGTGCTGCAAATCCTCATAGAACTGATCTACTTCTGCTTCTTCAGCATCTGTGGTTGGGGCGTATATTTGGATCACTGTGATGTTAAATGGCTTACCCTGAATTCGAATTGAGATCATTGTATCATTTTTTGGATTGTATCCAAGCACTGCTTTAGCCACTTTATTATTAATTATGAAGGCTACTCCATTTCTTCTGTGGTCCTCTTGTCCACAGTAGTAGATCTGGTGGTCATCTGATGTGAAGTGGCCCATTCCAGTCCATTTCAGTTCACTGACACCCAAAATGTCTATATTTAATCTTGCCATCTCACCAATAACCACATCCAATTTGCCCTGGCTCATAGATCTTACATTCCAGGTTCCTATAGTGTGTTGATCTTTAGAACATCGGATTCGTCGTTCACCACCAGTACTGTCGGCCGCTAGCCGTCCTTTGAGCTAGAGGTGGTAGCTATACTGTTTTATGAAACCTGGCCTGGCTACAAGGCCTTTCAGCCCTTCATTTCCATGTGTTCTTCCTTGCAAGGAAACCCTTTGGTGTTTTTTGACTTTTTGATATTCAGCTGCTGCTGCCTGCTGTTCTTGTGGCCTGGTGGCTTCATGAATCTAGATCAAGGGCCTGGTCCAGGGTCCAGGATCAGAACTTATTATGATCCATGGTGGTGTTAGGGCTTGACTCAACTCGTGAAGAAGGCTTGGTGGGATCACCTATCCATCTTTTTCCTCTGAAGAATCATCTTCAAATGAGGTCATGCCAGTTAAAAATACTCCTTTACTGAAAATTCTTATTTATGATAATGAGTATGCAAAATGTATAGGTTGTGTGTCCTCAGACATGGAAGAACCATACAATTTTTTGATATTTTTATTTATTTTCAATGAATTCTGAGTTATATACCTGTATGCAACACAAATCCAAGCAAAACTAAATATCAACAAATCAAATCCATAAAATCACAATAGAAGATACCATGAATAGTTGCAATCCCTTACCTCCCCCAATTAAAATCCATGTAGTTGTTACTCATAGAGCAAGGGGATGTGGAAAAAGTCCACTCTGTTTGACATTACTGGGCAGGCACATGTTATTGGGAAAAGGCAGCCCTGAAGATAACTAGGCCCTGAATCCTGCCGGGCTTTGAAGGTGACAAGATGTAATGGTATGTGAGAATGACCTTGGGAGATGGGAGGAAGAGATGCTGCCTAGGGAACAATGAGATAAAAGGGGAAGGAGCCAGGAACTGAGTAATGGACAGAGAAAGAAACTTAGAAAGGATCCACCCTAATTTGGCAGGCAGTAAAAAGGGATGGCGGGAGATTTGTACTTTCAGACTTTCAAGATTCTGTTAATGTAGCCTTACAATAAAGTAGAATTAGCTCATCTGGTTGTGTTTCCTGTCTGGTTTACTTGGAAGGGATGACATGGGGAGACTGCTGAACCCTGCACCACCCTGTAACAGAGAAGCCTAAAGTTTGAGCTCTCCCCTCCATCGCTACCAACTGGAACCATCTCTTTAGGGAAGAGGAGAACCACTATGTTCATACTCATCATACTTTATGCTTTATCCATAGGTGTTGTATTAGCACTTACCCCCAAATGCTTCTAGCATAGGAGTTTGATAGGATCTCAGATTTTTCTGCATACAAAACTACAACCCGTATATGAGACTGGCAGCTCATTAAATCAACAAGATCTTAAAGTCTCCAAAGATTTGAAGCATCCTACAGGTGTTCATTTTGTCCTAGGGTATCTCACTGATCAAACGATGAATTCTTAGACGGCACTGGTGAGTTGTTAGGGATATGCAATCACCCAAGATTCATCCTATATTTGATTCAATAATTCAGACTGATTCTGTGATTTGAAGATTAAATTCAAAGGAATGATTTGATTGAATTAACTTTGAATCAAAACTTCAGGTCAAACCTTGGCACAGCATGATTAGCTTCAAGACGATTAATACTGCACTCTTTGCTCTGCTGCTGCTGCTGATTAATGCAGCAAATTAAAATTAATTAAAATTAATTAATTTTAAAATTAATTTAAAAAGTACTTTTTACAATGGGTTAAACTAGGAATGTATATTCTAGAGTTAATAAGTTTGTTTTAATTGTGGTTTCTAACCTGCTGGTTGACTAAATTACATTTATAAGTGCCGCCATTCATTTTCTGAATGTAAAGGTCTTTTTTGAGGCTCCTAAATAAAAGAATTTTAAAGGCATTTTTTCCCCTTGAACAGTAGCATCAGAGACACTCTAGATCAGCCTTTCTCAACCTTTTGACCCTGGAGGAACCCTTGAAATAATTTTCAGGCCTCGGCGAACCCCTGCACATTCAGGCTCAAATATAGGCCAGAAGTTACAAAATTATTATATTCGTTTCACGTGTAGGCCTGTATATACGCATTGGCCGCCCAGAGTTCCCTGTTGGGGGAGATGGGCGGTTATATAAATTTAATTAAATAAATAAAATTAAATAAATAAATAATATGCATTAACAGTGTTCTTAAACTAAAAGTAAAGAATGAAACTTATCTCTTTAATGTGAAGTTGCCCGAATTTGAAATAATTTTTAAAATAAATCGTGATCTCCCAGGGAACCCCTAACAACCTCTCGCGGAACCCTAGGGTTCCATGAAACCCTGGTTGAGAAACCCTGCTCTAGATATACCGCAAAATCATGATCAACTGTATTGCTTGAACAAGTTCTTTGTATGTCAAATTCTCAAAAGCTTAACCAAAAAGAAAAGCATCTCTCTGCATCTGTCAGCTAACACAGGCAAGAAAGTTGTCCTAGTTTTCTAGGTGGATGTTTTTATTTATAAAAAAAAAGAGAGAGGGGTTTTTCTCCCTGATACAGTTTGCTGTGAGCAAGACTTACTATACATAATTTTTATGAGCATTTCTTGTATTTGAATGTGACTACTTGAGTACAAAATACACAAGTAGCAGATTTAATTCTGCACCATGCCTATTATTTTTGCCATTTCAGCTTAAAACAGCTATGGGATGTGGGGAAGGAGAAGGCTGATTTGTGCTTGCATTTATTGAGGTGGAATGTAGATAGAACAAGTACAGAGAGATAAATGCAAAAGTCTCATAGTAGAAATAACCTGCTCCGGAATAGAAGTATGAAACAGCCTTCCAGGTAAGAATATTGAAGGGAAGGGTGGGTAGATACAGAGAAACAATGTAGCTCAAGCAAAACTTTCTGAAAACTCTCAGGAATAGTGAATAGCTGGATTGTCCAGAAAGTATTTAGCCAAACTGCATGCACTGTTGCTGCTGCATTTGAGCTACCAATTAGCAATGAGAGGGAAAAATGTGTACCCAAACTCTAAAGGGGGCACTGTTGAACTACATAGAAAAGCAAATGCAAGAGGGTTGAATTTAAATAGCCGATTGGCAAGCTTGTTGTAAATATTCAAATGTAATGAAACATACTTTTTCAAAGTTAGCAAGAATTGTGAGGGGGAAAGTGTCAGGATTATTCTCAGTCCCTGATTTTTGGCTTGGAGTTCCTAATTTTATCTGATCTTAGGCTGAGGTCCAGGTATAGGGACATAGAAAAAAAGAAAGGCAGCAATTTGTATCTGTATGAAAACCGGTATAGGGAGTGTTTATGGTCCTCCTGTAGTGCTGAGCCCCATAATAATATTTCCCTTCAGTGGGGGGGGGGGGGAACCTGCCTTAAGAAAAGGCAGTCATACTTTGAAGTCATGAGCCCCATTCAAGGGTTCAGGATCTGGAATGCTTACTGTATGGACATTCCAGATAATCCCACCCCACAGACCACATCCTGTCGATGCTCACATGTTGACCTATATGTATGGTGGCAGAATGTGTGATTGCCTGCAGGGAGTCAGTCAGGCTGACGTGATATTGTTGGGCTGGGAGATGAAGTGGAATGCTCATGCAGCGAGAGTTCAGTGTTCCATAATACTGTGCAGCAACAGTGTAATGCAGAACATTGACCTAGGACCTGGGAGACCCATCTTCCCCTGTGAGCCATGAAACTGGGTGAGTGACCCATGAGCAACTTCCTATTAGAAAGATAAAATGGCAGTGGGTGGTATGTATGCAGTCCTTAAGAGTGCTCAAGATTAATCATAAAAGGTAAAGGTTCCCCCCACACATTTGTGCAGTCGTGTCCGACTCTAGGGGCCGGTGCTCATCTCCGTTTGTTAGCCGAAGAGCCAGCGTTGTCCGAAGACGCTTCCACGGTCATGTGGCCGGCATGATGCACACGGAACGCTGTTACCTACCCACCGAAGTGGTACCTATTCATCTACTTGCATTTGCATGCTTTTGAATTGCTAGGTTGGCAAGAACTGGGGCGAGTGCGGGAGCTCACTCCGTCACGCAGGGCTAGGGATTCGAACACACATAAAAATAGTCAATAAAAGTAGTTAACAGTTGTTACTGATACAACTTGCTATTTTCTTTCCAATTTATTTTTGTTATGTGTTAGATTTATGTCCCACCTTTACTTCAGGAGCTCAAAGTGGTGTTCATAGCATTGCTGACTATTTCCCCACAATTATTTCTATGGGTGGTGGGTTGGGCTAAGGAGTGTGATTGACCAAAGCTATTCAGTGAGCTTCTGTGGCTGACAGTGTGTTAGAATCTGGGACCCCAAGTTTCCTTCCCTCCCTCTCTCTTCCCCTCCCCCCGCCTCTCATGCACACACAAATTGGCAGTCTCAGCTGCAAAAGGGCCACCTACCTCTATTACGGGGGGGGGGATCTATTCCCAGTCCCAATACCATTGTGACAAACTCAGCCTTGGAGAGCCTTCCCCAACTTTGGTATTGATTCTCTCAGCATTCCCAGTCTTCATAGTTTTGGGCATTTCCAATATATCTGGAGAATGAATCAGACCATTTAGAAAGCTATGTGGGTGGAGATTATCTGCTGCTGGGAGAAAAATAAAGCATGGCCTTGTAGCTGGAAGAAAAAACTTCCAGCTGCAGCTAATAAGAAATACATTTCTTACTCTTTAAGGTGCTATAAGACTGCTCTGTATTTTGGGGGGAGAGTTGTTAGTATTTTTGCAGCAGCAGCAGCAGCAGCAGACTAAACATGGCTGCCCCTCTGGAAACACAGCAGTGTTTGCAACAGCAGCAGATTTCACATCGTACAAGGCAGCTGTACGAGAGGGTTTACTTTGTGCCGAAATTATTTCAATATTACCCTCTAGTATCTAATAAGCGGAGGAGAGGAAGACTATTTCAGTTCTTGAGGTGGGGAGAGGAAAGCTAAACACTGGCACACAGCAGAATTGAGCGCTGAAAGGGATTTTTCAATTTATCAGGATTAGCATGTAGCCCTTGCAGTGACAGGTGTTTCCTTTATGTCTTGTCCAAAGTCTGGGAAGTAGTTTGTCATTAAGTACTACATTCAGTGTGTATCTCAATTTCAATGTAACTGGAGGGCCCATGGCTTTGTTAGGTCCTTGTTTTTACATCTGACCTCGGCCAGCTGGAATCTATTGTCTTTAGTGTAATGTAACAGCTGACATAACATAACGGGTATCAAGCTGAAAAGCCAAAGCAGCGTGGTGAACTGATGAAAACGAGGGGCCAAAAGGAATGGAGAGGTTGGGACGGGAATTACAGCATCCTGACTCAAAAGTGGAGGGCTGATTTCTGTTTTCCCTGGGGGAATTAGCCAGGAAATAAAGAGATGAGCCTGCTGATGTTCTGTTTGCAATTGATTACATATGATAGACTACCAGGGGCAGGCCTGGGCTTGCCAGCTGTCACTTGCCCGTAGCTATTGAATTGCTTGAAGTGGCTCTTGGTGAAGATGGTCTGAAATTGCAGGTGTGGTATAATTGCATAACTGCAGTGAATACTGGTGGGTAGACTTTAGAAGGCACGTGGAATAAATGTATCAAATACTTTAGTTCCTAAGGTGCAATAGGCAAAATCCCTCTATTGCTTCTAATTCTAAATTTAATTTTTTTAAAAAATAAAGTGGCTTGATTTCTGAAGACATTTTTGTAAGGTGTCTGTGGGGAGGGCGTAATGCACTTTTAGGTATAGTTAGATTTTATAAGGGAAACAGTGTTCCAAGTCCGTGTTTCTCTTGTAAATCAAAGTCAAGATCTGGGGGGGCCTCATGGGGAGAACTGATAAGGGGGAGACTCTCCCTCCTATTAACTTTTTATGTAAATGTTCTCACATCTTATTCCCCACTACAGAGTTCTGCTCCACTCTGCTCAGATCTCAAAACCAGGAAGTCCTCCCCCCCCCCCCCCATGTCAATCTAGTGTACATTTTTGAAAGATCATGGGATCGGATTTGAAGGCATTTCCAGTTTCAGGCTTTCTAGTGCACTTGCCCTGCGCTTCTCTCATAATTTCATGGGGAAATGGACACTGACATGATCAAGTTGCACAATTTGCATTTTGCTCGTATTTCTCTCATCTTTTGCCTTACCATTCAGTAAGGAGGGAAACATCAGTATAACAGCACAATATTTTTGCAGGTATGAATAGGAAAATATTCCATTGTCGTGCAATAAGAAGACTTTCCTTGGGGAAGATATATAAAGATCTCTTTATAATATTTTTCCTTTTGATTTTCCAAGTTTTACAATGATAATTTTATATTGTAGTCCTTTTGTAAAAATTCCAGAAAGGGATTCCATATTAGTTCATAATCTCCAATTTCTTTGCATTTTACTAAATTTGTTAACCTGTCCATCTGTGCTATTTCCATTGCTTTAATAGTCCATTCATCTGTTGATGGGGTAAATTCTTCTTTCCAGTGTTTCGCAAAAGTTATCCTTGCTGCTGTAATCAAATGGTGTAGTAGTTTTTTGCAATCCTTATTTATCTTTATGTCCATGAGGCCCAGTAGGTATAATTCTGTTTTTTTTTCCAAATTGATTTTTGTTATTTTACAAATACTACCATGAATTTTTCCCCAATATTTTTTAGTTTTTTTGCAAGTCCACCATAAATGGTAAAAAGAGCCCACCTTTATATTACATTTCCAACATACATTTGATCTTAAACACTTCATTTTATACAATCTCTCTGGAGGCAAATACCATCTGAAAATCATTTTATAACTATTTTCTCTTAAATTATTACTTAAGGTAAATTTAATATTTTTCATCCAGATGGTTTGCCAATCCTCATAACTAATCTCTCTACCCAAATTCTCTTCCCATTTTATCATATAGTTTTTGGTTTTTATATCACTAGTTTTTAAATCTAATATTTTTTTATACAATTTGGATATCAGCTGGTCATTCTCGTTCCATAATATATTGTCCCAGTTATCTGTTAAATTCACAAATTTAAATGTTTTTCAGTCTAATTTAAATTGTTCTTTTAATTGTAGATATTTAAACCAATGACATTCAAAACCCTCCTTTTCTAGTTCTTCCCTTGTTTTGAATTCATAATTGTTTCCATTAAATTTAAGTAGGGTTTTGTATCTTAACCATTTTTTATCTTTTGGATTCTCTATTCTGGCATTTGCCTCCTGAGGAGATGTCCACAATAGAAGTGCAGGTAGTAAAGAATTTTTGTATCTGTTCCATATTTTTAGTATTGATTTCCTAATTATATGATTACTAAATGCCTTATTAATTTTACTTTTGTTATACCACATATACCCATGCCATCCAAATCTATTGTCATGACCTTCTAAATTTAATATATTTGTGTTTTCCAATTTTATCCAGTCTTTCAACCAGACCAAACCGCAAGTTTCGTAATATAATTTTAAATTTGAATCCCAATCCTCATCTTTCTTTAATATCTTGTAAGTATTTTAATTTTATTTGTCTATTTCCAAGACCTTCTCCCCGCAGCTCCGACTTTCGCTTTTCAGCTTTCCAGCTTGTTCTTCTCAGCGAGTCAATGAAAACACTTAGACAAACAACACTTGACTCGCTCTTCTTTTTCAAGCCTTCCAAAGCCGCTGAAAGTTTTATTTTCTGAAAGAGCCAAATCTCCCGCTCTTTCTACCGCCGCTTTTAGCTTTTGATCTCACAAAGACAGCTCGGGTCTGCGCGTTTTCGGATTTCTTCACAGAGCCTCCTCCACTTCGCTCCAGCCGCCGTCCATCTTCACCGGAAGTCTCCCCCCTCCTTTTTCTATCCCCTGCCCCTGCTTGTTGGATTATGGAATAATTCTCTATCTAGCATAGCAAGTGCTGCAATCTGTTTTGCTTTCTGTTGTTTTCTTCTCAACCTTTTGTTGCAAAACATGTAAATGAAAGAACTTGTTTCTTTAAGCAATTTCCCTTTCCATCTCTCTCTACAAACTTCTCAGCAAATAAATTGCTTCCTGAGCATTCCCTCTCTCTTGAAATGAGCAAGCTTCCTGGTCTTCCAGTTTCACTGCAAGTGGCCACTTAACTAGAGGATTCTTGTTCTTCCTTTCCTGTTTTAAATTGTTTAAAATCCGTTGTTTTTCCTTTCCTGTTTTAAATTGGTCAGTTTCAATCTATTGTGACTAAATCATTAGGCAAGATTGGGAAAGAAGCGGATTGAATTAGTCTTTGAATTTAGGAAACACATTCTGTTAAAAAATGGATTTCAACCAAGTTGGAAAATGAAGCTGGCAAATTTTCTGTCCATATTGTGAAATTGACTGAATACGTTTATGAAATTGATTAGATCAGTTTCTCTGATAAGTCTGGTTGTAAGACTGCCTAGGTAAATCAATAGAGTTTTTACCCCAACGATGCAATGTTCTAGTCTTAACATTTGGGAAAAGTTTAAAAATTAAATAGCAGGATTGTTTTATTATTTATTTATATAATTTAGAGGCTCCCTGACTCAAAAACACTCTGGGTAGCTTACACTTTAAAAGCAGGAAGAGTTTTAAAAATTAAGAAATAGATTATAGACATTCAGATGAGAAAAACCAAGCAAAACAACAACAACAACAAAACCTATAGGGGTTCAGCAGCCTATCTTGTGCCAAGGAGAGAACATCCATGTTTTCAAAGGCTTTCTTTTTTAGCAGAAGACACCCCCAGGTTGTACACCAGTCTTGAATGGGGAAGTGCAGTTCTATCCAAGACTAAAGATGGAGAGTCTGTGGGAGCAGGGGGCCCAAATATCCACAGTGACTCAGTTTTGCCAGGGTTGAGCCTAAGCCTGTTCTTCCCATCCAGACCCACACAATCTCCAGTCACTGGGGCAGAACATTGATAGCAACACTTAGATGATTTGGTTCAAGATGTATAATTAGGTATCATCACAGTACTGATGATACTGGGCCCTGACGGATGGATAACCTCACCCAGCAGTTTCATGTAGATGTTAAAGCAAAAGGGTAAGAGCATCAAGCCCTGAAGCACTCCACAAATGAGGGGCCACGGGGATGAAGCTCTCCCCCATCAACATTGACCAGAACTGGCCAATGAGAAAAGAAGAGAATCCCCGTAATACAGTGTTCCCCACTCCCAAATCCCACAGCCAGCCCAGAAAGACACCATGATCAACAGTATCAAAGGCCACTGAGAGATGAAGAAGCTCAAGGATAGACCCCTCCCAAAGGTCCTGAATAAGTGCAACAAATGCTGTCTCCATACTGCATCCTAGCCTGAAACTAGTCCAGATAATATGCTTCCTCCAGGATCCTCTGCAACTGCTGTCCAACCACCTTCTCAACCACTTTTCCTAAAAAAGGGAAGGCTGGAGATTGGATAATAGTTGTCCAGGATTGTTGGGTCCAGTGATGGCTTCTTGAGGTGCAGGTGCACCACTGCCTCCTTCAAGGCCAAATGCACCATCCCCTCTCTTAAAGAAACTGTCACCATTGCATGGACCCAACTATAGGTCATCTCCTAGGCAGCTTTAACAAGCCAGAAGGGACCTAGATCTAAGAAACAGGTGGTTGAACTCACAGTTTGAAGGATACCGTCCATTTCATCAGGAGATACAAGCGCAAACGCACTCCAACTGAACATGTAAGATTGTACCTCAGGCACTTCAACTGGACTAGCCCAGTTGGTATCCAACTCTGAGCAGATCTGATGGAATAATATAACTAAATATTTTAAAAATAGTTGCATTTGTGCATTTTACTGGAACACACAAATCAAGAGATAAATTATCTTTTTTTAGGACTTTGAATGAGCGATATACTGAATATGCTAGCAGCAGTTTCAAGATGTCAGGAAAAGGCAATAGTGCATAAGGGAGATACAGTAACAGAATATTGGCTGACCAAAATCACTTCTGTACTAATTTTACTTGGAAGCTTCAATATGTTGGAGAAGGAATGTGTTGTGACCATGAGGGGTATAAAAGGGAAGGGATCCATACTGCCAATTCACTTAGGTCTTGCCCATTATGTGGGTGGAACTAGAGATGTGAGTTTTCTAGAAAATGCTGAATTGGAAAAAAAATCTAAAAAATTTTTTTTTGGAAAATTCTCCCATACAAATGAATATGATTCAAATCAACACATTTATCTCAATATTCATAGTCTATGCAAGTATTTGAGGTTTAACTAAGACCTATTTTATGAGGTTTGCATATTGAATTTAAAGTACAGTAATGAAAAGCTTTAATACGCGGAGAAAAAATACTTTTATTGGAACATTGGAAACAGTATTGGGGAATAGGAAATAAAACACTATGCAAATGCAACTTCTTTTAGCTTCTCAAATTTTAGAACAGTCACATGAGGAGCAACTAGCCAATTTGCCTGAAGTGGAAAATTTTCTGACCCACATTTCCAGATGGAACATAGTGAGACGGAGAGATTAATCTCCCTAAAGCCTTGATACTTCAAGGGTGGATAGTCAACTGCAATTCTGCTCATAGTTTACAATAGAAAAGCATTGGTTTCTAGTATTTAAAAGCCTTCCACCTGGAAGCACCCTCCTTCATATATTTCATTTTCAAGTCAGGAACTGAAGGCTTTATGTTAAAGATATGCATCTGTTGTGTTATACTCTGTATTTACATTAGGCTGCAAATAGCTCTCTGACTTTTTGGCCTCTCACATAGTTATTACAGTCTTACAACATTATTGGCTGCTTTATAAATAATGTATACATTGGATGAGATCAGACTAATAGTCACAGCAAGTTGATTTCCATGAAGATCAAATTCCTTCTTATTCTCAATTATGTCTGTCTTAAAGCGAATAAGGAATAGCAGTTATAGGATATAAACATGTTTTGATTTTTAATTATCTTAACACCAGGTCTGTGAATAACAAGGCCCCCCTTATAAGTGACTTGATCACAGAAGAGGGGGCAGACCTGGTGTGTATCACCAAGACCTGGCTGGGCTCAGAGGGGAGGGGTAGCCCTCTCGGAAATGTGCCCGGCCAGGTTTCAGGTGTGGCATCATCCGAGACACCGGGGCAGGGGAGGAGGGGTGGCAGTTGTCATCCGAGAGTCTCTTGTGGCCTCCAGGGGTGCTGCTTCGCAAGTGACCGGTTGTGAGACCCTGTTTTTCAAGTTGGGCTCCCGAGAACAGTTCGGAGTGTTGCTACAGTAACAGCCTCCCTGCTGCATAGCAACCTCCCTGCCCGAGCTGCTGGAGGCCGTCTCGGGGTTGGCAGTGGAGTACCTCAGACTTATGGTTTGGGGGACTTCAATCTGCCGTCCCTTGCCGTCCTGTCTCAGATTATTTGGGACCCGACTCGAGACAGTGGTCTCACACCGGACTTAGTTTTCTTGTCCGAGCAGTGGCAATGTGATCTGAGGGGAGTGGCTTACGGAGGAGTTGCGGGTTTTGAAGAGGGTTAAGAGATGTCTGGAGCGCTGCTGGAGAAAGACGAAGACTGAATCTGACCGGACACAATCTAGAGCCGCTATTAGGGCCTACCTTGTGGCGGTAAGAGTGGCAAAACGTGAATATTTCTCCGCTCTTATTGCATCCGCAGAATGCTGCCTGTCGGCCCTGTTCAAGATTACTAGATCTCTTCTGGGTCGTATTGATTCAGTGACCCATTTACAGGGCCGGTCGGAAGAGTTTGCTGAGCATCTGCAGGACAAAATTGCTCAGATTCATTCTAAGTTACACTCTAAGCGTGAGGCACAATCTGGGGAGATGCCAGAGGATCATACTTGCTCTGTTATCTGGGAACAGTTTGATCCTGTTGGGCCTGATGAAGTAGACAGGACCCTCCAGATTGTAAACGCCACCACATGCTATCTAGACCCGTGTCCCTCCTGGCTGGTTAAATCAGCCCAGGAGGTGACATGTGGTTGGGTCCAGGTGATGATTAATACATCCTTGAGGGAGGGGGTGTTCCCAGCTACCTTTAAGGAGGCGCTGGTGCATCCCCTCCTCAAGAAACCATCCCTGGGCCCCACCATTTTGAACAACTTTCACCCTGTCTCCCACCTTCCCTTTTTGGGAAAGTTGGTTGAGAAGGTGGTGGCGCTGCAACTCCAGAGGATTCTGGATGAAACGGATTATCTAGACCCCTTTCAGTCAGGTTTCAGGCCGGGATATGGTGTGGAAACTGCATTGGTTGCACTTATGGATGATCTCTGGCAGGAGCGAGATGGAGGGAGTGTATCCATTCTTGCTCTCTTGGACCTCTCAGCGGCTTTCGATACCGTCGACCACGGTATCCTTCTGGGGCGGCTCAGGGAGTCTCGGTTTCCAGGAAGTTGTCATCTTTAACTCTGGATGGGGTGGCACTACCCCATTCAGACTCAGTGTGGAACTTGGGGGTCCTCCTGGACTCACGACTCCTGCTCAAAGAGCAGGTGGCAGTTGTGGCCAGGAGGGCCTTTGCACAAATTCAGGTTGTGCGCCAGTTACGCCCCTTCCTGGATCAGGAGGCCCTCCGAACAGTCATTCATGCCCTTGTCATCTGCCATATAGATTATTGCAATGCGCTCTACATGGGGCTACCCTTGAAGAGTATCCAGAAGCTTCAGCTGGTCCAGAATGCGGCTGCACGGGCAGCTACAGGTGCGATAAGATCAGCTCATGTAACACCACTGCTGCGCGAGCTGCATTGGGTACCAGTTTGCTTCCGGGTCCAATTCAAGGTGTTGGTTATTACCTTTAAAGCCCTACATGGCATGGGGCCAGGGTACCTGAGGGACCGTCTCACCCCGATCACATCTGTCCGCCCTACCCGATCATGCAGAGAGGGCATGCTTCGGACCCCATCAATGATTCGGACCCCCCATCCAGGAGGACCCCCAAGTTCCGCACTGAGTTAAAGATGACAACTTTCTGGAAACCGAGAGGCCATCAATCCACAGCCACTTCGTCTTAGCAGGGTTCAGTTTAAGCCTGTTGTTCCCCATCCAGGCCCCTACAGCCCCCAGCCAAATTTCATTTGGCAGGGTCCAGGAGACGTGCCTTCTCTGCGATAGCACCCGCCTTGTGGAATATCTTGCCGCCGGAGGTGAGACAGGCGCCTTCGCTCCTGGCCTTCAGGAAGTCTTTAAAGACCTGGTTCTGCCACATTGCTTGGGACGAAGGAGGTAATAGTTCCTCCTGGGGGTGGTTAGCCCCGTAATACCTTCCTTTTTAAGATCTTCCCATCCTCTGGATTCTTATCTATTTATTATTATATTGTATTTTTAAGTGTATAGGTTTTTAATATTAATATTAATGTTGTAAACCACCCAGAGTCTACTGTTGTGGAGATGGGTGGTGATAAATTTGAAAAATAAATAAATAAATAAATAAATAAATAAATAAATAAATAAATAAATAAATAATACTGATTGGCCTCTATAGACCAGCTCATAGTGAAACAACAAAGTAGCATTTACTTGTGTGGAAAATTTGAGAGAAGAGAAAAGGTTTCGCTAATTTTCTAGAATGTATATTTAAGCACAGATATAGTTGTGAGGGGAAGTGCCATAAAATGAGGCGACCATTGGAAAAAATTCGGGAGGCCCTAGAGATGGTTGTATATAATTTATTAATTTGTCAGGTGGTCACTACTTGCTACTGGGCAACAGTGCTGGAAAAATGGTTGTCTGCACAATCCATATGATACACTGACTTTTACAACGCACCTGAAATAAATCAGCAAATTAAGCAGCTGGAATATGGCAGACATTATGTCACTATGTAACTTGATGATACAGAAGGCTGACTTTCCCATACGGTTGCATGTGCCTCTGAAGTGACAGTCATATGGTAAACAATAATCTGTGGCCATCTTTGGATTATGAACTCTGTATTGGAGGTGACTTTTGGAATCGTAGCATTAAGTGGAGTGATGAGTGCAGCTAAACTTCATGGAGTAAATGAACTGGCACATGCTTCTCAGGAGAGTTAACAAAGTACTTGCAATCTGAGCTTGCAAACTTGGGATCTATTTCCTACTAAGATCTGTGTATTTATTTATTTATTCGATTTCTCACCGCCCAACTCCCTCAAGGGTCTCTGGGCGGTTTACAAATCAATAAAATATCAAACATTAAAATAAACAATTAAAAATACAATAAATATAATAAAATCAAGATGGTGATGATGTCTTCTTTCAAACATTGGAAGGGCAATTTTAGGGCTATCCTACGATGTTAGCCATCCCCAAGAGTTTATGCTCTTCTTTCCGCCCCAGGCCTGTTGGCAAAGCCAAGTCTTGAGTTGTTTCCTGAAGTCCAGGAGCGAGGTGGACTGTCTTAACTCTGGGGGAAGAATATTCCACAGAGCAGGCGCTACTGCGGAGAAGGCACACTTCCGTGACCCCGTGAGATGGAAATCTTTAACTGATGGGGTCCGCAGCATGCCCTCCCTGCATGACCAGATGGGACAGGACGATGTAATTTGTGTATTTCTTAAGAATTAGCAGAGCTATCAATACCTGAATGTTGCTTGCATAGACTTAAGGTATTTATCCTGCTTTGAAGAGGTGGAGTTCAAAACTGGGGAGGGGAATCACAGATTTTGTATTAAGTTTCAGAGACAGGGATAGTGAAGAAATGTATGTTGGCAAAACTACAAGTCCAATAGTCCACTTGGATAGATCATACTCTGATAACAGCATCGACACACCCTATACGCCTGTTTGGAATACACAGTGGGGTCTAGAAATTGTTGGCACAAGCATATAGAATGTGCTTTTTTTCAGAGAATCCAGTTCAGTGAGAAACAATATGTTGGAAACTACAATTAAAAACTAAGGAAGTTTCTTTATTTTTTATTGCATTTGTATCTCGCCAAAATCTGATAACTCTTGGCAGCTCACATATTACAAGGAAAAATTATGATCATTAAACCATATAATTAGAAAACCCACAGACATAAAATAAGATCAATGCAATTCAAATATAAATATAAAAGTTGGTGCCGTGTCTAACATCATTGGGACACTCTGTGAAATAGCTCCGTTTTTAACATATTCCCGAAAGCTGTCAGTTTGACCTCCACCAGGAAACTATTCTATCCTTGTCCCCTGCCTTACCTCATACCTGTGCAGTCCCTAACGATACTATGGTAGGGAAATTTAGAATCAGAGCACTCTAGGGTGGAGAGTTATTGTTAAAGCACCTCTTCTGCCTTCTACTGCAGGAGATCAGACACAGCTGACCTTAGACCTCCTGATTGGTCAGGTTGGCATTGGCAGCCTCCCCCCCCCATCACTGTTGGTCGTAATCCAGCCTGCTCTACTGTTCAAGCTGCAGGCTGAGCTCTTCAGCGGGTCCATCTAGGTGGTTAGTTGCCAGGGGTCAACACTGACTTGATGGCACATCATCAATTAATCAATACGGACCCAGGCTTTGAGAGTTTTTCTCCACTTCCTTCTGTAAGCATGCAGTTTTTAACTCTTTATTGTGGAGGAACCAAGTATCTTTCCTGAAGGATATGCTTTTGTTGCAGGAACCTAGAATTTTCCAAGGACAAAAATCAGGCTGCTAAGAAAATGGTTTTTGGAGTATAGCATATTATGTGAATGATACAACAGATGCTACTGAACTTTCAATTACTAATGGCATGAAAATGACTTTTCATTTAAATAAATAAGTTTTAGGCTTTGTGTGCCTGTATGCAACCTGAGGCCGAAGTAGAAAAAACATTTCTCCAGAAGCAGAAGAAACACCATGGTAACCTGAATCACCCATTTTCTAGAGGTCAAAATGGCTTGAGTATAGAGAGCACAGGCAACAATCCTTTTTTCAGGCTGCTACTACGTTTGTACAAAGAGCAACAAATGATGTGTTCGCCACTCCAGTTTAAGTCTGAAAAGACTAAACTACCTTGAATTCAGGGCAGGAATAGAAAGAAAACAATTAGGCAACAGATCATAGCCTTAATAATTATATACCTGGCAGTAAATCTGGATACTGAGCTAAGGTGTCTAAATATATAAATATTCAATTGTAAATAATAATAATAATAATAATAATAATAATAATATAGCATTTATAAATGAAATTAGCCACACTAAATGCATTATCATGACATTAAACATTTAGAGATTTCTTCTGGAAAATCCTGCCATTTTAAGTTTCCTTGTCTAATCAGAATCAGTTTTTAAAAGGAAAAAAAAATCAAATTCTGAATATTAATTTCCATAGAATTTTCTGCTTTTTCATGTTATTTTATTCTTCATGTGCTCTGTGTATGTCCAAGCATAGATAATCTTGTTTCATATCTGTTAATAAAAATCTGAAGAAAGATTTGAGGGTAAAATATGTCTACAAATTGAAGAAATGATAATTCCTAATTTAGTAGATTATTTTAAATGAACAGTTATGCAATGACACCTTACATAGTGCCCTGAATGCATTTTGAGATGGTGCATAAGGGGTCCTCTCATTTATTCAAATGTCCTTTTTTCCCAGTAGAAAACAGAATGGGGAGGGAGAAGGGCCTGAGAAAAAGATGAACAGTACATCCCCCAAATGTTTGTGTTCCCAACTCTCCACTTTCTGCTGTCATATCTCTAGACAGCGCTGTCAAGTGGATTTTGTTTTAAATGGCCATTCTGCAAAGGCAGAAGCACAGGAGTTCTTTGCCAGGAAATCAAAATGGGGATGAATGCATTCATAGGAGGAGAAAGGAAATTAACAGTGTTTCCTTATGGCACAAAATGAAAGATGTGCATTTCTTCTCCAGCACAGAAAAGTACACCTAACCCCCTTTGATAATTTAAAAAGAACAAACAGTAATCAAGTAATAAATAAACAACCTTCTCCTGCAATAGTTATGGAGGACCAACATAGTGGAATGAAATTCTAATAATATTAGCATTAGCCTTAATCTTTTTCATATGTTTTTGTATGGTCCACTATATGCTTTTTTTAACACTAGGGATCATTATGAAAAGGACTGAAAATGAAACCATCAACACTCTAATGCCCTTATACAAATCTATGGAATGCTTGCAACTGGGATACTGTATATACTGTAGTTCTGACAAACTAGCTTGAGAAAGGATATAATAGAGCTGGAGAAATTGCAGCTTTGAAACAAGAAGGCATTCTTTCAATGCAAAATCCTAATGCAAAGTTGTTTAAGGTTCCTAATCATGAGCAAAACCCTGGTTGACAGCCTGTGCAGTAGCTTCAGCATAGGTACAGTTTATTCATTTATCAAATCTGTACTTCACCAATTTCATTCTGAGTCTTGGCACCTTACAACATGGTGGCCACATTCTGGACCAACTGTAGCTTCTGAGCAGGCTTCAGAGGTATCCCTGTAAGAAGCACAATGCAGTAGTTGATATGTGTTGTGATGAGGGCATTAGTTACTGTTGCAAGGACCTTGTGTTCAAGATAGGGCCACGACTGGTGCACCAGCTGAAACTGGGCAAAGGTCCCCTGGCCATGGCCTCTATTTGCCTATCCAGCAGTAGCTACTGTATGAATCCAGGAAGACTCTCAAGTTGCACACCTTCTCTCTTAAAGGTGTGCTCCCCTTTGAGAGACAACACTGGAGACTAGAATCTTGATGAGCAGACTGAACCTGTGAATGAGCAAGGAATGCTGAGAGAATACAGTTGGACTACTGCTATGTGCTCTACATGGGGCTGCCTTTGAAGATCACCCAGAAGTTACAATTGGTTCAGAATGCAGCAGTGCATGCACTGTTGGGTTCCCCAAGGTTTGCCCATGCTACACCTCTATTGCATGAGCTACACTGGCTCCCAGGTCTTTTATGGGTGCAGTTTAAGGTGCTGGTTATCATCTTTAAAGCCCTACATGGCATGTGGACAGATTATTTGTGGGACCACCTCTCTCTGAGGGTCTCTGCCTATTCCATCAGATCATATAGAATTGATCTGCTCCAAATCCCTTCCCTTAATTGTTGCATCTAATGTGATCTAAGAAGCATGCCTTTTCTGTAGCAATCCCTGCCCTGTAGCAACCACTGCCCCTGAGATCTGGAAGGCCCCCACCTTTTTAAACTTCTGGAAGGCCATAAAGAGTTGGCTCTTCCCCAAGCGCTGGGATAGAGTTTGTTTATTTATTTATTAGTCACAGTTATATAGCCGCCCACCTCATACAAAGTGACTCTGGGCAGCGTACAACAATTAAATAAAACAACAGATAGATAAAAAAACCAACATTAAAAAAAATATAGAAAGTCATTATTAAAATGAAAATATCAAAAATATTAAAATATCATCATTGGCGATCACTCGTAGCCGAGTAAGATTGTCTTCCAAAGGTAAAATTTTAACAGTGGATCCGTAAGTGGCTATAAAGGCCAATACTGGATCCGCACATCCTCCCACAATGAGGGCATAGGTTTCCGGGTGGGAGACGGTCATGATGAGGGTTTGCCTGACGTGCCTTCCTTTTAGCTCTTTTCTCCCTTTCGCCCTGTACTCGTGCTTCTTCAAAGTCCATAGCGCCATTAATAAAGGCTGACCTCCAATTGAAACGCTCATGAGTTAGGGCTTCCCAGTTCTCAATGCTGATATTACATTTTTTAAAATTAGCTTTGAGAGTATCTTTGAATCTCTTTTGCTGTCCACCAATATTCCGTTTTCCATTCTTAAGTTGGGAGTAAAGTAGCTGCTTTGGAAGACGATGGTCAGGCATTCGAACAACATGGCCGGTCCAGCGAAGTTGATGTTGGATGATCATTGTTTCAGTGCTGGTGGTTTTCGCTTCTTCTAATACGCTAACATTAGTCCGCCTATCTTCCCAAGTAATTTTCAGAATTTTCCGGAGGCAGCGTTGATGGAATCTTTCAAGAAGTTGGAGGTGGCGTTTGTAGAGGGTCCATGTTTCACAGGCGTACAGAAGGGTTGGTAGTACAATGGCTTTGTAAACAAGCATTTTGGTCTCCCTGCGAATGTCCCGATCCTCAAACACTCTACGCTTCATTCGGGAGAAAGCTACACTCGCAGAGCTCAGGCGATGCTGAATTTCAGCGTCGATGTCGGCTTTTGTAGATAGATAAGAAAAGTGGTCGACATTTTCTAGTGACACACCTTTAAGCTGGATAGATGGCGCTGCGGAGGGATTGGTTTGAACTTGCTGGTAAAGCACTTTGGTTTTTTTAATGTTAATCGAGAGGCCGAGCTTTTCATATGCTTCTGCAAAGATGTTTAGGATAGTTTGAAGATCTTCCTCGGAGTGTGCACAGACTACGTTATCATCAGCATATTGAAGTTCTATAACAGAAGTTGTAATTACCTTATTTTTTGCTTTCAGCCTACTAAGATTAAAAAGCTTTCCATCTGTTCGATATATAATTTCTACACCAGTAGGAAGTTTCTCTTCAACAAGGTGTATAATCATAGCGATGAAGATAGCGAATAAGGTTGGAGCAATAACACATCCCTGTTTAACGCCGGATTCCACTTTAAATGGATCGCTTTGAGAGCCATTGTTATTCAGGATTGTTGCCATCATGTCGTCATGGAGTAGCCGCAAGATGTTCACAAATTTATCCAGGGCATCCGATTTTCAGAAGGATGGTCCAGAGAGCAGTACGATTTACAGTATCAAAAGCTTTAGTCAGATCAATAAACGCCATGTACAGAGGGCGGTTTTGCTCCTTGCATTTTTCTTGAAGCATGGAGAGCGCAAGAACATCACCCACAGTGGAGCCATCAAAGAATGTCTTCAGTTCCCAAAGACCCCCAGGCCTGATGACATTACCAGGTCTTGAGAGACTTCCTAAATGATAGCAGGGATGGAGCTAGCCTAACTTCGGGAGGGAGAATGTTCCATAAGG
This sequence comes from Charina bottae, assembly GCA_023362775.1. Lineage (NCBI taxonomy): Eukaryota > Metazoa > Chordata > Lepidosauria > Squamata > Charinaidae > Charina > Charina bottae. Next base: position 186,808,535 of record JALMGJ010000001.1, on the reverse strand, counting down.
TGGGCACCATGGCAGAGAAGGCCCACCTTCTGGGTCCCACCAAATGCAAGTCCCTGACCGATGGAACCTGTAACATGCCTTCTCTGCCAGATCTAATGGGACAGGTGGATATAATCGGGGAGAGGCGATCCCTCAGATAGTTAGGTTGGAGTCTGAAGATGGTGGTGTTGGCTGCATTGGAAGAGAACAGTTGTGGTGCCATGCCTTTGCTTTTATTGTTTTTATGGAGCAATTTCCAGGACAGTAGCTTTGGAATGTCGTTTGTTAAAAAAACCTGATATGTAAGTTTTTAAAAATACTTGCATCTGCAATACTAATATTTCTCTTGTGGTCTGACAAAGTATTATTAATGTATTTGGTGAAATAAGCAATTTGTGAGGTAGCTGGTGTTGGGGGGCCATAATCTTTCAGCTTTCCTCATTCCTTATTTCTACTTTCTTTTCCACAGTGGGCTTAAGTCAGCATTGGAATCAACACTCTGCATCTTTCACTGCCAGTAGCAATCAACTTTAGCCCTCTATGAAAATATTTCCTTTTTATGGGGGTATTTGTAAGGGAAGATGCATTTAAAATGGAAAAACCCAACTTCTTTCATAGTTCTGATCCCTTTTCACAAGGCTACAAAAGGAAGGTTTTTAATTTTCATTGTTGAACTGCAAGGGCCTTAAGAAAATATAACCAAAAGTTTAAAGTAAAAATGGTAGCATTCCTATGGCCAGAAAGGGAAGAGGGAAATTACAGGGCTAAAGTCAACAGATGACACATTCGATCAAAGACATGTTTCCCTGATCTTCCAGGCTTCTCTTGCTTGGAATCAGAACAACAAAAGCAAAGGAGAAGACAGGAGAAATCACTGATTTTCCTGATCATTTATTTTGCCTGCATCAGGAACTGTGTCATCCTCAGGATGATAATCCATTGGTGTTTCCATATGGGGACAAGGAAGCCAACTAGTAGCTGCCTTTTTAATCAATTGTGGGTTTCTCATAATGGTTAATGGAAGTATATGGAGAGAAGCACAGTAGTTTATACAGCTTTGCTTTCCCAGTGAAAGGACAGTCAGTTCCATTTTTAGGGTTCTCCCAGCTAGAAGACATGGTCTTGCTACCGTTCTCAAATTTAGAGGATGAATTCCCATCAAAATCTCTTCTCAGCCTTGTATAAGCCTGATATTCAAACTGCTGGTCCTTTAACAGCTCTGGAAAGACTAGAGCTAACCATACCGCAGGTTACAATTTACCTGCACAAGTCTTCAGATGGCAAACTGTTGCTGAAGCAGATTTTTATTGCCCTAATAGGGAGTCCTTCAGCTAGTAGGACTTTCTTGGAGCTCTCCAAGGTCCTGCTTCCTGCTGGTATGTCTTGTTGTCCTGTTTCCTAATGACACATGCTGTCTTTGCCTGATTTTATCAACCTCGTTTAACCAGATTTGACTGAGCTACTTGATTTCCTAGATCTAGCACTGTTGAATTCTCTTGTGATCCACTGAATGGGGCAGTATTTTTACCCCCTTTTCCTTACCATCTTTTTCTTCTTCTCTTCCTTTCAGTGGATCAGCTTGCTGAGTGGTGCCATAATTATTATTCTTGACATGGCATTTGACTTGCATACTACCACTTCAATTCAGGTCTTGGAAACCTAAATCCAAGTAAACATAGCAAGGGTTTTCTTATAAGTCCTTGGTCAGTGTTTTATCTCATCAAGTGGGCATACAGTGCTATATTAATTCTCATGTGAAATTTCAGTCATAATTTCTCTTCCAGCTGATAATGGAATTTGGTATAAAAAGAAACAGAGGAAGGCAACTGTAAATTGCTTGCATTTCTAGAGAAAGCTAGGAAGCATTCCTACTTAAAACCCTGAAGAAGCACTGCCAAGCAGTGACTTAGTTACACTGACTTAGACAGATCAAAATAAAATCTAATAAAAATAGAATAAAAAAGACATAAAAATCTAATCTTAGAAAGGATGGTTCTTGTGGAAGATTTTATAGGGCAAGATGGGTGTCTTAAGCTTTACCAAAAGAAAAAAGAAATGCAGGCTTAATACAAAACAGCTGCCCACTCATGCAAAAGAGTTACACTAAGCACTTATCCATATCTATACAGTATATCCATACACCTATAAAGGTAAAGGTTCCCCCCGCACATTTGTGCAGTCGTGTCCAACTCTAGGGGCCGGTTCTCATCTCCGTTTGTTAGCCGAAGAGCCAGCGTTGTCCGAAGACGCTTCCACGGTCATGTAGCTGGCATGACGCACGCGGAACGCTGTTACCTACCCACCAAAGTGGTACCTATTAATCTACTTGCATTTGCATGCTTTCAAATTGCTAGGTTGGCAAGAGCTGGGGCGAGTGCAGGAGCTCACTCCATCATGCGGGACTAGGGATTCGAACCTCCGAACGTCTGATCTTCCGATCGACAAGCCTGGCGTCTTACATCTATATCACACCCTAAAGAGAGAAAGAAACACACACATACAGAAGCTTTGGGCATGTTAATTTAACAGGACTCCTAAATTTGAGTAGGAAAATAATTTGCAAAATAAAATATTTCGCTTTATCTTTTAAAAATGCACTTGCAAAATATATCTTAGAAGAAAGTACAATGACACATTTATATCCAGTACCGAAATAATTCAGATTGGAGTCTGCAACATTTCCTTTTCTTCTACTCTTCATCTGATAAGTAAACAACTTTTAAAAATCAACCCCGTTAAATCAATGTAATTTTACTAGTATGCTTTTAATTCCTCTGCCTGTATTTATTCTATCAAACCCTTACAAGGAAAAAGTTCAAAACACTGTTGGCTATTTTTTTTTTGAGATCTATTTATGTTTGTTTATTTTAGCCAGTTGAATCATTAAGTCTCTTCAAGTTTTAGATAGTGAGCTTCACATAATATCATCTGTCACTTAACATCAAGTATTTAACAGTGATGCCACCATGTTCAAATTGTAGCATCTGGATCCCAGACTTGAGTTTTTATGTGGTAGGTAAAGAGGTTTTTTTCCTTCAGGGCAATCTTGCTGTTTCTTCCCAGAAATTTATCATCTGTGTGACGACTCTCCCTCTGCTCTGGAGGTTGGGCATCTATGCAGCTGGTGTTTTTGGAAATCTTTTTCTCCCCAGGGAAAATGCATTTTAACTGTATCTCAGTCAATTGTAATAAAATCTGTGAATGGGTTGTGATCCCTCTAATATTAAAAATAGGGGGAAAGCAAGCTGCAGATCAAAAGGCTTATGGGATAATAGGTGATAGACTGTTCAGTATATGTCTCTGCATTTGTGTTTCTCTTTTCATCTCCAAATTATTTCTTTTAAGAGAAGAAAAGTGCACAGTGTCTGTTTGACAGCTGGGTGCTTCAGCTTCAATTTTTCTAAATCATTTGTTCTGTGTGAGGCATTCTTTTTTAAGAAGCACAGTGGGAACTGCTGCTTGGCAATTGAGAAATATTCTCTTTTACTACCTTCATATTATCAGAAGCTGGGAATCTGTTCATTTTAAACAAGCTTTATCTCTAAGGTCAGAGGAATCAAGAAGCATTTTAGAAAAGAACCAGAAAGAGGCAAATGTATCATTTGTAATTGCAGTAATTAGCTGCCGAAAATGTACTTTTGGAATAAGTGATATATCAAAGAGGATGACAAACTGGGTTTTATAATTTCATTTCTATTCTTTGTTTCCAGCAGAACAGATGCTTCCCAAATAAATGAAATTAGTTGTGTGGAGTTCACCCCTCTTAGGCTTGGCTGCAGTTATTACCATAAACCAGATTGGGGTTGGGGCCTAGACTAGTGATCCTCTAGCGATTTTTTTTTTTTTGGACTTTCATCAGCCTCAGCATGCATAGCCAATGGGAAGAAATAATAGGAGTCAGATCACCGGTTTATCCAGCCTGATATTGTTGATGTTAATTAGCAGGAACTCTGCTTCATGAAAGAGTTTTTTTCCATTCTACCTTGGGATGCTGAGTTTTGAGTCCTGGGGTTATTTGCATACAGATCATATTCTCTACTTCTGATTTATGGATTGAGCAGCCTGTATTAGAATTACAAATGTAGGGTAAGAAAAACTCACAGAGTTGGAAGGACCTTGGAGGTCTCTTAGTCTAACCCCCTGCCCAAGGCAGGAATCCGCATACTGTACCAGACAATTGGTTGTCCAAGCTTTCCTGAAAAACTTTCATTGATACAGAATTCAGGACTCCAGAAGGCAGGCTATTCCACTGCTTAATAGCTCTTGCAGTTAGGAAATTCTTCTTTATTTCAAGTTTGAATCTCCATCTGTAAAGTTTCTACCCACTGATTCTTGTCCAAACCTTAGGCACTATGGAGAATAAATCCATACCCTCTTCCCTCTGAAAGACCTTCAAGTATTTGAAGACTGATATCGTATCTGCCCTTAGCCTTCTCTTCTGTAGGTTAAATATACTGTTCCTTTAACCATTCTTCATAGAATTTAGTCTTCAAGCCCCTCACAATCTTCGTTGCTCTTCTCTGCTCTCTTTCCAGTTCCTCAGCGTCTGGGATTCCTTCATCATCCATTGAAAGAGTTAAAATCAGCGAACTCATATCTGAATTTGCGTTTGAGCTGAGGACTTCTCAATATATAAGTCCTCACCATTAACCTACAATAATTTTTCATTTAGTGCCTCTTTTCCTTTACAGAATATTGGGATATTAGCTTGGAAACTAATGATGCTAGTAAAAGTATTTACATAAAAGATGAAGTACACCATTAGTGGGAATATGAATGAGACAAGAGATATATCAACACTACGTAGTCAGCACAAGTTTACAGTGGCCACAATTGTATTAATTACAGCTCATGGTTCAGGTTCATTGAGAAACCTGACTTCTACCCAACTCTCCACCCAAGGTACATGCTAGGATTACTTTGCAAATGCTAAGATTTTAGGGACCATCCTGAAATAAAGCAAGCCTTCCTATAACACCAGAGGGCGGACTAGTTAGCCAGTCCCTGAGTAGCACTGGAACTTAAAGCATCTTCTTCCAAGATCTCAGATGGTGACATTTTTAGTAAGTTTTGATGGAGAAAACAATACAAGCAATGAGCCAAGAAATAATATCGCGCTCCTAAAGGAAGGCAAAAATCATGTGCATGTGGAGAAAGAGGGGAAATGGGTGTTTGATCAAATGAGTGCCCCAATTTAATTTTGGTTTGGTTTCATCCATTTCTGGCTATCCCTGAGAGAGAACAGTCTGGACAGGGGGAAAAAGTTGCCTACCATTTTGCCTAAAAAATGAAAATTTGATTGTTAGCCGTTAGGGTAGCCTTTGCAATGTGCAGTCAGGGATGGAACTAGGGTCTGTGTCACCTGGGGCAAACATGGATTCCGTGCCCCCCCATGGGTTATTTTGTCATTTTGGCACCCCCTGGGCATCATTTTGGCACCCCCCCAGCACAGTGCCCGGGGCACATGCCCCGCTTGCCCCCCCTAGTTGCGGCCCTGCATGCAGTGAAATGGGAGAAGAGATGAGAACAGGAATTAATTATTTCTTCCTTTTTTTTCCCAGATAGGAGGGGGTGGCTGGGGAAAAGATTTCCTGTGAATAAGAGAGAAGTAATTTTGGATGTGACAGAAGATATACAGTATGTGTGAGAGTTATGTTTTGTTAAAGACATATCATTGGCGATCACTCGTAGCCGAGTAAGATTGTCTTCCAAAGGTAAAATTTTAACGGTGGATCCGTAAGTGGCTATAAAGGCCAATTCTGGATCCGCACAAACTCCCACAATGAGGGCATAGGTTTCCTGGTCAGTCAGGACAATAGCTCAGACCCCCAAAGAACACACTGAAGAAGATTTGGCAACCCCATATTTAGTAATATGTGTGATTCTCAAACGCATCCTCCGAATTTTCATTTGCTTTCTTGAATTAGTTACATTACTACGATGGCCCTTATATCAGCTGTATTCCATATGAAGGTCATACTGAATTAATTGCTTCTATTTTGGTTTAAATGTCTGAAGAACAGATTCTTTAAGTCGGCCACACTTATGACTTGAGTAAAGATTGGCATAGTGAGTTTGATTATTAATTTTATATATGAGTACTTCTTAAAAATCAAATACAAAAACAAAATAAGGTCTGTCAGTAGATACTTGCAAAATTTCCCAACTATATCTTTTTAATCTCTTGCTTCTCTCCGTCTTTCTTTCATAAACTAAGCCTTGTATCTTTAATGTTTATATACTGGTAGGTTTCCTGTCAAGCTGATGTGTAGGTTGGGTTCTCTTTTTATCCAAGAAGAGGCAATAGCTTCATTGCATATTTGGTGGGGCTGTCCATGTATATATATTCTCCTTTGAGGAAGGTGATTGATGCCTACATTAAAGCAGGATCAAAGAAAAGCTGGAGAAAGGGGAGCCGTAGTTAACAAGAATGTTGAAACATGAAAACATATTGAATATACCTGGTGGTCTAGCTCTTGTTTATAAAAATAAATCTCATGAAAGATGCACTTATTTCTATTAGTCTGCAATGTATATGTCTAGACCGATGAGCATTTTTTTTCTTTTTCAGTGTAACCACTTGAAAACAGTAGTTGCTTCAAAGTAACAGAGTTTAAAAGTCCTGTGTGAAAAAATAAATACCATGTTTTAAGTTGATGAAGGCATCTATTATATTTATAAGACTCTTTGATTTATGAGACTGCATTCAGAAAGGGACAGTATATTATTACTATTCTTTTCTGAGATCAGGCCTATAATCCAGCATCCCAGTTATTATTTGGTGTGGGGGGGGGGGGTGGCTCATATTTCTTTTATAGGGAAGAAGATAGTCACCTACCAAAGAAATATTCTATATTACAAATGAATGGATGGTTGCAAGGAGTAAAAAAAATCAGAGCAACTCTTCTGCATTTCAGTCCTTGTGATGCTTTGTGAATATCTTGTGTGTGTTTTTTGCTTCTTTCTTCCTTGATGTGTAATAATAAAACTAAAACTCAAAACAACCATGATGGAAAGAGGTTTCTTGAAAGAGGTTATGAGATTACAGTCTTTGACTCAACTAAGCTTAAAACTGTCAGTTTGAATTATACTCAGAAATAAACTAGAAACTAGTGAATACCCTACAGCTATGAAATTGCTTATTATTTTATTTATTTATCAAATTTTGCCACCACCCATCTCCCCCCAAAAGAGGGACCCTGGGCAGTTTACAATAAAACTAAAAAATTAAAATACAATAAAACCACAATACATAAAATATAAATATAAATATAAAATAGATTCAAGATGGAAGTAAAAAGTTCTAAATCAGTTCACCAGCCATCCCCAAGAATGTCTACTCCCCTTCCCGCCCCAAGCGAGATGGCAAAGCCAGGTCTTCAACTTTTTCAGGAAGGTCAGTAGAGAGAGGTCTTGCCTCACCTCTGGGGGAAGAATGTTCGAAAGGATGGGAGCCACTGCAGAGAAGGCCCTCTTCCTGGGCTCCGCCATATGGCATGCCCTTGTAGACGGGGTTTGCAACATGCCCTCTCTGCATGACTGGGTGGGACGAGTTGATGTAATGGAGATGAGACTGTCCCTCAGGTAACCCCGACCCATGCCATGCAGAGCTTTAAAGGTGATAACCAACACCTTGAATTGGACCCAGAAGCAAACTGGTACCCAATGCAGCTCGTGCAGTAAAGGTGTTACATGTGCCGATCTTGGGGCACCAAGAATTGCCCGTGCGGCCGCATTCTGGACCAGCTGTAGCTTCCAGATACTCTTCAAGGGTAGCCCCATGTAGAGCGCATTGCAATAGTCTATATGGGAGATGACTAGGGCATGAGTGACTGTTCAAAGGGCCTCCTGATCCAGGAAAGGGTGTAACTGGTGCACAACATGAAGTTGAGCAAAGGCCTCCTGGCCACGACTGCCACCTGCTCTTTGAGCAGGAGTCGTGAGTCCAGGAGGACGCCCAGATTCCACACCAGGTCTGTCTGGGGCAGTGCAACCCCATACAGAGCTAAAGATGGTAAATTCCCAGGTACAGAGGAGCCATTAACCCACAGCCACTCAGTCTTACCAGGGTTCAGCCGAAGCCCGTTGTTCCCCATCCAGACCCCCACAGCCCCCAGGCACCAAGAGAGGGTGGTCATAGCATCACTTACATTACATCATTATTAGGGATGTTATGAGGGCATAGATAAATGTGGCAAAGCTATTTATACATACATAAGATATATTTTGGAATTAGCTATTGCCATAAGCTTTTTCTGCTCAATATATCCTCAGTTCAAGTCCCCCAAACTAACAAACTCTCAACTTTCATCTGTGCAGTTTTTTCTACTTAAGGAGCCTTCTTGGTCATTGGCCCAGGCTACAACTATAATGGGGCTATTTATTTATTTGTTAGATGTATATCTTGCTTTTCCTTCAAGAGTGCAAGATGGTGTACATAGTGCTCCCACCTCCCATTTTTCACCACCACCACAACCCTGTGAGGTAGATTAGGCTGAGAAAGAATGACTGGCCCAAAGTTAGCCAGTGAGGGTAAACTTGAACTTGGGTCTCCCTAATGCCAGTCCAGTACCTTTACCACAACATCACTGGCTGGCACTGAACTGAAATGGCTTCGATTAGACATTTTGGAGATCCTAAACATTTCCCTTCCCATTTTACATTACTCTGCTATATTTTCCTGCAAAAATCGCTATTGCAGCTTACACAAATGTTCTTATATTGCTTGGTATTGTAGTGAATATTGTAGCAGGAAAAGTTTGGACTGATTCTATTTTCTTCAAAGTCTTCAGAAACAGTCCAAATTGGGGTTTGTCTAAAGATGACTGAAGCGCATACCATATTGCCCATGTTGTCTTTTCCTAAGATGATCCTAATTGCTGACAATGCTACATTTCTGAGATTAGCATTGAATGGAATAGCATCCCCAAAGAATATGTCAAATTTTTCATAGGGTTTGTGATCTCCCACCAGAATGCTATTAGTCTCTAGATTAAACATGTTATCAAAATTTTCTTCTTTGTGTTGATTCCATTAGGAAACCATTTATGCCCTTTCATTCAATCCATCCAAACCTTGATCAAATAGTTAAGAGCAGAGCCATCACACTGACAACAAAGGTCCACATAGTTAAAGCAATGATATTCCCCATAGTAACCTATGGCTGCGAGAGCTGGACCATAAGGAAGGCTGAGCGAAGGAAGATAGATGCTTTTGTGGTGTTGGAGGAAAATTCTGAGAGTGCCTTGGACTGCAAGAAGATCAAACCAGTCCATACTCCAGGAAATAAAGCCAGACTGCCCACTTGAAGGAATGATATTAAAGGCAAAACTGAAGTACTTTGGCCACATAATGAGAAGGCAGGATACCCTGGAGAAGATGCTGATACTAGGGAAGGTGGAAGGCAAAAGGAAGAGGGGCCGACCAAGGGCAAGATGGATGGATGATATTCTGGAGGTGACGGACTCGACTGTGGGGGAGATGGGGATGGTGACGGGTGACGGGAAGCTCTGGCGTGGGCTGGTCCATGGAATCACGAAGAGTCGGAAGCGACTGAACAAATAAACAACATTCAATCCATCACTATTTATAGAAATTTATAGAAAATTTATAGAATTTATAGATATAAATTATAGAATTTTATAGAATATAGACATTTATAGAATGAATAAATAAATTATAGAATTTATTTACACCATTTATAGAAAAATTCTATTATCACATCTGGAACCAGTGATAAAAAGAAATGGATCTAAATGTTATAATCACTGTAATGATGTGTTGGACCAAATTTCTAGAAAATCTATCCCAGCATTTTCATGCTGATGTTAAAAAGCATGGGAGATGAGGTGAGACCTTAGGTAATCCTATGAACTGAACCCCAAGGAGCAGCATAAGCAGAATAGGTAGAAGAAGAACCACTGCTCCATTAGCCAAGAAGGAAAGCATAGATGGTGGTGATATACTCCAAACCGAACTGGAAGAATCAACAGGATTACATTCTTTATCTGCTAGTATACTGTAGGTAAACTAGCATGGTTATTCAGCTTACTGCAGGAGCAATAGCTGGTTGTATTTGAATCATAAGATAATGAGGATCTTTGTTCAAAGGTAGAATATAATGTTTACTGGCATTGTGTGCAGCAACATGGCACCAAGACAGAGCAACAAGGTTTGCCAAACTTTATTAACTGGAAGACATAATCCAGCCCCTCAACCTTTACAACCTATTATCTAAATTCCCTGTGGAGTTAACACTGTAACCCCACTCCTCCTCCAACATCTCTGGCTTTTTCTTAAAGCTTCAAAGACATTCTGAACCCTTTGTTGAATTGATTATTAACTCTTCAAAGATATAATTAAACATCTGAACTTGAGTTGCTTTAAATAGAAGAATGCAAGAAGGAAAATTGTGGCTACAATTGTTTTTCTTCCCTGTGACTCATCATAGTACCGAAGCATGAATTAATGGACTGAAACAAGGTATAAGAGCTTTGAAGGAACTGAAGGCAGTAATCTGAAGGTCTTTCCTCCCCCTCTCAACAGCCTGGAGTGAGAATAATTGGAAAAGCCTGAATTAAACAATACATTGAGATGGAAGTTTAAAGACACAATCTTGATAGCATTTTAAATTCCACTGATTTCAGTAGGAAGGTACTAAGCATTTGTTTACTTTCCTGCTGAAATCGGTGGGATTTAAATGTGCTTGATTTTAGCAAAACTTTATTATCCAGTGGTATCTGCTATAAATACAGTGCGTGTTTATTTGTATTTTTGTATGTATCCCAACATTTTGCCCAGAAACCACTCATACTTCCTAGTCTGTTCCTATCAGTCTACATGGAGCACTAAGAATAAATACACGTTGGTGCAGTTTTCAACAATAGTGATTAGTGAAAGTGGCAAAGAGGCTGGAAATTGAAAACTGCAGTTCAAGCTTCAATTACAGTGGCTAGGATAAGCTCAGCTCTGGATCTCTCATTTTTGCCTAACTTGCCTCCAATGGAATATATGACTAGACAACAGCTGGTAGCTACTGTAGGCCGGCTGCACAGTGGATGGGAAAACTTGTCTCTATAGTAACCGCAAAGGCATTGGGTGTGCTTACTGGAAAAGTCATCTGGTCAGTGCAGATAAACTTCAAGGGAAATTAGCTCATTTCATCTGATAGTAACTACAGAAACATTTGACTCTGTTTCATGGTGTGATAATGAACATGAGAAATAGGAGATCATTTCAAGATTTCTGAAAGTCAGACCTGACATACGTTTAGGCAAACTCTTTCTCCTAACTGAGATTTTAGGTAAATGCCTCCAATAGCATTTAATGGCTTGACTATTAAAAACATACTTCATTCTGAGAAAAGAAGTATGCTGATAAAAAGTTTTTAAAAATATTTTTGGAAAATATTTTGCAAAGTTGCATTTTAAAGCTTCAAATAACCAAATCTGTGTCTCAATGAACAAAAAAACACTCAAAAGAAAAAGAACATTTGATAAAGGTTTCAGTTTTCCAGAAATCTCATACTGTATATGCAATAATTGGATAAAATGTCTGACATCCTTAGTTCCTTAAGGATGCATTCTTCCAGTTATTGTATTTGTACAGGTGGCTGTTTATAAAAGTTGTATCTTGCTTGCTTTGTATTAAGGTATAATTCATCATTGTTGAGATACAATGCATTAATAAAGTAGGAAACATATTGACCGGGCCAGGAGGTAATATGCTGAATAATTTCAGTCTGCCAGATAGGTATGAAAAAGGAAAGAGAAGTTCAGTTCTTCCCCCACAGAATTTGTGAACTTGGTGGCTATCTAGAAAAGAAGATAGTGTATGAGGCATGGTATGCAGGTCACATTGAAGGCACTTGGGTCAGTAGCTAAAAGAGTACATAATCCTCCCTTGCTCATCTCCCTGTGAATGGCTTTACTATTGGTAAACTTGATCCTCATGGCTGAATAGGATTTTGTTTGTCAAACTGGTTGCAAGCTATTTAGTTCCTACGAACATGAAATAAGTAACTCCTACTTCATATTATGGGTAGTCCTCGTTTAGTGACCGCTTGCAGTTACAATGGTGATGGAAAAGTAACTTTACGACCAATCCTCGCATTTACAACCTTCACAAGTCTGTAAAGCAAAGGAAAGCTGAACTAAGATATAAGCAGTCGCGTTTCACTTATCGACCGCTTCACTTAGTGACCACTTTGCTTAACAACCAAGTTGCTGGTCCCAATTGTGGTCGCTAAACGAGGACTACCTGTAAAATCAGCAAGGACTCAAAAGAATTCATAGACATGTTGATACTGTAATTGTGATTTGTTGGTCACAGGCCACCAGTGAAGTGAAGGAACTTGAGTTGAGTTACTGGTGAGCAGTCAAAGGCATCTTCGAGAGGAAAGGGAAGGTTTTTTTTCCCATAACTGCATCATAAAAGTTTGGGACATCAGGCAGAGAGGGGATCCCTTTTAGGGCATGAATGGATTTCTCATGTCAGATCTGGAGGTGCTTAGGTAATTGTGTCTTTGGTCGACACCCCTGAACTCTTGAAGGTATGGCCAAAAGGCATAATGGGAGTTCAGCAATTTGTGCTCTAGGGTCAGCATAGGTTTTCTCAGAGATACAAGTATTACTGCACTACTTCCAGCATTGCAGACCATTGTTTGTTCTTCTTCCAATAAAGTTATAGCCTAGTTCATTTAAGTTTCTGTCCATTGCCTCTTCATTTTTTTGTAGGGCTCTTTGGTCTTCCTAGCTGAAATGCTGGTGTTTATATGAATGTAAATTACTGCTGTATGATTTTACAAACTGTAGCATGAGGCTCTGGAGTAATAAAGCCTGGCAATTGAAACAATGTACAATACCATCTGTTTTCCCCTCCCTTCTCCTTATTTTCCTTCCAGCAGCTGTGAGGCTGAAAAGCTGCTAAATTAGAGAATTTGGTTGCTAACGTAGAACGATAAATGATCTACCTCCTCGATATTAGCTTTCCACTCTTTCTTCAGTCCTTGAATGTCTTGTCACATGTGCTCTTCTAGAAACTGACAAATTGAAGTTTAGCTGGAATGTGTATTTGTTGAGTAGCTGTATAAAAAATAGGCACAGTGTATTATTGGAAAGTAAAAGAACCTGTATGTGTGTGGGTGCATGTGTTTGTATGCATCTGATTCTAAAATTAGATTTCTACAAAAAACACTTTAGCCAACATTTCTATAGAAAACATCAGCATAGACATGTGTTATTGATTTGAATATTAGAACATCTCAAGTATAGCACATGAATAGCATGTGTTTTTTCCCTTCAAATGCTTCAGAATCTTCTTGCAGGGCCAAAAAAAAAATCATTTTGTTGGCTAGCATTTCAGCTTCATTATAGAGTTCACTTAAGATGATGGACCAGGAGTTGGAAAACTCAAATTCTAGTCCTCCCTCACAGGTTTATTCTTGTGGGGAAAAATAGGAGGAGGGAGCAGTATACACAGTACACAGCCTGTGATACAAAAGGCAGGGTATAAATCTAAGAGATAAATACATGATATCTATGGGGGGGGGGGGCGGAATCATGCTATTAATCCCTCATTATCATACATCAGAATATTCTCATTCTGGAAATACTACATTTTACTTGTAGTTTTGAACAGAAATTGGAGCATGCTGAACATTACTGTGTACCTACAGAGATGCCAGTTTTCAGTGTATCTACTAAAAGCGTTGCCGCTCTTAATAAATACACTGATTGTAATATTCTCAGAATCAGAAGCCTGCTTCATACAGGAAGGCAGTGTTGCCAGCTGTAGGAATTCGACCTTTTGAGACAAGTGAAATGGCGTCATGATTATGGAATGTGATGATGTAACACAGTGACCTCTGCCAGGCCAAAGGTTCAAAGCACATCCTAATGAGGTATGTGTAATTGTACTTGAGACATTTATATAGCATTGCAAGTATCAGCATAACCATGATTTATAATTTTTATCCCAGGCTGTACTTTATCTGTTTCATTTGTTCCTAGAAATCTCAGAGCAAGGCGGTAAACAAAACACACACTGGGGAGGGAGGGAGGGAGGAGAACCGTGTCTGATGTTCTAGTCATAAATTCTGAGCCACTGTCCTTAGATGGCCTGGGTTAATAAGCTGACGGCTTTCAAATTTAGTTTCATCAATTGCTGAGAGATTTCAGATGGCACCCAGCACTCTGCCTCATTCATGGTTATCCTTTTTTTGAAAATATATTGTCCATTATTCACTTCTTCAATTGGACTTCATGGCAACTAGAAAAATAACTGCCCCAACTCTTGTCTCAAGCTCAGATTTTTTTTTTATTTAGATTTTAATTTTTTACAACTAACACTTATTCTCCCCATGCTTCCCCATTGCATCTCTATGTCCTCTTCTCCATAGATCTTCAGTGCAGCTTATTACTTTCCTCTCATCAGTTACTGTTAATGTCAGGCAGGTTAGAAGTACATTAAATGCCAGAACTGGCAGGCAGGTTTCTTCAGTTGGGAGTTCAGATGTTTGTGGTTTTGAAAGGCAATCTTTGAATGAAAGAAGAATCAATCTTACAATCTTCCCTAATTTGGGAACCTTCCATAATGAGGAAAAAAGCCCCATTGTTTATAATATATGCCAACATTTCTCATCCTTATATTCTCCCGAAGCGTTGGGACTGCAGTTACGAGAATTGCCAGCCTAAGGCTGTGACTTCTTGAAATTGTAGTCTGTCACATCTGGAGGGCACAGCTTGGGGAAAGGAAATACTGACAGTGGGGCTCTCTCTTTCCAGCCAGCATATAAATGAGGGCATAGTATTTTGATGATAAAGCAACAAGAACACACTTGAGCAACAAGCTATAAGCCATTTTACCATTTTTGAAAGAGACTTTCAACCTAAGCATATTAAACAGTGCCTACAATGGGAGCATTTGTAAGGTAACAAAAAACCTTTGTAAGGTAAAAAAAAACCCTTACCTTTCTACAATGGGAGCATTTGTACACAACCTTTAAAGGCTCGACAATAAATAAAGTAAAGAAGGGTGTTATTTTTGCTGAGTAACTGAATCTTACCAGCTAACTCATGCTCCAAATTGGCCTCTGTTTCATTCAGTTCAGTTCATTTGAATGAAAATATTTTCATCCAGCTTAGCCAATTGTTGAAGGCAGTGGTAAATACTGACCAAATGAGCTTTGCACACTTACAGTTTGAAAGTTACTACTGTTACTATTAGCACACATCCGTGAGGTGAGCTGCCTACAGACCTCAGCCCTATTATTACTGTAGATGTATGGAGGACTGTGATGCAGGCTTGGGAGCGTGGTGGCTCAGCGGGTAAGACACCAGGCTTGTCGATTGGAAGATCGCAGGTTCGGAGGTTCGAATCCCTAGCCCAGCGTGACGGAGTGAGCTCCCGCACTAGCTCCAGCTCTTGCCAACCTAGCAATTCAAAAGCATGCCAATGCAAGTAGATCAATAGGTACCACTTAGGTGAGTAGGTAACAGCGTTCCGCCTGCGTCATGTGGCCACATGACCGTGGAAGCGTCTTCGGACAACGCTGGCTCTTCGGCTAACAAACGGAGATGAGCACCGGCCCCTAGAGTCGGACACGACTGCACAAATGTGCGGGGGGAACCTTTACCTTTATGGAGGACTGTGATGCAGGCTTGGGAGAGAGTTCAAATATGTTGACAGGGAATATTGTGTAAAGTCTCAAACACAAATAGGGTACCTGAACTCATAATGTTTCATGGTTTTTAAAGGTATGTTCAGATGAGAGTAAGTAGCAGTTATGTGGTTGCTTTACTTTAAATTTAAAAATGTTTAGTAGAATTTAAAAAATAACAGAAGGGGAATTATTCTGATTTTGCTTTCTCATTTGGTTGCCAATTCCTAAACGTTGAAATAAAAGTTCTAAAGCATACTTGGCAGTTCTTCATGCAGGATTAGTTTAATAACATACAACGTTTGAAAAGAAGGTGCTTGATTAACCAGTTTTGTTGCCAGATTTAATTTCCAATCTTTTTGTAGCCAATAATGTTTTAGGTTAGTTTGGGATAAAATTTGTGCTGCATTTTTTAATCATTTAAACTAAATGTGCCTTACTCTTGCTACTTATTAGTATTATAATGAAGAGTAGTTGAGGACTACCTGTGATGTTTTTTGTGTCATTTCTTTAATAACATCACCATGGATGACAGCAGCCTCAAGGTTTTTATAATCTCTTAGTTCCTAGCAGCTGGTTCAGTTAAGAAGGCTGGATTCTCACAGAATCTTAACCAGATTTACTGGGAGGAAGGAGAAGATTTAGATTACAGAATCTTGGAAACTAGATTTGTGTACTTTACTGCCCTATTTATTAGTACCTTTATTGCAGGGTTTCTGTGATCCACTTACTGACCATCTCTGGAAGCAGTGGGAAGATTGTCACTTGCTTCCTTGATATGGGAGTAATGGGCTCTGTAATTTTTTGTGATCTGCCATCTTCTTTCCTAGGCTCTGAGAAGTCCATTACAGTCATCCATTTTCTTGGAGGGAGTCAGGGACTGGCAGCGACTGGGAACAATGACAGTAGAAGCAAGATAGGGATTGGCAATATGGACAACAGTATAGATTTCTGCTGATTCAAAGATACTACTAAGGAAAGGCCGTCATTGGCTATTTCTTTATACTCTCTGTCATGTGCCTACTGAACAGCAGGTGTGTTGGAAAACTTCTGCCCCCATGATATATCAATTATATATCATAACCCTAACCCTAACCCATTTATATCCTGCCAAGAATTTGCTATTATTATCTTTATTTTTAGTTGCCTGGAAGGACTATGGTTTTGATAAATTTGCCATGTCAGCTGTGATATTAATATGGCATTATTATCATTATCATCATCATCGTCATCGTCATCGTCATCATCATCCAGGACCAATAATAAAAGCAAAGTACAGCAAATATGGTGAATAAAAGAAAAAAAATTCCCTAAAATTACAATAAAAACTGAAACAGTAAATATGTGAAGGAGGCACCAGGCAGTTTCTACAAGCTATGGCTATCAATAGGAATTTTACAGCGTCGGAGGTTTCTGAGAATTGATCACATATGGTAGAGCAGTAATATCATGGTCACAACAGCAGTTAAAATTACTGACCATTGGAGCTATGAGTGTCGGAGCTCAGCAGACCTCTGACAATATGTTAGACAGCTACGTGTATTCAGGACGACTGAAACAGACACGGAAGAGACGCCTGCCTTTGAAGTAGACCGATTCACACCTAAGGGGCCAGTGCGAGTACACATCTCTGTGAATGGATGTCTGAGCACCCTGGAGCCACGAGCTACATGTGTTAACATCAAAGGACCTCGGGGAGGGGAATGTTTAAATGTGCCATGCCTTGCTTTGCTTATTCATTGAGGTCTTTGTTCGTGTTAGCCTTCATGCTTTGTAATAAATCCTTCTGCTTCTAAGAAACCGCGAGTCTGTGGTTTACTCGAGAGTAAGGGGATTTCAAGCATCGGAGTAGAGCACCTTACATAAAGACTTGAATCAAAATTTTTGCTACCTTTCCTGAGGACTACTCTGCGAAAAACCAGCGACTTCCACAGTGAGGGTAGCATCCAGCTGTTTGTTGAAAACCCACAACTTGCAAAAGGCAATGGAGCAAGTTGCGGCAGGTGAGCCCGAACCCTCCAGGGCAAGTGACCAGCCTGGGGGCATGAGTCTTCAGGAACCCAGGGAGCAAGAAGAAGCAGGGACGGCTGTGATAAGTGAGCCCGGACCCAGCACAGCTCCCACACAACCAAAGGAATGACCTGGGGGCAAGAGGCTCAAGAAAACCAAAGGAATAGAGGTATTCAAAACACCCCCCCCACCCCGCAAACCACAGAACCAGGTCAGCAGATTGGTCACTTGGAGTGGGCGAAGGGATGGAAGAGAAAAGGGGGAAGAAAACCAAGCAGCGTGTTACCCAAACGCAGTGGATTGGGGCAGTGGAGGAGAACTTGTCTCGCTTGGACTGTAAGGTGGAGGAAATAAGCGAGAGATTAGACAAGATAGTTACACTCCTGGAAGGGAGGAAGGGGCAAAACCCTAAGACGTGCCCATCCTCCTCCGAAGAAGGGAGTGGATCAGCAGAATCCAGCGAGGACTCCGGGGAGGAGGAAGAAGAGGAAGGGGGACCCATTGTATACAGTCAGCCGCGAACCACCCCATCTAGCCAGCAGCGGAGAACTTGGGTAGCTGCAAATGCACAAATAGGGGTGAGTGAGTTGAAAATGAAGTTTGATGGAGATCCCAAGAAACTGGCATGTTTTATGACCCATGTGAATGGATTTATGGGATTTGAGAACAATTTGAGAACAATTTCTACACGGAGGAGGTGAAGGTTAGGTATGTCTCCTGTTTTCTAGAAGGAGAGGCGGCAAGGTGGCTCGTGAAATTGCACGATGCTAAGGCAAGCACGCTATAGGACTTTAATAAATTTATGCATGCCTTATGCAAATGCTTTGAGGACACGTTGGCAAAAGTGTCAGCTAGAGTCCGCTTCCGGAATCTAGACCAGGGCAAAAGTACTGTAGCTGAATATGCCCTGGAGTTTAAAAGGATTCTCAGTGACTTACCGGAGTGGCCGGAAGAATTCCAAATTGAATACTTCCAGTATGGCTTGAGACAGGATTTGCTCGAGTTAATGGTGGGAAGGGAGGAACCGAAAACCCTGGAGGGATGGATACAAATGGCAGGGAGAATTGAACAAAGTCAGACACAATTGCTGACCATAAAGAAGTTCAAACACCTGCAGAAGAAGCCAGGGAACGACCCACACCCCACCTGAGCGGACCTCGGGCAGAAATACTGGGAAGAGGAGAAAAATCGGAGGATGAGAGCTGGCGTGTGCTTTCAATGTGGGCAGGTGGGACACCTTATTAGTAACTGCCCCCAGAATGGAACAATTGCCAAAGTCAAGACGCACCCGAGGAACCCTTCAGACAGGAAGGGAGAAAAGGAGGTTGGAAGCAAGCGCAAAGGGGTGGCGGCAGCCATGGAGGACTGGAAAAAAAACCCACACGTGGAAGACGACAGCGACAAATCGGACATTGAATTCCAGCCGGCGGGAAACGACAAAGGTCTGTTCTAAAGAGCGCCTTTGCAAAGGGGCGCAACGGAAGGGAGAGCCACAGCCCGACAATGCATTTAAAGGTACAGTTAAAAACTTTGGATGGGAGGAAGAAATATGCAGGGGTGGTAATGTTAGACTCTGGATGCTCAAGATGCTTAATGCACCCAAACATGGCAGAAAAGATGGGACTGAAACTTTTAAAATTAAATACGCCTATTACATTTTGCCAATTGGACGGTTCAGAAATGAAAGGGGGGCCAGTGGAGCATTTCACAGAAGAAATTCAAATGACTCTTGGGACTCAGGTAGAGACGTTGAGGTTTATTGTGGCTCCCATTGCAACAAGACCTATTGTATTAGGGCTGAAATGGCTGAGAACAAGAAACCCCAGGGTGCATTGGGCTTCGGGGGAAATTGAATTCATTGACGGGACTTATTTAGGGATGGACAATGATAGAACTCCGGGCTGCTTAGAAGTGGGGGCAGCTGGGATGGAACTTTGGGAAGAACACCAGGAACAAGGGGGTGGCACAATCCCGGACACAATCCCGGAGAAATACCTCCCTGTGGTTGAGGTGTTCGGCAAACAGGAATGCGAACAAGCACCCCCCCCCCCACAGACAGTCGGACGCAACTGTCGATCTCATCCCAGGGGCACCTTTTCCCAAGCCCAAAATGTATGCCATGACACAAAAAGAGCTACAGGAGCTTTGCAAATTCATCGCTAAAAATTTGGCGCATGGATTTATCGAACCAGCCAATTCCCCCCTAGCAGCCCCAGTCTTATTCAGGAAGAAGAAAGACGGGTCCCTCCTACTTTGCACGGACTACAGGGGGCTCAATGCAATTTTGATTACCAATCAGTACCCCCTCCCGTTGTTGAAAGACATGTTAGCACAACTGTCTAAAGGGAAGATTTTCACGAAATTAGATGTAAGAGAGGCTTACTATCGTGTACGTATACGGGAGGGGGACGAGTGGAAAACAGCATTCAATTGCCCGCTGGGGTCATTTCAATACAGAGTGCTCCCGTTTGGGATTGTGGGAGGACCGGGAATTTTCATGAGGTTCATAAATGAAGTACTGTATGAATTTCTTTACAAAGGGGTAATTGTATATTTAGATGATATACTGATTTTTTCTGAAAACTTAGAGGAACATATGGAACTAGTCAAGAAGGTGTTAGAGAAATTACTGGAGGCAAAGCTGTATGTGAAATTTGAGAAATGTGAATTCCACAAAGATAAGCTAGACTTCCTGGGGTACCGCATATCTCATGAGGGCATTGAAATGGACCCAGAAAAGGTCAAAGCGGTCCTGGGGTGGCAGCCCCCCCGAATGCACAGACAGCTGCAAGCGTTCCTCGGGTTTGCGGGGTTCTATAGGCAATTTATTCAGGATTTCGCGCAGATTGCTCTGCCCCTTACTGACTTGTTAAAAACAAAAAGCAAGGGCGTGAAAGCGAAAGCCCAGCTACCAAGCACGAAACTAGTATGGACCCAAGAATGTCAGGAAGCCTTCGACAAGCTAAAGGCGATGTTCACTGAGGAGCCCATCCTCAAACATCCAGAGGTAGACAAACCGTTCGTTATACACACGGACGCGTCGTTTAGCGCAGTCGGGGCCATAATTGCTGCAGGCAGATGACAGTAAGAAATTAAGACCCTGTCCATACATCTCCAGAAAGTTCAATCAGACTGAGAAACGTTGGCATGTGTGGTAGAAGGAGGCGTTCGCAGTTAAACACGCTTTAAGCACTTGGTGACACCTCCTGGAAGGGGCAGCAGTCCCGTTTCAAGTGTGGACTGACCACAAAAACTTGGAAGCCCTCAAATCCCCCAGAAAACTAAATCCCAAACACCTCCGGTGGGCAGAGTTTCTTAGCAGGTTCAATTTCACATTGAAGTACTTCCCTGGGAGGAAAAATTACTTGGCGGACGCGCTATCGCGTCTGCCGCAGCATGAAAGCAAGATGGAAGAAGTGATTGAGTCACTCATCCCTTCCCAGCCAGAGGAGTCTCAGAGTCAATTGGCACAAGCTGATAAACTGGAGGGAAATATGGCTATCACTCGCAGTAGCGCAAAATGCTTGGCTGAGAGTGACCCGTTTGCAAGCGAACTGTGAGCGGCAACAGTGACAGATACATGGTGGGGGGAGAACAAACACACCCTCGAAGAGAAAGATGGGGTGGGGTGGAAAGACAATAAAGCATATGTCCCTGAGCCTTTGAGGCAAGGGGTTTTGAGCAAGCATCATGACCACAAAATGGCATGGCATTTCGAATTTGTGAAAACATTACACTTAGTCAGGCGCAAATTCTGGTGGCCAACATTGCGCACAGACGTGAAAGCTTATGTGCGATCTTGCCCAGTGTGCGCAACAGCTAAGGAAAATGGGCAAACCCACAGGAAAATTGCAGGAAGTAGCAAACCCCACACATCCATGGAAGCAGTTTGCCATGGATTTTATAGTAGATCTACCTGTGAGCAACAAGAAAACGGCTATTTGGGTGGTCACAGATTTATTTTCTAAACAGGCACATTTCATTGCTTGCAATGGGATCCTGAATGCTCAAAAACTAGCTAGGATGTTTATTCAACACATTTATCGGGCTCACGGAATACCGGAACGCATAATCAGCGATCGTGGCAGCACTTTCACTTGTAAGTTCTGGCGGGCTTTTTTGAAGTTAATTGGATCAGAACAGGGGCTTAGTAGTGCGTTCCATCCGTGCACAGACGGTGCGAGTGAACGCATTAATTCTGTACTGGAGCAGTACCTTAGATGTTACATTAATTACCAACAAAATGACTGGGCAGAACTGTTACCGTTCGCAGAAGTTGCTTACAATAATGCACTCCACCAAAGCACGGGGTTTTCGCCATTTAAAGTAGCTACAGGGCAAGATTTTGTAACTATCCCCGAGTTGGCAATGACCCAAAGTACAGAACTAGCGCAGCCACTGAAAGCGGATGAATGGATAGCAAAAGTAACCAGTAATTGGCCAATTATGGTGAAAACGCTGCAGGAAGCCAAAGCAAGTTACAAAAAACACGCAGACCACAAACAAGAGAAGGAATGGGAGTTGAGAGTAGGGGATAAGGTGTACGTTTCCACAAAAACCCTGAGGGCCACACAACCATCATGAAAACTGGCGCCCAAATTCATAGGTCCGTTCCCAATCATTGAAGTTATTAACCCAGTAACGGCTAAACTGCAGCTACCAAAAACACTAAGAAAGGTGCACCCAGTTTTCCACATTAGTTTGTTGAAACAGCACCACACTTCACAGCAGTGGCACCCGGAACCAGCAGAACCCGCCCCATTGTTAGTGGAGGGAGAACCACACTTTGAAATCGACAAGATTCTGGACTCCAGATGGCACAAGGGTCAGCTGCAATATTTGGTTAAGTGGCAACATTTGCTGATTGGACATAAGGAGTGGGTTAGCGCAAAACACACATGCGCTCCCAAATTGGTAAAAACTTTCCATAGAGAGTTCCCAGACAAACCCCACTGAATCAGGGGCTCCAACAGGATAATGTAAAATGTTTGTATTCTCTCGTTACAGGGCACGACTGAAAATGTTTCAGTTAGTTAGTTAACTCATTAGTTAGCATGTTTTGGTGGGGTGGGGGGAATATCTTGGCCCGGGAGCATGTCAGAGCTCATCAGACCTCTGCCAATATGTTAGACAGCTACGTGTATTCAGGACGACTGAAACAGACACGGAAGAGAAGTAGACCGATTCACACCTAAGGGGCCAGCGCGAGTACACATCTCTGTGAACGGATGTCTGAGCACCCTGGAGCCACGAGCTACATGTGTTAACATCAAAGGACCTCGGGGAGGGGAATGTTTAAATGTGCCATGCCATGCTTTGCTTATTCATTCAAGTCTTTGTTCGTGTTAGCCTTCATGCTTTGTAATAAATCCTTCTGCTTCTAAGAAACCGCAAGTCTGTGGTTTACTCTAGAGAAAGGGGATTTCAGGCATTGGAGTGGAGCACCTTACAATGAGTTCCTATCATCATTTGGTATATAATATGCAATGGTATATGAAGCTCATTAGGAAGGTGGAGAAGGTTCTAAAATGAATATTTATTTATTTGTGAAATTATATAGCCAGCCATCTCATAAAGCAAGTGACTCTGGGCGGCATACAACAAAGCTAAAAACAGTAAATAAATATATTAATAAATACCCAAAACAACAACAACAACAATAATTATTATTATTATTCATTAAAAATTATAAAAACAAAGCTAAAAAGGAGAGGTAATGGGCGAAGGTATGTTAATAATATTTATGCTCTGGAAGATAGAATAAGATAAGGCACTGGTCACAAAATAAGTAGGTAGCTGTGTAGAGTTCTATTTCTTGGGTAAATGTTACTCATAATGCAAAAATCCCCATATAAATCAGAATAGAAATTGAGTGTATATTGTTCATCCCTAACACTTTCCTACTTTATGTTATGGATTGAATCTCCAAAACTGTACATATTATTCTGCCCAGTCATTACAAATTCTCAGCCCATCTACCCTTTCCCTAGCAGGTCCTATGACCTCCTAAAAGTTTCTATCACCAGGGCAGTTAGTCCTGTTAAGTAACACTTAGTGAAGCATAGAAATGATCTTCTGGAAGGAAATGTTACTGCCTTGTGAGAAGTAAGCAGAAGCACTCTCTTCTTCCATGTAACAGGCTGAATCCTGAGCAGTATGAATGGGAGTTTCTTTCAGTCTATTACCCTTGAAAGCATCAATTATTTCACCTGATTTTTGGACTGATTAACAATACGGGTCTTAGACACAGCCTTATATCTCAGTATGAATCAAAAGGTTCATACAATAGTTAGCTAATGTATCTCTAATTTGAAACAGAGGACTAATCTTGCAAGAACTGAGTCTTCCAGTGCAAAAAAATTAAAATAAAATAAAACTGGAATAGCAAAAACGTAAGACTGTGTATAAGTATTAATCTAGACATAGTTAAATGGCCTTAATTTAAAAGCGTAGATTTAGTCAAATCTTAGTTTCTTTCATATGGTAAACACTTGTAATTTAGAACCAAGTGTTTTGTCTTTTAAGGAATTCCATTATTTTTGGCTTTTGTAAAGGCTGTGTTGAATTTTTTTCTAAAAAAGATTAAACTGTCAGTATAATAAAACAGTTTTGTGCAGTTTTATGAAGTGTCACCTAGCTTGTTCAGTTTTAAAATTATTACTGTATAAACTATTGTCAATAATGCTGCAGATGATATTTATCAGTCCACAGCTGGATTAAGAGTTTATATTATTAGCAGGCAAATGTTTTTCCTAAAGCAGAGAAGTAATTAATCCAACTCTTTCTTAAATTATCGGAACTTGGTTTCTTAAATTATTGAGAACTTGGTTTGAGATTAACTATTTGGTTATTAATTCTATTAGGATTGCCATTTTCATAGGTGAGAAAAAACAGCTGATCCTTTTAGATCGCTTTCCTAGTGAGGAATGCAAATAATGGATGTTTAGCAAGTTCTAGCTCTGGAAAGTAAGGTCTAGTGGTTAAGGTGCTGGGCTAGAAACCAGGAGTCTGTGAGTTCTAGTCCTGCCTTAGGCATGAAAGCCGGCTGGGTGACTTTGGGCCAGTCACTCTCTCTCAGCCCAACTCACCTCACAGGGTTGTTGTTGTGGGGAAAATAGGAGGAGGAAGGAGTATTAAGTATGTTCGCCGCCTTGAGTTATTTATAAAAATAATAAAGGCGGGATAAAAATTAAATAAATAAATAAACATCTCTTTTGAGTTATTTGTTCCATGTCTATTAAATGTGAATACTACATATTTATCCTTAGGGCTGACAGTGAATATAGGAATGGGGATTTTTTAAAAAAAGAATATTCTTCATAGAAATTGGAAATCTTAACCATTCTGGGTCCTAAGAGGGATAGCTCAAGTTTAGAAGGTAGAACATAAATAATAATTGGCACATCCCATCTTTAAAGGTTTATTATAACAAAGTCCTCAGTGGATTGCTTATTAGATTCTGTCTCATTATTCACTTCACAACCATATGAAAGTTACTTTGTATTTTAATTTTAATTTAGTCATGATACCCCAGTTTTCAATGTGCATCCTTCTCCATGGGTAAAGATGTATGAAGCTAATCACCATGGCAATAATCCAGGCAATTTAAAAAAGACAAAAACAATCTAGGTGGTTCTGGCTCTGTCTGTCATCTCATGACTCTGGATCCATCTCTGTCTTGACCAAGGTAACACAAACTGGGGAGACGGGTGAATCATTGCGATTTCCCTTGGAGACATAAGTTACTCTTATGCTTCGCAGGAAAGTCCCAGATAAAAATAGCCAGCATAGAATAGGAGAAAAATTAGGTAACAAGCCAAGGTTTTCTTCCTTTTCTGACTTTCAAAGACCTCATGGCCAGAGCAATTATATGGCTTGTGCACTGGTGCTGACCACAACGTCTGTTCAGTAGAATGCAGATGCTGGTAAAAACTGTTTGCTATCAATATTATATTTGTAACATTATAGTTATTGTAGGGTTGATTTGATTGTAATTTCTTTGTTTGATTGTTGTGAGCCTCCAAAAGTCACTGAGAGTTGGGCAGCATTCAAGTTGTGATTGTTGTTGTTGTTATGTTTGCCTCTTGTATACATTCACATCGAAATTACTGAAATTCCAGTTTACTGAGGAATGGTATACAGGGTATACTGAAGTAGTTGATGAGGACTTGTTTATTTGCCTTTGGAATGATTGTCACACTTTATTGTAAATGTAAATAGTATAGCCTTTTGCCTGTATGCAACTACTCTGACAGCTGTCTCTAAATGTAGCAACAAATATCAATCAGCTTCCTCCTCCCGCACTCAATTTATTGGGTTTATACAAGGCAAGATATAAAAAAAAACACTTGTGTGTCACCAAGCCACGGGCTGGGGAGGGGAATTTGCCAGTTGCTAATGGATACCTGGCATTTTTGTGTATGACCATGAAGAACAGCTTGTGCCCTTTCACCTCTGATGTTTCCAGAATAACATGGGTCTCATTTAGGTCAATACGCCTTTATCAAAATGTCAGGAGTGAAAAATGTGTCTTGGTGTAAGCTGACTGGTCCTTCTTTCCAATTGCAGGAGTTTATAGAACAATCAATGTTCTCTAAGCTTGTCTGCATGTCATGCAAAGAACTGGATGACAGTAACCATTGACTGTATGTCTGTTTCATTGTCTTTAGGGCAGCACACATTTGCATATTTGTCAGTGTCCCTGTTATCCAGCAAACCATGGAGGGTCTTTAAAAACTCACAGCTCTCATGCAAATTTCCCGCATGCAATTCCCCCATTCCACAAACCCACACATTGTGACTTGGAAGGCACCCATAATTTATCCCCTTGCTTCTTTCTATTTTCTTACTCTTCTTACAATATTAAACTCTAATTTGCATGTAGGGAGATTTGGTTCACTATACCTTGCCATTTTCTCTTTCTCAGAATCAGTTAATCGTAGTTGTCATATATTTTCTTATTTTGAAAAAAGGTTCTTTTGCAGAATAACTATAGTACTGTATAATTTATGTATAACCATTCTGATTTTATTTCTTTTTAAAGAAATGACCAGATGGCTTCTTTATTTGCATATTAGATGTTTTCATGTAGGTTAGTGTGGAACCTACATGTTTTACGAGTGCATATATAGTGGAAAGGGCACAGGAAAGTCAAACATTTTTTAAGCTGACAAATGAAATGTAGCTGCAGTCCTAATAGTGCTTCCAAGTAACTATATACAAGTTTATACAACAATTCATTTATTAATATTTTACTAAATAAAAACATGAATGTAATGAAAGAAAAGAGAAGCTATTCTATTGTATACATTACTCTGTTAACATTTTGCTTGTTCTTTTTGGCATTCATTCTACTAGAAGCTTTAGCTTTTACAAAGTTTTCCAATGAATTGAGCAACTGAGATAGATAGATAGATAGATAGATAGATAGATAGATAGATATTTGTTGTTGTTGTTCAGTCGTTTAGTCGTGTCTGACTCTTCGTGACCTCATGGACCATATCTGTAGTTTCTTGTTGCATTTGTAGGTATTTTTCTAATATGACTTAAACAATTGAAATTTAAGGTACAATCCTAACTGAATTCCTAGATACTATTAAACTTGATTTATTTTGGACTTTTCATGCATAAGATTAGCTTTTAACATAGAGGCCTTTTTATGTTTTTCAAGCATATTTTATGTTTCTCAAGATATGATGATCAAATGTGATCAAAGTACAAGACAGAGTTTTAATTTTTAATTGTGCTCTTGATTGTTATTGAAGATTATCATTCCACAACTAGTGTTCTTTAGATGGGTTAGGACTACAGCTGTTCGAATTTCAGTCAGGAGGGGCACCATATTGGTAGAGGGCTGTTGCAGATCTGTACAATTTATTTTCAGACTCCCAGATCTCATATTCCATTTTCTCCAAATATCATCTGAAAAGCATTAAAAGCATATTAAATTAATCAGGCTCCCTATCTGTTTCCTCTAGGAAATTGTATTAGTGGTATTTTTTGGAACTGAGTATGTGGTTCGATTGTGGTCTTCAGGATGCCGCAGTAAATATGTTGGTTTCTGGGGAAGGCTTCGTTTTGCTAGAAAGCCCATTTCTATCATTGGTGAGTATGTATAGTTTTGTACAGTATGATTTCTTTTAAATTAGAAAACAGAAAATATTATGCTGCATTATCTAAGAAGGGCTGATTATCTCTGTTTTGAACTGCAGGCTAATCACATGTATAGATTTGATGTCTGATCCTGATAGAAAGCTGGAAGAAATATAAAAAGGGAAATTCCTTTAATGAAAGCTTGTTGAGTCAGGGAGACGCTGAAGTTAGGAATACTGGTTGTGGGCAATCCATCAAGGAGAGTGGGCCTGCCATTATTCTCCCCATTCTTTTTTGCAAGGGTAGTTCTACATTAGAGGTGTATAACCAGTAGATCTACAAAGCCTTGGACAAGATCCCTACAGACTTTCCAGATATTTAATTAAAATGTTATTTTTAATGTGGCAGGGTAATATGAAACCAAATTCAATTTTTGATCAGGTTCCAACCATTTTGTTCTAGTCCTACCCAAGTTCGCAGTGCAGTTCCTGATATACCAATAAAGAGAAAAAGGACAAAATTTAAAAAGATTACTCACCCCTATACTAAGGAAATGGTAGAACCAGTGATTGTGGCTCTATATTCCCAGAAGGGTGATCTGGAAATTAATCTTTCAATCCCAAAAGAGCATAATATTAGTCATTAGTAACTTTGTAATGTCACTATGTGAGATGGGTGGCTATACAAATGTGATAAAATAAAATAAAAAATTCTTTAGTCTAGATAATAGATTGCCCTTGTAAACTATTCCAGAGTAGCAGAAATAAAATGTATTCCAGAAATGGAATTTCATTGGGAATGCTGTTTCAGAGATGGAAAATAAGACACTAAAGTGGATGCCGATCACAGACTCTATATAGCAACCTGTATGATTTCAGAATGAGCATTTGGGGTGTGGGGAAAGGAACATTAAGGCTGAAGAGAGAGGGAGATTATTTCTTAGGCTCTGTCTGAACACAGAGGGAAGACATGGGGACCTTTTAGCATTAGGGTGGAGTCCAGAAAAAGGGCAAGTCAGTCCTTTTCCTCATCTGTGATGAGGCAGTTTGGATACAGTAAATATGTGCTAGATGCTACCCCACCCTTGAATTCACTGGATTATTTGATCCCCACAAAAGAGTGTATCTTTTTCTCCAAAAAATGTGCAGGTGGGAAGGTGACTTTGCTTCATCTTTTGGAGGTGGTTCTTTCTTTGCTTTTCTTTTAAAATGTATTACCGCTTGATGGCATTGATGGAAGGACATTCCTGTCTTCATTAATTTTTTTCAAAGAGTGCATAGTCGCCTGACCAATGTTGCATGATTAGCTAAAAAATGTTTTCAAGAAAATACACGAGGAAGAGAAAATAGGTACAAAATGTTTCACTGATGGTATATAACTCTGTCCATAATTGTAAAAAATAGATAAATCATATAATAATAAATGTTGTGACCCAGAAGGAACATTTTATCATATGTAGTGGTCATGTAAAAAAGTTCAAAAAGTACTGGAAATAAATACACAGCAGTATTCAAAAAATCTTAAAAACAAAGGTTACATTGAAAACTCAGGGTTCTTTTTACTAGGAATCTTTTCAGAACAAATAAATTTTAAAAAATCACATTCTATTAAGATATATGCTGACAGCCATAGGGGCAAATTTGGCCCAGCATTGGAAAAGAGATACTTGACTGCCAATGTCAGAGTGGGAAACCAAACTTGGGGAACACACAGCAATGGCAAATTAACAATATACGTCCAGAATAGACATTTGACTAAATTTAAGCAAGAATTGTCTCCATTTATATTACGTGTCACACAACAAGTCAAACTCAGATACTTAGATTACCATTTTAAGGGGGAAATGTTTGATTTAAAGACAGGAACTAGAAACAATTTTAATATTTATATATAATTTGATGTAATCACCAGTTGGGTATAATGGGAGGGAATCCAGAACATATTGTTTTTACTAATGTTTTTAGTCATTATTTTTTCTTTCCTTTCTCTTTCTATAAGATCATGTGCATTTTTAAGATAATGATGAATAGTCGCGATATCAATATAAATCTCCAGAACATCGACCCGTCCCACCCGATCAGCCAGAGAAGGCTTGCTGCGGACCCCATTGATTAAAGAGTTCTACCTAGCGGGGTCCAGGAAGTGGGCCTTCTCTGTAGTTGCGCCCGCCCTTTGGAATATCTTACCCCCGGAACTGAGGCTTATTTCCTCGCTCCCAGCCTTCCGGAAAGGCTTAAAGACCTGGTTTTGCCGTCTTGCCTGGGAGGGAAACGCTAACAGTTCCTCTTGGGGATGGCTGGTCCCTTGAAGCCCCCCAGTATACTATTTTTAACATTTTACCCTTGGAAGTCATATTATGTACTGTTGTAATTTTATATTTCTTTTAATTCTATTTTATTGTGTACCGCCCAGGATCCCCGTTGGGGGAGATGGGCGGTAATATAAATTTAATAAATAATAAAAAATAATAATAAATAATAATAAATACTAATGTTTAGAGTTTTGCAGTGATTTACAATTATTTCTCAAGATGATACAATGAGTTTAGTCTTATACATTCAATTTATTTTTTAATCATTGAAATAATGGATTTTATGACAATTGTAAATTTTGTGTATTTACCGGTATTTTATTTTCCATCCACTATGTCTTTTCCCATTTTCTTCTTCTTTTTCTTTTGTGTAGTCATTTATTTTTTTAAATGTTTGAAAATAAAATTTATTAAAAAAAGAAAATATATGAGAAGAGCCTCTATATCTTAGCCAATAATTGACTGTGCATGAAGTCTTTAAAAATAAAAGCAAAACAAATGGAAAATAGCAAGACAACTTCCTCTTCTTTCCTTCTTCCCAAAAAATTCTGAAAGGAATTTGAATTACCCTTTATGTTTACCCCTCTTAAATCCATTTATTCAGTCTTCACAAAGTCCTCACTCTTATAAATGTACAGTAGCCTGCCTGCTAGCCCCCCATGCCAGACGGTGAGTCCACCTGCCCACAAAGAAGAACAGCCCTTGATGCCCAGACATTCAGTAAACATCCACATGAGTACAGATGGCTTTCTGTCACATACACAGATACACCCGCATCCCCTGCTGGAAACACAGAAGATTTGGGTTTGGCCCTTTTAAAACAAAGGGCAGAGTCTGTGAACTGAGGCTGGAAAAAAATGGAGTTTATCAGATCCCCAGCAGCCTTTGATTAAAGTAGAATCTTATCAAAAAGCTAGAGCAGGGCTTTCCAAAGTTTTCCCGCGGCGACACACCAACCGCCGTTGGTGTGTCGCCGCAGGAAAACCCGGAAGTGCCGCCATTGCGGCAGCACGCAAAAACCCGGAAGCGCTGCTGCCGCTTTCATTTTTTGCGCACCACTGTTGGTGTGTCGCCGCGGGAAAACCCGGAAGCGCCACCATCGCGGCAGCGCGCAAAAACCCGGAAGCGCTGCTGCCGCTTTCAATTTTTGCGCGCCACTGTGGCTGCGGTGCTTTCGGATTTTCGCGCGCTGCCGTTGGTGTGTCGCCACAGGAAAACCCGGAAGCGCTGATGGTGCGCCATCAGCGCTTCCGGGTTTTGACGCAACATATCTGGGCCCCGCAGGTGACACACTGCAGCATTGTCCGAGGACGCTTCCGTGGTCACGTGGCTGGCACGACGTGCCCAGAATGCTGTTACCTTCCCACCGAAGTGGTACCTATTTATCTACTTGCATTTGCATGCTTTCGAATTGCTAGGTTGGCAAGAGCTGAGGCGAGTGCAGGAGCTCACTCTGTCACGCAGGGCTAGGGTCTCGAACCTCCGAACTTGCGACCTTCCAATCGACAAGCCTGGCATCTTAACCGCTACCATTATTTAAATATTTAGGTTTTCATTACTGTCTGCTGTGTAGTGCTAAACTCTCATTGTCTCATGTTCTTGTTTCTCTGTACAAGTCCGGGAATTGTATGTAATTCCAATTGCAATTACTTCAGGCTATGTTAATGAAATTATGATGTTTCTGTAGAATCTTGTGGTAATTTTTGGTATTAATTTGAAAACTGTCCAATACTTGCCCAAAAGTCCTACCAGATACATCTGTTATTTATAGCAGGCCACCTCCATTTTGTAGTCTGTCTGGCATTGTATTTTCTTTCGTTTACCTAAGTTACCAACCATTTTCCCAGTAGGCTGCACAACTCTGCAATTTATCTCCTTCAACATTAAGTGTTTGCCTTTTAATACATAAAAGTTCAAAAGGAGGATTACATTTGTTTTCTCTCTCTTTTCTAAAATCCATTTATCTAAAATATTTATATTTTATATAAATATTTATATTTATCTAAAATAAAGTTTGATTTTGTTTATATCTAGTAAGATTGGACTATCACCCAAAGGGGTCAGAAAGGGATGAATCCTCTAGATATCACACCTCTATGCTATATGGCTCTGTCTCTCTTACATACTGAGACTTGGGTGAATGTCTTCTAAGGTCCCTCCCAGAAGATAAGGGTGGCAGCAGGAAGTACCGAGCCATTGTCCCAAAGCAGAAGGCAGAAGATCAAGGTGTGAAGGCACAGGTGGCTTCTGGGAGAGGAGGTCTGAGACCTCTAGTCCTCCATCCTGTCGGCTCAGTTGTCCATTACTGGGGCAAATTAAAGAGGGATGAACATTAATAACTTTCCAAGAAGAGAGTGTTATTCTGAAGAAGCGAGAAATAAGAGAAAAAATGACTTCTAACTTCCTACAGTTACCCATGTTCAGAAATGCTTTACATGAAAAGACCTGTAGCTAATACAGTATATGTGACTTCTGCAGTGGAAGGGAGAGAAACAGTAGGGAAAGTTAAGAATCATCCTTTCCACTGCACCTGAAAAGTGGCTTCAGGTCTGATACTTATTGTGCCTATTTATCTATTCAGTTTTTATGAGATATATATATGTTAGATATCCATTGATTTGTCCATGGGTGATTTGAATGATACTTGCTTCAGAATTAAAGATTGAGAATTGTTATTTTTTATAATCAAATTTTAGTTATCAATGGGAAATGAATGCATACCATCGAAACAGAAGTACAGTGTTTTAGCATGAAATCTCAATATGTGCAAGGCGCACAAACTTTCTAACCCATATTTATTTGCTTGTCTGTTTTTAATTTCCAGATCTTATTGTAGTTGTTGCCTCCATGATAGTACTTTGTGTTGGTTCAAAAGGTCAAGTTTTTGCAACCTCTGCTATCAGGTAAATAGGTTAACTGTAATGTATGTATGCACGTATATTTCCCTGTCTTTTTTCTTTTCTATAATCAGACTTCTATTTCAAAATTGTATTTTAATTTGTTTCCTTTCATTTTCCTTGAATAAACACTTTTTTCCCCCAGAGGCATCCGGTTTCTGCAGATTCTGCGCATGCTTCATGTAGATCGGCAGGGTGGCACATGGAGACTGTTGGGATCAGTAGTGTTTATACATAGACAGGTATGCAAAACCTCAGAAGGGAAGCGGGATTGATTGATTGATTGATTGATTGATTGATTGATTGATTGCTGGGTATCTAGGTTCACATTATTCTTGGTATACCTTGAGGTGTCATTCCAAAAAGTGCACATGGATTAAAGCCAGGAAGATATGTTCTTGACCTACTCAAACAGTCTCTGACTTCCCAACATGGATTGGAAGGTCTGCAGAGGAACTGTACTTGCATTCTGGAACACTACATGCCCTATAACCATCTTCAGCTCAATACAACATAGCTATTTTTGACTAGCGGACCTTGCAGATCCATTTTGGGTTCTCTTTTGACTTGATGGTGGTGGTGATAAGTTATTTGTTTGCTTTTGTTTTTGAAATTTCTGAAAAAGAAGTGAGGATGACTGAAATATCTGTCAGAACTTTCTGGTTGGGGAGGGGGAGTACATATATCCATCTTATAACATCAAAACTGATTATATATCTATATCCATGTCATGTTGTACAATTAATGTTTACTTAATGATTAAATTTAGGTAATTAAACATCTAAATTGGTATATGCATTCTAAACTTCTAAATAGTCCTCTAATTTGGACTCCTAGAAAAAAATTGCTATTTTAAAATACAAAATGAGAGGTACGTTTTTCAGGCCATGGGATAATTGATGTCCTTCCACTTTTGTAGTATCAGTAATTCTGAGATCAGGAAAGCATGCAATATCCATTTATGTGATCTTCCTGTAAATGTCCAAACCATTAGTATATAATTCAAAGAACATGGGCATTTATAACATCCAATGAGTCTTCCAAACTAAAATGAATAAGTGAAATCTGCCCAGAAGATAACATCATATGAACTCTTGTCATTTTAGTTCAATATATGCTGATTTAGGAGGCTTATGTCCTATAATATATTTACTTTACATTTTTTTTCCTAAGACTGCATTATTGTAGAGTATCACAGATTTATATATCTTTAAAATAAATGCAATACTTTAAAACAAATGCAATAATTGCACCTATTCCCCTACCCAACCATTCAGGTCTCAAGACAGCCTCCATATCTTTAAAATGGGTAAACATGGAATAATAATAGTAAGAAACAAGGCAGAATCTTTGCCTCCTCCTTTTGCTATTAACCCTGGTTGAACAGAAAATAGTTACCCATGGTTTCTTGTTTCATCTGAACTGTGAGAAACTTTGGTTACTATCTTTAATACAAACCTAAATATTAAAATAAGAGCACTGGACTAAAATTTGGGAGCTTGAAGTTCAAATCTCACTTGACTGTGAAGTTAATTGGATGTGCTTGGGTCGGTTATTCTTTCTCAACTTGATTGATTTTACAGTTGATATTCAGATAAAATAGAGGGAAAGATCCATATGCATTTACTTGAGATCTTGGAGGATAGGCAGAATATACATACATACATACATACATACATACATACATACATACATACATACATATTTTTACTTGTTTTTGTAGAAATCCAGAACTGGAGTAAAGTTTGTTCAGATCCATCTGTTCCTCCATGGGTAAATGAAAATCTGTTCTGAATTACCTAATTCAATGCACAGACTGGTAGTTAGCAACTATATGTTTTATTTTCATTTTATTATACAGGAAACACAGCATGTTTTTTGTGACTTGGATTGGTAGTATATGGAAAAGGAACATTTAAAACTTTTGTGCCTCTGTAGTCTCAAGACAGGTTGGATTAACTGTTCCTGCCATTTGATTTGCCCAAACAAGATAAATTTATTTCAATGGTTCACTTCTTGACAGTGTTAATTACAAATATGAAAGGTCTGGTCTAGATCATGACCTCAGTATGGGGCAAAGAATTAGAGTGACACCCCATTCATTAAAGTTTCCAGTTGGATTAATTCAGCCATGTTTACTCTAGAGTAAAAAATGACATGTGGTTTGGCCATTAATACTCTGAGCATATCTGAAACTGATAGTTATATTTTCCCAATCTGGAAGAAATGGAAACTGGAAAATTAGAGGTTTCTTGTCTAATTGTAGATTGTGGCAAAGGGCAGAGCAAAGGGTTTATATGCAGATGCAATAGTCTTGTGCATATCTTGGCTTAATGAGTTAGAAATAACCATCTGAATGTGCTCAGTCTAGTAGTTTATAGAAATATGGAACATATGCAAACTTTTTTTCCTGAGACCCTCAGTGCATGATAGAAGTCCAAGTTAGATTACATTATTAAAATAATTACTAAGTATATATACTGTATATATTAGATACAATCATTTTGAAATGCAAAATATTTTGACAAAAAGTTTTACTAAAAAGTTCTCTGATGAATCAGGAAGCAGTTCCTCTATTGTTAAAACAATATTTCAAAGTCCTTACAACTGCAAATGACTAGATCTGACTTTAAAGTCATCCCTACTTCTCTTTTACATGCATGCTTTGACCTAGGTATACCTTAAATAAAACAAGTATGCTTTTCAAATCAGAAGTTTTGTTTTATTCACATGCAGATTTAATAAATTAATTAATTAACATATAATTGAATTGACTCCGTGTTTTTTAATTGAGTGTCAGGCCTAGTTGCATTTTAAAATTTGTTACAGTTCCATTACAATTTGTTGAAGTCCAAGTTTCTTCCATGCCTATTTTCATGGTGCTTTTGACAATTAGTCTTAATCAGCAGATGCTATTACTCTACACACTAACCTAGGAGTGATGATCCTTAAATTCACTGGGCCTTACTTCTCAGTAAACATATATAAGGTTGTGCTGCCAATGAAAAATATTCAGGGTCTTGAGAACATAATTAATACTGTATATTGTTTATTGAACTTCAGTTTACAGCCACTCCTTATTTAACAGTTACCTCATTTAGTGACTGTTTGCAAATACAATGGTATTTTTTTAAAAAAATCATTTTCTGATCAATGTGCAGATGTGCCTGATAACAAAAGCCTTCAGTGTAAAACCGATTAAGGTCTGGTCAGTTTCAGGCAGCAGCTGGCATGGAGGGTTCTAATCAACTAATTAAGATCACAGAGCTCAGCTCCTTAACTTGCAGTTAGCACTTTTTAGGGAAGCCCTGCACTGGGGGAAAAAGCAGCTCAGGAAGAGATAGCTTGTTTAAGCAATCTCTCCACCCTGCCAGGGGGCAAAAAAAAAAAAGGATAAAAAGTGGGTCAGGCACAGGACACTGTACAAGAGAACTTTATCTAAATGTGATGGCAGCAACCAGTGATCTTTGCAGCATCTCTCTTTCAATCATGTGTTTGCTTAGCAACCATTTTGCATCCAATTTAAGGAGTGGATTGCCGTCATTAAACAAGGAGAGGGTGTATTATTTTGAAGCATAAAAACTTTAAAAATCATGTGGAATTTATAAGAATTCTTTTCATCTAATATTGATATAAATTAATTTATATTTAGGCTTCCTTCAGCACAAACTGGGATTTTTTTCATATTTTAAGGGATTTTAGGCTAAGCTGTTGGCTTTTCAGAATTAGGGCTTCTGGCCCTTAAAAGTCCCTCTGTCTGGATGTTACCGAGTTAATTTACATATAATAAAATAATGAACCCACTGAAGTATGAAGTCAAGCATCAGGTATTATTTTTACAAAATAGCTTCTGATGACAGCAGTATTCCATTTATCATAAATTATTCACTAATTTATTCTTTTTCTTCTTTTAGGAATTAATAACTACCCTGTACATTGGGTTTCTGGGCTTGATTTTCTCTTCATATTTTGTGTATTTGGCTGAAAAAGATGCTGTGAATGACTCAGGCGAGCATGAATTTAGCAGCTATGCTGATGCACTTTGGTGGGGAGTAGTAAGTATAATCCATAGAAAAGTATCAAACAATATACTTAACATACTGCTCTATTTTTAATATAACAGGGGCGCAATGGATCAGCAGGTAAGACACCAGGCTTGTCGATCAGAAGATCGCAAGTTCAGAGGTCCGAATCCCTAGCCCCGTGTGACGGAGGGAGCTCCCGCACTAGCTCCAGCTCTTGCCAACCTAGCAATTCAAAAGCATGCAAATGCAAGTAGATGAATAGGTACCACTTCGGTGGGAAGGTAACAGTGTTCCGCGTGCGTCATGCCGGCCACATGACTGCAGAAGCGTCTTCGGACAACGCTGGCTCTTCGGCTAACAAACGGATGTTTTCTCCCATGAACTTAGTGACATATTTCCTATATTAAAAATATAAAAAGGTAAAGGTTCCCCCCGCACATTTGTGCAGTCGTGTCCAACTAACAAACAGCCGTATTTTTAATATAGGAAATATGTCACTAAGTTCATGGGAGAAAACATCCATTGTGCTCTCATTCAGGTGTTGTATCTAAACTGTGATTTAATGATAGTCAGGTTCAGGCTTGTGTGCTTCTACATCCTTCTATCAAGGCCACAAATAGATTAGAACAGAAAAGTGTAGATTCCTAAATTCTGTATCTGATGGATCACCCAGATTAGTTTCAATGGGAAGGTTTTGTTTCTACTACTAGAGCTTATTGTGTCATTTGAAATTGGACATTTTATTTTTCATCTTAACTGTAGATTATTAAAAACAATTGTCAAATCATAGTTAAGGTTAACCACAGTTTAGGTTTCAGGCAGAACACTCAAATAGAAAGTTCCATTGTCAATATCATAATGGTGACACTTGACTAAGGAAGCAAAATTTATGCAG
Source organism: Charina bottae (assembly GCA_023362775.1). Classification (NCBI taxonomy): domain Eukaryota; kingdom Metazoa; phylum Chordata; class Lepidosauria; order Squamata; family Charinaidae; genus Charina; species Charina bottae. The sequence goes on along the minus strand of JALMGJ010000001.1, from coordinate 186,770,668 downwards.
CATCTCATTAATCAGGAAGAAGGGATTAGAATATAGAATCTTAGAAACTAAATAAGGAAACTGCAATGTTAATTTGTTAATGAAAATTAAGAAACCTGTTAAGGTGAGGCTTCTAAGAGCTGTTTATATTTTCTTTTCATAGACTCTATAACTAATGGACTAAAGCCTTGCTTAAGATATAAGGCTGAAATGTCCATCTGTTCCTCATTTGCCATACTTTGAACAATTCCCTATTCTTTCCCAGATTTTGAGAATACCCTTCTCCTGGATTAGTTCATGGACTTTTGCCAAGTTCTCCCCTTTGTTTTAAAAGAACCAACTCTTTGCTACCCCCAGAAAATGGAGAGGCTGGGGTCATTTGACTCTGTATGTGTCCGGGAGTTACGTCTCACTGAGCCGGCATCCTGGCATGCAGACTACCTTCACAACAACTGTTGTTTCACTATGTAGAGCAGAGCTTCCCAAACTGTGTGTCAGGACACGTTAGTGTGTCGGCTGCAGTGCCTGAGTGTGTTGTGGCTGCTGCTGCCTCCTGGCTTCCACGCAGGTCCTAGTGCCTGCCTTGTGCCTTGCTGCCTCCAAACCTGCTGTGATTCCACGCAGGTCCTAGTGCCTGCCTTGTGCCTTGCTGCCTCCAAACCTGCTGTGATTCCACGCAGGTCCTAGTGCCTGCCTTGTGCCCTGCTGTAAGAGTGTGTCGCGAAATGATGCCCTGCTGTAAGAGTGTGTCGCGAAATGATGCATGTCTAAAAAGTGTGCCACCAACATGAAAAGTTTGGAAAGCTCTGATGTAGAGGAATTGAAACAGAGTTTTTGTATTAACAGAAAAGCACTCCTCTGTCAGCCCGACTCATCTCTTAATTCCTGCCGAAATTTGTAGAATGCAACAAGTAAACAATATTCTTGACTCCAGCAATATTTGAGGGTTCAGAGGAATTCATATCGCTACTACATTTGCATCACTACTGATTTGAGTTCTGAAATAGTGTATGATTTCTGAACTGGTTCTTTTGCTTCTCTGCAATTTCTATTTCATCCAGTCTTCATTCAGGGCAATTATACAACATTCAGCTGGCATCATATAGCCTTAGATGAACCCTGCATATCACAAGCAAGATGAATCTTTTTTTGTTGCCAGTCTGTTTAATTGCACAAGCAGACAATGTCCAGGCACATTTGGACAAAGGGGATTAGATTTGCTTAATAAACATACCCAATTACCAAATAATTGATACATTGATAAACCATTTGCTTGATAAATGAGGAACAGGATGACAAGTAGCACATTTATCTATTGTTTCTTATATGGATTTTATGGGCTGATTTTCATGCCCCCATTTTGGCCTGGGCTGCAGAAGAAACCAGATATCAGACTTCTGCAGAAGCCTCTCGCCATATATAATGCCTGATTGGTGATTTCTGAAGTGTTTGTCAGGTCTTAGCATGGGCTCCTTATAAATGCAAGTTTAGTGCTCTTTTGAAATAGCAGTTGTCCTGTTTATAAAAAACTGAACTTTCTTGAGAAAGTGCTAGTCCTGTATTGTACAGAAGGTCAATTTAAATCAGGATGGAGAGACACATTCTGCCAGCAGTATGTTAGTGGTTGCTGTTTTGGGTGCATTGTAGAGTTTTCCACTGCTTTTGCTAACAGCTTTTACTGTTTCTAGTACTGTGGTGGTGGTGGGGAATGGTGTCATTTTGCCTACTCAATTCTGTTCCATGGCTCTCCATGGGCTACTTTCAGGTGCTACTGAATTAGACTCAGTACCAGCACACCATTCTTTTGCAGCACTTCTTGAGGATGGAGCTTGTTCTTTATTAATCATTTCCTCCCAGTTCACCCCAGACCCCAACTCCACAACTGTGACTGTCACCCAGGCTATTTTTAGACATGGGTTTAGTGCTCTTTCAGAAGAGTGCTAAACCTGTATTCAGAAATAGTCTAACACAGGGCTTTCCAAACTGTGTGTCACGACACAATACTGTGTCGCCTGGGGCCCCCAAGTTTGTCGCGCAAGAACCCGGAAGCGCTGATCAGCGCTTCCAGGTTCCAGGACGCCGCCACTGCCACCGCCACCACGGCGCACAAAAACCTGAAAGCACGGCGGCGGCAACCTGGAAGCGCTGCCGCCGGCTCGCAAAAAAGCCTCAGATCACCGCAAAAAGTGATGGGGGGACGCCCCGGGGTGGAAAATATCCGCGCCAATCAGCTGTGCGGCTGGAGGTGGAGGTGCGCCTCCTCCCCGCCGCACGGCTGATCGGCGCGGATATTTTCCACCCCCCCATCACTTTTTGCGGTGATCCGAGGCTTTTTTGCCTTGCGACCGCAGCTTTTCTTGGCAGAGGCAAGGCAGGGCGGGGCAGGGCAGGGCAACCCTGCCCTGCCCAAGGTGGAAGCCAATCGCGTGGGCCGGGGGGCAGGGTTTCCACCCAGGAGCCAATCGCATGGGCCGGGGGGCAGGGTTTCCACCCAGGAGCCAATCGCATGGGCCGGGGGGCAGGGAGCCCTGTTATTACTGTGTCGCGAAATGATGCACATCTAAAAGGTGTGTCACCAACATGAAAAGTTTGGAAAGCTCTGGTCTAACAGGTTACAGGCACAATGCTGCTACTTGACCGATGTAAAAACAAGCTGCTTCAAACACTTACCTAGTTTCATCTAAGCCTGCCCCACCCCACATTATGGAGAGTGACTGATGGTTGTTTTCCTGCCAGCAGGTAATATTTGGTGGGAGGCGAAACCTGCCTATCATTTCCCTTAACCTGTCCTGCATTAAAACAGTAAGGATAGTACCAACTGCTGGATTTGTTACTGAGGCAGACTAGGGCTTAGTAATCAGACCAGCAAATTTTGTTCTAGTATATTTCTGCCAGCTCAAAGACTGGTGAATAATAATTTAGGCTTCTGGCTGTGCTTTATAAGTGCCTCCCCTTTTTCCTTTCCTTGTTTTTATATGTAAATAGAGAATACAATGAGATTGCTGCTTGGTCTATTTTTTTTAAAGGCTTTAAGTCTTTTCTAAATGTTTTAGATGGTATTATAGTATATAGTATATGGAGTTGCTTGAGGCATGGCTCACATGGACTATTAAATAAAGGTGGCAGATGCAACCAAAAAAACAAACACTGCTCTTGGTTGGCAACAGAAGTATATTCTTGGTAGGCATGAGTGGTGCTTTCTAAGTGCTGCAAAGCTTTTCTCAGAAGGAATGAGAACAATTAGCTTATAAAAAGAAGGAAAACCAAATGTGAGAAAATACAACCCTGTGCTACATACAGTCTAAAAAGCATACAATCTGAATACAATCCCCACTGCAAATTGAAAGGTCAACAAATAAAACAAATGTGCCCCAGAAATTGCAGGTAGAAGCAGCAACAACCTAGATTGCTTCTAAATCTTTCCCAAATGAAGACTATAAATAATTCCATTTATATAGAAACCAGAAACCGTTTTAAATGCCTACAGGTCTTGCAATAGACTCGTGAAAATAATAAAACTTTAAAAAAATTAGCTGTAAAAATTACAGATTAGAAAAACAATGAAATAACCTTTCCTTTAAAAAAAGATACATGGAATTAAAATAACGCTTTCTCAAGCTTTTTGGATGGCTTCCAGAGTCAGAAATGTTTAACTGAGCCTCTTGGAGAAGCCTGTTGCTAAAAAGGATTCCTAACTGTGTGGAGACTTCTGAAGGAAGGTCTAAAGAGGATCCCAGCCACCGACACTGAAGGGTTGCACACATTCTCTACCCAATTGTCGTTCTTAGTTATTAAGACAAAGGATTAAATAAGGCTACATAACTCTTTGATAAATGAAACTGAGTGTTTAATATTGGATATATGGTTTTATTAGAATGCAGTATTAATCTTTCATACATTTATTTGTAATCCTCTATAATGTTTATTTAATATAGTTTAATATTTGTATTTACATGCATACTCTTTTATATACTGTAACTACAATGTATTGGTGAATTGAGTTGCTATAAATAAGCCTCCAACTGAGCAAAATCTCAGGGCAAAGAATGTGCTTCATTCCTCCTATTTAAATATTAAGGACCTAAAAGTGCTTATGTTTAAATGGACAAGATTCACAATTAGTATTACAAAAGGTTATGACTAGCATGTAGCTTTTTAGTGGGTTATATAGCATTTCAGCTGCCTTAGGGTATCTGTAGGATTCATTAGTCCCCAAGCGTTGTTTACATTTTCTTGCCCCACGAATGTTGTAGTCGGTGCAGATACTTCAGTTGACCACCTCTGACATTTAATCCAAATTCCAAAATTGTAACAAAAACGGCCAAGAGTCTTATGGTACCTAAAAGGCAATCAGATATACTGTGGACCATTTTATAATAAGATATTGTTAAAAGCTTTCACATATGTCAAAGGGTTTCAAGCTATCTCAAAAGGTCCCAACAAACACAATGGGTTTTTAACACATTACAGTTGTTAATTGATAAAATACTTGTAATCTGCCTCATGCAACCTGCAACTGCATTACCAATCTGTCTTCTCCTCCTTTTCTGCGTCTCACCTGCCTCCTCCATCCTATATGAGTCAAGCCACTCTGTGCATCTGATGAAGTGAACTGCAGCTCATGAAAGTTTACGCCTTTTAATAAAATGTGTTAGTTGGAAAAGCTGCTACCAGACTCCTCCTGATTTTGGTGAATCAGTTAATATTTAATGAACCACGTCTCTAGTTTAACTTAAAAAGATACCTGAATGGCAGTGACCGTCTATCAACAAGATCATAACATTTTAATTAAACAACATAAGTCTTTTGTTTACAAATCACTCCTCTCTCTCTTTGGGCTGTCCTTGTTCTTGTGATTTGTGTTCATGTAACTTTCCACTCTACCAGCCTTTGCGAGGCAGTGATATCATCAAAGTTTCAGCACTGCCAGATGCTTGGCCCTAAGCTTGCTGGGAGAGCAAGAACACTGTTCTGTACATAATAGTGCTGTAAAACTATCCAGCTGATCAAACAAAGCTATTCAAACATTGCCTCCTCTTTTAGTATGTTACAATTCCAGTTTTGAAATAGCAAAGACATGTGTAAAGAGAATAAATAACTTCTTACATACAAACCTCTTCTGTTTTGTAAAGAAAACTTGATTGCAGATATATATTGGACCTACTTGACAGATAACAAACAGATAGCTTTGTAGTGTAATAGTTCCACTTGTTGAAGTTTTTAAATTGAAAACAAAATGGCTGATTTTTCTGTTTTGGAAGAATCCATCTCTCAGATACTTTAATAATTTTTTTTTCAGAAATGCTCAAGCTGGCATTTAACTGGTCAGTGTTAGAAATAAAAGACTAAACCAGAGGTACTTTTGATTTGATATAAGGATTATCATCATCAACAACAACATCACTTTTATTACAGTCACTGACCAGAATTCTAAATGTAGACAAATAATTAAATAACAGTTTCTATTTCAACTAAAACAACATAAAATTATAGCTAAAACATTGAGGCAATCACAGCATATCTTGATTACAACAAGATTTAGCCATATTCAAGGAAATGATGTTGGACTGGTTTGATAAAAATAATGCTACATTATTAGTACATTATTATTATTACATTATAAGTTCAGAATTATTTGGTACTTTGCTAGCTAGGCAGTTATGAAGCAGATCCTTCATCCTTATGGAATAAGCAGTATAAAAAGACCTGAAGTATGGATTTGATAGATTCTTCTCCACAAGAGACCATCTTGGCTCGTAAGAGTTTGTTGGTTTTTTTGTATTTGCTCTTAAGAACAGCTGTTGGAAGGACATTGAAATGTGTTAATGTTAGTGGTTTTTGAAATTTAGAGACAGTTTAGAGCAGAGCTTTCCAAACTGTGTGTCGCAACACAAAAATGTCATCATCAGCGCTTCCGGGTTTTCCCGCGGCGACACACCAACTGCAGCGCGCAAAACCCGAAAGCAGCAGCAGCGCTTCCGGGTTTTTGCACACTGCCGCACTTCCGGGTTTTCCCGCGGCAACACACCAACGCTGGTTGGTGTGTCGCCACGGGAAAAACTTTGGAAAGCCCTGGTTTAGAGACAAACTGGATTGACCTGCCCTACCCAGAACATGTTTCTGATTAGCCATGCCCCTCTTTTTTAGGCCAGCAAGATACTTAAATCAAATATGGGTAGGACAGATCAATCCAGTTTGGCTTCCAAATCTCGAGCATGTTACTTAAGTGCCGTTAGTGCTCATTTGTAGCCCATAATCAGAATGGCCTCTCTGGAAAGTCCATCATGTTGCAATTTTTGAAGGGATGTTCTTTTCCATGTTGAGTTATAATTGTCTACAATAAGCCAAGAGCGCAGACATTCTGGAAAAAACAGTAACTTTAACCCATGGGCAGTAGTACAAGCCCATGTGTCCATTTGTACTACAAACCTGCCTCCCTCCCTTGTACCACATTAGGCACACACTTGAAATATAGTCCTTAAAAATTTGGACTGAATCCTTTCCAGAAGGTGTTTCCAACTGAGCATCAAACAGAAGTTGTATACATGCTGTAGCCAAATGAAGCTTTAATGCTGCTGGGCTATGCTGTGCCATTCTGGTGAAGTGGAAAGTAGTATAGCTACCATTGATTTTTGTGCATTTTGGATTATATAGTTACAGCGCAGGCTGCATTTGGTATAAAGTGATGAAAGACCATGTCCAAATATTTAAAGGTTTTAACTTGGCTTGTTGTCTGGCACTCTAGGTCACTTTGCAGATCTTGGTTTTATCGTAGTTGATCTCATGTGCTTCCTCAGAATTGTAAGTGACTAGAGCATTCAGAGCTCATTTTAGTCCAATTGATATTGGCATCGGCACTAGACGCACTCTGTCATCTGCATATGATAAGGTTGCAACATGCCTATTAGCTAATTTGGGGGGATAATCCTCTAAATTACTAATTTTGGCCACAAGAGGGTTGATGTACAAATTAAAGAGCAGGGGAACCTTATTTGTAAGTTTATTCTGTCCAATGTATTGTCGAAGGCTGTCTTCTGTCCCTTTTCTACTTTAACCTGCAGTGTTAAAATATTTTCCATAACAATATATATTTAAACAATATTTCAATGCCTGTTCAAACGAACATTTCGAATATATTTGCTCACAAAATTGTTATGTCTTACCATAAACATCCCAAGTATTGCAAATAAACGATTGAACCAATTTAAAGAATTATTTCAATCATTAAATTGATTTACACCATTAAACCTAAGTTAGTTCTGCCCCTAACCTCTTTGCCCTCTTTGCCTTTTATTATATAAATCTCCCCTGCAGCATTTTTCACATGGACTGGGATTCCTTTATGTACAGATCTTTCCCTACAGTAAAAGAAACCTAAAATACATTTGGATTGGAGCTGGAACAGTTTTCTCTACAGAGAAGAGTAGAACTTGGGCAGGATGCCCTGAGACTTCATGCATTGTGAAGTTTTCCAAGTCATGAAGGCTTCAATTAATGCTTTGAATTTACAGTATGTTAACATGAGCTATTTTGTAATTCCATTTCCTATCCACTTTTCTTTCTCCTAAATTAAGGTTCTCCTATATGTGACAGTGTAATGATAGGTTTCTTTCTTACCCCACAGATGCATAAGGTTGTGGGGGTATACAAATAACTGACACAACAGCTGTCTAAACATTTCTAATGTACAAATTAGATACCAGCACCCAACTTTGATTAGTTGGGTTACTTATTTTGGTTACTACACTTGGCATGGAAATCTAAAAGAGTTTGTTGAGATGGAATGTTGAGCTATTTTAGGGATAAGTTAAGAAGATTGGGATAGGATTCAAGAAATTAGTTTTTATGTGGCAATTTGGCTAGAAAACCTTTTGCTTCTTTATGCTGCACTGCATCTTTGGAGGACATTAATCCATCTCCCTAGATTTTTATACTGCTTGGTAGCATAATAACAAGTAAATGCCTTATTATAAATATACAGTGACAATGCAGAAAAAAAAGATAAAGGTAAAAAATGAGAATGAAATATGAATTTAGAATACTACATGAGGAAAAATCATGATAAGGCCTGGAAATGTGGAATATGTTAGTATCATGATAAGTAGAATTATAACTACAAGTATCTATGTCTGGTGAACATCTAGAGTTTTCTGTTGTGGTAGCCCATAAATATTGGAAACCAATAATGAATGTGGAGTCCTTGGTGTTCTCTGAGCCTTGTTGTTTTCTTGCAGACATAGAGGTGTAGTTCACTCCTTGGGAGTTCCTGGCTGCACATAGAGGTAAACAACATTTACATACCATTCAAAAGAGACAATAGAAAAGCCAAAAGACCAGAACACCTCCTCGCCAGCAATCAACACCCAGATATGCAAAGATTAACACCAGGATTAACACCAGATGAACAATCAAACAGTACATTATACCTTAATCAAGGAACTATTAACTTAGTCAATCAATCAAACAGCAAAGAACAGCCCAATCAAGGAACTCCCAAGGAGTGAACAACACCTCCACCAACACAAGCAGGACAAGCCATGGTATATAAACAGAGAGCAAGTCCCACTCCCTTTTTGCACTGAAGATGTTGCCCAGCCTGGCAATGAAACGTCTGCAAGAAAACAACAAGGCTCAGAGAACACCAAGGACTCCACAGTTCAACCCTGAGCTACAAATATTATCTTCGATTGGTACTAATAATGAACTTTTAAGGAGAGGGATATTGGCTGTGTTAAGCTATTGAACTGCCTTGTGAATCAGCCCAGTGCAAATCAGCTAGTTTGCAAGTTTCCATTCTCTCCTCTTCTGCCCATCTAGGAGGAATCATTCTGATGTGTTTCCTTCTGCTTTTTGTTAACCGTAGTGACCCAGATCATCAGATTTGTGAATTGCACTTACTTTTTATAAAAGCAAACCACAATTTGAAGATGATCTGTTTTAAACCAGAGGAAATAATAGCTTCCAGATACCTTCTATGGATCACGTAGAAGGAGGAAAGGATGGAACGCATAAGCCCAGGAAGTAGGTAGGCTTGTTCACATATTATTAAAACCGCAGTTTATTATGACATCGAAATATTATAACAGATTGTATGAGGCTTTCTTTGTACTGGAAGGCAGATTCTGAATTCTATTATAGAAAGTGGCAATTCAACTTTCCAAATGTCCTTGAATATAGAACACTAAAAGCCAGATACAAATGGAGTTGCATATGATAGAGGCATCATTGTAAGTCAACTTTGTTTCTTGTTTTAGAAAAGGAAATGGTAAAGTTGACAATTGTATTTCAAGCCTCAAATAAATACAATTTCAAGTATACCAAAATATTGTTATGGGTCTTTTCCCCAAACAGCAGTTCCTTTTCTGCTTCCTACAACAACTGACTTGTAAACTGAAGCACATGAAACGCCTTACAGTTCCTTGTAGTATAGCTAAAACCTTGTTCTTTTGTGGAGAGGTAGGAGACTGGAACTATGAAAGTAGGATTGGAAAAGACTAATGGAGGTTGATTCTCATGACCAGCCTGCTCCAGTGTGAGTATCAGTCATTTACCATTCCTTGAAGGCGGAACACATGACGTCATCCTCTCACCACTACCAGCCCACCAGGAAGGCAACCTCTGTTTCTCTTTTTCTGCTGCATATTAAAATTAAGGTTTTCTGACTTGAGCTGGTGCGAGCAGCGCTGTCCAGTTGGCATGCTCTGTTTCATTTCATTGCAGGGAAACACTTCCATTCCTCTCTTCCAAACACTGGGTGCTGGCCTCCACAATCCTTTTTTTTTTAACAAATTCACCAGGAGAATGATGATTTCCTATTTTACAAGTTCATTAACAAAAAAGTGAAATGATGGGCTTTTTTTTTTTTTTAACAAATTCACCCATAGATCAGTGGGACAGTGAAAGATGGACCTTTCTTTGTTTTTCATGTTTTTAATGAGGTAAAATTGACCAGATTTCTTCCATGTGCCCCTTCTAGCCCACATAACAGGAAAAATGGTAAAACTCTGGTGGGTCTCCCTCCCTCCCTCCCTCCCTCCCTCCCTTCCTTCCTTCCTTCCTTCCTTCCTTCCTTCCTTCCTTCCTGGAACACTTTAAGAAAAGGAGAATCTACAAGTTAAGGGCCGGGGTAAAACTGGTCTGGACATTACTATGACCAAAGTGAATGAAGGGGTTGAAATCTGGAAATCTGGATTTCTTAAGCCAGTTTCATTTCAACCACTTTATTCCTGGAGTCCATCACTCAGTACAGTACAGAAAAGCTCTATGAAGTGAAATGACTGGAGAAGCAGGACTGACACCATTCTGAATCTATACAGTCTTATACTGTAAGCTTATTAATTAATCTGCATAATTAATAATATCCTAAAAGATCTTTCTCTGTATCAAAAATTGCCATTGCATCTTTCAAGGTATGGTAACGGTAAAATACTTTTAATTTCTTGTGAATAAAAGACTGTTCTAGTTAGCATAAAATATATATTTCATAATACATAATTATACCTCAGAAGTAATTTGAAATAATAAAGCTAGATGATTGCATGGTAATCATATTTATTTCTTGATTTCAGGTGACTGTTACAACCATTGGTTATGGAGACAAGGTGCCTCAAACATGGATAGGAAAAACTATTGCATCTTGCTTTTCTGTATTTGCAATATCATTTTTTGCCTTGCCTGCAGTAAGTTGTTTAGACTAGTCCAAACTTCTTTTAGTTGTGCATACATATACTGTAATAGGATTAATTTTCATTAGTCTCTATGTATGTAATACTGATTATAAATTAATTTTATATACTTTTTTTCCATTACACTGAACTCAATACAACTTATAGGATGTGAGAATTTGTTATATTGAATGCCATAAGGGCAGAAGCTAGGATATGAGTTATAAAAATGAATGAATGAATAATATTGACTTACAGTTAGACTTAGACTTAGGCTGCCACCCTACTCCAAACTTACTCTGGGCAGCTTACATGATTTAAAGAGAAGAAAAAAACAATCCAAAAAAGCAGGAAACATACAGTATAGGCAATAATAGACATTATTGCACTAAAATACCATGTTACAATTATCTCTTTAAACTTTTCTGAGCATTTGTCTGGTATTATATACCTAGATCTGTATTCAAGTATGCTGTGATTTCCTTGCTATCTTGAGATTGTCTGTCATGTTATTTTCTAGTGCTATGCCTATGTATGTATGTATGTATGTATGTATGTATGTATGTATGTATGTATTGTGATATACAGTAGATATAGGTTCTGCAGTTGTTTTCTACCATCCTCATTCAATTTGATGGTAACACATGCTTTTGATAATTCTTAAGGTAGAGAAACATTTAATGTGTTAGGCCACGGCTTTCCAAAGTGCCGCCGCTGGCACTTTGCGGCGGCGGCGGCACGGTGGCGGCGCGGGGGGGGGCGTGCGGCGGCACGGGGGGACGTGCGGCGGTGCACGCGTGCGCCGCCGCTTCCGGGTGGTGTGGCGACACACCACGCTGTGTGTGGCGACACACTTTTGTGTCGCGACACACAGTTTGGAAAGCTCTGTGTTAGGCTCTTGCACAATTAATCACAAGAAGTAGGTGAAAAATCCTTGAACAGGTCAATATCTAGTGGTCTACAGTCTCCCTGGCTTATGTCACTTTATTTAATTCCTGAGAGGAAGACTTTCTGAGTGGACTCTCTCAGTAGGATTTGTTCAGAAAAGGAAGCTTAAGCAACTAAAGAAGGTGATTGAGAAAATACATCAGCAGTAACAACAACAAAAAATCACACTGTTTTGTTGCCATTTTGCAGCAATAAAAATTCAAAGCACTGCCAAAACCAGTTCAAAAGATCCTGACATTTATGTACTCATTTTTCTAACAACCCCACAGTATCATGGATTTTACTATTGCTACCTAAATATATGTTGTTGCTGGTATATGTAAAATAAACTATGAACAGCAAGGATAAGATGCACCTTTTATGCAGTGAGTTTACATTATACAACTATTGCCCAGTACAACTCTTAAGTGTACAAACAGTAGAAAGTATAAAATACTGGAAATATTCCACCTCAAATAGAGCTAATTGAATATTTCAGGGATGATGCAGCTGTCAATAAGACAGGCCCAAATTTAGCAGAATCTCAACCTTTGCTCCAAATTCCATGGTAGCTGAATTTACCACAAACCTCACATTTGAAATGGCATTTATGTAATTGACTGATTGGTTTACTCTACTAATTTCCTCTGTTCCTCAGGGAATCCTTGGTTCTGGATTTGCTCTGAAGGTACAACAGAAACAAAGGCAAAAGCATTTCAACCGACAAATTCCAGCAGCTGCTTCTCTTATTCAGGTGCCTTCATGCTTAAATGCTAGTTTTCTTACATGTATTACAACTATTAAAAGTGTAGATTTGGTGTTACTTTTCCAGAAGTTGCTCAGGAAGACTATCATCTTATTTCTTTGCAGTAATGAAACTGGACTGCTGAATTTTCAGTCTTCATCCAGTTTCCATTTGCAGCTATGAGTCATAATGGCACTTTTTGTTTGTCCTAAATCCTTCACATTTAGCATTTAAAGAAATGGGACCAATTTAATAGCTAAATGCGAAGGATACTCAGTAATTTATTTGAACTCTCAGGTCATTTTGAATCAAGTTTGACTTGCTTCATAACTGGCTTATATTTTCTAAATTCCTCTATCCCTCCAACCCTTTGCCTCTGTTTTGAAATTTCTACCATTTCTGGCTTTGGGTATACCTGTGGAGTCCATGGTGCTCTCTGAGCCTTGTTGTTTTCTTGCAGACGTTTCATTGCCAGGCTAGGCAACATCTTCAGTGTGAAAAGGGAGTGGAACTTGCTCTCTGTTTATATACCCTGGCTTGTCCTGCCTGTGTTGGTGGGGGTGTTGTACTCTCCTTGGTAGTACCTTGATTGGGTTGTTGTTTGCTGCTTGGTTGATTGACTGAGTTAATAGTTCCTTGATTAGGGTCTATTGTGTTGTTTGATTGCTCCTCTGCTGCTAATCTTGCTGTTAATCTTTGCCTATCTTGTTGTTGATTGCTGGCAAAGAGGTCTTCTGGTCTTCTGGCTTTTCTATTGTCTCTTATGAATGGTATGTAAATGTTGTTTACCTCTATGTGTCTGTTGATGGCTGCTTTGTCTGAGTGCCAAGCTTCCAGGAATTCTCTAGCATTTTTGGATTTGGCTTGGTTTAAGATGCTCACAGTTTCCCAGTTGAAAGTACTTTCACCAGAACACCTCTTTGCCAGCAATCAACAAGTTAGGCAAAGATTAACAGCAAGATTAGCAGCAGAGGAGCAATCAAACAACACAATAGACCCTAATCAAGGAACTATTAACTCAGTCAATCAACCAAGCAGCAAACAACAACCCAATCAAGGTACTACCAAAGAGAGTACAACACCCCCACCAACACAGGCAGGACAAGCCAGGGTATATAAACAGAGAGCAAGTCCCACTCCTTTTTCGCACTGAAGATGTTGCCTAGCCTGGCAATGAAACGTCTGCAAGAAAACAACAAGGCTCAGAGAGCACCATGGACTCCACAGTTCAACCCTGAGCTACAAATATTCTCTTCGTTTGGGTATACCTTTAGAGATATAAAAGTGTATCCTACCTTAGATAAATTCATGTTTGCAACCTGGACTGATTTCTGGGGATGCATAACTTTTTTGTTGCTAACTTCATCTTTTGTGTATTTCTAAAAAATATTTTAGACGGCCTGGAGGTGCTATGCATCAGAAAACCCAGATTCTTCCACATGGAAAATATACATTAAAAAACCTTCCAGAAGTTATCACTTGATGTCTCCTAGTCCCAAGACAAAGAAAATAGGGATGGTGTCGGTAATGAACTACCTTTTTATTTTCCTTTGACATTTCTGATTGAATAACTTAGTATTTAAAGCTGGATGGAAATGAAGTCCTTTCCTACAAAATAGGCTTTTTGCTACATAGACTAGCCTTGCTGAATATTTTGCCCAGAGTCTCTCCAAAATAAAGCATCTATGCCAGTGTTTCTCAGCCTTGACAAGTTTAAGCTGTGTGGACTTCAACTCCCAGAATTCCCCAGCCAGCATGTTGGCTGGGGAATTCTGGAAGTTGAAGTCCGCACCGCTTAAACTTGTCAAGGTTGAGAAACACTGATCTATGCAGAAGTTGTTATTTTTCATGTAGTGTTACAGTCTTGAATATGAGAGGCTGGCCAGCCTGCCTACCTGGCATGAAACTTTTATTGCCTTGTAGAGGGTTGTGTTGTCTTTTGTGGGCCCCTTCCCCGTTCGACGCTTCTCAGTGCAGAAGAACCTCTCTTGTTTCAGTCACAGGCAGAACCAGAGGGGCAATTTTGTCCTTCAGAAGATTTTCCCCAGGGAAATCTGCATCAAGCAGATGCAGTTAGTGAAATGGTAGAGAAGAAAAAGGGGTAACTAACAATGGCAACCTATTATTTTACAATGTTTTGGAATATGACTCAAGGGAATATTCCTCCGGAGATATTTTGCCATTCATGGAAGTGCCCTGACTCTGGTAATTGTAGCCATAGTCTACACCTAAATACCACCTAGATAGATTTGTAATTGAGCCAGAATTTTGAAGTATATTCAGTAGAATATACATCACAGGGATATAGAAACCTGTGGGGAAATTTTGCTTCATTTGGGCTCTTCCTATGGGTTGCCTTATATGCAGATTCCCATTTGAGGGAAGTTGCCTCATGCTTTCACTGGAATATTTCTGGCATAGCTTCCTGGCAGTAATGCAAAGCTGTTCAAATAAGGCAATTTTGTTTTGTTTATCTGTGTGATTTTAGCTCTATTTTGGTATCAATGTTTCCCATTTGAGATTTTTCAGGGGGAAGGGATGTAGATAAATTTGTTATAATCCATTTAAAAAAAAAAAGATTGATGTTCCCAGAATAAGAACAGGATAGAGGCATTGGGTACCTAAATACTCCAAGATGGATTAAAGACAGCTATCCAAAATAAAGCAAAAATAGCTACTAGATACCAAAGAATCAAATAGTAAAACACTATGGGTCTTTGGTAACATTTATAAAATTGTGAATATCTCTTGTACGTTACCTTCATTGAATCATTGAATCATAGTTGGAAGGGACCTAAGGGGCCCTCAACCCTCTGCGCACTGCAGGATTCACTACACCTTCCCAATAGGTGACCCTGACTTCACAGAATAGATCCTGAAACTCCCCTGTCAGATATCCAGGAGTTCAGTGCCATTCTAAGGAGATAATATGGAACTGGGTAAACAAGTAATTTCTCATTAAAGACATCTGAAGTTACTTAATTTTGTTATAGCAATTGTTGGATGGAGATAGATGATAGATAGATAGATAGATAGATAGATAGATAGATAGATAGATAGATAGATAGATAGATGATAGATAATGTGTATGTTTGTGTGTATCCAACATTTATCACAACATTTATTATATACATTTATCATTTATATATTTATGCAAATGCAACAACTGACAAATTTGTTTTTACCTACCCTACCTCCAGAAAAATTAAGTAATATGTAATATAGAATTTAGCACTGCCACTAAGAGTAGTGAGTCAGATCGACATCTCAGTTTTTATTAATGACTGTGATCATTTAAAGTAAAAAGCTTACAGTTTTCTGAATAATTGCAGGGTGAAGGTCCATGGCAATAAATACCAATTGTAAAGCACAAACATGTGCCTTTTGAATTATAATGGTTAGAGCGATTTACTCTTTATTTAGTCCAGTATGTTTGGAATCCATGTTACTGGACTAAAGAAAATGAAGTGGAGGGGGATTCCATAATATTAGCCTATAACACATAGTTATTGCTCTAGGTTTTTTTTTCTAATTTTGAATTATCCCATGGTGATGAATTAAAATTAGGTACTTAAAGGATGAGGGTTTGTTTTTTTAAAAGAAAATTTAAATGCTTATTTTTGTTAGGTAAAAAAGAAGAAAACTAAAGCAGAAAAGGATAATGGATCTCTTTCTCCTGATAAGACTTTACCTGTTCCACAAATCACATTTGACCATGTGTTGGAGGATAGGAAACCTGATATCTTTCATTTGGATTCCTATGAAAATTCTGGTAAGACTTTATTTATTTGTTTACTAGAAGTATATGGCCACCAAACTGGAAAGACTCAAATATAATTTGCATGCATTCAAATAAGAAGTTACAATTTAAACTAGACTAAACAATGTTATTGGCATCTGAGTCTTAAAATGTGTAGTTGTAATAATGTCTAGAGTATTGTACTAATTCTGTGCTATTATATCATCCATTAGTTTCAGCATTTCTGTAACTGGTTGCTACTACCCATATGAATATATTTTTCAACTGTTTCTAATACCAGTGACAACAATTTTCTATCTATCTGATGATATAGAGAAATAATCATATCTGAAAATATCAGATGGAGAAATTTTATGGATCTGTGATTGTAATAACCCCTGGCATTAATCTGCAATAGAACATATAATTTCTATCTAAGTTTTTTTGGGGGGGGCATCTAAAAAAATGCTTTAGCTTGTGAGAGTTGATTTAGACATTTTCTGCCTCAATATTATTAAATATTATCCTTCTCTCATCACTCAGATATATTTAGATGTAACAAATTACAATATCCTTTTGCAATCCATCCCTCTCCAAATGTATATACTCCCTCAGTATATCCCAAAAGCCCCCAAGGCAGACATGAGGGACTGGATGTAGAGGTAGAATTATCCCCTACCGATTCCATCAACAAAAGAATTGATGAAAGAATCAGAAATGTCCTGGATGCTTTTTCCACTGCCTTTTCCCCCCTTAAAAAGTTTATGTTAAAGTGTTAACATTTGTAGACCACCCCAATCATTCCTGTTCTGGGTGGCATAGAACAAAGCCACCAAATATATCAGCATGCTACACACAGTAGAAAACAATCACTCTCAATCATCTAAGGTCAAAGGTCTGCTTGAACAGAGCAGTTGTCAAAGCCTTATGGAATGCAAGGAGGGTCAGGACTCAGGAGCTACTGCAAGGCCTGCTGTCCCATGTACCTCTCTTGACGTCTGGACCAGATGAACAGAGCTACATTTGGCAAGGCAGTTCCTGATATATGTTACGACTGTTGTAGTACTTTTTACTTGAGGCCTTTATTAGAATATGCTGGGCAAGATTGTGCATATTTACTTGGCAATAAATCCCACTCGTATTATACACAAATGACAGTTGGTGTGTGTGTCTTAGTAGCATTGTTTTGATTGAAATAATAATTTTAAAACCACCTTTCTTATTTTCTTAATTACGACTTTGACACCATAACTGAGGCGCTAGCTCACTTTCTCCTTTTCTGTCTCCATGTTCTGTCCACTCTCTCTTGTCCTTTTCATCTGTTTATTCAGACCGACAACATTCGTGGTCATCCTTTTCTACAGAGCAGCCATCTCCTAGTTCTCCCTCAACTCCAGGTAAAGTCAGCTTCTCTTTGCTTTCATTCCGTTTAACTGTCTGCTCCAGAGCCTGGATGTTGGCATGTTTGATACGGACTGAGGGAAAATTAGCATTTCCCCCAGGCATGGAAGTTATCTTGCACATAGTCAAAATTGCAGGTTATCACCATTGTTGTAGCATCTGGTTGCTTTCTCTACTTTGGAACCAGATTGGAATAAAAATGCCCCCTCCATTCACAAAAAAGGATTGAGACCTAAGAAAGGATACTCTACTGTTGAAGTTAAGAGGAGGAGAGCAATTTGTTTTGCCTATTCATTCCTCCATCACCCTGAAACCACAGTATTGTCTTAAAACTGTAATTCTGCTGAAATGAGGGGAAAGGATGGAATATCTTTTTACCAATTTCTTCTTCCCTCTCCATTCCCTTCACCACCTATAAATTAATTCAGGGGTTCCCTGAACTGCTGGAAGAAGGAATGTGCCAATAACGTTCCCCCCACTTTTCCTCAGAAGATTACCATGTGGGCAGAATTACATCTTAGCTGACCAGGATCCAATCCATTGTAAATAGGAGTTTGGCATAATTGGATAGATTATTTAGAGAGGAGATCGATTTGAAGTCAAGAAAATGACACATGAATACAAGGTTAGAAGCAAGTTAATACATGGAAGTTCCTATTCTCATTTAGAAATCAGTAGAAATAAAGGACAGTGGTACATATTCATACTCAGTAATTTCTCTGGGTCCAGAATAGATTCTACCAATACCAACCTATTCTGACAGAACATCTGTCTAAAAATGTAGGGACTTCCTTTCATATGGCTGCTTCCATTTTAATAAGGCATTTCCCTCTCCCCCTCACACATCTGTTTTCATCATGGATCCAATAAAATGCTCCCCTCAGTTGTTGAGAACACCAAGAAAATAAAAGAGATGAATTCGAAAAGCATTAAATTATACTTGGTAACATTGGTGAGTAACTTGTGGCCCCCACATTGCAGATGGTATTTTGCCATGATCAGTTCAAACCCCTTGTAAGAGCAGCCTCTTCCTTCCTTGCAGCTTCTTCCTTGAGGAGAAAGCTACCAGGTGTGTGAGAGTGGAGGTCCGATCCTCCTTGTCTTTTGGCTATGTCTCTACGCACTGCATATTTCAACCTAAGTGCTTCTGACAGATTACCTCTGAGAAAGTGCATCCCTTGACAGAAAAAAAAATTGCTCACCTCTGCTCAGGGCCACATTAAAACACTTATAGTGCATATACTACATGTATGTAGCACATGCATATATGCATACACATACCAATGTACCCGTTAGGAATTCAAAGCTGTATGCTTTTATTTTTGTCATAAAACCTCAAGTGTTAAGCATGCTAATATGCACAATTGCTGAAGCAAAATATATGTGTTTTAAGGTTCATTATAGTTCTTTGCTTTTGCTTAATATGTAGAGCCCTCTTGTATCTAAATCCCAAAGCACCGTTTTCTATATTGCAATAGAAAAAAAATCTCCTGAGCAATTTTCTATAGCTTACAAAGAACAGACATTTCATACCATCATTCCAAAGCAAAAACAACTATTAAAAACCCCTCATGTTCTCCTTTTCTTTGTATGCACCTAGTCAGGTGTACCATTTTCTTCATATTATAAACTTACATTTGATTCTGCCTTTCAACTATTTTCTCTTTATTATCTGTTCAGATACTTAAGAGCTTTTAAAATGTTCTATAGCCCTTAGATATAGATAACCTTTACTTGCCTGTTTTTCTTCCACAGTTAAAAGGAACTCTCCGTTTTTAGAGGCACCTACAGGACCATTCATTAGAACAAACAGCTTTGCTGATGAACTTGACCTGGAGGGTGAAACATTGCTGACTCCAATAACTCACATCTCACAGTAAGTCACAGAATTCTGAGTATCATTAACCTCAGACAAGAGTGCAGGCTAGAAGAAGATAAACTGTCACTGTAGAACAAGCTTGTGTAGAATTATCCCAGGTAGGGCCATTCTGCCTGTGGAACAAGCTTGATTTTATCATTGCACCCTTGCATATCCAACAACTTCTGCAAAATGTCCTTTCGGATATTCTTTTTATATGAAGCTAATGCTTTGGATAGACAAAGCAAAAGCAAACTGTGTGTAGATGGAACTGCTTTCTGATGAATAACCGGTAATGTTGAACTTGCACTGCTGCTGCCTCACTTGGAGGAACTAGTTAAATGAAACAGTCTGAAATTATGCCTTTTCAGACATCAGCCTACATCCATTTTGTAGTATGCTGTATTCAGAATCCCTTGGCCAATGTCTTTGTCCTTTGTTGCATACAATTGCATACAATATACAGGTTTCATTTATCTGTTGAGAGAGGTATAAATTGGAATTGACTGCAGATCACAATGGTTAGATGAATAAGGGAAACACAAATAGAAACCTGCCTTAGAAGTGATCAGTGAAGATCCTGCTCAACTTTTAATGAAAGTCTCCAGGCTGCATTTGGCTAAACTGCCCTCTCTTACACTTTCTGATTAACATAATAAATATATTCTTAGCCACTGAAAATATTAACAATGGATTATAGAAATTAAATAAATAAATAAATAAACTGTCTGTCTGTCTGTATACAAATAGAGAAGTGCATAATAGAGATTACACACTTTGCAATATAATAAACACAGAAGTGGTTGCCGATCACATAATTCTGCATGGTGAAATTCTTTCAGTTGTCATGAGTAACAGCAATAGCACATTTCCAAAGAACTCGATAAAGAAAGCTTTTTCATGGTCTGGTCTGAATATTCTTTCATTTAATTCTAATTCCTGTCCTGCTAAACTTCTGAAAACCAGTAGCATTTCAAACTTAACAAGTTGCTTTCTTGTACAACACTTTATGCAAGTGTTCTAGAGTGTGTCATGGTATATACCCAGAACATCAGCTCAACCTGTATAAACCGGTTCACATGTCAAAGTCAGATCAAATGCAGCTTTGTACAGCTTGATCCATGCTGTGTAAAAGATGCATCACCCTGAATAATATTTTATAGGCCAGCTGCACAGCACTATAACTCTTGGTAGAAAATGAAGGGCTTTGCAGCTGGTAAGAATAATGTGCTGTTGAATTTTGGACTGCAGCACTGCATATAAATTAATATGACCCATGGGCCTTGAAAATGAGCATGTATGAAAGAAACTGATTCCATAACCACAAAGGCGTGCGTAAGAGCTGCTGTGTGGATTGGAGGCATGTGCTTGGCCAAGAGTATCTGCAAACAGGTTTCACCTGAGAGCATAAAATTACTTCTCTTTGACAGGCAGTATAAATCAACTGGCAACAATATTGGTTACCTACTGTACCATTAGGAAACTTGCCTGGTATAAGTCAGATTAAGGAATGTGTTTAAAATATCTGTTTCCACTTAGTTTGAAAGGATGGAGAAACTTTTGCAGCTCAAGTTTGTCAGTGTCATTGCAAGCACATCAGGAGTATCCCAGGAAACAAGGAACAGTAAGCTGGCAGCAGCCTTGTGAAAACGTCACAATTCAAGGGGTCTCCAGAGTCCCTCTAGCTCAAACATGGGTGTATTTATTAAGCATATGTGCTGCCTATTTGGAAATGTGAAACCGGAAGAATATATGACATGATCCAATATAAGACTAATAGTGCAAATCTGCCACAATTTGTGACTGTGTCTCATGACTTTGGAATGTGGCCTCAAGGAGAGGCTTTTGTTTATACCAATATGCCTGCATCTGCTTTCTGGCCTCAGCTAGGTGCAACCATTGTTGCTTAGATCTGTGAAATTCACTTGAAGAAGTTTACTATATTTTGCCCCAGAATATTTTCCCCAATTCCCTGTGTGGCATTCCCTGTGTGGAATCTGTACTTTGTTCTACTGATTCACTATGAATTAAAAATATTATTGTACTCTTCTATTCCAACACCCCTATGTGTGAAAATCATTGGGGCACACAATGAGGACAAAATGGAGTTGTTGCTTCTTCCTTGGAGGTAAAGAGCATGATAGCATCCCACTCTCTTAGCCAGAGATACAACACGACAGATAGTTAGTCTAGACCAGTGTTTCTCAATCTTCTCCAAATGTGTGGACTTCAACTCCCAGGATTCCCCAGCCAGCATGGCTTAGACTGAGTTTTGTCTCAGAGCAGTCTCAATGACTAAGAGGTTTCCACTAATGTCATGCTCAAATCTGCCTGGCAATTTTTCACGAGTTTACTTTTCCTGTGAAAGACACATTTGGTTTTTCTTCCTTATTCTCAGATGCTTGAAATTTTTTTTTCAAATGTCTCTTAGTGGAATTTTTGAGCTTCATTTATTGGTGGAAGTGATAGAGAGAACTACTGCTAGTATTGTGGTTTTCTATCATACAGCTTTCCACAACTGGAACTTCCCAATCAGCCTACACTTCCCAATCTGAGAAAAGCTTTATGGGAGGTGTTCCTTATAAACTTTCCCCTTGGGATGTAACCAAAGCATAGGAAGCTAGGAAAGCTGCAAGCTGCTGGGAAGATGATTGTATAGTAAAAGACAGATCATTGGTATACACATGTTCACTGCTCTGCAAGTAAACTGCCAGAACAACACGATATTTCCCCTTAAAAGCAAATTCTATTTCAGCGAAATATGTGAGAAGTGATTGGAAAAAAATTATACTGCTTGAATGCTCTTATCCGCTCTGAGGTTCCTGTCCCATACAAAGATTTTAAGGTGCAAGCAAAGGGATCTTTTCTGACACTCCCCCATTTAGTAAAATCAGAGGAAGTAAAAAGAGATCTAATATTCTGTGCCCCTGTGTCAGATAATTCACCAGATTATTGGTCATTTCCAATGCAGCTAGGGCCTCCAGCATGGGAAACAAGCAATATAAATAGGAATTACAAGTAATTATTTCTCCTTTCATACTTTCATTCTTCTTAAAATTCCTAAGGAACAAAATATTCTTCAGGTATACAAATATGTATGAATTTATTTAAACTAGGAAAGAAGAACAAGTAATTTTTCCTAATAATCCTCAAATGCCAAATGTCTAGTACCATATGTGAGTACTAGAGCTTCAGGAAACACGAGAGAGGGATTCCTATCTTTAGCACTCTTTGCCATTTGTATATTTCCTGGCCCATTGTCTTCTGTGTTCTTGCTTTGTTGAGTGGAAGTGAAAACATGGGCTCTGCTAGGGAGCGAGTGATGAAATGGGCACAATGTCATCATGTAAAGGTTGCAACTTATGTACTTTCATCAGGTGTTACAACACAAGTACAGTATGTAATGGTGGCATTTACACTGCACATGTAATCATTTTGGAATTGTTGGGATTTGTTGCATTTTGACTGAGTGGGATGTGCCATGCTATACTGCAGGTAGGGAGTCATATTTTAATGCCTCTACAAAATAAATCCAATAAATAAATAATTATGGTAGACCGGTAAAGTGTGGCTTAGAATCCCCCTCCAGACATGCTAGATTTCAGTCTGTGATGAGGGTGTTTTTATTTCTTTTATTTACACAGGGGAATCATTCAAAGAGTCTATTCTCATAATTCAGATTCATAATTCAGAAAACAGACTTTTCTGTTTGAAAGCAAAATATGTTAGTTAAATGCCCCCTCTAAAAGAGGGTAGTGTTGTCTGTCATATGTCTATGAAGGTTCTCAGTCATCCAGGTGGAACAGTCTGTGGCTTGAATCATGTCAACTGGATTTCTATTTTCTTAGTGGAAACGTTTCACTCCTTATCCAAGGAGCTTCTTCAGTCTGAGTGAAGTTAGTAAGGGAATCCTTAAATATGTTTCTAGGCTGGCTGTGTGACCTTGCACCTGGGGCTAGGTCATGGTTATTTTTGAGATGTTTGTTTCTAAGTCCCTTTATCATCTAAAGGAGGATCGTTAAGATTACCCTGCTGCTGTTGAGCTTGTGAAATGGTCTTAATCTTCCTAGGCACAGAAGACAAAGCAGGAAGGAAGATAGGGGAAAGGTTATGCCTGAGGCCCCCACCTCTATTCAAGGAAGGATTTTCCAAGTTGGCATGAATGGATTCCTTGACCCCTCTCTCAAACCACCTATCTTCTCTGTCTAAAATGTGAACATTAATGTCCTCAAATGAGTGTCCTTTTTCCTTTAGATGAAGATAAACTGCTGACTCTGGTCCTGTGGTGTTACTTCTCCTGTGTTGGGCCATCCTCCTGTACAAAGGTTGTTTGGTTTCTCCAATGTAGAGTTCAGAGCACTCCTCACTGCACTGGATTGCATACACTACATTGCTTTCCTTGTGTTTTGGAGTTTGATCTTTGGGGTGTACAAGCCTCTGTCTCAGTGTGTTGGTGGGTTTGAAATATACAGGTATGTGGTGTTTGCCAAATATCCGTTTTATCTTTTCAGACACGCCAGCCATGTAAGGAATGACCAGGTTCTTCCGTTTACTCTGAGTCTCAGCCCTATCTGTTGCTGTTTTAGGTCTGGTAGACTTAGATTTGGTGAAGGCCCAATTTGGATATCCACAGGCCTGCAGAGCTGTTCTCAGATGCTGCTTTTCATTCTTTTTGGAATCCATGGAGGTGGGGATGGTTTCTGCTCTGTGTGACAATGTCCTGATGACTCCTAGTTTGTGCTGCAGTGGATGGTGGGAGTCAAACATCAGGTATTGATCTGTGTGTGTGGGTTTCCTGTAGATCCCTATTTCTAGCTTGCCACCGGTCCCAATGAGGACTTCACAGTCTAGGAATGCCAGTCTGTTGTCCTTGGTGTCTTCTCTGGTGAAGCTAATGTTGGCATCTATAGTGTTTATATGGTCCGTGAAGGCCTGTACTTCCTGGGCCTTGATTTTGACCCAGGTGTCATCCACATACCTAAACCAGTGGGTGGGCACCGTTCCCTGGAATGTGTTGAGTGCTTTCTTCTCCACTTCTTCCATGTATAAATTGGCCACAATGGGTGACACAGGAGAACCCATGGCACAGCCGTGTTTTTGTCTGTAAAAGTCACCTCTGTATGTGAAATAAGTGGTGTTAAGACACAGGTCAAGAAGATGGCAGATCTGGTTTGGGTTGAGATGGCTTCTCCTTTCCAGGGTGCTGTCCTCTTCTAGTCTCTTCCTGACAGCGGATAGAGCATGAGTGGTGGGGATGCTGGTGAAAAGGTGTTCTAAACACTGCAGACTACCACAATAAAATTACCTCACTTTTGGAGGATCACCATACATATGAAAAACTGAAAAGAGACCCCACCAACAATTACAAGAAAAAGGCAATAGACAGTTTGAAACAATTGGAACATGATGGCTCCATCGATAGGATTACCTACCACCGTCTGTATCCTGGAGAAGCCATCCCCTGCATCTACGGACTTCCTAAGATCCACAAGGAAGGAACACCCCTCCGACCCATAGTCAGCAGCATCAATTCGGTAACATACAACATTGCCAAACACCTCTCTACCATACTAGCACCTCTAGTTGGACACTCTGAACACCACATCCATAATTCGGAAGAATTTGTTTCCAAAGCAAAGATCCTGAAACTGGATACAGATGAAACTATGGTCTCCTTTGATGTGTCCTCCCTTTTCACCAGCATCCCCACCACTCATGCTCTATCCGCTGTCAGGAAGAGACTAGAAGAGGACAGCACCCTGGAAAGGAGAAGCCATCTCAACCCAAACCAGATCTGCCATCTTCTGGACCTGTGTCTTAACACCACTTATTTCACATACAGAGGTGACTTTTACAGACAAAAACACGGCTGTGCCATGGGTTCTCCTGTGTCACCCATTGTGGCCAATTTATACATGGAAGAAGTGGAGAAGAAAGCACTCAACACATTCCAGGGAACGGTGCCCACCCACTGGTTTAGGTATGTGGATGACACCTGGGTCAAAATCAAGGCCCAGGAAGTACAGGCCTTCACGGACCATATAAACACTATAGATGCCAACATTAGCTTCACCAGAGAAGACACCAAGGACAACAGACTGGCATTCCTAGACTGTGAAGTCCTCATTGGGACCGGTGGCAAGCTAGAAATAGGGATCTACAGGAAACCCACACACACAGATCAATACCTGATGTTTGACTCCCACCATCCACTGCAGCACAAACTAGGAGTCATCAGGACATTGTCACACAGAGCAGAAACCATCCCCACCTCCATGGATTCCAAAAAGAATGAAAAGCAGCATCTGAGAACAGCTCTGCAGGCCTGTGGATATCCAAATTGGGCCTTCACCAAATCTAAGTCTACCAGACCTAAAACAGCAACAGATAGGGCTGAGACTCAGAGTAAACGGAAGAACCTGGTCATTCCTTACATGGCTGGCGTGTCTGAAAAGATAAAACGGATATTTGGCAAACACCACATACCTGTATATTTCAAACCCACCAACACACTGAGACAGAGGCTTGTACACCCCAAAGATCAAACTCCAAAACACAAGGAAAGCAATGTAGTGTATGCAATCCAGTGCAGTGAGGAGTGCTCTGAACTCTACATTGGAGAAACCAAACAACCTTTGTACAGGAGGATGGCCCAACACAGGAGAAGTAACACCACAGGACCAGAGTCAGCAGTTTATCTTCATCTAAAGGAAAAAGGACACTCATTTGAGGACATTAATGTTCACATTTTAGACAGAGAAGATAGGTGGTTTGAGAGAGGGGTCAAGGAATCCATTCATGCCAACTTGGAAAATCCTTCCTTGAATAGAGGTGGGGGCCTCAGGCATAACCTTTCCCCTATCTTCCTTCCTGCTTTGTCTTCTGTGCCTAGGAAGATTAAGACCATTTCACAAGCTCAACAGCAGCAGGGTAATCTTAACGATCCTCCTTTAGATGATAAAGGGACTTAGAAACAAACATCTCAAAAATAACCATGACCTAGCCCCAGGTGCAAGGTCACACAGCCAGCCTAGAAACATATTTAAGGATTCCCTTACTAACTTCACTCAGACTGAAGAAGCTCCTTGGATAAGGAGTGAAACGTTTCCACTAAGAAAATAGAAATCCAGTTGACATGATTCAAGCCACAGATTGTCTGTCATATGTTTTTCACAGCCCTCTCTCATTATTAGTTGCAGAGACGATGCATCTTTGGATAATAGAACATACATATTATTTTATGCACACCTACCGAACTTGTCTATGCTCAGAAACTAAGCATGGTCACTAGAGACCATCAGAGAAACCTAGGGCTGTAGTCTCGAACGAGGAGTTAAAAAACAGCACAAAATAAGTAACTAACAACCCATTTCTGAAGTGTTGTCCCCCAAAAATAAGGTCGTGTCCATGATAACACCAGGAATTTTGCTGAAATTGTGGGTATCTTTTTACCTTTTGCTATTCTTAAATTTTCAAATGAAGTAGATTTGGGGGAGGGTAGACTTGTAATGACAGATTGATTTCCTATATGGCTTGGGGACTGGCTGTCTATGGGACTGCCTCCTCCAAGTGGAATATCTTTGTCCAAGAAGTCTGTGCAGAGGCTGTGCTGTATGCTAAGTTTCCATCCCTCATGAGATGTTGTGGTGGGAGAATGCTTGGAAGTGAGGATTCTCTGTTGGGCTCCTGTGTTATGGCATAGTGTATCCCCAAGATGAAAGCAGTTCCCTTCCTTTTGATAGTGGGATGAACAATAGGCATTGTGTAGTAAAGATTTTATTGTGGATTTTTATATATTCAGCTTGGGTGTGATCTTTTATTAGTCTGTTATGTAATATGATGATGATGCAATACAGGACTTGTAAGCTGCTTAGATTCACTTGAAAGGAGTGACACAGAATGCATTACTGTTGCACTATTACACATTTATTGGTATTTCAGTATCAGCAGGCTGTCGTTCACCCCTCTTATTTTGAGACAGTTCCTGAGTTTAAAAGGTACATGGTGCCCAGAGCAAACATTTGCATTTATCTGTGTGGTGGGATCCTTGTTTGCACTGACTGGATGGCTCATATTGTAAATGATTCTTGCTTTTATCTTCCTCTCTTATTTCTAAAGGTCATTGTAAAGACTGAGCAAATACGGCTTATTCACTTTCAAGTGGTCAGATATAATGACTGACCTGCTGTCACCAGCACTCTGTTTACATTGCAGCTAAAAACATTTAAATTGTGATTTGAACACAGACAACTTTATCATTCATTGGCTGTGAGGATTTGCATCTATGAAGCAGGCAGGCACCTAGCCAAACATCATATAGGAAGAAGTGACAAACTCTCCCATCGTATGTTCAGATTCTTTAAGGACAAGTTTCATTTTATCCCCTTCTTTGTTAAGCAGTTAGATTTTGGCTGCATGATGGGATTTCATCCATCATTTTAAACTTAGGGAAAATATGAAACAATGCTCTTTCATGGCTAATCACATATATTAGTTCCATAAAGCCACTGCTGTGGCCTTATGTGTCCTTTTTTCAGTCTGTGATACAATTGATATGAGGAAAATTACTTCATCTATGAAAAAGGAAGAAAGGCAGAGTGAAAGAGAGTATCTGCTGAAATGTGAATGAGGGACCCAGAACATGATTCACATTAGGAACTATAATTCAAACTTTGGAGTCCTTGGTGCTCTCTGAGCCTTGTTGTTTTCTTGCAGACATTTCATTGCCAGACTAGGCAACATCTTCAGTGCGAAAAGGGAGTGGGACTTGCTTTCTGTTTATATACCCTGGCTTGTCCTGCTTGTGTTGGTGGAGGTGTTGTTCTCTCCTTAGGAGTTCCTTGATTGGGCTGTTGTTTGCTGCTTGGTTGATTGACTGAGTTGATAGTTCCTTGATTAGGGTATATTGTGCTGTTTGATTGTTCCTCTGGTGCTAATCCTGGTGTTAATCTTTGCATATCTGGGTGTTGATTGCTGGCCAGGAGGTGTTCTGGTCTTTTGGCTTTTCTATTGTCTCTTATGAATGGTATGTAAATGTTGTTTACCTCTATGTGTCTGTTGATGGCTGCTTTGTCTGAGTGCTAAGCTTCCAGGAATTCTCTAGCGTTTTTGGATTTGGTTTGGTTTAAGATGCTCACAGTTTCCCAGTTGAAAGTATGGTTGAGTCTGTCCATGTGTTGTGAGATTAAGGAGTTTTCATCGTGTCTTCTGACTGCTAGTTGGTGTTCGTGGATGCACTCTGCTAGTCTTCTGCCCGTCTGTCCTACATAGCGCTGCTGCTACAGTCCTTACACTGTATGTTGTAGATAACTCCTGTTTTTTCTTCTTGGGCTACTGGGTCTTTGGGGTTACTTAAGATGTTCTGAAGGGTTTGGGTTGGTTTATGTGCTACGGTGATGCCATGTGGTTGTAACAGGAGAGAACAACACTTCCACCAACACAAGCAGGACAAGCCATGGTATATAAACAGAGAGCAAGTCCCACTCCTTTTTTGCACTGAAGATGTTGCCTAGTCTGGCAATGAAACGTCTGCAAGAAAACAACAAGGCTCAGAGAGCACCAAGGACTCCACAGTTCAACCCTGAGCTACAAATATTCTCTTCAATTGAAACTTTACCATACAATTAAGTTCATCTTATTAATTATTTATTCTAGAATCAATACTGAAACTGATATTGTTGTATCAATGCAGCAGATATCTAATTTTTATAAATGCCATTTTCTGAATTCACAAACCACCTTTACAAAGTAACTGATTTATGTTTCCTTGTTACATGTGTGATGCACTCAAGCAATAAAAATAGACTTTGCAATAACATTTATATGTGGATATTCCACTTCTTTTAAGTAGTAAACACAGCTGCTTCTTTCCAAGTGTAGATTAATACTATGCCTTATGTTTTCTAAATAATAGTATGCTTTTTATTGGTGTTAATTAAAGTAGTATCCAGGTGCTTACATATTCAGAAATGCTGGGCTCATCTAATACAAATGTAAGAAGCAGCTGTCTTTGTTCTGAAATATCAGCTTATTTTGGACATCATAAAAAGTTTGGGAGGAGAGATAAGAGGCATAAAGATTCATATTTATTTATTTGAGTTATATTGCTGTAGTCAGTAGATTTGGCTTTTCTGTTATGAGAGAAATGGCTTTTGGCTGTGATGTACATAGCATTTGGCTTAAAGTACTACATTTATTATGTTAGCAAGTGGGAACTACATGCAGTGTTATGCAAGCTGACTTCCGCTAGATCAACAGGACTTTGCTTGCTGCCCTGTGCCTTTCTCCTCCCTCACCCCAAATCAACTCTGTGAATACCCCAAACCATCTGGAACATATTTGGGCCACAGGAGGGACGCATAAGGAGTGGATTTTGCTCCACTGACAGATGATCAGCACTAGTAACCAATAGGTAATGTGCTCAATGATAGGCTGACCATATTTCAGGATGGCAAAACGGGATGGGGTCTTATGTAATATTCTGTATTCATGAAAAAGACGGGTCCCCGCCCCCGGTCCGCGTGATTGGCTCCCGCCTGCAAACCTCACCCCTGGTCCGTGCGATTGGCTCCCGCCTGCAAACCCCGCCCCCAATCTGCGCTCCAGCTCGGATCCTCCTTCCGCACCATTCCTGCCGGGTTTGAAAAACGGGACAAAATTGAGATTTTTATGAAAACGACGGGACGGTTGAAAAATGCTTAAAAAACTGCACTGTCCTGTTCAAAACGAGACGTATGGTCAGCCTACTCAATGACCTCATTTTGTTTACTGTAAATGAAAGCTCAGGTTTCAAATTAGAATTCAAAAGAAATATTTAGGATGCTTTGGCCATGTTTCTTCAGTGGTGTTTTTCAAAAGTACATCTATGCAGAGAGAGTTAACCATGGCTTGTTGACTAAACCAGAATTTATTGTGTTCACATATCAGGCTAAATCCAAGCCAAACAAACCACATTGTGCCTTAGCACTGGAGTGTGTGCAACTTCTGTCAGCTTAATGGACATACTAGCCTATGCGCAACCTGTCGAGAACCATGTTTCCAAGGCAGACAGAGTAGTGACCCAAATTTTAGTTAGGGTTCTGTGATTTATGAAGCAAAATGCATATAGTGAAGGACTAACCTTTTTGACCCCTTACATTGCAGGGAGCTAGTGGGCCTCCTTGCTTCAGTCTTAGCATGCTGTAAAAATTCAGACTGCTGTGTGTGTTTCTCTCACTGTAAGCTTGGATTTATCCTCCTTTGAAATAACTAAGGAAGCAATTCCAGTTGTGCACTGATTTCCCCATATTCCAAAGATAGAGAGTCATACTTTTTCACTTAACTGCACATGATTTATCTGGTTTTAAGGTATTCATTGTAGTCTTACAATGCAAGTATAAAATGCAAGAATTATAGGAGAATTCCGATGTATAATTTGTTAGGGTTGTGTTGCTATATTTCATGAATACATTATGGAGTCAGGTTTGCCCATCCAGGTTAGGCAATAAAATTACACAGAGTATTTCTCAGATTGAGTTTTTCATTTGGAATTCCTCCCTGAACTGATGGGAATGAGCAAATCACTACAAAGAGCTGTTGCTCCCTTGGCCATAAGTAGCTAGCCCTTAATTGCAGTGAAAGAAGAAGATTCAGTGAAGGGTAATAAAGCTTTGGTGATTTTAGCCATTATTTTGAAACCATCTGTTTTTCATTTTAGAAATCTGAACCAGTCTTTCCCATATCAAAATTAAGCACACAGTTAAATACTATTATTGGTAAGCATTTTATCCATAACATCTGCTGTAATGGAGTTAGCTCTTGATTAAAATACTTATTGTTCTGGCCACAATTACTTAGTGGATTGAAGGCCCGATGTTACTTCTGATATAGGTTATGTATGGACATTTATAATGAAATACTGGTTTTCCTTTATTGAAACTGTTGTGTGAAACTTTATACATTTATATATACATAGGGGAAGACTACACACACACACACACACACACACACACACACACACACACTGACAGCAGGTACAGCAATCAGCCTTGGAATTGACATTGAAGTGGTAGATAGATTATGCCTTTTAGGATCAACTATGAATAGTAAAGGAACCAGCAGTCAAGAAAAATACCACAGCCTGGTACTTGACAGGCTAGCAATAAAGTCATTGGAAAAGATATTCAGACGCCTAATTATGTCTATACCTACAGAGGTCAGAATCAATGTTTTTTTCTGTGACAGCCTATGGATGTGGAAGTTGGAGTTTAAAGAAGCAGGATAGAAAGGGTACTGATGTTTTTGTATTGGAGAACATTCCTGAGAATACCACGGATAGCCAGGAAAACAAAGAAATGGATCATAAAACAAATCAATCCAAAGCTTTCACTAAAGGCTGAAATTATGACCAGACTCAAATTATTCTAGTTTGGTCACATGATGCAAAGACCTAGTTGTCTTGAGAAGTCCTAATGCTGAGAAAGGCAGAAGAAAAGAGAAGAGGCGGATGGACTCAGTTACAATGGCAATGAGGGTACCACTGGGAGACCAGAAGGGCCAGATCAGACTGACCATGATTTTTCTGTTCTGCTAAAGTCATGTCAAATATTGTTCAATTTTCCTGTTTAAAACCGAAGAGCATTAGGAGAGTAGAGATGCTTTTGGTTCACCCGATGTTTATTTTTCTTTAAGAATGGAAAACCTCTTGAAAAAATAGTACATACTTTTTTGGGGGGGGGGGACTATTTAGGAATTTTTTTAGAGATTGCACATCATAGATTGAGACAGCTTGTACTATGAAACTGTATGCAAGCAACAATTTAAGTTCCTGCCCAGACTGTTAAGAGGGAGACACCTGGGAATGCAGCAGAAATTTTCTGTTCATTGTTTAAACAGTCATTGAATAGGGGGCTGATCTTTGGAAAAGAGGGGCAAGCAAGGAGACAGAGGAGAATTCCTCTCAGGCCATGGCAGCACCACCTGGCCTGGGAAACTTCAATGGAGGGTTCAGGCTGACCACTTCTGACCCATGCTGTGGGATTCCCCTCAGTCTGCACTGGAGCTGCCTAGTCTAAGACACCCCTCGGCATACTCCCAACAAGTTTCTCAACTGACCTCTCAGTATATATTGTGGAATTTGCTGGAACTGCTCATCCTTTGAGACCTTTTGGTGTTGGTCAAGGGGTTTCTGGCTGGCCTCTTGGATACTCACTCTGGGATTCTCTACAGCCATTGATGGAGTCACCCAGACTGGGAGACCTTCAGTCAGGACTGCAGGAGAAGGCTTTTCTTACTGTTATCCTGCTGCACTCCTGCAGTTTTCCACCATTTTAATGTGTAGAACAGATGAGTGGTCCTAAAATATGCATATCTTGATGTTTAAATCAAGAATACCCCAGAATTTTCCCCAAGCCCAGTCCCAATTTCATATGTGAATGTGACCAAATTCACCACATAGCCCCTCAAGTGATTGCCCACCCCTGTTGTAAAGTATTCTTCCTCTGCCTGCTGGGGAAGACTCCTAGATATGTATTCCCAGCCAGCCTGTTGATTCAACACAGGCACGGACCACCAGTTGAGAAGGAAGTGATCCATTCATGGGGAACATCTTTATGTAACTCACCTTTTCTTTCTTTTCTGCAAAATGTTGAAAAGGCAAATGAAAATGGTACCAGTTAATTGCTTCCCCCCATCACAACTAGTGAAGAATTCCTAATCTAGGAACGTGACCATTCCTAGAATAAACCATTTGTCTCAGAAGAATTTCTCATTGAATTTTTACTCTAATAGAGGATCTTTTAACATCATTATGAATTTGTATATGACAATAATAGAGATTATAAAATAGAGTTCATAAAAATGAAAAGCTGGTACACTCCTAAATGATACTGGTTGTGAGGCATTTTTTTAAATTCCAGCTAGAACAGAAATGATTATATTTTAACACAAGGGGGCAGTGATGTCATGTAAGAATATTAACTAGTATATAATTAAGTACTCCTCATCAGATAGATAAATCGGCAGGAACAGAACGGTGAGATAATAATTTGACTTATTTGTAAGAGTAGATCCTTAAGGCTCATAAGCCAGCCAAACCTGGAGACATCCTTCAGTTTAGTGGGAAAGAGTTAGCCATGTTCTTAATTCTCCCACATATAAGGAAATGGTTTTAAACTATTTATCTAGGCAGCTATGAACCTGAACACAAAAGATTCAGATTCAGCCCAAAAGTCAAAATTAAGTTGAGTTTCACTAGTTGCTGATAAAGAGTACTGTATTTGTTTACTTTGGAATAGATATACAATTACACAAGGAAAGAATCGCTTCTGTTTCCCCCATCAAGGTTCCGCAGCCTTGTACATTTTATTGTTCATAACATATGAATCTCATGGAATATAGGAAATAAGGCAATTCTAAAACTGCTGTGTAAGCTTCAAGTGTGATATGCATGAACGTACAATAGTGTTCCAGTTTTAAAAGGGTTTGATAAATCTATATGAAGTTCTGTCAGTAGTTACAGCTTTAACTTAAAATTTTACACCATATTCCCGTGATCAAAGACTTCACGCATTTCCATTTTGTTTTAATTTAAGTTTATTTTTATTGTTTATTTGATAGTGATTTAACTTCGTATCAATTGATCTTTTTTTATGCGTACTCCCCTGAAATACAGTTTTGGGTGATGCTGCAGTTCGTATATTTTGAAACAGGATATAGATACAGGTGTGTATGTTTCAATTTTTCTGTTTTGACTGTTAGAGGAACATAAGTCGAATTATGTGCCCTAAAGCTGAATTCTTAAATGAACTGGCATTTAATTTAGGAATATATCCAGTCTGGGGAAGCGCTGCCTTGCCAAATATTTAATATGCATTATTGGGGCAGGCTTGCCTCCTCTATCTCCTTTAGTATTTCAGATTACATAGGATAATACCTCAGGGGCACCTGTATTTCTGGGCAAGTTACTGGTTCTACACATTAAGTTATTTTTACTGTATACTGTTTATGCCGGTTTGCTGTTACAGATGATGGCAGTACTCAAATGATTCAGATGGGTGTATACGTGTATGTTGTTTGGAACACATTTCACCATGATGAAAACAGCTTCACAAATTGCTGGTCTCTTTCTGGGCCCATCTGAAAGGGGGGGATGGGGGCGCTAACTTTTAAAGTAATCTTCTCCAAATTGGTGTCCTTTGCATGTAATGATTTTAGTTCCCAGAATTCCCAATGATGGATATGGAGAGTGGCATTCTGGGACTGCCTTATCCTCCAACAATTTCTCAGAAGGGTTTTCATTAAATGTCCCCAACAAGTGGTGGCTATTGGGGAGGCTGTCTTTAGGGAACGGGCACCTCACCTTTGAAAAACAGGCAGAAGGAAATATTTTACTCCTCTGGCTTAGTCTGCCAATTGTCTCCTGCTCAGATCTTCCTATTTGCATTGTAAATTTCCCACATGAATCTAAGAGGTACCTTCACCAATTATTTTTAATAACCTAGTTAAAATGTTTTTGCTGTTTTAAGCAAAGCTTTTGAATGATAATTGCTGGCTGATTCTTGGTTTCATTGTTTCATTGCTTTAAGAATGTTTAGATTTTATTTGGATAGTATTTATTATTTAAAGTGGACTGTACCAAGAGTGGCTTTGGTGACATCTAGTCAATTTGATCACTCAATTGATGTGTGAGGGAACTGGGAAAGAATTGGCAACAACAATAGCAGCAGCACAAGCCAGAATCTCTCTTCTCAAGAGCTATGTTCCCCACATGATGTACTATTATCCACTTTTATTTTGTGCAGTTTGACTTAGCCACCAACATATCTTGTGTTGCTGACCAGATTCTCCATCTTGCTCTCTATTTTGTTCTTATCCTATATATTTTTGTTGGCTTTGTTTTTGTTTTTAATCGTATTGTATTTTATTCTCTTTGTCATATTGTGAGCTGCCCAGAGTCATTCTGGAGTTGGGTGGTGCTTAAATTGAATGAATTAAATTAAATCTTAGGAAGCCTCTTCTAGTTCAGATGGTTGTTGCTATCTGCAGGTTTGGGGGAGGAGGAGGATATTGTTTACAAAGATGTGGAACCCAGCCTTTTCTAGGCAAAGCTTCCTTTTCTCTTAGGAGAACAGATGGGGTGTAAGAAATTGAAAGCATGCCATATTACTTAATGAACAACATCACCTCAAAGTTTCCCTGCTTTGGGGATATGTCACATACGAAGATGGATCATTCAGCTGCTTCTAGATTTACAAACTGGAAAAGCAAAAATGCTGGGTACGCTGAGCTGGTGATTTTGGCAAGGACTAACCAATGTATGGATACTAACCATTTCTTATTTCTGTCTCCTAATGCTCGAGAGACATTTAGCATTCGGAACCAATAAATATCATCAGTTTGGGTGAAGTAACTGAAGCACAGTCCAGTCAAGGTAGAAGGCTTGTTGGTCAAGAT
The DNA here is from genome assembly GCA_023362775.1 of Charina bottae. Classification (NCBI taxonomy): domain Eukaryota; kingdom Metazoa; phylum Chordata; class Lepidosauria; order Squamata; family Charinaidae; genus Charina; species Charina bottae. The sequence continues at coordinate 186,734,924 of JALMGJ010000001.1, read as the reverse complement.
TACTGGTAATCTAGAGCAGATGAACAGGAGACATAACCCCCCAAATAATTTAATTTAATTATTTTAATTTTATTTTTATCCCGCCTTTTATTATTTTTATAAATAACTCAAGGCAGTGAACATACCTAATACTCCTTCCTCCTCCTATTTTCCCCATAACAACAACCCTGTGAGCTGGCTTGCAACTTGAGGATATGTTTGGATCTGATTTTCTTTTCTTTTTTTTAAAGAATTTTATTAATTTTAAAGCAAAGATAAAAACTACAAAAAAAACTACAAAAAGAAAAAGAGAAAAAAACTTTAAAAAGTGTGAAAACACAAGAAGAAAAAAGTCTCTTTATGTAAAAGATTACATAAAGACGTGACTTCTGACTTTTAACAGCAAGAATATACAGCAATTTCCAGTCAATCCCTGACTCTATATCAAACCAAACTCACATTATTTCTATAAATCATTCCATTAGCACATATAGAAATCACTAAGTACAATTGCTCCCTCCCCTTATATTAAAAGAAAAGAAAATATATAAACCTCCTAATCAACTTCCCCCCGCCAAAGACATTCCTACCACTATTCTATACATTTCTGTCCACTATAATAAAGATCAAACTAGAAAGTATATAAATTGTCTGCTCTTATAATTAATAATACCACAATTATAACAATCATAATCATATTAAACCTAAAATGAAACATTTACTATTATACCTTATTAATCTTAATCCAAATACTTAAAAAGAAATGAGGTCAAACAAACCCTAGAAGCAATCCAGATAAATATTCTTAAACCCTTACCCCACTTAAACTAAAGCATTTACATATCTCCACAGTACGCACAAGGCATTTTTCATAAAAAAATTCAGACAGCCCAACTGCCCCCCTTAAAAACTCCCAAGTTCTCAGCAGAAAACCTCCCACAGATAACAACCTCTTCCTTCCCATAACATTCCATAAGAAAAACAACTTCATTTATGATTTGCAATTCGGTCTGTCCCTTTAATTTCTTCAACCCGACAATCCAGTTGTCATCTGGCATTTCAACAAAAGCCTCAATCTCGCTGTCAATAGAAACATTTCTATCATTGTTAAGCTCTTCAATTCCTTCCACGACATCTCCAGCCAGATGACACATTTTAGAACTGATGTTTTCTACGATGTCCTGAATATCTTGCATAATAACTTGACAGGAATAAAAAAGAATCTGTTTAAACTCAGAACGGAAATCTGAGAACGTCTGCTTGAAGTCCTCCATGTCTCAGGCAGTAGATTATGGCGCCCCCTAGATACTTAACTAGCGAAAGTAGGAGTTAATGGAAAATTTCCAGAAGCTGTTTGCACAAGTGAAAGTATGATAACGAGCAGCTCCCCAGAGAAAGTGGCAACAGAAAGCTGAAGATTCAAAACAGCAGATTCAACATGTAGGAAAGTATTAAAATCTTCAAATTCAGTGCAGAAATAATAGCAGGGAGGCAATTATTTACTCTCTGTCCTCCTTAGTATAAGGATGGGAAACAAGCCAAAACTTAAAAAGATTTTTAAAAATTAATCCCAGAAAGTAACGATAAGCAAGAAAGTCTGCTTCTTCTTGTTGTAGAAAGCCTCTCTTAGGGTACGTAAACTTAAAAAGATATAAATTGGGTGATTTAGAAATGGGGTGGCCAGTCTTAATGTCCCTTTAAGGCTACAGCATGGCTTGGAAATGGTGGCGTCCCAGCCTCCCGGCGTCTCTTACCAGATTAGCGCGAACGCTGTTTGCAATCCTCAAAATGCAAGTCGCCGTTCTGGAGGACAAATGGGATGATTCCGAGTATTTTCTAGTCCGTGAAAACACTCCAGGGCATCAGAAAAAACCTGCCTGAGCCCCAAAAAACTGCTGCATTCTCAATTCTGCCCACAGAGCCTGTGAGCACAGCTGTTCAGTCTGCCATGTTCCCCCCGGAAGTCCCGGATCTGATTTTCCACTAGATGCCCATGTTGTTGTGCCTGCCCTGTGGAACATTATCTCCCTGCAGATCAGATTGCTCCCACCCCACCTGCCCTTGTTGGCCTTTTGCAAGGCCTTGAAGACATGGCTGTTTTCTGGGTTTGTAGGTCAGATTGTCAGAGCCACTGAGAAGGTTATGATCATTGTGGTTCGATTGGTTTTTTAACCTTGGTTGCGGTTATGTATTTTATTTTCACTGCTGGTTGTGTTTTAAGCTGTTGTTAGCCACCCAGAGTCACCATGGTGAGATGAGCAGCCGTAGAAATTGAATAAAATTGAATAAATAAAATAATGTACTGGTGCTGATTTGGAATACATTTCACCAGTTTCCACTTGTGTGCCGACTGTGCCCTTTCACAGAGAAACTGGATCTAGCTTCCATCAATCATGCCATAATAAACTTTTGGATTAGGCTACTGTTACTCACCTTGCCTTTGAAAATAATTTCAGAACTTAATTTGGTTCAAAATGCAAAGCTCTGACTAGATCACATCCTATGAACTCAACTTTTTGCCGTCTACACTAATGCAAGGCTTAATTCAAGGCAATTGTTATGATTTTTGAAACTCTAAATATTGAATAGCTGTTGTATCTCAAGAAGTCACTCCTTCCTTGTGAGCCTGTCCATACACTATGTTCTATCTCAGGGAACTTTCTTTTGTACAAATATTAATTAAAACGACAAAAATTGTCAAACTGGTAACTGTTTCTTCAGTTTCCAGGAGGCAACAAATTCATTTTGTGCTGAATATTATGACATATTATTCAACTTCTTTTTGTCCCCTTGTTCTAATATATTTGTAAGTAAAAACACCAGTTTTATTAAGAAATTTAATTCTAAGCATTAGGACATTTTTTTCCCCAGAATCTGTTCCGTGTCTATGTGTGCATGCACGCACACATGCAGATGCTGGGCATATGCTCATTTATAATCTTCACTGGACAATGCATTTGTTCTCCTCGACAGTTGAATAAGAAGAGAAAAGACATTTTGAAAAATGTGTTCCTGTCAACTTGATCATTGTGCCTTCCTCTGCATCTGTGTTGAGCTGAATCCCTCTTGGACTCTAGCTCCTAGGAAGGAGATGGATAACCGACTAGATTCACATTTCAAGCATTGTCTCACATTTCAAGCATTGTTGTCTCATAAGATAACTTTTGTTTCAAAGACTACTAGGAAGTGAAACTCTGGAACAAAAGGCATTAGTGTTTTTCTTTTATGCTATAAAAAGGAACTTCCTTTTTCAGTGTGAGAATGCATAATGGATAAGAAGAGTGCTTGGGGAAGGGCCATCCATCATGTGACAGATTATTACATTTATACCACAGCAAGCAGGTGACTGCATTAATATGAGATACAGCTTAACTGAAGCAATCATGAACTGCTGCAAATCAGGGTACGTGTTGTGGCTGATGCAATACTCGCTGTTAGTTGTGTGAACTGTGTTGCTGCAGAAGTGCATTAAATGTCTCATAAATACTAAAGTTTTTTTTTTAAAAAAAAAACACTCTAGAAAAAATGCCCATAAGTTGAGTTCAACTCCTGGCGATGATACGGACAGTCATGCAGTTTTCTTGGTAGCAAATGCAGACATGGTATGTCATTACTTTCTTCTGGGATGTTTTTTGAGTTTTCAGCCTGGCCTCCAGCCCTGGAATTCTCTGAGAGTATCCCATACAAATATTAACCAGGTTTGACTCTGGTTAGCTGCTGAGTCCAGACAAGGTCAGCCAGCTGCTGCCAGCTGCTGAGATAGTGTAAATTATCTCTGGCCTTTGGGTGATCATGGTGTATGTGCACCTGCAGGCTACTTTCCTGTTTTTAATTTACCAAATAGATGTTAATTACAGAGGTGGGGTCAGCTGGCATTCATATTTACATTGCTACACCATGAAATAATTTAGCATTTTATACACAAGGTACTTTAGATTCGAAAGGAAAGCTTAAGATGTAGAACTGCTATGCATCTAACTTGGCTTAGTGTGCAGCTGGTTCCTCTGGCAAGGCTTTCAGTTTTTATGTAAAGGTTGAAAGAGCAGTGTTTATATGCAACTTGATAATTAATTGTGCCATCCTCTCACCCTCATCCTCAACCTCATCCTCTTACTCTTTATAAATTCATTGTAATAAATGACAAGTATCAGGTTTGTCTGAGTGACTGATATTGAGTGAACAATATGAAAGCAATGTTTTTTAAATATATGGAATGCCATCTGTCATATCATATATGAAAACTATAGTTAGTTTTATTATTTACTTATTGATTGCCATTTTCTGGCTGAGGTTCTCTGACACATAAACATTCCTAAATAAACATTCCTAAAAGTGTAATACAAAACAAGAAAACCCACAATGATGTACTATTCATAACAAATTGTGCAATAGTACTAGAATATTGATAGATTTATCCCACATAGATGGACTCATATCAGTATGGATAGCTCTTAAAACTTTAAAAGGGAAACTACCGCCATCATCCTCAAAATGATGAGGTCATCCTCAAAATTTCGTGCAACCTTAGTAGGGAAAAAAAACCTTTACAAGGTTGGAAGTGTTAATCACACTGAGAGGGTAGTGTCCACGTGTCCACTTACACATAGAATAACATTACACAAATACCTACAGTGCTTGTATATTTAAGAGCTTTAAGATCCAAGTAGTTGTTTGACAACTTGCTTCAAATTCTTTAAATGGAGTAATTGGGCTATTTTTGTGTAGCTGGACATGTGTTGAATTCCAAGTACAGGATATGGTGTGAAAAATGGAAAGCGCCTGTCAAGGTGATTCACACAAATAGGTTATGTTTCAGAGAAGATACCATGTGGTCAGGTCTAAAACATGACCTCAGTGTGGTAATTTGATCTTATGAATAGATCTTCATATAACTGGAGAAATATCTAAAGACAGTGGTGATCATGCCATTTCATAATTTACTTTTTACTTTATTTGTATGCTGCCTATTCCCTCAAGGCTTTGGGTGGCTAACAGTAAAAAAATGTCAAAGAGCTTTTAAAGAAAACCCTTCAAAAATACATGATGGCACTATGTGCATGAAATTACCTTGCTGGATATTGTAGGGTTTTGTGGGGGAGTTTGCTAAGAACTTTGTAGGTGGCTTCTTGAAGATTGTATGGTGGCAATGTGTTGTATATATTTTATGATTTGGTGTCCTGGTTCAGCCTCTGCCCCAGGGTCTCAGCGATGAGTCAGAGGACGAGCTGCCCCTGGCAAACCCCCAGGGGATTGAGCCAGGCGAGGCCCCAGATGCGGACACGGGCCCAGACGATGACCCAGCACCGCAGGAGGCAGCAATACCTGAGGCTGCAGGAGAGCAAGCTGGGGATGGTGGTTTGGCCCCACCCTCGAGCCAGCAGCCAGCAACCGAGGCTACAGCGGAGCAAGCTGGGGATTGCGGTTTGTCCCCACCCTTTAGCCAGCAGCCAGCTGGATCCCATCAGCCTCCCAGCTCTCCTGAATCCCCCAAAGGGCAGAGGCGGAGGCATGTGCGCCTCGCCTTAAAGGACAGAAGGAAAAGTGCTCAGCTGGCTGCTAGGGAGTTACGCAGAGGGCAGGGAGAGTCTTTGCAGGACCCAGAGGACAGCTTCTGAGCTCCTGATAAATCACCGACGACACAGTGAGGGATTTGTGGGAGCAACGTTGCACTTTGGCTTCGCGACCACTCTGGTATCCTGTTTCCTGCGTTCCTGACCCTGTTTGGACTATCTTACTCTGCCTGCTGGACCCCTGGACCTGGCTTGGATTATCGTGGCTCGGACTTCTGGAACCCTTGACCCGGTTTGGATTATTGACTACTCCTTTGCTTCACTACTCTGATTATTGGCACACGCTGGTTTCTCTCTCTCTCGGCCAGTCTTGCAAAGAAACCTTGGGCTGCATTCCTTACCTCGGGCTGACTGCCAAGACTCTCCAATCTGTTCTGGAGGCGAGCCAGCACAGTTGGAAAGAATCTGGAAAATTCTATTTTAAAAGTCAGACTGAAAAGTTTTTTTCTGTTGGAGTCAAGAGGGCTCATGTTAACTCCCTCCTCAGGAATGTTGATTAATTGGTGCCTGAAGGTTTGGTTTGTCTTGACCAATCAGAAAGTTACCTGTTGGTTCTTTTCCAAATAAGTAATAGGTGTGCTGAGTCAGAGTGGTCACATGCTAAACGTTGTCCACTCAGGTAATGCCAAGTTGTTATTGTAAAGGCTTTATATTGTAAATTTTCCTTTTCTGTAGAGAGAGTGTGTGCGACAGCAGAGAGGCAACTGCTTACAGCTATGTAGTAATTCATATGTTAATTAGTCATGTGCTCTTCTCTGCTGAGGAGAGCAGAAAGTTAACTAAGTTTTGTTTCTTTGTTTTAAAATAAAAGCAGCATTTTTTCTACAGCAAATGTTTCAGTTCATTGATCTCTCAATATTTCTATAGCTCTGATCTCAAAAATTATTAAAAACAATAAAAGGTTATGTGCCCAGCGAAGCTCAGAGAATCAGAGGCAAATATTATAGAAATATGGACCGAGAAGAGCTGAACACTTTTGTTATCATTTGAAAAGGCAAGTGAGGAAAGCAGCAAAGGAGGCTTTTGATTTTGCAACTTCCTGGAAGCTACAAGCCATTTTTGTTTGAGGAGGAGTCAAGCCTTGTGGTTTATCCCAACAGGGGAGGAAGAAGCAATGGTGGCTGCTGCTTCAAGTTATCAAGGTATGCCCTTGGAAAAGCTTTCTAATACTAATTATTTGAACTGGTCTTTGAAAATGGAGTTTTTTGAGGAGAGAAGATTTGTGGTCTGCCATAGCTGACCCAATTCCTCAAAATCCCGATCAAGTCTGGCTGAGACGGGATGAGAAATGTAAAGCTTCCATTATTTTAGCTGTGCAAGATGACCAGCTTGTCCATGTGCATGGTGTGGAAACATCCAAAGCATTATGGGACTCTCTACGTGATTTATATGTGAAAAAATCTCTCCTGGAAGCAAGGTTATTTTAACCAAAAAGCTGTACAAAGCCTATTTGCCAGAGCATCTTCATAAACTTCAACAATACTTTGTGGAGCTTCAGGAACGTGGTTTGGAGTTTACTCCTCTTATGAAAGCTTACATTATGCTGTCTTCGCTGAATGATTCCTGGGACACTTTAATTTGCACTATGGAGGGAATCCCTGAAGCTAATCTAACTCCATCGTTTGTGTCTGCTCATCTTCTTGCTGAGTGGGAGAAAAGGCAGAAAAAAGTTATCTTTAATTCTTCAATAAAGTCTTCACGTGAAAAGCCGAGAGAACGGAAAAGCTTTGAATTTCAAGCTGCTGCATTTTCAAGCAGGCATTGCTTTCAATGTGGATCACCTGGACATCTTCGCAAGGACTGTGACCAGTTGCCTAAAGGTAAGAAGATTTTTCAGAAGAAAGAAGCAACAACCAGGAAGAAGGCTCTACAATCTTCTCATATGGCACAGGTTGTTGAAAGCTGTGATAATAAAGATTCTTGGGTCTTGGATAGCGGAGCAAATAGCCATATCTGTAATAATAAAGATTCTTTTGTGTCTCTGTCTAAAACTAACAAACAAAGTGTTTCCTTAGCTGATGGATCTATGTCTAAGATCATGGGTCAAGGTGAGATGTATCTTCCATGTTTGGGGGAAACTATTCAAAATGTTTTATTTGTGCCTAATTTTCAAAGTAATCTTTTGTCTGTGGGTCAGTTAGTAGCATCTGGGTATGTTATAACTTTTAAGAAAGAGGGCTGTGAAATTAGGAAGGATGGTAAAGTGGTTGCCAAATGTCTGCAGAAAGATTCTCTTTACATTGTGCAGAAAGCTGAGAAGCAAACAGCAAAAGCTGTGTTTGAGAATACTCCCATACACGATCAGTGTATCCATTTATTACATAGGAGGTTTGCTCATGCTAATTTTAAGTACATATCACAAATGCCTAGTTTTTCTGCTGATTTAAAATTAAAATCTTGTGATAGGTATTTGGATTGTTCAGTTTGCAAGCAGAATAAGACAACCAGAGCTCCTGTAAAAAAAGGTTGCTGATTGAACCACTTCTAGGCCTCTAGAAATAATTCATTCTGATGTAATAGGTCCCTTCTCTCCTAGTCTTGGAGGAGCAAGGTACATTTTGACCTTCATAGATGATTTTTCAAGGTACACATTCATTCATTTGTTGAAACACAAAGATGAGGTCTTTGACAAATTTAAAAGTTTTGTAACTTGGGTGAATGGAAAATTCCCAAGGCCTGTGTCTGCCTTGCAATCAGACAGAGCTGGAGAGTATCTATCCAGAAAGTTTAAAAGCTTTTTGTCAGAAAAAGGGATAGAGCACATTTTATCTAATCCTTATTCGCCAGAACAGAATTCTGTGGCAGAGAGGAAAGGGCAAACACTGCAGGAAGCCATGATGTGTTTGCTGAAAGATGCCAGTTTACCTTTTAGGTTTTGGGGAGAAGCTGTTTCTACAGCTTGTTATGTTCAAAACAGGCTGTTTAACAGTGCAATTCAGGATGCACCATTTCATTTGTTTTATGGTGTAAAACCTAAGGTAAATCATCTAGGAGTTTTTGGGAGCACAGCTTGGGTGCACATTCCTAAGCAGCTGAGGCGCAAGGGGGCTTCCAGAACTAAGAAAGCTATCTTTGTTGGGTATGAACAGAGTCAGAGGAGCTACAGATTCATACTGGATAATCAACTGATAATTAGTAAGAGTGCTTCTTTTGCTGAGCAGAATTGGGACAAAATAAACTCTAGTTCTTCAGTTGATTTATCCATGAGGGAACAGCTGGTTCCCTCATGGATAACAGTTGGTACCAACTTTGCTCAGACTGAAGAAGCTCCTTGGATAAGGAGCGAAACGTTTCCACTAAGAAAATAGAAATCCAGTTGACATGATTCAAGCTACAGACATAGATGTTGTGAAAGCATTTCACATTCACACAGAACCTGAATCTCTAGAGCAAATCAATGAGATGCCACCTGAAATAGCTAAATGCTGGCATGAAGCCATGCAGCAGGAACTAGATTCCTTAGAGGAAAATAAAACCTGGAAATTGGTGAGTCTGCCTCCCAATCAGAGGTGTTTGGATTGTAGGTGGGTGTTTAAATTGAAAAAAAGATTCAGATGGTAAAATTCAAAAGTATAAAGCAAGATTGGTAGCAAAAGGTTTTACTCAAAGAAAAAATGTGGATTATGACAAAACTTTTGCTCCAGTGACAAAAGTTGAATCTATCAGGTTGCTTTTAAAGGTTGCTGCCATTAAGAAAATGTCTGTTTATCACTATGATATTCAAACTACTTTTCTGTATGGCGATTTGGAGGAAAAATTGTTTATGCAACAACCTACTGGATATGAAAAAGAAAAACATCTTGTGTGTGAATTGCAAAAATCCATTTATGGATTAAAGCAGTCAGCGTGTTGCTGGAATATTAAATTGGACAAAACTTTACAAAATTTTGGGTTTCAGAAGGGAATTGCTGATCCATGTATGTATGTAAAGAATGATAAGCAAGGTGTAATGTACTTATGCTTGTATGTGGATGATTTGTTGCTGCTCACATCATCAGATAAACAAAAGCATGATTTTGAGGTTTGTATGAAAAACAATTTCACATTGAAATGTCTTGGAGCAGTTAATAATTACTTAGGATTAGAAATTCATAGAGAAAAAGATGGCAGTTTTCTCATAAGTCAGAGTAGTAAAGTTAAGAGACTGCTGGAAGATTTTAAAATGCAAGACTGTAAGTCTGTCTCCTCCCCCATGCTTCCCAAATTTCTCAAAGAGGAGGGGGGAAAAGGGGGTGATGAGTTATCTGAAGGAGATAATTTCAGATCAGTGATTGGTAGTTTGCTTTATATTGTGAATAATTCCAGGCCCGATATTTCAAACAGTGTGTCCATTTTGAGCAGATATGTGGAACTTAAAGGCTTTTTCGTTATTTACAGGGCACCAAAGATTATTGTTTAAGATTGTCTGCTACAGACACAGAGGAAAAATTAGAGTGCTGGTGTGATTCAGATTGGGCTGGGGATCTCAGTGATAGGAAGTCTACTTCTGGGACTGTAATTTAATTTGCTAAGTCAACTATTGCATGGTATTCCAGAAAACAAACAGTAGTAGCTATCAGCACGGCTGAAGCTGAATTTTATGCATTGGCACAACTGTGCAATGAGGTAGTCTGGTTTACACAATTGTTGCAAGACATTGGAGTCATTTTAAGCCAGCCTGTAACAATTTATGAAGACAACCAAGCGTGTATACACTTAGCTTTATCAGAAGGTTCCAGAAACCGTACAAAGCACATTGATGTTCGTTTTCATCTTGTTAAAGATTTTATAGCCAAGAAAAAGGTTATTTTAAAATACTGTGATACTAAATTAATGTTAGCTGATATTTTTACCAAGCCTTTGGCTGGTATTAGGCACAGTGAGATGGTAGCAAAATTGGGCTTGTTTCCAAATTCTTTCTAGTCATAAAAAGTGGAGTGTTGTATATATTTTATGATTTGGAAAGAATCTGGAAAATTCTATTTTAAAAGTCAGACTGAAAAGTTTTTTTCTGTTGGAGTCAGGAGGGCTCATGTTAACTCCCTCCTCAGGAATGTTGATTAATTGGTGCCCGAAGGTCTGGTTTGTCTTGACCAATCAGAAAGTTACCTGTTGGTTCTTTTCCAAATAAGTAATAGGTGTGCTGAGTCAGAGTGGTCACATGCTAAACATTGTCCACTCAGCATTTTCACCAGCATCCCCACCACTCATGCTCTATCCACTGTCAGGAAGAGACTAGAAGAGGACAGCACCCTTGAAAGGAGAAACCATCTCAACCCAAACCAGATCTGCCATCTTCTGGACCTGTGTCTTAACACCACTTATTTCACATACAGAGGTGACTTTTACAGACAAAAACACGCCTGTGCCATGGGTTCTCCTGTGTCACCCATTGTGGCCAATTTATACATGGAAGAAGTGGAGAAGAAAGCACTCAACACATTCCAGGGAACGGTGCCCACCCACTGGTTTAGGTATGTGGATGACACCTGGGTCAAAATCAAGGCCCAGAAAGTACAGGCCTTCACGGACCATATAAACACTATAGATGCCAACATTAGGTTCACCAGAGAAGACACCAAGGACAACAGACTGGCATTCCTAGACTGTGAAGTCCTCATTCGGACCAGTGGCAAGCTAGAAATAGGGATCTACAGGAAACCCACACACACAGATCAATATCTGATGTTTGACTCCCACCATCCACTGCAGCACAAACTAGGAGTCATCAGGACATTGTCACACAGAGCAGAAACCATCCCCACCTCCATGGCTTCCAAAAAGAATGAAAATCAGCACCTGAGAACAGCTCTGAAGGCCTGTGGATATCCAAATTGGGCCTTCACCAAATCTAAATCTACCAGACCTAAAACAGCGACAGACAGGGCTGAGACTCAGAGTAAACGAAAGAACCTGGTCATTCCCTACATGGCTGGCGTGTCTGAAAAGATAAAACGGATATTTGGCAAACACCACAAACCTGTATATTTCAAACCCACCAACACACTGAGACAGAGGCTTGTATACCCCAAAGATCAAACTCCAAAACACAAGAAAAGCAATGTAGTTTATGCAATCCAGTGCAGTGAGGAGTGCTCTGAACTCTACATTGGAGAAACCAAACAACTTTTGTACAGGAGGATGGCCCAACACAGAAGAAGTAACACCACAGGACTAGAGTCAGCAGTTTATCTTCATCTAAAGGAAAAAGGACACTCATTTGAGGACATTAATGTTCACATTTTAGACAGAGAAGATAGGTGGTTTAAGAGAGGGGTCAAGGAATCCATTTATGCCAACTTGGAAAATCCTTCCTTGAATAGAGGTGGGGGCCTCAGGCACAATCTTTCCCCCATCTTCCTCCCTGCTTTGTCTTCTGTGCCTAGGAAGATTAAGACCATTTCACAAGCTCAACAGCAGCATGGTGATCTTAACGATCCTCCTTTAGATGATAAAAGGACTTAAAATAACATCTCAATATAACCATGACCTAGCCCCAGGTGTAAGGTCACACAGCTACCTAGAAACATATTTAGGATTCCCTTACTAACTTTGCTCAGACTGAAGAAGCTCCTTGGATAAGGAGCGAAACGTTTCCACTGAGAAAATAGAAATCCAGTTGACATGATTCAAGCTACAGACAATTCCACCTGGATGACTGAGAACCTTCATAGACATATTGTCCACTCAGGTAATGCCAAGTTGTTATTGTAAAGGCTTTATATTGTAAATCTTCCTTTTGTGTAGAGAGAGAGAGTGCGAGAGCAGAGAGGCAACTGCCTACAGCTATGTAGTAATTCATATGTTAATTAGCCATGTGCTCTTCTCTGCTGAGGAGAGCAGAAAGTCAACTAAGTTTTGTTTCTTTGTTTTAAAATAAAAGCAGCATTTTTTCTACTGCAAATGTTTCAGTTCATTGATCTCTCAATATTTCTATAGCTCTGATCTCAAAAATTATTAAAAACAATAAAACAATGGATATCTCTCCACAATTATATCCAGTTGTTTTTCATTATTCAGTCCCTTGTTATCCTGTTATTTGTATAGCATATCTTGTGTGTGTTATGGTCCTTTGAGGCAATCCGGACTCCTTGTGACTACTCTATATGGACAAGTTTATGCAGTTTTCTTGGCAACATTTTTGGAAGTGACTGGTCCAAAGACACTTGGCTGGCTTCATGCCTAAGGGAGGGCTAGAACTCAGATTTCCCAGTACCTAGTTCATCACCTTTAACCACTACACCAAATTTTCTCTCATAGCATATCTTAAGGAGATACAAACCAAACTGTTCTGGGATCACAGTGATCCAGCCATTCCAGGCCTGAAACAGGCCTGAAATTTGTCTGGTCCAAATAATATCTCTACAACGCTACTTCTAGTTCAAATGATTAACTTCCAGAAAAAAAATCTGGATATTAATCGAAGAGAACACATGGACAGACTTAACCATACCTTCAACTAGGAAACTGTGAGCATCTTAAACCAAGCCAAATTCAAAAACGCTAGAGAATTCCTGGAAGCTTGGCACTCAGACAAAGCAGCTATCAACAGACACTTAGAGGTAAACAACATTTACATACCATTCATAAGAGACAATAGAAAAGCCAGAAGACCAAAACACCTCCTTGCCAGCAATCAACAACCAGATAGGCAAAGATTAACAGCAAGATTAGCAGCAGAGGAGCAATCAAACAACACAATAGACCCTAATCAAGGAACTATTAGCTCAGTCAATCAACCAAGCAGCAAACAACATCCCAATCAAGATACTACCAAGAAGAGTACAACACCCCCACCAACACAGGCAGGACAAGCCAGGGCATATAAACAGAGAGCAAGCCCCACTCCCTTTTCGCACTGAAGATGTTGCCTAGCCTGGCAATGAAACGTCTGCAAGAAAACAAGGCTCAGAGAGCACCAAGGACTCCACAATCTGGATACTGACAGGAATGGGGGGATTCACATGGTTTTAGGAGAAACAAAACACTCCAGAGTTTTCCAGAAAGTTCCATTCCCAGAATAGTAGTATAATTTCTTGTTGCTGTCATGTTATGGACATGCAAGTGAAAAAACTATGGCTGTGTTAAACTCCCAGATAACAAATGTCTAGGGAATAAAGAGCCTTAATACTGGCAGGTTTTATTGGTATTCTTGCCAAACACTTCTATTTTTTGTTACAATATTACAGCCTAAAAATAGTTTCCTTAAGGAAGACTGAAAAACAAAACAATAAATGCCCCCTTTATCTTGGAAATATATCCCCAAATCGTATTTTGGGCTGGTTCAAGAAACATCATTAGCAAATGAATTTTTTAGGTGGTTTAAGCTTAAGCTACTGAATTGGGATCAGAATCCACAGAGGAAAAAATGCAAATGCAGCTGGAATCTGAGTCCCACATGTTCTATTTTAATAATCATTTGGAGTGCACTCCCTGCCTATGGACTTAGGCTTGACTTCTTTGATGTTACCTAAAGGGCATATAGCTGGTTGAAAAGCAATTTCCCCTCCAGTGTCTCTTTTCCATATACAGATACCTTATTTTTAAAAAGCATATGAAATGAATGTCAGGGAAATTAAAACCGGGAAGGGAGGGGGAGGGAGGGGGCGGTCCAAGCATGTATACCAGTGAGGCTTCAGAGCAAATACAGGCTCAGAATCTATGCAGTGACTAAATAATCTACCATATTTAGGGAACAGCTATGCATTTGGCACAATTCACCACAAAATTCTGCAACACAAGTTGCACTGTAATAAATGGAAATACAGTAGTATTACCATATATTTGTGCCACTCCCATTTATTTTAGGGAGATTTGTGCAGAGGAGACTCTTTGAGTAACTTTTCCCAAACTGCTACTCTGCTGATCTGTTGGGATGGGAAACCTCAGAATTCCCAGCCAACCTGGCTGAAGAAAATTCTAGAAGCAGGAGATCCAACACATCTGGGGGGATGCAGGTTGCAAAAGGGGGTCTTTCTGGATTGTGCAAACACTGTGTGTTCATTGTTAGGGTACTGTACATGCTATTCCTTTTCCAGTACATTTGCTAAACAGTGTTTCTAAGCTGATTAATCATCATAATTGCTGATGCGCTTTTGGCAGTTTAAGACACCTTTGCTCATAATAATTAAACCTGATTTGTTCTGCCTCTAATCTTTGCTTTTCCATTTTGGACTTAGTAAATATTTTAGGAACAAAAGTCAAACCTTTTATTGCATGCATCTATTCTCCTCTACTGTCAGTTCATAATTAATTATTGTTTTACTTTCTGAATGCCCATAGTAATACTCGTCAGCACCAAGAAATGTGTGTGATAAAGAGCCATCCTTTGTGTTTATTGATTATTGATGTTGCTATTTGGTCAGATTATCCAAATCTATATAAAACATTCTTGATAGATACATTAATAATTCTCTTTATGACTGAGCCATTCAGAGACAAAATAATGAATGAGAATAGTGACTGGTGAATATCTGCTTAGAAAAAGATCTATCTGTTTTAAATACACGGTTTAAACATAAGTCTGTGGAGTCCTTGGTGCTCTCTGAGCCTTGCTGTTTTCTTGCAGACGTTTCATTGCCAGACTAGGCAACATCTTCAGTGCGAAAAGGGAGTGGGACTTGCTCTCTGTTTATATACCCTGGCTTGTCCTGCCTGTGTTCGTGGGGGTGTTGTTCTCTCCTTGATAGAGAACAAACATAAGCCTGTTCGAAGGTACACTTGGCAAGGAATGGATTTAAATATAAAAGCATGATTGATTTCATTGTTTTGGATGAAAGATTGAAAAAAATCGTGAAGAATACAAAGGTGATGAGGAGTTCTGGATGTGAAGCAGACTATTTTTATAGTGTCACGGGAATATGTATGTATGAGTTTGTGAAAAGAAATCTGCAGTGTAGTAAGTTCATCTCTATTTTCACCAAAAAGTAGTTAAGGCTTGCTCTGAATCCTGTTGCTGTTTCATTCATAAGGCTTGCCATCTGAGTGCATGCAAACACATGTTCCCTCCTAATCAAAGATCCTCTTTCAGTCAGTGTTTAAGCAGCAACTAAGAGAAGATGCACTGGATTGTAAAATGCCTGGCAGCAGATATTAAGAACTGAGTTAGAGCAGCTGCCCTCAGTACAAAAACACAGGTGTTTGAAGGTTGTGTGTAGTTTTATGCTGTCATATCCTTGTATATTAAACTAATATATATTGCTTGATATATGTAGTATGTATAGAGGCCTTATAAATTATTCTTCATAAATTAACATTATCTATCTTAACTTAATGGATTATACTGCACATTCTACAAACAAACAAATGCTTTTGGAAGGAGAATCACTACAGGCGACTTTTTCTTCTGACCGTTCTGGGATCCATAGCAAAAACTTAGGAGGAAGAGAGGTGAATAAAGAGCGGAAGCTCGGGGAAGATTGGGCACGGGCAGTTTATGAAAGCAGAAGCTTTATTTAGAGAATGAATCCACTAAAGAAAGGAATGTACACAGTTGAAAAATAAGAGCAATTTAAATCAGAGGTATTTAACATACGGTAGGATCATGTCATAGGTGGAGCCTCAATGTTTCACGCTCCCGGCTCTTTAAGATTCATATATTAAATGCAGAAAGGCTGTCTATATATCTGGAACTGAAGGTGAGCTACAACCCAGAGTAATTGGCATTCCAGTTCATTCTATTACTTGGGCAGAGTTGTATAAACTTCCTCAGTGCAGATGTCCATGCTCACTGCATAGTAATTAGGAGCTGTATACATTTTTAGTAAGCCCAGCAATGTCGTCCCTTTAGCTATTCAACATGGAAAGACATAGAAAATTATTAACATAAATGTAGTTCCTGGGTTTTTTTCCCAGACTGCTCCTAGAGTTGAGCAAGATCTCTTCTTCCCACTTAAGTATTTTAGAGTGTTTCTATTAAGTTTCTATTTTTAAGTGCTTGCACATACATCTTTTCATGTTTTTTAAATTTCTATTGTAAACCAGCTGGACCCATTGGGAATGGACAATGTATAAATTTTATTAAATAAATAATGGTCTCAGGCTCATCCTTATCCAATCAATCTTAGCCTTTCAGATAGATTGGAACTTCAACTCTCAGATATACTAGTCAGCTTAAAAATTCTGGTAGCTGTCATTCCAAATTATTGGAGAACAAAGGTGTTCAGAGGACAAGGGTGATTCTCAGAACTGAGCACATGAAAGGACAAAGATGAATGGATCTTACCTTCCCATATTGTCTTAGCATGGGGAATGAGACTGGATTGTAGAGGTACATTTTTATCATCCTTCCTCTAGGTCAAGGGTAGCAATATGGCATCCAGCATTTTTCCCAGGTTACCTACCTTGGTATCTCCAGGGTTTCTATCTCATCTAATTTTTTAAAAGTCTTTTAATATTAAAAAATAAATAGGAAGCTGACATGTTGGAAGCATACTAGTACCATCCTTACTTGTATGAAAGTCTTCAGATAGGTACCACTGTACCAGTCCTTCACAGTAGACCAGACTAGGAAAACAAAGTCATGTAGGCATGTAAGTTAAGGTAACAAAATCTTGCAAGTCTGAATGCGCGTCCCTCCTCCCTCCCTTTATCTTTGCCACATTCCTGCCCCGGGCTCAGGTTTCTTTTATCTGACCATTGCCTTGGCAGTGGTTCTTCCTCTTGTCCCTCAACGTGATTTCCTCTGCCTTCTACACACTGGGATGATAAGGAGCATCCTGAAGCTAGTTTGTCTTCTGATAATTGGTTGTTTTGTCACTGACATCATGCACCCATGTACCCATTTTGTGATTAGCAAAATCTATATGACCGCCATTTTGTGAGTGCAGCAATGTGAAGAATGCAACTGTGTGAAGAATGATTTGGGGGAACATCCATCTGGTATGTTAGGCTGAATATCTTTGACTGCTCCTCAACTCTTTATTTTCTTTACTACTACCATCACTCTATGCCTCTTCCCATTACTAGGACCTTTGACATAGTTCAATATATAAAAGAATTACAAAATATCTGAGGGACCGTCTCGTCCCGATTACATCTACCCGCCCCACCCGATCATGCAGGGAGGGCATGCTCCGGATCCCATCACTAAAAGAATTCCATCTAGCGGGGTCCAGGAGGCGTGCCTTCTCTGCGATAGCACCCGCCCTATGGAATATCTTGCCCCCTGAGGCGAGACGGGCACCCTCGCTCCTGGCCTTCAGGAAGGCGTTAAAGACCTTGTTCTGCCGCCTTGCCTGGAACGAAGGACATAATAGTTCCTCCTGGGGGTGGTTAGCGTAATAATATTCTCCTTTTAAGAACATACCATCTTTTTGGATTTTCATTTTTTATTTTTATGGTAGTTTTAAATGTATAAGTTTTTAACTTTTATATTGTGATTGTAAACTGCCCAGAGTCTACCACAGTAGAGATGGGCGGGGATAAATCCAAATAATAGATAGATAGATAGATAGATAGATAGATAGATAGATAGATAATAAAATAAAATAAAATAAAATAAAATAAAATAAAATAAAATAAAATAAAATAAAATAAAATAAAATAAAATAAAATAAAATAAAATAAAATAAAATAAAATAAAACAAAACTAATTTGGGACAGATATCAACAAGCCATGGCTCTGTATATCTTTAATTTAATGTTTTTGATTAAATGAAAATGAAGCATGTACCCAGATCTTTTCCCTGTCCCATTGCAAGTATTTTGTGTAAAGGCAAGATGTTTTTAACCAGTACAGAAAGACATTCTATGTAAAAGTTATTTTGATTTCCTCCCACTTTTTAACCCATTTTTCCTTCTTTTTTTTGTTCTTAACTTGATGAAACCGATGTTAGTGAACGTGAAAAATAAAACAATCCTCCTGATAAATCTTGTAAGAGATAATAAAAGCCTCCCACATACACTTTTGCTACTAGAATAAAGGCTAACTGGCTTGTAACAGTCCTTGGCCTTTCCTTGGGAGAGTCGGAAACAGGGCCAAATTGTGATGACAAACTGTGCTGTGGTTTTGTAAAAACTGCAAACAGCAGCTGCAGACCTACCAAACTGGATGTGTGCTTTTCTGGTTTGGTAACAAAATCCAGATTTCTTTTCTTGTATTTTTTTTTAATTGGAGAGGAGATTGAACAACATAGAGGTCTTTTGTATATAGTTCTCTGAAGTGACACCTTTTAATTTGCTAAGTAAAAATAACAATTCAAACATTTATGTGGAACATTAACTTTTTATTTCTAATGCCCGTTAAAATATTTTACTGGTTCTGGTGGGATTACTTTGGTGGAACAGAAATACATTTTGATTTTCCATTTTGGATTTCCATTTCCATGCGACGCTGTGTGGAAATCCTGTTTCCCATGTCCATTCGCAGTTATTTTATTTCCCATATGCTGAAAGATTGTATTTTAGGAATATTGCTACTAATAGCTGAGATATATATTTATATGAATTTTTACAAAACAAATATCTACCTTTTAATTAGCATATCTTCATTCAAAGCCTTAGCAGTACTCCATTAAGAATCTTTTATGCAGAAATGCTGAGATAATAGTAATAACCGCCCAGAGTTCCCCGTTGGGGGAGATGGGCGGTGATATAAATTTAAATAATAAATAAACAAACAAACAAACAAACAAACCTAATTAATTCTGATATGGTTCAACAGTGTCCCCCAAAGTAAGTGGTCAATTGCAATCACACTGGGAACTCTGATTACGCTAAATCATTCCTGTTGTTTCCTAATACACATTTAAATTTAGACTCTATACCATGAGTTGGAACTGGTTGGTTCTTTTATTCTTAAAAGTCCAGGGGAAGTCCAACATTAAGTAATTCTCTGATTTTTTGGCTTGGACTACCAGCATCAGGGTTTATCATAGGGTTTATCATAGCACTGGGCAAAACAAACCACTCTGTGCTAAGACACTGGCTTTCACCGATCTCAGATTCCCATATATGTATTTGCTGTCAGCCTGTCTTTTCCTTAAAATGTCTAATGTAGAGACTAAGGTATTCTCAAAGCTGAGTTTATTTGCTCTGTGGTGAATCCTGCCTGTGCTCTCAGTTTCAAACCTATGATCCTACTCAAGCAGGTAAAAGTATATTAGCCAACCTGGAAGGGATTTCTTGATGTATGTATGTGTGATTATTTCTTTCCCTTGTTCTTCTGTTTACTTCCAGATAAGCTCAGTTTTACACCTGGATATTTGGCTAAATTGTTTTAAAAAGAGACTCACAACTCTTTCTGATAGGGAGGAGTGCATGGTTAAAAATCTATCCATAGGATTTTCCAAAGATTTTTATTTTGCGTTGCTTTTTAGATTTCAGTAAGAAGATCTAAAGTGCTGTCCAATTTTATATTTTCCTTTTTTGGGTGTATAGAGGGGATGATGTCTTATTAATAAGGCTCAGAAATTATTAAAATAGCTGCAGTAGGTATTGAGGCAAGGATTAACCTTCCATGGCAGCCAGCTGTTAACATGCAGGAACTGGACTATCATCCTCCCTTCCTAGACTGTAACAAACACACAATTATTTTGGGAAGCTAGTATACCTTACCTTTCCATTTCCCCAGTATAATGCTATAACATGCATTACACATCAGGCTGTTGTGACTAAATGGGAGACTGCATGATGTAACTGAATGAAATACATGTTTTTGTGTGAGTGTCTGTCTTCCATGAACAATCACCTTTAAATCAATCATCTCTCCCAAATTTATTACATTCCTCAGGGGCTAGAATTTGCTTGGATTTCTTAAAAAAGCTTTTATGCAATGATGAAAAATACTGCAAAATTCATTAAAAGAAATGGAATTCCTGGAAATTATTGGTGATAAACTGTCCAAAATTTAACTGATGCTCTTTTTTTCCAATGATTAATATATCATGTTTGCTATTTGTTGTGCGGTAAGACATTTTTAGCCTCTGACAAAGTTCTACCCTTGAAGTTTTTTGTGTTTATTAAAATTTCTTGCACATTGTATATGAATTGAATAGCCCACAATTAACTTTTGCAAAAACTCATTTTATAGTCAATAGGTCTGAGAAAAATTCAACCAGGGAATATAATTAGGATTGATCTGAGTTGGTTTCCTCTATGAACGTTGCAGACTTCCATTTAAATGCTTATTCCCACTATTGCTAGTAGAAACAATAAATGTGGAAATGGTAAAATTCCACTTGGATCACTCAGTATTATTGCCAGTTCTTATCTTACTTGAGACACTGTGCCTATTATTTACTTGAATTGTTCTTTCCTTAATTTCATCCAGTTACGCCTAGACGGCATCTGTGGATCTTGCCAGATATTCACCCCTTCATGTTTAACATATAACCGGAATGGTCTATGATAGCATTGGTCAAAGTTTATAAACTCATGCCCTCCTAAGCATACACATATCTGACCCCAAGCCGGAACTACTTTGTCCCAATTTCATTTTTCTGCTTAATTTACTTTCTAACATAGCCCATGGTCATCAATAATCTCTCCCTCTTTTTTTAGCGCTACAACTTTTTACTTCTGTTATTATACAGGAGATAGGGGTTACCAATATGAACAACTACAAATTTGCTAATGTGTATCAGTGTTTACTTTTCTCTGTATTTAAAAGGTTACCTCCTAAACAATACTTATTTTGCTCTGCATAATAACACATTACAAGATGTTGCTGGTGTGTATAACAATGGTTATTAAGTGGGGAAAGATTTCAAGGCAAAACTTGTCACCCTCAGCAAATCATATTTTGTTTACATTAAGCCATTTAAAGCTGTGCTGTAGCTGAAACAGTTAATATCTAGGTCAGAGCTTTCCAAACTCTGGGTCGCGACACAAAAGTGTGTCGCCACACACAGTCTGGTGTGTCGCCACACAACCCGTAACCCGGGTTTTCCCGCGGCGACACACCAATGGCGGCGCACAAAAAACCGAAAACGGCAGCAGCGCTTCCGGGTTTTTGCGCGCTGCTGCAACGGCGGCACTTCCGGGTTTTCCCGCGGCGACACACCAACAGCGGTTGGTGTGTCGTTGCGGGAAAACTTTGGAAAGCCCTGATGTAGGTATTCATCTAATGTACAGTTACTGAGACAATAACTGAGTTGTAATTCAAGTGATACAGATGGAACTATAGGTCTCGTTGAATGGGTTTCGTGAGGATAACCCTTGCTGAGTAACAGATACTGCTTTTTTCTGGTTGTTATCAAGGCTGTAGTTTGATGGTAGTTAGGAAGGTTTACAAGCAACACAGGACTGGTAGGGTGTAAGTAGAACTAGTAGCTTCCATTGTCTTCAAACAGAGCCTGGAATGAAGAACCTTCATGTGAGAGAGTCCTGCTGCTTATGGATCAATGGAATGAATGTTTGCCACTTCTAATGCAGCTCTGGAAAATAGGTTGAAAGTTGTTGGGAGAAGAGGCAGTGAATTAATCTACCCTTTTTGAAACTCATATGGAAGAACAGGATTGAATGGTTATTCTAAAATGTTTTTTTTTTACCAACTATCCCAGTGTTTCTCAACCTTGGCTACTTTAAGATGTGTGGATTTCAACTCCCAGAATTCCCTAGACAGCATGCTGGCTTGGGAGTTCTGGGAGTTGAAGTCCATACCTCTTAAAGTTGCCAAGGTTGAGAAACACTGATCTACCCTATTTCCATTTTGAGGTGATGATTGAGATAAACAAGGTACATGTGCTTCCAGATGGAGCACTACTAACAACACTAAGCCAAAAGCTTTGTGCAACAATGCTGGCTTTTCCCCCTTAGCCATTTTTTTTCTGAAAAGAAGAAAGATTACAGAAAATGTGAGGTTTTGCAAATGGAAAATGATGTCTCAGTTGCCGCCGCCCCCCTTAAAAAAATTCCATCAGTTCATCTGAGGAGGCAAGATATTTTCTGGCCCTTTTATGAGGCACAGTGAGGCAGGTGACATCCATTTGGGGATGCTGATAAAATGCAACAAATCATCAGGTATTTATCTCTACTCTAAAGAAATATTGTTTAGATTCATTGTCCTAGGTTCAATTCAATTTAATTCAATTTATTTATTACAGTCATAGACCAGTACAAATAAAAATACGCTGGTTGTCCTAGGTTCCACAGTATCCCCTGGCTCTGCATGATGAGCAGCTATCTAAATTCAGTGGCATGAGTTATGATATTCACTGTTCCCATGGAAGATGTTCAAAAGTAAAAGGTACATACTGAAACATGAAATCCTTGATGAAAAGTGACAGTAAGTGTAAGGGGCGATGCCAATGTGAGGGGAAAATCCCATCCCTCAAATAGTTTAAATTTAAAAATTAATTACTTTAAAAAATTAAAAAGCAGGAGTGAAAAACACATGTTTGATTCATCAGAGCTCCTCTTAAGGTCTTGGGAAACATTGGTACAATATATAGCAGGGGTCCCCAACCTGTGGGCCGTGGGCCGCGGCCTCTTAGGAAGTGGGCCGCGGGGTTCCCTCCTGCAAACCCCGCCCCCGTGCACGCGATTGGCTCCTGCCTGCAAACCCCGCCCCCCCCGGTGCGTGCGATTGGCTCCCTCCTGCAAACCCCCCCTCCCCCCCCCCCGGTCTGTGGAAAAATTTTCTTCCACAACCGGTCCCTGGTGCCAGAAAGGTTGGGGACCGCTGATACATAGTACAGAGAAAAAACAGTTTGGAAGTTTCAAAAGTCAAGAGTTAACTCTAAGGTTCCACAGAGAATTTCCCCAATGGGACTGGTGTCTTTCCTAACTTCAACATTTTTTTTCATGGCTATTAGGAGACAGAATGTATGTTTAATATTGATTTTTGTTTCAATTGTTCAGTCTCCCAGACATGCCAAGCGATGCAGAGCCCTAGTGGTGTTGGAAAGAGGGAATGTTTTGCTAATGTTCTAACCTTGGGTGAGTGAGAGAACATGGTACAGTTTTCTTTTTGTCTTGAATCCAAGTACTGGCTGAAATAGCTCATCATAATTAGAAGCTTCTTAGCAGCTGCGGATAACCTTGAAGCTTGCACTGAGTCCTTTTTATTACCCTTGGCTCTCTGCTGCACTGTAAATAACGTCTCATTAAAAAATGAAAAGCTTTGTCTTCCAGCATTAACGTTACAAAAAGGTTACACTCTACATCCTGAAATGTATCTCTGGCTGAACCCAGTACTTCTCCTTCCCTCTGCTCCACTTAAAAAAATAGAGGAATTTGTCAAAAGCTTTTAGTAGAATGGCTGTATTTGGCTTAGCGGCAGTCAGCACCAATACTTAAGAACAGTAATGTTTCTGGAGGGGAAAAAAATTAGAAAGTGATTGAAATAAGAGTGAAGAGGAAATATTTATTCAGGAAAAAGTGCAAGTCTGCAACGGCTGAGCACATGTTGGAACACGCTGTGAGTGAGTCATTGTTGCTCGTTACCGCTTGCTTCCAGTGAGCAAAAAAATTGATCAGCCCTGCACATTTTCAAACTGTCCTTTTCTTAAAAGGAAGTATAGTAGATGAACGTTGCTAGGAGAAATCGTATGAGAATAATTGCTTTTCAGCTATATAGTCAGGAAGGACTCTATAGTTTTTTATAGGTTCCTGCATTCCTGAACACTACATAGCCATTTCTTTAATTCATACAAAAGATTGTCTTGGATTTCATCAAAAGCCCACCTAATGTGGCCCTCTGCTGCCACAGGAGCAACCAGATCTTTGTACAAATAACAAAGAGACAGGAACATCCTCCTGCTGATGATCCTAGCTACAAGTACTGACTGACAGAGTGCAACCACTTCTGAAGGTAACATATCTCTAGCATAACTAGTAGCCTTAAACAGCCTCATTGTACAAATGAATCTACAAACAGAGTGCTGTAAGTCCTTCTTTCAACTTCTAGCAAGTTTGTTTATGGTACTGAAAAACTGACCAAGGCTTGGCTGCAGGGCCCTTTGTGTTTTTGCTGTCGCAGGCCTGCACAACATATGGCTCATGGGCCACATGTGACCCGCCAAGCTGCCTTGTGTGGCCCGCCAGTGTTTTTTAAGATCTCAGTAAATTCACCACCACCACCATCCATCGTCACCGCCTCAGAAGACACCCTGCCAAGCACCTCCGGGCCTCACCCACACTGCCAGCTCCATCAGTGTTATCACTCCACTCGCCACTGAACAGCTGATAGGCACACCAGCTATTCCTTTGGGGCTCACAATTATTTATAGTTTATCAGTGTGGCCCTTTGCCCTCTACGGGTTGTGCAGGCCTGCTTCCTTTTTCATTAAGCGTGCCCTGCTTGTGCCCATGCCGTTTAGCACTGCTTCAGTGCTTTTTGACTTTCAGACCTGGTTATTTCATCATCGTCCCCCTGGAACAGATAGGTGGCCTTCAGGATAATTCCTATGCAGGCTTGGGCAAGCCTCAGTCAGAGCCATATGGAACTTGCCAACCAGGCACTGTGGTCTTTCAGGCACTGGATTAAATCCTTATCCTTTTTTCTTTTGTGTTTTTCATGAGATGAAAAATTAGAAGTTTTGTTTTGCACCTGTGGTTCACAAGGTATGGTTGGGAGACCTGTCAGAACCTGCCATCGAAGTTTATATCTCCTCATAGTGGAATTCAAGCAGTTTCCTTAGAGTTTCCCCTTTATTAGGATGAGAAATTGTTTCGGGGGGTGTCTTTAGAATAAGGGTTCATATTGTATAAATTAAACTAGTTACAAAGCTTTAGTGGAAAATACTGAAGTGCTTTATTTGAATATAACAATTTGGCATTAATTTCATTACTTGGTCCTTTTCTTCCAATTATCTCTTTGGAAACACACACCAATAGAACAATAGTATAATAATTGAAATGATGTTTTAATAACAGAAAGCAAAACACAGAGGTAAATGAAGAGTTTTTTAAAAGGTACTTTGCTATCTCATTTTCAGGACAGAATAAGAATGCATTATTTTAGAACAGTTTCAGAAGGTTTTTACTATGCTTTTTCAAGGTTTATTGCTGTATTAGTGTTTAATGCTTATGACTTTAACAGTGGTGATAATGGTGCAAGCTATTTTGTCAACCAGAATATAAACTGAGTATCTCTAACGTAGTAAATTCAGAATATAAACTGAATATTTCCCAATGTTGTAAGTTATGTGCAAAATCAGTTTTTAATCAGAGAAGTACAAAGCAAAAATAATGATGAGTCATTATACCCTTTCTTTTCTGCTTAATGCAGTTGAGCATTTTTCAAAGAATCAGGAACAAAAGTTTACAAATAGATAATTGGGGGGACAGCTTTGTAACTTGGCCATTAAGACCTACATTACAGCATAACTTACAGATTTTGATTACCTGTAGCAAAACATGAAACTCGGGTATCAGTCTGTGTTTTTGCAATTTCCTGAGTGGTATGGATTTCTACATGTATTTCCTGTGAAATATCTGATGTGTCTCAAAGTTGCTACACTACTGCTGGCCTACTGAAGTTTCTTCTCTCCATCAAATTATTTTCTGTTACTATATGCATAATAACAGTGGTTGTTACTGGTACTACAAGATAGGGCCTCCCGCAGTGCCAGTTTTGATGAAACCTTAGCACCAAACATTATTAAACGTTATGCATTCCAGGAGTCCACAAATTTATTAAATAATATCTGAAATGAATGGTATACAAAACAACCAAATGAAGGTTGGTTCATTTGTGTGTGTGTGTGTGTGTGTGTGTGTGTGTGTGTGTGTATGTGTATATGTATATGTATATGTATATGTATATGTATATGTATATGTATATGTATATGTATATGTATATGTATATGTATATGTATCAATCAGAAGGTATATAAATAATCACTGCTCTTTGCCTAAAGACTTTCATCCAGGTAGTCATTATAGGCAGCATTGGCTGGAAAGCATTTTGAAGTACAGTCACCTCTCTTCAATTCTTGCCCAGAAAAAGGAGTTGAGAGGTGACTGATGCTTAGTCCACTTAAGCCACTTTCTCCATATACTTTTTTTTTTCAAATTATTGCTCCCCTGTGAATGCAGTCTTCTCTTTCAGTTGCATGACCTCTTTCACTTTCAACAAGTCATTGAGAAGAGGGAGACATGGTTGCTATTACTGTATCAGGGATGGTTATCACCAGTTATCTCTTAAAAGCCTGGGAATTTGCAGTTATTTTCACCTAGCTTCATATTAAGTAAAAGTAAGTATTATAGCATGTCAACAGCATACTGATGATATCTCACACTGTGCCAGCAAATGACTTCACCCAGCAGTCCCATTTAGATGAAAAATAGGAGTGGAGAGAAAGTTGAGCCCCTGAGGCATCCCACACATCAAGGATCTAGGTTGGACTTCCCTCCCCACAAATACCAACTGGAACCAGCCTCAGAGGAAGGTGGAGAACCACCATAAAACTATGCCCCCCACTCTGATCCCTTGCCAGTTGAGAAGGACACAATGATTGATAGTATTGAAAGTCTCTGAGAGATCCAGAAGGGCAAGGATGGATGCACCACCCCCATCCTGAGCCTTCCAGAGCTTATTCACAAGCACAACTAATGCCATTTCAGTATTATAACCTGGCCTGAAACCTGATTGGAAGGGTCCACATGTCTAGATTTGTAGCCAAGGACTCCATAAAAGTATGTGCCAGCCACATTTATGGGAGGTGGTTTGTTCACTGTAGAATCATAGAGTTGGAAGAAGACATTTAACCCATGAGTCCAACCCTTGCTAAGCAGAGGAATCCAAACTACAGCATCTCCAACAAATAATTAAGTATGGTTGTTGTGGGTTTTCCGGGCTGTGTGGCCGTGTTCTGGCAGTTTTGGTTTCTAACGTTTTGCCAGTAGCTGTGGCTGGCATCTTCAGAGGACAGGAGCACAGCTAGAAGATTCTCTCTGTGCCCAAATGGAGGGTGTGTGTTCCTGCTGGTGTTTATAGCTGCTGAGAGGGTGTGTGTCTTCTGTGGGTCATTTACAAGAGATTAGGAGAGGGGTTTTTTGTTGATTAGGGGGTGTGGTGCTGTCGTGTGTGGGATTAGCACATCTATTGTATGAGTTGTTTGTACGTATATTTCTGTGGTTGAGTAGAGTTCGTTGACCTTTTGCAAGCTGTGTTTTTTAGGACTGGCAGCCAGGTTTTGCTGATCTTTAAGCTTTCTTCTTTTTTATTGAAACTGTGTTTGAATGAAGTGTTTGAATGTAATGAAGTGTTTGAATGTAATGCGTGGATCAGAAAGTAATTTGTCCAGGTTGGTATTAACTGACTTTTTCCACAATCAATCTGAGTTAATAAAATCAAGGGCTGCCTTCCGGTCAACAAATATAGTCTGCTTTGAGTGATCTAAAATAAATCCATTATCATTGTGATAAACCTTGCTTGTTCTTCAGAAAACAAAAAACAAATATTTTCTGCTGCCTGAATCTCCAGTTGGATAACAGGAGTCTAGCATGAATGTTTGTCACAATGCAAATTAAGGCAACAAGTCTACAGTCTGAGAATGCTGCATTATGGATAAAGCCAGATTAATTGATATTACTAAAAGGAATGTCGCAACAGAGGTTAGATTATCCTTAAACACTTTGGCACATATGCCATCTGCTCCTGGGTCTTTTCTAGAAGGATTGTTGTTTATTCGTTCAGTCGCTTCAGACTCTTCGTGACTTCATGGACCAGTGCACGCCAGAGCTTCCTGTCGGCCGTCACCATCCCCAGCTCCCCCACAGTCGAGTCCATCACCTCCAGAATATCATCCATCCATCTTGCCCTTGGTCAGCCCCTCTTCCTTTTGCCTTCCACTTTCCCTAGCATCAGCATCTTCTCCATGGTATCCTGTCTTCACATTATATGGCCAAAGTACTTCAGTTTTGCCTTTAATATCGTTCCCTCAAGTGAGCAGTCTGGCTTTATTTCCTGGAGTATGGACTGGTTTGATCTTCTTGCAGTCCAAGGCACTCTCAGAATTTTCCTCCAACACCACAGTTCAAAAGCATCTATCTTCCTTCGCTCAGCCTTCCTTATGGTCCAGCTCTCGCAGCCATAGGTTACTATGGGGAATACCATTGCTTTAACTATGCGGACCTTTGTTGTCAGTCTGATGTCTCTGCTCTTAAGTATTTTATCGAGATTTGTCATTGCTCTCCTCCCAAGAAGTGGACGTCTTCTGATTTCCTGGCTGCAGTCAGCGTCTGCAGTAATCTTTGTGCCTAGAAATACAAAGTCTGTCACTGCCTCCACATTTTCTCCCTCTATTTGCCAGTTATCAATCAAGCTGGTTGCCATTCTCTTGGTTTTTTTGAGGTTTAACTACAACCCAGCTTTTGCACTTCCTTTACCTTCGTCATAAGGCTCCTCAGCTCCTCCTCACTTTCATTCATCAAAGTGGTATCATCTGCATATCTGAGATAGTTAATGTTTCTTCCAGCAATTTTAACTCCAGCCTTGGATTCATCAAGCCCAGCACATCGCATGATGTCTTCTGCGTACAGGTTGAATAGGTAGGGTGAGAGTATACAACCCTGCCGTACTCCTTTCCCAATCTTAAACCAGTCCGTTGTTCCGTGCTCTGTTCTTACCGTTGTTACTTGGTCGTTATACAGATTCCTTAGGAGGCAGACAAGATGACTTGGTATCCCCATACCACCAAGAACTTGCCACAATTTGTTATGATCCACACAGTCAAAGGCTTTAGAATAGTCAATAAAACAGAAATAGATGTTTTTCTCAAACTCCCTGGCTTTCTCCATTATCCAGCGGATATTGGCAATTTGGTCTCTAGTTCCTCTGCCTTTTCTAAACCCAGCTTGTACTTCTGGCAATTCTCACTCCATGAATTGCTGGAGTCTACCTTGCAAGATCTTGAGCATTACCTTACTGGCATGTGAAATAAGTGCCACTGTTCGATAGTTTGAACATTCTTTAGTGTTTCCCTTTTTTGGTATGGGGATATACTGTAAGTTGATTTTTTCCAATCTGATGGTCATTCTTGTGTTTTCCAAATTTGCTGGTATATGGCATGCATCACCTTGACAGCATCATCTTGCAAGATTTTAAACAGTTCAGCTGGGATACCGTCGTCTCCTGCTGCCTTGTTATTAGCAATGCTTCTTAAGGCCCATTCAATCTCACTCTTCAGGATGTCTGGCTCTAACTCACTGACCACACCATCAAAGCTATCCCCGATACTATTGTCCTTCCTATACAGATCTTCTGTATATTCTTGCCACCTTTTCTTGATCTCTTCGGCTTCTGTTAGGTCCTTGCCATCTTTGTTTTTGATCATACCCATTTTTGCAATAAGAAGTTCATGATCTGAACTACAGTCAGCTCCAGGTCTTGTTTTTACCGACTGTATAGATGTCTGTCACCTTTGGCTACTGATTTCAGTGTTGACCATCTGGTGAAGTCCAAGTATAAAGTCATCTTTTAGGTTGCTGGAAGAGAGTGTTTGTTATGCACAGTGAATTGTCTTGGCAAAATTCTATCAGACTATGTCCCACTTCATTTTGTTCTCCCAGACCATGCTTACCTGTAATTCCAGGTGTCGTCTGACTACCCACCTTAGCATTCCAGTCTCCTGTAATGAAAATAACATCTCTTTTTGGTATATTATCCAGTAGGTGCTGCAGATCCTCATAGAACTGATCTACTTCTGCTTCTTCAGCATCTGTGGTTGGGGCGTATATTTGGATCACTGTGATGTTAAATGGCTTACCTTGAATTCGAATTGAGATCATTCTATCGTTTTTTGGATTGTATCCAAGCACTGTTTTAGCCACTTTATTATTAATTATGAAGGCTACTCCATTTCTTCTGTGGTCCTCTTGTCCACAGTAGTAGATCTGGTGGTCATCTGATGTGAAGTGGCCCATTCCAGTCCATTTCAGTTCACTGACACCCAAAATGTCTATATTTAATCTTGCCATCTCACCAATAACCACATCCAATTTGCCCTGGCTCATAGATCTTACATTCCAGGTTCCTATGGTGTGTTGATCTTTAGAACATCGGATTCGTCGTTCACCACCAGCACCGTCGGCCGCTAGCCGTCCTTTCGGCTTTGAGCTAGCTGCGTCATCACATCTGGGGCTAGTTGAACTTATCCTCTGTTCCTCCCCAGTAGCATTTTGACCATCTTCCGACCTGGGAGTCCCATCTTCCGATGGTATACCGACATATCTCTGGTTGTACTGATCCATTTAGTTTTCACGGCAAGAATACTGGGGTGGGTTGCTGTTACCTTCCCCAGGGATCGTATTTAGTCTGACCTCTCTGCCATGACCTTCCCGTCTTGGGTGTCCCTTCACGGTTTAGCTCATGGCGTCATTGAGGTGCTCAAGCTCCAGCACCACGACAAGGTAACAATCTCCTGTCTGATTCTTGCTTAGATCATAATGATCAGTTCATTTTATATTTCTCTACTAGATGTTGGTTATAGTATTAACAACCTGCTTCTTTCCCAGCATGGAAAACACAAGTGGATTTTTTTTTAAAAGGGCCAGTTCCAACAAATAATTCATGCTTCCCAGAGAGCAACAGACAGTTGCAAAGCTCCCTGCCTTTTAACACATGCTTAAATTTTAACTCAGCACTTCCTTTCTACCCTCTAAAGCAGTGTTTCTCAACTTGGCAACTTTAACATGTGTGGACTTCAGCTCCCAGAATTTCCCACCCTAACCTATGCTGGCTGGGGAATTCTGGGAGTTGAAGTCCACACATCTTAAAAGTTGCCAAGCTTGAGAAACACTGTTTTAAAGTAGTGAATTCTACACAACTCTACTTCATTGTCTCTTGAGGGAGACCAGAAAACGGATGCAAATGGTTAATCAAAGCTGCTTTCCCAATGAAGAAGCCATTATGGTTTCAAATTATCCAATTGTGCATAACCAAAAATAGGCCTTTCCAGGTGTTATCCTGCATCAACATACCATGTCTTGAAAGGGTCTATGATTTAAATATATGATCTTTCTCATCCCATTTAATATTTTCTAACCTACTAATTGTTTTCCTCAAATGGGTCTAGTCTACCCATGGACAGTTCTGGGGTATATTTTAAAAGATTTTCCCTGCAGTCATTACTATCAATAGAAAATCCTCCAGCCTGGACTCGAGTGATAGGCTTCTGCATCAGTCCACCCTTCTGTCCTGCTCATGTTACAGTTAATCTCTTCCAAGCTGGAACAATACTCTAAATCAGTCTCAGAGCACTGTTGTTCTACCCTGTTATTCAAGTATCATCCCCGGTTTCTCATCAGGGTGCTGAACAAAGGAACACAAGTTAGCAGTCCAGCCATTAGCATTGATCACATGGTATCAATTGTAATGTGTGACTAGATATTGTCTATTCCAATGACTTCAGTGTCTTAAATACCGTGGTGCTTAAAAGTTTGTAAGCCCTTTTGAATTTTCAGTATTTCTGCATAAATATGACCTAAAATTTTATCTGTTCTCCACATAAGTCTTAAAACTAGATAAAGAGAACCCAATTAAACAAATGAGTCAAAAGCATCATACTTGTCCATTTATTCATTGAGGAAAATGATCCAAAGCTACATATTTGTGTGTACGTAAGGGGTGTGGCTGTGAAGGTTTTAAATTATGCTCCTTCTCAGGTTATAATCTTCTTTCACTTGAAGTCAGGTAAATCAATTATATATACTGTAACTGAGAAAGAGCAAATTTAAATACACATCTCTACCTTCATAATTTGTAATGTGAGTTAGGGGCTCCATTTAGTTGATTTCAAACTAAATTTAGTTGATATCAAGCTAAACCATATTTAGTTGGGCAATATACTGGTAAAGGTAAAGGTAAAGGTTCCCCCCGCACATTTGTGCAGTCGTGTCCGACTCTAGGGGCCGGTGCTCATCTCCGTTTGTTAGCCAAAGAGCCAGCGTTGTCCAAAGGCGCTTCCACGGTCATGTGGCCGGCATGACGCACGCGGAACGCTGTTACCTACCCACCGAAGTGGTACCTATTCATCTACTTGCATTTGCATGCTTTCGAATTGCTAGGTTGGCAAGAGCTGGAGCTAGTGCGGGAGCTCACTCCGCACGCAGGGCTAGGGATTCGAACCTCCGAACTCCGAACTTGAACTCCGATCAACAAGCCTGGCGTCTTACCCGCTGAGCCACCGCGCCCCTTCAATAGACTAGTGAAGAAGTGCATAAAACCTCTTATCAGCATAACCTTTTTATTGCTTCTCTCAGAATCCTGCTTCATCAATATATATCATGTGTTGACAAGCAAGCCACAAGCCAAGTTTGCCCATCCAGGGCTTGGCCAATTTAGAGGCCTTTCATCACCTTTCAAATGAGAGATACTATTACTGTTAAGTCGAAACTGGCATCCGAGGCCAGCCTTAAGCAATGTAGGAGCCCCAATGATATTTTGATATATGAGATGATCCTTTTCCCTGGATTTCCAAATATATCTCATGGCATATCTTCAACAAGAATTGAGTTTTCAAGAATATCATTCAAACTGATCACTCAGCAAAATCTCTGAGAAGGCACTGAATTCATTTCACACTGGTTCACAACCACACTCTTAGTTCATTGGCCTGGGTTCTAGCTTCAGCATCTAAGGTCCTGAATTCAAACTCCACATTGTTTGGACATTAGGTCCACCTTTATCAGGTTTGTACATGAGTTTAGGAAGAGAATACTTCAAGCATTTAACTACTAATGTTTGATTTTAAAATACGTTCTTTGGGGAACACCATCTTGCATCATTACTGGCATTTTGTTTCAACCCAGGCCTTTCTGATATACAGTCGCTGTAGTTAATGAGCTTTTATTTGTACAGTGTTCCTGGGTGCTGGGAGCAGCCTTTTACCCCAAAAGCTATCAGTCAGGCTGTTTGCTTCATGTGTTTATTATCAGAAGCTGAAAGGACTGAGCAACAGAAGTACTATTGTCTTGTGGCAGTACTTTATCCATCCATCTGGACTGTTCTGGCAGATGTGGCTAAGGAAA
Source organism: Charina bottae (assembly GCA_023362775.1). Classification (NCBI taxonomy): domain Eukaryota; kingdom Metazoa; phylum Chordata; class Lepidosauria; order Squamata; family Charinaidae; genus Charina; species Charina bottae. The sequence continues at coordinate 186,701,478 of JALMGJ010000001.1, read as the reverse complement.
ATGAAGCAGGCAAGGCTCCTTTCTCTAAGGGATAGTAGTAACAAAAATGGACTGTCTCCTTGTTGAACTTTTGAAGGTTTTCCCTTCACTTTTTCCTGAAAGGTCCTGCCATAGATGGGAGGGAGGCAATCGCTTTAGGAGGCACTTCACCTGTGCTAATTTTGACTAAATCGTTTTGTGCAACCCTCCATGCAACTAAGAGCCTGCCCAAGAGAGGTTGCTCAAAGGGTCTTCAATAGAAAGCAGGACCTTATCTTGGGGAGGCTGGTAAGTTGGCTCCTGGCCACGCTTCTTCATTCAAAAGTGTCAGCTAGGAGAAAAAAAGAGATGGATCTCCTCTTAGTTCTGAATTATTTCCTGATACATTGTCTTTAGTTGGTTGGGTGGTGTGTTTTTGTATATTTGTCAGCTGTTGAAAAGATGAATCCCAGCTCAGAAGTAACCTACAAATGCAACCTTGATTAATGTAATGAAACAAAAATTCCTTAAGGATTAGCAGTATTGGCCACAGTGCATGTCACTGATATAGCTTATGCTATAGGAGAACAATGTAGGTTACTGTAGAGGAAGTATGTTCCAGGCTAGCTACAGATTAGGTTATTTATTTTGGGAGATTGTGCTTTGCAGCTTCTTTTCTAGAATATAGCAGGTACCTTTGTTTCAGATTTTAAGCAAAATGTTGAAATCTCAACACCCAGACATTGCTACCTTTTTATTAAGAGTTCTATGATCGTTTTATTTTCTAACAAAGTTGTTGTGAAGTCTGAAACTGGCAGGCATGGCTTTCATTTGCTGCTAGCAAAGGATCTGTATTGTGTGTCCAGCACTACTTCTTCCAGATTGTAACTAGATACATTTTGTGTTGTTTTACATTTCAGGCAGCTGTTCTTGATGTACAGCCAAAGAGTACATGCTCATATGCGTAACAGCTAGACAGAAATGAGACTTGCATTGAGCCTGGCTGCCTTTGCTTCGCACAAAAGAATTAACTGCATTAACTATTTAGACACAAAATTGTATTTTGAAAATTGTAAATATTTTGTTTCTAATTGTTTAGAGAAGTTTTGGTTCAGAATAGCATAATTTGGCAACCCTGGATGAGTCATTTCACAGAAATTTAGCAGCAATTTTTCTTCATGTTGTTAATGGTCCTTTCTTTGAGTAAATTCTCCTCCCCTGAAAAGCTGTTTCTTTGGAATGATAGCTGGGTTAGATTTTTTTTTTAATTTAAAGCTGCATACCTTCCCTTTCTCTTAAAGATCCAAATCCATTTTTTTAAACAAAGAAAAAAAATAACTATTAACCTGTTACAGCAACTGTTGAGTGACAATAAATGTTTTCCTGCCAATACTGTAAGAGGTGACTCTGCAGAGACTTTCACTCATAGGAAGAACTGGGAAGGCAAAGAGAGCTCATGATAAGAGAAAATCTGTGAAAATCTAGTGCTGGAAATACAACCATGCATTAATCAATGCCAAGAATGTGGACGTCTTGAGATTTTGCCCCACCTGGTTCACCATGTCCCAGCAAAGACTTCCAAAAAGCTTAAGAGTAGATACCAGAATTCTGTTTTCTTTTCTTTTCTTTGTTTTGAAGCTGTGGTTGATTTCTCAGGTTGGCAAAAGCTTGGTATGCTGCTCCCCACCCCCACCCCCACCCCCACCCCAAAAAAAGCCAACAGAGGAAATCTGTCTGCTACTGCATACCTTTTCTTTTGCTTACCAGCAGGAACAACACAGAGCAAACAAACAAAAAGCCTCATGCTTATATTCAGCTGGTTAACCCTTTCCTGAAACACAATATGTTTAGAGCATTTAAACTCTAGACTGGGATGTTGTGCTCTTTGATCCTTTTCTGAGTCTGTAGCTCATGAATGGAAATTGTTGCAAGCTTCTTTGGACTTCAGGGAGGCACCTCTTCCAATTTTCCAGTCTATCATCATTCTGATGAAGCTTACATTCAGAATCTGTTCTAATGTTCTGGGATACATATAACACAATTTTCATCGTCTACTCAGAAGTAAGCTCTACTGGGTTGAATGGGTTTATTTTTGGAATGTATACTTCTAATTGCAGCCCAAAGTTTGAACTCTACCTAGATTTGCACTGCTAAAATCTTAGGTCACAATAAATCTGAATTTGACTTTGCAAATATGCAAAGCTTCTTTTATTCATTGTTGAAATAATTACAGCCATCCCTGTTTACATTTGGGATTAGGGGGAAGGCATCCCAAACAAACCTTACTGACTTCCCAGAAGCATCTGTTCTTAGCTGAGTGCTGCTCCTCCAACAATGAATCCTCACAACTTCACCATAAACATGATGCATTAGATGGGAAGTCTTCCAGAGTAGAAGCTTGTTCCAAATGGTCTTGAACCTATTAAGGAACTGTCACCCTGATTTAGAAGCAGAGAATATCATTTTGTCCTCCTCGAAATTAATAAGAAATCCCTTAAACCCCCTTCCCTTTTCTCCTGTAAATAATTTGCAATACCTGAAAACTGTCTTCCCTAGATTTAGAATTTCTCCTGAATGTAAAGCGAAACCGTTTATTTGTTCTCTTTAATTTGTACATTGTGAGGACTTACTCTTCATCTTAAAAAAAATGTTTTATTATGAGTACTTAAAAAAAATCATCCTCCCTATTTTCAAATGTTCTTTTTCCTTTTTGTAGAACACTGATAAAAATGTTGCCCATTGGATTAACTGTGTGTGTACACACACACACACACACACACACTTTCTCTCTTTTTTTATTTTTTTAAAAGATGTTGTTGTTGGAACAGTGAAATTCAAAGAAAAAAATCTACATTAGATAGTGACAGTAGAATAAAGCAAAGAGAAACAACTAAGCATAAATTTAAAAACATTATGAAAAACTTTCTAGTAACACATTTTCCCCTTCCTTTCCATTTGTTTTACCAACCATTGACTACAAGCCAGATATTTATACTTTACATTGAACAGTGAAGATTATTGCTAGTATCTGAGTCCTTTCATCTGTCATTTTTAATTGGTCTCATAACCTTTTTCCTAGAAAAAAAGGCTTAATTTTTTCTAAAACAAAAGCACTGAAGTGATCTGCAAGAGATGGCACAATGGCAAATAGATTAGTTCAGAGCTGAAAAGGAAGTGTCTCTATCAGAAACTTGTGAACTTTCTCAAAACTCTGAAATCACATACAAAAATAAAGGTGACTCAACCATTTACATTACTTGAAGGGGTTTCCTCACAAGCATCTGTTAACTACTCATGAATAGGTTCCAGAAATTAAAATCCAGATCAAATTATTGAAAAACAAATAATCGCTTTAGAAGAATAATTTAGAGTTGTTATTTCCTTGCACTGTATTTTTCCAACACATTATTATATAATTTATTCTACTATAATGATAGTTTAAGATGAAAGAACAGTGAGGTTAGCAAATATCTTGTGTGATATTTTCTTAATGAGATAAAATACCAGTTATTAGGATACAGTAGCTCTGTTTGAGAACAAAAAGCTCAGGACAGAAATGCATGATAGGCAGTGCGTGATTCAGAACTTTGACCCCTGCATTGCCTAGAACAGGTGCAGGCATGCTGTCCATTGTGGAAACACCACTTTTCAATGCACATACTTCTTTTCCTACCCCTGCTCTTCAACCTGATGCCTTAATATGTTCTGGGCCAACTAACATTGGATATTTGAATGGCATCAGATGCCCCCCTTCTGCTCTGAATCAAGCTCAAACATAAATGCATTCTTCTGGTTCACAGAAGCAGACAGATTTTCATGGTTGGCCAGCCCTTATGGCTAAATGAAGCAGCTCTGTAGTCAGATATTTTTGAACATTGTCATGGAGCCACATGCCTCTTTTGCAGAGTACTGTTCAAAGTGTTAAAGAACTATAGTGAAACTTAAGGAAGTGGCATATTTTTATTAGTTTTATTTATACCTCACCTTTCTGACCTGGAGTACTTCGTTAGCTCAAAGTAGCTAACAAAATTCAAAAAGCAATATAAAAAATAAAACATACAACATAACTTATTTTATTTATATGGCTGCCCAACTCAAACTATGTGATTCTGAGCAGTGCACAAAATATTATCACATATTAACAATAAAGGATTATCTAACAGTTAAAAGCCTGTTGAAAGAGATATTTACAGATTTCCTGGAGACCAAGCCCAGTCCCAGTTCTCAAGGAGTATGTTCTATAGCTTGGGAGCAGTGTAGGAGAAATACCTCTGCCACCTGCTAGAACATAGCTTTCCAAACTGTGTGTCGCGACACTTTAGTGTGTCGCAACACACAGTTTAGTGTGTCGCGAAGTGGCGGCACGAAGGCAGTGTGGGGGCGTGTGTAGCGGCGGCAGTGTGCGCGGTGGCAGCGGCGCGCCATCAGCGCTTCTGCGTTTTAGCGAGTCCGCCGCCGCCACCATACACACTGCTGTGCACCCCCCCGCGCCGCCGCCGTGCACCTGTGCGCCCCCAACGCATCACCAACGGCGGCACTTTGGAAAGCACTGTGCTAGATAGAAAGATGATTCTCTGATAGGGAGAGGTTCTTCAGAAAGGCCTGTCCTGCAGATCTTAACAACCAGACAGGTTCATAATGGGAGACATGGACACTAAGTCATTCATCCAATGCCTTAAACTGTCCTGGTAAGTGGTACAGACCTGTTAATACAATCATCATATGATCCCTGTACCGTTCACCAGTAAGCAACCTAGCTAGCACATTTTACAACAACTGCATCTTCCAAGCAGTTTTCAATGGTAGCCCTGTAGAGTGCATTGCAGTAATCAAGATAAGATTAATGGCGTGGCATGGATAATCATCATGTCACACCAGTAAGGCATGAATAATTATCACTAAACCTGACTAGGTCAGGAAGGGACACAGCTGACATATTTGACATAATTGTGTAAAGGCACTCCTCACCACAGACACAGCCTGTGAATCCAGTGACAGCTGAAGATTAAGGAGTATTCCCAAATGCAAACCTCTTTCAGGGGGATTGCAACGATATCCAAAACAGCCTGAACCTCAGTTGCTGAGTTTAGCTTTCTGTTCATCAAATGTACCTCCTTTGAGTCTGATATAACTTTAGCTTGTTCTCTCTCATCTAGTCCGTTACTGTGAACTTAATACCAACTACTTCCTTGGGATTGGGTAGTACGGAGCAGTAGATACACCTAGGCAACCAGTGCATCCCATCTGAAACCCTATTTGAAATGGATCCAGAAAATCAATCTGGGTGGTGATAAGAATTTGATAAATGTATAAATAATATCATTCAGTTGGATTTGGAGCTGAAGGGTCACCATCGTATTTATCACTTTTTACAGAAATGGAATATTTTGAGATTGGCATAAAACTGTATAAATTTCCAAGATTAATCCTGGCTGGTTTAATGAGGCAGGAGGGGCAAGGGCCGAGTAAACAGGTGGTGGCCCCTCATCTCCCCACACTCTGTCTGTTTTCAAGTATGTGGGGAAAAAGTGTCAAAACAGATATTGCAGCTGATATGCAGCTGCTGGTAGTGGGAAGGTTGGTTCTGAAGCCTATTGGGGATCATTAAAATCAAGAGTTTATCTCAGTAGAGGAACATAACAACAATAAATCACACCTGCTCCTGTTTGAAGGTATGTCTATCCACAGCCACATTCATCCCAGTCCTCTTTCTTTCCTATCAGAAAACGCAGCATTCATTAAAGGCTTGAGTATTTTTTTTCATGGCAATAGAAGATGCTTCTCCTTTCATGTTCATGTAGCACTACTATTCCCAGATTTCCAATAGCAGTATAATCATTGCACAAAGGCAGGTGGGAGTCTTGTAGCCCAGAGAAAAGGCTTTTGAAAGCAGATAGTGAAAAATGTGTAAAAGAAATGCACAAAGGCTTAGAGATTAATAATAATAATGATAATGATAATATAGTGGGGTCATGGAGACCCTGAAAAACCAGTTTCTCTCAGGAGGAAGACAAGGACACTTCCATATCTTTGAGAAGATATCTCTAAAAACAATTCCTGTTGACACACACCTGAGCTAGAAGAGAGTTTGGTTAGTGAAAAGCAGAGAAAGGGGGAAATTAATTAGTGAAAAGCAGAGAAAGGGGGAAATTAGTTTGAATTTCACTTCACAGAACTAGAGGTCTGTTTACGGTGCTTTATATTTTACATTAATGTTGTAGTCATCTGCAACAAAATGTTGTCCCCATAATAGCAAGGAATTCTGAGATTAAGAGGATTATTTATGTAGCAGAACTGAAATTTATCTTTTAGACTTTCTTCTAAAAACAAATGCATAGGATTGCACTGTTACTTTCCCAAAGGTAAAGTTTTTCATCTGATGGTTTTTTAGGGTTTTTTTAAATATGGCCTTTAGAATTGTTTATTTAGAATTGTGGTGGGGTTTTTTTTTTTTGTGATCACTTTAACTTAACCTGGATTGCATTTTTAAACAAAGTATTTGACATAAATGGAAGAAGCAGAAGCAGGAATCATTCTGGGTTTTAAAAATCCTTTCTGTAAACATTTGCAGACTGACAAGATTTTTTACATTTCAGGACTTTTAAAACACTGTGGTAGAAGTTTTTGTGGCACACTCCCCCCCCCCCCCCACAAGATTACATTCTAAAACTTTTTTTAAAAAAAAAAAGCAAAGGCTCCTTTGATTTGAGCTTAACTCCTTGTGACTTCATGGACATATTCATGTAGTTTTCTTGGCAACAGTACAGCAGTGTTAGTCATTGTCTTCTTTGGGGATGTTTCTTTAACTTCCCAGTCTGTCTCACAGCCCTAGGGTTTCCTAGTCTTTCATCCAAATGCTAAGTCCAACTACACCTAACTTTTTAAGAACTGTGCAACAAAGGCACCTCAAACATAATAAAATAGCAATGATGGTTGGAGGGGGGGCAGTGTTCTTTCTGCTGATATTTATATGTACAGTATCTGGTAACTATGAATTCCACTGCATGTATCTGAAAGGAAGTCTCATCTATGAAAACAGATATCATGCTAAGATTTATCAGCTTTTAAGACTACATGAGATTCTTCATTGTCATATAGCAGGAGCAATCTAAAGATGCACAAGATCTACTGAAATCAGTGTAGTTCAACCATACTGAGGAGACCCAGTGAGATTTTTCCAATGATAGAATTGCTTTTGGCAGGGGAGTTAAGAAAGGAGCAATTGCCACTCCTCCTGCTGTGCCCCAAGCCCTCAAAAACTGATCCAAAAAGTCATCTTCCATATCTTCAGTGCAGATCTTGGGGGCACATAGGGCAGGGAAGAGAAAGTCAACAAAAGTGGAAATCTATGACACTGGATTTCACTCATAGGTAAGCACAAAATACACATACTTTGCAGTAAAGTTTATGAAGAAAAACGCTGTACTCATATAGGAGGATTTTCTCTGTCACATGCAGTCTATTTCTCTCATGCACAAGACACCTCATATCTTAAAACATTCTGATTATGGCCAACATTGGCAGAAATAATTTCAAATACTATTTGGCCCATTGAGTTGCAGTTGGAAGAAAATCCAGTCTCAATCAAGTTTATTTCTGAATCAACGTGCAAAGACTCTGACTGTAATTCCTGTCAATATCTTTAAACTACTCCTTAAAATTACGTATTTAATGTATGCACTGGAATATAGCTTCAGAACACAACCTACCTCCCCACCTCCCACCCCTTTACTTTATTGTGTATCCTTTCCTGGCATAGCCACAGGAAACAATCAGGTCATGACCAGGGCGTGTTTCTTTCCAAGGAACACACTGCAAATCATATCTTTTTAAAAATTTGTTTAAGGAAATGTTATTAGACACATAGTTAATTAAATTGCATTAGCAGCAACTCTTCACTCACTGATTCATTTTGCTTTATCACTAGGTGGTTGAGATAAGCCAGGCTGGTGTGTGTGTGTGTGTGTGTGTGTAAATCATAGAGCATGAAGTACCAAAAAGAGACAAAAAGAGGAAAGAAATGATAGGCATAAAAGTATTCCACTGAGGTCTAGATCCTTTAACAAATGGTCTAACAGATTTGGTTGTGCTTCTGTTGGCCATCGCCTGTGTGGGTGTTACAAGAGTGTGGCAGTTTTTCACTTACCCATATATTACTGTGTTTTTTTATTATTGTTTAACACTTTACTGTCCAGATCTGCTAAGTCAATCTTTGCCATCTCTCTGCAGTTGATGTACGAAGTATGCAGAAGAGGCAGTTGAGATGTGTGCAGTGTCAACAAATCAGCAGTAAGGTCAATTTTAGGCCTTCGACTTCAGCAAAACAGATCACTTGTTTTTATACCTTACTGCCAGGAACAGAATCATTAACCAAAAGTTATGATGTGTCCCACTAGGAATCAGCAAACCCAGAAGAAGAAGAAATAAAGATTAGGATACCCAAAGTGTAGCACAGAAAACCACTTGGACACATTCATGTACCCTCCAGAAACCAAGCTCTACTTGAAGGAGTCTTTACCTTTGGAAGATGAACTGCCGGGGTCAAAGTCTAAGAAGGAGTTAATCATTATATCCCCTTGATTTCAACAGGCTTAAACAAGTCTACCTCTGTGTTGGCTTTTGGCCAATTTGGGCAGAACAAACATCAATTTTTGTATGCATAAATCTTTCAAACCCATTCTTACATTTTGTACTGTTGCTATTGGCTAATTTTTCCAACTATTGCTTCAGGAAAAATGCATATTGTACGACGACTTTAAAATTAAACATTAGTGTACATCTCCAGACAACTTGTAATCTGAAGTGGCCTTATTTGAAAAGCTATTATATTTTGCAATGGATAGCTTTATTCAAATAATAATAATAATACCATGTTCATTTCTGATTGAAAATAGTTGAATCTGCATGTGCAAATAATTACTGTACATCTAGTAAATTGTGCATAGTAAATCTGTGACATTTTCTGCATACAGTAGTAAAATGACACACCAGGGATGAACAAATAGGATAATGACACAAATTCTATGCTGTGGTGATACATTGATCCTGCAGTCATCCTTGTCAGCCTTAGAGAGGGGTGCAGTAACAACCCATAGTTCCAAGTATTTATCCATTATATTCTTCAAAAATCCTTAAAACATGCACCATGCAGATATGTCCCTTAGGCAGCAGTTTTAAGCACACAACTACTATCTTGACAGAAAGAGGGTGACAACTTTCTACTGTGATCCCTGACACCACCAAGTGCAGGAAGGACATTGATTGAAGGGACAGAGCGAAAATCAGCCTTACCCAATGCTTCTGTAGTAAGTCTGACAAATTATAGCATTTTTCACTATGTATGAGTGCTAAATATTAGGCCTCTGTGAAAAAAACCCTTAGATTTGCTTCAGTGAATCAGTTTGCACCCTAGAAATGAAGAGATTCACTTCAGAAAAGCAAAGAAGTCACTACATTCACTTCAACAAAGCAATTAGGATGGCCTTGAAACACTGCCCCAATTCTTTTGGAAAAGGTTCTTTTCAGCCTTGTCTTCCAGTGCTGGCCGTTGTGCTTCCAGACTGAGTAGCTTCTAAATTGCCTGCAGAGTACACCAAAGCCTCGGAGCCTGGAAGACCTTCTGAACATGCCAGGAAGGCTGAAGGCTGGGTGGCTTTGGGACACCCCGTGGGACTATTCCCACCCCGTGCCAGAGCTATTCAAACAGGGAGGCCTTCAATCTGTGAAGCTTTTTGTGAGTAGTCTGGAGGAGATGAGCAATGCTATTCACCACAATAGACTGCTCACCATAACTTGAGGAGCAGTCTAAAGGAAGTGAACTGCACCTCTCAGTTTTACCCCATAGTGCAGGGATAGGCTGAAAGGGGCTCCGCAATAGAGTGAAGTGAAGCAAGCGAAGTGAAGGGACCATGTTGTTTTCCAGTGTAGCTTTGAGAAGATGCTTCATTTGAACCTTCATCAAAGTGAAATAGTCCTTTGAAGCTTCGCACAGCTCTTGTGAATAGTTTTTAAAGTAACAGTCTCTTTGGGTTAAAACAAATGAATCTCTCTTCTAGAATACAGTCTAAAACTTTCTAGTTTTGCTCTCATTCTATCACTCTTAGCTAGGCTTGCTATATTCTATGCAGCTTGGCAAGGTTGTTCATAGCAGCAGCATTAGCAGCATTCCTGTGGCAATTTTCTTTTTGGTATTGAACTTTATTTGTACCTGATACTTCAGTTACAGGTATATTACCATGTAACTTCACTGTCATAAAAGAAATTGCCAGTTTTCTTTGGGATGAAAGATAAATAAACTCTATGAAATATGTCATGGGCAGGATGCCATATTTTTATGTTGGTGCTCTCTACACCGTTGGCCTATTTTAGCTGCAAGATGCCTTCCCAGATTATTTTCACCAGGGCTACTTTGCACATGCATTAAATCAATGCACCTCTTGTCTATATATGTGAGCCCCACCTAAGTCTCATAGTGGAGTATTTAGTAGTTAGTAGTTAGTAGTTAGTAGTTAGTAGTTAGTAGTTAGTAGTTAGTAGTTAGTAGTTAGTAGTTAGTAGTTAGTAGTTAGTAGTTAGTATTTATATTACCGCCCATCTCCCCCAACGGGGGACCCTGGGCAGTTCACAATATAATTGATTGATCCAGGAAACAAACTGCAATCATTAGGAGTTTTTTATATTTTATTTTATTTATTTATTTATCAAATTTCATCAATTCGTTACACAAATTTTTGTGTAAATTGCTTCCATTTACACAAGACTGGCAAAGGATGAATCACAATAGCAATAGGAAGCCTGCATTCATTAGAAAATTAGTTTTTCTTGAGAGAGAGAGAAGAATCATGTAAGACCTTCTCTTTGCTGTGAGGCTTATGTATATATTTCATACTGCGTTGATTTAGAGTTTTGAAAGTGCTCTCCATTTCTAGAGAACAGACACAGAGAGGCTACCCATGCATAAAAGGAGGAGAAAGGCAAAGATGATAAATTAAGCTGGTTTGGCTTCCTCCTCTGTCCTTCCCATCCTTTTCAGTATCTTGCCAATCAGCAACTATGATTAAGAGGCAAGTGGGGGGAAATCTAAGTCACAGGTGAGGAATCTAACTTGCTGGCATAGTGTTTGTGGTCTACAGGGGGATGTGTGCCCTACTCAGGAGTTTGTGCATTATTTAGAAAGTCTATTCCTTGATGTTTGCTCACAGGGAAATACTGTTCAGACTACCAGCATTTCTTCATGAAGAGTTTTTATTGCCTGAATCTCTTAAGCCATTTCAGTCAGTCATAATGGATATGTTCTAATCATGGGCTATGTGCTGTGCAAAAGGGGTACATGATGCCAAACTTTCTAAACAGTTGCAGTTTAGCACTCTCAAAAGTAGACTGACAGCATATCATAAAATTGACGATGTGGGGTTAGCTTGTGAGTTGGTTCATCTCATTATGCTGTAAATGTAATCCTTTTCTTTTTCTTTCTTGGAACTCTATTTGGAAAAATTGAACCTACTGTAGTACATCAGCTGTTTATAATCAGAGAAACATATGTTTAAAAGAGCTACAGGCTCTTTATAAACTATGTGTGCAAATTACCTTTGGAATTGGTTATTACATACAGTTGCTGAGAACATTGTTTTGGATAATGGTACTGAATCATTGTAGTGAATTAATTACAATCTTTGATACATTAAGCTTTGCTTCAGCCAGTTAATCAAAGATGCATGTAAGTTATGCTGCCAATGAGCCTGCAGTAATTAATATCCATTGTTTCCTTTGTTTCCCTAGAAAATGCTGCTTCTAAAATAGAACAGGACCTGGTTAGCAATAGTAAAACAAAACTGTTTTGGTTATTCCAGCTTACACTTCTCTGCTCCTACTCCTATATGTATAAAAATTCAATATTTAAACTGGCTAGGAAATAGTTTAAGGTAAAGGTTCCCCCTGCACATTTGTGCAGTCGTGTCCGACTCTAGGGGCAGGTGCTCATCTCCGTTTGTTAGCCGAAGAGCCAGCGCTGTCCGAAGACGCTTCCATGGTCATGTGGCTGGCATGACGCGCGCAGAACGCTGTTACCTACACTGAAGTGGTACCTACTCATCTACTTGCATTTGCATGCTTTCGAATTGCTAGGTTGGCAAGAGCTGGGGTGAGTGCGGGAGCTCACTCCATCACGCGGGGCTAGGGATTCGAACCTCCGAACTTGTGATCTTCCGATTGACAGGCCTGGCGTCTTACCCGCTGAGCCACCGCACCCCTAGGAAACAGTTTAACAAGGAGTTTATTTTCTTAGGAAGTGCGTTGATTATTTATTCTTACAAATATTACATCATGTGCAAGGATAGCTTTTCTGTTTTGCTTCAGGTGATCAATTCAATTCCTATCATCCCAGGATGAATACTGCTCTATCCAATTTAACTCAACATTTTTAATGTTATTTATATTCTGAGAGAGTACAAACTTTGTTGGTGTGCAGGGTGAAACAATAGGGGCTCTTCAGTCCATGGCTCAGTTATATTTTTCTTATTTTTCATATTTTTATGTATCTCGTTTTGGAAAATATTATGTCACCCCAGAACCACTGCTCTGACCCTTCATATAGGCAGTGATGACTTTCCCAGAAGCAGCAGTTATAGCATTAAATGCCCATCTGAGCTCATTTTGTGCGGAAAGATGTTGGAAAAGAAGATGGACATCCTGGACTTATATGCATTACATGGGAATTAAAGTCTCTCACTTGGAAGCATTTACTCATTCTCTCTGACATGTTTTTTAAAAAATTGCCTGCTTTTTCTTCTCTGTCATTGTTTAACTTTATCTTTTTGTTTAAAGCTTGTTTTCCTTCTCTGAGATCTTGTTCTGCAACTTCTTAGCCTTATACTTTTTTTCTCCCCAGCAGGCGCATTCCACTTGATAGATTGTTGGTGGATTCAGCCTTGCTTATATAAAAACAGTTCTTAGTCCTGCCAGACAGCTGTGCTGGCAAGTCGTTTTAAAGACCATTCATGTGTATTGCAACTGAAGCCTCGGAGTCTTGTGGCTCATCTTGCCATCTGGAATGAACCGGAAATTAAATAATCACGTGTGCCTCTTGAAAGGTGGTAAAAATTGCTTTCAGTTGCCCCTTTTTAAGGAAGGAAGGAAGGAAGGGAGGGAGGGGAGGAAGGGAAGGGGGGGAAGGGCCAGAACTTCCAATTTTGGAAACTTTTGGAAACAAAGACTTAACTTTCCAACTGCTTACGTGGCAGCATAATCTTCAGTCAAAATGTAGATTTATTTAGTCAAGGCCAGAAGAAAAGAGCTGAGCAAGGGCTTCTCTGAGGGGTATTGTATCTAATATCCAAAACATAAGCTAACTCTCGTTTATTTATGTAAATGCTACAGCATGTCATATAAATGAAAGTTAGCATTTCATATTTTAGACTCAGCCTCCTAACTGTATCATGTAGCATTTTAAAGTAAGTTTTCCAAAACATCTATCCCTCAGCAGGATAATTCTTAGGCTAACAAGAGCTAATATTGCAAAGATCAAAAGGTTGACTCAGGATTTTGGGGAGATGGAGGAGGAGAGGGTTAAGAACTTTGCACACACAGATAAGATCTGTATAAAACCAATCTGAATTGTGGGGGTGGTGGTAGGGGGGCTACACTGTAAATTACTGGAAGTGACATGATCACATAATGAGTCCTGTAACCTTTTAAAATGTCTTGAAGTTGCATGTGAATCTAATACTTGTTTTAACAAAGCTATTGCATTCATTTCTCTGATTGGTACAGCATTTTAATTCTTTGCTAGTGTGTGCACACATATATGTGTTTAAGGTTATTTTACAAGAGTATTGACCAATTTATTACATGTGCTACACATTCAGCCTATTACAGCATTCCTCAGAAAAGTTTTAGTCTGTCTCTTTTTCTCCAGAATGCTGGGTCTAGGAGTAGCTCAGTGGGGATGTTTGCCATCCATTTAAAGTTTTAGAGTTGGAATCCCAGCTCTAGAGTTGGGGTGATAGTCTGCCCAAGGACAACTCCTTCCCACCCAACGTTTTACACAGGAAACAGGCATACTGCAAAGCAGAAACCTTTTATATTTTATTGTTGGTTCACCTGCTCTCTTTCTCTGGATCCAGGCTACAGAGCTTCCCATACAAATAAGGCTTGGTGAACAAAGACTGCTGCTGCTTTTCCTCATCCCCCACACAATTAGGACACATGAATTATGAGTACCTCAAAGGCTTCTAGGGGTTGGTAGTGGGCCTTTTGCTGGGGCATAAAACTCACTGAGTATCCAAAATAGTTAAGAACTGAGATCAGTCTTGGACGGGATGCAGTCCAGCAGCCATGAGTGGCCTGTACCTCCACAACCATTTTACAAGTGATACAGGAGGTAACTTTTGTTTGAAAGCATAACTTGAAGATTGCATGGCTATAAAGTAAATGTTCTCTCTGCTGACTTGGAAGGTGGTCTTGAAGAGGGAAGCCCATGAGTCCTCTCTGGGGATAACATTCAATGGTACATTTGGGGGTCCTCACAACCCCACAAATTCCTGCCAGCCCAAATGCTTGCAAATGCTCATAGCTATCCTCAGATTCCTTGGCCTGTTCAGCAGGATGGATGGATGTGGTCGCTCTCATCTAAAGAGGTAAGGGAGGACAGGACATCAAAAACACTGAGGAAGAGCAGATTTTATAAACGTCGTAGTTCAGTATAGTTGGAATAAGTGGAGCCTGCAACAAAAACTTCTTATGTGTTCTGCTCCAGTTTCCAGGGTTTACGATACTCTTCCTTACTCCCCCCTCCGTGTTTTCCATTTCCTCCCCAATAATGCCATAAGCACTGGTTATGCTATGCACTGTTTTCTGTCCAGTTAACTGTATGTAGCAAAATCCAACCTTTGACTGAGATTTACGCAATCTCAATATTTTGAGGATAAGTATGACTGCCTCTCCTTGTAGATTCAGTGAAATATAATTCTTTACAAATGATGGCTCGTGTGCGAACTCTGCAGATTGGATGGTGTTGCTTGCAATAGGAGGTTGATTTTCACTAATTCCACTTCCTTACTGTAGACTCAAAGATCTTAGATGTCGTCTGGTCCAATTCCTGATCAATGCAGAATCTGCTATACAGGACATAAGGAACCCAGCTTCTGTTTAAATACTTGTGGTGAAGAACCAACAAACCCCTAATAGCTTATTACTAAAATCTCTTCTTCCATTTCTATTCTTTGGTTCTAGACCTGCCCCCTGAAGAAACAGAGAGCAAATCTGTTTCCTCATTTGTATAACAGCTTTTTAGACATTTGAAGCCCACAATAATGTACAGTATATCCCTATCATTCTCTTTCTTGGTTTAAAAGAGCCAGCTTTTTTTGTTCCATATAGGATTTGGAAAGCACAAAATATAATGGAACTATTACTTCCCATGATACATTTTGAATGCATCCCCAGATGATCACATAAGCCTTTTAGCAGTTGCACTGTACTGTCAGCTTATATTCAGCTTCTGATCCTGTAAGCCATTTCCCCTCTTCTAAACCCATGCCTTTGATTTTTACTACTTATATACAATATTTTACATGTATCTGTTTTGAATTTTATCTATTTTATTTCAGTCTATTGTTCCAGCCTGTCAAGATTGTTTTACATCTGGATTATGACTTCTACTTGTAGCTATCCCACCAACTTGATGTTAACTGTAAATTTGATAAGCATCCCCTTTATGTTCTCACTGAAGTTATTTTACACAAAGGCTGAACACATAATTATTAGAAGAGAACCCTGTGACCTTCCACAGCTGCCTTCCTGCCAATTTGATAAAGAAGACCCATAAATAAGCAACATAGCACTGACGCGATAAAAGCAAGAGGTGGCTGCCTCTTTTATATGGGAACCACCAGTAGAAAGCAGCTATTAAGTTGGAATCCCTTCCTTAAACAAAAGAAAATACTCCATTATAAGTAGGGTAGTGTCTTAATTCAATTTTTTTAGTTTACAGAAAGGAATACAATTATATTTCTAAGATCATTTGCAGCTGGAAATATTAAAATAATTGGGAACTGCAAAAGGGTGAAGTAAAAGGGGAGGATGGAGGTGCTGTCCCTTCTGAGTGGAGGAGCTGCCATTAAGCTTAGCTGATATTGTTGTGACAGCTTAATTTAGTAAAGATGTGGTTGTCTATGTACTGTGATTCCTGAGACTCTACACATTATATTCAGAGTCATCTTTCACAATAGACTTCTTTGGTGGTCTTGATCAGCAAAATTTCAAGCCTATGTTTACTACAATTGCTTACTGGCACACTGAAGTTAATTTGTATTTAGGAGGATAATTGTATTAAAATACTATGAGTAATGGTGGTCATAAATACTGGAGTGCAAAAACAGAGAACACATAAATGCATTATGACTTCCCTAAACATAGTATTTGGATTGGGAAGCATGCCACATTTGGCCTTGAAAGTATAACTAGCAGAAATGTATCTTATCAAGAACATTTATTCATTGCCAGGGAAACTACCAATCCTTGAACATGGGAATTCCAGATTGTGTGTTAGAATTTAGGCACACATTGCCATAACTATGGATAAATTCCTAAGCAACTGATCAGGCAGATTATTAACAAATACGTAGGTGACTCTTTAGCCTGTTTATCGATTAATAATGAGAGAGCAAAGGATCCTAGAAGTCTCAGAACAGATTTTGTTCTTCTCGTCTTCAGTGGGGTCCTCCCCACTGCTAATATTCTGCTTCATATACTAGAAGCGTTTACTAGAGAGAGGGGCAATAAAGAAGGTTCCACTTAGGCCAGGAGGAGTGAAAGGTTTAAAGAAGTCTCAGGAACATGCTTTGTGATATGTCTTAAAGATCCTTGGAATTACCGTTTTTCTGTAGGTGTTTTGCTACTTTTATTGGATTCACACATCTCTTCCATGATTTAAAAACATCAGCGATGCATTTTCATAAAGAACACTGAGATAACAGTTGGAAAGCAGATGGGAAGCTAAGCAAATGAGAGCACAAAGCAAATTATAATATTTCAGATACAAACTTAATTTATCTAGCATTTTATTTATTTTTATTTATTTAAATAAATTTATTTTATAAATAAATAAAATAAAAATAAAATATAGCATTTTATGTATAGAAAAAATATTGTCTGCTTATTAATACCAAAAAATATGTGGGACAAACTGGATCACCATGGAGGTATTGGCAAATGAAATGTTTACCTGGCAGATTTGTTTGGAATATCAGAATGAAAGGATTAACTGCATTTAACAGGACCCACAAGAAAATGGCTAGAAGGGCTTCATTTTAGAAATTAAATTTTTGGAAAGAAGTACAGTGCTAATGATTTTTAAATGGTTAGTCGGATTAATATAAATCATCTTTAGGATATAAAGTGGAATCAAATTAAATGTATATAAATCTGTAAGTTCAGTGCTGTATCTCCAGATGCTTCCATTCAAGTTATTGTGCTTCCAAAGTTTATATCCCGTTTGTTTTAGTTCATCAGAAGAGATTGAAATAAACTGAATGTAAGTGCCGTCAAAGATTTCATAGCATTAATTAATAATAGTTAAGTGTGTGTCATGAAAATAATGGATCACGTTTTCAAGGTGGATTATCATGATAACATACAGCAACCTTTTTTCTATGAAGCACCACATTCTGTCATAGCAGTGTTGCGTCATGAGTAGGGTTGAAGCCAGCTGTAGATGGGGCTACCTCCAAATGGGTGAGAACCCTTATGTAAGGTTTTTGGTTGCTTTTGGGTCAGTCATTCCCTCTCAGCCCAACCTCCCTCACAGAGTAGTTGTTGTGGGGAAAAATGAGACAAGTGAGTCTTATTGATAGTAGTATCAGCTACTGAAGAATATGTGGCATATAAATGTAATAAATAGATAAAAGGCTGAGAGCTGCATGAACTTAACATTACGGCCACAGGTTGCCCAGCCCTCCTCTAGAGAGACAAATGAAAAGCCATTCAGCTTTGAGATAACCCACTTGAGTTATAATATGCTGAACAATTTACACATTATTCAGAATAGAATTGACCACACGTGTCCTATGTCTAACAGTAGTGAACACTGCAATCAAAATTGGGATGAGGGGAAGACCTAAAGCAAAACATGACTTTTTCTTTTCTTTTTTTAATATAAAAAGCATCATCATAAAGTACTTGTGCTTTAGGAAAAATTGTTTTATTTACTGATATTGAACAAATAGGTAACAGTTTCCAGAAACTTGCAATTGTAATCTCCCCAAAGATATTTCTACTTCCCTGATTGTAATACTGCTCTAGATTTTTATATTTTCAGTGCTCTGCATGTGTGTTATGTGTATGCATGCATGCATATGGACAAATGTGAAGGCATTCCTTATTCCAATTTTTCCCAACCTGTTACCTTCCAGATCCATTGGACTTCTATTCCCAGAATTCCTGTCTAGCTTGGCATATTTGCCAGGCATTCTGGGAACTGAAGTCCAGTACTCCTGGGAGACACCAGTTTGGATACTGCTACATTACTCCATGGGTGGTGGAAAGTAATTAATCTTCACTGCATGGTCCTGGTCCAAGATAACTTTTCTGGTTTCTTTCGGCAGTTGGCCAGAGTAACTTTATTAAGTTTTAAATGGCCATTCCTAAACTGAATAGCTGCTAAGATTACAAATGGGAGATTACCTTCTGGCAAATACATTGAAAGAATTGCTACGGAGCCAATATTACATCACACAGGGAGTATATTATATAGACATATTCCAGAATCAACACAATGCATGATGCCATATCCTACAGAGAATACTCTGCCATATAATAAAACGTTAGATTATTTATGCACCGGAGGAAAATTCTGGATGTGTGGAGCATAGTTTGAATTGGAGGAACAGGAAAGAATTACTGTTGATATTCTTACAGTAAGCATGGCACAGGTAATAATGTTAATTAAGTTAATAGTCTCTTATCAGTATATTTTTATTTTATTTATTTATCATATTCGTACAGCCGTCCATCTCGCATAGTGACTCTGGAGTGGGATATGCAAGGGGACAAGGAAGAAAAATGCATTAGAAGGCTAGTTTTGTTAGGGCAAGTGGCATTTAATCCCTGTGTCAATAAATGGAAAATTATTCAGTTATTCTTTCTCTGCTTCATAAAAAAATGTAATTTTCTGTTTTGTGCCCCTACTGGGAAGTGGGGATAGGGGGAAGGAAGACCATTATTAGTTTCAATTTACTATTTCCTCCCCCTCATAGGTCACATTCTTTAGGAAGCACAACAGGGCGCAATGTTCAGTATAAGTGACCCTCTTCAACACCCAAACCTCAAATTGTCCAGCTATGAAATCATAGCCTCATGTGAAGCAGAATTGTACCTGGTCTGCCTACCAGCGTCCTACTCTGCCTGCTCATTATCATATTGGAGCTGCTCATGGAAAGAGAGAGTGGGCTTATTTGACTGTGAACTTTTCCCTTCCCACCAGTTGTCTTGAACTTTGGCAAGTTCAAGCCACTGGACGATATTGCAATGTCACAAATGGGATTTTGGAGGATTCTTTGAATGCCCATCGTAGAATGACAAAGGTTTCTTTGCAGTTCTATGTAAATTAAGATTGGGGCATGATGAATTCACAGTGGGGTGACTGTTATCATTATGCTAATGTTTAAGCATGGTGTTTGTATAATTTCTTATGTTTATGTGCACTGAGTGAAAGCTGCAGGGTTTAACTCAGGGACAACAAAATAGGCTGCACTCCAGTCACCATTGATCAAAATCTGGACATAATCAGCAGAACACCCATTTAGATAAGGAAAGACAGTGTATTGGATTTCAAGTTTTGCTAAATACTATTGATAATATTGTGACTAATTGCAAATAGGTAGAAGTAATAGCAAGTACTGCTGCTAATACATTGACTGATTACATTGAGTAATTTTATTTATCTGAACAAAAGAAAGTAGTTGTTTCCTTGTTTTACCCATGCAGGGCTATACACCAGTTGCCTAAGGATAATTTGCAGCTTTGGTAGGGCCCCTGGCAGAGCCATCCCAGCCATTCACATTACAGTGGGAATTGTCTGGTGCTCCTTCCTCTCTGTTTTATATACAGTATGTTGACTTTGGGCAGGTAGGTAGCTGGGTAGGACATTCCTACATGTAACTGGGAAGGGATGAGGTATAAGTAGCAAGCTCAACCAGAAGAGGCTGAAGCTGAGAGCAGCTGATCAGGTGGTGGATCTAGGCCATTGCTAGCTGTCCAGGGCCACCCAAAGTGATAGGTATAAAAGGAAATGAGGCCCCAACTCCTGATACCTTCTCATTTTTAAAAAAGCTTCGAAATAAGAATACAAGGAACCTCCCAACATGCCATGAAGAACTATATGATGAAATTTAGAAATATAAATTAGATTACTATGGTTTTCATGATTTCCCTTTAGAAAATTATTGGAACCCCAGCAGTTTTTAAATCATGAACTCTAAGATACAATTCATGTTTTATTTAGCTAATTAATTCCAGTTTAGTATTCTGAGCACTATTCCCATCTCCACCCTAAATTACAGTGTTTTTTAAAAAAGCAATTAACAGGCTACCGAGGGAGGAGCAAAAGAACCTGTGTCCCCCGAAGCCCAAAATATGTTCACTGATATATATTCACTGACTCCCTTACTCACCAGGGCTGCTTTATATAGGATGCTTTTCTGACACAGAGGCAGTCTCCATGGAGGAAAAAAATGGCCATTTGTCGAGGTTAGGCGAAGAACAACGCTGAGCCTCGGAATCAAGCTCTAGATCTTTATTGTTCTACCTTACACAGAATCTTGCCAAACTTAGCCACACTAAGCAGTTCTCTGGGGAAAAACCCCAGGCACTCTAAGGCGGGTCCGGCCTGACCTTCTTGGCCGGGTGCCCAAGGGCTTTGAGGCTGTGAATGCGTTTCTCACCCTGGAAAGCGCCCCCTCTTCCTTCGTCCGCGATCTCCATAACGTCAGCTTCTCCCTCAGAGACAGATTCCATTACACCATTGTATTAATGACACTAGTGAAATGAGAAGCAGCATTCTGGGCAAAAGGAACAGCTTGGAGTATTTACCTTTTAAAAGCATTTTTACCCACTTATCGGTTGAAAAGTCAGCTAGACCAGCTTGGAACCTTTAAATGTCAGAGTACTGATACTCAGGCTTATAGTCTAAAAGGCAGGAGACATAAGGAACATAAAGAGGGGAGGGGAGGAGGAATAAGCAAAGAGTATTAGTATAAGATTGCAAATTCGGAGGTTCGAATCCCTAGCCCCGCGTGACGGAGGGAGCTCCCGCACTCGCCCCAGCTCTTGCCAACCTAGCAGTTTGAAAGCATGCAAATGCAAGTAGATTAATAGGTACCATTTCGGTGGGATGGTAACAGTGTTCCGCGTGCGTCATGCCGGCCACATGACCGTGGAATCATCTTTGGACAGTGCTGGCTCTTCGGCTAAGAAACGGAGATGAGCACTGGCCCCAATAGTCGTACACGACTGCACAAATGTGCGGGGGGAATCTTTACCTTTTTATTAGTTTTGAAGTTCCTGTTGCTTGTATGTTTTACTGGATTTATCAGCCTCTGCAGTTACAAACGATTTTGAGCAGTGTAATCCCAACATTTGAACATTGGGTTCAAAACATACAAATACAATAAAATCAAAGAACATATCCACAACATCATCTTATATCACACAGATATCATTAATCCCTTAAACGAAACAAAAAACCCACTCAGAGGGAGCCATGTCACAGCCTCTCAGCCCCTGA
This sequence comes from Charina bottae, assembly GCA_023362775.1. NCBI lineage: Eukaryota > Metazoa > Chordata > Lepidosauria > Squamata > Charinaidae > Charina > Charina bottae. Next base: position 186,679,742 of record JALMGJ010000001.1, on the reverse strand, counting down.
AGCCTGTTGAAATGACCTGGGATTAAATATGTTAGCAGGGTGAAGTAACTACTGCTAGGACATGGATAGAGAGGACAGCAGCCATACTAGCTGATCTCCTAGCAGAGCATGAGTAACCTTCATCCCTTCCTTTGCACTCAATTCTGATAGCATTACTGTTATGAAGGGAGAACCTATACCTGAAGGAACTAATAATTTCTGTGTTGAAATATAATGAAGTTATCCTATGCCACTGCTAGCTTCTATCAAACTCTCATAGTATGGATAATGTGTGCCTCATATTTTAAGGAGGTAAAAACCCAAGCAATAATATAATTAAATTTAAATCTCTAGACATACTGAAGTAGACTTATAATGTGGACTGAGCATATTTCATTAGCGTATCTGTCAGGATGCTTGGCAAAGTTCAGTTAAATTTGTAAAGCTTGACTTGTTTCTTGAAAAAAATGGTTATTCTAAAGTGGGATTTTTATGAAATTGAATTGAAGTCCCTTGTAGACAGAGAGGTGGGAAGCTGACTTGTGAGTAACAGAAAACAAACACTGGACTTTCCCAAAGATGTAGGAAACCTGCTATAGTTTATTCTCCCCAGACCTTTAAGCATTCAGGGTCAGGGGTTGAAGACAAAAACAGACTCTTTGGAGTGTCAGCAGTCTAAACCAAGAACTCAAAAGTAATATATGTATACATTTTAGACAGAGAAGATAGGTGGTTTGAGAGAGGGGTCAAGGAATCCATTTATGCCAACTTGGAAAATCCTTCCTTGAATAGAGGTGGGGGCCTCAGGCACAATCTTTCCCCTATTTTCCTTCCTGCTTTGTCTTCTGTGCCTAGGAAGATTAAGACCATTTCGCAAACTCAACAGCAGCATGGTAATCTTAACGATCCTCCTTTAGATGATAAAGGGACTTAGAAATAAACATCTCAAAATAACCATGACCTAGCCCCAGGTGCAAGGTCACACAGCCACCCTAGAAACATATTTAAGGATTCCCTTACTAACTTTACTCAGACTGAAGAAGCTCCTTGGATAAGGAGCGAAACGTTTCTACTGAAAAAATAGAAATCCAGTTGACATGATTCAAGCCACAGACTGTTCCACCTGGATGACTGAGAACCTTCATCGACATAATATATGTATACTATGTATATATTCAAACCAAGGAAGAAAATGGGTCAGGCTGCAGCAGTCTGAGGCTTGTTATCCTCCGCTTGCACCAGCAGGCTCAATGGGCATTCCAGCCTCGGCATAAAGGCAATTCCCTACTTGGGAAGTCTCTGGCCCCTGTTTTTCTTCTAAGCAAGGCCTTCCAATATGAGGAACCAGCTCTCTTCCATGCCTGAAAAATGAGCTGGGTCCCAGCCAGGCAGCATAGAAGGCGGGGGGGGGGGAGTCTGTTTATCCAGGCCTTGATAAGGGTAATTCCAGCAGGCGCTTCCTCCATAGGCTTGTCATTGTCTCTGGCATCTACCATCTCCCTACACCTGACCTTTCGACAGAGCCTTTAAGCTTAGCCAGCCCTGAGTCTGCAGTCCGGAGCTGTGTCTTAGTTATAAGGAGGCTGGTGTTTTCCCTTCGCCACAAATTGCAAAATCAGATAACGTCCCAGGAAACCAAAAGTGAGATGCTTATAGATTCTTAACCCTCCCTGAGTAGCACCATTTTTGATAGTTTCCAGCCAGTGTACAGTGTTTCATCCTTGGCCACTGTGTTGAATGTTTGAATGATATAAATCAGGGTTTCTCAACCAGGGTTCCATGGAACCCTAGGTCACTAGGGGTTCCCTGGGAGATCACGGTTTATTTTAAAAATTATTTCAAATTCGGGCAACTTCACATTAAAGAGGTAAGTTTCATTCTTTATTTTTAGTTTAAGAACATTGTTAATGCATATATACAGGCCTACACATGAAACAAATATAATAATTTTGTAACTTCTGGCCTATATTTGAGCATGAATGTGCAGGGGTTCCCCGAGGCCTGAAAAATATTTCAAGGGTCCCTCCAGGGTCAAAAGGTTGAGAAAGGCTGATATAGATTACTTAGCTTCATTTCAGCTTTACTTTAGGCCTGTTTTGAAAAGGGGTAAATTCAGTGTCTTAGTGACATTTTGTGCTGGAAATAGATAGTGGGACTGTGCTTCTGTTGAAGTGGACAGGGTACTCAGGAGATAGCGGCTTGGACAAACTTGTTGGAAAAGCGGGGGGGCGACATGTACTTAAATTGTAACTTGTAGGATTGTGGTCACTTGAATCTTCAAAGTGTTATGGATCACTAACTGCAATAAAGATTCCTTTCGATTCCAACGTGTCTCCTCTGAGGAGTTCTGATTGCTAGCTCAGGTTCGTCACATAGGGCTTTTGAGTTTTGGTGCTACCCATATGCTACTGGTGGCACCATTATTCTATCTTTCAGTTTTTTCTAAATCCAGAAATGTTGTTAATGCTATTGTTTGGTATCTGTTATCAGTAATGGCTACCAATGAAAGAAAACAAATTAACATTTACTCCAAACAAGGCACAAATTGCTCCTGATGAGTTAAAAGGCAGAAAAGAGAATAGGGACCTGTGTTGGGAGGCATTGCTCTCTCCTTGTTGAAACCATTATATGTATGTGTGTGTGTATGGGTATGGGTATGGGTATGTGTGGGTGTATGTATAGATATGCCCAATTAAAAAGAAAAGGGGGGAGGGGACTTACAAAAAAGAAATTTGAGAAAGTAAGAGGTGCAAAAAAGAATGTTGAAATGTATAAAATCAATTATTTTGAAAAAAACTGCAGCAGAAATAGGAAATCAGCTGTTTCTGATTTCAGATATTACATCCAAAGATGCAGAATTATGGAAGAATCAGAACAAATACAGTAAAACAACTGCACAATTTCAGGGAAAGAAATGGCTATTTTAAAGAGTTGTAGAGAAGTGCTCCATTCATGCTCCCTTGTGTTCTGAAACAGTTATATATTTGGTACCATTTGCAGAGAGACATGAATGATAGAATATCAATTCTTTTGCACTCATATCCTGCATGTGTGCGCTTCCAAAGAGCCATTTGGTTTGGCCCAATTGGGAAAAGAATACAGGACTCTGACCTGATCTAGAGTTTCTTTTTCTTGCAGTTGCTTTTTGCTTTTCAGCTGATTTTGAATTTTGAGACCCGCATGAGGTATTTGTTATATATCATTACACTTTATATTTGCAAATCAAAATGAGAATGTACAGTGGATTTCATTTGCAAAATTGTGCTATTTGCTGTGTAAACAAGCCTAACATTCTCATTCCATTTGGGCCTGGCCCTAAAATTGCTAAATGTTTTACTGTTTCTATGAGGAACAAAGTGGGATAATAGATTGCTTCAATATCCATTTAAATTAGTTTAAAAGTAGTTCAGTCCTTGAAGAACTCTTAGAATAAACTGTACTAACAGATAACAAATAGGAACAGAATATGCAGAGAACTATTCAACAGGTCAGATTAAGTAAGAGTGTTACAGGTGCCAGGACAGCATCCAGCGTTTGGAGCTTGGTAATATGAAATGAGTAACAACTGGATTTGCAAACTAAAAAGCAAGAGTGTATTTTTGAAAGTTGCTAACATCCCAGTGATTGATGCTTGTTTACAACTGAACATCCCATGAAGTTCAATGGCTTGGCAATTATATTTCTGTATCTTTTTCATTTCAAGAACCAATTTCGTATAGTGATAAAGGCATGAGGCTAGAAACCAGGAGACTGTGAATTCTAGTCCTGCCTTAGGCACGAAACTGACTGGGTAACTTTGGGCCAGTCACACACACTCAGCCCTAGGAAGGAGGCAATGGCAAACCACTTCTGAAAAACCTTGCCAGGAAAACTGCAGGGACATGTCTGACTCACCACTGACTTGAAGGCACACATTTTTTTTTCAATTCAAAGCTCAATGTCTTTTAAATATGAAATTCAAAGGTTGTGATTCTGTAAAATTGAATCTGGAATCTGGAATCTGGGTGAAGCAATTTGATCTAATTGTTATGCATATCATATGAATGTAAGTAGATGGCCCTAGTGTTCTAGCAGTAACTTCATGGAAATGTCCCCAGTGCCCCATTTATTATCCAGTAAGAATCAGCCCTTGAAAATAAGTTCAGGAGTACAATTTCTGTTAGCACAAAACCCCATCTGGGTTTCAGGACCCTCCAGGAGTTCCACTATTTCTAGATACAAAAACACAAGTTTGCTGACAGATGGCTGCAATCAGATAAGCAGAGTGGGAATGCAAGACATGTCTACTGGACAGCCAAACAATCAGGTAAAAAGTTATAGGTAATTAAGAGATAACATTCCAGTTCACACAACATGCTAAGTCATAATGTGACTGTAGTTCTCACCTAACATGTTGTGTGTGCCCAGTGATTATGGCTTTTTAACCTAGGTTTATGGCCAAGTTATATGTCTCCAGCCAATTGTAGTATATTCGATGGAACATGCTTTTAATATATAGGGTGTGAGCCTAGTCAAGATGTCAGATTGGAGAGTCAGTTTACAGTTTATGGCTTTCCAGATGTGTTTGATTACACAACCCATCACTCCATCTATCTATCTATCTATCTATCTATCTATCTATCTATCTATCTATCTATCTATCATCTATCAGATTTATATTGCCACCCATCTCACAAATCACAAACATGACTCTGGGCATTGTATTCTTATCTCCACTTTCAATGACAGTTGCAGTTGTAGTCCATAGTGGGGATTTCAATTATTCTGACAACTGCTAGAAATCTAACTCTGCCAAGAGTCAGAGGTCCAACACTGTTTTCCTCCTTTCTTGCTGACAAGTTCATTTGCCAGAAAATGGAAGGGAGAACATGGGGTCTGCTATCCTGGATCAGAAGGGAAGAACTGGTAGAAGAAGTGAAGGTAACTGGCACCTTGAGGGAAAGTGATCATGTTATCTTTAAATTTGTGATATCCAGAGGAGGCTGAAAAGAGTGAAGCCTTCATGTCAGATTTCAGAAGTGTGGATTTTCATGAACTCTGAGGGAAGATAGGTCATGTCTAATGTGGCTACAAATCCATAAGGAGAAAAGTATCCAGGAAGGATGAGAAATTCTAAGACACGAGATATTGAAGGCACAATCACAAACAATCCTCACAAGAAGAAAAAAATGGAAGAAATCTAAAGAAGCTAGTGTGGATATACACAGAACTCTCTGAACTGAAGAGAAAAAGGGACATTTACAGGAAAGAAGGAAACACAACCAAAGAAGAATACAAGATAGTCTCAAGAAACTGGAAGAAAGGCTAAAGCTGAGAATGAGACAAAATACTGCCCCCCCAAGTATCTTTGTGTATGTCAACAAAAATCCAAAGTGGATATAGATCCATTGCAAGGAGAAAGTGTTGAACTGGTAATCAATGAAGCTCTGTCAAAAGGCAAAGCTTCTGAACTTCCATTTTATGTCTGTCTTCCCTCGGAGGGGAAATGGTGCCCCAGCTGATATTGGTTATGTCACTGGGGGAAGGAGAAAGCTGCAGTTTAGGATACATAAGGAGACAGTAAGAGAGAGATTAGTTAATTTAAATGAATTCATATCTCCAAGACTAGATGGATTACATCCCAGGGTACTGAAGGAACTAGGGGAGGTGATTTCAGATGGAGAAAAGGTAGACCCTCCCTACTATGTGCCCTACTAGAAAAAACCCTTATGTGTAGGTGTCTATGGTGGGGGAGGACAAAACATCTGTCATGATTTATGACCTTGTGTCAGATGTTGGAACAAGTACCTCAGGGTGGAGTATACACATATAAGTGTTGACACTTTGACATTGTTTCAGTTTAGTGTGGCTGTTTATGCCCTTGTGATTATCAAGCTATGCTGTTTGCCACTTTTCACAGAATCTTTCTAGTGCTGTTATTACTCTATTGTCACTTAACTTTTTCACCTCGTTTGACCTTCACTTTAAGGATAAGACTTCAGTTGCTATCCTGCATCTGCCAGAGATATGATAAAAAATACATCAAGACTTAAAAAAATAATATAAGGCATTGTGAATACTATCCATGTTATTCTACTAGAGGAAAAGCCCTGCTCTAGTGAAACAACCTTGACAACTAGCATAGACAGCATCATTTAACACAATGAAGTCATCCATGAGTTGTGCAGCTTCTTGGACAATAACCAATACAACTAGTAAAATGGCTTGTGGAAGACCTTGTGCAAACAGACCAAAACTTTAAATTTGCTACTAATGAAAGGATGAAAGCACAAGTGGTGGAAATTTAGCTACAACTCAGTATCCAGCTACAGATGTGAATATGCTACCTTGGGCTGATGTGATTTCTAAGAGGTTTTTATCCTGTTGCTGTTTTAATTATTCATTTGTGCAGACTTTTTGTCATCAGATTTCTTTTAGTTGAAAGAAACTGTTGAGCCAGTTTCTACTTTGCTTTGGATTTTTTTTTTTACTGCCAATGAAAATGGATATATGCGTATGTATGTTTTAGACACAGCAGAAGTGATCATTTTCACAGTTGGGGAGTGGAGATAATGTGCATTTCATGCTGGCTAGAGAGATCCCAGAGTTCTAAAGTCAAAGAGAGACTATATACTTAATAATGGTTGCTGTAATTCAGAGAGTTGGGGGCTTGTGATATATAATGATGAACAAGTGCCACCTCTGTAGCAATAGTTCAAGTACTAATTTATGAATGAGGTCAAATGTCTGCTCAATTACATTTTCAGCAGAGTGAATCTAATTCAGATTTCATTCCTAGAAGTCAAATCCCAGTTTGGGATTTGACTAATTTGTGTTGACACTCCACAGCGAGTAAAACGATAGGTGATCTAAACATGACATTCCCATCTTTAACCTCAGCAGCAGATTATTCATGATGCTATTGCTTCTGCTATTTCTTAGGATTGCACCCAGCTATCTTTTCTGTTAACCTACGCAGAATTCCATATTTTAGAGTAGACAGATACCCAAACATTTTATACTATTAATACATTAATATATTAGTCTTTTACTAATACATTAATATATTAGTCTTTGCAAATATGGTAGATCAGGACAGTATCTTAGAAATTGAGATGACATGTTTATAAAGTCTGTGTAATCTTCTCCTCCTTACGCAGCTGTTTCTCAGTATGTAGTTTCTGGGAGGAAAGATGATGGTGACATTTCTTCCCTATTAATAATACTATGGGACTGAGCGCTAGTATGTAAAATTTAGTAACTCTTCACCCCCTATAAGGTTACCAACAGATACCTCTTCATCCCATATCCCATCCCCTATCTATAAGCAAATTCATAAAACTTCAACTTTTCAATCCTGGTGTCAGCTAAGGGTTGCTAGAATTTTGGGAGAAAAAAAATGTCTTGATCAAATAAACCAACTTTATATTCCTTCCTTTTACTTCTAACAGTCTTAATCTTTAATTCAATCAAATATTGTCATAGGATTTTATTTCTCTTCAATTCTTCTTAATTCCATTGCACAGATTTCTTCAAGGCTTTAACAAGCCTCTTTTGTAGATCCAGTAAGAAAACATTTTCTCTTGGTTTATCATTTGTATTTCCCTTTTAATTTTTAAAACTTCAGCCAGTATATCCAGTAATGTGTCCTTTTCTTTTCTTTTTTAATAGTACTTTTATTAGAGATTATAATTACAACAGTAAAAACTAATATATACTGAAAAAAAAATTAGAAGAATAAAAAGAAAGAGTAGAAGGTACAGAAAATAAAGGAAAAAATAGAAACAGAAACAGAAAACAAAGAAAAAATAACTTTATATTCTATAGATAGACTGTGTTTAAAAGATGTTATGGAAGAGGAAGAAGTTCTACTTGGCAAGATCAAGACTGACATGGAAAAGGATGTTACACTGGACATACAAAAGAAACCAGCTGATGTCTTAATAATATACAAACAACAAACCAAGAGAGCGACCTGGATAATTTTCCTACATTGAATTTACAAAAGAAGCTTCTTAGGGTTTTGAAGAATCTTGTGAGAAGGGACAAAGAAAAAATAAAAAGAAATCAAATTCTATGACATTATTTGAATGGACTAAAGATTAAGATTGTTAGAAGTAAAAGGTAGGAATATAAAGTTGGTCTATTTGATCAAGGTTAAAATGTTGTTATTTCTGGTAACTCTTAATGGACTTTTGCTGACACCAGGATTGAAATGACGATGCTTTATGGATTTGTTTATAGAAAAGAGATGGGATATGGGAAGAAGAGAGATCCAGTTTGGTTGTAGTGGTTAAGGCATCAGGCTAGAAAATGGGAGACCGTGAATTATAGTCCTGCCTTGGGCACAAAGCCAGCTGGGTGACCTTGGGCTAGTCACTCTCTCTCAGCCCTGGGAAGGAGGCAAGGGCAAACCACTTCCAAACAACCTTGCCAAGAGAACTGAACAGACTTGTCCAGGCAGTCTCCAAGAATCTGACATGATTGAACAGGTTAAAAAAAATGGGAAGAACAGATCATTTGTTCTATTTTAAGAGCAGGTGATAAGTTATTAAAATTGTTTATACTTGTGATGAAGGTGGGAAGTTACTTTATATATTTCTTTTCTCTTTCTTTATTATATTCTTACTTTTCACTTTTCACTTTTTTCTTGCACTTTTTACTCCTTTCTATTCTCTTTTCCTTAAGTTTAGTTTGTATTAGATTTTACTATTATAATCAAAATTCTTAATAAAAAGTATGTATGAATGGAATGGAATGTGCCCATCAGGTATTTTGGACTACAGGTCCCATCAGCTGCAGCCGGAACAGTCAATTGTCATGAATTATGAATATTTTATGAGAGCCAGTTTGGTCTAGTGGTTAAGGCAATGGGCTGCAAACCAGGAGACTGAGAGTTCTAGTCCCGACTTAGGCATAAAAGCCGGCTGGGTGACTTTGGGCCAGTCACTCTCTCTAAGCCCTAGGAAGAAGGCAATGGCAAACCACTTCTGAAATCTTGCCAAGAAAACTGCAGGCACTAGTCCAGGCAGTTGCCGAGGATCGGACACAATTGAATGGCAAAAAAAGAGAAGAATATTTTAGATTTAAAAAACTGGAAGGCGTCAGACCGCCTCTCCTTGGTATTAAGAACCAAGCAGAAAGAAAAGCATATGCATACTCTGGTCAACCAGCAGGTAGAAGCCATTTTCATGTTCAAAGACAGGCATAAGCAATTTGAAACTCTCAAGAAATCCTGGTATTTGGCAATAGTGGCTAAAACTGATTGTAGTTACAATGCAAAATATCTGAAGAGCATTGGGTTGCTTATCCCTGTTCTATGTTAATGGGGGGGGGGGGGGACAAGAAATTTACTATTTTCTTGCCCTGTATATCTAAACTTTTACTTTGCATATTTTCAGACAAAATGGAAATTTGGAACTAAGGTGATCATTTAAAAATAATGAGGTTGATATTTGTTCCAAATAAGACATAGGAATTGGTACATAGTTTAATTATATAAACAAATGCAGAAGTGATTCTAACAACAGCTGTAACATTGGCATTTCCAACCGGCATATTACTGTTTTCTTGTCTGGTGATAGCTTCTCTTTGGACCTTGGGTGGATGGCAGTTTTGATGCATTTCATTTAGCCATTCAGATTTACATGGTGCTTAATGTACACAAGAAAACTTGTCAAAAAAGCTCTGAGATTATGACAAGAGTGAAACAAAACAGATGCCTAAGGAGTGAGGTTTACCGAAATAGTTTAGCATTGACCTAACTTTCTATCCACAGAAATTACAGTACTGTGAAAATTACACTTGATTTCCAGTTTTGATCTGACCACTTTGTAAATTACCTCCTTTACACAGAAAACCAATTGGGATTATTTTACATGGTACCCAATGTTTTCCAAAGGGAACCCACAGCATTCTCAGTCTAGAGCCCACCTATTGATCTTGCCCCTGTGCCACAGTCCTAAACCTTTGTTTTGTGTAGCATTCCTCCCAAGATTCATTTCAAAAGATACCTATAACAAATTATGGGTCCCAGTTCCATAATCCTACCTTTGGATGACTCTGTTGTACATATGAGTAAATCTGGAGTATTAGTTTTAAGTCTTCAAAATTTTCTAAACCTAATAAAATCACAGATGTTTATGAATGAGATAAAATAAAGCTGCCCTAGCAGTGGTTTCAAAATCCTGATGAATTGAAAGATAGTGTTCCTTGTTACAATAGTTAATGAAGGAAGCATTATATACTAGTGGCGTGCAGAAACAATACAGCTCAGTTTGAAAGCCCAGTCCAGAATTCCAGAAATAACCTCTACTGGTAGAGTTGATACTAAGTGTAAGAGATTATTGGTCTTTTCCATAACAGTTGTTAAATAGGTTAGCTACCTCACCCAGATTAAGACAATGAATTTGGGTGAATAATAAAAGTACTGTAATTATTTATCCTAAAATATCTGCATACAGAGGACTTTGGCTACACAATTGTTGTCTGATTGCAAAGATCACTGTGATTTGAGGTCAGACTTGTTGGTCACTGAATCCAGTGCTCTCTCACCTCCCCATCATGGTATTTTACATATATGGTAACGGATCTCTTCTCAGAACTGTGACTATTATAACTGTGAACAGTTATAATAAAGAAAAAAATCAGAAAAATGTTTTCTGCAGTTATTTGTAACAGGGTGTTGCAATAGGACTTACTATTATATATTAAAATGCAAGCAGCATTTTTGGCATATGTCAATACTTAAATTCAGATCTAATTATTATTCCAAAGGTTGCATGAAATCAAAGTCAAAGCTCTGAAAAGTGCTTGTTTTATTTTCAAGACTGTGGTGATTAATGCTAATGATAAGGTGTTGATTGTTACCTGGGTAGCCTATTCATGGAAACAATTGCCTGTATTTTTTTTAACTACCATGTAACAGTGTTTAAATTATTCTTCCTTAAAACAACAGTCTTATTTATATATTGTACTGTACTTCTAAACCTGTCCTTTCATTTCCTGATTTACAATTTATTTTTAAAGTACACACTGAGGGACATGAAATCCAGACTTGTAAAAAAGCAAAACTCTTTTGCCCTTACACTTAAAGTTGGGGCTTGTGTTACAGGCGCAAGATGAGAAAAAGGTGAAAACTGATTCTATAGAATCATAACAAAAGAAGATATAAAAATGAAGTACTAGCATATTGTTAATATAGTTAAGATATGAAGCTGAAAAAAACTCAATGATTACAAAATTATTGCATGTGGTAAACGGAAATAACTTGCTCATGCATTTAACACATACTTAACAAATTGATAGTTGTTATTTCCAGCACACTTGCGGATCAAACAAGAATATGCACAAAATGTTTATTTGCTTTGTCCCATTGATAACATGTAGATTCAGAAATAGAATTTTGCTCCAGTTCAGATCCAAAGCAATTTTTTTCTTTAGCAAATCCAGAGTTTTATATATGCATATTGGCTATAATAGGCTGGGTGTACATGTTAAGGCTATGCGTCAGATTTGGCTGAACTCAGAATCCCAAGCAGAACAGGAAGATTCAGGTTTTCATTTCCCCAGTTTGGAGCTAATGAACCTCACCTGAGAGGTAGGTTCGGCTGAGAAAGAGTGAGTGACTCAAAATCACCTCCTGAGTTTCTGTGGCTGAGGGTGGAACCCGTATGTCCCTGATATTAGTTCAGCACTCTAATCTCCACTCTTCACTGGCTCACTGGATCCTTTTTTATATATAATTTCTTATCAGGGAATTTTCTTTTCTGTTGGATTAAATAGTGTATTACATGGAACAAGTTCAGCTTGAGCAAAACTGTATTTTAATTGCAAGGGTAGATCAAATGCATCATGCCAATATTATATGATTTTATTTTATTTATTTTTTTGGTGGAGAGGCATCCATTGACTAGGGATACACTGCCTCTAAACAAGAAATGTATATATTTGCTAACTTTAATAATCTTTGATAGCTTCTCCTTGTTCTTTTCATCTCTTTCAGCAGAACATTAACAATCTTGCCCACCCTGTGCCAGCTGAGTAAGCCAACAAATTGCATTCTAGAAATTGTTCCTTTTCTAGTGTTCAAGCACAATTGCAGTTGTTTACAGAGCAAAACAGTACTAATCCAGTAAAACCCTAATTCCCCAGATCCCTATTCAGCAGATTTCAGTTGCTACAGACATTTTTATTCAGATTTCACTCCCAAACTATAGAAAGTCAGTTGGTTCCAAAGCAGTTCAGACAATTGACATAATTTACTTTATTTGCATAATTTGTGTAATTATGCAGTTGATTTTTATGTTATTTGTATCAACATATGCCATTTGCACAATCACATTTTATACTATTTGTGTCAATGCATGTCATTTGTATAATTATGTAATTATGCAAATGGCACAAATTTATGCAAAATACGAGCATCATGTCATTATGCAAATGGCATAAATTACATCAATTATGTCAATTTGGACTTGATAAATACCTCTTCCCTCCAAAACCTCCATTAATCAAGTTTCTCTAGTCATGCTGCCTTGCCACTGCAAAGTGACCCATAGAGGCATGTTGCTCTGACTTGAAAGGTCAAGGTGGGACAAGGCTGCTTCAGTTGATACATCCACCCTTTAAATGGTGGGTTTTGTATATGATGGCAGGGTAAGGAAATAGGTTGATAAGGAAAGTGACAGGAACACTTGGTTGAGCAGAAACAAGGCACTGCTTCACTTCGTAGGGGAACTTTTGAGTTTTGCAGAATATTGAATCTAACTCTTGGTTTTCCCCCACTCCATATAAATCTGATTGTTCCTTGCCAATCCTACAAGTTTCTGTCTGAGATTGGAGTCGGTGGCATTTGGAATAGGACGTTCATCTTGGGTAATATATTCATTATGTCTTAGCCAAGAAAGTTTTAGGTTTTTCTACTTATCAAGATCTTGTTTTATTTCTTTCCATAATTTATTACAATTGTTTTGATAAGTATCAAAAAAGCTGAAGTAGGTAGATCCCCAAAACTGTCCAAGGAAGATTAAGAGTATTATGTGTCATGGAATACTGATAGGCTGTGGGGCAGCCATGATTACCTTCACCCTCACATGGCAGAGCAGTGATAGTGTCCATGTGGCACATCACTAATTACGTATGTTCTTAGTGTTACTTCAGCATTGGTAACATGCTGGTGGCTACAGAAGCTACACAACTACTTTTCACAGGTCATCTCCAGTTCTCCTCATTTTAAGGGACTGGAGTGCAGTTATCTTGCGGAGAGAAAATGGAGTAAAATGTCACAAAGGAAGATATTGCTGACTGGTTGGAGCACTTTACAATAGAATACTCTATTCTAACTCAAAGCAGCAGATATAGCACTTTGTTGTTGTTGTTCAGTCGTTTAGTCGTGTCCGACTCTTTGTGACCTCATGGACCATAGCATGCCAGGCCTTCCTGTCCTCAGATATAGCACTACTTCGGCTAATTTTTCTCAGAAGAATTCTGTGGGCTAGGTTGGAGTGAGAGAAAATGACTGGTCCATATTGACTTCCATGGCTGAGAACGGCCTTGAACCTGGAATTCACAGGACCTAGACTAACTGGGAAGAAATAATAGTTTCCAAGGAATCAAATAATTTGTTTTAAATGGATTGTGACTGAAAGCAAACTTAAATGCAAACTGCCCTGCTGTTTCTGCTTTTAAATGATGACGTTGTATCCAATAAAACTGCATGCTGTAAGGCAAACATGAATAGTTCATTCTGCATGTTCAGATACAATGCTGGCAGAGCAAAGCCATCCACCATAGCTGTGAAGAATCATAGAGGTCTGGCATTGAAATGAAAGAGCTCTTCTCTAGCTGAAGGTAGAATAACTCAGTAGAGAGCAGTGCCATGGAAAGCTAGAACATTACATGGGGAATGAAGCCAGATTGGAGGAAATCCAGGGATGAGAGTAGAAAACATTCAAAATAGGAGTAAGTTCACTGCTCAGGAAATGCAGAGATAAGGGGGCAGAAGGGAGGAATAGGTTGTATGATTTAAGATTTAGGGGAAGTTCTGTTAATATGAAAAAAGCTTGGCTTCAAGCGAGATAATCTTGTTACAGGCGAATTAGGGTACAAAATGTTGGGCTTTCAAAATCCTGTTCATTTGAAACCCTCTTCCATTGGGAGTTAGGAACCTGTGTAATTATTGATACTTGCAGAATAAAACCTGAATTTGTATGGGTATATGTATTTGTTGTTGTTGTTGTTCAGTCATTCAGTCGTGTCCGACTCTTCGTGACCTCATGGACCATAGCACGCCAGGACCATATCCATTCATTATTTTGTAGATTTCAGCGTTGTTCCATAAATTCAGAATTGTATTAACTAAGCTTTTAACACCAGTATTTCACTTGTGTTCCTTTTTTAGATGAGTTTGTTATGGGGAATACAGACCCAAAAAATGTGTGGATGAATTCTGACAAAGGAGAGAAGAAATATAGATACACATCACTAATCCACTTTAATGGATGCAGACGTAATGGTATTCTTCAGTACTGAAAGCTCATCTAATGAGAGATACCCTGAAACTGGGGTTGTCATTGCAGTACCTGTGGGAGAGTATACATCAACCTGCCCCAACTTTGTGTAGGAATTCTGGAACAGCGTACAAAACTATAAACCAATCAAAAAGCATACATTATAAAAACAAACCAATCATGGAAAGCAATGTCATACATACATTCTCAGTAGTCATAGTTGTAGGAATTCTGGAATGGTAATACTAGAACTCCACGCAGCTTCTTATTACTATATAGCAGAGTAGAAGCGTTCCCATAAATTTGCACAAGGCTTAATCAGTTCAAAACACAAAATAAACACACTTCACACGTTAATGTAAAGTAACATAAAAAGAGCTTACAATTTTATTGTAACTCACAGTTCCTTAGTAGAAACGGTCCATGCGTGCGAGCAATAGGTTCTGACGTGACCCACATGCTTCTTTAATGTGGCCCACCTGAATGGAAGTATGAGCAACGTGGGCAGCCATAGCTGCCCTATCCTCCTTGGTAGGAGATTCGAGCAGAAAGGGGAAGAAGAGAAGGGAACAGGAACAGGAAATCGGGATTCAGCCCCTCCCACACAAAGCAATTAAGATTAGGATACAGCAGAGGCTGGCTCCTCCTTCAAGCTTGTGTGAGACTTCCCCCCCCCCCCCGTTCCTGAGAGCTCCCAGTCTCTTTCTTGCCACTTATCTTTTCCCCGTACCACCACCACCTTTGTTCATATGTTCCAACGTATAATTGTATAATTAGTGAAAATATATATATTGGGCTGCTGCATTTTAATTGTAAAATTTCTCTCCCTGGAACCGTTGGCAGGTCCCATTCCTGTTAGGGTATGAGTGATTCTGATTAATATCTTCTTTTTCAGATACATTGTGGGGAATTTGATTAATTTTGCTTCACCTCTCTCCATCCAATTCTATTAGCTGCTCTCTTGCTATGACTTTGTTTTAATGATTTTTAAAATATGTTTTTAAACATGTTCCTGAAATCCATTTTCCCTAAATCCAACTGAATAAAGTAGTTCTTACTTCAGAGTAGACATGCATAGGTTTATTGTTCTGTTTATCACTAGCTTCTTTTTTTTTAACATTGCTGCTAAGTTCACATTTTTATGATTTGCTTGTTGTATTATAATTTTCTGCCTCTTTAAAACTCAGGCAAGGATTCCTTCCGTCCTCCTTTAAAATCTTGCTAACATCACATAATAGCACTGAGTCCTTTAAGAACAATTGAAAGACATGGGTGAATTTTGTTCTAAAGAGGTAATAGAAGATGACATAATTCATTTATGGTAGACAGTGACTCATAAGCATTTGACCTGAGGGTGGAACTCAGTAACAAGGGTTAACATGATGTCATTTGTGGTTGCCTAGTGCTTTTTACAATTCTTTCTTTTTACCCTCCAAATAATTGTAGAGGCCTTAAGATATCAAAGTACAGCAGCATAAGGACAAACATAGCTCTGTTTGTTTTCTGATCAAAAGATTTGGATTTTGTTCTTGGATTTCAAGGTACTAGATTCATACTGAACATAAATAATGAAAAACCAAAAAAACCCCTCTAATCCTTGTTTTTTTCTGTTGCTCTGCAGTGGTTGCTTTGCTCATTTTTATTATTAAAGATACCCTCTAATAATAGAAACTACTTCCTGGAGTTTTAGTCAGATGTTACCTTAACTCAGTGCTTCCCAAAGTGCCTCCGTTGGCGACACACCAACGGCGGTAGCGGTGCGGGGGCGGGGGTGTGAATGGCGGCGGTGGCGGCGGCGGCCTCCACTAAAACGCAGAAGCGCTGATGGCACTCCGCTGCCGCCCCCGCTGTGCACACCCCCGCTGCCGCTTCCAGGTTGTGTGGCGACACACCAGACTGTGTGTTGCGACACACTAAAGTGTCACGACACACAGTTTGGAAAGCTGTGCCTTAACTGATTCATTAATGTGATGTTTTTGGTCTCTTCTCACTGATGATATATATTTTCTAATCCCCCACCTTCACCAATTTTCTGTATAAATTTTGTACTATAGCATTTTGTAAGAGAGCATTCTTAATTTCTGAATAACAAAATATGCAGTTTAAGTAACAAGCATGTTATATGAAAAATGTAATAGAGAACAATTTACTAGATTATTAATGTTACACAATTCTGGAAATTAATAGAACTTTTATTTTCAAAGCTGAGAGGATGCCTTTTGCCTTACAGATATTCCAGTCTTTGAATGGTTGTCTACTACAGGTATCTTCCTTTGTAGAGGAAGTGTTAAGATCAGCTTGGAGCAGGGCATTTTGAACAGCAGCATTACAATGAAGTCTTGCTTTTCCTGTTGACCTGGTCAAGTCGATAGTGCTGTCTTTCACAGAATAGTTATGATTCTAGTTCTTGTGGCTGCCCCCCTTGGTTGGCTTTGAACTGTTACTTGATTGTTCTAACATGTAGTTCCTTTGTGTTGCTTCTACTTTCCTTAAAATAAATATTAAATTTTGAGAAATAAACATGCCATGTCAGATATACCTTAGTACCTTTTCCAGAATAGAAATTTTGGGTGATGCAACCCCAATACATCAAGAACATCTGGAAGAAGCCTGGTAGAAGGAGGCTCTTGTCAAGAAAGAATATAGAGACAGGAAGAGCAATCATAGCTGCTTTATCAGACAAGAAGTCCCCAACTAGGATCTTTCCTCCCTCACCCCAGTCTGGAGTTGGTGTTATTAATTTGGTTTCCCACCCCTTAATCTTAGCCAACCCTATTTAGGATTGTAATGTTACAGCATCCTTCTGTTCCCTTATTTACAAATATTTATTTATTTATATTTTTTTCTTCCAGGAGCTTACTTAAGGTGACACATGTATATCGTTCTCTCTTCCTCCCCTGCTCCATATTTTATCCTTACAACAAAATACTATAATAGGCAATGCTAAGAGATAGTGACTGGCCTGAAGTCACTCAAGAATAGGGTTACCAGATAACTGAACAGGCAAAGGAAGACAGAGATAATTGGAAAGAAGGATAAATGGGGGGAAGGGGGAGGAGGACACACTGTTTAACTTTCTTGGCATCCATAACAAAAATTACAGTGAAAAACTGCAAAAAAAGAGAAAGTACTTAGGCCTACATGTATATGAAATTACTTTTTCCAGAATCAGAAAGTTGGTTTTTCAATTGCAGGAATGTGCTAGAGCTGGTTAGGAGGCAAAAGCCTTCAGTGTGTAACTGATTGAGGTCTTGTCAATTTCAGGCAGCAGTGCAAGCTGGCAGGAGGGTACTAATTAACTAATTAAAGTCACAGAACAGAGCTTGTTAACTTGCAGTTAGCACTTATTTAGGGAAGCGCTGCACCACAAAACTGCTCCGGAAGAGATTTTTAAAGACCTGGTTTTGCCGCCTCGCTTGGGATGGGAACGGGAATAGTTCTTCGTGGGGATGGCTGGTGCCATAGAGCCCTTTTAAAATATCATTATCGCCTATTGGATTTTTATATTTAATTTATGAGTAATTTTAATGATTATAGATGTATATGTTTTTATATTTAGTTATATCTATAAATTTTAAGTGTTGTGTTTGTAAACCGCACAATGTCCCCTTTGGGGGAGATGGTGCGGTGATAGAAATTGAAACATAAATAAATAACTATTCCAAAAGCTGGACATATTTGATTTTAAGGCTATGTCTGCTGGATGGAGGACATGAGGACAAAAAGTAGAACATGTCCTCCTTATGCCGGATGTCTGGCAACCCTACTCAAGGACCTGTATGGTCCATTGGGGATTTGAAGTCTCCCTAGTTCTGAACCATCACTCCGAACAAATAAGCTCCTAAAGAAGGCAGCATTAATATTCATCTTGATTCAGATTTCCCACAATATTTGAGTTATGCCAGTTTTATCCAGTTCCAAACTAAACATTCTCATCTTTGTGACTTCTTTTGCTTAAATTCAAAATATATTCTTATCTACATACTGTCCAGAATCTACTATAGATCAGCCTGTCTAATAGGCATGATCTGGATGATTGTAGGTTTCCACTTTAATTGACTGTGTAAGGACATCAGTTAATCACTAGAAAGCAAACAGAGACCATTTAATTCTAACTTATATCCCCCTGAGTATGCCAGCCTTTATACATCCACCATGAATTCTAACTGTTTTCTGTTTTCCTGTTCTTTCCAACTTGATATGCACTTTTCTTTTCCAATTGAAACATGTTCTATCAGTTTTCCTAAAAGTAGGGAAGTGGCTAAATTCATGGAAGGTGAACTTTTAGACAGTATTAGCATCAATCATAGATACTGGCTGTTGTGGGTCTTCCGGGCTGTGTGGCCGTGTTCTGGAAGTTGTGGTTCCTAACGTTTCGCCAGCATCTGTGGCCAGCATCTTCAGAGGGCAGGAGCACAGATAGAAGCAAAATCTCTGTGCCCAGGTAGAGTGGGAATGTTCTATAAATAGAACATTCTCCTGCCCTCTGAAGATGCCGGCCACAGATGCTGGCGAAACGTTAGGAACCACAACTCCCAGAACACGGCCACACAGCCCGGAAGACCCACAACAGCCATCGAACTCCGGCCGTGAAAGCCTTCGACAATACAATCATAGATACTCTTTGTAATTCTACTAATCTGTCAACCCACCTGTATTATGCTAAGAATATTTGGCAACAAAGCTTTGGGGTTTTGCTGTTACTGGGGTGGTTTTTGAGGGGAGGGGTCTGTTTTATGTTTTGCTCTAAGTATTAAAAGAAAGGAAATAAATGGAAGGAAAATATTCGTCCCTGGTATTAAACTCTGGGTGCAACTGTGAACTTTAGAACTTACAAACAAACCTTTCATCACCGTTTTATATGATTTAATATTAAGCTTTAAACAGGATTCTAGACAGAAACAGTAATTTGACTAGCACTTTCCATTATAAATTCTTGGCATTTGGCCTATAAACTCCAAGCTGCCAATGTGAATTTATTTTTGGAAAATGAGCGGAAAACTTCCACTTAAAAGATCAGAAGTTATTGTGCGGAGCATTCAAATAATTAATCATGGTTCTTATTTGGGAAGGATTAGATAGTACTAAAATTAAAAATATTAATTCTAAACTGGATTAACAGTAGGGCAGGAATAAATAAATAAAAATAAGTTTCCTTTATAAGCCATAGGTATGTCGCATGTGGTAAGCATTACTGTTATTAAATCTCCTTGTGTCATATTTAAATACTTTTTTACTGTTTGGTGATGCTTTAAATTGATGTCAAACTGATCATGGCAATTTCTATGTATTGTCGAAGGCTTTCACGGCCGGAGTTCAATGGCTGTTGTGGGTCTTCCGGGCTGTGTGGCCGTGTTCTGGAAGTTGTGGTTCCTAACGTTTCGCCAGCATCTGTGGCCAGCATCTTCAGAAGGCAGGAGCACAGATAGAAGCAAAATCTCTGTGCCCAGGTAGAGTGGCAATGTTCTATTTATAGAGCTAAATTATAGGAGATTAGGTGGGTTTTTTTGTTGTGTTGAAATGTTAACGAGTGGCTGATGAGCGTGATTAGCATGTTCATTGTGAGAAGTATTCCCATGTCCTGGTGGTTGGACTGAGTTCGTTGACCTTTTGCAGGCTGTGTTTTTCAGGACTGGTAGCCAGGTTTTGCTAATTTTTAAACTTTCTTCTTTTTTATTGTAACTGTGCTGGTGTTTGTGAATTTCAATGGCTTCTTTGTATAATCTGGTGTAGTGGCTTTTGGTGTTGTCCAGTATTTCTGTGTTTTCAAATAGGATTTTGTGTCCCGTTTGCTTGAGAGCATGTTCAGCTACTGAAGATTTTTCCGGTTGCTGTAGTCTGCAGTGTCTTTCATGTTCTTTTATCCTGGTGTGAATGCTTCGTTTTGTGGTTCCGATGTATACTTGTCCACAGCTGCATGGTATGCGGTATACTCCTGCAGCGGTGCGGGGGTCCCTTTTGTCTTTTGCTGATTTTAGCATTTGTTGTATTTTTCTGGTGGGTCTGAAGACTGTTTGAAAGTTGTGTTTTTCCATCAGTTTTCCCATGTGGTCAGTGACTCCTTTGATGTAGGGCAGGAATACTTTGTTTGTGGGGGGCTGTTTTTCTTCAGTTGGATGTTGTTTTCTTGGTTTGATGGCTCTTTTTATTTCATTCTTGGAATAGCCATTTGCCTGTAGGACCCAATTCAGATGGTTAAGTTCATTGTTGAGAAATTTGGTTTCACAGTTTCGATTAGCACGATCCACCAAGGTTTTGATCATGCCTCTCTTTTGTCGTGGGTGGTGATTGGAATTTTTGTGCAGATACCGGTCTGTATGGGTGGGTTTTCTGTATACTTTGTGTCCTAGTTTGAGGTCTGGTTTGCGTATGACCAGCGTATCTAAAAATGGAAGTTTGCCGTCAGTTTCTTTTTCCATAGTGAATTGTATAGTGGGGTGGATGCCGTTTAGGTGGTCCAGAAATTTCTCCAGTTCTTCTTCAGTATGACTCCAAATTGCGAAGGTGTCATCCACGAACCGGAACCAGACTGTTGGTGTAATGGGTGCCGATTCCAAAGCCTGTTTCTTTGATCGAGTCTTTGTGGATTTTGGGGAGTCTCTCTCACCTAGACTATACGGACTCCCCAAAAGTGAGAGTCTCTCTCACCTAGCTCTCTCACCTAGACTATACGGACTCCCCAAAATCCACAAAGACTCGATCCCACTCAGACCCATTGTAAGTGCCATTGGCTCCCCGACATATGAATTATCCAAACATTTGGCAACCCTTTTACAGACCCACATCGGACAGACTCCATCCCACATCAAAGACTCAGGACACTTCATCAACAAAATCAGCACCCTAAAACTCAACCACACGGACAAACTGGTCAGCTTTGACGTGGTCTCCCTGTTTACCAAGGTGCCAGTAAGGGACACCCTGGCACTCATCAAGCAAATCTTCCCAGAAGACATTACAGCTTTATTTCAACACTGCCTAACAACTAGTTACTTTCAATGGGAGAATGAGTTCTACAAACAGATGGATGGCGTTGCCATGGGAAGCCCCCTGAGCCCAGTCATAGCAAACTTTTACATGGAACACTTTGAAAAACAGGCTTTGGAATCGGCACCCATTACACCAACAGTCTGGTTCCGGTTCGTGGATGACACCTTCGCAATTTGGAGTCATACTGAAGAAGAACTGGAGAAATTTCTGGACCACCTAAACGGCATCCACCCCAATATACAATTCACTATGGAAAAAGAAACTGATGGCAAACTTCCATTTTTAGATACGCTGGTCATACGCAATCCGGACCTCAAACTAGGACACAAAGTATACAGAAAACCCACCCATACGGACCGATATCTACACAAAAATTCCAGTCACCACCCACGACAAAAGAGAGGCATGATCAAAACCTTGGTGGATCGTGCTAATCGAAACTGTGAAACCAAATTTCTCAACAATGAACTTAACCATCTGAATTGGGTCCTACAGGCAAATGGCTATTCCAAGAATGAAATAAAAAGAGCCATCAAACCAAGAAAACAACATCCAACTGAAGAAAAACAGCCCCCCACAAACAAAGTATTCCTGCCCTACATCAAAGGAGTCACTGACCACATGGGAAAACTGATGGAAAAACACAACTTTCAAACAGTCTTCAGACCCACCAGAAAAATACAACAAATGCTAAAATCAGCAAAAGACAAAAGGGACCCCCGCACCGCTGCAGGAGTATACCGCATACCATGCAGCTGTGGACAAGTATACATCGGAACCACAAAACGAAGCATTCACACCAGGATAAAAGAACATGAAAGACACTGCAGACTACAGCAACCGGAAAAATCTTCAGTAGCTGAACATGCTCTCAAGCAAACGGGACACAAAATCCTATTTGAAAACACAGAAATACTGGACAACACCAAAAGCCACTACACCAGATTATACAGAGAAGCCATTGAAATTCACAAACACCAGCACAGTTACAATAAAAAAGAAGAAAGTTTAAAAATTAGCAAAACCTGGCTACCAGTCCTGAAAAACACAGCCTGCAAAAGGTCAACGAACTCAGTCCAACCACCAGGACATGGGAATACTTCTCACAATGAACATGCTAATCACGCTCATCAGCCACTCGTTAACATTTCAACACAACAAAAAAACCCACCTAATCTCCTATAATTTAGCTCTATAAATAGAACATTGCCACTCTACCTGGGCACAGAGATTTTGCTTCTATCTGTGCTCCTGCCCTCTGAAGATGCTGGCCACAGATGCTGGCGAAACGTTAGGAACCACAACTTCCAGAACACGGCCACACAGCCCGGAAGACCCACAACAGCCATGGCAATTTCTGTTTCCATATGAATTCCTTTCATTCAAATCCATAGCTTAATATAGTTTTGGACTGCAGGTATGGATAAAAATCCACTAGGTAAAGATACATTTTGATAATTAAGGTTGTTGTTGTTGTTCAGTCATTTAGTCGTGTCTGACTCTTCGTGACCTCATGGACCATAGCACGCCAGGCCTTCCTGTCCTCCACTGTCTCCTGGAGTTTACTCAAATTCATGATAATTAAGGTAGCTATGGCTTAAGTATGTTTGTTCAGAAGGTGACACTGTAAATGTTAGGGCTAAATGCCATGCATTGCACAGGGATGGACATGAAGCACTTCTCTTCAAATCATTGAAGCCGCTATGTGTTTTTTAAAACTTTGGCTGCTGCTTTTGGCTATCTCTCCATTTGTGGGTGTATGTACAGTGGCTTTCTTGGGGAGAAGCACCTATTTCAAAGGACCTGTTTTTAATGCTTTCCACAACTCTAGTAAATTTATTTAACACTGTAGCCCAAATCAACCTTCTCTATCTCCCATGGCTTATCTATACTACCAGATTGTTTCTTAAGGTCAATTCATCTGCAGTTCTTTTGGGTGGTTACTACTGAAATCTCTAAAAGAATTGTCTATGGTGTGGTTACAGTCTACCCACCATGCTGCCAGATCATCTCACAAAGGCTTATCATATAGAGCACAATCCTCCATTAGCTTGTCAATCAGTCCTTCCTGAATGCCATTGCAATGCTCTTTGGAAAATATTCTATGCAGTAAGGATGAAGACAGGTGTAATATGTAAACCAAGTGCACAGTAGATTGTTACCTTGTGGAATGACCTAGGTTTCTTCTCCACTTCATAACAAAACTTGGCTATCAGTACCACTTCTCCACTCGTCAGTCTTTTTTTTACTGTTATAAACAATTACAAGACTTTTCTTAGTACAAAATTATTGCAAGGAGTAGAATAAGGATGAGAACATATAACATTTTAAAAGTTGTAATATTCTTTGAAAGCACCCTTACTGTATTCAATCAAAATATTATTTATTTCTGGTATCTGGCATAAGCAGAGGGGGATGCTCTAAAATTTCAAGCAGATGCTGGCAAGTGCACAGTGTTGACTGTCCAAATTGTGTGATGTCATCAAGATACTTCCACTAACCGGAGAAAGGTTGAGTGAATGAGGCTTGGCCTATCTTCACAGCCAACCACCATACAACTATGACACCATTTGGAAATGCTTTTTCCGCCTCTGCAAAAGTAGTATTTTGAAGCAGTGTCACAGATCTAAAAATGTCTCACCCTTAATTTACATTCTTTCCTTCTCATTTCTTTCCTGTCCAGTATATTTAGATTACCCAGGCAAATGTAACGAGGATCTTTTCTCCCAACTTAGAAATTTCTGGTATCTCTCTTTTTTCCCTCTAATGTTAATCTTAGAATTTACTGCCCACAAAGGATGTTGCAGTGATAAATTGAATGTAAAAGTTATGAATAGCATTCTAACAGTGAATCTGACTACAAAATAGGGACAAATTAAATGTCTTTGGCATAAGTGTGAGCAGCCTCCAGGCATTACTGATTCCTTGATGGAAATAAATCTATGTGCACAGTGACCTTGGCAGTATTACGAGGGCAGTCATTACGTAAGCATGAACAATTTTTCCAATGTACTAAGAGAAACCAGGCTTTTATTTGATGTCAGGCTTGCAAGATTTGTTTCATTGCTTGAACAAATAAATTCAGCATAGGCAAAGCATAGAAGTATCTGTCTCATGTCACAGCTTTGTATACGTTTTCTGCAGATTTACTTGCCAGGATAATCCATTCTTTAAAATAGCGATATTTTCATTAAGCCATTCTTTTCTATTCATTTTGTGTTCTCCCTTTATTAACCTGAGCATAGCTTACACAGCCAGTCTTTCATTAAGGCAGTAATCGGGCTAGACCTGTTTAGCATCACATGCTCTATGACTGCTTTATGATTATACTTAATACACACTTCTATGTAAATACTTCTAACTTTTCAAGCACCAATAAAAAGAATAATGTTGCAGTTTCAAAGGAATAAGAACCTAAGACAATCTAAATTAAAGACTGACCTGTCCTGTTTCCGCAATGGTCAACCAGATACTACCTCCAGCATTTCTGCAAGCAAGGGCGTGAAAGCAGCAGGGCTGTGCAGAGCTCGAAAGGGGCTATTCAGCTGAAGTACCTCTTTGGAGTGAAGCATCATCAGAAAATCAAAAAGGCTTTTGCAGAACTCCCTTTCCATCAGAATGAAGTGACAAATTAATTGAGTCAGCTTGCTTTGACTCTTCAGTTTGAGGCAAGGTAGAACAATTCACTTTTCCAAGCTAGCTGTTTCGCTCAAACCTAGAATGCAATAGCACCTTCCCACTGTTGCTCCTGGGGAAATGGTAACCCTCTGAACCTGGAGAGTTTTGTGACTAGCAGCCACCGATAGACCTCTTCTTCATCCATCTGCTTAATCTCCATTCAAGATCATGATTTCCAACATCATGAAATTATAAAAACGCTGGGTTTTGTGTAATTCTAATCAATAATTTACTCCTTAACTACAATTAAGAAACTGGTACCATCCTTGTGAATTGGTATTACCTGTTTTCACCCTTCACTGCAGCAATTTTGCCTACCCATACCCAAGAAAATGATGGATTACAATCTCCCTTCCACCACGTTGTCTAGCATCTTGAGCAGTAAATTGCAGAAAGCTGGTTAAGAGAAACAACTTTGGTTAATAGAGCCAGAAGTGAATATTTAGACCATCAAATTCAACCTCTCAGTCAGAAATCTAAATCAAAGCATCCCAGAGAGAGGGCTCTCTAGCCTCTGTTTGAACACATTCAGTGAAGAAAGGCCTATCACCTCTCTGAATAATTGGTTCCCCTATCAAAGTGTTCTTACTGTTAGGAAGCTTGAATAGAAGTAAAGGTATCAGCTTTAATTACACTTAATTTAACCAGGTTCCTCCTTAAAAATTGCAGAAAATTTCAAATACTGAAATGGTATGTGGGAATGACCTTGGAAGACAGGAGGGAGAGCTGCAGACAGGACAACTGGCATGTAAAAGGTGTCTCAGCCCACAGAAATGGGGATGGTGTGGGGAATATTTGAGAAGAGACCCTCCCTAGTTTTCCGGAGAGTAAAAGGAAAGGAGGGAAGAAATACTTTCAGTCTTGCAAGTTTCTGTTAATGTAATCTTACAATAAAGATAGAGCTAGTACTACTGGTTGTGCTTCTTGTCTGGACTATCTTGCAGGGCTAACAGATACAATAGTAAAGGAACGCATTAGCCACTGGTTAAGATTAGCCCCTGATAAGGATGGTGCTGACATTTTTGATAGCTAGAAATAAAATGGGAGGGAGGAATTGGTATGGGAGTGGATAGGAATATGAAGTTAGATTGGGAGTTTGTATCAAGCACATATCCCGACTTTTAGGAAAGAGCTGAAGACCTGGTTCTGCCGCCTGGCATGGGAAGGAGGAAGGGATAGTTCCTCATGGGGGTGGCTAATCCCCTAATTTTAATGTCCTTCTTTTAATGAATGCCTTCGTCCATCTGGATTTTATAATTACTTATTGTATTGTATTATTGTGGTTTTTATATATTTTTAGATTCTATTTTAATTTATTTATTGTGAACCGCCCAGAGTTCCCCATGAGGGGAGATGGGCGGTCATATAAATTAAATAAACAAATAAATAAATAAATAAATATATCTCCTAATCATGGTTAATAAAGAACCAATATTGTATTTGTGCTATCTCTAATAGTATTGTAAACTATCTCTAATAGTATTGTAAAGGTACCAATCGAAGAGAATATTTGTAGCTCAGGGTTGAACTGTGGAGTCCTTGGTGCTCTCTGAGCCTTGTTGTTTTCTTGCAGACGTTTCATTGCCAGGCTAGGCAACATCTTCAGTGCAAAAAGGGAGTGGGACTTGCTCTCTGTTTATATACCCTGGCTTGTTCTGCCTGTGTTGGTGGAGGTGTTGTTCTCTCCTTAGTAGTTTCTTGATTGGGCTGTTCTTTGCTACTTGGTTGATTGACTGAGTTAATAGTTCCTTGATTAGGGTATATTGTGCTCTTTGATTGTTCTTCTGGTGCTAATCCTGGTGTTAATCTTTGCATATCTGGGTGATGATTGCTGGCAAGGAGGTGCTCTGGTCTTCTGGCTTTTCTATTGTCTCTTATGAATGGTATGTAAATGTTGTTTACCTCTATGTGTCTGTTGATGGCTGCTTTGTCTGAGTGCCAAGCTTCCAGGAATTCTCTAGCATTTTTGGACTTGGCTTGGTTTAAGATGCTCACAGTTCCCCAGTTGAAAGTATGGTTGAGTCTGTCCATGTGTTGTGAGATTAAGGAGTTTTCATCGTGTCTTCTGACTGCTAGTTGGTGTTCATGGATGCGCTCTGCTAGTCTTCTGCCGGTCTGTCCTACATAGTGGCTGTTACAGTCCATACACTGTATGTTGTAGATAACTCCTGTATTTTCTTCTTGGGCTACTGGGTCTTTTTGTTGCCTAGCCTGGCAATGAAACGTCTGCAAGAAAACAACAAGGCTCAGAGAGCACCAAGGACTCCACAGTATTGTAAAGGGAAGTAGAGGTAATCTGGATGGAGGAATGGGTGAGCTGTTAAGGAAGGAAAAACGACAACTCAGTCCTGGGAAAGTGGAAAGCATAAGAAGTAAACTCAAAATAACCCTGCCTTGAATCTGTTTGCTGTAAGAGGGGACAGAGAGAAACTCTAGCAGGCTTTCAAGATCCTGTACTTTACCCTACAACAATAAAGTAGCATTCCTGTAGTCCTTGTAGTGTCTGTTTCCTGGCTTGGTGTATCTTGAAGGGCTGACAAGTATCTTGGCCCCATGTAATTATTGTGGATTTTTAAAAATCTTTTAATGAATATAGGATTTCAATCCTATTTGGTTATGCATTTGTTATGAAAAACAATGGAAATTAAGTATCCATTCATTACAATCAATAATTATATTTTATTTAAAATGTTTCTTTGCAGTAAAATATTTCAGTATAAAAGAAAGCTTATGAAGTTTATAAAGCAGTAATATTTCATCCGCCTCTGTTCTTCTTTAGTGACTAAAGCAGTAATATTGTCCAACACTATGTTTTAAAAAAAAACAAATATAAAGTGGATATCATTCAGCAAAAACTAAGCAGTTTCCATCTGTTTCCATCTGTGCCTCTGGGAGAATGTTAAAAAAAACATATTTAATTTTTCAGTTGAAGTAAGCAGGACTTAAAGATGCTTCCCCTTGGCTATGTCATTAACTAGTTATTCTGAAATTCCATTTACATTAATTTCATGAACCAATCTATTATAAGAGTATCTACAATAATTAACTTAGCTAACTCTGTATGATCTAAAAAGGTACCCCCACTGATAAATATTCAGAGGATTCTTAAATGTCCCTGATGAAGAAAAATGGGAAAACATCCTTCCTAGATTTCATGGAAAGTTTTTTAAAACATTCATTGTAGTCATGCATCTCCTGGAATAACCAAAAGACATCTAGTTGCGTTTTGCTGTTACTGTAAGTTCATTAGAATCAAGACATTCATTTATTGCTCTCTTAAGTGTGCGTGTAAATTCCGTTGTGGTTCTGCTCTTAGGTCTCACATATTACCCTATAATTTTGTATTTTACAAAAAAAATATTTTATATTATTTGCTTTATTAATAAAAATGAATCAAAATTCTAGCCCAACTGTCTAAGCTAAAATTTAGGTTACTGTTAGTTACTGTTATATCAGTCCTTGCAAATGTACACTAATTCTGAAAATTGCAATAGACTGATCCACTCACCAGCTAACCAGACTTGATGGAACAAGCCATACTTTCCTGGTTTGTGCATGACTCTAAATTTAATTTAGGGTTCTCACATCATGCTAAAGAAACCACATTAGAGCTTAGTGTGATGTGTGAACCTGACCATTGTGTATATTTAACTGTGTACTTTAACATACAGTATATTTGGATAAACTTCCAACTCTGGGAAGATCTTGTGGGATTTTGATTATAATTCTGCCACTGATCATACTGGAAGTAAATATGGGTATTTTGTCCCAAAAATGGCAGAGGAAATTGCATTTATTTTATGAAATATATGAAGTGTTATAATTGATTAAGGCCATCAACTGTGTCAATCATATCAAGCTGTGGAATGTGCTTAGAAAAATGGGACTCCCAGAACATTTCATTGTCCTCGTGCAAAACCTATATGCAGGTCAGGAAGCCACAGTACATATAGTACATCCATCCTGGCTCTCTTGGACCTCTCAGCGGCTTTCGATACCATCGACCATGGTATCCTTTTGGGACAGCTCAGGGAGTTGGGGGTGGGCGGCGTAGTTGTGTGCTGATTCACCTCCTTCCTCCAGGGCCATTCCCAATCGGTGGTGATAGGGGAGGAGAGATCCGGCCCGCGACCCCTCTCATGTGGGGTGCCGCAGGGCTCGGTTCTCTCTCCTCTCCTATTTAACATCTACATGAAACCACTGTGTGAGATCATCCGTCACCATGGGATGAGGTATCATGAATATGCTGATGATACTCAATTATATATCTCCATCCTGGGTGAAGTAAGTGATGCGGTCGCTGCCCTATCTCAGTGCCTGGGGGCTGTGGGGGTCTGGATGGGGAACAACAGGCTTCAACTGAACCCTGGTAAGACCGAGTGGCTGTGGATCGATGGCCCCTCTGTATCCAGGAAGTTGTCATCTTTGGTTCTGGATGGGGTGGCACTGCCCCATTCAGAGCCAGTGAGGAACGTGGGGGTCCTCCTGGACTCACGAATCCTGCTCGAAGAGCAGGTGGCAGTCATGGCCAGGAGGGCCTTCGCACATCTTCGGGCTGTGTGCCAGCTACGCCCATTCCTGGATCGAGGGGCCCTCTGAACAGTCACTCATGCCCTCATCATCTCCCATATAGACTATTGCAATGCGCTCTACATGGGGCTGCCCTTGAAGAGTATCCGGAAGCTGCAGCTGGTCCAGAATGCGGCCGCGCAAACAGTTATTGGTGCCCCAAGATCAGCACATATAACACCACTGCTACGCGAGCTGCACTGGATACCAGTTTGCTTCTGAGTCCAATTCAAGGTGTTGGTTATCATCTTTAAAGCCCTACATAGCATAGGACCAGGTTACCTGAGGGATCGTCTCATCCCCATAACATCGTCCTGCCCCACCCGCTCTTGCAGAGAGGGCATGCTACGGACCCTGTCGCCAAGGGACATTCATCTCACGGGGTCCAGGAGGCGGGCCTTCTCTGCAGTGGTGCCTGCCCTTTGGAATATGCCGCCCCCAGAGGTGAGGCAGGTCCCTTTGCTCCCGGCCTTCCGAAAGAATTTGAAGACCTGGTTCTGCTGCCTTGCCTGGGAAGGGAGGGGTAACAGTTCCTCCTGGGGGTGGCTTGTGCCCTAGAGCCCCCCTATTGAACACGTTCTGACCATCAGAGGATTTTATACTATTTATTTTATTCACAATGTCTGTGAGATTGTAATATTGTTTTTTATGTTTTTAATCAATGATTTTATTGTAAACCGCCCAGAGTCCCCCTTTTGGGGGAGATGGGCAGTGATATAAATATAAATAATGAATGAATGAATGAATGAATGAATGAATGAATGAATGAATGAATGAATATATATATATATATATATATATATATATATATATATATAGAACATGGTGAAACAGGCTGACTCCAGATTGGCAAAGGGATGAGACAAGGCTGTATATTCTCCCCTTACTTATACAACCTACTGTTGTTGTTTGTTGTTTATTCGTTCAGTCGCTTCCGACTCTTTGTGACTTCATGGACCAGCCCACGCCAGAGCTTCCTGTCGGCCGTCGCCATCCTCAGCTCCCCCACGGTCGAGTCCGTCACCTCCAGAATATCATCCATCCATCTTGCCCTTGGTCGGCCCCTCTTCCTTTTGCCTTCCACTTTCCCTAGCATCAGCTTCTTCTCCAGGGTATCCTGTCTTCTCATTATGTGGCCAAAGTACTTCAGTTTTGCCTTTAATATCATTCCCTCAAGTGAGCAATCTGTACATGCTGAATATACGTATATTAAGGGAAGCTGGATTGGAAGAAAATGAGTGTGGTTTTAAAATTGGAGGAAAAAAGTCAATAACCTACACTATGGTGATGACACTATTCTGATAGCTGAAAATGCAAAGGATCTGCAAGGTCTTGTAATAAAAGTCAAGGAGTGTAGTGAAAAAATGGGACTAAAATTAACTATAAAGAAGACCAAACTAATGACAACAGGTACAACAACCAGCCTTAGAATTGACAATGAAGATATTGAAGTGGTAGATAGCTTTGTACCTAATGCAGGACTAGAACTCACAGTCTCCTGGCTTCTAACCTGGTGCCTTAATCATCACACCAAACTGGCTTTTTTATCAAACCTTTATTTATCTAAATTTGCAAATGTTTATATTGTAATTTTTAGGTATATGAGTCAGAAAAGATAAACATTCAAAAATATCAAATGTCTCTTGTTTTTCTTTTATAGAATTTTTGATCTAGAATTCCACTTAAGTTCCAGGACTGTGTTTCCCACCCAGACTCAGCCTACCCCACCCCACTTCACACAGTCTTTAAGGACAGAATGCAGAGGTTTTCCAACCTCCCTTATCTCCATTAGTGGTGACACACCTTCTCAGTGGTTTCCCTTGACTTACTCCTGAAATAAGAAATGGCCCCAACCTCCTGGTTTTTAGGAAGACGTTAAAAACTTAAATATTCCACAGAACTTTATATTTTATATTTTATTTTATTTTATTTTATTATTTTATTTTATTTTATTTTTTATTATTTTTTATTATTTTATTTTATTTTATTTTATTTATTTTATTTTATTATTTATTATTTTATTTTATTTTATTTTATTTTATTTTATTTTATTTTATTTTATTTTATTATTATTTTATTATTTATATAGCCACCCACCTCAGACCAGTGACTCTGGGTGGCTAAGAACAATAAAAAACAGTTAAAACAATACAGAAAATTAAATATAAATACAGCCAAGAGATATTAAAATCCGTCGGTGTCAGCACAACCATGCAACGGGGCCCTTTGCACATAAGAATGTTTGGGAATTGATGGTACTGGGTGCCTTAATTTGCTAGTTTACATAGTTGATGGTTTTAATTACTGTACTTTTACTGCACTGTAAACCTTCTTGAGTCCTTTGGGAGAGAGCAGTCTATAAATAATTGTATAAATAATTCTGAAAATGAGATGGCAAAATACTTATAATTCTAGCTATTCTTCAGTTTGCTGCAGCTCTTGCTGAATGTCTTCATTAATTTATAGCATTTGCATTCATCTATATAAGCCATTTATTGTATGCCAAGAGGTATGTTATACTCGAAGAGTGCCCAGTAATAGTTCCCCATCAAAGTGGAGGGAAGTATAAAGTAGAATAGTAAATGATTTGATCCTAGGCTCTGTACTCTTCAACATTTTTATTAATGGTTTGCACGAGATTATAGCGGGGATTACTTATTAGATTTGTAAATGTCACAAACTTGTGTGGGCTGAAAATAGAATGAAATTTAACAGAAATAAATGCAAAGCTCTTCACTTAGGATACAGAAATTAAATGTACATGTATAGAAGGGGGAGGGGAGGAATACATGGCTTTGGAATAGTATTTGATTAAAATCTAAATATGAGCTTTGCAATGCGTTTACAGAAAAGCCAGAGCAATTTTAGGCAGTATCATCAGAATACACTTTCTAAATCATGAGATTAAATAACTCCATTCTGCAATCATTAGACTTCACCTTGTGTATTGTGTCCAGTTCTAGGTACTGCAATTTAAAGAGGATTCAGACAACCAGAACAGGTTCAGAGAAGGGCAGTGGAACTAAAAACAAAGACCTGTGGAGACAGATTGAAACATATTTAGCTTTCGAGAAATCTAGGCCGTACCCTTCAAGTACCTGAAAGAAGAATGCCATGATGTTCTCTATCATCATATAGTGCATAATATAAAATAATGGACTAGATTTAAAGGAAGCAAGAGTCTAGAAATTAGTTTGATAGACATTTTGATAAAGGAGCTAATCATCCAGAGAGAAGATGGGCTCACATTTCCTGAATGTGTTCAGGCAGAGGATAGCTTGCCATCTGTCACGGATGTCACAGAATTGGTTCAGTGTACACTCAATGCAATAAAAGTATCCGCTAAGTTGCTTTTTAACGTTCTGCCACACTGAACGTTTTTCACAGATTGCCATGGTACAAATGAATGAAAATCAATTTGGTACTCATTATCTTTTGCCATATACAAGCATGGACCGGGGGGGGGGGGGGGGAGAGAGAACTTCCAAAAGAGCCATTTCTTCTCACAACTCAGTGCTGTGGTTCTTTTACAGCTTTGAACTTTTGGGTTTAAATCGCCAATTCGGCTGTTCCGTATGCACTAGGATCTGACTTCAGAATGTATGGACATTGCACGTAACCTCAGGCTATTCCCCAGCTTTAGAAATCCTGTTTAGATTAATGTTTTCAGATGTTATTATCAACTGGAAAGAACTAGGCACTGTGTTTATTTATTTTCTGTGCTGCATACTAACAGAACAAGCTTGTATTGGCAAGGGGATAAACAAATTGGAACATATTTAATCTCTGGTGGCAAAGCCAATTAGTGGGTTTGGTTGAACGTTTTTGAACAAGTTGAGAAAAGCATTTAAGAATGTTTTATAATAAATCCTGAAATTGGTTGATAGTCTTCATTTCCCGTGAAAAACAAATTTAGTTCATTTAGTTCATTTCAAGCTTATGATAATAATGTTCTTCCTAATAGCTTTGCATAAACAAATATTGTTTCAAATAATTTCAAATTATTTCTACAAATTATTTCTGGAGTGAAATATTGAATATGAATGTATACCTTTTCTGAGATTTACATATGTGTTTCTAAGCAGAGACATAAAATTGTCTTAAAAAACATAGGATTTGGGTGTTTATTCTCTGTTGATTTTTAAAATAATTGACTTGTTCTTAATATTTTTCCTAGTTCCTTTTTTATTTTGTGAAGCAAGTTTAACAAAGTTTCAAAATAGCTTTGCTTGATTAACTATCTTGGACAATAAACACCAGCAGGAGTACAACAAGATAGCTATGTAAGTGAACTTTCCCCATTCCACCTGGACACCAAAGACCAAACATGTATTTTATAATAAGTTGGAACCAGATAAGTTGGATTTCAAGGGAGAGACTCATAGCTAACTTGTCCCATTAATTTCAGTTAAACTTAAAATCTGGTTCTGACTCATCACGCTTCTTCCCTACGTTTCAGCACAGAATATTTTCATAGTATTATTTTGCAATCAAAGCTTCAATTCTAGAATAAGTTTCTTTAAAATGTGCAAATCATGTGTAAGGCATTAGTAGAATCTTGTCATCACCTGTAAAACTTCTGTCAGCAAGCATTTCGGTTAGATTCAACTTACCAATAAAATGTGTTAAAGCTGACAAGGCTTATTTCTACATGACACAAAGGATTTGTATGTGAGAACCTGAAAGGGGAGCTTTACGTTATAGTGTTTTCAAAGTTTGCCATCTCATTAAAACTTCTTTGAAAGGTACTATTCAACTCTGTGAAACATGGTGACTTGTGTAATGGATGGCTAGCAGTTTGTGATAGTTATAAAAAGAAATTATTTATATATAAGGAATAATCTGTGAACTAAGACTACAGAGATATCTTCACAACCTGTATATTTTGGACACATGTGCGAAGTGTTCTTGATGGAAGAGTAGGCAAAAATTATATTTATGTATTTCCATATATTTGTATGTGCTATATATTTATATAAATATAAAATATTCAGTTCACTGTATACTGAAGTTATATGCACTTTTAGTTGGAATTACAAGGTATGCTCATACATTAAGTTCAAATGTTTTTCATCTTAACCTGCAGTGACTGATCTATTGTTTTTTCTTTTCTTTTTATCTCATTGTAGGATCTTGAAATGAAGTCAACCCCAGCAACTTTTAAGATGTGTGGACTTCAACTCCCAGCATTCCCCCAGCTAGAAGTCCACACATCTTAAAGTTGCTGAGGTTGAGAAATGCTGATTTAGAAGATAGAAATGGGTACAATACTTAGGTGCAGACACTTTATAATCATATAAAGTTGTTGTTAAATGGACCTCAGGGTAAATATAGTCAGGCCAAAAGAAACTATTTCACTTCTTTTTTCCACCATGTTTCTAACGCTGTAAAGAATGCCTTTTATCTCATTAACTGTCTGCTACATAATGTTAATGTTTAATAGCTTTACAGACTGCATTTAGCAGGGTAGCAAAAGACAGAGCGCTTGACTGCTGGGTCTGTTTTAGAGAAGGGGCAGGTTAACCTTCTAACTTTGTAGGCTTGTGTGCACAAGGGAAACCAAACCCTGCAATCAATAAATAACATTACATAATTAAGCACTGATTCAGAAGCACTACCTGGATGGAAATAAATTTGGGTACATTTCCTGAACAAAGCTATTTAAAAACAATGCTGCTATCGAAGTACCTTGCAGTGAAGTGAGAGAAGTAAGTAATATAATTATTCCAATATTCCATTGATCTTCCTGACTTCTATAACAATGAGAGAGGGAAAACACATATTTTTACTTAAAGCATAAAATTATTGGGATTGGTTTATTCTTCATATTTGTAGTACTTATCAGCAATCATTTGTCCCATGGTTCCCTAACTGTTGGTGGTTAGGGAAGTTTGCAAAAATTGTGTATTTTTATATTTTTCCTTGCAACAGCAGAATACTCTACTTTGCCTACTTCTTTAAACACAGCAAGTTTCAAGCAGGTTTTAAGTTACTCATTATGGTTTCTTTCAATTTCCCTGGATTTTTCCAATATTCTCATCCCCATAATTATCCAGCTACACATTGTTTCTGACAAACAAAACACCCTTCACAATCTGTTCATTGTGGAGCTTCATGTATAGCTTCTTTCTTGATTTTTATGCAGTGAATATCTGTTTTTGGCATCCATTTGCAACTCTAGTTCTTCAGCAAAAATGTTTTCCTTCTATATAATTTGTCTTCCGCTAAAGCTTATTTCCCACTTTGGCTTATGCTTGTTTCTATAAATCATTTTGTGGTTTTCAATATTACTGGAATTGTAAAAGCACAAAAAATGGTTTTGATTATGCATTTGGCTAATGAAAAAAAATCATAATAAAAAGTGGTACACATCCCAGACACCATTTAGAAATTAACTGACTGAAAAACACATGCACATAACCAATGACATGAGCACAGAGAAGGATTTTCCTTTTCCCCAAATGAAAGTATGCAATAAATGGACTATAATGAAGAGGGAAGGATAGATTCTTGACATGAAAATTTAGTTCATTTCCTTCTTACCCATCGTACCTTTCAAGAATCATTTACTTGGTATCAATTTTTAATGAATCAGTCAGAGAAATGAAGAGTAAGAAGCTAGTGTTTTACTTTACCCACATTTAAAGCCATTGGAGTTTGGGGTGCAATGTCATCAACATGCCAATAATATACGGATCTTCTATTGTCACCCTGGGCCCAGATAAAGATGCTGTTGAAGTGTTGTCCTAGTGAGTGGAGGTTGTTGGGGTCTGGATGGGATGAAAGTCGAACAAATGGAATTATTGTTTGTGCAAGTGGTTCTTTGCTGTCCCCAATGCTGGGTCTCAAAGGGTGGCATTGCCCCTAAGGGGCTAGGGGTATGATTTAGGGTTTTTCCTGGATTAACAGCTACTATTAATGGGCAGAGGGAGGTTGTGGTAGAGGGGAAGCTTTACCCAACTCCTACTGAAGCAGAAGGACCTGGATACAGTGACTCATGCCCTTATCATTGCCCTTCTGCAATGTGATCTATATTGCTGCATTTGAAGCTCACTCAGAAACTGCAGTTGGTCCAAAATGGTGGCCTGCTTGTGGCCCTGCATTGGTTAACAATAGGTTCTTGGGTGGTAATTGAAAGTGCTAGGTTTGACTTATATTGCCATATGTGGTGAAGGTGGTATTATTATTATTATTATTATTATTATTATTATTATTATTTAGATGTAATATGGCCACCCACTCCAGTGGACTCTGGTTTGGTCCCAAGGGAGGCTCAGGGCATCCTGGATCAACCCATCAGAAGAGATCCTCCAGGAGAAGCAGTTAGCAGTGCCCCAGTTCAGTGAGGTAAAGTAGAGTTGGGGCCAAAATGCACTACTTTCCCATTGTGGTACCTACACTCTGGAACAACCTTCCCTTTGAAACAAGACTGGCCCCTTTCTGGAAGCTTGTGGAAACTGAACTGAATTATTCAACTAAGCCATCAGTTGAAACTGAACTGAGCTATTCAGCTAAGCCATCAGTTGAGTGTTCTGCTCTTTTTGCCATTTTATGACACTGTTGCTTATTGATATGGCTATTGATATCTTGATTATATGTAATGAGTTGTGTAGCAAGCACGTTTTATGTATTGTGTGGTGAGCCAGTAGATGTCAGTGACATACAAACTTTACTCTTCATCATAAGAAGTGGTAGTCACTTCCAGCTGTATTGTGCTGTGCTCAGTAAGAAATACTTAACAGTTGCACAAAGAGAAATGAGCAGCAGCATCTGTTCTGTAATCAGGAGAGTGCATCGGCTTTCACTGACAATTGATGACCCAATATAGCTTCTGACAGACCACTGACAGACGGTTCAAAGTGCAGGCATAATGCCATTCTGAGGATTAAGGTAGAAAATAGACACATTGGTATTGCCAGCAAAGATTCCTGGTTTTTACCAAGCAGGCTCTGCATATGGCTATGGGAATAAGATCTTGATACTCCTATTGCCAGGGAAATGGGAATTCACAACAGTTCAGGAGGAAATGTGGCATTGAAAAGATAGCCTAGTACATGAGACAATATGAAAACAGAATTGAAAAACAGAAGCAGGAAAAATATGGTGGGGAAAAAACCAAGTCCAATCTAATTTTTCTGCTTGTCTCTTGATCACCAAATTACTGGTAGCTACTTAACTTTTTTCCTCAGTTCTTGCTATTGTGCAGTTGTCTGCATTGCATCTTTTCAAAGACAATAGCAATGGGAGGGTGGAATATTGGGATAAACACGGCTTAGTAAATACAAGATACTGAATGTATATTTGTCACAATAACATCCTTGCAGATATTTTTGTAGGGAGAATCACTGAGTGGTGGACTGTCTGCCTGTAACTTCTCCCCGACAAATGTTTTTCTGGTGCCAGATAAAAAGACATTCTTTAAAATCATCCTATTCCAATCCTTTGGTTCTCTTCTACAAATATCACATCCCGTTTTAATGTTAATAATTCCATGATTGCTTTGTAAGGCGTAGTTCCAACAAAGCAAAAGGATGAACATGGTTTGTGAAGGATATTGCTGTACACCATGTGCAACTCACATATTTGTAATGTCCTGTTCCTCTAGTCCACCAGGTTTTCAGATATGAGCACAATGCTAGATATGCCGAAACAATTAGTAATAAAAGCCAGAAGTGGGAGGAATGGCCCAGTACAGTCAGTGTCCCTGTTTCAAACCATTTTCAGCCCCAAGATTTATTTTTAGAATAATCCTCCTCTTAATCATGCAAGGAGGGTGTCTTCAAGAAATATGCCATGTTTTGCACTAGACCTTAAATCGAAAACCACATTTTTATTGGAATTAAAACCACATTAAGTAAATTATGTTTGACTAAATGGAAAATATTGAACTCTGTAGAAAAATAAAGCATCTTCTCTCTCCACACAGGCACATACACACACACACACTTGAAACATGTTTTGTTTCATTTAACTAGAAGAGAGAAGTTGTTCTGTGCTGGAGCCAGTGCAGGTGTGCCTTGTGAACTGCCTAAATAAACTTAATAAATAGATACTGATGTCAGTTGACACAGGTGCAGACATCATTCAGTAGAATGTTATTTGCACACAAACATGCCGGTATTTACCGTCTGTGCTGCAATCAGAGCCATGCCAAGGAAGCACAGAGGCAAGACCGAACATCCTTTCCTCTTTCAGCGCTTTGCTGCCAGTGGATTTTCCTTCATAAATTTCCTTCCTTCAGCGAGCAGGAGCTACTTCTCTTTGCTGCAACAGGGTGCAATCACACTTAACACATTCAGATACAGAATTAGTGCCCATTTCTAAATAGTCTGCTGGGGGGAAGAGGCAGCACGTTACATTGTCTTTGCCTTGTGACCTTTTTAGTACATTTAGCATGTAGGCTGACCATACGTCCCGTTTTGAACGGGACAGTCCCGTTTTTTTACCTTTTCTGTACCGTACCGTCTTTTCCTTACAAAACTCAATTACGTCCCATTGTTTAAGGGATGGAGTGCATGCGCGTGCCGGCGTGCGTTCCTGCGTGTGCGTGCCTGCCTGCGTGACGGCATGCATGCCAGCGTGCCAGCGCACGCATGTGCGCACGTTAGGGTCCCGTTTCCATCTCAGGGAAATACGGTCATCCTAAGTATGTCCCCAGAATCCATGTATTTTGACTTAGGTGTAAGAATATGCTTAAGTCAAGGCTAATTTTTCCTGCACCAAACTCATCTCCCTATGGATAAACCTTGTCATATCTAAAAGGCAGCTCTGGTTTCTTCCACAGCCACAATATAGATGAAACACCCAAACAGTTGATATCTGATTGTGGACCGTGGCACAGTAATTAATTAAATGCTTTGTTTAGGCCAGCCTTTCTTAACCTTTTGACCCTGGAGGAACCTGTGAAATATTTTTCAGGCCTCGGGGAACCCCGGCACATTCAGGCTCAAATATAGGCCAGACGTTACAAAATGATTATATTTGTTTCACGGGTAGGCCTGTATATATACACTAACAGTGTTCTCAAACTAAAAATAAAGAATGAAACTTACCTCTTTAATGTGAAGTTGCCTGAATTTGAAACAATTTTTTAAATAAATCGTGATCTCCCAGGGAACCCCTAGTGACCTCTCGCGGAACCCTAGGGTGCCACGGAACCTGGTTGAGAAATCCTAGGCTATGCTGTATCTTTCAACGTCATAATTGATCAGAGGACATTCCATAGTCTCCATTATAAGCTGAAACATGGGGTCCTGGTGCAGGTGGCCTGTCTGGGCAGCTGAAGCTGGATGCAGCTCAGAGACATCATAATAACAGAAAACTATTCTTTTCCTGCTTGCAACTCATGAACCCTTGCCCTAAATATACCCAATTAGATTAGGGGACCCCCCTCCTGACATTTTTTTTTCTTTTAATGCCATATGAAGCCAGTGCTCATTCTTTGCTATCCCTCATCTGCTGATTGCCAGCTCCCTGGCTCTGCAGAAGACTAAAACAGGTCTGCAGTAGCTCCAGCCTACTTGGTGATTAAGGGTTTAGATATTTTCCTCTACCCTGCCTACGGAAAAAAAAAAAAAAAGGATCTGCATAGTCAATTCCTCTCTCATAAATGAGCAGTGTCCCCTGCACAAAGGATAAGAAGGTTAACTTGTTGGTGGACAGCTGTAGAGCCAAGCGCTCTGCCTTCTGCAATTTCATACATGTGTAAACCCATCTGATGTTGCCACTTAAGAGCTCTAGTTACAGGTGAGAGGCTCAAGGTGCATAAACAGAACAAAACAAAAAGTACAAATTAAGAACAGATGTTAACCGAGCAGCAGTATTTTAAGCAAGGGAGTCATAACAGTAATCTGGAAGGAGTTCCCATGAAAGTTGTTAATATTGACACTGGGGTCATTTAAAGAGCACTTAACTGGTTATCCCAGGAGATGGAAGGGGATGGGATTATGGTTTGATGAGACCAAATTGATTTTGTTTTGGATTATTATTTTTTTACTTATAAACAACGTCCACGATAGCTTTTCAGCATATGCGATAAAACACACATTCACAAAATTTAAAATGTGCCTTAACCAATTAAAAATCCAGTTTTCAAGGATAGCAAGTCCAGGTGTTCACTTCATTAGGGAGGAGAGGGTGGATGCAAATTTGTTGGATCATTCAGTCTATTTCTTAATTTTAACATCTTATGAAAGCAAGTTGCAATTTATGACAGGTTCATACTACAATAATTTTGGAATCTCTCAGAATACATCAAGATCTCTTTTTACTGCTTCTATCCAGAAAGTGCTACCAACTGACTTATAAGAAATCATACATTTACTATAAATAAGTTTAGAACCCAGTGATTATAGAAGGTTCCTATCATCATAGTGTTGTTCTCCAATGGTACTATAAAACAAATTGATCAGATTCTTTTATTATTGGTTTACAAATATCCTATTTTTTCAGACATCTTATATGCACTTATTTTTATAAAATTAAATATCTGAGTAATTTTAGAAAGGCTTTTGTTTTATCTCAAGTTCCTCAAAGCCCTACAAAACACTTTTTTAAAAAAGTGAAGCTTGCTTATATATTTTAATGACCCTTCTCTTGTTAATGGCCACTCTTGCAAAGCACAAAGACTTGGTGCTTCACTAACCACAGAATATACCAGAGACCACCCATGTGAATGTTTGTGTGTACATATAAGAGACGGGCTGGGCATTTTCTGGAAGTTTGTGAAGAAACTTACTTTTCAGTACAATATCATCTAAATATATAAATTGCCTAACCAACACAATTGTTTCTTTAAAACTAGATATGCTGTTGATTTTGTGGTGGAGAAGAATAAAAAACCTTCCGTAGCCTTTTTTTAAAAATAGCCGGTGGGCATACTTTCTTATACAAAGTTATTCATACTGCCAGGTGTTTTGTTGATTTTTATCTCCAGCTCCACCAGAGACCCAACCTGGGAGGCCATAAATTTTGTTAGGTCAGAGAGAAGACTGCTGGTGTCACCTCTAATGGTCCTCTGGGAGGTGAAACTGGCTTAGCATTAATTGCTCAGCCTTGCAATTCCATAAATACTGCTGACTCCCAGCAGGCTTCATCACTGCTTTGTAATAAATTAAGCTGCAAAGTTAGAGTGATTCACAAATTTTCTTCAGTTTTTAATGCCTTTTCTAATTGGAAGAAAGGTATGCTTTCAGAAAATGTTCTGTTTCTAGGGAACTTTTAAAGGGGTAGGGTGAAGCACAGACTCTTAGCATGTGTTTTCATATAATTTGAAACATGCTGAAATAAAGTTTGACTGTTCTGTAGAGCCAGCTGATTAAGAGCTTGGGAGTTGAAATAGAATAGTCAATATTCATGTCTGTGGAAATCCCTTGATTTCCAACAGTCCTGAAATGTTCAGAATTTTTGTTCATTGTTTTTGTAACAGATATACATTGACTCTTGTTACTGTGAATACATCATTCCTATCTACCAAATTGCTTTTTTAATGGTGCAGAATAGAGGAAGGATCACCTGGTGTCCTCCTTTCCATCTCTATTCTGCTGCTGTTCTGTACAAAAAGGGTTTAAAGCTGGAATAATCAAAGATCACTCCCATTGGGACAATCCTTGCTAATTACCCACAGTATTGTTTTCAGTAGCTCTGGAAAGTTCTATGCCTTTTGATTGATTGATTGATTGATTTGTTTGTTTGTTTATTTATTTATTTATTTATTTATTTATTTATTAAATTTCTCTACCGCCCATCTCGCATACAACGACTCTGGGCGGCTTACAATAATAAAAATGGCAGATCACTAAAAACAATTCAATATAACTATAAATATTAATATTAATACAAATACAGAATATAAAATATAAAATATAAAGTTCAAGATGGGAAATAAGATCTTATCCTGGGACCCTCACGGGGCCAACCACCCCCATGAATAGCTGTCCCCCCTCCCATCCCAGGCCAGGTGGAATAACCATATCTTTACTCCCTTCCAAAATGCTGGGAGAGTGGGGGTCTGTCTTACCCCAGGGGGTACCTTGTTCCAGAGGGCGGGTGCCACGGCAGAGAAGGCCCTCCTCCTGGACCCTGCCAATCGGCAATCCCTCATGTACAGGGTCCGTAACATGCCCTCTCTGCCTGACCAGGTGGGACGGGTCGATGTAGCGGGGGTGAGGCGGTTCCTCAGGTATAAGAATATAATGTAAATTCTTGCCTGTTCATGTTTATCTGTCCCTGCTTTTGCCTGCTTTTTATTCCGTTTTGCTAGTTAATTGTTTTTAATGTTTTCTGATATTTAATAAATAAACATCAAGCTATATTTTTTGCTAGCTGAATTGAGTGGTGTGTGTATGCCTGCTCTAATCTGGATATAGGGATTGACTGGGAGGGTGTTGGCAATAAGCTCAATTGGAAATTACCCACAGTAGTTTTCTAACAGTTTCACCTCAAGGTGAAAATGTGGATTTTGGGAGTTGTAGCAGTGTGATACTAATTCCCTGTTGCTCTTGCACCCTCACTGAACATCTGCAGAGAAAATTTAGGTAGGCTTGTCACAGAAAATAAGCTGATTATATTAAAGCCCAACATAGAGATATGAGACAAAACTCCCAAATGTATTATTGCTATGTATCCTGAACCTCCATTCAATTTAACAATCCATGTTCAGAAAGGAAGAAAAGATGTTAACAAAAGATGTTCATATATTTGCAACCATTTGGCTGTCAGATGGGTTGACAGAAGATTGACTTTTCCAGTGAAATTGAGGATGTGTTTGAATTGGCCATGTGACCTATTACTGTAGCAAGGATCTTTTAATATTTATTCTGTATTACATGTCCTTTCTTGATTTCCCTCATACTTGCTGCTCTGTATTTTCAGTCTCTAATCCTTCTTTAAATAGGCATGATGAATTATACTTTATTCTTAGTATTGGGGACAATGAAGTTTTGCTAAATGGCTGCTCTCTGTCAGTGGAAAGAAAGATGATGCAGATTACAAGTGAAAATATTTTGTTAGTCTGCTGTACAAGCAAGCAAGGAAGAAAAATGCTACACAGTTTAGAGAATCTTTTGTGCCGTGGGTATAGTTCATTCATCATCATTAGGAATATGTATTGAGTTTGACCAAATCCCAAACTGAACTGAGCAGATTTGGAAAGATTCACAAGATGTTCGAGTAGCAGTGGAGCTCCTCTGAAGTGGACTGGTGAATTTTTTGTTGTACTGAAGTTTGGAACACCATAAAAACCCAAGGGAGTAGGCTTGTTGAAACTAACACATTTCTCTACGGCAGAGCTTTCCAAACTTTTCATGTTGGTGACACACTTTTTAGACATGTATCATTTCGCGACACACTCTTACAGCAGGGCATCATTTCACAACACACTCTTACAGCAGGGCACAAGGCAGGCACTAGGACCTGCGCGGAATCCTGGCAGGGCACGTTTGGAGGCAGCAAGGCACAAGGCAG
Source organism: Charina bottae (assembly GCA_023362775.1). Lineage (NCBI taxonomy): Eukaryota > Metazoa > Chordata > Lepidosauria > Squamata > Charinaidae > Charina > Charina bottae. Next base: position 186,635,574 of record JALMGJ010000001.1, on the reverse strand, counting down.
GCACTAGGACCTGCGCGGAATCCTGGCAGGGCAGGTTTGGAGGCAGCAAGGCACAAGGCAGGCACTAGGACCTGCGCGGAATCCTGGCAGGGCAGGTTTGGAGGCAGCAAGGAACAAGGCAGGCACTAGGACCTGCACAGAATCCTGGCAGGGCTCGGAGGCAGCAGCAGCCACGACATACCCAGACACTGCAGCCGACACACTAACGTGTCCCGACACACAGTTTGGAAAGCTCTGCTCTACGGACTGTCCATTTACGAAAAGCTCCAGATTAGGGAGAACAGGAAGGAGAACAGGGATATCGTTTTCTAAATGACAGCCCTGCAATGAATAGTTATACCAGGATTCTCCAATCCTAATGTTTAAAATAATATAGTATAAATGTATTATATTGTTTAGTGCTCTTTGACATGCTGTTCTCTCAGGACCATACATCCCATTTTGAACGGGACAGTCCCGTTATTTTAACATTTTCCAACCGTCCCATCGTTTTGGACAAAATCTCAATTTTGTCCTGTTTTCAAAGTTAGAGTGCGTGCGTGCGCGCGCCTGCCTGCATGCCGGCGTGCACGCGCGCATTAGGGTCCCATTTTCGTCTGAAGGAAATATGGTCAGCCTAAGTTTGGAGGACCTGGTCATTGCTTCTGTCCTGTTGCCCCTTTTGCCCTGTGTGTTGCTCTTTTTATAACTTTAGTGCCAAGTTCAGAGAAAACCAGCAGAAAGCTTTAAACTGTTTTTTGTTCATCGTTAACACACCAGCCATTGACCCATCCTTGTAGAATTTTCTAGGGTTGTTGCCTAGAGAGATGTCTTCAGTTGATGTGATTTTCTTGCAAGTAATAAAGAAACACCGCAGAGAGGTAGGGAAAGCAAGTATCTTCCCCTTCCTAAAATTTGAAAGTTCTTCAACATAAACTACTATAACTACTCTTCAGAAATCTGGGGTTCATATTCCACCTCCTGCCTTAACATTATGTATGAATACAGTCAGTGTAAAACACAGATTACAATACTGATACGTAACAGTTCGTACACCCTTGCCGTCAGTATAAACATGAATTGGAGAATTCAAGTTGCAGTTCTATACTCATATGCTATGCAAGCTTAGACTGACAGTCTACTGTACTGAGACACACCTGTAGCCAGCCCCGAAGTTCCTAGAGCTGGAAAAATAAGGAAAGGTTTGTCTGTCTTTTAATACAGCATTTGGAAGGACAGAGAAAATATAGAGCTGCAGGATCCCATATTTCTTGACACCCTTCAGAAATTAGTGAAGATTGAACTTTTCCAGAGGGCGTTCAGTGAGCATTTGGCCTAAGTAAAAATTGTTTATCTGTTGTATACTATAATTGTCCCTTTGGGGTTCCATCTCCTTCAATTTTATATTTTGTTATTTAGGGTTGTGAATTAATGTTTTTACCAGGGACACTTTATTATATTTATTGTATTTATATTATTATAAGCCATTGTGAGTCTGAAAGATTCAAAGGCATACACATTTAAATTTTATTTATATTATTATTGTTGTTCTTGTTGTTGTTGTTGTTTAGGCCATGATGTTTATCCCTATCTGAGGATGTGAGTTCCAGTGAACTCGATAGAATAGTTGCCTTGATAGAATAGTTGCCTAATCCAGATGGCATAAAAGATTGCACATTAGTTTGGCCACAGTGGTGCTTCCTGCTCAGGAGCCAGATTTCTGACATCATGAAATCTTACTAAGGCTCTAAAAAGTCTTTCTAAATATTAGCTGGTATTGCATTGGCCATATATTTTGGTGAAAAGGCAATACATGCATAGGTATAACAAAGGGGCGTGGTGGCTCAGCGGGTAAGACGCCAGGCTTGTCGATCGGAAGATCGCAAGTTCGGAGGTTCTAATCCCTAGCCCCGCATGACGGAGTGAGCTCCCGCACTCGCCCCAGCTCTTGCCAACCTAGCAATTCGAAAGCAGGCAAATGCAAGTAGATGAATAGGTACCACTTTGGTGGGTAGGTAACAGCGTTCCGTGTGTGTCATGCGGCCACATGACCATGGAAGCGTCTTCGGACAACGCTGGCTCTTCAGCTAACAAACAGAAATGAGCACCGGCCCCTAGAGTCGGACATGACTGCACAACTGTGCGGGGGGGAACCTTTACCTTTATAACTATAAGCCTTCAGTCGAATAGGGCAAGCTGAAACTTAGCTGATGTTACTGATGCATTCCTTATACACAAATGCATAAAAAGCTGAAAACCTGACTTAGTTATAAATTCATCTTGAATTTTTATTAAATAATTTTCAAAGTGTGAAAATATATTCTTCCTAATTCTTTTTTGCTAAGTTCTTAATGTATTTGAAATACTTTCATCATGTTTCTTTAGCAGTATTTTAGAGAGATGCCAAATAAAAGGGGAAAAACCCCTTCTGCCTTGATTTTGCCATTTATAGCTCAGAAACTTAACACCAAAGCTTTGTTTTGTAAATGTTACTAATAGCATTCAATGAAAACTTCAATTTTGCTTTATTTTTAGTGTTATTTGTTCTGCTCTAGGGCATCCTGAGAATGAGAGTAGATTACTTCATTCAGTATTCATTTGTGCACAAAGATCATTAAAAGAAGTATCAGGGGAACCACACATGCTGGACAGGAGTATGTGTGCGTGAGAGAGAGAAAGAAAAAGCGAGTGTGTTTTACATTGTGCTATCATGATGCTAGCACATGACACAAACCTCTTTGTTTCTAAGAATGACTTTTGTTTAAGAGAGACTGCATGAGTCTTTGGTCATTCCCACATCCTAGGCTACTGTAGATGAAGGGAGTTTTCTGTGGGTGTCTTAACTCTAATCTCGCCAGGAGCTGCCTCATTGTATGTGAACACTTTGGTAGATGTCTGGCTCATTGGGAGCTTACAATTGGAGGAAAGGATGGTGGCATTACCTCGAGCATACTAGGCATTGTGCCAGTGTAACTGAGCAGATGGTGACCTCTTGGGTCATGGGACTATATTTCTGAGATAGATGGGAAAGGAAATTCTACAGTTTGCAGACCAGATGGGGAGTTCTCACAGCAACAACTAGAAGGAATGTATATACATATGAGTGTGCAATAGAATGTCAAGGCAGAGTAAGAAAGCAGCATTGTCAAATTAAGTAAAGCCTAATGCTGGCTTCTGCACAAAATGTGCGAAGTTGTAAAGGTGCTTTAGATGCGTCCCAATCCATCTGTTAGCAGCATGCATGCTCCTCTCCCTAAATTTAGCGTGTGGGACATAACTCAAAACAACTCACTAAAAATGGTGACTGTACATGATGCAACTGCAAAGGGCTGCACAATAGCTGTTCCCAGAATTAGCGCCATGCAGTAAGGAAATGCGGGGGGGGCGGGGAACAGTAATTTTCAAGAGTGTCTGGAAAGCAAAAGGGACGGCTAAAAGTGCCTAACTACTTTGGCCTGTCTGTAAATGATATCTTTAATATATACAGCGCCAAAATCCCTTCCACTAGAAAACCCATGAGAAAGATGGTACGAGATGGAATTTTTTTACAATAAGTCATCTTAGCAACCTGGCAGAAAGCAGTCCGAAGGCACTTGCTGAGTGTTGCAAACAGCTTTCTTGGTCAGGCATATAGATGAGCAACTTCTGAGGAAAATGTGTTTTTTAGTGTCTTTTTGGCGGGTGGAGGACTTTAGGGAAAAAATGGGAATATATGCAATGTTTAATTTTTAGCTCCCTTTACCGATTACATCATGTGTTATTTTATGAAATATATGTAGTATATTGCTTATAAAGTATTTTGGTTTATAAAAGTACAGTTTCTTCAGACAATAATTGAACATTTATTGATGGAATTTACTTTAAAATATTTTACATTTTTGGTATGTTTACATTTTTGTTTGGTTTTGTTCAAGCTACTGAATACTAAGGAATGAATCAATTTTTGCTTGTTTAGAAGAAACAGGTAGAAAAAAAAGTTAATTCTGAAAACAATAAATCCACTGTGTCAGACAGATATAGAAAGTAATAATTTTAAGGAGAAAGCCAACAGAGGGGAGAAAAGGGGATTCTAAGGCTCTACATACAGTATATATATATATTTAAAAACTGAAGCACTATCACTATTAGCAGTTTCTATCATTTTATAATTTTCACACACCTCTGAAAATTGTGTTGTCACAAGTTTCGCTATCCTTCTGCATTAATCTATTTCTTTATTTGGTGCATTTCTGAAGAAAGATCACTTTCTGTCACATCTTAACTTTTTAATGTGTAATTTACAAATTGAAAAATGACAGGGCTTCTCAGTGGTGGGCCCCACATTATGGAGCATCTTAGCCTGTGAGGAACAGGCAGTCCCAATCCTTCTTGCTTTCAGGAAGCAACTTAAAGCAATACTATTCCAGCAAGCTTTTGACCAATAACTTCATTTAGGTGACTGTCAGAGAGGAGTGTTATTATTATTTTAATTGTGGAGTCCTTGGTGCTCTCTGAACCTTGTTGTTTTCTTGCAGACGTTTCATTGCCAGACTAGGCAACATCTCACTGAAGATGTTGCCTAGTCTGGCAATGAAACGTCTGCAAGAAAACAACAAGGCTCAGAGAGCACCAAGGACTCCACAGTTCAACCCTGAGCTACAAATATTCTCTTTGATTGGTATTTTATTTGTTTTTTAAAATTATATTTTGAACTATTGTATGCCATCCAGGATTCATATGGATTGGAAAGACCTATGAATATTGTTAAGAAGGAAGGAAGGAAGGAAGGAAGGAAGGAAGGAAGGAAGGAAGGAAGGAAGGAAGGAGGGAGGGAGGGAGGGAGGGAGGGAGGGAGGGAGGGAGGGAGGGAAGGAAGGAAGGAAGGAAGGAAGGAAGGAAGGAAGGAAGGAAGGAAGGAAGGAAGGAAGGAAGGAAGGAAGTGTGGGAAGAAACAGGCTTATGCCTAAACCTGCCATGATCAAGCGGCTGTAATCCAGAAGCAATCCAGTGCCAGAATAGATCAATCGATATGGGATTTCATCCACCCCTGAATGAGTAGTGATTTCTGCTGGAGCCACTGTTGGAAAGCCCTGGTGTGCCAGCTGCAGCATTCCCTCAGTCAGGCTGTGTTGGCAACTGTCCTTCTGCCCTTGTCTGCTCATGAAGACCAAGCAGAAGCTACAGCTGGCACAAAATGTAGCTGCCTGCCTGTTGACAAGCCAAAGATATCCACTTAATACCTCTGCTGTGGGAGGAGCATTGATTGCCAGTTTGCTTCCAAATGCAGTCAAGGGGGCTTAGGTCCTGGGTATGTCCAGGACCATTTGCTCAGAGTAGAACAGCCAGAACTCAGGAGAGTTCTCATTCTTTTTACCTTGGTTAAGACCTTGCTCTTCTGCACAGACTTTAGGGCATAGCTTTCCAAACTGTGTGCCGCAACACATTAGTGTGTTGCAACAAAACCCGGAAGTGCTGATGGCGCATCGCATGCAGCGATGGCGATGGCGACGGTGTGCGCGGCAGCAGCGGTGGCGTGCCATCAGCGCTTCTGGGTTTTAGCATGAAACACGAGACCACCTCCACGCACGCCACTGCCACTGTGCATGCCGCTGCTCCCACCACCACCATGCACACCGCCACTGCGCACAGCGCCACACCACCGCCATGCACGCCGCCACCACCGCACCGCCGCCACTGTTGGTGTGTCACTTTGGAAAGCACTGCTTTAGGGAATATTGCTATACTCTGGGCTGCAGTTATAAGTGACCTTATGGGAACATTTGATTTGTACCTTGTATATTGAAGACTTTTTCTTTGAAGGCACATTTCCTGAGATACCAAGAAATTTATTTATTTATTTTCTATCCCGCCTTTATTATTTTTATAAATAACTCAAGGCGGCGAACATACCTAATACTCCTTCCTCCTCCTATTTTCCCCACAACAACAGCCCTGTGAGGTGAGTTGGGCTGAGAGGGAGTGACTGGCCCAAGGTCACCCAGCCAGAAGAGCTGTTCATTTTGAATCCCATGACTTTATGGGATGTCACAGCAAAATGTAGTCTACTAAATCATGAAGTTATCTCTGTCCAACCCTCCCAAATTAATAAAGCATGCATAAACATCATCCGTATTAGAAGAAATAAATCTATCTCACTGAATGAAATATTTAGTTATTCTAAGGAAATAATTTCAAGGATAGATCAAGCTTTTTGAATCCTTGTGAAAGACTTATTTCCCACAACTACTGTGTGACTGGAAATTCCTTAAATAAAAATATTATTCATTCATACCATAAGAAAACATACTTTCTGAAATGAGTCAGAAAGGAGTTATGTGGCTCATACTAACTGATATATTGATCTAATTAGACCGACATTTAGCCACTTTTAAAAATGTTAAAAGGATTCCATAAATAATGGGTTTAATTTAGACAAAGAAAAAAACTGGATATTTATTTATTTTATTATTTCAATTTATTCCCCGCCCATCTCCCTTGCAAGGGACTCTTGTTGGTTGGTTAACACTTTGTTTTATTTATTTATTTATTTATTAATCAAATTTATCACCGCCCATCTCTACCGCAGTAGACTCTGGGCGGTTTACAATAAAATATTAAAATTAAAAAACCTATAAACAATTAAAATACAGTATCATAATAAATAGAAATAGAAAAAATCCAGAGGATGGTAAGATCTTAAAAGGAGGTTATTACTAAGCTAACCACCCCCAGGAGGAACTATCACTTCCTTTGTCCTAAGCAAATGCAATTTTTTTATGATGTAAAAAAAATGAAAGGGATATTAGTATGTAATTGCTGGTTACTTTAAAGGATTACCTAAAACAATTGGGATGATAGAGCAATATTACCTGGGTTGAGGAGGAAGTGAAATTTGATCACACAATTATTTCTAGCCTCCATCCATTCACCCATCCCTCCCCCACCCACAAGCAGTTTCAGTACAAGAAATTCATTGCAAATTGAGCATAGAATGTTCACATCCGTCTTTGAACAAATATTATTATTCAAAGACTCTTAACTGAGAGCTGAAGTGCTCTGGTAAAACAGGGTTGCCAGTTTTAATTCAAAACTATAAAATCTAGCACATGTCCTGACATAAGAGTTGCTCTAGAGCAGAGCTTTCCAAACTGTGTGTGCGACACAAAAGTGTGTCGCCACACACAGTCTGGTGTGTCGCCACACAACCCGGAAGCGCTGATCATCATCAGCGCTTCCGGGTTTTTGCGCGCTGCCACAACAGCGGCACTTCCAGGTTTTCCCGCGGCGACACACCAACGGCGGTTGGTGTGTCGCCGCGGGAAAACTTTGGAAAGCCCTGCTCTAGAGTGTAAAACCTGGTAATGATACAGTATTTGGTGTAAATCTGCGTTGCAGTTTGAAGGTAGGGTTGCAGGCACATGGCATTTGTATTTTTTTGGTTTTCATCTTTCTTGTTCTGTGTTTGTTTATATTTGGGGTTTGCTGGGGCCATTATTTATATGTTGACATAGCCACCTGGAGCTTTCAGCAGCATACATTGAAAGTAAACAAATAAAAGGTATTTGTGTGATAGGAAGTGTGTGTCTCTGGCACCATAACAACATTGTGAGTGCAAAGTGGGATCCTTTATGTCATGCCAAGCCTCGGGTCTTGGAAAAGCAAGCAGGAAAAGCTTAATTTTTAACACTTCTGAAACATTTTTAAGTTGAAGCAGGGTACTTTATGCATTGTTCAGCACATTTTAGGCTTCTTGGTGGACAATTTGGCATCTGTGTGGATTTTGCAAGAACATTTGGAATCAGAACATTTTCTTTAAAAAAACCTATGCAAATGAGTATGATTGCAATTAGCATATTCATGTCATTATCCATAGTCTGCACAAGTCTTTGGGCTACGTTATTTGACATGGGGGGAAAAAATAAATCTAAACAATTTTACAAAGTTTCAATCATGAAAAATGAAAGAAAAAGCTTTGATGTGTAGAGAAAAAAAATATTGGAATGTTGGAAACAATGCTGGGCACTAGGCAAAACAATAAAATGCAATTATTTTAGCTTCTCTGTCTTTTAGAACAATCACCTGAGAAGGAAGTATCAGGCAACTCTGAAACTGCCAAACTGGCCTGAAAAATTTCTGGCCCAATTTGGATGCTATTGTGCCATTCTTTCCTCATGTTTGCATTCTCTGCCTTAAAAGGGTACAGGGGAAATATTTCAAAAATTTATTGCGATGAAATACTTGGAGGTAATTAGCTAAAACTGGAAGAGTTAATATCATCTAACGGGTTTTTCATCCCTGGTATTTTCACCCGATTCAGTCAAATACAAAACAGGTGTTTTAATGCTTCCCAGTGGAAGAATCTTTGAATCAAATATCAAACCTCAAAGCCGCTCAAATGGAATTGGTATGCCTGTGAATCTTGAATTGAAAAATCAAATTGAATCACACCCTCTTTATATAGTAAAACTCCAAACTGAATCGAGATTGATTCACACAGGCCTACAGATCAGCCCGTGTGACTTATTGAATTAAAAGCCATGTTGGCTGTTATAAACAACATTCTGTTCAGTAAATGTAAAAGTTAAAAAGCAATAAAGCAAGCACAAATTTTATGACTGTTAATTCTTGCTACATTGACAGGACTAACCACTGCCTGACTCTCCTCTGAGATAACAAAGACTAATGCCTTCCATATGCATAAAAGTTAATTATCACATTTATGTTCGTTATATGTTATGGAGCTTTTAGGTAATGTATAATGTAACCTGTGACAAAGCCTTATTTTTTATGTTGCTCGGCAAAGCTCTTGACAATATGCTGGGGAACCTAAATAAGCCAAATATAATATTTTGTTCCCAAGTACATATTGAAAACTTCCTGTTTCCCAGAGTTTTTTATCTACCTGGAACTGGCCAACTATTTACAATTTAGATGTCCTCAGTGTGCATTTTGCTACTAAGTAATTTTCTGATTTGATTTTTAAATTACTGATACTGGAAGTGATAGCTCTCATACTCTTGGACAAAATAACGGTCATAGTGGTTTTTAGTTCAGCTTCGAAGTCTTACAGTTTCTCTGATATTTTTCTATTGGAGGGTTTGTAAAAAGCACTGAGTTTTCCTAAAAATTCTTTAGCTATCTGAAGGGTAACCTTTACTTTTTTAGTTAAAAAGATAAGCAATCTTGCAAGTAGGTTATCATTTAAGTAAGAACGGAGTCGAGGAAGAACAAAGACTATCCAGCCCCTGCTGGATTGCTTTCCTCATTTTTTTACAAACAGTGGTAACCTATGATAGCCTTGTTAGCCCCTCATTCAATTGTCCAGTAAGGAGGGTGTTCTGGCCAATAAGGACATCACTCCTTAAGCAGAAGAAAACAAGGACTCTTGTTCCCACTACACACTAAATGCAGTGAAGCAGTGCTTTCAGCCTATTTCAAAGATATCTGAATATACCTTTTTTAAAGTTATTTGTGTGTGAAAGAGGGAGAGAGCACGACAGAGAATTTGTCCATTTGTTGCAGTTATATCCTCCCTTTTACTCTTGGATCTAAAGCAGTTTCCACTGGATTCCCAAATGGTCTCTTACTGAAACCCAAATAAGAGTTAGAACTCCTTAGCTTTCAAGCAAGGATGCTATAGCCATGTGCTTTCAGATAATGTACCAGATTGCCTTCTAATTAATGCCATATAATTTTTTTTAAAAAAAATAAATATTTACATAACATTCATTTTTATACTAATATCATTAATTTCAATTCAGCAGCTTTTTATACATATACAAAGAAAGTGCAAATAAAGTAAATAAAGCAAGTTACTTTTTTAAAAAAGATGTTTTGCTTGGAAGAAAAATGGGAAAGAATGTTTTTGCCAAGTGGAAATGGTTGGAGTCAGCATGAAGCTGATTTATTTACATGTTTCTAAAATTATGAAGGAAAATCAAAATGGAATGGTTTCTTTCTTTCTTTCTTTCTTTCTTTCTTTCTTTCTTTCTTTCTTTCTTTCTTTCTTTCTTTCTTTCTTTCTTCTTTTCCTGTTAGAAAACGTTTTTAGGTCTACTTTGCTTGATACAGTTCTATATACAAGATATGGCTCCTATTAGAATGATATTCCATGTAGACTAAGTTGCATTCAGATGTGTGAACATGGTTCTAAGTGTGTTTTGGGATAGAGTTCACACAGAAAAATGTAGCAGGGCAATCTTATCCCCTGGGTATTGGGTGGGGGCAGCTCACCATTCAGTCCTCTACAGTAGCAACTTTTCTGCCTGTATACTTAATATACAGGTCTATCTTTCGCATTTGATTCAGAAGGAAGTCTCAGTCTGTTCAATGGGACTTTCTCCCAGTTACATGTGCCTAAAATTGCAGCAATTCTCTGGTGTAACCGAAGTCCTTTGCCACCTTCTACTTCTGCATCTAAATCACCCTTCCTACTTGGCTTTTCCCCATGCAAAGTTTCAGAAGCCATTTGTTTCCCAGACTGTTGCATCTATTCACATATGATATATACTTAGCCCTTGAGAATGCTTCTTTGACCAAAATGAAATGGAGCTGGTGGTCCATGTTTGATATACTTGCTGCTCCCGGTATTCAAAAAGCTGTATATTAGTGCAAAAATGCATACTTTTTCACATTTGATTGAACTGGTTACTGGAGCTGGCTGGTTATGTGCTGAATGCCCAGTAATGGGATAAAGCTTCCATTCATAAGCAGAGAAGCTGGTGTTTGCCTTTTTGGCAGAATTCACAAATCAGTCACCAGTAATTGCAAAGCAAATGCAGACACGTACAGGTATGGGGAATGGAAATGGAGAAGGAATGCTGTGGTGTACATATCTAAGTAAATTATCTGAATTTGTCTTTGATCAGCAATCAATTAAAATCTCTAGTATCTGAAACTGGGTAGAGGAGAAGTGAAAAAGTAGTGCCAATCTCATTTTCAAAATGGCCATGTTTACCCCCTTGTAATATAACAGTATTAGAAAAAGTTTAGAGCTTTTTGCTTTTGGAGGTGGGTAAGTTGCTTTTGGACTTACCTCTTTCTTTACAAAAACACTAAGATCCATATACCAACTATTACCCTTTAAGAGGTAGAACCCTTCATGCTGGAAACATGGAGCTACATTCGTGTTATGACTGCTATGAGAAACTGGTGTTTCCCATACTAGTGTGTGATTACCTCTGTTTTCCTATTTCAAAATTCTTCCTCAAAATAGGTTTCTCAGAATTCTGTAATCCCACAAAAATATGATGAATATCTTAAAACACTAATATACACATGTGTATAAATGTGTGTATAAAGGCGGGTAAGATGCCAGGCTTGTCGATCGGAAGATCGCAAGTTCGGAGGTTCGAATCCCTAGCCCCGCGTGACGGAGTGAGCTCCCGCACTAGCCCCAGCTCTTGCCAACCTAGCAATTCGAAAGCATGCAAATGCAAGTAGATGAATACTTCGGTGGGTAGGTAACAGCGTTCCGCAGGCGTCATGCCGGCCACATGACCGTGGAAGCGTCTTTGGACAACACTGGCTCTTCGGCTAACAAATGGAGATGAGCACCGGCCCCTAGAGTCGGACACGACTGCACAAATGTGCGGGGGGAACCTTTACCTTTACTATAAATGCCCAAAGGTATATAAATGTTACATAAGATGTTGGTATAATATTGTAGGCTTACAAAGATCAAGTTCCTCAAGCCAAGATGAACTGTTTGTGACTGGAAGGATGAACTTGTGTAATTTTCTTGGCAACAGAGTAGAAGTTGTTTTTCTTCTTGCTATATTATATATTATTTCTGCAACCTGAGGTTTCCCATCCAATTACCCAAATCTAACTTGCTTAGCTCTTTTGGAGATCAGCTCGGTGCTACCATCTGAGCTGGGCTGAAGGCCTGTAGATCTCATTTATTTTGGTTTAAACCTGTTGATCCTCTATGAAATTCAAGGCAGCTTATGTGATCCCCCCATTTTATCCACACACACACCCAATTTTATCCACTCTGGGAAGAAATCTAAGCCAAAGTTAGGCAATCTAGTTCCCTACTTATATTTTGGATTTTAACTCAGCTCCAGAGATGGTCAGGGTTTCTGGGAGTTATAATCTAAACAATTTGGAGAACAGTTTCAATATATTTTATTATATCAAGCTAATTAACAGCAGAAAATGTTCATATAACATGCAGTAGTATTAACAATATGATATAATCATAATCCAAACAACTCCTTCCCAAACTGACCGTATCATTTGAAATTTTTCCTTCCAGTGTTCTGTAGTAATTTTAATCAGCCCCTATGCCTGAAAAATCCACAATTCTTGATAACTAGTTATATATTCAAATATTAGGGATATAGCCATGAAAAATTGATGTATCTTTTATACAAACGAATCAATCCAGAATTGTATTAGCAATCCTAAGGATTTCAGCCCCAAATATGGCAATAATAGGACTAGTCAAGTCATCATATTCCAGCTTCTGAATTATCTCTCCCACAGCAAGGTGATTGCAACCAACCTTTATTAAATGTTTTATTGTATTAACCTTAAAAAATATCATAGGAAATTAAATTCACATTATTTAAAGGAGCTCTCCACTCGTTTCAAGCTTGTTATTCAGTAGGTTCCATAAATAACTAATGTCAATTCATCATCTTCCTATAAAAATGACCAGTTTGCAGTCAATGAACTACGATGAAGTTAAATGTTGGTCATTAGTCCAAGATCACTCAGCAATTATGCTATCTCCTCTCTGGCTAGTTTTGGTGTGCAAATTTATTGACAGCCTCCAACACAAGAATATTCAATGTATTGTTGAAGGCTTTCACGGCCGGAGTTCGATGGTTGTTGTGGGTCTTCCGGGCTGTGTGGCTGTGTTCTGGAAGTTGTGGTTCCTAACGTATTCCTAACAAGAATATTCCAATGTTAAAAATCAATACCACGGTATACATTTATAATAAACCATTTAAAGTTTTAACCATATTTTTTAAAAAAATAATTCAGATATGTATCAGGAAAAGTATACCTTTTATCATGAACAACTGCTCATGTAAATTCATTTTTCCTCAACTCTGTGAGATTAATCACCTGAAAATTAAGAGCCAGGTAGTAAACAATTATAAATCGTTTTTGTACAGATTATAAATTGTAATTGATAAGTTATTTCTCCATCCTCAGCTATAACTTAACTTGCTTGCTAAGTTAGCCTCTCCTTTTCCTTGCCAAAGCAAATCGCTTCCTGCAAATGGGAGTGGTGAGGAGTCCCCTAGTGGGCCTATGCATCGTCCTCTGCATCTGCCATTCTATCAGTGAAGTCTGAACATCATCTTGCAGGGTCTTCATATGGATCATTGAACTAGTCCTCCTGTGTCAATCATCTAATTACGTCTTCTTAGGAGAACCATGGACTACAGTACTAAGTAGTAAATCCATCTCCTGGAGCATTGCTCCATGCAGCGTTGGCTCCCTGCCACTGGAACAGTAACAATGGTGGCAGTAAAAGCCAGGCTAACTGCCTACCAAAGATATTTGCCAAATGACAAACTACAGGGGGTACATCCCTGCTAAAAGCAGCAAAGAGCTCCTATCATTTATGATTGATTGTTAGGATTTTGTCTGCTTTTCTTTTAGTTGCCTCCCTTCCGTCTCATTCAAAAATTCCACATAAGGGTTTGTTCTTGCATGCGTGCATACATTTCTTTTGATGACTAATTTATTTATTTATTTTATTTTATCTTATTTATACCCCACCTATCCCCTCCCTACTGGAGGACTCTAGGCGGCTTACATGTAATTCATATCTATGTTATACAGTTATACAATCAATCATTACAGTGTTATTACCCGCGCAATGGGAAGGAGGTAAGGGGACCAGCTCTTCAGCTGCAGGCACCGGACTACATGTCCCAGGATGCCTCGCTTCGCGCCGGCTGCTGGCGTCCAGGAAGTTGTTAATTTGGATCCGTCGCTCTCCGCCGCCATTATCAGGGTTCCCAGATCTTCTTCGGTTCGGTTCGAGGACGATCCTCCGCTGGACGCCGGCAAATTGACCCACAAAGTGGTACCCATTTATCTACTCGCATATGCTTTCGACCTGCTGGGTGGGCAGAAGCTGGAGCTAGTGGCGGGAGCTCACCCCGCCCCGCGGTTTCGAACTGCCAACCTTGTGGTTGGCAGACTAACGGCTCAGCGGTTTAACCTGCTGAGCCACCGCGCTCCATAATGGGTGTCCATGAGGACTACTTCCATTTTGAAGGGATGTCCCATGTTTTAGAAGTGCGGTCTCTGCTGTTCTATACGAGAAGCTCAAGTTGTACTGTGAAGATACATGTATGAAGTTCGCAAAACTATTCATAGCGGTCACTATTTATAGCTAGTAACCTTCTTGAACAGCCAAGATGAAATTGGATCCCCTCCACTCTTAGCTGAAAACACTTTTCTTTTTGCATGTCCTGGAAAAAAGCCAATTTACTAGTTCCATTAACTTAATAAGGTTTGACAGCCTACAGCAACTTTTCTCATAATCTTTCTAGGGGTTTAAATGTGAGGCTGTAAAATCATTTGAATAGCTTCTAAGCTCACTCTGTTCCTACAGAAACAAATTTCTGATCTTTGTAGCAAAATAAAGATGACTTACAGGGATTTTCTTCTTTCTTCTATTTTTCTGATCCAAATACTAAATTCACACATTTATTATTATTAAATATAAAGATATATTTAATGTAAATTTCTATGTTACATTTAATATGTGCTTCTGAGTGATATACTGTAACAGGGTTTGATTCAACATCATGAATTCTTTTGTTTGGGCGGGGGGGGGGGCTCAGTGGGTAAGACGCCAGGCTTGTCGATTGGAAGATCGCAAGTTCGGAGGTTCGAATCCCTAGCCCTGCGTGCGGAGTGAGCTCCCGCACTCGCCCCAGCTCTTGCCAACCTAGCAATTCGAAAGCATGCAAATGCAAGTAGATAAATAGGTACCACTTCGGTGGGAAGGTAACAGCGTTCCACGTGCGTCATGCTGGCCACATGACCGCGGAAACGTCTTCGGACAGCGCTGGCTCTTCAGCTAACAAACGGAGATGAGCACCGGCCCCTAGAGTTGGACACGACTGCACAAATGTGCGGGGGGAACGTTTACGTTTTTTTAAACTTTATTAATTTTCAGAGTATAGGTAAAATACAAAATAGAAAAGCAAGAAAATAGGACTAAAGAAAAAAGAAAAAACTATAAAAGTGCAAATAGACAGAAAACAAAGACGGAAAAGTGACTTCCAACTTTCTCCAATACAGATATAGATAAGTTTACAAAAATAATCTCTTACCAATGATTAAACCATAGTAACATTATTTCTATTAAAATAAACCAATTAATCATTAAAACCCAAAATCAGAACATCATTTTTTCTACCACAAGCAAGTACTCTAGAAGTGGTTGCCAAACAGATATAAATCCAGAAACCGAATGTTCTCTAACTAATGCTGTTAATTTAGCCATTTGAGCCAGATCCATTAATTTAACAATCCAATCTTCAACCACAGGGATCTGTGGATCTTTCCATCTCTGTGCATATAAAAGTCTTGCGGCTGTGATCATATATAAAAGCAAAACTCCATGTTATTTCTCCAACTCCTTCTACATCAAACCCAAAAGGAACAGTTCCGGCTTTTTTTGTATGTTCAACATCATGAATTCTTGAAGAGTTAAATTGTTGATAGTAAACCTCAATAATTATATGCAGCAAGATTATCAAAAAGTTTATATTGACTTCAAAGTAATTACTTTCACAAGGTGAATTCTTTGTGATTTATAATACATTTAGTGGTTAGTGCCTGCTGAAACTCTCCTTGTGCTATTAAAACCACAACCAGGCATGACATTTCAACAAAGTTCCCCCACTTACTGAAAAGGATAGTCTTGCAGAGAGTAGTTTGTAGCCACGAGGTAGACTTGTGTTTTTTTAACATTTTCCTTGACTCCTTCATTTCAAAATAATTGCCTTTTGGAATAGATACTAATTTTGAGTGTGCTTAATAGTATTGCAATGTTTGCGTTAAAAAAAGGCCATGGTCTACAGCATAGCTTTCCAAACTGTGTGTCGCGACACTTTAGTGTGTTGCAACAAAACCTGGAAGTGGTGATGGCGCGTTGCCGCCACCCCTGCGGCGGCACACGCAGCAATGGCGGTGGTGCATGCGGTGGTGCATGCGGTGGCGGCAGCGGCGACAGCAGCGGCACGCCATCAGCGCTTCCGGGTTTTAGTGTAAAACACGAGGCCGCCGCCACCGTACATGCCGCCGCCACCCCACGTGCCGCTGCACTGCCGCCATGCAAGCCGCCGCGCGCACCACCGCCGCCATTGGTGTGTCACCAACGGCGGGAGTTTGGAAAGCATTGGTCTACAGGAACCGTTCAGCAAAATAAATCATGGGGCAATTTATACAAGTCTGACATATGTTGACATGGATTACTTTAAGCTATAGGGTACCAAGAAAGCTTTCTCAAACCAGTTTAATCACACTTTCTTGGTTGTTAAATTGTACCCTTACATAGATTAATAGTTGTCGCTTAAAACAAATAATCTGGGTAACAATGGGGTTCCCATCAGCTTTTAGCCAGTGGAGCTAGTGGTTAGAGATAATGGGAGCTGTAGTTCAGTTACATCTGCAGAGTCACATATTTCCCTCCCCTGCATTAGTAGTAGTAGTTCTTCTGTGTACATCAGGCGGATGAGATTTATTAGGCTTAATCCTTTCTTTTAAACATAAAGCAAGCAGCCAGGTAATGGAACAGAGGCAGTGTCAAATATCAGTACCAGAGTCAGCTGAATCCACAAGGACAGCTCAATACATCAGAAGTAGGTCAGGGTGCAGAGTAGTGGTTTTAATACCAAGAATCCAGTCCTAGAGTTCAGTGCAAGGATCCAAGCAGTCAATTACAGGAGCACTGAAGCTAAATAAGCTGCTTCCAGCCCTGGATTATCTTCAGATGGTGAGCTGTATCTCAAAAGCTGCAAGCATCATTCTCCATGCAGCTGAACTGCGTCAGTTCTCACCAGGATCGGGGTCTACTCAGGAGCAGTCCTAAAGCCTATACTCCCAAGCAGCTCTTCCTTGCAAGCATATAATTCCAGACTTCTCAGACTGTATACCCAGCGTTAGCATTTTCCTTCAGATTTATAGGTGGTTTGGAGACGTCCAGGTTAGGATTTGGAGCTGCCAAGGTGTACACTTGAAGAGACATCTCTTCTATGTTTGCTGTGCTAAGTCCAACCTCTGAGCATTTGTTGGATTTAGCACTATCTACCAACTGGACCTCATAAAATGAGGCCCCCAAGGAAGCCATAACAGTGCAAAATATACTTGATTTTAATTATTTAAAAATATGCAGCAAAGATTCACAAATTAGTATGTGATGTCACATAGCCCACATTCTATTACTTTTCTGCCCGACAGGAAAGAACTGAAGTTTTCATTCTTTTTCTCAAGACTAAGTGCATTTTACACTTCCAAAAATACACAGTGAACTTACTTAACTTTGTTATGGGTCACAGTCCCAGTCTGCATAAAAGAAAATACAATATACAGTATAATACAAAATAGTATAGTATACGTAGTCACACTGTAAAGAAACACCCATGAGTCTAGGCCTGTTATCGTTCCTGGACCTAGGGACATGTTTTACTCTAGTGAGCTGTCAGTGGAAACATGGAAGCTGCATGAAACAACTCTCATAACCCTAAATCAGCTCCAGCAGATTGAAATATCTTCTAGAGAGATTGGTGTGTTTGTCTGTGTGTGTGTGAGAAGGACAAGGTGTGAAACTACATTGGGTGAATGCAATTCCACTGTCAGCCTTCCAAGGTAGACTAGACGGGAAACACCACTAGATGAACTAATAAAGGCGGGATAGAAAATAAATAAATAAATAAATAAATAAATCTACTTTATTGTAAGGCTACGTTAACAGAATCTCGCAAGTCTGAAAGTACAAATCTCCCGCTGTCTCCTTTACAGCCTGAGAAGTTAGAGAGGGTCCCTTCTAAGCCTCTTTCTCCACCCATTATGCAACTGTGGGCTATGCCCTCTCTTATCTGACCGTTCCCTAGGCAGCATCTGTTCAACCCATCTCCCAAGGTCTTTCTCACATGCCATTACATCCACTTTGACTGATGCTGAACACTTTATTAATACAAACACTACAAATTAAATTGGTATAAGATGAAGATAAGAACTAACCTAAGTAAGCAGGGTCCCTAAAGAGAATGCATTCATAAATCCTTGTAACTTCAGTTTCCAAATATGGAAATATAAAAATATGGCAACTGCTACATGACTGGAACTGGATGTTATGATGCTGTTGCACCAATGTAATTCACAGCCTCGTTATTTGTTTCAAGACCTAAATGAAGATGCTAGTTATAGCTATAAAAGCCTTCACATTTTAGGACCACAGCACCTGAAGGACGCTTCCTCCAATGCATGATGGCTATCTTCCTCTTTGGATACCCTCATCCAACAGCTTTTGGGTGACTGCCTAGGAGTGCACCTTCTCAGTGGTGGCCCCCTCCAAAGACGAGTATGGTCAGGATTTATTACTTCCTTTTTAGCAACAGGCAACCCTTTTTTGTTTTTCCAGCCTATTTAATAACAACTTTCTTGCTGCGGCGGGTCCTTTTTTATTTTATTTCTGCTGCTTTCATTTTTGCTTTTTAGTAGTTGCTTTAGTTGTTTGTTTAACTTACTGTTTTTATATATAGGTATTTTAGTTGCTTTGGGAATTCAATTTATACAGCTGTCTTAAGTTTACATTTTTCAGACACTGGTTTTTAAATATTTTGTATGCCACCCTGGAAAAGCTTTTGTTTTGAAGGGCAGCATGTAAGTTCTTAAAAAAGTAAAATAAATAAAATCTGTGTCTATGTTTATTTAGACTAGAATTTATTTTTGTCCTTCAAAAATACATTCACTGTATCTGATAAATAAAATAGTGGAATGTTTGAACAATTGGTCCTAACAGGCAGATTAAAAACAGAATAAAATGGCACAGGAAATTTTATTCTGGGAGAAAATAAAAAGATACATTCAGAATCAACAAAAAACTAATCCTCTTCAGGAGACCATTTTATGCCAAAGATCACCAGCCGTGTCACCAAAACTTCATACCTTACATGGGCAGGCTTATGTTGGAGAAGATGACCCTTCAAATAGTCAAGCTCATTCACTTTTATAGGGTTTTGATGCATCATGGAATCAGCTTGGACCTGTAAAGGTGGGTCCTGAAACACCTCTGCTTTATGAAGGAGAATGTAACCTATCTAAAATAGGAAGAGAGAGAGAGAGAGAGAGAGAGAGAGATCAACCACATACCATTTAATTGAGATTCAGATAAGTAACTCTGAATTTCCTGCCTTCGGAAGAGAGGTAATTATCACCCAACCTGGGGAATGGTCTCATTCTGGGAAGACTTCGCTCCCCCAAAGCCACTTCTTGAGGTCTTTTTAATTGTGGAATTACATTTATTTTGTATGATTATGTTGTGGTTTTTTAAAGAAATGGTTACTTTGCTTTGTTTAAGAACGATTTTAAAATTGTAAGGGACTCTGAAAACCCCATTAATATTTTAATAAATTTATTAAAATAAGAACAATAAATAATATGATTCAGTGAATTTCACTGAACTCAGCAGGGCTTATTTCTGAAAAAGACATCTTTTAAATGGTTACCTGAGGGACCGCCTCACCCCCATTACATTGACCCATCCCACCCAGTCATGCAGAGAGGGCATGCTACAGACCCTGTCCGTGAGAGATTGTTGATTGGCAGGGTCCAGGAGGAGGGCCTTCTCTGCTGTGGCCCCCACCCTTTGGAACAAGTTACCCCCAGAGGTGAGACAGGCCCCCACTCTCCCGGCTTTCCGAAAGGGGGTGAAACTTGGTTGTGCCACCTCGCTTGGGGTGGGAGGGGGGATAGTCAATCATGGGGGTGGTTGGCACCCTGATAGGGCCAATGATAACACCTTATTCACCATCTTGGACTATACATTTTATATCTTGCATTTTTATATCTATGTATTTATATTTATATCTTTATATTTATTTTTATATTTTTATATTTTATATTTTATATTTTATATATTTATATTTATATTTATATTTATATTTATATTTATATTATTTATATTTATATTTATATTATTTATATTTATATTTATATTGTGTCTAGTGGTTAAGGCAACGGGCTAGAAACCAGGAGACTGAGAGTTCTAGTCCTGCCTTAGGCATGAAAGCCGGCTGGGTGACTTTGGGCCAGTCACACTCTCTCAGCCCAACTCACCTCACAGGGTTGTTCTTGTGGGGAAAAGAGGAGGAGGAAGGAGTATTAGGTATGTTTGCCACCTTGAGTTATTTATAAAAATAATAAAGGCGGGATAAAAATTAAATAAATAAATAACATTTATTCTATTGATATTTAATTTTTTTATTTTTAACTTTGTAAACCACCCAGAGTCATCGTAATATGAGATGGGCAGGGTATAAATAACTTAAATAAATACATAAATAAATCTCATTATTATCTCCAGCTATTGACTCAGGGTAGAATTTTTTTTAAAATGGCATCTTTTCATCAGGTTATTTAAATGTACGTATTTATTTTATATATAGCCCAAAAATATATATCCTGACTTGAGTAAATATCCTGAAATAACATTATCTCCCATTACCCTAAACGATCTGGGGAAAAATAACATAATAAAAGCAATCACATTTTATTTATTCATAATTTTAGT
Source organism: Charina bottae (assembly GCA_023362775.1). NCBI lineage: Eukaryota > Metazoa > Chordata > Lepidosauria > Squamata > Charinaidae > Charina > Charina bottae. Next base: position 186,614,840 of record JALMGJ010000001.1, on the reverse strand, counting down.
TATTTTATTTTACTTTTGCATTGATATATACAGGATAATCTTTATCTTTTAATAAAACTTGGCTAGAAAATTACTCAACATTTTAATATGAAGATTGTTGATTTTATTGTTTACATATAAATCTTGCTTAAGTAACTATGAAAGAAAACACTTGTAAGTAATGGTAGCAAAATAATTAAAAGAGGTAAAATATTCTGTGTGCTAAAATCATTTGCAAGTGTTTCTTCCACATAGTTAATACAATTTGCTTTCTCTTTGCCCAGAAACACTATAGTGCTCTTGGGAGAAAGAAATATTATGTCCAACCTGCACTGTAAAACCTCTTGCTGGCAAGATTATGCTATTTATATGCCAGAACTACATTTTTCAGTCTCACGTAACCATTCATTACTTCAGATTCTGAAAGAAAACAGAGCTATACTGTATATATAATCAAGATTAATTTTTAAAAACTGGGTGTAGGGATCCCTGAATTTAGACTCATGGGTTATCTTGAGAATACAGGTCCGAATTACAGATTCTACATACTGTAGTATTTTTGTATAAAATGGCATATTATAACCCTTGCGTTTATGCTGAAACTGCTTCTTTTGTTATCCTTTATACATTTTTGGATACCCTCTACTAAGCTTCATCTTGGACTGTAAAAAAAAAGAGAGAGAGAGCACAAATCTGCCCATTTTAAAGATGGCCTCCCTTCCATATCCTAATCAGGGTTTATTCATTGAGCATGACTAGATAAAGCTGATTCATGTACCAGAAGTGATGTAAGTACACAGAAATGCTTTATAAAAATCTCTTCCTTAATTCAAATAATCAGCTGGTCCTCAGTTACCAAAACAGGTTTCAAGCACCAGTACAATACAAGATTATTGAGCCAAGGTTGAGAATTCAAGCACTAATGTTTAGTCATGATTTTAAAAAATGTTTTATATCATAATTTTTAGGATGGTCCAAACAGCCTCTTAACTGCAAACGTGTACAGCTGTCATCTCTCCTCCACCCCCTAGAGCAGGGCTTTCCAAAGTTTTCCCGTGGCGACACACCAACTGCCCTTGGTGTGTCGCCGCGGGAAAACCTGGAAGTGCCGCCGTTGCGGCAGCGTGCAAAAACCCGGAAGCGCTGCTGCCGCTTTAGGATTTTTGCGCGCCGCTGTTGGTGTGTCGCCACGGGAAAACACGGAAGCGGTGGTGATGATCAGCGCTTCCGGGTTGTGTGGCAACACAGCAGACTTTGTGTGGCAACACACTTTTGTGTCGCAACACAGAGTTTGGAAAGCTCTGCCCTAGAGGAAAACCTTAGCAGAACTGGAGTGATGGGGAACAGAGAATGATGAGCCCAATTTTTTTCCCTACCTGCACTCCTCCAGTTCCAGTAATGCCCCTTGCATCTCCCTTGACTTACAGGTTTGCCTCCCTAAAGGGCTATTGGGCTCCAGTTACACGCATTTGCATGCCTTGTGTAGTTTGCCATAAAGTTTTTAAAAACCATGCATATCCCCTGTATCTTTCAATACATCATGTTGAAGGAGGCCCAGCTGAAAAGCCAAGATAAAAACTCAGGATAATAGGATGGGAGCCTTCAAGACAATAAACAAGCTGTCTTTGGATCATCCATAGTGCTAGAGGAATTATCTCTAATGTGTTGGCATTAGTTCTCCAGTTGCCTGATAAAGATTATGTTGAGAAAGCATTCTGCTATTAAAAGCCCTTTCCCCCCCTCCTTCACTGAAATATAGCCTGACATTCAAAACCAGAGGCCTGCTTTTACCAGGTATTTCTTTATAAAAGAGATCCTAATCTCCATAAGATAAACTGCTTAAATAAAACTTGGTGAAAGAACAGGCTGAATAGCAGATTATGCTCTAACTATTTTAAAATAGTCTGCTTTTCAACAAATCTGTACTTGTATCCTCAAGGAAGCAAATAAAAACTGCTGCTGTTTTAGACATTATCAAGGATGTGTTACTTTTGATTCTATTTAATTTTTTAGTATTAATTTCTATTGTATTGAGAAGGGTTGCTTTAATTTTGTTACGTTTTCTATTGGGTGAAAATTAGCAAGGAATTGGTAAATAGAGCTTCTTTAGCTGATTTGAATCTATAAATATTAGTCACTGCTCTTGTTGGTTTTGTCTCGCACATTCTAATTTAGGAGGAAAGTTTGTTCTTTGGAAGCTGAAATCTCATAGTAATTTTCAATTATTATAAAGGAAGTCATAATCCATCTTTCTAGAAATATAGCAACACTGAAATAAAGAGGCGGAGAAAACATGCCTTTGAAAAAATGGAGTTTTACTACTCTGTAATAGATAAACATGTAGTTTTCCTTGATGTTCATTTTTTAAAAAAAGAAGAAAGCTCAGTATTTGCCTATATTTCAGAACAATGAAGTAACCAACAGTGATTAAATATACAGTGGAGTCTACTGGCTGATGGTACAGACTTTATTGACCTCCATCATCCATCTAATCCTTATTTTTCTCTATATTTTATTTATTAGTTTATTTTCTAGGCATTACACCTTATCCTTCACAAACCTGCAGTGTGTTGCATAAAGAATCCAGGTGGCACAGATCAACTCCATTCAGTCAAGGATAAAGGATAAATACATATAAATATAACTATGTCTGTGCCATTTTAAAGAGAAGGAGAAACAAAGCCACTTTTAACCTCCTACTTTATGTTTGTGTATGTCTGCTCGACTCAAGAAAATAACCTGCAGCTGCAGCTCTTCCAGTAGTAAAGTAACTGAAGCTCAGTGCTGTCACAATTATTCCTCTTTTAAACTAAAGAGATGTCTGTTAGTTCAGTCCTCCCCTATTAAATAATCTGAGATAGTGAGACATAATTTTTAATTTTGTGGAAATTTTGAAAAAAACCTGAGTGTTAGACTCAAATTACCTCTGTGATAATGCCTTATATGTTACTTATTTTAGCCATGAGTTTATGAACAAGTCAAGACATCACTCAATGGCCTTCAATAATTAATCGTGCTACTGATTTACTATTTATTTTTCCTAACATTTATGAATGGTTGCAACATTAGAAATTAATTCAATTCCTGTTGTTGTTGGATTTCTTAATGCAAACTAAAATATATTAGGGGTGGGAACTGAGGTATTAAAACATTTGAAAATTGCATGGTCAGAAAGTTAACAGCACAGCAAAGCATTTCAAAGAATCCTACAATTAAGGTAGTTTTATTCAAGTCAGATCAGTATTTCAAAGTTTTTCCTATAGGTTATCTTTATTTATACAAATCTCCTTCTGGGTAAGAATATTTAATACATATGTTTCAATTTTGGGTTTTCTGCATAAGTTTAATTTATTTTTCTTCATGTATTGACTTATAATTCTCATTTTTTTAAAAAAAATTCTGCTTCAGCAATTAGGAATATTTAGAATATTTAGGGAAATTTAGAATATTTCCCTAAGCCAAAAATAACAAAATAGATTCAGTCATCTTTTTGCTGCAATTATGTTGTATATTTGAATATTAAATAACTTTCTGAAATATTTTCCTTTTACAAAAATCCCTGTATTTGTTTCCAAATGACAAATAAAATATGTACCTACATGCATAAATGCAGACCTACATACAAGCACAAAAGAAAAAGCGAACTAAATTAAAACTATTTAATAAAAATGTAAATGCAGAGAATATGATCTAAAAAATTAGCACATGCCATCCAGACAATAATTAAGATCATTCAAAGGCAGGAAATTCAAACTTTAAGCAAAGTGTAGACTTCATATGTGGAATGCCCTGCCTTTAACATAGGTGTGACACATTTATTTTATACAATAGGAATAAAAAGTATATGAAATTTATTATTTTACTGTAGCTTTATAAGTATTTTTCAAAACCTGTTTGATGTCATGAATTACTTATGTTTCTGGAGCAGTAGTTAAAGCTCAGCCAGTAAAAAGGTAGAGGGAAGAGAAGGGTTGCTGAAAGTAACATTGAGTTAGGTATTCTTTCAACTCATTTGAATGTTACTAAGCTGTCCTTACTCAGTAACAGAGCTGAGAACATTTACAGGGTTGCTGCTGCGATTTGGTCTCTTTAGTAGGTAGGAACGCTGTTGCCTTTCTCTTGTCTTTCATCGGTATTAAATTGACTTTAGTGAAGGTAAGGTTATTACATTCAATGAATAGAACAGTCTTATTTGACACACATCCAGCAAAATGCATATTGGAGGGCTGTGCAAAGACAGTTCCCTTTTGTTAGAACAGGTATGATAGGGATTTTTTTTTTAATAATATGATTCCATACTTGGTGCTAAAGAATAATTCACTTGAGGGCTGGAGCAGGTTGGCATGTGACACAAAATGGAGGCATCCCTATTAAACCAATCTTCTAAATTAATTGTTCTAGAAGTCCAGCTGGGATTAGTGGTAATGGCATATTCTCAAAGTGTACTTTTTAATCTCTCTGGTACTGTGCTGATATATGTTTAACTTTCTTCTAATAGCTGGTTCTATCTTCTTAGTTTTGTGAGGTATTGCGATTCCAGTTAAACCAATGTGTCCTTTTCTTAAGAGCTTTTCAGATATTCATCTAATGCAGGGGTGGGGAACGTCTGGCCCGCGGGATGTATAAGGCCCGCAAAATCATTTAGTCTGGCCCTGCCAAGGCAACCGCAGGCAGGACTCGAAATTCAATAAATCTAGGAGCTCCCGCCTGCAAACCCCGCCCCCTTCCACGTGATTGACTCCCGCCCGCAAACCCACCCCCCGGTGCTTGTGATTGGCTCCAGCCCGCAAACCCCGCCCCCGGTCCGCAAATGATGTTATAAATATCAAAATGGCCCTTGGCAGAAAAAAGGTTCCCCACCCCTGATCTAATGCATCATGAAAAGAATATTAGCTTTGGCTGCACCCCATGCCTTAGCCTCAGCTAACATAGAAATCTAAAATCCCTGCCCTTTCAATCTAACTGATGGTGACTTGAAAAAGAGTAGGGAAGATACTGTAAGTGGGCCAATATTTTATACGTTTCTGATGACTTAATATTGTGAAAGATATTCAGTTGTAGCATAAATAGTAGATAACTTGTGGATGGTTTAGCTCTGCCCTTGTGACCTTTTTTTCCTTACAGTTTGAAAGAACATCACCGTTCTGCCATTAAAGTGATACGCCGCATGCAGTATTTTGTGGCAAAGAAGAAATTTCAGGTGAGTTGTTGAATAAAGAGCTACTTTTTCTAAATGAACCCCTTTTTTTCCTCCTTTTTTTGGTCCTTGTTTCTTTTAAGGCTTAAAAAAGGAAAGGGCAGGGAAATCCATTTTAGTATCCATGAGCTACACCTACTATTCTCTCTGTTCTTCAATAGGGTGGCTGTTTATCAGCAAGTTAGTCAACTGTGGACGCAGTGGGAACAGGCTAAGCTTCTGAAATGCAGCCTGAATTAAAATGTTATTTTCTACTAATGGACTTGACCTTTCCCCTTTTGTTATCTCTGTGTCCTTCCAATGCAAACATTCTCATATGTCTTCATTAATTCTGAGCTGTGTATTATTGTCAGGCTGATTCAGTGGACCTAGAGATTAGAACTCTACCTTAACCTTGTTTCTATCTCATACTAGCTGAGGTCCTGATAAGAAACTCGGATAGAAATTTGCTAGTACACTGGAAGATTTCTGCCACCTTTCTCACCAACACTCATGGGAAAGCCATTCTGAGGGCCAGCAGGCTCAACATCATCTTCATGGAATTTCCAGAGCTTATTCCAATTGGACAGTTTCAGAAATTCAATAGGTTGATTTTCCATGAACACAGAGTAACGTGCTGCTCTTAAAGCAGGGGGGGGAGCCTTTTATACTGTATTCATATACAGAAGTCATAATTAACATTTCTTGGGTATATAAGCATATTGTCCTGAATTTGTCACAATATTGTTTATCCTGGAATTAAATAGCCTAGACAGAACCATATTTACTGCAAGCAAACAAGCAAAGAATGAATGAATGAACCTATCCTAGCATGATTCAGTGAGTGAAAAAAATAATAATGGTTGAATTCAAATACTAGTTTAAGAAAAGTAGAGTCTATGATACAGATTTTAGCATTTATATGATTTCTATTGCATATTTTCTTTTTTTTTCATATCCTCTCCCCCATCCCCACCCCAATTTTGCCAATCTAGAAAGAGACAGGCACACTGGGTCTAACTCAGAGTACAGAGTCAAACTCTCAGAATACCCAGGTTTTACTCAGAGTAAAGTCTTACTCAGCTTTTCTCCCTAGATTCTAAAATTTCAGCAAGGCATTTCTGTAAACTTTTAAACACACCTTCCCAGCCAAAAGGGCTGAAAACATTGCTCTTTTTTTAAAGCAAGCTATAGTTCTCAGGAAGTATGATTATGTATTTGATTATATGCTCCTAGGGATTCAGGGCATCCACAAATCATGGCTAGAGAAAAGTTTTCAACAAAGATTATAGGAGGCCTTATTCTGATAAAGATCTTATAAATATGGTTGTTGTGGGTTTTCCAGGCTCTGTGGCCGTGTTCTGGCAGTTTTGGTTCCTAACGTTTCGCCAGTAGCTGTGGCTGGCATCTTCAGAGGACAGGAGCACAGCTAGAAGATTCTCTGTGCCCAAGTGGAGGGTGTGTGTTCCTGCTGGTGTTTATAGCCGCTGAGAGGTCATTTACAAGAGATTGGAAGAGGGTTTTTTGTGGTGATTAGGGGGTGTGGTGCTGTCATGTGTGGGATTAGCACATCAATTGTGTGAGTTGTTTGTATCTTTCTGTGGTTGAGTACAGTTCGTTGACCTTTTGCAAGCTGTGTTTTTCAGGACTGGCAGTCAGGTTTTGCTGATCTTTAGGCTTTCTTCTTTTTTATTGAAACTGTGTTGGTGTTTATGTATTTCAATGGCTTCCCTGTATAGTCTAACATAGTGGCTGTTGGTGTTGTCCAGTATTTCTGTGTTTTCAAATAAGATTTGGTGACCAGTTTGTTTGAGAGCATGTTCAGCTATTGCAGATTTTTCAGGTTGCTGTAGTCTGCAGTGTCTTTCATGTTCTTTTATCCTGGTGTGGATGCTGCGTCAAAAGGTCAACGAACTCTACTCAACCACAGAAATATACAAACAACTCACACAATAGATGTGCTAATCCCACACATGACAGCACCACACCCCCTAATCATCACAAAATACCCTCTCCCGGTCTCTTGTAAATGACCTCTCAGCAGCTATAAACACCAGCAGGAACACACACCCTCCACTTGGGCACAGAGAGAATCTTCTAGCTGTGCTCCTGTCCTCTGAAGATGCCAGCCACAGCTACTGGCGAAATGTTAGGAACCAAAACTGCCAGAACACGGCCACACAGCCCGGAAAACCCACAACAACCATCAGATTCCAGCCGTGAAAGCCTTTGACTATACATCTTATAAATTCATCACAAATAGATGTATGCTCTTTAATAATAAAGCAGCAGAAATAAGCGCACCACTTTCTGCTGTGATTGTGAAAAGGTTGTATCTGAAACCACGCACACACACATAGAGGTCACATTTGATAATTTACAGAAGCTTCAGCTATATTTCTTGGGTACATCAAGTGACTGCTTCCTCCTCTACTGCCATATCTCCACAGAGGCTATTGACTTAGAGTATTGGCTTATTGGATTAGAGTATATAACAAGGTGAAGCTTGTAGCTTCCATCCATTATCAATAAAATATATACAATAGTCTACCCAAGCCCCAAAGAGAATTTTGGTGGCAAAAATTATTTGCCACAACAGTAATGTAATGACTGAGTTAAAACACCCTTGAGTTGGTTAAACTAAACTAAACTGTGAATGTGGCATTGTGTAATGTTACATAATTACATAGAATTATATTAGAATTATATAATTACATAGAATAAAATTACATATTACATAGAGAGCCAGTTTGGTCTAGTGGTTAAGGCAATGGGCTAGAAACCAGGACACTGTGAGTTCTAGTCCCACCTTAGGTATGAAAGCCGGCTGGGTGACCTTGGGCCAATCACTCTCTCTCTCAGCCCTAGGAAGGAGCCAATGGGAAACCAGGAGACTGAGAGTTCTAGTCCCACCTTAGGCATGAAAGCCGGCTGGGTGACCTTGGACCAGTCACTCACTCTCTCAGCCCTAGGAAGGAGCCAATGGGAAACCAGGAGACTGAGAGTTCTAGTCCCGCCTGAGGCATGAAAGCCGGTTGGGTGACCTTGGGCCAGTCACTCTCTCTCTCAGCCCTAGGAAGGAGCCAATGGGAAACCAGGAGACTGAGAGTTCTAGTCCCGCCTTAGGCATGAAAGCCGGTTGGGTGACCTTGGGCCAGTCACTCACTTTCTCAGCCCTAGGAAGGAGCCAATGGGAAACCAGGAGACTGAGAGTTCTAGTCCCACCTTAGGCATGAAAGCCGGCTGGGTGACCTTGGGCCAGTCACTCACTTTCTCAGCCCTAGGAAGGAGCCAATGGGAAACCAGGAGACTGAGAGTTCTAGTCCCACCTTAGGCATGAAAGCCGGTTGGGTGACCTTGGGCCAGTCACTCACTTTCTCAGCCCTAGGAAGGAGCCAATGGGAAACCAGGAGACTGAGAGTTCTAGTCCCACCTTAGGCATGAAAGCCGGCTGGGTGACCTTGGACCAGTCACTCACTTTCTCAGCCCTAGGAAGGAGCCAATGGGAAACCAGGAGACTGAGAGTTCTAGTCCCGCCTGAGGCATGAAAGCCGGTTGGGTGACCTTGGGCCAGTCACTCTCCCTCAGCCCCTCACCTCACAGGGTTGTTGTTGTGCGGAAAATAAGAGGAGGGAGGAGTATTAGGTATGTTCGCCGCCTTGAGTTATTTATAAAAATAATAAAGGCGGGATAGAAAATAAATAAATAATACATTACAGAGTCCATTGGAGTTGGGCAGCCAATACATTTAAATAAAATAACAATAATAATAATACCAATAACAATTATTATTTTAAGCATTTTGCCATGCTCCTCAACAATAAAGGCTCCCAAAGCAAACCTTGCAAAAGCCCACTAAAAACAAAATAGTCACTACTATGGCTTAAAATCTAAAAGATAACACAAAAGGAAAAAGGGATGACAATGGAAGAGAGAAAACAGGGAACTTAGGCTTTCGTTCTTGAAATTACAAAGCAGTTGTTATCATAATGCTAAATTAATAAAATTGACTAATAATAACATAATCATGGTTGATTGGAAACAGCATAGAGAGAGGAAGACTCAACAGAGCAATTTGTTTAGCCATCCATCTCTCTACAGTTGCAGCTTCAGAGAATGCTTCAATTTACTGGGGAACGTAATGAAGCTGGTCTTATCAGGACAAGTAGAGTGATTTATTTCCTTCTATCTGGCTTCAGCAGATGAAGAGTTGGGAAGAAGAGCCATAACATCAGCTCTACTAAAAGATCTACTTCATCAAGTGCCTTCCTACACAAATACCAAACAGCAACTGTTTCATTGATTTAATTGAGCAAAATAAAATTTATGCAGGAACATTTCAGGTTTCTTCACATCAGGATGCTTTCCATCTTTCTAATGAAAATTCAGCTGAGCTGTTTGCAGTCATAGTCATTAATCATGTAAAGCTGTGCAATCAGTACAACTAGGAAATGGAACCTTGGAACTGGTAAAAGATAATTAAAAATGTCTTCTCTAATGACTAACAGAAAATAGTTTTCTACATCTGATCCACAAAATGCAGACCTATCTGTAATCAGAAGTAGTGACTTAAGTGCTCAGGGAGCTGTAGAATTCCACAGAGTCATCTTACACGTATAAATATCTACCTATCATGCTATTCCCTTTTGGGATAAGCAAAGTTATGCAAAGCACAGAAAAAAATAAGTAGTAAGCAAAATAATTAAAGGCAGGAGATAAGGGAAAAGAAAAGGAAATCTAACTAAATCCAGTTTATACCAACACCATTCACTATACCTCTCCATACTTCGCTATCCACTAAGCCCCTGCATCAATTAATACATTGCCTTTTCTTCTTTGAACTGCTCATCTTTCTCTTGTTGAGGAGCTCATCAATTCCATTCAACCACAACTTTCTTCCTCTTTCCTCTGAATTCATTAACTGTTCCTTCATATTTGTTTTGCAACTCAGTCCTTCTTGATTCTCTCTATATGACCAAACCACTTCAATGTGCTTCTTTCGTACTGGCCATTCACTTCTGCATTCAGTCCATTTTTAATCCGCACTCTTTCAGTTTTGAGCATCTCTCTTCTTGTTTTTCCACTGCATTTAACTTTTATATTTCTCCAGATATACCTAATGTTCACTTCATATAACAAAGTGGGCAGGAAGATACTCTTATACATACTTTTTTTCACTTCTTTCAACAAACATTCATTCTTTACCATAGACCACATGCTACCTACTATCTCTTTATTGGTACTTGTGTGTCTTACAATTTCTCTATTTTCCCATCTTTAGTAAAAATTCTACCAAAGTACAAAAATTCACCTGCTTGCTTCACTTTTTTGCTATTCATATATAACTTGCAACTATTCACTCAATTCCCTATCAAAAGAATTGCCTTAATCTTTGATACATTAATGTTTAGATCCCTACTCCTTGTTGTATCAGACAATTAATCCAACACTTCTAGAAATGTTAACAAAGAACACAACAGTCTGCATAAAAAAGTCCACATGCATTCATATCCCCAACTAACCTACCTCTAAAGTCAGACAAGCTTTCCTTATGTGGAGTCCTTGGTGCTCTCTGAGCCTTGTTGTTTTCTTGCAGATGTCTCATTGCCAGGCTAGGCAACATCGTCAGTGCAAAAAGGGAGTGTGACTTGCTCTCTGTTTATATACCATGGTTTATCCTGCTTTTCTTATACATTTATATACAAATGCATTAAAGAGGTCATGGACATCACACATCCTTGTCTTGGTCCTTGTTTGAAAGTTGAACCATTCCCTAAGCCAGAGCTTTCCAAACTTTTAACGTTGGCGACACACACCAATGGTGGCGGCGGTGGCAGCACAACCTGTGGTGTCCTGGTCTGTCACGCAAAAAACCCAGAAGCGCTGATGGGGGGAACCAAAAGAAGCGGCACCCCCACCAATCAGTGCCGCCGCCACCGTGCTGCAGCTGGCGGTGGCAGCAGCGGCACTGATTGGCGGGGGTGCCGCTTCTTTCGGTTCCCCCATCAGCGCTTCCGGGTTTTTGCGCAACACAGCAGGACACCACAGGCGACATAGTAGTGTGTCGTGACACACACTTTGGAAAGCTATGCCCTAAGCATTCCATTTGTTTTCACATATGTTTTACTTCCCTCATATACCATTCTTATCTCATTCACTAAACATCCTTCAAGTCTGTATCATGCAAAATATTTCATATTTCAAGCCTATTTATCATATACTTTCTATAAATCAAGAAATGTATATTAAACTTTCTCACATTCACATAACAAGGCTAAGGCCTTGCTAAAATTCAGATATCTGTTCGGCATACTTCCTGCTTTGAATAAAGCTGTGCTACGCTTCCCAAAGTTTTTTTTTTCCTTCACAGTCATGTCTTACATGCTTTTGATCAGAATTCAGCCGTGCACTTGATAAATTAATCCTTCTGTAGTTTTGCATTCACTCTTGTTAACATTCTGTTTCTGTAATGGAATAATAATGGCATTCTTCCAATCATCAGGCACACATACATTCTTTGCAAAGACAAGTAAGCAAGTCATACAGCCACTCCAAAAAGCAAACCATATCGATATTTTAACACTGATATGTTCTCTTTCGTTTATTAAAACAGATTTGCCAAATGTTTGAAAGGGAAGCATCAAGAAGCAGGGAACACAGAACTCCAAAATCTGTCAGAATATTCTGAAGTCTCCATTTTATACAGCAGCTCCTCCAATTTAGAGAGCAACATTTCAGATATATTAAACAGCAACTTCAGTAATTTAATACTTCTTGAGGGCAACAGGTTGGGGAAGACTCTCATAGTATATTTACAGTCTAAGTTTAATATTTTTATAGTATGGCTAGGCACTTCTTTCATAAATATTTATCTAAGAATATAAGAAGAACCCTATTCCATCAAATCAAAGGTCCATCAAGTGCAGCATCCTGCTTCCTGCAGTAGTAAACCGGATATCTCTGGGACATCTAAAAGCAGGACATGACCACTACTACTGTTACTAAAATAAATAATAAAAGCTACTGTACAAGTTTAGGGGTCCAGTAATAACAGTGTCTGTTGTGGCTTACAGTGATGTCACCAGACACTCTTGATGTATTTATAGCTTTAGATTTCAAAGCGTCACCACAAACTGGGCAGTGTTTTATACGTAATTCAGTTACCTTGCTATCAATCAAGAACCGTGTATGCAATTTTCTGTAATCACTTCAGAGGGCTTTCTGGCAAACAAAATAGTTCAAAGTTCTTTGTACTTCAAAGAATGTTACACACGCTTGGATTTGGCCATTGTTTGGTTATACTTCTCAGAACTTCCTGCAGCTTGTACTTCCCTTTCTGCTTTTCCATTTTGACTCTGAGGGAAACTTTGTGCTACACATAAAATCAAATGGAGAAGAATAGTATGCATCAGCATTTAAGAATAAAGAATGACAGAGAATGCCATTTTCTAGCATGCCTTCTGCAAACAGTTTTCCTGCATATTATACAGAAAATTCTATCTCATTGAACATCATTATTGCCCTAGTTTGTTAGTCTAAGTCAGAGCTTTCCAAACTGTGTGTCGGGACACGTTAGTGTGTCGGCTGCAGTGTCTGGGTGTGTCGCGGCGGCTGCTGCCTCCGAGCCCTGCCAGGATTCCGCGCAGGTCCTAGTGCTTGCCTTGTGCCTTGCTGCCTCCAAACCTGCTGTGATTCCACGCAGGTCCTAGTGCCTGCCTTGTGCCTTGCTGCCTCCAAACCTGCTGTGATTCCGCACAGATCCTGGTGCCTGCCTTGTGCCCTGCTGTCAGAGTGTGTCGTGAAATGATGCCCTGCTATAAGCGTGTGTCACCAACATGGAAAGTTTGGAAAGCTCTGGTCTAAGTATTAGCCTAACTATGAGTTTAATTAGAACAGGGGGGAAATTAAACTAGTAGTAAGAATGAAGAACTGGACAACAAACTGGAAAACAAAAGCTTAGGATGAGGAATGAGTGGGAGTTGCATAGCTGTGCACTTGCTGTGTACAATCCTCTTGCTAGTTTTATTTGGTTCAAACAATTTATCATGAATTCTGCTCTTTGATTACCTACAGTGATTTTCCTAGAAAAATGAAAATATCCATTATAATGATGATTTGACCTGGGTAAGCTGCAGAAACTCCAGCAAAGGAGATCGTTACCTTGTCGTGGTGCTGGAGCTTGAGCACCTCAATGAAACCATGAGCTAAACCGTGAAGGGACACCCAAGACGGGAAGGTCGTGGCAGAGAGGTCAGACTAAATACGATCCCTGGGGAAGGTAATGGCAACCCACCCCAGTATTCTTGCCATGAAAACTAAATGGATCAGTACAACCAAAGATATGTCGGTATACCATCGGAAGATGGGACTCCCAGGTTGGAAGATGGTCAAAATGCTACTGGGGAGGAACAGAGGATACGTTCAACTAGCCCCAGACGTGATGACGCAGCTAGCTCAAAGCCGAAAGGACGGCTAGCGGCCGACGGTGCTGGTGGTGAACGACGAATCCGATGTTCTAAAGATCAACACACCATAGGAACCTGGAATGTAAGATCTATGAGCCAGGGCAAATTGGATGTGGTTATTGGTGAGATGTCAAGATTAAATATAGACATTTTAGGTGTCAGTGAACTGAAATGGACTGGAATGGGCCACTTCTCATCAGATGACCACCAGATCTACTACTGTGGACAAGAGGACCACAGAAGAAATGGAGTAGCCTTCATAATTAATAATAAAGTGGCTAAAGCAGTGCTTGGATACAATCCAAAAAACGATAGAATGATCTCAATTCGAATTCAGGGTAAGCCATTTAACATCACAATGATCCAAATATACGCCCCAACCACAGATGCTGAAGAAGCAGAAGTAGATCAGTTCTATGAGGATCTGCAGCACCTACTAGATAATACACCAAAAAGAGATGTTATTTTCATTACAGGAGACTGGAATGCTAAGGTGGGTAGTCAGACGACACCTGGAATTACAGGCAAGCATGGTCTGGGAGAACAAAATGAAGCAGGACATAGGCTGATAGAATTTTGCCAAGACAACTCACTGTGCATAACAAACACTCTCTTCCAGCAACCTAAAAGACGACTTTATACATGGACTTCACCAGATGGTCGACACCGAAATCAGATTGACTACATCCTTTGCAGCCAAAGGTGGCGGACATCTATACAGTCGGTAAAAACAAGACCTGGAGCTGACTGTAGTTCAGATCACGAACTTCTTATTGCAAAATTTAGAATCAGACTAAAGAGAATAGGGAAGACCCACAGATCAGTTAGATATGAGCTCACTAATATTCCGAAGGAATATGCAGTGGAGGTGAAGAATAGATTTAAGGGACTAGATTTAGTAGATAGGGTCCCAGAAGAACTATGGACAGAAGTTCGCAACATTGTTCAGGAGGCGGCAACAAAAAACGTCCCAAAGAAAAAGAAAACCAAGAAGGCAAGATGGCTGTCTGCTGAAACACTGGAAGTAGCCCAAGAAAGAAGGAAAGCAAAAGGCAACAGTGATAGGGGGAGATATGGCCAATTAAACGCAAAATTCCAGAGGTTAGCCAGAAGAGATAAGGAATTATTTTTAAACAAGCAATGTGCGGAAGTGGAAGAAGACAATAGAATAGGAAGGACAAGAGACCTCTTCCAGAAAATTAGAAACATCGGAGGTAAATTCCAGGCAAAAATGGGTATGATCAAAAACAAAGATGGTAAGGACCTAACAGAAGCAGAAGAGATCAAGAAAAGGTGGCAAGAATATACGGAAGATCTGTATAGGAAGGATAATAATATTGGAGATAGCTTTGACGGTGTGGTCAGTGAGTTAGAGCCAGACATCCTGAAGAGTGAGGTTGAATGGGCCTTAAGAAGCATTGCTAATAACAAGGCAGCAGGAGACGACGGTATTCCAGCTGAACTGTTTAAAATCTTGCAAGATGATGCTGTCAAGGTGATGCATGCCATATGCCAGCAAATTTGGAAAACACAAGAATGGCCATCAGATTGGAAAAAATCAACTTATATCCCCATACCAAAAAAGGGAAGCACTAAAGAATGTTCAAACTATCGAACAGTGGCACTTATTTCACATGCCAGTAAGGTAATGCTCAAGATCTTGCAAGGTAGACTCCAGCAATTCATGGAGCGAGAATTGCCAGATGTACAAGCTGGGTTTAGAAAAGGCAGAGGAACTAGAGACCAAATTGCCAATATCCGCTGGATAATGGAGAAAGCCAGGGAATTTCAGAAAAACATCTATTTCTGTTTTATTGACTATTCTAAAGCCTTTGACTGTGTGGATCATAACAAATTGTGGCAAGTTCTTGGTGGTATGGGGATACCAAGTCATCTTGTCTTCCTCCTGAGGAATCTGTATAACGACCAAGTAGCAACGGTAAGAACAGAGCACGGAACAACGGACTGGTTTAAGATTGGGAAAGGAGTACGGCAGGGCTGTATACTCTCACCCTACCTATTCAACCTGTACGCAGAACACATCATGCGACATGCTGGGCTTGAGGAATCCAAGGCTGGAGTTAAAATTGCTGGAAGAAACATTAACAATCTCAGATATGCAGATGATACCACTTTGATGGCTGAAAGCGAGGAGGAGTTGAGGAGCCTTATGACGAAGGTGAAAGAAGAAAGTGCAAAAGCTGGGTTGCAGTTAAACCTCAAAAAAACCAAGATTATGGCAACGAGCTTGATTGATGACTGGCAAATAGAGGGAGAAAAAGTGGAGGCAGTGACAGACTTTGTATTTCTAGGCGCAAAGATTACTGCAGACGCTGACTGCAGCCAGGAAATCAGAAGACGTCTACTTCTTGGGAGGAGAGCAATGGCAAATCTTGATAAAATAGTTAAGAGCAGAGACATCACACTGACAACAAAGGTCCGCATAGTTAAAGCAATGGTATTTCCTGTAGTAACCTATGGCTGCGAGAGCTGGACCATAAGGAAGGCTGAGCGAAGGAAGATAGATGCTTTTGAACTGTGGTGTTGGAGGAAAATTCTGAGAGTGCCTTGGACTGCAAGAAGATCAAACCAGTCCATACTCCAGGAAATCAAGCCAGACTGCTCACTTGAGGGAATGATATTAAAGGCAAAACTGAAGTACTTTGGCCACATAATGAGAAGACAGGATACCCTGGAGAAGAAGCTGATGCTAGGAAAAGTGGAAGGCAAAAGGAAGAGGGGCCGACCAAGGACAAGATGGATGGATGGTATTCTGGAGGTGACGGACTCAACCATTGGGGAGCTGGGGATGGTGACGGCCGACAGAAAGCTCTGGCGTGCACTGGTCCATGAAGTCACGAAGAGTCGGAAACGACTGAACGAATAAACAACAACAAAGCTGCAGAAAAGACTATTTCATCTCAAACAAAGTGAAGTTGCTATGTGACTTTTCCACATGGAAATGGTTGTGTGAATAAGCTTTGACATTCCATGTTACATGTACTGTAATCTTTTATACTGTTCAGAGCACTTATATTCAGGGGCGATTAATGTTAGATTAGCTAAGAGACCTAGATCCAAACTTCTGCATAGGAATGAAATTTACTGGGTTACTTGGGACAGGATTACAGTGAATACAGGATTGTTATTCGCTTTGTGCCATTTGCCACAGGGACCAAGTTTCATGTGAAGTACTCTTGATGGGGTAATGGGAGAATTCATTACCTTCATCTCTGAAATAAGTAGAAGTTTGGCCAGATAATGCTTACAATTTCCAACTGTATTTGGTTTGTTAGTTATTTGTTGTTGTTCCGTCGTTAAGTCGTGTCCGACTCTTCGTGACCTCATGGACCATAGCACGCCAGGCCTTCCTGTCCTCCACTGTCTCCCGGAGTTTACTCAAGTTCATGTTCATCACATTGGTGATGCTATCTAACCATCTCATCCTCTGCCGTCCCCTTCTCCTTTTGCTCTCAGTCTCTCCCAGCATCAGGGTCTTTTCCAGTGAGTCCTCTCTTCGCATTAGGTGGCCAAAGTATGTGAGCTTCAGCTTCAGCATCTGTCCTTCCAATGAGCAGTCAGGGTTGATTTCCTTTAGGATTGACTGATTTGACCTCCTTGCAGTCCAAGGGACTCTTAAGAGTCTTCTCCAGCACCACAGTTCGAAAGCATCAATTCTTCGGCGCTCAGCCTTGCTTATGGTCCAACTCTCACAGCCATACATTACTACTGGGAAAACCATAGCTTTAATTATATGGACCTTTGTCGGCAAGGTGATGTCTCTGCTTTTTAATATGCTGTCTAGGTTTGCCATAGCTTTCCTCCCAAAGAGCAATCTATATTGTTAGTTATACAGATGGCCTTTTTAAGGTAACCAGGTGAACTTAACTCCTGACATTTTTAAATGAAATGGTTGTGTGATGGTTGTATAATTATATATATATATATATATATATATATATATATATATATATATATATATATATACCCTTTGAACTCTGTTCTGTGAGCAGAGGGAACAGGGAAATCAGATGTGTGCACGAGCAGAGATTTCAAAAAATCCAATCACAGTTTGTTTTAATGTTTTATTTCAAAATGGCAATGATCCTCCACATAGGAATTCCACTAGCAGTGGTCTCCACTGTCACCTGTCATTCTTTCATACAAAAATATATACTCTACAAAAATGAATACCAGATCTTTACAATTGAGGTCTTAAAAAAGAAAAGAAAACCTGCTGTTAATCCACATGGAACAGAATAAAATATCAAGGCATAGATTGGCTATTCACTGATCTGCACATTGATTTGCTCAGATTACTAGTTTTCTAGTGGTTTGTTGCTTGGGTGTCTATATGCACGTGCCATGGTGGGAGGAGAAAAGCAGGGCTCTATTTCACCTAATGGGGATCACTCTTTGGGGTTCAGTCTAATTTATTATAACTTCCGCTATTAAATACTCTGATGCAATCTGTTAGTTTGGAGCATAGTGACTTCTCCCTTCCCAGATGCACACATACTGCTGGCTTCTAGCATAAGAAACTGTAAGTGAGGCCACTTTAACATACATAAAACTTACAGTAGTTTTAAGAGGTGTTTTATATAAATTGGTATGATTTCTTAAAATCCCTAATTTTTGTATGTTATTTGTACCTGCTAAAGCACTTCACTTTAAAAGCAGATGGGGGAATTGTGGTAACAATTTTATAAATGTTCAGAAAGAGTTTTTAAAATTTATTGAAGAACACTTTGCAGACATAGATCATAGGCAGTGGTGGATTTATTCCAAATACTTTGGCCATCCAGTTGAATTTGTATGGACTGTTCAAATTATAAAACATCCCTGGTTTACCATGTTATAATATATGTGCAGGTTAATGGAACACAATATACTACATGAAGATGAGTTAACAGAGCTTTACCCCCACACACACACACAGAGAGAGAGAGAGAGAGAGAGAGAGAGAGAGAGAGAGAGAGAGAGAGAGAGTGTTACAGCAGGCTGTTATCAATATGGTGCCTTTTATGGGGTGAGGTGATAAGCGGAGAATATGCAATGTATCTGGATAATGTGACCACTAAGTAAAATATCATCACTCTTACAACTTTATATCCAATAAGAAAAAAACTGTTTTTTTAAAACCAGCTTCGCTGGCTTCCAGTTGGTTCTCTAGGCTCAGTTCAAAGTCTAATTATTACTTTCAGTGCTCTGAATCGATTAGGACAGAATACTTAAAGATCTACAGTAGTTCCTTAACTCATGAAGATGGCCTTTCTGCATGTCCTGCCATCATCTAGCTGTGTCACTAAAACACAAGGAATAATATTTTTAACAATTTGAATTATACCCATTAGCCCTCATCCCTACTCTATACCAATTTAAAATTGTATGAGAAAGCTGCAGAAATTAAAAGATTAGCTTTCAGTTCTTCCTGATCTCTCAGCTGACAGCCACATACAGTAGGTGTGATATGCTATAACGGGACTTGAAATGTTGTTGTTGTTGTTGTTATTATTATTATTATTATTATTTTCTATTTTTACAGCAAGCAAGAAAGCCTTATGATGTACGTGATGTTATAGAACAATATTCTCAGGGTCATCTCAACTTAATGGTCCGAATTAAAGAGCTTCAAAGAAGGTATGGTCCAGAATTCAGCTTCCAAACTTAATGATTTTTTTTAAAAAAGGTATATTTTGAACATGCATGGACAAACTGCAGCCCACAGTACCTCCACTACCCCCACATTAACAATTGCCATCAATTTTTAACTCTGGAAACAACTTCAACCACTGTATCTTACCAGCATGCTGTGATTTTTTTTTCCTGCTTCCAGCATAGAAGAAGTATATTGATATATTTAGTGAGTTGGTGAGCATGTGAGCAAAGGAAAAAAATAAGGAATAGAAAATTGTGTTTGTTGAGATCTGCTGGGTCACAGCATAACATTTACTGGTGGCTTTGCACAGCATATTAGGCTGCTTTAAATTTATTTATTTATTTATTTCCTTAATTCAATTTAGGCACTGCCTGACTCTGCATATACTGTATATTGTGAGAACCAGTCATTGCCCGAGCATGTTGTACAAACCAGGCTATAACAGGCCATAATAAGATCTGTATGTTTGGGTTTAGCATGTTATGTGAATTCAGGCAAGGGGTTTGATTGTATTACTTGTTTTGGTAGCCTGCTCATCCCATGAAGGTGAAATTACATATCAGAATTGGAAGACCATTGGTTAGTAATGATAAACAGGGAAGAGGGGGACTGTATATCCCCTTCCACATCCACCAGTTCTCACCCATAAATATTTTTCTCTACTAGGAATATTTCCTGATTCAGCTTTAGTTTAGAAGACAAAATAGGTTGAGCACAGAAGTTGCTGATAAAATTAGTCCAGTTAGGGAAGGATTAAACAGTGCCCCATGGCCTGCACATAGCCCCTAACTCACTTCCTTACCTGCATAGAACTTCAACTGTTAGTGTATCTGATCTGATCCCAGCCTTAGAAAAAGGAATTAAGAATGAGATATGGGCAATAGAATGGGGTTAGAAAATGTGGCGATGACAGGGCTTGGAGTATTTTCACATTGAGAAGGTTCACAGATTGCTCTAAGCCATGGTTTATTATAACTAGGTTTTACTGAATAAGTCACAGTTGGCTGGATTCCTACAACATGCTAAACCATAAATTATGTTTACAAACCATAGTGTCTGGGTTGACAGGACATACTAATCCCAAACCAAACATGCCATGTTACGACTTAGAGTGATGCATGAACCCAGTATATCTCACTTTTCCCCTGCCTTCCCTCTTTTATTTTCTTCAACTTGATTGTAAGATCTTCACAAATAAGAAACTTCATCTTTCATCTCCCATGTATTAAAGAATGATCATTTATTTTATCCATCATAGGCTTTTGAGCATGGCAAAAAAAAAAACAGATCTGAATTATATAAAGATTGCTTTATTGCTGCCAATAAACCCATTTGAATTATGGGTGGGGTGGGGAGGAGAACCCAACATCTTCACATCTCCACATCTTTTTAAAATAATTTCTTCCAGGCCAAAGAGGAAGTGTTAACAGACCACAATAAGTCTTTGTGAATGAGTAGCTTCTTCATGAAGCCCTTTTTGGATCAGACACAATATCTTTAAATTACATAATAATAAGTTCAAAGGCACATTGGTTCATTTTGCAAGTGAACCAATAGCTATGTAAGAGCTTCTTTCATTATTGGTAGGAACACACGAAACAACCACAACTGCCTTTCAGTTGCTCAGGTTTCATGTGGGGGAAAACTTTGGCTTCTTAGTTTATTGTGATGATCTCAACAACAATGCCCTAATAAACACTTCTCAATGCAATTCAGTGAAATGCAGATAAAGCTTTATTCAGGATACATGTTAATTGAAGCACTCCTAAAGACTTGAATGCCAATTCCCGCCAAACTATTCTCTCTTAACTTCCCCCCTTGCGCGCCAAATCACCAACCGATGATCTTATGAGGCAAACGTTCCCATCTCCACTCTGCTGCAGGTGCGCGACCTTGACGAAGCCGGTTCCAGCCTCCACCACCAGACATAACACTCAACTGCCATTCCCCCTCCCAACAACTCTAAAAGCATCTATGCTAGGCCTAATCCCAATGGCAGGATTCATAGACATGAACCCTGACATTTATGCACTTTTTCTTTCTCTCTAGATTGGACCAATCTATAGGGAAGCCATCACTATTTATTTCTGTCTCAGGTAAGTCACAATCCTAGAAAATTACAGATTATATCTTAAGTATGTTACAAGTCAAGTATTTTTCCTAGAAGAAGGCTCAGGGAGGATGCAGTCTGTTTAAGAAACAATTAAATAGCAATTCATCCAACCAATGGACAAAGCCATGACAAAAAAATCAGGTCAGAATCAAAAACACTGAATGAATTACAGTAAATGTAAAAGAAATTAATTAAAACAGCTAATACGATTATTCACATACATTTAATAATTTTTGGCTTCTGTCACATTAAAAGTTACAATTCAATGGCACTATTTTGGGGACTCTGAGGAATGCATCCAAGGTTTTGGGTGCTGCATGCATCCCTACCGGAGATAGCAATTGAATGAGTTGTGATCATCATTATAGCTTTCATAATTTACAGTGAAACCAAGGAATCTGTATATTTATTTTGTGGGAAATGGGAATCCAAATAAACATATTCCACTAGCCAGGAATGTATATTAACAATTCATGGATGAGGATGAGGATGATCATCATCATCCTCAATAAGCACACCAACATACTTCAAGGGCTAAGTCTTGCTCTTGCTGTTCTGTGTTTTGTTTTGGTGCCGTTGAATCATTCTGCACTCTTGACAACTTCATGGACAGGTCCAGATAGAAGTGGCTTGCCATTGCCATCTTCTGGGATGTTTTTCAGCTTCCCAGTCTGGGGCTGAGAGAATGGGAGTGGCCCAAGGTTACTCAGCAACTTCTGTGCCCAAGAGAGGATTAGAAATTGGGTCTCCCTTCTCCTAATCCAGCACCTTAGCCATTATACCATATGGGCTCTCACTCATGCCATACTATACTTTTCAGCTAAATTATTCCCAAATTTAATTGAAATTTACTAAATTGAATGCACTTTAATTCTTCTGATTTAAAGCATAATATGAACTCAAGATGCAGTCTGTACTTGAGTCAATTCAAGGCAAGGCTTGAATTGATGTTCATAAAGGGATAAAAAACTGCTGTTAATGTAATAAAATTACCCATCTGTCAGCAGGGTCCAATTAAGTAGCTCTGGTAGGCTAGTTAAATGCAATTGCATGGCTTCATTCTGTACTACTGTAACACTTGATATGCATCTAGAAGTGTCCTTTCTATGCAGAAAAAAATAAAGACCGGGGGAATAATACAGTTGGTGCCCGGCTGAACAGAGTCGAAGACAAGGTAGGCCTAAATTAGACTTTCAATAATAGTGGTATTTTTCTGCATGATGCAAAGCACACCAGCACATTCTTTTCCTTCCTGATTATTAAAAAAATGCAACCTAATTGTGAGGACATGAACAAGGGCAACCAATTTAACAAAGACAGTTTTGTAGAGAGTAGAAAGCTAATTCCAAATAAAGATTTCATTTCTAGTGAATTGATTGAAAATGGAAATGGAGGATGTGATCTATAATATTTTGCTGTACCTGCAAATGGAGGTATATTGTTGAGTATGCTTAAATTGCTTGTGGTTTTCTCTCAGATTGTAAATCTGAGTTTGGGGGTTTATTAATTTAATCATTTAAATCAACTGAATTATTTGTTACTGGGCTTTGCCCTACCTTTCTCACTATAAAAGGGTGACTTAATATGTAACATTTACATTGCACAATTAAAATGCTGTCTAATGTCTGCAGTTATCCATATGTCCTGACATGTTTCAGCTTATTTATCCAATTTCTTCTGATTACAATGGGAAGAAAATTACATCACTATAGAGCTGACAGACAATTGAAAGAAAATCCTTCCCAAAAGACTTGGAACTGAATATAAACAAGGCAGAGAAGGAGAGAGAAAAGGATGGGAATTGCTAATAATTTAACCAGAACAATGAACATTTTCCCATAATGAAACAACGTAGTCACACAAGTGAAAGGAGATTGAAGGGATATAATAATTATATAAGAACAGGTCCAGCTTTCTCACTTATTAACATCACTGCTGTTACTCTGTTTTCTCTTCTCCTTTCCTTCTCTGAACACTAATGGACAGAGGAATAATTGCCAATTGAGATCTAATAATAGATATCCAATAATGGTAAGTGACAGGGAAGTGAGAGGAAGAAGCTTCAAGGCAACATAAAGTGCTTTGACCTTTGTGGGTGGAGTAAATCTATTTTCCCTGAAATAGATTGGATGAGGGGATCCATACACAGGCATTCTTATGGGTGTTAGAAGCTGCCTCATTAATTGAATTGAATGACGAAGTTGTTCATTGATTACCAGCTTGAAACCATTTTCGATGTATGGTTAGTGCTATGTCAATTGATACAGTGCTCATAAATGGAATATCACTTAAGAATTGCTTGAAATGTTTGAGAACTTTCTAAAAACTATAAAATTTCAATGCATTGTCATCTGTGCTGTTGTTGGGCAGATTCCAGAACATATCCTTCACTTTGTCCTTTTTTAGAGCTATATGCACACTTATTATGTATTTTAAGAATCATCCAAGCAAGAATCTTACTTTTCGCATACCTCATCTTTTATAAGACCAATACCTGAACATTTCTGTCCATTTTGTACTATCATCTCTTCCACAGATAATATGTGATCAAAGGCAAATGCACATGAGAGAGTGATGTACTAGCTGGTTTTTAGATTAAGGTTGTATTTGAATATGATTACATTTTGCTGCTGCATTTGCATGTAAGTGCACACATGTAGGCTTTTGAGTCAAGTTCTGACCCCTGGCAACTACATGAACAAGTCCATGTAGGTTTTCGGGCAACATTTCAGAAGTGGTTTGCCATTGTCTTCTTCCTAGGACTGAGAGGGAGTGACTGGTCCAAGGTTACCCAGCTGATTTCATGACTTAGGCAGGACTAGAAATGCTACTCTCCTGGTTTTTAGCCTGGTGCCTTTAACCACTACACCAAATTGGCTCGCTCTTTTGTGTTTTTTACCATGATATAAATACTTATCTACTAACTAAAATAATTTTCAGTATGCTTGTATCTGTGTATGTATCTATAGCAACTATGTCTATATCTTACTCCAAATTGTCTCAGCTGGGAACATTTGACATTTCAGTTGTAAATTATCTCAACCCATGTTTCTAATGCCTTTTTAGAAATAAAATGTTCCACAGGTTTGCCATTATAACTTTCTACATCTGGGTCTCTCCCCCTCCCATTCGACTTTCATCTAGAAGTAAATGCTGCTTTTGTTAGCTAAGCCTATATTCTTTCAACTACCACTTTCATCAACAAAAGCAGCACTATCTGACATTATTTTATTTTAATCCATTCAATTGTGTCCGATTCTTGGAGACTGCCTGGACAAGTCCCTGCAGTTTTCTTGGCAAGGTTTTTCAGAAGTGGTTTGCCCTTGCCTCCTTCCTAGGGCCGAGAGAGAGAGACTGGCCCAAGGTCACCCAGCTGGCTTTGTGCCTAAGGCAGGACTAGAACTCACAGTCTCCCAGTTTCTAGCCTGGTGCTTTAACCACTACACCAAACTAGCTCTATTTGACATTAGCAACCACATTTTCTTCTACAGCTATGATTAACACCTTAAAATTCTTGAGATGTAAGAGTAGGTGGAAGGAAGTTGTAACAATTGGGTAAAGATACCAGATGAAGCAGTCAGGGTATAATGATTATGACAGAAATCTTGTTCTGTATTATTGTGAACATAACATTGGTAAATGCTTGGGGTACAACGCAAAGCTATTAGAATCATGCTAGAGTGATAAGTATTTTCAACTCTCTTTATATCCAAACCCCAGGAAGCTCTAGATGTATTTAGAATACATATATCTCTAAAATTCTGTGATACCAGTCATCAAAATGAAAGTCAATGTGGAAAATATTAAAAAGGTAGTAGCAAATGAAATAAACAATGGTATTGCTGTCATTAAATAAGCTGTTATTCTGCAAACTAAATGTTAGTGTTGTAAGTCATGAAGAAGGCGATAAGGTCTGGAAAACTAAGCTGATTCAGTTAAATGATGCAAATCCTGTTTTGTCTAGTATTACAGAGATAATCTGATAAGGACAGCAAGCATTAAAGTTAAACCACATTCATTTTGTAAGAAATCTGCTTCAATGTCTGAGATGGAATAAAAGAAATATCATGAAATTCAGAAAAAAAACCTTATATACATTAAGGGCAGAGGTGGATATCAATCTATAAATTTTTTCAGTTACTTCCAGGATTTGTTTCTTGTAATCCATTAAACCAGGGGTCGGCAAACTTTTTATGCCAGGAGCCATTTTGACATGCTCGTGCACATTTTTAAATGCTCGAGAGCCAGGGGGTGGGGTTTGCGGGCGGGGGCCAATTGCGTGGAAGGGGGCGGGGTTTGCGGGCGGGGGCCAATCACATGGAAGGGGGCGGGGTTTGCGGGCGGGAGCCAATCACGTGGCTTATTGGGGCGGGTGGGAGGAGCCCGGGCCGGCCGCCCGCCCCGCCCGCTTGCCTGCCTGCTTGCCTCCCCGGGATCCGAGCCGGAGAGAAAGGGTGGTGGCGGGGCTGCGCTACTTCCACTCGGCGCAGGCGGGGCTGCCACTTCCGCCCGCCTGCGTCGGGCCAAGGACATGATGGGGGGCGGGAAAAGAGGCGGGCGGCGACAACAAGCGGCACGCTTCAGGGGAGCTGCCGCCGGGTGGGTCCCCTCAGGGCGGGCGGGTGGCCCAGGCCTCCGCCTCCGCCGCCGGGCCCGCCCCCCTCAGCGCCTGTGCGGCTCCCCGCGCCCTCCCACCCACCCCAATAAGCCACGCAGTCATGGTCCTCCTCGGCGAGCCCGGCCTCCAGAGCGGGGCATGTCTGGCCGGGCGGAGCGGGCGCGGGGGAGCCGCACAGGCGCCGAGGGGGGCAGTGGAGGCCCGGGCCGCCCGCCCCGCCCGCCTGCTTGCCTGCCTGCTTCCCTCCCTCCGCGAGGTCTCCTCCCGTTCCCTTGCAGCCCAGCCTCGAGAGGGCAAGAAAGCCCCGACGCTGCCCCACGGACCTCTCCAGCACGCCCGGATCCCGGGAAGGCAGCGGGGGGCCTCGCGGAGGGAGGCAAGCAGGCGGGCGGGCGGGGCAGGCGGGCGGCCCGGGCCTCCGCCACCGGGCCCGCCCCCTCGGCGCCTGTGCGGCTCCCCCACGCCCTCCCACCCGCCCCAATAAGCCACGGCAGGCAGGCGCTGCTGGCCCAGGACGCAGCGCCGTCGGAGGCGGCGCAGGAGCGGCTGCAGGGGCTGCCGCGGCTGGAGATGGCGCTGCTCCGCGGCATCCAGGTGCTGGGCGAGGGCGCGGGCCCGGGACGCGAGCGGCAGGGCAGCGCAGGGGGCCGGGGCGGTGGCGGCGGGGGAACGGAGCCGGCGGAGGTTTGCTGGGCAGCAGGACGGGGCGGGCAGCGCTGCTGGGGCTGGTGGAGCTGGATGGAGCAGAGGGACCAGGCGTTCCCGTGGGCGCAGCGTCCACTCTGCAACCCGCCTTGGAGAAGTGGCCGCGGGAGGCCCTCCGGGTGCACCCTCCCGCCCCATCAATCCCCCCACCCCACCGTTCGGCATCCTCTCCCCCCGCTAACCCGAACCCTGCGGCGGCCGGGGGAGCTGAGCCAGGCTCGGACCGGAGGCGGCCAAGGGGAGAGCAGGCGGCTCTTCGCCCTGCGCCGCCCTGCTGCTCGCGTCCCGGGCCCGCGCCCTAGCCCAGCACCTGGATGCTGCGGAGCAGCGCCATCTCCAGCCGCGGCAGTCCCTGCAGCCGCTCCTGCGCTGCCTCCGACAGCGCCGCGTCCCGGGCCAGCAGCGCCTCCCTGCCGCGCCGGGCCTCGCTCAGTGCAAGAGCCAGGGGGCGGGGTTTGCGGGCGGGGGCCAATCACGTGGAAGGGGCGGGGGTGAGTTCAGCTGCGGAAGAGCCACACTCAAGGGGCCAAAGAGCCGCATCTGGCTCGCGAGCCGCCATTTTCGACCCTTGCATTAAACCATCTACAGTATTTATTTTAAAAATAGTAAATCTAATTACATTGTTTTTTATTCTTTGAACTTATATACAAGAAATAAAGCTAAATTTCACATGTAGATTCCAGTTTGCTTTAGTATGTGCTGTTGATTAATTTGAATGCTTAACAAGGTAGATGTTTATGATTGTAATTAATTCCAAAAAGAATTTTTCTCAATCCTATGCTGTGGCATGCAATGTCAGTTTGCTTCTGTTTGTATTCTCCTTCCACTAGCAAGCAAAAAAAATTTTCACACAAGCCTTTGTTTTAAAATCCGATTTATTGTGGTGAATCAAGTGATACCTTTTTATTCATTTGTTTCAGTTATGCTTTTATTGTGTTTATTATTTTATATAAAATTTTAAAAAGCCATTGATGGTGGTAAGGCATTGTTTGATGGTAGAAAGGTGGGGCAGAAATAAGTATGTGTTGTGCACTAGCAGTACACACTCATGAATCAATTTGATCTGGCAACTGTTGTTCATACCTTGGTTATAGTGCAGTGGGCTTTATATAGGATTATTCTTGAAGAGTATTCAGTAACTACAAATGCTGCAAAATAAGGTTGCACGTAGGACTGTGATTATATCTCTCCAATATTAAAAGTTCTGTAATGATTGGTAGTTGTACTCCAGGCTCAATTCATGATATTGGCATTAACTTTTAAAGTGTAAACAGCTATATGAGGGAGTAACCATCTCATTATAAATCTGCCTGATTATTAAGGACTGTCAAAAAGCTCTTTTGGGAATACCCCACTGCAGAGGTCTGTTTTTGGGGAACACATGTAAGGTCTTCCCTTGGTATCACTCCCTAATTTTGAAATGCTCTCCCCATAGAACTAAGATTGGTTGCCAGTCTCAGATAATCAAACAGAGAGTTAAGATACTTCTCTTTATCTTTTTAAATAACTAGAAGTGGGTTTTTTATTTTCCAGGAATTACTGTTTTTATTTTGTTATATATCTTCTTGATGACATAAATGGAAAAATGATGGATAAATGATTTAACAAGTGATGCTAAAATAAAATATGTTGAGGGTAACATTAGCATATCTATCAAGAACCATTTGCTACAGTACAACCTCTTCTAACTGAATCCATTTAGTTATTCCACAGAATTCTGATTTATCTAGACATGAAGGACATTGCTAGAACAGACTGAACAGTTCTCCCCTAGCCAGCAAGATACCTCCAAGAAAATCTGTCCTACAGTTGCTTTCTAGAAACTGAAAATGCAATTTTTTGTTGTTTATTCGTTCAGTCGCTTCCGACTCTTCGTGACTTCATGGACCAGCCCACGCCAGAGCTTCCTGTCGGCCGTCACCATCCCCAGCTCCCCCATGGTTGAGTCCGTCACCTCCAGAATATCATCCATCCATCTTGCCCTTGGTCGGCCCCTCTTCCTTTTACCTTCCACTTTCCCTAGCATCAGCTTCTTCTCCAGGGTATCCTGTCTTCTCATTATGTGGCCAAAGTACTTCAGTTTTGCCTTTAATATCATTCCCTCAAGTGAGCAGTCTGGCTTTATTTCCTGGAGTATGGACTGGTTTGATCTTCTTGCAGTCCAAGGCACTCTCAGAATTTTCCTCCAACACCACAGTTCAAAAGCATCTATCTTCCTTCGCTCAGCCTTCCTTATGGTCCAGCTCTCACAGCCATAGGTTACTACAGGAAATACCATTGCTTTAACTATGCGGACCTTTGTTGTCTGTGTGATGTCTCTGCTCTTAACTATTTTATTTTTTTATTTATTTTATTTATTTATTATTTCAATTTATTCCCCGCCCATCTCCCTTGCAAGGGACTCTGGGCGGGTTACAACAATTGAAAGTTTAAAAACTATAAAAATATCCTCTAAAAATACAATAATAAA
The DNA here is from genome assembly GCA_023362775.1 of Charina bottae. Lineage (NCBI taxonomy): Eukaryota > Metazoa > Chordata > Lepidosauria > Squamata > Charinaidae > Charina > Charina bottae. The sequence goes on along the minus strand of JALMGJ010000001.1, from coordinate 186,585,655 downwards.
TAATACTATACAGTAATAAATTATCTAAATCCAAGATGGATTGGAGACCGTGGTGTAGATTGTATTCCTACGGGGCCAGCCAACCCCAGGAGGCACTGCCACCTCTGTCATCCCAGGCTCGATGGCAGAGCCAGGTCTTGAGGGCCTTCCGGAAGGCCAGGAGTGAGGGGGCGAGTCTCACCTCCGGGGGCAAGATGTTCCATAAGGCGGGCGCTATCGCAGAGAAGGCACGTCTCCTGGACCCCGCCAGATGGAATTCTCTTGTTGAGGGGGTCCGAAGCATGCCCTCCCTGCATGCACGGGTGGGGCGGGCCGACGTTATCGGGACGAGACGGTCCCTCAGGTACCCTGGCCCTATGCCATATAGGGCTTTAAAGGTAATCACCAACACCTTGAATTGGACCCGGAAGCAAACTGGTAGCCAATGCAGCTCGCGTAGCAGAGGTGTTACATGTGCCGATCTCATGGCACCCATAACTGCTCGCGCCGCAGCATTCTGAACCAGCTGAAGCTTCCGGATACTCTTCAGGGGTAGCCCCATGTAGAGCGCATTACAGTAATCTATACGGGAGATGACAAGGGCGTGAGTGACTGTTCGGAGGGCCTCCCGATCCAGGAAAGGGCGTAACTGGCGCACAACACGAAGTTGTTATCAAGATTTGCCATTGCTCTCCTCCCAAGAAGTAGACGTCTTCTGATTTCCTGGCTGCAGTCAGCATCTGCAGTAATCTTTGCGCCTAGAAATACAAAGTCTGTCACTGCCTCCACTTTTTCTCCCTCTATTTGCCAGTTATCAATCAAGCTGGTTGCCATAATCTTGGTTTTTTTGAGGTTTAACTGCAACCCAGCTTTTTCACTTTCTTCTTTCACCTTCGTCATAAGGCTCCTCAACTCCTCCTCGCTTTCAGCCATCAAAGTGGTATAATCTGCATATCTAAGATTGTTAATGTTTCTTCCAGCGATTTTAACTCCAGCCTTGGATTCCTCAAGCCCAGCACGTCACATGATGTGTTCTGCATACAGGTTGAATAGGTAGGGTGAGAGTATACAGCCCTGCCGTACTCCTTTCCCAATCTTAAACCAGTCCGTTGTTCCGTGCTCTGTTCTTACCGTTGCTACTTGGTCGTTATACAGATTCCTCAGGAGGCAGACAAGATGACTTGGTATCCCCATACCACCAAGAACTTGCCACAATTTGTTATGATCCACACAGTCAAAGGCTTTAGAAAAGTCAATAAAACAAAAATAGATGTTTTTCTGAAACTCCCTGGTTTTCTCCATTATCCAGCGGATATTGGCAATTTGGTCTCTAGTTCCTCTGCCTTTTCTAAACCCAGCTTGTACATCTGGCAATTCTCGCTCCATGAATTGCTGGAGTCTACCTTGCAAGATCTTGAGCATTACCTTACTGGCATGTGAAATAAGTGCCACTGTTCGATAGTTTGAACATTCTTTAGTGCTTCCCTTTTTTGGTATGGGGATATAAGTTGATTTTTTCCAATCTGATGGCCATTCTTGTGTTTTCCAAATTTGCTGGCATATGGCATGCATCACCTTGACAGCATCATCTTGCAAGATTTTAAACAGTTCAGCTGGGATACCGTCATCTCCTGCTGCCTTGTTATTAGCAATGCTTCTTAAGGCCCATTCAACCTCACTCTTCAGGATGTCTGGCTCTAACTCACTGACCACACCGTCAAAGCTATCTCCAATATTATTATCCTTCCTATACAGATCTTCCGTATATTCTTGCCACCTTTTCTTGATCTCCTCTGCTTCTGTTAGGTCCTTACCATCTTTGTTTTTGATCATACCCATTTTTGCCTGGAATTTACCTCCGATGTTTCTAATTTTCTGGAAGAGGTCTCTTGTCCTTCCTATTCTATTGTCTTCTTCCACTTCCGCACATTGCTTGTTTAAAAATAATTCCTTATCTCTTCTGGCTAACCTCTGGAATTTTGCATTTAATTGGGCATATCTCCCCCTATCACTGTTGCCTTTTGCTTTCCTTCTTTCTTGGGCTACTTCCAGTGTCTCAGCAGACAGCCATCTTGCCTTCTTGGTTTTCTTTTTCTTTGGGACATTTTTTGTTGCCGCCTCCTGAACAATGTTGCAAACTTCTGTCCATAGTTCTTCCGGGACCCTATCTACTAAATCTAGTCCCTTAAATCTATTCTTCACCTCCACTGCATATTCCTTAGTCAGTAAAACAAAAATAGATGTTTTTCTGAAACTCCCTGGCTTTCTCCATTATCCAGCGGATATTGGCAATTTGGTCTCTAATTTTAATGTGAAAGTGGATACTAGTAAGATGATACAACAAAGAAAATAAAGGTGTCATACCTCATATGTATGAAGAGAGAGTCTGTTTCACTACCTTATATTTGATAGAAAATAAGAATTGGAACTCTTACCAGAAGTCAATGTGTGAGACTGCTTCTGGATGAAGGTCAGGTCCGGGATCAAGTATGAAGAGCTCTTCTGGTTGGGACCAAGAGCTCAACTAGTTTCCAACTATGGCCAAGTAGATGCACAACACACAAAATGAATCTATCTATCTATCTATCTATCTATCTATCTATCTATCTATCTATCTATCTATCTATCTATCTTTATGTGAGGTTCATTAAGGCTGAAGTTAATTCCTGTAAGATAATGTTGGCTTGAAATTAAAAGAATAGATTCAGTTTCATCTATACTTGTGCCACTAATTATTTGAGTTGAAGGCCAACAGAGAACCTGAACTAGGACAAGGAGGAAAAGATTCATTACAGACCTTACAGTCTTCTAACAAATCTGGGAAGGCAGTCAGCTACTGTTGTTTAGTTAGCTAATTAGTTTGGAATATATTCATATTTTTCAGCATGTTTATTTTGTGTTTGGGGGGAGGTATGCCTAAAAGGCTGTAACAGAGAGCATCAAAAGGCTGAGAAAGGAAAATCTTGCTTTAGTAGTTCAAATACTATGACTCCATTCAGGGAAACAGGTTAGCAGTGGCTTGTAGCCTTTTTTATTTAACATCTGGAGATGTGCCAAGAAGTGTTAGGTTTCATATATAAAAAGCAGCCTGTATTCATTCAGGAAGTAACCAGGCTTGGTACAAGAAGTCTGCAGGGAAGAAGTTAACAAAGCTCTTTCAACAATTAAGCCAATTTTATTTTCCCAAGTTTTTAAATCCCAATATTTAACCCAGCCCATCCCTTGCCAAAAACAAAAGAAACAAGATAAATTCTTACAGGATCATTGGATGCAACAAATATGTATGTATGTATGTATGTATGTACTGTATGTATGTATACACACACACACACACGTGTTTTTTGGAAAATAATATAAATTTTTAAGCTTATTTTATTATATAGTCCTCAATGAAAAGTTTACTATGACTGTTCTTTTGAATGTGTAAGAAGGAAGGGTGGGATGGAACTAGATGGGTGGGATGGAACTAGACCAGAGGTCCTTTCAGATGAGACTTTTATTTGTGCAGGTTTTATGGGGGATTCTTACAGGTCATCTTTCATTTGGAACCATTTTATTTTCTCATTGATTATTTCATCTTGATTTTCTTAACAGAGAAAGCACACTAAAGAGACAAAGGTGACATCATTGTGCACTGCTTTTGATTAGTAATGCTCACAGCTCTTCCTCTGGAAGAAACCTGAGTTACTATTACTGTTTTAAGCATTTGAAAGAGGTAACTCATTTGAGTTTGGTAAGAACAAGTTCCAGAGACAGTTGACTCTAGGTCACACCACAAAAAATATCATGATAATTTAAAGATTAGCAAACCAATTCTGACCTAGGTTCTCATGGACTGGAGTTGAGTTCTTCATCTGATGCCTTGAGTACTTCACCCTCAGTTTTATATTTACATTGGCATGGCTAGCTGCACAGGAGGAAAAATTCTGGGAACAATGAAATGCAGGGAGTACAAATAACAACAATTTGAAATGGGTAGAAAGTCCTGTCTCACATAGGAGAGAGGCCTTTTAGTGTCCTCCAGCTCTGTCAATCTACACAAGAGTTCCAATCAGTCTGAATCCAATAAGCTTACTTTACTGTTTCTACCTTTGCATAAAAATAAGGAGATTGTATGTTGTAATGGACTACTGTAGATTGAAATCCATCTGTCCTTATGTTTTCTTCTTTTATTTCTTGACACCTTTGTGTCATATGGAATATCAAAAAGCCTCTGATATAAGTGACTAATACTTTTGTACAGGTGCATATTGTTGTTGTACAATGAAGCTACTTTTGTCAACGTTGAGCAAAATAAAGAATGGGAGAGGGGGAGAACAAAATCACTCTAATTTTAAGTTAGGTAAAAGCTATGAGGCAACAGTCAAATGGTATCATATAATCCTCTTTCAGGTAACAATAGGCTATTGTTCAAGATTAACACCCAGGTTAGTTTCAGATCTGTTTCTAACAACTTGCTTGATTTATGATGACATTGTTGGCAGCAGACTTCAGCAGCATTTTACAGTATGCATAGTCAGCACTTCTAATGTTTATATCAAAGTCATATAATCTGGTTCTTTACGTTTTTCCACTCAGTCAGTGTACTTGCTTTTTATATAGCTATGTGCAAGTTAACTCTTTAGCTCTGTATCAGCTTCCCTAACCTGGCACCATTCAAAAGATAGGAATTATAGTGCAGCACATCTGAAGGATGCCAGGTGGGGGACTCTGCTCTATTTTATGAAACAGTGAGATCAGAAAACTTTTTAAACCATAGTTTCTTGCTAGGAAAAAAAAACATGCAGAGTAGCCTTCCCTCCATGCTCTTCAGATATGATGGGCTGCAACCCCCATAATTCCCAGCCAGCCAGGCCACATCAATTTGGGGGAAAGTTGATTTGGCGAACTAAGTAACGGAAGCATGTATCAAAGGTATTTTCTGTCTGCAGAAAGTTTGCTTTGGAGGCTATTTCCAGATAGGGGTTTTGCAAGTAGGCAAATATGCCTTCCAATTTTCATTTGTATTATGCAGTTTTTACATATCTGTGCCCACCCAGAGTGGTCCAGTACCTTCTCTTCATCAGAGCTGCAGAATAAATGCAACTCATTAATCATGTGGCACAATGATTCAATAGGAGATGAATAGTGATTATTAGGATTCCCCCCCCCCCCAAAAAAAAAAATCAGTTTGTGTAGTTACCTGCTACATCATTGTTGAATGTTGTGTGCTGAATCTGGCATGTTATCATCCAGGTAAGATTTAGTGGGTAGCAGATAGCAAGTCTTCTGAGAGATTGTAATCCAGATTTGTCAGTTTTTAACAAAATTTAGTGCTAGGGCTTGAGAACATGGGTGCCAGTTCTCCTAGGCTAAAACCAGGCATATGATAAAAACCAGCCAGTAGTCAAGATCCAAGGAAGTAATATCATAAAGAGAGGGGTTCCTTGCGTCAGTTGTCCATGTTGAGAAGTAAGCTCCAAAATTCAGGCTTTATTCATACTAGTGTACAGGGATTGTCATATGACGGAATCTTCAGAGAGACTCATACTGCAGCTTAGAGGGTAACATTCAGTTTGCCAGACTAACAGAGTACTGATAATGCAAAAAACTGGAGGCTGGGCAGCTTGGGACTTTTTTTAAAAAAGAAATGTTATTTGATTTTTATGTCTGAATGTCCTCAAAAAAAGAGAGAGAGAGAGAGACCCAAAGCAACCTAGCTTTCTGGATATGGCGTGTGTTATGTAATAGAAACAGTATTTGAGAGTAAAGTATTTCTCTCCGCATCCAGAGAATGAACAAACTTATCCTGCCAGCTGAAGGGGCCTTTGGATTTCAGCCTCTCTTGCAGCAGAAATGCAACTGGTTCTGGGGTAGATTGCCTTGGACACTGAGGGGAATGGGACGGTCCACATTTGACTGTAAATACCTTAAAATGCCTGTTTAATCTCCACCCTTCAGTTTCTAATACAAGGCAAGTATTAAGTAGACTGTTTTGATTAAGTTATGGTCTCTCTCATTTTCTCTGTCCTGCAAAAGAGAACAGTATAAAGCAGTGTTTTTCAACCTTGGCCACTTTACAATGTGTGGACTTCAACTCCCAGAATTCTGGGAGTTGAAGTCCACACATCGTAAAGTGGCCAAGGTTGAAAAACACTGGTATAAAGACTCTAGACCACTTTTAAAAAGAAACAAAGAAGTGTATGGTTAATAATAATCTAAGTACAATGATGTGTCATATTCTCTGGGATTTAATTTAGATTTCACAAAATGATTTTGCAACAGGGAAAGTCTAAAAGGTTTGGGGGGAAAGCTATCCAAGCCAGTTTGGTCTAGTGGTTAAGGCACCAGGCTGGAAACCAGCAGACTGAGAGTTCTAGTCCCGCTTTAGGAGTGAAAGCCGGCTGGGTGACCTTGGGCCAGTCCCTGTCTCTCAGCCCAACACACCTCACAGGGTTGTTGTTGTGGGGAAAATAGGAGGAGGAAGGAGTATTAGGTATGCTCGCTGCCTTGAGTTATTTATAAAAATAATAAAGGTGGGATAAAAATTAAATAAATAAATAAAATAATATAGCGGTAAGGTTTCCAGTGCTAATAATACAACAAGCCACACAATGGTAGCCATCTTAGCCATGGGGCAGCAGCAGGGAAGCTTTTTTTTTTTTAAGTTAAGTACCTTTATATAGGCCAACCAAACTTTTATAGTAGTTGGATGATTTTGAATTTCTTAAAGCTCTTCTTCAGACAAAATAGTGAAAAGCCAGGAAATAAGCAGGGAGAAATGATGGCAGATATTACAAGCCATTCATGTACTGTTGTATTTTTCAGTGTAGTAAGAGATTTACAATTTAGGCATCTGGTGTTTGTTGGGGGTTTTTTTAAGGTTCCCATTTTTGTGACTATAGATTTGGGTAATTAAAATACACAGTTTCTCACTATATGAAACATGCACATGTTTTGCTTGGTGACAATGTAAAGTTTTGGCTAACTAACTTAGTTAACTATCACTTAATCAAAACCAAACTAGGTAAATATACCCAGAAGGAAGAGAGCGCCAGTAATATAAAAATGTCCACATATTTCTCTGTTTCAGAGAGAATTTAGAAATTCTTTTCCCCCACTGAAACTTTTAGCCTGAGTGGAAGCAATGATTAAAAAGCAATTTAAGGGTGATTAAGTGTATTCCAAGTGGAGCCGTGCAACTTTTATTTTCAATTTAATTAGGGTGGACTTTTGGACACGGCTTTTATTTCTGCAGACTGTTACAGTTAAGTTGCCCACAGCTCATATACGTAGAGCCTGCTTGTTGTTTTTATGGGATAGTGACAAAGAAAACAGAACTGAGTAGTATAAAACATTTGAGTATTGTGCAGCAAAGGATTGGCAACAGCATATGGAAGAATTATTCATTATTTCTAGCTAATGAGATTACTGACCAGAAACAGTCAAAGTTTAAAGTTCTCAGCAACTGCTAGAGGGGGTGCATTTTGTTTTGTGATAAATCTATTACAGCTCCAGAAATGTGGGGGTGAGGGGGAGAATCCTGCTGTTTTGCAAAACATTTTAACTGAACACTAATCCTCAAATTCCTAAATTTATTGTGGTATGTTTTATATTAGCTAAGAGAATGCTAGAACAAGATGAAGTTATATCATAAACGTGGTTGATCAGATAAAATTAACTGAAGTGTCTGGGACATTTGAAAATGCCCGAGGGTAGCTTTCTATGATCCGTGCATATTTTTGAGATTAATGATAAAAAATTTAAAAGATTCATAGCTAAAGTAAATTTAACTAGCTAAATAATTATCAACAGAAGTGCAATCTGCAGATAGAAAAAAAACCTATGAAAGACTCTTTTTTTGTACAAAAAAGGGGAATTTATCCAAGAAAGGAAGCTTCTTAAGAGCACTTTTTACCTTACAAAGAAGCAGGGATACAGAAAGTACTTTTTATCCATTTTTTTTTAAATGTACATTATTCCCACTGTAACATGTATGAATTCCCCCAATACAGGTAAAGATGCGAAGTCATCCTTGTATGTTAGCACATTTTTTGTAAGCCTAACATCTGACTTAATAGAAACAGACTAAGCCTTGAACAATCAGCTTGTTTACTACTACTATAAAATACCTGCTAGATGTAACTGATCTCTTAAATGAAGAAAATAAAGATACTTCAGATCTATATGGGGGAAATAGGCAATTACTAACCTGCAGGAATCCTTGTTCTCTGTAAAATGATAATGGGAAAATTACACAAACCTTAGTTGTAGTAATAGTAGAGGACAAATCTAGGGGACAAAATACATGGCCACATCTTTAACTAGCAGATAAGCTAATAGAAATATTTTAAAGCCAATCCGTATCTAAGGCAGGATTAAAGAATAGCCTTGCTGATTAAAACTGTTGTCTATATGTACATTTAGGAGAGTACATGTCAACAGAACTATCATCTATAATCCTATTGATTACAGATTTAGGATGATGAGATTTGTAAATGAAGCTTCTATCCCATTTTGTACATATTTATTGGTTGTTTAAGGTGAGAAGCAAACATTTCATTAGCTTTCATGGGTTGTAAGGTTTATCAGAAGAGGACACCTAATGCTTGAAAAGACATTTCAAGCCATCAACTCTTTAATCTAAAATTGTAGAGCTTGGAAGATATCTGCAGGTGAAGGCTCAGCCACCTGGACTGACAGTGAATTCTTTCATATTTACACACTCATGAAATTTTATTACTGTCTGAACAGGGAGTAAACGTATCATACAAATCAATTCCAACTGGCTAAGCCAATTAAACTATGCCATGTGGAGCAGACAGAGTTTGCAGGGGTCACATGCTGGCCCAAATCCTTCCTGGCCCAAACCCAGCAATGACCAGTTAAGTCTTTATTATGAAAGCAAATTCTGCTTCCTAAATTTCTGTGAGCTTTCTAGCCAACAAAATATTAAAAAAGAGACTGGGCTCTAACAGATGCTTTGTCAGAAACAGTTTGTTCAGGCGAGATAAAAACCACGGAGTGCACAATGCATTTTGATTGAAAAAAAATATATTTTACAGTGGGATCTGATATCCTCTTCTTACAAAAAAAATGAACGATCCCCTCAGGCATCTTGCTCTGCCAAGGGATTGTTCTATAAAAATGAGAAATGTGCCGTGCAGTCTTTTGTTTATTTTTTTCTGACAAAGCAGCAGTTTGAGATTGCCTCTCTATTCTTTCATTATAATTGTCATGAGCCCCCTTTTTCATGCCTTCTAAAATATTCCTGTTCTATTAACACTGCGTGTGACTTGGTTTCAAACATATTGCTACTACTAGATTTCCTTTAAAAATTATATTCAGAAAAATAACCTAGTTGCTTTTTTTTTTTTTTTTTGCAAACTCAAATCTTCCAAGTTAATTGAAATTGGGTCAGCCTGCCTTATTCAATGCCCAGCTAGGGGGGGATAGCACTGTGTTGATCTTGGCTGATCTTGAAAAACTAGCAGGGTCAGAACAGATTGCTACTTGGATGGGAAACTATTAGGAAATACCAAGGCTGCAGCCTAGACTGGACATTAGACAAATATCCCAAAAATAGACAATGACAAAATCAATGTATTGTCAAAGGCTTTCATGGCCGGAGTTCAATGGCTGTTGTGGGTCTTCCCGGCTGTGTGCCCGTGTTCTGGAAGTTGTGGTTCCTAACGTTTCGCCAGCACCTGTGGCCAGCATCTTCAGAGGGCAGGAGCACAGATATTTTGCTTCTATCTGTGCTCCTGCCCTCTGAAGATGCTGGCCACAGATGCTGGCGAAACGTTAGGAACCACAACTTCCAGAACACGGCCACACAGCCCGGAAGACCCACAACAGCCAATGACAAAATCCTTCTATATTTTGCTAAGAAAACTATATGGACATACAGTATCCATGTTCTTGAACTCATCAAGAATCAAACTCAGCTCTAAGGAGACTTTACTTTTTACCATTATACCCTATGCCAGGGGTCAGCAACCTTCTTCCACATAGGGCCAGAGGCCATGTTTGGGAGTGGATGGTGGGCCACTTTTTCCCTCTCTCAGGCAATACACAGGCCCTTGGGAGGAGTCTTTGGGGCAAACCATAGATGTGCATTTCTTTCTTAGGGGAAATAAAGGGAGGTACGGCCAAAGGGGAAAATGAGGACATGCTCTGCAGAGTCTCGGGTTGCCTCTTGTTATTTGGGAAAGAAATAGATACAGAGGGAGGAGGAAGAGACTGCAGTAACTATAGAGAATAAGGAAATTACCTTGATAGAGTCAGGCCAGATCCATTATCAAAGCAACAAGTGAAAAACATGGCTTAAGCCCAAAACAAGAAGAAAGCATGTGCAAGCAACTGAAGCAGAGACCTCCCTAATTCACATGAGTATAAGAGGAGATGTAATGCTTTGTGGGAATGACCTTTGGAGACTGGAGGAAGAGCTGCAGAATGGGCAATGGTCAGATAAGAGGCAGCTTAACCTGCAGAAGCAATGGGGGGTGGCAAACATCTCAGAAGGGACCCTCCCTAGTTTCTTGGGCTGTAAAGGCGAGTGGAGACAGATGTACTTTCAGACTTGCAAGATTCTGTTAATGTAGCCTTACAATAAAGTTAGAGGTAGTACTTCTGAATGTGCTTCTTGTCTGGACAACCTTGCAAGGCTGACAGTTGCCAAGGTTGAGAAACACTGAACTATGCCAATCTGACATGTGACTGTTCTGTCCCGTTTGCCTGTGTACTGTTTATGCCATAGCTTTCCAAACTGTGTGTCGCGACATTTTAGTGTGTCGCGACACACAGTTTAGTGTGTCGTAACACAACCCGGAAGCGGCGGCAGGGGTGTGCACGGTGGCAGCGATGATGGCAGCAGCGCGCCATCAGCACTTCTGCATTTTAGCGGAGGCCGCCGCTGCCGTCGCTGCCGTGCATGCCGCCGCCATTGGTGTGTCGCCAACAGCGGCAGTTTGGAAAGCGCTGGTTTATGCTGTCTCTCTTGAACTTTTAAGGCAAAAGAAGCAAGGAATTCTATGGCTGGTAATTCCTTGTACCTGTCATAGCCCTCTTGGTCTGTGTCAGGCAGCACATTTCCTTAGTTAAGTGTTATTGACCATACATATCATTATTCAGAAAAGTGTGCCTCTCTCTTAACAGCTAGATAACATCTTCAAAGAATGGGATCTGAATTGGAACTAAAATGCCCAGGGGAAGCAAAGAGATAACAACAAGCTTACCACACTATCTTGCTATAGGTAGTTTTACAGCAATCCGGTTATGGAAAACTGCAGGGTTCTTTCCTGTTTCCCAAGTTCCAAATTAGCTCTTCAAACAGGCAGCTATTAAGAGATGGTTTTCTGCTCCCTTTCATGTGTTATAATGCTCATGAGTGGTGACTACATTAGAAATACATTTTCTTGTCTAATTAATCCTTCCTTGGTTAAAGTCACTGATGGTTAAAGGACTTCCCCTAGAATCAGTTTTGAAGGCTATTGGAAAACAAGGCTAGCAGTTACTTACAGAGGATTGGTGCCAGCAAAACTCTCCCAAAAACACAAGGGCTCTTAGTTTGGGGGGGGGAGGAGCTTTTGATCCAACAGAGATTTTCCTCTGACAGATTTGCCTCCTTCTCCCCCTGTGGTCTCCCATTTCTCTCAAAAAATCTGCTGTAGCAGATTGGAAAGCCCTCCGGAACAATCAGAGGGAAAAGGTAATCACTGAAAATGGCTTCAAAGCAAACTCTACCCCCTCTCTTTGGCAGAAATGTTCTGAAAGCGACTCTACTCAGAGCACTCCCAACAAGGTTTCAGCCCATTTTGGATGGGTTTGTGCTCTCCCTCAAAGAGAAGTTTTCTTAAAGCTCAGCTGCCACTGGAGACACAGGAAGCAGCTGTTCCAGTTACCCTGAGGGGAGAAGTGCGACCCTTCCTAAGACAGTCAGATCTGGTAACAGGTATTCATGCCTTGGTTACAACCTATCTTGACTATGGTAATGTGCTCTACATGGGCCTAGTCTTGAAAAGTCCCTGGGAATTGTGTTTTATGTACAGCTCAGCTACTAATTGGGACAAGCTGTAAGGATCATAAGATGCGTTGTACTGAAGGATTTGCCCTGCTTGTCAGTTCCTTACTAGATAAAATTGAAATGTTGGCATTGTCTGTCAGCGTCCTAAATGGCTTAGCACTTGGGCTGTCTGAGGAACTACCTCTCCTATTACGAAATTTCCCTGTTGTTAAGCTCAGCAGAAGAGATGTTTCTGGGGGTAACCCTGCTGTCAGAGGTCTGTCTTTCTAGTGCACAAAAGAGGGCTCTCTCCTGCATTGCTTCCATGCTATGAAATGTACTCCCTCGGGAGTTCTGTTTGGCCCACACACTTAGAATTCAGAAAAAAATTGTAAATACATATGACTTTCAGCAAGTGTATAGGCAAACCCTCATCATGACGTCTCCCACCCGGAAACCTATGCCCTCACTGTGGGAGGTTGTGCGGATCCAGAATTGGCCTTTATAGCCACTTACGGATCCACCGTTAAAATTTTACCTTTGGAAGACAATCTTACTCGGCTACGAGTGATCGCCAATTTTGTATTTTATTTGTACACACACGCAAGTGTATACACACACACACACACACACACACACATACATACACCTTCAAGTCAGTGTTGACTCCCAGCAACTGCCTGGACAAGTCCCTGCAGTTTTCTTGGCAAGATTTCAGAATTGGCTTGCCATTGCCTCCTTCCTGGGGCTGAGAGAGAGTGACTGGCCCAAGGTCACGCAGCTGGCTTTCTGCCTAAGGACTAGAACCCATGAACTCCCGGTTTCTAGCCTGATGCCTTAACCACTACACAAAAATGGATCTCCTTAATTGTTAAATGGGTTTAATGTTTAATTGTTAAATGAGTTTGATATCAATTTTAGGTTAAATTTAATGTACATTTTAAACTTCTTATATGCTATGGCATAAATCAAATGCATTTTAAAAGGGGGATTTCAGTGAAGACTATAAAGGTACTGGGAATAAGTAAAGAAAAATAATGAAGAAAATGAAAGAAAAAGCAATTAGAAATCCGTCAATATATGATTTTGATCCATACTCCTGGAGAAGCTGTAAGAAAGCTATTCAACTCTAGCCTTTTTAATTTATTTGTTTTTACTGTGTTAGGTGTTATCTAGTTAATTTTTCCAGTCATGATGTATTGAAACACTGCTGTCTTAGTTTCTGCCAAAACAGGGGTACATTTTACAATCAATCATTCAATCATTTATTTAATTATTGTGATTTGGAGAGTGTAATTAGCCATTTTTGCTTATTTGGAGAGTGCACTGGGCTTCTAACACCCCTTCAGAATGAAGTTATTACTCTTGGACCTCTTTCCATGAATAAGCTTTATTATTCCATGAATAATAAATGTAATTATTCCATGAATAATAAAGCTTAATATTCCATGAATAATAAAGCTTATTATTACATGAATAATCTTTATTAAGAAGAAAACTTCTTCGTATTTAATTTTAAAGCAAGCACAATTCTATAGACTGTTGCAGAGGGAGGCTGCTCAGATATTTAAATGGAACCATATGCATTTTTTTTAAAAAAAAATGATATTTAAACGCCCTAATTATTTCTATTTGAAAAGAGAAAAGAGTGATTAAATCATAGGACTCAATATAAATTCAGTGCAAACCTATTCTTCTATACTCACAAGCAAATATACTTTAGTTCAATGGGAATCACTCCCCAGGTAAGCTGATATGTTTATTCAAACTTTTATGCATAGGTAAGCTGCAATAAATTCTGTTGGATTTATTTCTGGGTGAGTAGTCACCTTTTTTTTCTTACTGAAAGAATTTCTTTACATTGATTTCAGTTGGGTAACTTTGCACTGCAAAGCCTTTGCTATTGCTTTTTGTAAAAGAGGACAAGACCTGTTCCAAAAACTCCAAAACAAAAATAAAATTGAACACTTTACCAAATAAATGCTACATGCTTCCAGAGATTTAAAATAGCACAATTAAATATGTCAGATTTCAGAAATGTTCATGGTGCTCCAATGACTTGTCAATTATGTAGCTTACCCTTAAAAGATAGTAAGGTAAGGTAAAGGTTCCCCCCGCACATTTGTGCAGTCGTGTCCAACTCTAGGGGCCGGTGCTCATCTCCATTAGTTAGCCGAAGAGCCAGCGTTGTCCGAAGACGCTTCCGCAGTCATGTGGCTGTCATGACGCATGCGGAACGCTGTTACCTTCCCACCGAAGTGGTACCTATTAATCTACTTGTATTTGCATGCTTTCGAATTGCTAGGTTGGCAAGAGCTGGGGCGAGTGCAGGAGCTCACTCCGTCACACGGGGCTAGGGATTCGAAACTCCGAACTTGCAATCTTCTGATCGACAAGCCTGGTGTCTTACCCGCTGAGCCACCATGCCCCTTATTCCCTATCATGTACATGCAGCATGTGACTTTTTCTTCTAAACCTTGACTGCACTTTCAGGAACCAGCACTGAATCTTTAAACTACCTAGGAAGCCTGTGATAAGTATCATATGGATATGTGCACTAGAGAAAACAGAACTATAGTTATGTTTGCAAAAATCATTATTGTAGGGCAATTTTGAATTTTCCCCGTCTTCCAAAATGCTATCTATCTGAACCACCTCACGGAATCCCACAAGAATTTAGAAAATATTCAGTACTCTGACAAAAGGAAAATCTGTGAAAAATAGTCTAGCTGTAGCTAATTTAAAAAACAGTTTGGTATCTATACTGCAAGTTTGCAAAATTCCACATCTTAAAGAAGGCAACTTTGAATATTGTCCAAGCTGTCATTTTTGAAACAGAGTAGAGATCTCCACATATGTGTCAAATCCACATACCGCCTAGTAAAACAGAATCCCAGAGAGGGAAAAGTCAGAATGTAGCATCAAGATCCTTACAAAGTTTTAATTTCCAGTTTCCAAATAAAGTAAAATTGGGTTATCAATCATTGCCAAATGAAACCCATCACAAATGGCTTTTTAAATTGTGTAATTGATCTGAATCAATAGGATCTATGTAAGAAGGGGAAAAAATCAGTATTTATTGGTGTGAAACGGAAAAGGATCGGTTTCCACTGAATTAATCATGAATTACATCCGATATTCTAGAATCATGGCGAGAATGGAAGCACCAATGCACTATAATACCAAACCTAGTGTTCAGATTAAATGTTCTTCCAATTCTGGAATAGAGCATACATTTTTTGCAAGCAATTTCTTTCAAAGAGAAAAAATTCTTTGAAAAAGCACAACTGCTCAGGCTTCCTTTTCTGATTGTGTTTTTGGAAGTCTAGAGCAGCAAGGAAGGAAAGCAAGGAAGCCAGTGCCTTGGTGATATACTACAGTACTCTTTCTTTTTTTCCAAATCAATCCACTTCTCTCAACCTCTTAGCAGCTGGTAAATGCTTAAAGTAGGAAAACCCATACACTGTAGAGGAAGACATAAAGGAATGCATATAGGATACCTCATTTAAAATTGTGGCTCTAACTGTGAATGCTCAGATATGGAATTTGCAGTTGCAAGCAACCGCTCAGGAGAGGGCCATTGTCAAATTGATAAGCTTGATGTAGCAGTAATATACCTAGGCCAGAGCTTTCCAAACTGTGTGTCGCGACACAAAAGTGTGTCGCCACACACAGTCTGGTGTGTCGCCACACAACCCAGAAGCGCTGATCATCATCAGCGCTTCCGGGTTTTCCCGTGGCGACACACCAACTGCGGCGCGCAAAACCCGAAAGCGGCAGCAGCGCTTCCGGGTTTTTGCGCGCTGCCACAACGGCGGCACTTCCGGGTTTTCCCGCGGCGACACACCAACGCCGGTTGGTGTGTCGCCGCGGGAAAAACTTTGGAAAGCCCTGCTCTAGGCAGTGGGAGGCAATGGCAGGTTTTGTATCTGATTTACAGCTCCAGTAGAAGGCTCTGAAAGGGTTCAGCGGTAAACAAGATGCTATTTCAAATATACATGAACATCCACTGCCTAATTAAACTTTTGAATAAGCTGATAGTTATTGGTCCTGTCAGGGTTTAGGCGAAGAAACCACGCTGAGCTCGAGATGAAGCTCTAGTTCTTTATTGTTTCTAACGCATACAGAAAATCTTGCCAATCTGAGCTAAGCCAACAGGCTCTGAGGGAAAAACTCCTGCAACTCAAGGCGGATCCGGCCTGACCCTCTTGGCTGGGCGCCTTGAACACGCTTTTTCCCCTGGAAGGCGCCCCCTCCTTCCTCGCCTGCGATCTCTGTAACAGGTCCCTTCAGATGTTCAAAAGCTTATTGATGTATCATTCATTAAGTTATCTATTGGATTCATCTTCCCCTTTTCACCAAAAATTGGTTTATAAAGTAACTAACAATTTACAATTTAAATTTGTGAGTGAGATGGCTGGTGACTAAATTTGAAATATAAATAAATAAATAAATAAATAAATATTATTCACAAAAAGCGAAAAAATTCAAAAGGATCACTAAAACATTCTAATAAAAGTAATGGCACCCATTCAGCTCAGTGGTCAGGTCAGCTTATATACTGAAGACCTTACAAGAGAAAGAGAGATTTGCCATCCAAAATTCTTAAAACTGTGTAATTTGAATGCAAGGATTCAGTAGTTAGTTAGAAATTAATCCACCCAAAGAAAGAAATATTAGAGGTGTGCACAAAATGAAAAATGTGCACAGAACTAACAATTGTGGCTCAGAGATTTGGGTGGGTCATGGTCCAGCCCAACTGAAACCCAAATCACTTTGCTACTCCCAAATTTTATCCAAGAAAAAGAAATCCAGTGGAATCTTATGGGGTCAATAGGGCAAGGCATCTTGCCCCTCTCTCCCTTCTTCCTCCACATGATCTGTGTGCCACTTTTCCTCCAATCTTCCCAAGGCTTTCTCCTCTCAACAGCTGCCACACTTGAACACTTGAATTCAAGTACAGCCTCCTCGCATAGCCTACCTGCTCCTCTCCCTAATCTTTCTTCCTCTTAGGCCCTGCTGCCACACACCACCAACACTGACCTTATGTTTCACACACTGTCTCCCACATTTGTTCTCCACGTTGGAGAAACCATGCATGCTTTGGTCCAGCCATGAACCATCTAATGCTGGCTAGTCCATATATAGAATATTTTGCATATTCTTCTGAAAAATGTATATAAATTCATCTGTTTTACTTCTAATAATTGTACAAGTGATCCTGTGCATGTTTTGAGGGACTTACTTCCAAGAAACCATGCAAAAGATTACAGCCTTTTTTTGTTGTTCAGTCGTTAAGTCCTGTACGACTCTTCGTTACAGCCTTAGCTAGGCCTGAAATAATATCTGACTCTAATTTCACTTCTGTTTGCCACATTTTAAACTTCCAAGCTGCAACCTTTTTCAGGAATAAGTCCCATGAAACTTAATGGGGCATTCAGTCAACAGAAATAGTTGTGTTAATATTTATTATTATTATTATTATTATTATTATTATTATTATTTTATTATTATTTGTATTTAATTTCTTCCAAAGGAATCCAGAGTAGTGCACAGAAAAGAGTCACAGTAAAAACAATTTAAGGAAAACAATATACAGTGGCAAAAAGCAAACCCATAAACCAATAAACCTGTAGTGCTTAGCTATACATCAGTTTAAAAACCTTTTATTACAATTAAAGCAGAACAATTATTTGAAAACAGTCTGGTCTTGGGTGATTGATAGGTAAAGGTAAAGGTACCCCCCGCACATTTGTGCAGTTGTGTCCGACTCTAGGGGCCGGTGATCATCTCCGTTTGTTAGCCAAAGAGCCAGCGTTGTCCAAAGACGCTTCCACGGTCATGTGGCCGCATGACACGCACGGAACGCTGTTACCTACCCACCGAAGTGGTACCTATTAATCTACTTGCATTTGCATGCTTTCGAATTGCTAGGTTGGCAAGAGCTGGAGCTAGTGCGGGAGCTCACTCCGCATGCAGGGCTAGGGATTCGAACCTCCGAACTTGCAATCTTCTGATCAACAAGCCTGGCCTGTAGCATAAGAGAAAATATGATAAAAATTATAAAAATATTTCCAATAACTAGAGTGCTATTCTAAATGACAACTAATTTTAATTAAATTAATCTCATATCAATTTATGAAGAATTTAAAGCACTTTAACCTTCATGGAACAAAATCCAAGAAATTAACAAAAGGTTTGAGGGATATTTTATTATCATAATCTATAGTCAGATAAGTCTTGGAATAGTAAACAAAGCAACATATGTGGTACTTAGAATAATAGAGTTTTAAGGGGCCATTTAGGCTATTGAGTTCAATTCACTGCTCTCTGCAAGAATCTAAATTAAAGCATCCCCCCACTCCCCAGAGGGCTATCTAGCCTCTGTTGAACATATCCAATTGGAACACACCACCTCTCTGGATAATTGGTTCCATTGCCTAATGCATATTCCATCAAAATCTGTCCTCTGAAATAGAATTAGTCTTGACTTTCTTCTCTGTGACATCTTTTGATGTATTTGAAGAGTGCTATCATATCACACCTCAGTCATCTTCTCTCAAGGCTAAGTGTACCCAGCTGCTTCAGTCTTTTTTCATAGGGCTTATTTTTTTTTGTCCTTTGATCATCTTCGTTGCCCTTTTTTGAACCTGTTCCAGTTTCTCTGAATCCTTCTTCAAGTATCATGCTCAGAATTAGTATTCAAGGAGGAGTTTGATGAAAGCAGAATAGAGTAGAACCATTGTTTCCTGTTGATTTGGAAATTATAATTACATAGATGTAGCCTAAAATTGCATTTGTCTTCTTTGAAACCAGATTCATACTGGTGCTCCCAGGGCCGCAACTAGGTGGGGGGGGAGCAAGCAGGGCATGTGCCCCGGTTGCCGCACTGGGTGGGTGCCAAAATGACAAAATAGTATTTGTATACTGACAGTTTCTTGGCACTTGAATACCATGTGTTGTGTTGACAGCGATCGCCGATAGGGCGCAGCATGCGCAAAACTCAGGCGAAGTATCCTGCAGATACTGGGGGTAGTAGTAGGTGGTGTACTGGGGGTACATCTGCTGTTTCCACACTTTGCCCATGAAGCTGGAATAAGGGAGCCTGCAGCGCAGGGACGAGGGAGGGCACTTGACCAGGGGGAGGGGGGAGGAAAGGGCCGGTGAGAGGGAGGGGGCTCACGCTCTTCCTCTCCTGCACGCGCCTGCTCGCTTGCTGGCTCCCTCACACTCTCCCCAATCGTCCCTGGCTCAGCTTCTTTCTTCCCGATGGCGACGGTCTCTGCGCTTCTCCTTTCTCCGCTGAGCCCAGTCCTTCTCTCCTTCCTCCTCCAATTTTCAGAAGGCAGCGGCACCGGGAGCAGCAGCAAGAGAAAGAAGCTGCAGAGGTCACCAAGGACAAGAGTGCTCGCTCCCTCCCTGCCTGGGGACTCACGCGGGCATCAGCGCGTGCCCGCTGCAAGAGTTTCCCCTTGTCCAGCTCAGGTGCCACGAGAGAGCAGCGCCCGGCCCGTTCCGAGTGCCACCTGGAAAGCAGTCAACACAAGTGCAAACTGCGGTTGCGGCAAAAGACTCCTTGCCAGTCAGGGGCAAAAGGAAGCGGGAGGTGGGGGGAGAGGGAGACCGGAGCGGTGGAGGGAGGGAGAAGCAGGCCAGGGAGGGAAGAGGGGAGCGGTGCGCATCAGGGGGGCAGCGCCTCGTCCCTCATCCCTCGTCTGGGCTCCAGGGGTGGGATGGGCTTCTACGAGAAGGGAGTTGGGGAAAACTGCTGCGGCAAACACGGGAGAGCAGATCCGGGGAGGGAGGTGCGAATACTTCAGTGGGGGTGGGCATTGGTGCGGCACAGGAGGACCCAGAGGCCCCGTGACGTGGGACAGACCTTTAAGTTGTTAAATTTAAGAAAATTACAAACTGATTTAAAATCAGTTTTATTAATTTAATGTATAATAGAATAAAACTTGCTAACACCTCCCTCACCAACCCATGGGGGGGGGGGGGTTTGCCACGGAATCCATGTTTGCCCCGGGTGACACAGACCCTAGTTGCGGGCCTGGCTGCTCATATTCAGTTTACAGTCAACGCCTATTCCAAAATCTTCTTCACAAATACAGTTGCCAAGTCAAGTCTCCCCAATCCTATACCTGTAGGTTTGATTTTTGTTTCCTATGTGAATAAGTTAGCACTTGTCCATTAAATTTCATTTGGTTACTTTCATCCCATTTCACCAACCTATCAAGATTGTTTTGAATTTTAGGGTATTAAATATCCCAACCAATGTTGTATCATGTGCAAATTTCATAAATACTCTCTTCTCCAAAACATTAAAGACAATACTGGAGAGAGAGGACTCAGAACAAATCCTTGTGGCACTCATGTGATAACTCTCTCCGGTCTGATGAGGAACCATTTATGAGATTAGTTCCGTCTCCTTGCATTGTAGAACATAGTTTATACTTTGCAAACATTCTTATCTCAGTACATTAACATTGCCAGGACATATAGCGTTCTGCAATGACCATAACAACTACTATTACTTTGTGGGAGGGTAATGTTGTGTCCCAGGCTCTTTGGATTTTCTTTTCTCTTTTTAGTTTATTTATATTCCACATTTCAGAGATATAACAAAATGGTTTAAAAATAATAAAAGCATTTATTCCAATCAAATACAGTATACATATCCACATACAGCAGTATCAAAATTAAGGAAACCAAGCCAAGCTTGAGTTGCTGAGAGGAGAGCACAGATACCGTCTTCTCAAGAAAGGCTGGTCACACAATTTTAAAGAAAGATCAAAGCTTTCTCAAGGCTTGCCCTAAATTTGCAAGGAAGCTGGAAGGAGAGATTCCTTAACTGAGGCCTACTAATAGAAGCCCTTTCCTTGTCCTTTGTCAATCTGGCTTTTCTAACTAGCAAGCAGCTGAAGAGTCTAGATCAGTGTTTCTCAACCTTGGCCGCTTGAAGCTGTGTGGACTTCAACTCCCAGAATTCCCTAGCCAGCATGCTGGCTGGGGAATTCTGGGAGTTGAAGTCCACACAGCTTCAAGCGGCCAAGGTTGAGAAACACTGGTCTAGATCATATGGCTGAAGATTCTTTCGGTGATCTTATAAAAGTTTATAAAAGGAATAAACAGTACTGTAAAACCAACCCAGAAATGCATTTCAGAGAAAAAAACTTTTTGTGTATATACTTAAATATACTTTCCTGAATCAATTTTTGCTGGAGTTTTTAAAATCAAAATGTTATACATTGACTGTAACAACAACAACAATGTCCCCACAATCAAACTTGGCTTTTCAATGAGGGGGATATTTTAGTTCAAGGAAGCTTTTATATATAGTATAGGGAAAAAATGGTGAATGCTAAGTGGCTGAAATTTGGGAGGGGTAACAATCTCCTAGAAAAATGATATTGCAAGTCTTTTTCTGTGAAAATTATTCAACAAACAACACACCTGGCAAATGTTACTTCATGTTATTAGTGTCAAGTATTTGTTCAATTGACTTGATGTTTTGATTATTGTATTGTAACATTTTCTGAACCCAGATATATGTTTGTTACAAAAATTACACAGAATTTTATATATTCATCTGTGTGAACAAAGTGAAGTATGTGAGTGAAAGAGCATAGAAACCTAGTGGCATTGTCCTCTGGCTTAGGGGTTATTTCTTTGTGTTGGAAAATAGTTTATCTGATTTCATTTGGGAATCTATTCCTACTCTTCTTACTATCTGTAAAGAATTTCTTCTCTTTTTAGTGCAAGATTTTGCCGCAGATGTGGAAATGTATGTTTATCTGCATATATTTTTTTCCAGAACTGTATTGAAGGAGATGCATACTTCTTAATGAAAATTTAAAAAATACTTCGGTCTTTTATGTTCCTTTACAACTGAAAATGTTTCATACAGAGGTACCTGAACTTTGCTGCAAAAATCCAGCCAATCACTAAATGAAAGCCAAAAATATCTTGCTACCACCTAGTGGTTGCCAAGAGTTTTGCAGCCCAGATGGGATAGACTTCTTTAATGCTGGTTATGTCCCAGGGTCTTACAGCAAACACAGCACTGTGTGTTCTGGCACTACTACCTGCAGCAAATTTTTGTTCCTAAAGCCCTACTTTGCTCTGATTACAGTCAGTCACGGAAAGCAGTAGAGTATCTTAAGACAGCCCAGGCTGAGGCTGGTTTCTTTGAGAAGCCAGATGGTACATGCCATGTGCAATTTATGTCAAAGCCAGTTAATGTTGAACTGCTGCAGAAGGATTTTATGCTCTCTTCCTCTTCACCTCCACACCCCGCCCACCCTTCTCAATCTTAAATCAAATTGTGTATTTCATCGTGTAACAGTTAATGTATTCTGCAGCTGCTTTGGTTAAAGGGCAGTAAGTGGTCCTTGAGTAGAAGAACAGATACTCAGTTACCAAGACACAATTAGATAAGCCAGCTGTCACTTTATACTTTCTTATATGTACTAATACTACTATTTTGGCTGAGCATCTCTCTGTAGAGCTTAACAAGAACAGACTTGTGAAAGAGCAAGAAAGGATGTGAGAAGGAAACTTTTATTGCATCTGTAATGGCGTTAGATACATAACAACTCATAGGGGTTTCTTTAAGCCATGCCAGCTGAAGATAAATTATGAAATATTTAAGCCCTTAAAGATCTTGGACAGGAATATATATTTTTTTTAAAAAACAGCTAATGGAACAAATAGTTGGACAGCTGAGGGAATGCTGTTCTTTAAAATCAACATTTTACTTACTGTATCTATCTGTGTATTGCTGATCTGTTAAGGGGTGTCTCTCTTTCTCCCTCCCTCCCTCCCTCCCTCCATGGAGGCTCTTCAAATTATTCAGTGTTAGCTGGGAGGAGGAAACATCGAGCCCCCTCCAGACCACCCCAAATATTAACAGAGAAAATGTACTTAATAGCCATGGAATGTTCAAGCAAAAAACATTCTTCTCCCTTTATAATTTCAAGCAAAGATTCCACAGAGAGATTTTACTCCCTTTGTCCTATACAGTAGCAAGGAAGAGCACTGGAACTTTATGAGAATATGAGAAATGCTTGGTGCCCCGTAACTAATATAATGCTAAACAAAGTTCTTGTTAATACAGAAAAATCTGCCATTTCTATTTTATGTACTTAATAAAATCTTTGGGATGCTTACAGTCTGTTATTTAATTTTTTAACAACAAGAAAAGCAATACCTGAAATTGTAATAGCATTTTTGTCACATTAATTTTAGCTATCATAGAATCAATTATCTGGAAATAATCTATCTGAAAATAATTTTTAGCCATAGAAGAAAGGAAAGTATATTATCATTGAAAAGGATTAATAGAATACCTAATATCTACTAAATTAAATTCAAAATATCATCTTGAAACATTTTATGAATCTGAAAGTATAATTGGAAAGGTTGAGTGTTATGATCTAAAAAGGGATCCAGTGTTTAAATAAAATCATTCCACAACTATTATATGACCCACTGACAATATACAGATGTTGAAAGCCAGTATGTATTTGTTCTGAATAATCTCTGGTTGATCCATATAGGTTTATGAGTGCTAGCTGATGATTGCCTAGTCTGACAATAAAATTAAAAAATATTCTCTGATATTTCTTTTTCAGCTGTCAGCTTGGAAAATCTAATTAAAGCCACAAGACTAATTGCACATTTAGAATTGCAATTTATGTAAACCTCTCCCACCAAGCTCTGTATAAAAGCTGTTTATATTTAGGAAGAATATGAGACTGCTGCAAAAAAAAGCAGTTTCAGTTCCCTTCTTTTTAACTTAGACACTTAGTGCATTGATGGAGACCCTATATTTTATACTCCATGTATAAAGGAAACTACCATCAGATATTAATATTAAAAAAAGTAAACAAGAAAATGTCATATGCCAATCTAGACCATAGCAGAACACCAAACCGAAAAAATTAAGAGAAAAGTAAAATGATGAAAAATAATATGTTGATAGTATTTAGTATTTTTATTTCATATGTGTCTAAGTGCAGTACAAGACCATTTTCCCCCACAACAACCTTGTGAGGTAGTTTGGACTGAAAGTGACTGGCCCAAAGTCACCCAGTGATATTCTGTGGCCTAAGGATTGACTAGAACCTCAGTCACCCCTTCTCTAGTCCAACTTCATAAGCGCCACACCACACTGGCTCAACATTAAAAATAAAATCTATACATCTCAATCAACAGTAGTCCAACATTAAGCAACACATCCTTGCTACCCATGCATAAATTAAGAAACTAATCAAGTGATCGTTAGTGAATGCAGATGAGGGGAAGTTAAGGAGGGGAAGAAGGGGAAAAAAAAGGGGGGGGAGTACAATTTGTAATCTTGCTTTGTAACCATGGACATACAGATATAACAGGCAAATGTAGTTAAGAGCCATAAAGTAAGATATTTAAGAGCATAGATACCAAAATAATAAAATGGCAAAACATAACAAGAAAACTTTAATTCTGTTCTTTCATTATGAATTTAAATTTTGCAGCTTTCACATGATTACCCGTCGGGGGAGATGGGCAGTGAGAGAAATTTGAACAATAAATAAATAAATTACAAAATGATTTCTGAGTGCCATTTGGTAATTTTAAAACAAAAACAGCAGAAAAACTGATGAAATGTTAGTTTCTCCTCCTGAGTCATATCGTTCACTGAGCAGAACATCTTTCTAAATTGTTGAACTTTTTTGGTATAATCTGGAAAAAAATAGAGACTGTTCAGTTCGTCTTAGAGATCAGGCCATGTGTAAATTTGGGCCTTGTGCAAATCTTAGGAACCTCAGAATGAATGGTCTGGACATTACCTGGAGTTGAGAGATGTTACACTCAGTCCCTGGTCAGATCACTCTCTGGTAGTCTTGGAATTCTCTGCAGCTGCTTCCCACTGCAAGGAGGAAGGTCTTTGCAGAAATCCATCTTGGGTGCCAATTGATCATGAAGTTCTATCCATGGACTCTCATACCTTGATCATCTCCCAATTGGACTATTGCAACATGCTCTACAGCCCTTGAGGATGATCTACAACTGGTCCAAAATTCAGCAATGCAGATAGTGATGGGTGCACCGAGATATGCCCATGTAATTCTGCTAATTCCTCAGTTATATCAGCTCCCGGTAAGTTTCTGGGTGCAGTTCAAGCTTCTGATTACCACCTACATATGCTTTCATGGCATAGGACTGGGTTATTTGCAGGACCTCCTATCCCTGATAGTTTCTGCCCATCCCACAAGATCTGACAGAGTACTTTGGGCTGCCTCTATGAAACTATATCATCTTGTGCGACCCCAGAGTTGTACCTTCTCTGTCATAGTGCCTGCCCTATGCATGTTCCCTGAGATTTGGATAGCCCTGACCTTGCTGGACTTTTACAAAATCTTGAAACCTGGGGAATGGGTCAGGCTGTTGTAACCTGTCTGTAACAGTTGAGATTATGATTGTAGTTTGGCCCTGGTTACTTTGTGTCTTTTGTTGCTTTGTTTGGTTGTTTATTATCTGGGGTTTGTTTGTTTGTTTGTTTTAATCCTATGTAAACTGCCAGAATCTCAGTTTGCAAATTGGGTAGGGTAGCTGTATGGAAAGGAGAAGCTGGAATGCAATGAGCAATGGGTGGCAAGCCTGAATGAATAGGTTAGAATAGTAGCATCTCCTACTTACACTATACATAGCCATAGCTAAATTTCAAAATAGTACAGGTAGTCCTCACTTAACAGTAATTGGGACCAGAATTTCCATCATTAAGCAACACAGTTGTAAAGTGAGACATCACGTGACCACGCTGCTTAGCAACGGAAATTCCAGCACTTTTGCTTGCTGTCATTAAGCAAGTCAATGCAGGTCGTTAAGCAAGGACGTCATGTGATTGCCATTTGCAACCTCCTGCTCGCTTTCCCATTGACTTTGCTTATAGGAAGCTGGCAAAGAAGGTTGCAAATGGCAATCGTGACCGCGGGGATGCTGCAACCGATGTAAGTATGAGGACCTGTCCTAAGTACCACTTGTTCAGCACCCTCATAAGTTTGAACAATCGCTGAACGAGTGGTCATTAAGCAAGGACCACCTGTACATCTGATTAGAAGATTTATCCTAATTTCAAATTTTGGTGTGCAATCAATATTTACTCAGTTTATTGGGGTTTTTGGGATGAGGGGAATGACTTAAGCTGTTACTCTTTTAAAAAAAAAATTTTTTAAAGGAAAACAGAAAAGCCCTCCCTCTGAATAAAGATCCAGTGTAGTGCTTTCTTCAGTAATATGAAACTAATATTAACAGTATTAAAACCACTCATAAAATTACTCTCCAACGGTTCATGAAAAAGAACATTTTAAAAAATCAGGAAATTTTAAATACTTTAAAAAAAAAACCCAATTCCTGTTTCAAAAATAGCAGAAAATGGCAGTCATAAACTGAAAATGTATTCCAGTTTGGTGATGAGGATTATGATTTAACTTTTTAAGCTGCTGCTGAAAAAGTTTACAGCTTTTTAAGTGGAATTGGAATAGGAAGGAAAAACACTGTAGATTGAAGCTAATTTCCCTTGCTAGCTAAATCCTAGTATGTGCACACTGTCTTGGCAAGGTGTCCTAAATTTTCTTTTAGCTGTTCAGAAGGAAGTTTTATTAATTCATTTCATACAACAGCAATCAAAGCAAAGCAAACTTAGCCAAATTCATTTGAAAGTGATGTGCGTAGAATCTTGTATTAAATGGGCCAGCCAGGAAAACAGAATGACTACTAGTTATATGTATATTTGGAAAGGAGTAAAGCTTTCTTTGTTTCATATAAAAGGTTGAGCCAGGAAACTAGAAATTTTTCATAACTAGATTTGAAAATTATGCATCAAACAATTTACACAGTACACAGGATTAACCTTAACCATATTTTTACCGGGCATACTAGCAAATATTTTTGTTTTATTTTGTTTTAACACAGCACAAATGAAAATAATGATATTAAACTTTTAAAAGAAAGTATACATCAGTCTTGCCCACTGGATTTCTTCCAAACTGTTTCAACTACAATTCCCATGAACTACAATCAGCATGATCATTGGCCATGTTGGTTAAAGATGTAGGTGGTTAGTCAAATATCTGAAGGGCATCCATCAATTCAAAACTGGAAGAAAATCATGGACACAAAATAAAGGCACAAATCCTGTTCTCAGCTGTAAATCTATAATATCAGATGGAGTAAGTCCAATTGAATTTGATTTGAGTTACTTCATTATATATGTATATGTACACTGTTAAACGTGTATTTGTTTTAAATATTTATATTCTGTTATGACATATAATTCCAGTTCACAGGACAGCTTATAACAATTTAAAAATAGATGACAGAATATTGTTGAACATATAACTAAATATATGAAACATATGAAAATAGTTATATAAATAATACTATTATATATAGTGTAACACGTAATGCACAATAATAAATAATTACCCAGGGTGGAATTACTAAAAATATATATCACATTAAAGAAAATGCCCTTTCAGCAAAAATGGCAATAATGCTGTTCCACTTAGCATACTGTGGATATCTGAGAAGTGAAAACCAACTGGAGTAGGTTACTTTATGTGATCAGAACTCAAGATTTTATGCAACCCTTAACACATGGACCTATACCTACATAGGCTTCCTCTTCAACAATGAAAGTGAAGTTGGGGAGCCATATAATCTTGGGGCATGGCCCGCAATGCAGCTCTTATGTCCCTTTAAAATTGTGTGAAGTCTAGGTTCTGACACATTTGAAGCTATAACTTTATTTTTAACCAGAATTGCTATGGATGGTGCCATGTTAAACTGATCTATTTATAGGCAAGCTCAAACTCTTTAAACAGCCAAACTAAAGAACACTAATATAGTGGTCCCAAGTTGACAATAATTTTGTAAGAAAGCTGCAAAGACTGAAATAATTTAAACAATACTAATAGTTTTGTTTATCCAACCATTTACCCAGCTATTCAGTTCACATGCGGTAAAAGCATCAAAAAATCAGATGTCTTTCTCCTAAATAATTGTGTTAGAAGTGGTTCTAATAGAAGAGAATATATGTAGCTCAGGGTTGAACTGTGGAGTCCCTGGTACTCTCTGAGCTTGGTTGTTTGCTTGTAGACATTTCATTACCTGACTAGGTAACATCATCAGTGCTAGAAGTGATCAGAGACAAATATGATCCAGCCTGAATCCCTTGGGAGATAATCCAATCTGACTCAACAATTGAATTCCAATCAGGATTTGGGGTTTTGCTATCCCATAGTCTAGTGCAGGAAGAACACAAATTATTGTGCCTTTTTTGTTTTTCCCAGAATTGGATGATATTTGCAGGGAAGCTCTTGTTTTACAGTACTGTATATAAAATGTGCTGTGTAATACAGCGTATCATAGTTTTATAATACCTCTGATAGGGAAGGAAGTGTCTGGCCTGAGGCTGAGAGGACCCAAGAAAGCAACAGAAAGATTTAGAGAAGGAAAGCCACTTACCAGATATAGAGTCATCCACATCTGGGTTGAGTTAGGATTCTTAGGGCAGGGATCAAGTCCAAGAAGCAGTCATGAGACTGTCCAAAGGTTTGTCAGGCTCTGGGTTTTAGCACTTACCTATCTCCAGCCATTTCCACTTATGAAAAAGGTCCCCTCCAGCATCTCTCTGACAGGTGATTCTGATTTCCCCCTGCCTCCCATGACTCCTGGTCCTGAAGAGGCACCAACTCCTCATAAGAGGAGTCTTTGTTTTGTTGTTTGGGAACGCAATGTGATGAAATTGTCTGTGCCAGCAACCTACCCACTGGGGAACATTATTTCAAATGGCAAACAAAGCTTTTATGTGTTAGTTTGTAAGGATTATAAACTGCCTCTCACTCCAAAGTATAAAATAAAGCCAGAAAAGCCACAAAACAACAACAACAATATATTTGAGGTGCTGATCCTCCTCAGTGTGTGACTATGTATCTGTTTTGTATTTTATTACTTCTGTGGTTGTTTTAATCCTAACATGTAAGCCCCCTAGAGTTATTCCCATAATTATTTGCAGGACTACCTGTTTCCCATTAGTTCTGCTTGTCGCACCAGATCTGGTAGGGTTGGCATGCTCTGGGTCCACCAAGCAATGCCATCTGAAGGGAGCCAGGAAATGTGCCTTCTCTGTTGCAGTGCCCACCCTGTGGAACAGCTTACCCCCAAGATTCAGATAGCCACAATCCTATTGGCTTAAGACCTGGCTGTTTGCTTGAGACACAATGTTGAGTGAGCCCATCTCTAGAAAGCATGGTAGTCTATTTTTGATGTTTTCAGGTGCCAATTTATTCTGCTGTTTTGACATGTATATTTTTAAGTGATTGTTTTTAACTTGCACACTGCTTGGAGTTGCCATGAGTTGGGCAACAATGTAAGTTGAATAAATAAACAACAATCAATAATAATAGAGGCAAAAAACCAAACTGATAAATAAAAATAGTAAAATAAATATAATAATATTGTAGGATACTGTAATGGTATGTGGGAATAACCTTGGGAGCTGAGAGGAAGAGATGCGGCCTAGGGAACGATCAGATAAGAGAGGGCATAGCCTGCAGCTACATAATGGGCAGAGAAAGAAACTCAGAAAGGAACCTCCCTAACTTATCAGGCCGTAAAAGAGACAGCGGGAGATTTGTACTTTCAGACTTGCAAGATTCTGTTAATGTAGCCTTACAATAAAGGAGGATTAGCTCATCTGGTCGTGTTTCCTGTCTGGTCTACTTGGGAAGGCTGACAGATATAGAGGAAAAACTAATAACATCTCTGTTGGCACAAATCTTTTTCTAGCTATTCATCTCCAGAGGTAATCTGGAAAAGCCAGGTCTTAATCATTCTCCAGAAGGCCATGAGAGTGGGCTCCATTCTTGCCTTGACAGGTAAGCTGTTCCAAAAGAAGGGAGCAGCCACCAAGAATGCCCACCTCCATGTCTCCTTGCTTCATATCTCCTGATAGAGAGGACCTCCAGCAGGTGCATTCTGTTCACTTGGGTCCAAATTTACATAGGATTGGTAGTCACCAAGATACCCAGACCCTGAGTGATACAGGATTTATAGGTAATAACCAGCCCCTTGAATTACACTCTGAAAAAAATGACAACCAATGCTGCTCCCTTAACAACAGTATTATAGGACAATATCTGCATTTAAAATGTTAAAGTTAAGAACATTTCTCAACTCCCAAAGATCTTCTCATTCTACATTGACATTTTGATTAGGGTAACCAATGGTGGCTTGAACATAAAGATCAATCTGATTTGGGGAAAGACATTTCAGTCATGACATTAAGTACTCTTCCTAAATCCTTTCTTCCCCTTGGTGCTCTCCTATTTGGGGCCATTGCAAGTCAGTTAACGAACAGGGAAACATAGAAATTATATATGTTTTATACACCTGTGAGCACTCAAAAGACTGAAGGTTTTGTCAGCTTTGAGCATTCATGCAAAAGTAGAAGGCTACAATTTGAGCAATAGTCCTATGAAAACATTTCATTCATCTCCAACCAGGTCTGGTGTAGTGCTAAAATCCTTAAATAAATATGGGGTGAAATGTCTTATTGCATAGCATGTCAAAGTAAAACAAACACACTTTCATATCCACTTCTTTCTGCTCAGGAATGCCCCAGGTCACAAGGAGGTATGTTAATTGATCTGGATTTTGAATAGATTTCTTGCCAACCTTTCAGTTGCTACAGGTGCATCTCTCTTGTGGTCAGTGGTTATGTGGTACAAAATTATTTGACACACCAAACAAAAACATAGAAAAATATATAGGAATGATCCTTGTATTACAGAAAACATCAACCTTGTATTTTCCTCTCTAGATTTATTTCTGGCAGACATTGACAAATAAAGCTAAGAGTTTTGAGTTCTGTAAGCCTACAAGCTAGGTTATATACATGTTTTGAGGCAAAAACAAAAAGATAAAGCCATGATTATAATGTAAAGGTTAAGAGTACTTCCAGATAAATTTGTAAAAAAGCAACTTAGAATGGAGACTTCAAGCTCAGTGATGGTTCAGTGGAGAACCAGTGAGGCAAAAGTTCTGGGCTTTTAATTTGATTTTAATTAATTTTTCTGAGTCTCTTAATTTGACCACTGTGCAAATTCTTGATTAGATATGTTCCTATATTCTTCATGTGCCTGTCAGTAATTTGTAGTCTGCACATGATCATACATATTGTAGTCACAGAAGAATGCCAGATTAGGGAAAAGTCAGTGTCAAGTCCTGTGCTATACATGAAAAAGGCCCCAATTCCCTCTCCAGTTAATCCTGGGAAACAAGTGTCTCTGAAATCCCACCGGGCTGCTTTCAATGAGTGCAGATAAGTATGACCAAGATGTTCATTCATAAATGCAGAATATCTGAAACTACAATTCTTAAAAATCCCAGTCAGCAGTGAGTTGTAAGTGTGAAGAAGTCTTGAGGGCAAAATCAAGGAAGACTGCCCTAAGGATTCACAAGGATGTCACATTATTTAATTTGGGATAATTATTACTCTAACACAATTCGTTTTGGAGAGCAAAAGGATAACAGACCACTTATACTTACAGAAATATGATGTATAATTTTCCTTTATTAACATTATTAAGTTGGTTGTTGTTAATGTAATTATAAGAGTTTGACATCTTTTTTTCCAATATCCATGATAGCCAGTCCCTTAAATGATCTTTTCATAGAATCATATTGGATGACTATTGGAAGAGCTCATTTAGGCCAATTAGTCTAATCTCTGCTCAGTGCAGGAATCCAAGTTAAAATATCCATGACAGATGTCTATCTAGTCTGCACTTGAACACATCCAATTAAAGGCCCACCACCTTTCCACTGTATAATGGGTTCCACTGTAGAACTGCTTTTAACTGTTTGAAAGTTAGAAAAAAAACTTCCTACCTTAATCTGCTTTTCTGTAGATTTTCCATGCCCTACAGAAAAGACATTTGAGTCATGGGAAAGTAGAAAGCATGGGAAAAACCTAAAAACAATCTGCCTTGATTGTGTTAGGTATATGCTGAAGTAGAGAAGGGTTTTGACAGGCTTTCAGGATTCTGTTACAATACCCTACCTGCATTAAAGTACATTCCAAAACTCACAGTGACTCCTGTCTCTTGATCCTGCCTACCTCATCACCTGATATTTGTTGCCCTTTTCTGAACCTATTCAATCACTACAACTTTTGTGTACAACTGATAATTTGCTGTAAAATGGGAAAACAAAAAAAAATTAGATGGAAATTACCTCTGCCTCCTCCTTTCCCTTGGAGACATTCCCAATTTGCCTGCTCCTGAAAATTTCAAAGCACTTTTGAAACTAGTATCTAAGTCCAACAACTTCCTTTAGGCTTAAAAGTAAACAGAGGATCCTCCCAAAATCCTGGTGGTATATCTTCCTTGGGGATGGGATTAAGATGACTTGCCTCAAAATCTTGGCTGGGAAAATCATGCTACTCTATTGTTCATTAAGATTCCGGGTCTGATAGGCCAATCCCATCCCCAAATAGTCAGTAGGGCAGAGCTTTCCAAACTTTTCATGTTGGTGACACACTTTTTAGACATGCATCATTTCGCGACACACTCTTACAGCAGGGCACAAGGCAGGCACTAGGACCTGCGTGGAATCACAGCAGGTTTGGAGACAGCCAGGCACAAGGCAGGCACTAGGACCTGCGTGGAATGCTGGCAGGGCTCGGAGGCAGCAGCAGCCACGACACACCCAGACACTGCAGCCGACACACTAACGTGTCCCGACACAGAGTTTGGAAAGCTCTGCAGTAGGGGATCCTTGATGTGCTGAATCTTTCTTGTCTCACATGGTAAATCCTGGGCTTTAGAGAAGGGGAAGGCAGCTCCCCGTTTATTTCAACTCTGCTCATAAGCATTTGCTTTCACAAGCATCCATTTTTTAGGGCTTGTAGCATCTATAATTTATGCTGCCATTTCTGGCCCCAAGGATATCAGGTGGCATTAGTGGAAATGGCTATACCATCTGTGATCTTGATTAGGATTTCATCTGTTTCCCTACAGCATTTATTCTTAACTATTATATTAATGAGCTTCATTAAGTCATGAGAAAAAAAGAGCTTCCTTGAAGTAAGTGAAGTCAGAATAAAGAAGGGAGCTCAGCTGTCAGCACTCACTCACCACCTGCTTAGGAAGCCAAGGAAGGGGTCCACGGGATTCTACAGCCGTTGATTAATCCTTGCAAAGGAGGATACCAGCAAAGCACTAAAACCTGTAAAAAGTACAACCTAATTATAGTCAGCATTTGTTGTTGCAGATGGTAGTTTTATATAATAACAAAATGTATGCCCATACCGTTGAGAAAAAACTACTTCTTCATCTCCTGTGTGCCTGTCATCCTCTGTAAATTACCACCCCAGTGGCTGTATTTCCCAAAAAGAAGAAAAGGGGGAGATTCTTTTGTGAATTATTCACAAATAAGCTTAATGTGTTTTTAAGTTTAGATTGGGTTGGCTGCAGTTCCTGTTTCATTGAGGGAAATGTTCCGTTTTCAGCGCATTGAACTGCCAATGTTCCCAAACTGAACTTTCAAACACCTTATCCATTCCAGCATTCTTGCAAGTCAGCTCTTTGCTCTTTCAGGCCCAAGCTTGTGTGTATGTAGATAGTGTAATAAACACACACATATACAAGCACTTGAAATTAAGAAAATTGCTTTATGTATGGCAACAATATATCAGTCAGACTAGAGGCTATTCAGTGGTGATGGACATTCATTTATCATAATCTATACACACTGCTCTAAATGACCAAAATATTTCTCAAGTTGGAATGACTTGTGCATGTTTGTCTATCACTGCGAGGAGCAAAATAGAATCCAGTACCCTGTGTTCAGGAAACAAAAACCTTCTTAATGCCAAGAGAATCAAAGTATACAACAGACACAAAATGTGTTAACCAGTTTTCCATGGAATGTTGGAGAAATATAATTCTCTCTCTTCCGCAGATATAAAGCATTTTTTAAATTCACAATGACTAGTCAAATAGGCTTTTAGTACTGTCAGAAGGAGCAGAGATGGGAGCAGGCAGGAGGCAGTCTATACAATGGCTAGAAAGTAGATTAAAAGAAAAGGCAGAAAAATTGCAGCAAACCTTGCAGATCTCTGATGAGTTGCAAAGCAATTGCATTCTCATATTTTGCTGTGATGCAATTATACATTGTGTGTAACTGAACATTGTGTGCATTGGCACAAGGAACATAAAGTGGGAGATGAGTTGCTAAGCTCATTTTATTGGGTCTGTATTCCCCTGTGGTCCTTTTACTTGCTCTGGCCTATAACTAGTTCCCCTGGTTTGAGGATTATGGAAGTTATAATCTGAAATTAGATGAACACGTATTTGGGGAAGGTTGATATACAGTACATGATAGGCTGACAAAAACGGGACATTGGGATGGCAAAACGGGACGGGGTCTTATGTAATATTCCGTATTCATGACAGGGGTCCCCACCCCCCAGTCCACGCAATTGGCTCCCGCCTGCAAACCCTGCCCTGCTTTGCTGCACGCTGATAGGCGGGAGGGTTTCCTCTTCCGGGCTGCCTCCAATCCTCCTTCGGATCCTCCTTCCGCGCCATTCCTGCCGGGTTTAAAAAATGGGACAAAATTTAGATTTTTATCAAAACGATGGGATGGTTGAAAAATGCTTAAAAAATGGGACTGTCCCATTCAAAACGGGACGTATGGTCAGCCTAGTACATGAACATTCATGATAGTTGAACCTAAGCAGTGAATTTCAGTATGCTGGAAAGTTAATGAACGTGGAAGATAGGTTTTCCTGATCCTTTCTTCCCTTTTCCTTAATACTGGAAAATAAGATACCTGTGTCATAAAGGACTGCTTAGCGATGTTTTGGCTACTTCCCAGAGGTCTTTTAATACTTGCATAAAAGTAAATATAAATTTAGTTATATCTTTGTTTCTGTAATCATATTCTTATCTTTCCATCATTTGACAGAGTAAGAGGAGAGATTTGTCCAGCACTATTAGACAAACATACTTTGAACTGATCAGCTTACCTTGTGCCAGCTGTGCAGGTAGCATGTCACAAGAATTTCACGTTCCATTTGCAAAGAGAGTACAGATGCAAACTTTGCATTTAAAATTGCAAGTTTTTAAAAGGAAAAATTCAAAGCTCTAATAGTTCTAACTAAATAAGACCATGGTGAAAACTTAAACATGCCTTTTTTCCCCACTGGATTTTTGTTCAATTTTATATTGAAATGCATCTACAGATTCAGCAGCTGAGAGCAAGAGAGTGGTGAAGATCAGAATCACACACAAGCTGATCCTTTTCCAGCTAATGGAAAAATCATATGGGGTATCTTTCCTATTCTGACAGCCCTTCCATATATTATGATGGATTCCCATTGGCTGGAAATCTTATTGTTGTATTTCTTTTAGTGAATAATTGGACATGCTGAAGTACTTGTCTAGAAACAACTGATCAGTTTAAAAGTTATGTTCCTCCTTTTAACCCTAGGGATTTTCTACTTAACTGCTCAAAATTAATGAAAACAGAAAAAGAATGTACAGTAATAGAAGATTTGATGACAGATTTTTTTTAACTTCAGGAGTAAACAAATAACATTGCTCAAAGCTTTTTTAGGTTATTGAATTGCAGTGGCTGTTTCTCAGACAAATTTCCAAAATGTGGGTAAGTGGATGGATGGATGGATGGATGGACAGATGACTTGCATCATATTTTAGAGGAGGTGGAAAAAATGAAAGCAAATAACCTTTGTGTTTCAACAAAGTCTGTGAAGGAGTAAATTAGGGAAGGGGTAGAGGGGAGGGGTGTGTGCAAATCTCTAGCCCTGCTTGTGCATTCAGCTAATTCAGAGACCTCTGTGTGTTCAGCACACCTTTTCAAGATTAACAGAATCATTTACACACTCTGAATATTAAGTAAAGATTATTTTGATTTATATGACAGACCCATCCAAAACTGATGGACGAGGAAGTTGGAATATTTATATTAAAAACAATCCTATGATTTATTTTAAATACATGTTTAAATTATTTGGTTTAGTTTTAAGCTGGGATCATTTCAGTGCATGCAGGCTCTTTTATTATAATCCTCACTTTGAGCTGACATGGCAACTTTTCCCCTAACTCTTCTCCCAAGTATCCATTGAATTTTCCTAAGCTAGCCCCCAGTGTTGTTAAATATTGTCCCTTAAGTATGGAGTCCAATCATAGGCAATCAAATTAATAGGAATGTAATATTACTGTACCAGTAGGATAAGATATTGCAGTAATACAAGGCATTTATCCATTATCCATGCCCTGGTGTATATTCATTAAAATTTAATGACAGGCACATCTCCCCACAAGCATACTTTATACATTCCTGAAAAATCACTGGCACTCAAGGGAGACTCCTCTCTCATTATTATCTGTTCTAAAAATAACTTTGTCTGCCATACCAAAAAGTAAATATATTAAGATCAAGAAGAAGAAGAAGACCATGTCCTGCTTATTCTTTGGTGTTGTAAGTTATACAGAAGCATGTGCCTGGAATTAATTCTTGGTGCTTATCAAACCACCTTTCTCTATTCCTTTAAATGCATTGAACTTAAACCCTTTACAATATTCTAAATATTTAGAATACTCTGTTTCTGTGTCATGAATTTAGGTTATTCTGTACTTCCTTCTCCTAGGTTAATAGATGAAAGAAAACAGCTCTGTGAGTAGCCTACAAGTAGTTAGAGGGAGGCAGGATTCAGTCTTTTTGCCATCACCGTCTCATGTATGTCAAGCAAACACAAGTAGGCAAAATACTGTCTTCTGAGGCTGGAAGATTAGCCAACAACAGTCAATACCTTTACTATAATAATAGTCAAGTGAGCCCAATTGGCCCAGACCCAACACTTGGAGAAGGTAAGCCAATCAAAGTATGTTTCAGCATCAAAAATGCTCACTGAATTGGTAGGTTCATTCATGGCAGCAAAACAAAATGAACTGGATGATGTTGCCCAGACAATGTCAGTATGCAATACTCCTGTGAACCATAGCTTTACTTTCAAGAAAGTATGATAGTGCTAGAAACTTTGATCATTTCTGGTCATTTTTAACAAGGAACTTGAAAGTCTCTTATTTGCTTTTTCTTGTCACTTTCATTTTGAGGTCACTTTCACAGCATGCTTGGAAAGCTGTAGAATGTAATTACTTCATCAACACCTAACCTTCTAATACTTGAAGAAGTTTTTCTAATTTACTATTTCTAAGAGCTATTCATTCAAAAGAAGAAAGGAAGGCCGCAGCTAAACTGACAAGACATGTGTGTCAGATTTACTACTCTCCTTAAAACAGAGAAAACCTGCAATCTTTCATATTCCTGGACTGCAATTCCTGGTCATTCCAGCCAGCATA
The DNA here is from genome assembly GCA_023362775.1 of Charina bottae. Lineage (NCBI taxonomy): Eukaryota > Metazoa > Chordata > Lepidosauria > Squamata > Charinaidae > Charina > Charina bottae. Next base: position 186,548,260 of record JALMGJ010000001.1, on the reverse strand, counting down.
GCTAAGAAATGCAATTGTAATCTGTAACACCACCAGTTCCCCATCTGTGCCTTAATATAATTCAGTGTGTTTGTAAAGTTTCAGAGTGTTGCTATTCCAAGAGAGAAATGATTTCTTTTTTAAAAATACAGTAATAGCAATCAGGCACAGGATAGAGGATCATTACAACCATCTTACACATGTTTACTAAGCAGGAACTACTGCTGTAGCCAGTATGATTTCTCCTTGTTTTGTAAGCTAACAGAAACCTCACAAGAGCAAATAACTTCATTTGTAAGACAGAATATACCAGTCCAGCCAGGAGTGGGATTCCCTATCTTCTCTCTTCCTTTGGGATAACTCTTTCCACTTGCTGCAGTTACCCTTTCCATGTCTACTTTTGCTTTAAAAATTGTTCTTCATTTCCTTTGCGTTTTAGTAGTTTTATATGTGCATGTGTGCATGCAGCCATGAGAAAATTCAGGCTGATTATTGCAAATGAATCGCATATTCTGGACCCTTTATAACATTCCATGAATGAGGGAGAATAATTGCATAATAATAGTCTTTCCTAGAAGCACCCAAGGTATTTATAGATTATAAGAGCTTTTTGTTTGTTTCTTTACTTTGATAGTATTTGTTTGAACACAGCCCTTTTTCCTCCAGTGGGGATGATACATTTGCACTTAAACAGGTCATTTGCAACAAATAGGTCAAAGTCACTTTTGTGAGAGAAAGCCTGCATTGGTTACATTGGTGAGTACCCTAAGACAAGTGATATAGAATTGTCTCTTGGCTACTCATACCTTCAGATGAGAGGATTGTCACATAAAAATTGAGCTCACAGCAGCCAATATTTCTATTTTTCATTTAGAACAAGTTTATTTGATTAATAGAGATATGAAAACTTGCAAAGACCTAATCAGACAACTCATACTGTATATCACTAGGAGGCAACTGCTAGACTTGAAAAGTGAAATGGTTTTTGGTGATGCAAATTGTCATAGCTTAGGATAATTTGTACAAGTCTTTGGGTTGAGAGAGTGTAGGAATATTAAGAGTTTCCAAGACCTCACAGTATCTTCTGTTTCCTAATCTAGCTAAGTAACATACCAGTAACTAGTGGTAGATAATCACACTTTCAGATCTCTAATTTTTGATATAAGTAACTGTCAAAAATGAAATTGGAGTAAATTCACTGGTAAGGATCTGAATGAATGGGCAGTGCTCAGAACCTCGGTTACATATATCAGGAAAACTGGGAATAATGATAGTTAGCTAAATGTGTTGTCTGTATTGGTCAGTTTAGACAAGAGCAAGTGCAAGGACATTTGACAGAGTATAAAAGTGGCTATCAAAGGCCCTGATCCAAAGCCCACTGAAGTTGATTAAAAGAACATTCATCAAGTTTAATAGGGTTTCCACTGACTACAATGAGATTTGGAGCTGAGCCCAAGAGGGAATACTCTAATCCTTAAAATATCAGAATGATACAGTATGTATGATATTTATCTGTTGCTTTTCATTCTCATGAGAATATTACACACTTTGATGTCATGGTCTAAATAAAGACTGCCAAAAAGATCTGGTAACTAAGTGCTTTATGCTGTAGTAAGCAAATACTAAGAGTGTATTTGGCCTCTCTCTCTCTCTTTTTTTTTCCCTGGGAATGACTCCAAGTATATGTCATGGGGTAAATCCACAAACAGTACTGACTGGAAAAAAACAGGCCTTTGTTTCACTAACAAGCTCAGCTTCAGAAGAATGGCTACAAGTCTCCCAGTTTTCCTTACATATGACAAAATAAAGCGGCAAAAGTTTCATTTTAAGGGTCTGCAAATTAAACAGTAGAAGACGGGCTTGTTAGCAAAAATATATATGTTGGAAACACACTTTTAAAAGTGCTGCTGATAGCACTGGAATTCTAACTGAAGAATTCTACAATCATTCCATTTTCTCTGTTCTTGTGCAAGAACTTATTTTTGCTCTCTTATGCAAGAGAGAGATTTCTTTCCATAAGAAGGAAATCTAATTTAATTAAAAGGGATTTAGAATAAATCTATAATTTGTAAGATTCTCTAGATGCATTCATTGACATTTATGTAATAGAATTTTTAATACAAATATCCTCTCACTAAGTAGATGGCCCCCCCACCACCTTTCCCTTGCATGTGCCCTCCAAGGCACCCCCATCTACCTCCCCACAGCCATGAGGAAGCCAGTTTGCTTTACTCACAAGAAATTGTCCTCTTCCACCTCCATTGCTTTGCAACTACCAGTGTGATTTTACTTATTATCCTTACTCCCTTATCTATAGAGATTCCTATGACACTGTGCAGGATGAGGTGCACATAAGGGGACAGCATGGACACGTTCACCATGCTGGCTGGGAATTTTAAAAATTGTAGTCTAAGCATATCTTAAGGGCACCAGGTTGTAGTAGGTTACCATGGCAGGAGCCTATTTGTAGATTACTCAATTACTTACGGGTCTGCAAAAGTAAAAGAAAGGGGAAGGATGCAGTAGATCTGAAAAAAGGTGGTCTGATCTAGTACAGTGGAGTAGATGAATATATGTAGGAAAGTTGCATTTTTAATTATGAATGAAAGAGATAAATGCATGTCAGAAAGTAGGAATTGGTGTCATGAAAGTTGTTGAGATCTGTTTGAAAGTAGGAATCCATACGTTGGGGATAGTTGCATGTTAATACTTCAGTGAATAGTGACAATGGAAGAACCAGATATAAGTTTGGGGGAAAATTGTACAACATTCTGAATGAATACAATCCAGGAGAAACAATATTCTGCTAGTAACAGAGATACAGTAAGTGGGAACGAGACAAGACAGTACAGAAAAAATTGACTGGACCATTCAGCAACCCAAGAACGAATGAGAATGGTGGCTGTTTTGTGATCCTCTGCCTCAGGAAGAGCTCTGCTTGTTTCAATACATGGCAAAGAAAAGGGAAATCTAAAAGCATGATTAATTTAATTCTTTATGATGAAAGATTGAAATTGTGAAGGACATAAAGATGATGATAAATTTTGAATGTGGGACAGATCATTTTGTGAGAGGAACTTGGGAAAAGATAGATGCGAAAGAAAACAAGTGAAAGAAATTGGAATGCCTACAGGAAGAGAGGGGCGTGGTGGCTCAGTGGGTAAGACGCCAGGCTTGTCCATCGGAAGATTGCAAGTTCGGAGGTTCGAATCCCTAGCCCTGCGTGCGGAGTGAGCTCCCGCACAAGCTCCAGCTCTTGCCAACCTAGCAATTCGAAAGCATGCAAATGCAAGTAGATTAATAGGTACCACTTCGGTGGGTAGGTAACAGCGTTCCGCGCGTGTCATGCGGCCACATGACTGTGGAAGCGTCTTCGGACAACGCTGGCTCTTTGGCTAACAAACGGAGATGAGCACCGGCCCCTAGAGTCGGACACGACTGCACGAATGTGCGGGGGGTACCTTTACCTTTTACAGGAAGAGAAAGTGTGGATCCTATACAAGAAGCTCTGTATGAAAAAGTATTAAAAGATAGATTAATCTCCCAACAGAATTAATAAACATAAGGAAAGAGCATTGGAAGCTGCTTGGAACTGATTGAAAAGATTTATATTACAGAGTATCATGGAAGTATGCTATCTGGAAGTATGAAAAAGTACGCTTGGCAGAATAATGAAATGAAGGAAATTGTGGTTGAAGGAAAATGTGCATATAACAGAATGATTGCTGCAAAAAAAATTGAGAATAGATATTGTAAAATGTGTATATAGGGGAAAAATAGCTGCCAATCTAGCCAGAGAGAAAGGAACACTTAAGATTAAAGTGGCAAAGAAAAATGCAGAGCAATTGGAAACTTTAAAATAAATAAATAAATGAGAAGCTTCCAGCAGAGTGAATGGAATTGAAGCTGAAGGAATATTGGAATTTTAAAGATTTTTATGAGAATGACAGTAATTTGTCAAAGAGTGAAACTGAAATGAATGCTATAAATGTTAGTACCTAAGAAAAAGTTGATGAAAAAGAAGTCATACTGTGAGAATGTTGAAAAATGATAAGGTTGCAGTACAGATGGTAAAATTGGAGATACATTAAAGTATGGAAGTAGATAGTTTATGGAGTGCCCGTGCAACTTTAGTGTATGTCGAAAGGTTGCATCTATAAAATAAAAGGTAGCAAAAGTAAATGCAAAAACTAGGGATTGGTTTCTTAAGTGTACCTGGTAAGGTGTTTCACAGAATTCTGCCCAAACTGTACAAGATGTGACACTGAGCAAAACTTGGGAAGCTCTATGCTGGGCAGGGGTATGCAGGCCATATTTTTGCTCTCCAACAGGTCACTGAGAAATGTATGACTGAGAAAAGTGAATTGTATATTTGTGCATATAGAGGAAGCATATAATTGTAAACCACCTAGAGTTGTTGGGAGTTGGGTGGCCCATACGTTGTATGTATATATGTACAGTATGTATGTATGTATGTATGTATGTATGTATGTAGTGAATAGGCTTGAATTATGCAAGAAATAGAGTTGAAGGTCAGTTGCTGAATGCAAGAAGAGTACATGGTTGGAATAAAGCATATGTGAGATTAAATGGAATGCTTAGTAAATTGCTCAACATTGAGCAGGGGGTAAGACAAAGATGTATGATGTCCCCACAATTGTTTAATGTATTTATGGATAAATACGTAAAGAATTATTGTAGTGAGATTAGAGGCCGGATGATATTGTGGTTTTGGCTGGAAAGCCAAATGATTGTATGATGCATGAGGTGTATGAATTTGAAATGTGTCAAAGACCAAGGTAGTTAATATTGGACAGGAAAAATGCAGTGAACAACTGCAAATTTACATAAATGGCAAATAATTCAAACAAGTAGATTGAATTGTATACTTGGTAGAATATTTACTGAAGATGGGAAAATGGATGGAAAATTTTTAAGATGTGCAAATGCTGGTAGAGAGGTAATGGGGTTAGTTTGATAAGTGTACCTGGTAAGGTGTTTCACAGAATTGAATTGTTGTCTGTTGTGAATAATTAATGTTTGTCAAAAGAAATTAAACTAGCTGTGTGAAAGAGCATGGTTCTACCCATTTTGTTATATGCAAGTAAGATTTGGGTATATCTGGAGAAGAAAATTAAATGCAATAGGAATGGGGTACTTGTGTGTGGTAAAACAAGAGGAAACAGGGTAAAAATCAATGGTGATAAATCAATGTGGATTCAGCATAAAAATGAGTCATATGAAATACATTGAGGTGGTTTGGTCTTACAAAGAGAAGGAATACAAATCGAATCAAACAAATATATGAAGGAAGAGTAATTGGGTTGAGAAGAGGGGAAAGACCAATAAATGTGTGGTTGGATAGTTTTGATGAGATCCTCAGAAAGAGGGGGGTGAGAAGTTTAAAGAACAAGAGGCAATATTTGAAGCAGTGCATAGACATGGTAAAAGCAAGGATGGTTTGCAAGGCTAGAAAGATATGAAGTATAGCGAAGCTGTTGCCTAGATTAAATAGCTTACTATTTCTTACTCTCTATATACTCTCTGTATAACACTTCTTATGCCAAAAGGAAATGGAGGGAGGGAGGGAGATTCAATAGCCCAGGGCAGGCATCCTATTGCACTGTAGATGCTGCTGAAACATGATGTCCATCATGCTTTACCATCTTTACCACTTGTGGATTTGAGGACAGTAGTTCAACAATATCTGGAGCGTCCTAGATTGCCTACCACTACAATAGCCTAATCCAGTTGTCTATTACCTAACATTCATGGAAGACCACTACATATCAGAGGATTTCTACTGCAGACAAACAAGACTGAGCCACAAGAAAAAATTATTTGTGACTCCTCTGCTTGTGCTCTTGAAAGCAATCAACTTAAATTATTTGCTGTATAAAGTCAGACATTTTTCTCTAACTACACCAGTGGATATAATTTTCGGTGGTTTAACTGGAAATTTGGTTAGCAGAGAGGGTGGGTTGTTATTTTTCTCTTGAATTGATTTAAAATGTGGGTGATATCCCGTAGATTTCACTGACAATGAATTTATCAGTGTATTCATATGAAATGCTATTTTGGCACAGTAGAAATTTCAACACAATTTTCTTCATTATGAGCAGTGTTCAAAAATGTCCTCTCTGTTGATGGAAGGCTTTTTGATCCAGCAGATGCTTCTGTGAGCAACAGTGGGAGGAAAGCCATTTTTGCTGATTCTTCCTTTCCTTTGTAGCTCCATTCAACTCCCTTCAAAATTCTGAATGATAATTTAGAACTGTGGGGAAAGTAGGAGGGCTGCAGAAGAAAGGGGAAATTGTAAAAATCGGCTCTCTATCTTTCCACTAATGAAAGCCTTTACTGGATCATAAAGGAACACAACAACTGGATACGATCAACAATATTTTTATAGACATCAGTATTTCACTGAGACAATCTAGCGTGCGCTTCCAACCAAAAGCACCCTGCATAAAACAAATTTTATTTGTTAAAGCTGGAAGCATCTTTAAAATATCAGCTAACTATAAGTTCTACATCTATGTATCTGTTTCCTTTTCTCAGTTCCATAAAGTTGGAAAATAATATTGATGGAAAATTGTGACTAAGTGATCTATTTTACTGCTCACTTACAGTTAATTTCCTGTTCTACCAAATGATTTAACTGAAATCTTCCCATTCTCTGGTAAGACCAGGGTGATAACAATGTTCTCTGTTCTTTAGCTTATTTTATGCACATTGTCATCAAAGGAGATGACTTATTTATATGATAGCTAATAACTGATCATTCTGTTCCCATACTTGTTAGGGTGTACGTGAAAGCTTTGCATGAGGGGTGAGGTGTTGGATGTAATCAGTTTGGTGGTAATACTCAGTTCTGTTTCTCCTTTATATCCAGTTCTAGAGATGCAGTGGGTGTGTTAAATCAATGTCCAGGTTCAATAATGATATGTGAAAGAGCCAGTCAACCAAAATCTAGTCCAAATACAAGGAAGCAAATTCAAAGGCCTCAAATCATACAGCTTAGAGCACTTTTTACTAACTATTATTAATAAAGACCAGCCTGACAAGGCTAAATTGATTATGGATCCCATTTTGGCTATATTTGAATGACAGACTGAATTACAACCTGCTATATTTGGGACTGACTCTAAAGGTGATTCAGAAGTTGTAGTTCATTAGTTCAGTACACAGTTTATCAACTGCTAACTGGATCTGGACAAGGGGACCATATTGCCCAAGAGTGAAACAAAGGTACTGACTCCCAATATGTCAGAGTGCGTGGGTGAAGCGGCCTGATCCTTCTTCCTAGACACCAGTGATCCACGTACTGTGCAGTAAATAGAGATTCAAACAGAGATTATATAAAATATCCTCTTTATATACATACGTATTTACAGATCACTTCCACACGGGTAACAAATGATACAACGATGAAGTTACAGCAAACGAGAAGAAAGAATACCAGGATTCTTCTGCTTATATATACAAACTGACCAATCACCTTATAGGTCATTCTCATTATCTACCACACCCAACTTAACTCTTAGCACCTGTCTTATGAGTCATACACTGACACATCATCACTACAACAATGGCTGCTAATAGGGTGACTTGCAGAATAATTCCCCTCTCACCTAGATATCAAGCCTCTTCAGTATAATTTATCTAACTGTAAATTCCTGGGTATATACAAACCCCAACACAATATATTTCTGCATGTAATTTAAATGCTGAAACATCATCTATTTTAACAAGAGCCTTATCTTTTAGTCAGGTCTTCTTCAGAAGTTCTCTCCCAGTTGCGGCTGACATCTAAAGTGAGTCCAGTGGCACTGAAGAGAAAGCTTTCTCAATTGTTTTCCTTCCTCCATGCCAAAAGTTCTCCCTGCTTCTTTAGAGGAACCTTTGACTTCCTCAGGCTTTTAATTCTTAATTTGTTGCATTACCAGTTTCATTTTCCACTCCCTTTTGGGGTTACGTTTTTAAGTTTTTCTTACCATTTTTTATTCACTTTAATATTGTAAACCTTTTGGATATTATTTTATAAATTGTCCTATGAGTGAAGTATTTTGCATTGAAGCAAAAGTGTTCCTTTCACAAATCCTAACACAAGTGTTCTGCCAAGTGTCCAAGCAGTGATCAGGTGCTCAGGCAATTGGTTCTTTTAGATCCAGAGACAATAAGCACACCAGTGGATCAAGAGAGTTTAAGATTTATTATAAACTTAAGCAAACAAATTTAAACAGAAACACAGTTTAACCAGAAACACAGTTTAGGCAGATTAAACAAAAGCATAAAAAGCATAGCATAAAGAAAGGAAATCATAACATACCAGCAAGTTGAGACCCTATCCCCTTTAGCTGTCAGGAGCCTCTTGACCAAGACAGCGGAGATAACCCCAGGATGGCTCAATTTCCACAGCACCCAGTGCTAGGTCTGTGCAGAAGCTCCCAAACTCAAAAGACAATCCTAAGGTTTTCATCAAAGTCTGGCTCTAAAGCCTCACAACCCTGTTTCCATGGTACCGAGGCTCCATGACCCGACCTTAACTAGGATGGTTCCCAGAGTCTGGAGCACCTGTTTCCAAGAGCCTGGGAAGCTATAAGAGATAAGCTAGTGCTTAACAAAAACAATCTCTTATCTCCCCGCACCCATTGCAAGCCGAAATATTTTCTGGAGGGGCTGTTGGAGGAGTGGACTTATAGTATGCTTAAACTTTTAATCTGGGGGGTTTTCCCTTATCTCCCCCTCCATTCCAAACAGAAATAAAAAACAAGCCAGTTAAACATCAGTATAACTCAAAATAAACTCTAATCTTTTTCGTGTGAGGGAGAAAATCAAAATATGTCACTTAACTCCTCGAAATAACAGTGGTCTTCCGCATTGCCACTACAAGAAGTTGCAAATCTACACCAGCTTTCTCCTCCCATCCTCCAGTCATATAAATTTTCCTTTTATGATTTTTTTTCTGAAATAGTTTGTTCTGAAAGGTAATAATCCTTACTGTATTTCAAGATCATTTTTCTGAAACTGAATTCTTCTACACACTGCCAGTGGAAAGGAAACAGATTAAATGTAGTAATAGTGGGAGTCAAACTCCAGCTATTATAAACACGTTTGCTTATAAAATTCTCATCAGTGCCAGTGGAGGGCTGTGGATTTGCAGAATTCTTCTCTAGAAAAAATAATAACATAATTTAAAAAGGAAAGAAAAGTGCTAGTTTGCTCCCTTTGTGTTTTAGGAATTTTTCTAATACTTCTTCCTATACCATAGTTAACGTAAAGAAGGTTAGTATGTTTCTTTTATAATCAGTTCAGTGATTTCACAATCAGGTCCTTTTGCTAGCATATATTGGTTATATAAAAGCCTCTGCTTCTCATTTAATAGTATATGAGACCATAGTGTTCTTACGGCTCTGATTAAAAAAAACTCATGTGAACATACAGTATGTGACATGAAATCAATGAAATCATTCTTATCAGCATAATAAGAGGCCAGATTTGCTATTAAAATATCAAAGCCTTTAAACTTTTATTTGATGGTTTTAATCAAATGTACTCTGGCTATTCAGAAGGCGTGTCATTGCAGCTGTACAAGAGTACTTCTATCTTTGATGTTCCGTATCCCTACTCCTAGTGATTTAAGTCTGTGGCCCTATGATTGGCATTCTATGTTGGCTACAGGATTTATTATTGATTATTATTAATTAATTATAATCTTTACCTCCTTAATTTGCACAAAAGTGTTAAAATGGGATGAGATGTTCAAAAGATGCTGATAAAATCTGTCTTTTCATTTCATATTTGAAAACTGAAGTTAATAATTGTGCTTTCTTAGCTTCAGAAGGGAGTAAGCTGCCCAGAGTCACTATGTGTGAGTTGGGCGGCCATATAAATTTGTTAAATAAATAAATATGGGGCGAGTGCAGGAGCTCATTCCGTCACACGGGGCTAGGGATTCGAACCTCCGAACTTGCGATCTTCCGATCTTCCGATTGACAAGCCTGGCGTCTTACCCGCTGAGCCACCACGCCCCTAATGAATACATTAAAAGATGTTAATGATGCAATTTTTCAACTTCTACTGAAACTAAGAAAACTTATATTTTTTCTGTTGCTGGAAAGGGGAGAAATCCTGACCACCATAGATAGAATTGAAGAAAAGATGGTGGGAGGAATTTTTTTTCTGTGGGCCAGATCAAAATCTAAGCTGGAGAAGAATTCAGGAGCTATAACATCTTAAAGATGGAGCAAATATTATGAACTCTCTGGAACTCAAGCCAGAAATACAAACTCACTAACTTAATAAAGTTTAGTCTGCAATGCCAGTTTTTTTTTTTCAATGAGGGCCATTTGAAATGTGCTGTGAGATTTCTCAACACTTGCAACCCTCTCCAAACTCTGTAGTTTTTAACGATCTTAAAACAGAGTTCAGGGAATGCTTTTTATTGCAAGTAATCATTTGGCCCCCTTTTTTTTAGTTTAAACAGGAGTAATTTATCCTGCTGCATTCCTCTGCCTTTTACTGAGATTATTAATAAGCAATCCAACAAGTGAAGGAGCTACTGTATTATCAGTTTATTGCCTTAACTGGAGCCAATGCTTATTTTAAAGCAAAACGCAAAAATAATACAATTGACAATAAAAGACTTCTAAAAAAGCAAGGATCAAGTTTCTCATAATTATATATCGGCTGAGATCAAACTGTATAGTGCTTTTAAGTTGGAAAGCAGCTATATCTTCACTGTTTTACTGATATTCCACAATCCCTGAAGCTACAGTATGGTACCAAGGGGAAAGAAATGCCCACTGTCGCCCTTCGTTTCAAAGTATCACTTTTGGGCAATGTAAAATGCAACTGCAGATACATCAAAACTGAATCATAACTGGGGACAAAGGCTTAAAAAAAGCCCCTATATTACTGCTGCCGTCCCATCCCAGTAGGAATCTGTTCCTCTCTGCTTGCTTTTTGGAGAGACAGACAGACAAAAGAGGCAACATGCTGTTTTATCCATAAAATTGGATATCCCAGTTGGAACACTGAGAATGGGGGGTAGGACAAAATCATATGAGAGATCTGAGGATGGCTTTGTCTGGCCCAATTAATGGGTTACTTTTATTTAATTCATTTCATGATTTTTCAGGCAAAAGGAAGATTTAGTAGAACAAATAAGTGGCTGAAGTTAAATTGAATAGGGCATTACAGTTTTAGGAACACTTTTTTAGTGGGTGGATTGTAGTGTTATTAAGTAACAGGCAGATCTTATACATACAAGTATATATTAAGAACAATAAAGAACAAAATGATTACATCTAACTGAGTACACTGTATCCAATCAACCTACAAATCCTGCCACTTAGCCCTGAATTCTAACAATAAATGGATGAGGTCACTCTCCCCTTAATGTCTACAAGGACATTATGACTATTTGTAGAAAGGGGACCTTATACATCTAGCTATTCCTGCTGGTCCAAATACAGCTACAGATGTAAATATTAGAGCATAATACAAAAATGATTAGAAAGAAGTGCTTTGAACCTCTCCCAAGCAAAGCCACACTCTGCTGTTCATTAAGCACCCCAACTTATATAGGCTTTCATGTGAGCCAGAAAAATATGGTACTATTGCTTTAAGAGTCACATTAACTTTAATGAGAGGATTCCTTACTCACTTGCACATAAGCAGCTGGCCAACATTTTAACAGTAATTTTCCTGCTGAAGGAGCACACTCTTTTTTTCCACTGGGCTGCTAATATACTTCAAGCAATATTTAAGATACTGTATAGCTTTAAATCTTCTATCCAACCAAGTCTGCTAAAAGCCAAATAGTAATTTTTGAATTCATTTGTAATACATGGCCCACCAATAATTCACTATCCTGTCAAGGCTACAGTTTAATAACACTTGCAACACTAATCATTTAAACAGAAGGATTTTTATTATTAAACCAGAAAAACACGTTTGAATTTTTAAAAGCATGAAGGTACATAGGCAAGCTATTTTCTCATTCATCTGAAAGTTTAAGTTAAAATAAGTTGCTCAGTTAATTATGTGTGTGAACTATTTCAGAATCTCATCTAATCATATTTAAGTTTCAGTGTGACACTTTGGAGAACTATTTGATTTCTAGGTATTCTTCCATGCCAAGATAATAATGTATGGAAGATTATGTATGCATTAGCCATAGAACTATGCACATTGGAGTAACCACAGATTACTTTAGAATGAGTTCCAGTTTTAGAGTAAAATAATGCAACAAGTTACACTAGTGTAAATAGGAACAGATCTTGGCTCTCCAAAAGTAGTCTAGCAAGTAATTACAGTTAGTATATAGTAACTGATCTACTGTAACAGTCTTGTGGGTAAGAATTAATTGCTTTCTAACAATGTATGGAATCTAATTTTCTTTGCCCTGTATGAATGATATCAACATATATAAACACAACAGAGTTTGGTGTGCCACAACTTAATCCAGAGCTGGCTGAAACAATGGAAATATATTTCTGAGCACATTATGGGTTAAATCCAATATAGTTAAAAACATCTGACTGCAACCACAAATATGCTGGTATTCAGCTGTTTTATGAAAACAGTTTTATGACAAATTCAAATGGGACTAATACAATAAACTACTAACACAGTTAACTCTTATTTTCCTTAACAAGCCTTAAAAACCAGCAGCATACTTAAATTATTTACAGCTCAGAAGCATTTAAAGTATGAAAATGAACTCTTATTAGCTAATTACAAGTACTATAAATATCATGGATTTTAGTATCCTGAAACCTATTGTTGGTAACTATACTCTGTTACTTATACTGTATATACCCTGAGTTTTGGTTACCAATTATTGAAAATTTTCTCTGTGGGTGGTAAGGCTGGGGAAAGGATATTGAACATTTTGTTTCTGCTCAATTCAAACCTTAAAAATAATAAAATTTCCTGTGTGTTTTAAAAGCTTTGTCAGAAGTAGAAATTCAACAGCTGGAGATGGTTCTGTTGAATGTGTGCAAGATAGTCTCTCTTCTGTTGCAAAAAAAAGCAGTGTGTTCTTTACCCAAAAAGAATATTGTAATTAGGGATTCTGCTCCATTAAAGGCTACCTAACAGGTAGAAATTCTGGAAGTGCAGCTTTCTCCAGTAATAAAAATATAGCAAATTGAGTTTGAATAAAGTAGAATTTGTTAGTCAAGAGCCTAAGTCAGAGCTTTCCAAACTGTGTGTCGGGAAACGTTAGTGTGTCAGCTGCAGTGTCTAGGTATGTCGCGCTGCTGCTGCCTCTGAACCTTGCCAGGATTCCACGCAGGTCCTAGTGCCTGCCTTGTGCCCTGCTGTAAGAGTGTCACGAAATGATGCATGTCTAAAAAGTGTGTCACCAACATGAAAAGTTTGGAAAGCTCTGGCCTAAGTGCACTTTGAAGGTATCTTCAGAAGACCTAGTATACCTTCTTCTTGTCCATAAAGAAGGCCTCAGAGAATTGTCTTGTGTTAGATTAGACAATTAGTATTCGTCACCTACCCTAACAGCAGCTTTCCAAGATTTCAAATTAGAGTCTTTCCCAACCCTACTTGGAAATGCCAGAGCCTGGAATTAGCATAATTTGCATGGTTCCACTGAGCCAGTAAGAATACCTAAATCTTCTCATCATGAATGGAGTTTATCACATTCAAGAGCGGGTGTATTAGCTCTGATCACCAATGAGACCAGGTGTTGTGAAGGCAGTAGCAAATTTTTTATTTATAGCCTTAGCTTATAGAAACCATTTGGTGCCTTCAGTGAATTGTTAATTTTACAGGGTTTCTTCCATGTATGTACTATATGTATGTATTAACAGTGTACTATATTTTAAATTTTGTGACTTGGCCTTGGACTATAAATAAACAAAGAGACCGCACCGAGGTACAAGTAGATAGAAAGTGACGGTTAGTCATCTTTTTAGTTACGTTGATGTTGATGTTTTAGTTAACTGGTCAATTTCTAAGGTCACCCACATGCCAACAATTGTGGGCAGCTTACAGAGGATTAAAAACAGGTAAGAACAAATTAAAAAAAAACAATAAAAAGGAACCATGCCAGGGAGGAAAAGCAAAATCCACCACACTACAATTAGCAGGTTCACACATGGTTGCCAATCCAGGTGATAAGTCAGGTCTTTAATCCCCTCCTAAAGATCAGCAAGGGGCGTGGTGGCTCAGCAGGTAAGATGCCAGGCTTGTCGCGGAGGTTCGAATCCCTAGCCCCGCGTGACGGAGTAAGCTCCCGCACTTGCCCCAGCTCTTGCCAACCTAGCAATTTGAAAGCATGCAAATGCAACTAGATTAATAGGTACCACTTTGGTGGGAAGGTAACAGCGTTCCGTGTGCGTCATGCCGGCCATATGACCGCGGAAGCGTCTTCGGACAATGCTGGCTCTTCGGCTAACAAACGGAGATGAGCACCGGCTCCTAAAGTCAGACACGACTGCACAAATGTACGGGGGGAACCTTTACCTTTAAAGATCAGCAGGGTAGAGGCTGTATGGATGGGGGGGGATGCTGTTCCAAAGTGCAGGAGTGGCTGTAGAGAAGGCACACCTCCTGTGTGATAACATTGCTTTATAGCTTTATTGATGGGAAATCACTGATCTATAGTTGGGCTCTTGCTTTTATATTTGTTCTTGGCAGTTAGAGAAAGTTGTCATAACCCTCTTGGTGTTTTACTGTTAAATACTGTTATGTTTCTTACTGTTTCTGTAAAACTAATCAGCTCAGAAAGTCATATGGCAGGCTCCCTTCCTTTGATGAGAATTTTAGTTCATTTCTTCTCAACATCCAGGGGGTAAGGATGACCTCGTCCGGTATGTTATCATCCAGCTTGCAACCAGGAAAGCGATTCCATAAGTTGGAGCAAGTTCTCTCCTCTCCATTTCCTATTTGTCGACATTCACTAACTTTCTGTTAAGCAGAGAAAAGATCAGAATGAAGTAGCAGAACAGGGGTACCTATCCTTTTTGGGTATACAGTATTTGGAATTTTGAAAGTCAGTAGGTGCTGCCAGAAAATAACTACTGCAGATTTGCACATTCACAAAACAAATGCCACAGAGGACATACATTAATTACAAAGCATCAATTTACCAGAATGCTATCTACTACCATTTGTGGCGGGATGCTCCACACAATTGTTTGTTTTGTCTGTTTTCTAGGCAAGCAGACAGACTTCCAAACAGCACTGGCAGTAACCAATCACCATTTTAGTTTCTAGGAAAGTTTATGGGGCCCATTTGTGTCCCAAAGGCATCCTTGGAAATGAAGATTCTACAGCAGTCTGGTCCTGTGCTTTTCAGCCTGCGAACTTCCCATTGTTTTTAATTAAAATACCTTTCCAAAAATGTCAAAAGCCGTCTCTGACAGGAAGACTGGCAGGCACCAAGAGAAGTATCCACAGGGACATCAGCAATATTGGGGCTCCCAGACGCAGATGATACTCCCTTAATTCTTTTTTCCAGAAATGTTTTCAAGAGAAAGCCATTTTGTTGTTTCCTCACCGATACTCCCCCCAAGTGTGGGGGAGAGGAGATTCTAGGAGCAGTGTTTTTGCCCAGGGCCAGTTCCTTTGTGTGAAAAAAGTACCAGAGTCTTGGTTTTACCTGTTCACTTACAAATAATAAATAGGATGAGCAACAGGTAGGAAATAGGCAAATGCTGCTGGTGCTCATCAATTTTCCCAAATCTCACAAATCTTGAAGTTCCTTTTGGCTGCTTCTTGCCAGACAGTTCCATAAATTTATATTTTCTGTCTGTCTGTCTGTCTGTCTGTCTGTCTCTCTCTCTCTCTCTCTCTCCCCCCCCCATTTTTCCTGTTATGCTCTGTAGGAACATAATGAAATTTAATGCCAAGTGTCTTAAACAAAATAAGTGCATCTCCTCCTATTGCAAAAATAATGGAACATATGTGATGCTATACTCTACAGTTATGTTACCAAATAGAGAAATGTGGTTGCTTTATATGAAAAGAACTGGGACACCTTGATTCAAAACAATAAAAATTAAAGTAAGGGAATCACTAATTAGCTAAGCATGCCTAAACCTTGCTGGTGTAGAAATACTTCCCACCCCACTGCTTTACGAAGCTGGTATTCAAAATCTGCATTGGACTCCAGCTTAATTTCAGTCAAATTTCAAGGAAGGGATGTGTAGGTTTTGTATGATCCCCTTGTGGCCAGCCTCCTGATTTCAACTTAGAGAGAATTCCAAGCCCATGCTGATATTATATTATATTAGTATAGTAAACTATTATTTCACTCTGTTTACTGACAAAGTGCAGCACTAGCAATGGAATTCCTTCTCTCCGTACCCTTGCATGCTTGCTGTTTGGCAGTCTGCAATGGAAAACAAGAAGCAATTATGGACAGACAACACTGTAATGGAAAAAATAGAAGACGGCATTTTTTAAAAAAAATGTGAGTGCCAGTTTTTACATGAGCGCTCCCTTCCCCCTTCTCCTGGAAGAAATTCAGCCCACACTAATACCTAATATGAAACCACAGTTCTGGAACTCTGTATTCACAGCCAGCTGGAAGTGACCAAAACAACATCTGTTGCATGTAGAATCTGAAAGTATTTGTCAAATTCTTCCTCTAAATCAGATAGCAGGAACTCAAACCACAGTTACACTTACTGTTTTAGAGCCATTTTAAGTGCATAAATGAGACAGCTAATTTATTTAATATGGTACCTTAGTAACGTTTTGTGAGAACTGGGTATTCCTTTCCCAGTTTAACTATGTGCCTTTTCATGGAGTTTATGCCATTTTTCCTCTGTACACTTCTGGTTCTGTTGTCATGGTTTCACATGTTCTGCTCTATTGGTAGAATTAGTGGGTATTGGTAGAATTATTGGAATCTGAGATTTAGCCATTTCCTAAATGTCCCTTCCCCTTTCTAGAAATGTGAGAAGAGAAGATCCTGTTGCTCCCAATGCCACGTGCATGTGCCCAGTGCCATGTGCACTGCTCAGCATCTTGGTGCAGCTTCCAGAATCCTTCCAAATGGAATAGACATAGACATAGACATAGACATAGACATAGACATAGACATAGACATAGACATATGGAGTCAATGATAGCTACTTAATCACATCCTCCATAGGAATCAGTGGGTGAACTAAAAACATACTGCCTTCACTTACACATTTCTTCTGTCCTATATTGCTCTTATCCCAACTGCCACCAACTGACAGAATTTAAGAGCTGGATTGCACATCTGGAATGAGTGCTATTGAATTCAAGAGTCTTCTGGTATCTTAGAGATGAAAGGGGCTACAATGGCATACATTTTCATCAACTAGGGTCCATGCAAAAGCTTATGATGCAATATTATTTCACTTTTAAGGCTCCTCAAAACTCCACTATTTGTTCTGCAGATGATTAGCATGTCATATTATCTCCAGTATCAGAAGCTGTACATCTCTTACTCCAAGTTGCTAAGGAGTACAAGCAGGAGAATGATAGTACACGGATGTCTTGTTTGTAACTTCAAAGATATCTTGTTGGTCATTGTAGGAATGGAATGCTGAACTAATCACAGGTCTTTGGTTTAATCCTGCAGGGTTTCTTCATGCATTGTATTTTCCATAACATTGTAGGTTCAATAAATTTGGCAGACTCTGATTTTGGACTGAAATACCATAACATGCTCTGTGTTATGCAATCTTTAAAGAATATATCCAGCTTTAAGTCCTAAATACATTGTTTCTTTATTAATTCAATGTGAGCCTACAGGGAGGAATTTTCTCAGTACAGTACTATACCTCTGTCTCACCCTCATAATACATTTACCCAGCCTATAGGACTGAAGTTATTTTTCCCCTCAATATGCTGTTTGTTTTCCAAACCTCCTGTAAGACTCTTGTATTGATTCACTGGAATGAGTTTCTGTGATCCTAACTTATGTTCCATTTGAGCACCACCTTCAGGAGTATAGAACTAGTGTCACCTATACCCATAACCCCTTTGCACTATTAACCTGGGACAGGGAGAAATGATCTCTGTGAATAGGAAATGTGTGGTAGCACATTTCTTCACCTTTGATGGTGGGGTTCAGCCAGCCATTTTATCTATTTTGGCGATTAAAAGAAGCCTGAAGTTTCTTGTACAGTTGCAGCCTTATTCGGTACATGCTCCCACTGTAAATACAATGATAACACAGACAATCTGATTTTTCAAGCTCCTATTCCCTGCACAATTATTATTGTATTTATTTAAAGGATTCATATGCTGCCCACTGAGTTCATGGGCCTGGGTGACTTAAAAGATAAAATAAAAACATCAATTAAAATGATACTAAAATTGTGGCAAAAATATATCACAAAACTAAAAGAAGGCCTGAGAAATATGTTTGAATCACCTCCTTAAATGTAATGGGCCGAGGGCTTCCTTGATTTCCACCAGCATTTTGTTTCGTAATTCCATAATATCTGCCCAGCCGATTCAATCTTGCATGGCTGGTGCATACCAGGTTCCTTTGATTAAACAATGTCATCTATCAGGACCCCAGAAGCATGCCTTCTCTGTAGCAGCACCTGCCCTCTGGAACAAGGTACCCCTGAGATCCGAATGGCCCCCACTCTGATGTTGTTTAGAAGAGGTGTGAAGACCTGGCTCTTCACCCAGGCCTTTGGCAAGGATGAGTGAGACTCTTGCTTCATTCCATCCGGTCTGTCGTTCTTGCTATCTTTTATCTTTTTTTCCTTTTATTGATTTTATTGTAATTTCTTTGTTTTGATTTTTGTGAGCTGCCCAGAGTTGTTGAGAGTCGAGCAGCATGCAAGTTTAATAAATTATTTTTGTTGTTGTTGTTATTTCAAGGAAAGTTGAGAACCAGTTGTTTATGTGAAATCTATCCATGGTGTGTCCTGCAAGAAAATTTCAAATGCATGGGGAAAGCCACATAAAGTTTTATACATCATCATAAGCACCTTGATTAGGTCTCAGAAGATAACCGGCAATCAGTGAAGCTGTTTCAATATGGGGATAATGTAAGATCTCCAAGAAACCCCACCCACTACTATCTCTGAGGTCACATTGCCTTTAAGGATCTCCCCATTAAAAAATACATTATAATAGTCTAGCGTTGCAGTTATCAGTGCATGAGTAACTAAAGCCAAACTCTTTCCTCCAGTGAGGATATATCTGATTTATCAACCAAAGCTATAAAAATATTTCTTTGCCATTATTACCTGTTTCTTAAGAGAAAGTACAACCTGCCCCTGAATAGGTATCTGCAGAATCCTGGTGTTTCATCCATGACATCAGAAACAATTCAATTTTATCTAAATTCAGCTTCCTTTTATTCTCCCACATCCAGTCTTTTACAGCCTAGAGGTAGGGGGAGCTCTAGAGATGTTCAACTCTGAGCTTTCAGGAAAGGTGAAGTATAGGTGAGTATCAGCATGTTGATGGCAGCTAGCCCCAAATGCTTGCAGGTTCCCCCAGGAGAATCCCCAAAGCCTTGAAGAGAAGTTTCTCAACACTACATTCCGGTACCAGAGAGACAGAAGTGGCACCGCTAAAAATCAGTGCCTCTAATCCCCCATATTCTCCAACAAGATACTGTGGTCAACAGTATTAAAAGTTTTCAAGAAATCCAGATGTATCAACAGGGCTATATCCCCATCTCCCATATAGATCATCCAGGAAGGCAACCAAGGCTGTCTCCATGCAAAATCCATAACTGAATATAAACTTAAAATGATCATAATCATCTAATTGCTCCTAGAGCTGCAGCATAATTGCTTTCTCCACCAAATGGCTAAATATTGAATATTGGACCAGCCAGTTTGCCCATCTCTATTCTCTTCTCCCTGAAGGTGCAGTAATATTATATGGGAAACCTGGCAACTTGTAACCTCCCTGTTGGTGACAACTTTGGTGGAGTTTATTTCTCAGTGGGGGATTCCATGTTCCACACTAAGCAATTCCTGATGATGGCAGTGCAAATGATGTGATGTCTTCATTGCTTTTAGGATACAAGCCAACAAAGCTGTTTATTAGCTATTCAAGCAGTGTTGGCATATACTTTATGGCTATGATGCAAGATTGCTAGACATCTTGATGCTGAGCAAAAAAAACTTGGCAAATGAGAAAAGGAGAAGAGGGAGAGGGGAATTGTAATTAGAGGAATGTTAGAACTATAGATTGAAGTAAAAACTTAGAAGATGATTTACCAGTAACTGCCAGTTCTATAAAAAATGACTGCACGAAGTAGGATGTTCATCGTATTTCATAAGATCAGTACAGGCAGAAAAGTCCATATTTAAAATAAACAAAAATAACTGTTGTAGTTATTCTTGTGGTATCTGTTCAGTCCCACACATGAGAATGCCCATGCAAAAATAATATAAAGAATATCCTTAAGGGAAATTTTTTAAAGGAAGCTCTGAGAGACAAAGATGCAGGATACGAAGTCTGAGAGAGAAGGAGCTG
This sequence comes from Charina bottae, assembly GCA_023362775.1. Lineage (NCBI taxonomy): Eukaryota > Metazoa > Chordata > Lepidosauria > Squamata > Charinaidae > Charina > Charina bottae. The sequence goes on along the minus strand of JALMGJ010000001.1, from coordinate 186,527,821 downwards.
GCATCTTCCTGATCCTTTCCCATGCAGACAACAGGGAAAGCTCCTATCTTAGTAGACATATTAGAATTCTTTTAGGAAAGTAGGTTTTTTATTCCAAGGTTTTTCCCTTAAGGACACTTTTAAAAAGTATTGTTACTGTGCTATTAATTTCCCATATTGTTCTTCCCGAGAATTTCCACTTGCTTCCGAAAGGGTCACACTTTAAAAAAAAAAAACACCTATAGCCCTATAGCCAAAGAGATACTGAATGACCAATCTGTTAGGCTAAAACTGGTTTCATCTAAAAGATACTAGTTGCCTATCCTTGTGCTAAAACATGTTTTAACCCCACAAATACCCTCACGCAGAGCGCTAACTTTATCTTCATTCCACATCAAGCCATCATCAGAGATCTCATCAGAGATAGTATCTCCAGGCCCCGGTCATTTCCTCAAAGACAGGTTATACAATTTCCCTGCTCTTGGTTTCTTTTTCGTTGGACTTAAATCTACTGCATCAGATTAAGATTTATGAAGTATTACTTTCCATCTCAAGCTCCACTGCGTCCAAGCTCTCTGCCCTTGGTTCTCAGTTCTTGATTACATTCGGGATAGTCAAATACCAAGTCCTCGTCACATTTTGACTTACCCTGAGTAAGAGCTGGACACCTCTATTTTACAGGAGCTCTGGAATCCCTTCCTTTCAGAGACCAGATGGTGAAAAATACTCCTGCATCTCTAGTATTGTGGAAATTAACTTCTGCCATTCTACAACTACTTCTACAGTTACAGTGATACAGTGATACCACCTAAGAAAATTTAAAGGAAAGAAGGATTCACAAAGTTTTGGGAAAGCGATATAAGCACTTGAGACCCCTGGCAAAGCCTAATATTACAAGCTATTTCTTCTTTTCAAGGAGCACGCATATAAGCTGAAACAAACAGGATGATCTTTCTTAACAGTCTTGCTCCCTGAAATAGAATTACCTTTTGAGTATCTTGAAGAGTCAACTGCATGATATCAAGAATGTCTGTATTATTATTGGTCAGCAATGTATGGAAAGCAAGTCTCTTGTTTGTTTTGGAAGAGACAAAATGGGAAAAAACTGTTTCTGTATACTGCAGTGGATTATGGACGTTAAAGTAGATGTTGGAGCTTCTTAAAAAAATGTCCACCATGCAATATTCAGCAGAATCTTTTTCTCTCACTCGGCCATGTTAATCTAAGACACAGCTTTCCAAACTGTGTGTCGCGACACAAAATTGTGTCGCCTGTGGGGCCCAGGTGTGTCACATCAAAACCCGGAAGCGCTGATGGCACGTCGCCGCGGGCCATCAGCGCTTCCGGGTTTTCGCACATCACACAAGGACACTGCTGCTGTCATCGCTGCGGCACGTGAAAATCCGAATGCGCCGCAGCGATGGCGGCGCGCAAAAACTGAAAGCGGCGGTGGTGGTGCTTCCAGGTTTTTGGGTGCCGCCGCAGGAGCGGTGCTTCCGGGTTTTGTCACACGCCGCCATTGGTGTGTTGCCATGGGAAAAGTTTGGAAAGCCCTGATCTAAGAGATCTTAATATTACATTCTAAATTACCTACCTTTTGTGAGTGATGTGGGCTTCACTAAGATAGATACACTGTGGCTGTGCAGCACTTCAGTTTTGATTCCAAAGGGATGCTTCAGAGCATGTGAGAGAGCAAACATAGCATCTATCTGCAACTCATTAAAGCACTGACATCTTTTCCTGAGATCACATAGCTTCCCTCTGCAGCTGCCATGTAATCCCAGGAAAATATGTAGCTGTTTTAAAGAGTTGCATATATGTACCTTGTTCATAGCTCTGTGCACTCCAAAGCACCTTTCTCAAATCAAAAGTATTGCACAGTCCTATTATATACTACCATTTCAACTCTGAGCCAATTGTCAAGGGTATGTAATAAGCAGTTAAATCATTTTGCACAATGACAGCCCTTTAATATGAACAAACTAGTGGTTGAACAGTGAGAAGAGGAAGGAAGCAAATTGTGGTTGCTAACAATTGCATAGCACAGTATCTTGAGTCACTACCAGATTGAACCCTAATATGAATAAAGAGTGTATCGTGCAGTCACTCGGAAACCACAAAGTACATCCTATCAGCCCATGGACTCTAAAAATGGCTTTTCAAGGTCCCAACAACATGAGCTGAACATATATTTGCAAAAGGGGCTTCATAATGCTAGTTTTGTTTTGAAAGAAAAGCAACCGCATGGTGAACAAAGTCAAACAGTAAACACAGCACTTTCTCCTTTTATTCATTTATTCATTTATTTATTTCAAGATTTATAAGGTCGCCCAACTCAAACAGTGTGACTCGGAGCAGTGTACAACATAAACAGTCAATAACAACAACAACAAAAATAATAATACAAACTAATAACAAACAACCAATATATAAATACAAAAGCTAAAAGCTAAAATATAGCTTTTCCCTTGTCTTCCTCTCCCCCCATTGGCTAGGAAGGTCCCAAGTTCCCTTCCTCGCCCCCCCGCCCCGCCCCCCCCGCAGCTGCCCTTCTCCTTCCACATCCTCTCTGTAGCTCTGCTGCATCTCAGTTACCTTCTAGGATCAGGCTACTTTTCTTAAAAACGTTTCAGCCGCCTTACTTGAACAAAACAGAAGAAGTAGATAGGTGTTCAGGCTTTAACACAGACCACCTCAAGGAATGGAAAGGAAGAACATTACAGCTGTGTCAGCTTAAAAAGCAATGATATGCTGTGACTGGGAAGAGAGGTAGATGCAAACACCACCAAACCCAAGCGTAAAACCTGGGGAAGAGCATCTCCCTTTCACTAACCACATGGAACGCGTTCTGAAATATAATATGAAGTAATAACTCCGCTGCACAGCATAGTGTTTAAAATTGTATACCCTCACCTTAAAATGATATGACCCTTAAAGAATACTTATGGGGCCTTGACTCAAGGCAATCTGGGCTGTAGTCATAGGCTACATGCTTTGCATGATGAAGATATCAGTGATAAACTCTACTACCATCTCAAGGCTAAGGGCAGAGAATCCTCCCTGAGGACATGGAGTGTTGCTGCCATTCAGATTAGACAATACTAAACTAGATCATAGCTTTCCAAACTGTGTGTCGCGAAACAGAACTGTGTCGCCTGCGGGGCCCAGATGTGTCGCGAAAAAACCCGGAAGCGCTGATGGTGCGCCGCCGCCACGTGCAACAGCGGGCCATCAGCGCTTCCAGGTTTTAGCGTGACACAACAGGACGCCGCCGACACCGCGGTGCACGAAAACCTGAAAGCGCCGCCATGGCGGCGCAGCGCTTCCAGATTTTTGCGCGCCGCCACCGCCGCAGCGCCTCTGGGTTTTCATGCGCCGCCGTTGGTGTGTCGCCAACGGGAAAAGTTTGGAAAGCCCTGAACTAGATAGACCAATGGCCAAGGAGTAAGTATTTCATGCATTTATGTAGGGAATGGGGATTCTTTTCTCCAATACTTGCTGTGGAAGGATATGGTAACATTTAAATGACAAAAGCTCTAACCTATGAAGATGCTTGAACTAAAATAGGGAAAGGGGTGAATCCTGAGGGTTAATGCCTCTGTATTTCATTTTGCTTCCAAGTATTTTAAGTTTAATCAGGCATCCTAGAATTATTGTGGCCACTGCTGCTGCTTTCTAGTTATAAAACCAATATATAGAATTCTGAGTGAAGGAAAACAAGTCATGTAAAAGCTAATTGTTACATGCAGCCCTGATTGGGATTGAAATATGTTGGCTAATATGGTAAGTGTGAGTGGAAGGTCAAAGGTGAGCCATATTGTAAACATACATGCCAGCATGAAGACAGGACTGAAGATAAAATTAGAACCAGATGCTTTCCCGTTTCTCATAAGGTTTTGAGGTCACCGCCCCAGTGTCTCCAAGTCCCTCAGCAGGGAGAAAATATAGCAATGCTCTGTGCCATGGAGGGAGATGCAGCACTTATAAATTTGGTAAGGTACATTCAATTCTGAAGCATAATGTTTTCAGCTGAAGAGGAATACACTTCTTTTAAGGACATCTGTTTTTTATCAAATAAAACTGCTTTTGAGTCAGGCCTTAACACAATGCATGGAAATACAGTTGGAACTTACAGTGAACTGTAACTGATCTGTCAAACTGAAAGATCAGCACAAAATCACCAAATATGATATCTGGGTCAAGTAATTAAAGTCATCTGATAAAAGTTTGCAAAAGCTTCTCTTTTCTTCTTCTTTCTCCCCCACCTTCCCCCCCCCCCACACACACACACTCCAAGCTTAAAGGGCTGTATGAAAGATACTCAAACTAGATATTGTTGTCCCCAGAAAGAGATCTGGCAGCAAGCTTCTAAGATACATACGGCTTGTTTTCTTTCCCTTGCTGGTTTTTCAAAAATGTTTCTTTCACCAGTGAGATTTATAGGGCCGTTGCGCTTTGTGTGTCTTGGAAGGGGGAGTATAAACTTGGCCCTTGAACTTGCAATCAGATTTGCAATACGATCTTTAACACAAGAAAAGTCGCTTTGAATTGAAATTTAGGGACTCGAGGCAGCATTTTGAAGGAAACTGGATTGTGAGCCGTTCTCGTGTGTGTTTGTAAATAAGCGGAGGCTTGCAGCCTTTATGGGGATAGCTTGTGGTTGTTTTCACGGTCGTCCCTTTTGTCCTTGCCTGAAAATATATTGTTCCTTGTGCTGAAAGTAGACGTGATGAATAGGACAGACTTGAGCCAGGGTTGTGCTGGATCATTCAAAGCAAGGAGTAGATGGGAGAGTTGACATGCACCAGGGGCTAGCAGAGCAACTAGTCCCTTCCCCATCTGTACTAATCTCTGGAATCACACTTAAGATCTCTGACGGGAGGCAGCCTCCAGCTGCCAAACCCAACAGGGAGAAATGAAATAGTTTAAAATGTGCTTTGGGAGATGTGAGCCTTTGGGCTGTAGTGGTTAAAACAGTGTTTCTCAGCCATAGCAACTTTAAGACGTGTGGACTTCAGCTCCCAGAATTCCCTAGCCAGCCATTATGATTATGCATGTCATATGGTTATGACATGCTGGCTGGGGAATCCTGGGAGTTGAAGTCTTAAAGTTGCTCAGGTTGAGGAACGCTGGGTTAAAATATTGAACTAGGGCTGGGGAGACCCAGATCTGAGTGAATGTTCAGCCACGGGAGGAAGCTCACTGATTTGGGCCAGTCTCAGCCCACCTGCCACCAAGGAGAAATGCGAGGAGTCTTTCTTTTGAATACTACCTTCCTGGAGGAAAGGCAAGCTAGAAATGCAACAAGCACAAATGAAAAAACCAATAAGCAGATGAGTTTACATACATAATATGGCTTGTCTGCTGCTCAGTTTCAAGCAGCTCACATCAAGAACAAGCAATTTTAAAACGGAACTATAATAAACATAACAATATCCTCTAATGCAGTGTTTCTCAACCTTGGCGACTTTAAGACGTGCGGACTTCAACTCCCAGAATTCCCCAGCCAGCCACGAATTCTGGGAGTTGAAGTCCACACGTCTTAAAGTCGCCAAGGTTGAGAAACACTGCTCTAATGGCACCACCCCATAGGGGCGGGTCAGTCCTCATTTAAGGTTCTTCAGAGACCCAGCAAAGGATAGGCAGGGAAGAATTCTCTTCCCCATATAGTTTCTCACCCTGCCAGCCTGACAAAATCCTATTATGGGATTCCGTTTTCTGACATGCAAATCTCCTGCAACTGTGTCTAGATTATGTGACTTGTAACGCAGTGCTGTATATTCCTGTTCAGAAATGGTATAGCTTTGCAGCCTTAATTTGTAATATATGAGTTCCTTTTGCTTGGCTGGCACTTACTTCTGGATAGTCATGCATAGGATTAGACTGCTCAGCATCTTAACTGAAAAAGGTATGCCTGTGCTTTTCGTTTCAACTATTTGTCTGGAATTATTTTGTACAAAAACATTTCCCTGTGTTCCACTTTCTGGCTTTTCTGCTCCATACCTCGTTATTTTTAATTATAGTATGAGATGTCTATGAAGGTTCTCAGTCATCCAGGTGGAATTGCAATTCTAAGCATACATACTATGAAGTAAGTTCCTACATAGCTTAATTCCATGCAAACATACTTACGGTCAGGTTCAAAAGCATCTCATACTATATCTGTAGCTTGAATCATGTCAACTGGATTTCTATTTTCTCAGTGGAAACGTTTCGCTCCTTATCCAAGGAGCTTCTTCAGTCTGAGCAAAGTTGGTAAGAAGATAGGTGGTTTGAGAGAGGGGTCAAGGAATCCATTTATGCCAACTTGGAAAATCCTTCCTTGAATAGAGGTGGGGGCCTCAGGCACAATCTTTCCCCCATCTTCCTCCCTGCTTTGTCTTCTGTGCCTAGGAAAATTAAGACCATTTCACAAGCTCAACAGCAGCATGGTGATCTTAACGATCCTCCTTTAGATGATAAAAGGACTTAAAATAACATCTCAATATAACCATGACCTAGCCCCAGGTGTAAGGTCACACAGCTACCTAGAAACATATTTAGGATTCCCTTACCAACTTTGCTCAGACTGAAGAAGCTCCTTGGATAAGGAGCGAAACGTTTCCACTGAGAAAATAGAAATCCAGTTGACATGATTCAAGCTACAGATATAGTATGAGATGCTTTTGAACCTGACCGTAAGTATGTTTGCATGGAATTAAGCTATGTGGGAACTTACTTCATAGTATGTATGCTTAGAATTACAGCCTTAATATTCATATGGACTCTGGAGAGTCATTTGCTTCTTTATAGGTTTTTTTTTCTGTCTCCTTAGTAATGCACACTTAGTAACTGTTAACTTATAGGACAATCCTATAAATCTCTTTCCAAAAATAAGGTCTGTTAAATTCATTGGAGTTTATTCCCAGATAAGTGTTTTTAAGGATCTGAAATAGGAACATTCAAAAAGTCTTGTTAGCTGGTAGTAAAGTAAGGTAACTTATAAAACTATTATTGCTGTTTAGAATTAGTTCATAAATAAATGTTTTAAAATGCTGTACATGAGTTATTAGAACCCTAATTTTTCTTCCTCTTCAGCTTCCTTCATAAACCCCACATTGACTATCTAGAACAGAGCTTTCCAAACTGTGTGTGGGGACACAAAAGTGTGTCGCCACACACAGTCTAGTGTGTCGCCACACAACCCGGAAGCGCTGATCATCATCAGCGCTTCCGGGTTTTCCCGCGGCGACACACCAACGGCGGCGCGCAAAAACCCGAAAGCAGCAGCAGCGCTTCCGGGTTTTTGCGCACTGCCGCAACAGCAATCTATCTCTGATGTTTAGCATTAGAGGGAGGAAAAAGGAAATTGGCAAAAGAAAAATATTCAGGATGGCATGACTTTTGGAAGAATTTTATATTAAGTTAAAATACAGTAATGTCTTAATATAAGCTCTGTGACCTGCACAAATGGCCTAATTAATTTCCCAGAGGGGGCTAAATTTAGCTTCAAACAGTTTTGTTTGGGCTAAACTAACTCCCTCTAGATTGTCAGAAGTCTTTCGACTGTAGCAGTGTAACAGTCTAAACAATACACACAAAGACATTGCGTCAACTACTTACTGGGGAATCAGTTGACTCTCCTGAGACTGAGGTACAGAAACATTCTAGAGAGGACCTGGGAAAACAGGATCTCTGTAGGAACTGTCCCCTCAGTAATTTTCACCTTCTTTTTCAGCTACCTGGAGTATGAAAAAGGAGCAAAAAGGGATGAGGAGGAGGTAAGGCTCCTTCAGCCTGTCTAAGGTGGCACTGATCCCTGATTGCTTCACCTATGCAGAGGGAAAAATAATGCAGGAAATCAGGAGAGAAGGAAACTCATTTGTGGTGGCTGGGAGGATTAAAAAATGGCTACTGCATGATGACCCAGTCATCCTATGTCATGGAAGGGATGTTTAGAGAAGTTGTATTGTATGAACACAGACATTTTGTTGACATTAATACTTCACGTGGGATAAGAGAGCCACTTTAATTACAACCTGCTCACATTTACAATTTACATTTTTCTCATTATCAGGGCTTTCAGTTATTATTGCCATTTCTTATTGCTTTTCAGTGACTTTAGTGGATATAGAAGTAAGCTCCGTTCTTTCAGAATTTCTGTTACAAAACAGGTACCAGAAAGATTTCAGTGAATTTGATGATATTTCAGTCCAGTTAACACAGTTGTATCTCTTAAGCTTTAAGCTTTCTTGACCTCTTATTGATTAATGGGAAGGGGACCTCAATTTATTATGAAGCTTTTCCAAAATCTTTGACATGTTTGGGGAAATATTCAAGTCATGCTTTCAGTGCAGACTCCATTTTAACTAGAAAACCAGAAGGACCACACACAGAAGTTTCAAAGGGATGAAGATGGGTGTCTAGTCCTTGATCTTGTTTTAATATGTGAAAGGAAAAGCTGGCCACAGTTGGGAAAAGAGGTGAAACAAAAAAATAGCCTTCCCACAGGAATAAGGCAGCTCTGTGTTCTTGTGCCCCACCCTAACCATTTTTAGATTTATTTGAAAGCCAACTCAAACTGCACATTGATTCAAGATCAAACCGCAAAATGACTGCTGGCACTTTAGATGGCTGTATATTTAGGTGCCACCCACCCAAGATGGAAACCCCACAAACCAAGCCTGTATTATTATCATCATTTATGTTAAATTTATTACTGCATCTGGCATCAACAGAGAAATCTGAAATCCAGCTAGCAGGTTGAAAGGCAAATGGAATTTAGGTTGAAAACCCTCGTTTGGAGGGTCCCACATTTCTCCATTGTTCTAAAGCTTTCCAGTTTTACCTTAATCTGACTTCTTTCACTTGTCTCTCAAATAGCCTTTCAGATAACAGTCTTTATGTGCTTCTAAGACATATTTATAGGTTACCCACCAAAGGAGGTTCTTTATTCAGAAACTTACTTTGCGTCCATCTCAAGTCTGAGCACTGTCCTCCCTAGTGATGTGTTTTGTTTCTTTCCCAGCACCTTATGGCTGGCAACTCAGAAGATTCAGTGTTCCTGAGGTTCTTAACACATTGTTTGTGTGTATCACTTGCATAATTCGTTTTTCCTGTGTCTGACTTTGTATGATGTTATTCAACAAACAGGAAGTCCATGTTTTCCTTTCTTCTAGTTCTGTCAGACTAATAGTCCTAAGTGTCTTGATGAAACATCATCATCATGATGAAAAATCTTCTCATTTTTTTTTAGAGTAACTGACTTCCACACAGTTATAAACATGCCATATTATGTGTGTTTGTGGAATTAGAGCATTGGTGCAAGACTCAAATATATAATATTGCTATCCTCTCAGGCCATAGGCCAGTCATGTGATAGCTGAGTGTATCATAAAGTCAAGTGGAAAGCTGTTTGTCTTAAACATCATGATTTCCTTCAAATTACTTTCAGATTTCACTCTTGGGTTGTTGTTGGTAGAGGAGTGTTTGGTTTTTGTTTTTGTTTTAATAAAAATAGTCACATGAAAGTTCCAGCTGAGCAGCAAGGCATAACTTGCTCTATTTTGAGCCTTTTTAAAAATAATCTTTACCCATAGCTGCTTTTCACCCAGTGGAGATGGAAATACAGTGTCTCCAGATTAGGGGTCATTTTGTGTAAAAACCCTTATCGCCATTTCAAATTGTTCATCACATGTCATTTCACCTGTAGAATACAGTTCCATAGTTGTTTATCACATGCAATTTTCAAATTTCTACATCTTTTCATTGGCTGTGTATATAGCTATATGAAAAGATTTGTGTTAATTGGGCAGGGAACTGGAGGATTCACATGCTACTTTCATAATCTTAGCTGCAACTGTTGGAAAAAGTGAAAGTCCAATCATGGAATTGGCTATCAACTTACCATATGTAAAATCTTATTAATATTTGTTTGTTAGAGATACAGGTATATCCCACCATTTTTGTACTCACAATCATAGCTGCATGAGGATTGCACCATCAAAGCTTCCAACACTGAAAGAATAGTGAATATCATCAGTAACATATAAATATATTGTAACTGTCATATGACTTTTTATTTCAAATAAGAGTGAAGATGTGAAGGTAGATATTAAATGAAAATGAGTTTATGGTACATTTACAAGATGTGGGGGAATGTAGCTTCTGAAATGTAACGTCTGAGATGATAGATGGATTTCTCTACATAGGGGATTTCTCAAGATGGGCTAAACTAAGAGAACCTGTTGGCAGTTGATAGTAAGGCTGATAAATATCTGCTTAGTCCATGCCTCATGGAACAACCAAGGTACAGGAGTAAAAACATTGAATGATTGATTGCTATTTTAGTATCTCAGCAAATCAAATGCTGATCTTGAAAAAGTGTGCAAGAATTGTAATTCATAGGAATGTCAATAATCACAGGGGCATGGAGCTGATCCTGAAGCAGCACAGATCCTCAGAAACAAAAATACATTAGGTGAAATGTCATTCCACTTTCCTAGGAGTAAAGGCCAGTAACTTCAATGAGTCTTACTCTTGAGTAGGCACAGTTCAGGTTGCACTATTAAATTCCCTTCTAAAAGTTTATTTGGAGGACTGGGTTCAAGTTATCCAGCACCGCATTTGATGAGCTCAGCTAGACAATGCTAGCTAGCACTCCCGCATTTCCATCTTATCCCCTTAGTATTGTCCATTTGAGCTTCAGAGAAAATCTGAGGCAGATGAACTAACTGCTTCCATATTTGCTTTCATGCTTTGTCTTTAAAAAAAGGTCTGCTTCATTAACTACTCATATCATACTGTACTTTCTGAATCTGGTACCTTCTAGATGTTTTGGGACTACTTCAGCATGGCTGACCTACATTACACTATTTGAGAATCATGCAGTGTTCCACTATGAAATGTTTCTTTCTAAGATATATTTCTAAAAAAAAATGAGATTTATCAATATTTGAAAGTGATTGCTGTTATTCTACCAAGCTCTTTATAGAATTGTCCTGTGCCTAACAGCAGAGGCACTATTTCTAAACCTGGTTTTATTTCTCTGTAAGATTTTCTGCTTTTTACTTATTGCATTTCTTTTCTCTCTTTTGAAGGCCTTTGAAATGAGATTTTTTTAAAAACAAATATAATAATAGGTTGTCTGTCCAATCTTATACTTGTGAACATAGTAATAAGCACATCTATTTATACGTTTTTCTTCTCATCCCCAAACCCACAGCTACTTCTCTCATCGTATGAAAAAACTCTCTATCAGTGTTTGAGATAAAACTGTACATTCCCATTCTAGACCTCTCTTGTTTTTCTAGAAAACTGTGTGTGTGTGTGCGCGTGCACGCACGCATGTATACACACTCCCACATTCTGAATGTACAATCGTATTCCTGGTTCTAATATTAGATCTACACATCAAGTCCCAAAGAAGTACTGTTCATTGTGGGCCAATTCAATTTCCTGGTACTCAGATTAGAGAAGTGCTAAAGAAATGCTGTATTAGCCCAATTTCTGTTGTCTGTTGAATACGGTGCATCTTATAAATGCACAGTAAGTCCCTTTTGGAGTGTACTTTTGCACCACTAGCTCTGAAGCCTTCACTGACAACAGGAATTCGAGGAGTTGTGTCTTCTAGGAGCTGTGATAAAATCTTTATCTTCCTCTACTAGCTTTTTAAAGAGTAGCTCTTTTGAAGACACCACGGTGTTGTTACTCTAATGCAGAGAACTCATTCAATCAGAAAAGGGAAACGATATTAAAGCACTATTTTAAAAGATGACAAATATTTTAAATATTGTTAGATTCATTAGGAGATTTCTCTGCAATGCATAATTCTTTGCATTTCTTTTATTTATTATCTGATCATTTAACTAATCTTTATTTCAACGATCTTTGATTGTTGCTGTGTTTGAACCAAAACATGGCTTTTTTGTTAGAAAAATGATACAGAGGATGTCATCATATATTAAAAAATGAAAGTCAAGTGATCAATAGGACAGGATACGAGAAAGCCCATCGAGCATTGGCAGATGCAACTGTCAGATAACCTGTGAAGTATTTATGCTAGCACTTAGCAAGAAACTTATTGCTAATAACTTTGGTTGTCTACAGGTAGAAAACCTTGAACAAGTAGGTGATTGTACGGAGGGTTTTTAGAATGGCAGAGATTGTTGATGTATCTAGCCATAAAATCTTTCCGTATTCATGTTTGTTTTTTAGCTAAAAAAAATTAAACAGTGGTCTGGCTGTTAGCACAAAGTGTTCTCTCTCTGTTCCCTTCTTGACTTCCTGTACTTCCATGGCTGAAAAGGGAAGGAGGAGTCCGAGGCTGAACTGAATCAAATGCAGGTGGAAGGTTTGTGCTCAGTAGCCAAAATAAACAATGTGCATTCCTTTACTATCAATTTTTTAAAAGATTGGCCTGATTTTGAGGCCATTGCCAGCATACATAGGCTCTGTTGCTGGGACATTCACGTACACGGCTACATGTGGAAATGATGTATCCCCTTCTTTAAAAGCGGGGGAAGGGGGACAACTGTTGTTACTGCTTTTAAAAAGTTTCCCTCAAGATGATGTTTTTGTCATCTTTGAAAAGAAAATGTGTATAATATCATGTAATGCAAGGATCTATGCAAACGATTGGCAGCAAAACCTAGGCAAAAATTGACTAGCTTCCAGCTCTGTTATACACCAAAAAAAACTCCGTCCAAATTCGTGGAAAGTTTCATTATAGTTCACCAGTGTTTCAAGCAAGCTTGGGCTTGATTCCATTCAGGCCTTGAAATGATTGCTGATTTTTACATTGGAACAAGGTGAAATTCAGTTTCCAGATGAGTTTTTAACTTTGATCCGATGGGTCTAACCCAAGATTCTGCCTGGAAAAAATAAATGGCAGTTTGCTTCAAAGGTCTGACCCTCAGCCAAGGCCGGGCTCTAAGCTGAGACACCTGGACAGAATTTAGGGAGTGACACCAGACATTCTCTTGGCTGCTACTGACTTCAGATCACGTCAAGAGCAACTCTCTGAGCTTGGTTGCCATGCAACTTCATTTGGGGCATGTTCAAGACATCTGCACACATGATCCTTTGAAATGGAGTTGCATGGCAACGGTGGCCGGTGGATGGTGTCCCGATCGATGGCATTTTAGCTCACTGCACTGTTCTACTGAGAGCGCAGGGTGTGGTCCCTCCCTTGGTCTAAAAAAGAGAAATTCAGGGACAATCACAAGTGCCATCATTTCTGTGGAATGTTTATGAAAACATTCCCAACAAAGGAGGAGCAGTGCGTGCATTGGGTGTGTTCTCTCAGTTCTCTTACATCCATGTAGAGGTTTTTTAGAAACCAGAGCTGTAAGAGTTTGGGGGTTTTCATCACACTTTCATGAAATCTATGAATCAACTGTTACTTTTCTTTTTAGTATTAAATGTCTAGCTAGCTGGCAAATGCACACTGTCCAAAATATTTTAAAAGGGGGTCATAGTAAAAAAAACAAAAAACAGATCCACAGATAAGACTGTCAGTTTAATGGGTTAATCTAAAAAACTAACCATTTGCTAATCATGCATTTTATCATGCAGTTTTATAATTTATGTTACCCTTTAAAAATGCAGAATTAAATATAAAGGCTTATTTATCAAAATGTTGATTTTTTTTGGCTGTGTACAAATTGCAATCGTTTTTCAGTCTTTCAAATGCTTCTTTTACTAACTAGCTGCGTTCAATTCCTTTCATGGCAACGCAAAAGTGTTTTACTTTTTCTTGTCAGTAGCACTTTTTTCCTGGGAAATACTTTAGATATAGAAATTAGATGAAAAAGTTGTTGTTTTTTGCCATGCCTGAAAATAATTTTGAGTCAGCTTGAGTGTTGCATTACAAATATATGTATGGGGTTTTTTTCAGCTGCATTTGCATTCAAAAGCCAGAATCCAGAAAAAAAAGAATTAACACTGTTTAACATTGAAATCAGTGGGTTTTAGCGTATTTAAATCTCTATTGGATAATGACCATTTAAAAAAACAATAAAGTATGTTCAAGATCCTAATATAGGAATTACTAAATATAATGAGAACAGTTAAAATTCAGTAATACTGCTGAACTGGCTTATATTTAAGTTATGCATGCCTGTTTCACATAGGAAATAATAATTTCATTGTCTTTTTTTAACCTTTAAAACCTTGGAATTTTTGTACATTTAAATAATATAAATACTTTAATGTCAGATGTGACGTAGAAGCTATGGGGGATGAATAAGAAGAGCACACAGCCTTCATTTAAAAAGCAATTTAATGGAAACCATTATATATAGAAAACAGAAGTTACACAAAGATGTGAAACTTTTTTCTCCTCTGCCTGATTTTTATTCTTAGTGGTTTTGCCACCCTTTTTTACCTTTATTGCTACATTACATGGCAAGTTCTAGATTGGTTAAAATATGTCTTTCTTAAGATTAGACTCTCCAAAATGTTTGATGTATGCTTACTCTCTCCAGGACTTCATTTCTTGGAGGTAATCATGGGTAAGAAAATCACTTGATTTTTATTCATTTACAAAGCCAACATATTGTTTATTCAGTATTCAAACTTAGGCAACGTTTGTAATGTAGTTTTGGCAATTTTAAAAAATGCATACATACATATTTAGATTAGGTCAATTGCACAGAGAAATGCATCATATTAAGGACATTTGTAAGCAAAAATGTGTATATACTGAGATATATGCACAAAAATCCATGCAATATTTACTTTTTTTTTTTTAAAGGCAAACTAAAGACTGGAAGGATGAGAAAACAGAATGGACAGATTAATCTGTTCTTCCAGAAGTACCCTCTATTGAACTCAGTGGAATTTACTTTTGAGTAAACATGCAGAAGAATGTGCTATAAACTGCCTTTGTGTTTGTGTGTGTGTGTGTGCGCACACACACACACACACACACACACACCCCTTCAAGGCAGCCTTGCCTCTTTGTGACTGCCTGGACAAGTCCCTTCTTGGAAGTGGTTTGCCCTTGCCTCCTTCCAAGGGCTGAGAGAGAGTGACTGGCCCAAGGTCACCCAGATGGCTTTGTGCCTAAGGCGGGACTCGAACTCACAGTCTCCTGGTTTCTAGCCTGGTGCTTTAACCACTAGACCAATCTGGCTCTCATAAACTGCCATAAGCAATTAATATTCAAAAAGTTATATTGCATATACACAACAAGCTGCCTCCAACATCCTCCACCTAGCAGTCGTCTATTTACTGTGAGAATATACCTGTATCACTGGCTAAAGGCAGGGAGGAGCAGAGGGAGCATCAGAAGTGGTAATCTGTAGGTGAAGTTTTATGCTTGGTTGACAGTGGAGCTGCCTGTAGACCAGGGCTTTCCAAAGTTTTCCCGCGGTGACACACCAACCGCCGTTGGTGTGTCGCCGTGGGAAAACCCGGAAGTGCCACCGTTGCGGCAGCGCGCAAAAACCCGGAAGTGCTGCTGCCGCTTAAGGAATTTTGCGCGCCGCCGTTGGTGTGTCGCCGCGGGGAAACCCGGAAGTGCTGCTGATGATCAGCGCTTCCGGGTTGTGTGGCGACACACCAGACTGTGTGTGGCGACACACTTTTGTGTTGCAACACACAGTTTGGAAAGCTCTGCTGTAGACTAAGGGCAAGTACAGAAGAAGGGGAAATGGATGCTGCTCAACGAAAGAGTTCTCTTCTGTTTCTTTTACACACAAACACACATCACTCTTTCTTCTCTACTGGGGCCACTTCTCTTCTTCATTACTGCTTTTCCCTCCTCACTGCTGCTCTTAAAGCGTCACCCTCTGAGCAGGCAAGAACAGTGAGCTGCTGCATAGAAACAGAATTCATCCTTTAGTGCCAATTCAGTGGATTTGTTTGAGGAGTTGATCGTTCCCACAGATTAAAACTTCTAGCAGAGGAGTCTTGTTTTGCTTGGTTTTGAAGGAAGTCCTGCAACCTCCCTTTTCAAATCCCGATTGAGAAATGGACAGAACGTGCCACCAACATTCCTGGTGAATAAATGGAGTGCAGATGGTTGCTGTATAATATAACACTCTCAAAATGTTATTTTCTAACAGTCTGCTCTGTGCATGTGTCATTGTCATTGTTGGTTCAGGTTTAGGTGTTGTAATGTAAATAGTACAAGAAAAAAGCAAATCTTGCTGTGGAAAAACCTAACCTTAACTCAGCCTTTCTCAACCTTTTGACCCTGGAGGAACCCTTGAAATATTTTTCAGGCCTTGGGGAACCCCTGCACATTCAGGCTCAAATATAGGCAGAAGTTACAAAATTATTATATTCATATCATGGGTAGGCCTGTAGATATGCATGAACAGTGTTCTTAAACTAAAAATAAAGAATGAAACTTACCTCTTTAATGTGAAGTTGCCCGAATTTGAAATAATTATTTAAATAAATTGTGATCTCCCAGGGAACCCCTAGTGACCTCTCGTGGAACCCTACGGTTCCATGGAACCCTGGTTGAGAAACCCTGCATTAACTCAACAATGTATTCATACTATTGTTTTTGAAGCTGGATTGCATTTTCACTTAAAGAACATTTTCTTTTTTATATACACCAACGATGTATTGCAATATTATAGAATCCTTCAGTCTTTTTCTAAAAATAAGGGGTGGTGTGACTTGAGTAGACACTCATATCTTCTACGTAAGCCCATTTAAGGATTCAGAAAGCTAACCACTCAGGGTGTCTAACCGGTGAGCTAGCCAGAAATATGGGTGTTCTTGAAGAATAATCATCTGCAGTCTGAACCACCTGCCCTCCTCTTTCTATGGCATTCCTGGAATGCTAAGAAAATGGAAATAGAAACAAAGTTGCAGAATACTAGATTCTTTTGGTATTTTCTTCTTCTGGAATGTTTTTATTTCCTGTTGGAAGAAGATTTCTTCCCAAGATGTATTTTGAAAGGCTGCTTTAAAAAGAGAAAAGGCAATTTGGTTATTAATTTTTAGGGCGGGGTTGTCATTGCATACCTTGGTAACTCTCCTTTTTCAATTACCTAATATGTCTTGCTCCTGTAACACAGCTGCCTTGAGACCCACTGAATATACATGGAGGGGAGAGAATGATAGCCATTGAATACCCATGTTAGACTAAATCTGAACTTCTTTTGATTGAGAGAAAGAGCTAATTCTTTATGTCAAGGTCTGGCAACAAAATCTTAAAAGCCAACGTGGCTTTTCTTGCACCCTAATGTAACTCAGTTCTATTTCTCTCTCTTTCCCTACTTTTTTTTTAGAGATGAAAAATAATCTATTTGAAGCTGTATTATTCCTAAAAATACAGACTTTTTGGGTTTCCATCTAAGTTACAAATGGTGAGATAAATGGATAAATTCATGTTTCCAGTAAAAAGATATCTTATTATAGTCTCCCTTTGATACAATTGTTGTTGTTGTTCAGTCTTTTAGTCGTGTCCGACTCTTTATGACCTCATGGACCATAGCACGCCAGGCCTTCCTGTCCTTGTGTATTGTGTATTGATACAATACACCAGCACAATTGGTGCTGTACATGGGGAACATGGGGAGTGTAGATCCATCTCTTTCTTTATTGTGGGGTGATTGCATCATCAATTGGAATAGTATTTGCCCATGTTGGAACCTTGGGGGATTGAAAACAAATCTGGCCTCTTGTATTAGTTTCAGCTAAGAGAGTGGCTAGCCCAAGGCCACCCAGGAAATTGAAAGAGTGAATAGGAATATGAACTCAAGTTTTTCCAGGTACTTGTGAATGTAATAACCAAGACACCTGCATACATACACAGGACTGCCAATGGGTTTCTTACCTGCCTGAGTTGGATTATTCCTGGGATTGTAGCTATAGGCTTGTCATGCTCCTGAATCTTAGTGTTTTCACTTACAGCACTGGCCAGTACTGTGGTCATCATCTGCATATGTAGCTACAGATATGTATGTAAGATGTAGATAAGAGTGAGAGAGTGAGTTTACTGAGTCAGCAAACAGAGAGAGCAACAGGTTTAGCAGAGGAAGACAAGAAGGAGGCACTTTCTTCTTGTTTATTGTTTATGAGCGGAACATAGGGATTGAGATAACTGCTCTCATAACCTGCAGTGGACTGTGCCATGTTTGTTTTTTTCCTGGAAGATGACAAGTACTGCACATGTTACCAGAGCAAGCTGATTGCCCTCCTGGAAGAGAAGGTAATAGGGCTAGAAACAAAACAAAACAAAACCGTTTCTCCCCTTATCAGAAGACCCTGAAGGAACCTTCAGGGGGCCAAATTTGAAATAATCTTTTAAATCAATCGTGATCTCCCAGGGAACCCCTAGTGACCTCTCACGGAACCCTAGGGCTCCACAGAACCCTGGTTGAGAAGCCCTGGTTTAGAAGGTTGAGAGAGCCAAGACATTGAAGTCAGGGGAAGGAGAGCAAGAAAGGAATGAGTTGAGGAAGTCCACAAGGACGCAGGGGAAAAGGGGCAAATGCACCAAAGCCTCTTTCAGCTGGCAAAGCAATGCCACTACTCCGTTCCACCAGTTAAAGTGGGAGGGGTGCTGTGGCACTTTATAGAGCAGCACTGAAGGGCGTTTTGAGACTTTGATTAAAGTGAAGCTCTGTTTTGAGGTTTCACATATTTAACCTTTAAATATTCACACAGAAATGGTAAAACTCCAGAAGCGCCGTTACAGCAAACTGTACAGATGACTAGTCAGTAACCAATACTTTTGTAGCAATCAACTCATAACTTGAACTAAAGGTTAAGACAAAATTCTTCAACATTTTTTTATTTGCATGACATCCTGTATTCACTCCATATGTTCCCAAAGAGAATTTAAAGCATGTTAAAACAGAAGTGGAACAGTCTGGTGTCTCAGGGTTAACATAATTCTCTGGTAGCAGCAGTACATAAGGAAGAACAAAGCTTTCATACTAACCATGTTGAGTTTACAGGAGGACTTAGATCAGAGCTTTCCAAACTTTTCATGTTGGTGACACACTTTTTAGACATGCATCATTTCGCAACACACTCTTACAACAGGGCACAAGGCAGGCACTAGGACCTGCACAGAATCACAGCAGGTTTGGAGGCAGCCAGGCACAAGGCAGGCACTAGGACCTGCGTGGAATCCTGGCAGGGCTCGGAGCAGCCGCGACACACCCAGACACTGCAGCCGACACACTAACATGTCCCGACACACAGTTTGGAAAGCTCTGACTTAGATGGTTAAAAACAAAATTCTCTGTTGAAAGAAAGGAGAACCTCATATGCTAGAAGAAAATAGGATCGTAGACTGGGAAGGTTTCACAGAATGATTGTCTGAGAGAGATAAAAAGCAGCCAACAAGAAAGAGGAGAGCTCCCAATTAACAGTAGTCCCTCAAATGGTATTAGTGAGGGTCTTCAGCTTCAGATACATCAGCCCGGCTTTTTCTCATTACGGTGTTCAGGAAAAAATATGAGGAATGTCAGGCTTGGCTTTTATTACTTATTTGTCAGCTTCCCCCACCTCCACAAAGTTAGAGAAATAGTTGTCGAACAACTAGTCAGTTTAAGTTATATATCTATCATGCTATATGTCTTGGGACTGTTTCTGCCTTGGGGTCTTCCCATATATTTAATTACTTCACATTTCTTCTAAACTTGGTGGTGCTCGAAAGGGGTATGTAAGGGGTTATAGACAAACCAACCTTGAGAAGGCAGCCAGAAGGGCAGTACAAGCCACAGGACAAAGCTAATCACCTTGCCCATATCCAGTGGCTCATTCACAAATCAGGACAAGCCATTTGTCAGAGATTCAGAACAGATGCGATAGAGGCAGGGTAGGGCTTGGCAATGGGAACAGCAAACTTTATAGCAGGTTTCTTGGGGCCAACCCAAGGATGACTGGATGGGGGGGTGGAAACTGAATGGTGGGAAAATGTATACAAAGAAGAATGGTATCATCTTACTGCACCCAAATGCAAGAATAAATCTCCTTGCTATTGAGCCTTGCCTTCTTCGGCACTTAGATTCTGTCAATAAAAAATAATAAGACACTTTTTTTAAAAAAAGAAAAAGCCATGATGTAAAAATTGCATAATTATTCTGCATTGAGCAGGGAAGGAATAAAAAGGACAGTTATATTATTAGATTTTCTTCCCAGTTTTCTTTCATCATGTCAGCATTAATATACTGATGTAATTCAGGAGCAGTATACAGAAAATACTGTTATATCCTTTAAGGATGTCAGTTAAAAGTCAAAAATTATCTTTCCTCTTTGCAAATCAGTCTTCAAACAATCTCAGTGCATTATCAATGAAAACAGAAAGACACATGTTTTAATGACAGATGTCCTTACTGAAAATAACGTTTGGTTTGGTTTTTTGTTTTTATTCCATTCTGCATTTTGCAGTCAGAGGCCCCTTCTACATGGAAAGGATGCACACTGCCCTTCCATGTCCTCATGACACCATGGGGTTTCTGGATGTCTTTGGAAGCCAAGCCTATGAACTTCACCAGCTAATTGGGTTGGCTTCTGATCTAGAGGGAATGCTGCCAGGGCTGTGTCACAGCTGTTTCCCTGCAGCTTCCTTTTGGTGCAGAATCCCGGCTCATCCCATCTGCTGGCTCTGGAATTCCCCCCATTCCTCAAGAAGCCAAGATTTCATGACACCTTGTCTTCTCCCCTTTCATCCCTGCTGATTGAAGGAATGGCTCTGCTGTTCACCCAAGGATGGCCCCTTCACTTCTTTATCTCTTCCCTTGCCATAAAACAAGTGAACTTGGAATGTGAGTAGTAAGAAGGCCTCCACATGGGCTGCACCCTGTTTCAGAGCATTGGCTGTATCCTGGTTGTGACACTTCCCCATTGGTTGGTTGGAGGAAGAGATGGCCAGTGCAAGGAAAGAATGTGGGGAGAATTGTTAGGGGCTGCGCTGCCATGGGCAGGTTGAAGAGGTCTTAGAAGGATTCTGTGAGTAAAAGAGTAACACTGATTTGGTACTAAGGAAATAAAAGTTTATATATGTAAGCTTGGCTACAACCTGGAACAGAAAATATAGCCCTGCCTTAACCATCTGAAATCCTCTGGATGTGCTAGATTTGAATTGCCCAGACAGTCGTAATGGGTGGGAATTAATGGAATTGTGGTTCAACAGAAACAGCAGCACCAGATTGGGGAAGGCTAGAGTAGCCTAAAACACAGAGTAGAAAGGAGATGAATATCAGGTTTCCCCTTTATATGAGTTATTCCATGAAATAACAGTTTCCAACACAATTGTTCAACACTTCCGAACATGAGAGGCAGATTTTCTTTCTTCACTTCCCTGTACTCTTAGAATAGTTCTGCTTTTTTCAACAACAGAAATTGCATTTTTTTTTCTCAGTAAACAAATTGTTACAGGTTCATGAACTTAGTGTGAGAGAGAAAATCCCTCCAGCCAGATAAACTGCTCATATTCAGAAGAAGCTCCCCCAGGGCAATACCCCTTGCCAAGAAGTTCATATTTATTTATACAAGCCATGGAATGAATACCTAACTCTGCTATGTTAGTGGTGTCGTTCTTCACACATCAGACTGGACACTCAGAAAAACATGTAATAACAAATAAGTACATTCTGCACAAAATAATGTCCAAAAGAATTGAGCTCTTTTATGTAAACATAAATGTGAAAGTTAACTCAAATGGCTTACCCAAAATCAGTGGTATTAAGAGATTGGTTCATTTGAAAGTGAAATTGGGGGCCACTCAACATTTGGGGGGAGCCAAGGGCCACAGCAGGGAGGATGATGATGGAAAGTGTGTGTGGCTGTCTTATGCATAAGAGTGGAACAGTGATTTTCCTCTTTACTTGTGGGATTTTTCATCGTTTTTTAAACAATGTATGTATGTATTTAACAAACTTACATAGCTGCCGATTGGCCAGAAGGAACTCTGAGTAGTAAACAGAACAAAAACACAGTACGCTAAAAACATTTAAAACAATAGACAACACTGAGGCCCTGATAAAAGTCACATTCATCCAAGGCCCCACCAGGTGACATTGTTTCACCCAGACAACCAGCACCTAGAATTGCACCTGGAAGCCTACTGGGAGTCAGTGCAACTCACATAACAGAGGTGTTACATGAATGTGCCGCAGTGTTCCCACTACTGTCTGTGCCACTGCACTCTGGACCCGCCACACTTCTGAATGTTCTTCAAGGGCAGCCCCATGCAGAGCTCATTGCAAAAGTCCAATTGGGAGATGAGTAAGGCATGAATAACCACGAGCAGTGCCCCCCAATCTAGGAAAGGGCACAGCTGGCACAACTGGCGCACAAGACATATCTGTGCAAAGGCCCTCCTGACCACAGCTGCCTCATTGAGCAGGAGCCATGAGACTAGGAGAACCCCCAGATTGCATGCCAGCTCTAACTGGGGGAGTGTCAGCCCAGCCAGAGTTAAAGATGGCAAATCATTAGATATGGAGGACCCTAAAACCCACAGCCACTCGGTCTTGTCAGGGTTGAGCCAAAGCTCTTTAGGCTTACACCTCAATGTTTATGTGTTTCCTGGCTTGAAATGGCAAGAAACTGCTGGATTTCAGTAGCACAATTATCAGAGGCTTAGGGATCCCACAAAAAAGGGATCAGGGACCATGCTGACCGTGCCAGAATTTTTACAAGTTATGGGATATGAACATCTTTGCTGCTATTCTTTTAAATATAACTATGACTACTGTTCTTACTGCTAGAACATCACAGCAGATCAATTACTAATTGTTAATTAGTACTGGAAGTAGAGTGGGCATTTTTCAGATGTTCAAGAAGGAAGAAGAGAAAGGAAGAATACTCAGCAGATAAGGCAAGAAGTAAAAAAACCTCCATAGTGCCAAAGAAAATATTTTTAACAGATAAAGCAGAACCTTCCCTTTACTCCATGCTTTATGAATGAGCATGAATAAATGTAGATGCTTATATCACCTAACACTTGGCCTACAGAATTATACAACACATAAAGTAGTTGTAAAGCAGAGAGGAAAGCATAGAGGAACAATATATAAAAAATTCAGTTGCTAATTTAGGTCAGATTGCACAAGTATGATTAATTTTGGTAACAATAACCTAGACATGGAATGAGGTAGAACAATGCACCTTTAATAGTTCCAGAGAAGATGTATCTATACCATCATTCATGACAAATGGCATTTAACATAATGTCCATTTCTGAGGAATGCTTGTTTCCATTGTATCTGACTATTGCCTACTCATAGCATTGCAATTATTCCCCACACTGAGTGCAAGCTCTAAAGAATTATTCCCAAAACTATTTATATATAATGCTATTTATGACTTGTGTGGGATGGGTGCAAGTCTGATTCTATGCCAATTAAGAAAGCTGCATTACATTATGATTTTTTTCCATCCAATTCATCTATAATTTATTATGGCAAAGGGAATTACAATTACATATCCAAGGAAAGACAAATGTTGTGATGTCTGAAAATGATTATTAAATTTTGGTTGCCCAAACATTAAAATGTGTGCAGTTAGAGACAAAACAATAAAAATGAAAGAAGTGGAAAGCAGCATTTAATATTTCATAGCATGCATGTTTATCTTATAACCTAATTTAAATATTTAAGATATCTCTGCAGGCCCTCATTTAAATTATTGCATACTTAGAGCATAGGCAGGATGGAACTCAACATAATCTGACAACTCAAATTGCAAAAAGGCATGGCTTGAAGCAGGAAAGCGGCAGGTGGGCAAATGAGTCAAAGCTTTTCACCACATTCCTCTGTTCTTCTCAGTATTCCAGTTGTGTATTTCTATTGCCAAAATGGTAGGTAAGGAGGAATAGTAAAAAAAAAAAATGCTGATGTCTGATTCTTAAAAATTCTAAGCAAAATCTGGGGGGAAATATTTTACAGCATACTAAGCATCCATCATTTCAATTGTGATCAAAGAGCAGTTTTAACAAGTATGTGTGCTGTGCTGTATGCAAACATCATTATTTCTAGTAAAGTTCCCTTTCACAGATTTTAGGAGAAAGTCTGGTACAGCTTGAGCCTTGTAAGATTACTTGGAAATGAATCAAATAAAATGTAACATGCCAAGGATCCTGGATGAAAAATCATTCCAGTATCTATTTTTCTATTAACTTTTATTTGTATTGGTAAATTCTGGTAAAGAATGAAAGTGCTGAAATCCCATAAAATACCCAGACTGCCTCACATAACCTACAAGTTTAAAAAGATTCAGATAAACTGCATAAGCCTGATTAAAAATAATCTCAACACACGTTTCCAGTTGATTGTGTCCAAACTTTACTGTACAAAAGAATTAGGGCATGTCCAAGTTGTCACTTGCTGATGTGCCCCCATGTTCCCTTTCTTCCAGAGGAGAAGTGCACAAAGTGCTGATAGGAGCAAACCTGCTGTAGTGCAAGGGAACATTCTGTTGACAACTAGTTTATCCCACGAACTGGAGTGTGTTTTACATTAGACGCAATTAATACAACAGAAAGTAGTTTGCAAGATTTATTTTTTTTAAAAAGCAACAAAAAGAATAGCAACAAACAATTTTGGTATGAAGCTGTAGATGCTGTAGCTAGCTATAAGGGGGAAAACAGAAGAAACTGTCTAGAAGACTACCAAAAAAATGTCAATGTGTAGACACAAATACTCATGGCAATTGTGTGTCTCAGGGTAGCCAATCTGGGTTTTCAATGATCAGTAAAGACCCAAGTGGCGTCAGTACCTTTAAAAAGGATAGTATAGAAACACTCCTCCAAATTACAGTATGTTAAGTTTGAATCTTCTCAGGAGTTCATAGAAGGCAGAGCATGATTTTGCAATTATTCTGCTGCTGCTGCCTAGAAATACCTATTGACTCTTGTAAGCATACTGCAAAGTTTTCACAAGGGGAAAAATAAAACAAAATAATTTGAAGACAGTTAGAAAACCAATTTGCTGTAATATTCCAGTCTGCTGGAACAGAATAAGTTTATGCTACACTGTAAACACTATGTTCAAACCTAGACTAAACCAATTCTCTTTGTCCAGCCAGTCCCGCAGGATGTTGGTAACCGGTGTCTAGTTCAGAATGGAAATTCCATATTTTGTTTTACTGGTGAATAGAAAAGGAAAAAAATATTTTGAAGGTATCCTTTCTTTTAACTGTTATGTGAAAGGGGTTGCTACAGGTATAAATGAAGATTTAGCCACATCATTGGTTTGTGGTATGGAGTTTACCTGTCAAATTCTACAAGCTTAATGCACAGTGCTATGCATTGTCATATCCAAATCATCAATAGGATGTTTATTCTGACAAATTAGTACAGAAATTACAATTTAGTTAATTGAAAATTACAATAATATACTCTTAGTGAATTACTGATTTTTCACTGATTTTTTGGCCTAGTGCAAGGGTCGGAAATGGCGGCTCGCGAGCCAGATGCGGCTCTTTGGCCCCTTGAGTGTGGCTCTTCCGCAGCTGAACTCACCCCCGCCCCTTCCACGTGATAGGCCCCCGCCCGCAAACCCCGCCCCCTGGCTCTCGCACTGAGCGAGGCCCGGCGCGGCAGGGAGGCAGCGCCATCTCCAGCCGCAGCAGCCCCTGCGCGGAGAGAGGCAAGCAGGCAGATAAGCGGGCAGGCCTCGTTTCCCGCCCCCATCATCATCTTCGCTCAACGCGGGCGGGCGGAAGCAGCCGAGGGGGGCGGGCCCGGCGGCGGAGGCCAGGGCTGCCCGCTTACCTGCCTGCCTGCTTCTCTCCGCGAGGCCCCTGATCCGGCTTGGACCCTGGGAAGGCAGCGGGGGGCCTCGCGGAGGGAGGCAAGCAGGCAGGTAAGCGGGCAGGCCTCGTTTCCCACCCTCCATCGTCTTCTTTCTTCCACGCGGGCGGGCGGAAGCGGCCGAGGGGGGCGGGCCCGGCGGCGGAGGCCAGGGCTGCCCGCTTACCTGCCTGCCTGCTTCTCTCCGCGAGGCCCCCGATCCGGCTTGGACCCTGGGAAGGCAGCGGGGGGCCTCGCGGAGGGAGGCAAGCAGGCAGGTAAGCGGGCAGGCCTCGTTTCCCACCCTCCATCGTCTTCTTTCTTCCACGCGGGCGGGCGAAGAGCGGCCGTGGGGGGGGGGCAGGCGGCGACGACAAGCGGCGCGCTTCAGGCTTTCAGCGCTGGAAGGCGGCCTCCTTCCAGCGCTGAAAGCCTGAAGCGTGTCGTTTGTCGTTGCCGCCCCCCCCCGGCCGCTCTTCACCACAGATCCCGCCGGAGCTGATCTCCCTGGACCCCGGGCAGCTGGGCTGGGTGGACGCCCTCTCCCGCCCGCAAACCCCGCCCCCTTCCACGTGATTGGCCCCCGCCCGCAAACCTCGCCCCCTTCCATGCGAATGGCCCCCGCCCGCAAACCCCGCCCCCTTCCACGTGATTGGCCCCCGCCCGCAAACTCCGCCCCCTGGCTCTCTAGCATTTCAAAATGTGCACGAGCATGTCAAAATGGCTCCCGGCATAAAAAGTTTGCCGACCCCTGGCCTAGTGTTATGTTTACTTATTCCAGATCTGCAGTGCACTAAATAATTTACTTTTTCATTTACATTTTGTCTGTTGGAATTCCTTCCTCAACAAATGCTGCTGTTGGAATTCCTCCCCCATTATTTTTCATACATAGACCCATTTGCATGCTTAGACACACCTGTTAGACTTGTTCTGTATTCTTCTGCAGAGTTGTTAAGTCACTTAGTGATGGGGGCTGTGTCATATCTTGAAATGGGTTCATCTCTGAGCTTTTTAGTCTAGGGGGACATTTTTAATGTATTCTTTCTCAGCCTTTTACAGCACGTTTTATGGCATCAGTAGTTCGGCTATCCTGTGAGCTATGTTGCCACAAAGGCCACTATCATCCATAGGCCTCCTCTTCCTTGGAATTAGAAGTTTAGGAAATTTCAGTGCTACCAAAGATTTAATTTCCTTATTAGGAGGTCACTGGAAAGTGAAGGCATTTCTTTGATGCAAGTTTTATTTGTATATACATGTAAGATAAAATATAGACTTTACAGTATTAACACTATAACATACTCTTGTTCCTATCTGTGGTAGGAAGTCTTAACAGACTCTAGGAAGGTGGAGGAGGGAGCATGACAGTTACAGGAAAAAAATCCTAAATTCAGGGGATGGGGAAAATGTGAGAAAGACACTCAGATATAAAACTCCACCTTAATTTTATTTTATTTAATTTTTATATTATACTTCAAATTTAGTCACCATCCATCCCACTCAGATTACACTAGGTATGAGTTTAGCTGGAGAATTGTTTTGATAGGCCTTCAAGATTCTACAACAATATCCTACTAGCTATAAAAGGCTTCACAGAAATTCAGGTAGTTCTTGTTTCCCAGGTCTGCCTGGCTCAAAAGACATGACACCATTCTTGGAGAATTCATAGCACCAAAGTATTAACAGAACGCAAATTCAAACCTATTCCTACTTGTTAGAATCAGTTCCACACAGGTAAACTCCCTGCTAAACATAAAAGAGCTCACTTACATCCCTACCCCATTTAATGTAAGAAAGTAAAGTTACCTATGTCTTCTTGGGCCTTTGAAGCAAAAAATATCTCCAGAATTTTGTTAGGCCATAAGAAAATTGCTTCGGGATTTCAATATGTATAGCTCTGTTCAGAGAAGTCATACAGTTTGAAAGGCTCCTCTGCAGTTATCTTGACCAATCCCATTTCCTCTACAAGAAACTTTATTAAATTTCCGAATATAAGTAAAACGATACAAGAAAGGAAGGAAGGAAGGAAGGAAGGAAGGAAGGAAGGAAGGAAGGAAGGAAAGAAGGAAGGAAGGAAGGAAGGAAGGAAGGAAGGAAGGAAGGAAGGAAGGAAGGAAGGAAGGACTTAAAAGTGCAGAAACAAAGAGAGTGATAGAAAAAAGAGTGACTTCCAACTATCTTCAGCACAGATACAAGCATAAAAATACATCAACCTCTTACTCTATTTTATCTATAAAACACATTATTTCTATATTCTTATACAATCCTAATCATCAAATCCCAAGATTAAAACTTCATCTTTTTCAGTTTCAAGCAAAAAGTCAAAAAGTGGTTTCCAAGTAGAAACCAAGTTAGACAAATTATTTTCTTTAATCAATACAGTCAGTTTCACCATCTCTGCCAACTCCATTAATTTCACCATCCGTTCTTCCACTGTAGGAACTTGTAAGTCCTTCCACCTTTGTGACCAATCCCATTTCCTAACGCTACCCCATATATAGAATAAAATTGTCTATAGCTGGTGCAGAATAGAATAGTTTCCCTAATAATGGATGACAGTGGCTATTTTCATGTTACACCACTGTTGGTGGAGCTGCACTGGTTACCAGTTTGCTTCTGGGTACAGTTCAAGTGCTGATTGTCACCTACAAAGCCCTATTTGGCTTGGGACCTGGGTACATTTGTGATGATCTGTTCTAGGTAGAATCTCCCCGCCACCCCACCCCACCACCCCAAGTTCTAACAAAGTAAGTAGCTTTAAGACCCTACAATTCAGAAAGAAGGATAGGTGGGGACTTGAAAATGAGTTCACTCTGTTATGACTCTCCTTCTCTGGAAAAGTCCCCCCCCCCCAGCCTTTTCACTGATTATTTTTAGGAAGATTGTTAAAACATTGCTCTTTCAAAGACCCTTTAGGGAGCGAATATTTTCATAGTTAATCATCATAATATCTTCCCAGCCAGTGAGATCTGCTCAAAAAAAAAATCAAGCAAATATTTTAGAAGAATTGCACATTTTTATTTTTTATTTTTTTAACCCCAGTATCACCACCACAAGAAGCCAAGGACACAAAGAAGAATAAAATTCTAAAAATTCCACGGAGCAGTATAGAAGAAGTATCAAAAACATTCCTGAAACAAATTAGGTACCAGTCTTGAAAATGCAATCACACTTCAAACACATTTTTTTCTTGAAATGAAGTCAAAGTTCCAGGAAGGGGCATGTCTGCTATATTTATGGGCTATTGGGCTGAATTTAATGCCCTGCTCCTAGAATCCAGTGATGCCACCAGGCACATTTAGTGAAAGACCAAATATTGCTCAAGAGGAATCTGTTAACATTGGGCAAGCCTGTTTCTACTGCATGTGTCGCCATCTTTTTAATGCTTTGGTATGCTAGAGATAGGCAGTTGTACCTTGTGGAGTGAAGGTAAAGTTAGGCAATTGACAGGTTAAAAAAGAGAATTGGTCAATTGGCCTGTCAATTATTGTCTAATAAAGGTCAAACATTCTTAAAGCATTAACTTTATGGAACATCTTGGAGTTGCTTTTATCCAACTCCCCTTAATTTAAGTTCTCACTTACCCACTGCTTTTCATTTCAGCCAGTATGTTCAGTTCTTTCAGGCATTTTTCTAAACTTCAGGCTTTTAAAAGAGACTAACTGAGCAGACTGATTACATGAAGATAATGTTCCCAGATGCCTGCAGCAGCAGGAATTGCCCTGGTTGCTGGAGAATTGGGGTGGAAGTAGTCCTTACAACTGTCCTTACTATCGTGCAAGACTACAATGAAATAATAAAGCTAAGCTGACCCAAAGGCATTCTTAATGACATGGACTCTTTGACCACATGTGACCATGGTCAAATTATAGGCAGTCCATGGACTTGCCCAGTGATAGTTGACCTGTTAACTGACTGGCATGCCAACTCTAAGTGAGGGGCAAATTAGATACGAGAGTGGACTTATAACACAAGTCATGCCAAATTTCTGTAAAACAAGAGTGAGATGGTCATTTAAACAATAGCAGAAATGGGTGCATGGAAAGCTGAAACCTTGACCCCTAAAACCGCTTCTCCCTACCACTTCCCTTTGATACTCCATTTTTCCCTCCTCCAGATAATTTTTTCCCATCTCTGTCTCTTCCTTGTACTCTCTTTACTCTCTCCTGTACAGCCAGTTAAGGGGAAAAGAGATGTAGCTCTGTGGTGGCTCAGCGGGTAAGACGCCAGGCTTGTTGATCGGAAGATTGCAAGTTCGGAGGTTCGAACCCCTAGCCCCGCGTGACGGAGTGAGCACCCGCACTCGCCCCAGCTCTTGCCAACCTAGCAATTCGAAAGCATGCAAATGCAAGTAGATGAATAGGTACCACTTCGGTGGGTAGGTAGCAACGTTCCGCGCGTGTCATGCGGCCACATGACCGTGGAAGCGTCTTCGGACAACGCTGGCTCTTTGGCTAACAAACGGAGATGAGCACCGGCCCCTAGAGTCGGACACGACTACACAAATGTGCGGGGGGTACCTGTACCTGTACCTGTAAAGGGCTTCCAGAACCAGGCTGAGAGCTACATGACGTAAGGTCAAGAGCCACATCCAGCCTTAGGGTCACAGGTTACTTTAGCCAAGTGTTTCACAAACTAGGCAATTTTAAGATGTGTGGACTTCAACCCCCAGAATTCCTCAGCCAGCATGTAGTTGAAGTCCACACATCTTAAAGTTGGCAAGGTTGCTTTAGCCCTTCAATAATGGAGATAACAGTTGCACAGAAGTGTTCTTTTTTTCCAAGAACAATTACAAATGTGGAAAAATAGCTTTATTTACGTCAAGTTTTCTTTTAGCATTTTACTTACCTTTTCTCCAAAGCTTGTTTCTCATCTACTTTCTTTTCAGCTTCACTTTTTTAAAGGGAAGGGCTATGGATCACCTAATGAATAGGTGCAGTTTCAGAACTATAATGGAGAGCTATTAAAAAAAAGAAGTTGATTCCAGCAGCCTTTTGTTAACTCATTGTGCAGTGATGTTCATGGTGTGAGTGTGGGAAATGATACCACATAATTGGATTCAGAAATAAGGGCCAACAAGAAAGTCTGGCTGGCATCTCTTGAGAGAGCAAAAGACTCTAGCTTTTATTAACTGTCACACAGAATAAACCTAACTCTAATATTACACTGCCATTGTGGGGAGCGTCCTGGAATAAAAGTTAAGAAAGAAGCCATTAATCAGCTTTCACAGTCATAAAAGTTGTCCTCTAATGCCTTCTGTTATGCATGAGATCGCTATATCCTTATATATCTTCTTTTTACAGTGGGACCCGAATCTTGTAATTGGCATTCAAGATTTATTGTAACAAAAATAATAAATAATGATGAATTATTGTGTGACTGTTCTAGGATTAAGATTTGATTTCAGATCCCCAGTTCTGAAGTATCAAGAGTGACTCTTAAATAACTTGAAGAATAAGTATTCAATGCAAATCTTAATGCATTGGAACAGATTCTAGATGGCTGAAGCAAGTTTAATTCAAGGCATTTTATTTTTCATAACTAATTCTTCTCCCTCACTTTTATTTCAATTTGTGACTGACAATGCTTAGCATTCAGGGTGCTTCATTGTAGGTTGCTTAAAATGTATTTAGAAATCTGAAAAGGGGGTTTCCATCATTAACTGAAAACCAATTCAGTCTAATTGATATGAAAAATAGTCCAAATTAGATTGGTATTCAGGGCCTGCTGGAATAGCGGGGTTGTTTTGGAATTTTGTGTGTGTGTGTGTATGTGTGTGTGTGTGTGTGGTGTTTGTAGAGGACTCATGCCAAGAAGCTATTCTCTCAGGAAATGATAAATGGCAGTTTTGAGAGTTGAGTGGCCTGCACTGTATGTCTTCATAACTGCTGACTTAATCATGTATATTCCTGATGTCTGTCACAATGTGAAAATTGAGAATTTATGGTCCTAATTCATAAACCCATTATTGTTTTGTTGCTTGGGGCTTTTAAATGTTGTCTCCAGAGTGTTTGTTTAAAATACATTGCAAACAAATTTTTTAAAAAAGGCTTTGATTCCAAAATTGCTGTGGAATTTCTTTACAGAGGCTTAAGCTGCATTGGTTCCCCCTTTCCACATTCAGGGCTGACTCCACATATTTGTGAGTCCTGTATTGCAAGATATCTCCACCTTAATAAAAGCCTGCTGCCCACTTGTCTGACCTTGCACCGGCCTTCCTTCCTGGCCTCCCATGTACCAAGAGAACAAGAGGGAAGGTGGGTCAGAAAATTTTCTCTAAGACAGAGCTTTCCAAACTGTGTGTCGGGACACGTTAGTGTGTCGGCTGCAGTGTCTGGGTGTGTCGCGGCTGCTGCTGCCTCTGAGCCCTGCCAGGATTCCACGCAGGTCCTAGTGCCTGCCTTGTGCCTTGCTGCCTCCAAACCTGCCCTGCCAGGATTCCACGCAGGTCTTAGTGCCTGCCTTGTGCCTTGCTGCCTCCAAACCTGCTGTGATTCCACACAGGTCCTAGTGCCTGCCTTGTGCCCTGCTGTAAGAGTGTGTCGCGAAATGATGCCCTGCTGTAAGAGTGTGTCGCGAAATGATGCATGTCTAAAAAGTGTGTCACCAACATGAAAAGTTTGGAAAGCTCTGCTCTAAGAGAATATACTGGTGTAGGCTTTCATGGCCGGTATCTGTTAGGCTTCAGGGTTTAGTGACCATGGTCTAGACAACATATTTCCTGATGTTTCGCTGGCAACTGTGGCTGGCATCTTCAGCCGCAAGGTGGGCTGCTACACAGACCACATGCAACTGAGCAGAGACTGACTGGGCTCCTGTCTTTATAGCCAGGTGTCCTGACTTCTGATTGGTCTTCAGCCAAGCTGGTTTCTGATTGGTGCAGGTTGGTGAGGGCTGGTCTCTGATTGGTTCTTTGTGCTAGGTTCTGGTTGGTTAGTCTGAGCAGCTGAGTCCTGATTGGGTCCTTGTCCAGTCAAGTTTCTGATTTGACCATTTTTGGGAACTGATTCCTGGTTGGTCCTGCTTTTCGGCAAGATCTTGGTGTTGCACAGGGCAGGTAACCAGGACAGGTAACCAGGTAACCAAGAGAAATGGTCCCTCTGCAATTTTTATGAAGGAAGAGTGTTTGTTTCCTGGCAATGGCTCTCTGCCCAGTTCAATATAATTCTTTGTGCCCCCACCTCTGCCAGATTTGAGTGCCAGAAGTGGAAGAAGGAAAAAAGTAGTTGATTTCCAGTTTCAGCTTGAATTTTTCTGAAGCTGTCTCACTTTCAGATAAGAATTTCAGGTGACGAAATATGAAATATAAATAAAATAAATAAAAATAAAGAGATTTTGCTTAAAAGTTTACCAGTGTTAGGGATCTTATTTCAGTGAAGCACTTGGAGCTCTTTGAAGATTTAAACTTTAGTAAATTTTGAATTAGTTAGCTGTGCATTAGCTTGCTGGTTTTCATTTGTCTGATCTCATTACAATTAAATGCCTTTCAAAATGTCCAAGAATTTGGATTCCAGAGCTTTAAATCAGCCAAAATGCATATGAACATAGTGCAGAATTTGGGCCGGTTAAATGTTATAAGTTTGCAGTATTAACTGATGCTAATGCTGGCTTTGTTCAACCAAAGCATTCCTCCCAGCTAATTCTTCTTTTGCAAAACAGTCCATGTCTGGTGTTTTTTAAAGTAATCTCATCGTTTCCATTGGATTTGCAAAATTCTGTTTTCACCCAGCAAATGTTCCTTTGCTATTGGAGTTGCCCTCGGTCTGCTGCCCTTATTTTGGGCATATGTTTAAGGTTGAAAAGCAGTCAGCCCCTTCAGGATGGTTGCATATTTGATGCATGAATCGCTTCATGGTCACACATTATGTCAGTGGGACAACTCACCTGCTGTGCTTGATCAAAGCCTTATTATAATGCACTGTACTGTGGCAAGTGAAGTTCATAGGGATAATTTGTTCATTCGAAAAGATGGTGGCTTATAATAATAATTTTTTTAAAATTGAAATCCACCTCATACATGTTTTCCAGGTACTGTTTTAATCAGCCTTGCATCAAACAGATAAATATAGTTTGCAACTGCTGAATCCATTTTCTAGCATTTCAATTTGCTCTGTAGGTCATTCAGGATTCCCCCCCCCCCTCGTTTTTGAGGAATGGTGCTAGTAATATAATACTGTCTGTCTCCTGTGGTGGCTGATTTAAAACTTTTGCCATAAGTGGTGACCCCCACATTAATGGTAGGCATAATTAGTACAGGTGTTCCCTATATGCACACAGGCACTTGTGACCTGTGGGTCAAGTTCATGTCATCTTCTACACATGGAAAGCTTCTTTATCCAGCTCTGATATACAAGCCTGTTCCAATAATGAAATTAGCCATAGAATTGTAAATAGACTGCAGTTGGGGGAGATGGGGAGCGAAACCTAATTCTGACCTCTTCTATTATGTAATCACTGCTGTGCACAGGAGATGTGGGCTCAGCCTCTGTTGGCAGCTTATACATTGTTAGACAGGAATTTAACCTTCCAATGATCCAAAACGTTCTGGGAAAGTAGGCAAATGGTGCTTGGAAATCCAAACACTAACTAGATCCAAATTCTTTATGTAAAAAAGCACTTTATTCTTTTAAAAAGAAGAAAAAATGCCATTTAAGTCAACCTTCCCCAGCCTGTTGTTCCAGACATGTTGAGCTTTAACTGTTTGAATTCCTGGCCAGTATAGCCAATGGCCATGTGGACTGGCAACACTAGGATTTATTTATTTAACATATTTTTATATTTTATCCTATGTAAATGCACCTTGAAGCAGTTTACAAAATGAAAAATACAGGAAGGCAATGATATAGTTGTGACATGAACTTAGATTCAATCCTCAACCTGAATTTTCTTGTAACCGTACAAGAAAATTCAGGTTGAGGATTGAATCTAAGTTCATGTCACAACTATATCATTGCCTTCCTGTATTTTTCATTTTGTAAACTGCTTCAAGGTGCATTTACATAGGATGAAATATAAAAATATGTTAAATAAATAAATATTATATATAATATTTATATATATTATAATATTATATATTATATTATAATATTATATATTATATTATAATATTATAATATATATAAATATTATATTATATATATATATATTATATATATATATAATATTATATATATATATATATATATATATATATATATATATATATATATATTACAAAAAGTCCATTTGGGACTTGAAGACTCACTCTGTATCGTACAGGAAATGTTTAACATCTTTCAAGAGAGAAGGAGACAATAGTTTGATACACACAAAGAAATTTAAGGCGAATCTCAGGCTTGAAAACATTAGCCAAATGCTATGCAGTGCTTGTATGGAGTTAAATAAATAGTTCAACCATTCAAATTCACATAGCTTCCCCTTGGATTTCATTTCCAGCATACTGTAGTTAAATCTGGAGAGTGACAAAAGTCTTTCAAGACACGAAAGTGATACATTGAAGCATTTTTGCTCTTACTGAGCATACATATTTCTTTGCTGATAGACTTATCCCTCTGCTCAAACATGTTTAAAAGTCATAAGATATCTGAAAACTTATTTTAACCAATGTAATAGTATGGTGTCTGTACATATCACACATAATTAAGCTGTTTATACCTTTTTTGATAATCTGATATAGTTCCATATATTAATCTTTCAAGCTCATGTGCTTCCTCAAGTCTATCCACCTTCTAACTTAGAAGTTTTTCCTGTTTACAAATTATTTTCAATTATGTGGAGTCCTTGGTGCTCTCTGAGCCTTGTTGTTTTCTTGCAGACGTTTCATTGCCAGGGTAGGCAACATCTTCAGTGCGAAAAGGGAGTGGGACTTGCTCTCTGTTTATATACCATGGCTTGTCCTGCTTGTGTTGGTGGAGGTGTTGTTCTCCCCTTAGAAGTTCCTTGATTGGGCTGTTGTTTGCTGCTGGGTTGATTGACTGAGTTAATAGTTCCTTGATTAGGGTATGTTGTGCTGTTTGATTGTTCCTCTGGTGCTAATCCTGGTGTTAATCTTTGCATATCTGGGTGTTGATTGCTGGCAAGGAGGTGTTCTGGTCTTCTGGCTTTTCTGTTGTCTCTTATGAATTGTATGTAAATGTTGTTTACCTCTATGTGTCTGTTGATGGCTGCTTTGTCTGAGTGCCAAGCTTCCAGGAATTCTCTAGCGTTTTTGGATTTGGTTTGGTTTAAGATGCTCACAGTTTCCCAATTGAAAATACGGTTGAGTCTGTCCATGTGTTGTGAGATTAAGGAGTTTTCATCGTGTCTTGTGACTGCTAGTTGGTGTTCGTGGATGCGTTCTGCTAGTCTTCTGCCAGTCTGTCCTACATAGTGGCTGCTACAGTCCTTACACTGTATGTTGTAGATCAGCAGTCCCCAACCTTTCTGGCACCAGGGACCGGTTGTGGAAGAAAATTTTTCCACAGACTGGGGGGGGGGGTTTGCAGGCGGGAGCCAATTGCATGCACCGGGGGGCAGGGTTTGCAGGCGGGAGCCAATCGCGTGCACCAGGGGGGCGGGGTTTGCAAGCAGGAGCCAATCGCGCACACCGGGGGCGGGTTAATCGCACACACTGGGGGCAGGGTTTGCAGGAGGGAGCCCCGCAGCCCACTTCCTAACAGACCGCAGCCCACAGGTTGGGGACCCCTGTTGTAGATAACTCCTGCTTTTTCTTCTTGGGCTACTGGGTCTTTTGGGTTACTTACGATGTTCTGAAGGGTTTTGTTTGGTTTATGTGCTACGGTGATGCCGTGTGGTTGTAACAGTCTATTAGTAGTTTCTGAGATGTTTCTGATGTATGGCAGTGTAATCCTTTTCATAGCTTCTGTTGGTTTTGCTGTGGTGGGTTGAGCGGTCAGGCAAAGTTGCGTGGGTATCCATTTTGCTGGAAGATGCTATATAAGTGGTCTGTTTCCCTTTTCTGGTGTTCTGGGTTGCTGCAGTGCGTTTGTGCTCATCTGAATAGTGTTCTTACACAGCTCCTCTTGTGGGAGGTTGGGTTATTGCTTTGGTAATGGATAGTGTCCCCTTCATGGATCACTGCCTTGTCGTGGCGAAGGGGCTTGCGTAACTCAATGAAGTCAGGTCAAGAAGAACAGGTCATGATGGAGAGTTCTGACAAAACGTGGTCCACTGGAGGAGGAAATGGCAAACCACTCCAGTATCCTTGCCAAGAAAACCCATGGACAGTATCAAAAGGCTAAAAGATATGACGCCGGAAGATGAGCCCCTCAGGTCGGAAGGTGTCCAAAATGCTACTGGGGAAGAGCGGAGGGCAATTCCGAGTAGCTCCAGAAAGTGTGAAACGGCTGGGCCAAAGCCGAAAGGACGCTCAGTTGTGGATGTGTCTGGAAGTGGAAGGAAAGTCCGATGCTGTAAAGAACAATATTGCATAGGAACCTGGAATGTAAGAACTATGAATCAAGGTAAGCTGGATGTGGTCAAACATGAGATGACAAGATTGAACATCGACATATTGGGAATCAGCGAACTAAAATGGACAGGAATGGGCGAATTTAATTCAGGAGACCATTATATATACTACTGTGGGCAAGAATCCCTTAGAAGAAATGGAGTAGCTCTCATAGTCAATAAAAGAGTGGGAAAGGCAGTACTGGGGTACAACCTCAACAACGACAGAATGCTTTCAGTTCGAATCCAAGGCAAACCATTCAACATCACAGTGATCCAAGTCTATGCCCCAACCACTGATGCCAAAGAAGCTGAAGTTGACCGGTTCTATGAAGACCTACAACACCTTCTAGAACTAACACCAAAAAAAGATGTCCTTTTCATCATAGGGGACTGGAATGCTAAGGTAGGAAGTCAAAAAATAACCGGAATAACAGGCAAGTTTGGCCTCGGAGTACAAAATGAAGCAGGGCAAAGGCTAATAGAGTTTTGTCAAGAGAACACGCTGGTCATAGCAAACACTCTTTTCCAACAACACAAGAGACGACTCTACACATGGACATCACCAGATGGTCAATACCGAAATCAGATTGATTATATACTTTGCAGCCAAAGATGGAGAAGCTCTATACAATCAGCAAAAACAAGACCTGGAGCTGACTGTGGCTCAGATCATGAGCTTCTTATTGCAAAATTTAGGCTTAAATTGAAGAACGTAGAGAAAACCACTAGACCAATCAGGTATGACCTAAATCATATCCCTTATGAATATACAGTGGAAGTGAGGAATAGATTTAAAGGATTAGATCTGGTAGACAGAGTGCCTGAAGAACTATGGATGGAGGTTCGTAACATTGTACAGGAGGCAGCAACTAAAACCATCCCAAAGAAAAAGAAATGCAAGAAAGCAAAGTGGCTGACTGATGAGGCTTTACAAATAGCTGAGGAAAGAAGGGAAGCAAAAGGCAAGGGAGAAAGGGAAAGATATAAACAACTGAATGCAGAATTCCAGAGAATAGCAAGGAGAGATAAGAAGGCCTTCTTAAATGAACAATGCAAAGAAATCGAGGAAAACAATAGAATGGGGAAGACTAGAGATCTCTTCAAGAAAATCGGAGATATCAAGGGAACGTTTTGTGCAAAGATGGGCATGATAAAGGACAAAAAAGGCAGGGACCTAACAGAAGCAGAAGAGATTAAGAAGAGGTGGCAAGAATACACAGAAGAACTATACAAGAAAGATCTTAATATCCCTGATAAATACGATGGTGTGGTCACTGACCTTGAGCCGGACATCCTAGAGAGTGAAGTCAAGTGGGCCTTAGGAAGCATTACTAACAACAAAGCTAGCGGAGAAGACAGTATCCCAGCTGAGCTATTTAAAATCCTAAAAGATGATGCTGTTAAAGTGCTGCACTCAATATGCCAACAAATTTGGAAAACTCAACAGTGGCCACAGGATTGGAAAAGGTCAGTTTACGTTCCAATTCCAAAGAAAGGCAATGCCAAAGAATGTTCAAACTACCGTACAATTGCGCTCATTTCACATGCCAGCAAGGTTATGCTCAAAATCCTACAAGCTAGGCTTCAGCAGCATGTGAACCGAGAACTACCAGAAGTGCAAGCTGGGTTTCGAAGAGGCAGAGGAACTAGAGATCAGATTGCCAACATTCGCTGGATCATGGAAAAAGCAAGAGAGTTCCAGAAAAACATCTACTTCTGCTTCATTGACTACGCTAAAGCCTTTGATTGTGTGGATCACAACAAACTGTGGCAAATTCTTAAAGAGATGGGAGTACCAGACCACCTTACCTGTCTCCTGAGAAACCTGTATGTGGGTCAAGAAGCAACAGTTAGAACCGGACATGGAACAACCGACTGGTTCAAAATTGGGAAAGGAGTACGACAAGGCTGTATATTATCACCCTGCTTATTTAACTTATATGCAGAGTACATCATGAGAAATGCCGGGCTGGATGAATCACAAGCCGGAGTTAAGATTGCCGGGAAAAATATCAACAACCTCAGATATGCAGACGATACCACCCTAATGGCAGAAAGTGAAGAGGAACTAAAGAGCCTCTTGATGAGGGTGAAAGAGGAGAGTGCAAAAGCTGGCTTGAAACTCAACATTAAAAAAACCCAGATCATGGCATCTGGTCCCATCACTTCCTGGCAAATAGAAGGGGAAGAAATGGAAGCAGTGACAGATTTTATTTTCTTGGGCTCCAAGATCACCGCAGACGGTGACTGCAGCCATGAAATTAAAAGACGCTTGCTCCTTGGAAGGAAAGCTATGGCAAACCTAGACAGCATATTAAAAAGCAGAGACATCACCTTGCCGACAAAGGTCCGTATAGTTAAAGCTATGGTTTTTCCAGTAGCAATGTATGGCTGTGAGAGTTGGACCATAAGGAAGGCTGAGCGCCAAAGAATTGATGCTTTCGAGCTGTGGTGCTGGAGAAGACTCTTGAGAGTCCCTTGGACTGCAAGGAGGTCAAACCAGTCAATCCTAAAGGAAATCAACCCTGACTGCTCATTGGAAGGACAGATGCTGAAGCTGAAGCTCAAATACTTTGGCCACCTAATGAGAAGAGAGGACTCACTGGAAAAGACCCTGATGCTGGGAAAGACTGAGGGCAAAAGGAGAAGGGGACGGCAGAGGATGAGATGGTTAGATAGCATCTCCGATGTAATGAACATGAATTTGAGTAAACTCCGAGAGACAGTGGAGGACAGGAAGGCCTGGCGTGCTATGGTCCATGAGGTCACGAAGAGTCGGACACGACTGAACGACTGAACAACAAAAATGGATAGTGTGGGTAGATTTCCGGTAGACTTGTGTTTCTAGAATGCCATCATTTCCTCTACTGATGAGGATGTCTAAGAAGGGTAGTGTGTTGTTGTTTTCTTCTTCCCTTGTGAATTTTATTCCTTTGAAGATGTTGTTGATGGTTTCATGTGTTTCCTCCAGTTGTTCCCTTTTTATTATGACAAAGGTGTCATCTACATACTGGATCCATACTTTGGGATGTATGCGTGGGATTGCTATCCTTATTTGCAATTAGTTTTATGACCAACCTGTAAACTAAGGTTAATCTTAGTTTATTGAAACAAGCCAGGTTCATAAACTAACATCACAGGCTCCAAAGTGGTCTGTTCACAAAAAGCTAATATGCATTACACTCAGAGCTGTTTTACCCTCAATCTTCAATACTCTAAATTTGTTAGCTACCGTGATAAAAAATAGGCATGCCTACCATTGATGTCAATGGCAGAATTTCTAGATTGTATTGCAGTCTTTTTTTCCTTGCTTAAAATTTGGCAAATCCCTGTAGCTAACATTGTTAAAGTGTTACCTCCAGTTCCTGACCAGGCAGAAAATTTGCTGTCCTGATTGTCAAGCCCTATCCTACCACAGTAAGGAAGCTGGCAACTGATACCTCCTTTTCTGATTTAATGAAAGCAACTTGTGGATTTCCCAGCTTCATTTTCCCTCCCACAAAGCATCACCTGCTGGTTGGAAAACAACCATTAAAACCCTTCCTAACATGAGATGGGGCAAGTGTAGGTGAGTGCTTGGAACAACGTGTTTGGTTGTTTACCCACCTGTCAAGTTACCCCATTTCTTCTGAAGGAGCACTTCTGCACCCATGTCCAAAATAGCATGGCTGACCAGGTGCAGGCATAGAGGAGGGGCACAGGGTGAAGTGTGATTGACTGATAACAAATGAGCCTCATCCTTGACTCAACCGCAAGGGAATAGCATACTAGCAGTGAGTCCAGTGCTGTTCTTGTGGTTGGCAGCACCCTGAAGTAGCCCTTGGAGCACCAGGAACTGAATTGGATTAGCAAAGCACCCCACCCCCCACCCCCAAGTAATAAACACAGTAAAAATTATAGTCATGCAAAGCCTTGTTGGCAGAAGCAGAGGAAAATCTGTAACATATTAAGTGGTGGAAGAACCAGTAACACACAGCTAGAAGAACCTGCTCTTTTTCCTAGTTTGAATCAACCTTCTTTGCAGCACAGGACTAGTGCTCTCTGAAGAGCGCTAAAGCAATGTTTAAGAAAGTGCTGAAGCTCCATTAATAAAGAGCCTATGTAAGATCTGACAAGTGCTTCAGAAAGCACTAGTCGGATGGGTTTCTATGGAAACCAGATGTCCGTGTTGTCCTGCAGCCCAAGCCAACGTGGCCATGGAGGGGCAGTGACCAGAGGGGAAAGGTCATGCTCACAGCAGCCTAAGTGGCCCACAGTTGCTGGACAGATCCCATTCCTGACCTCATTAGTCACAGTGATGCACATCTACAACCAAAACGAAAAAATGAAAAAAAAAACATTAAAACTGGAAGAGCTAAAGACAACTTTAAGTGTCTCAGATATGGGCTTTGGATGAGATGAAGGAAATGGCTATGTCACAGAAAAAGAGTTACCAGGGCCTTTTCGTTCTGCAG
This sequence comes from Charina bottae, assembly GCA_023362775.1. NCBI lineage: Eukaryota > Metazoa > Chordata > Lepidosauria > Squamata > Charinaidae > Charina > Charina bottae. Next base: position 186,486,247 of record JALMGJ010000001.1, on the reverse strand, counting down.
TTAGGGAGATGTAAAATAAGTGTTTCTTACATTGTTATGAATATTATATTTAGCATTTCAAAGCAGTCTGTTTCATAATAATGTAAATTATTAGACTCTTTCTGCATGAAAGGGACAGGAATTCTGCTTCTGAGATATTTTGGAAACACATGGTAATACAGTACTATTGAAAATATAGCCTTGACAGTTATCATCATTACAGAAACAAATGGTTAGGTTTCCAAAACATTTTATGGGATTGCCTCAGGCCACTTTCTTTAAGAAGTCATATGGAGCATCCTTTGAGTGTCTGATTTTTTTGTTTTTCTATAAATTGATGTGCTAAAGATTACAGTTAGGGGCGTGGTGGCTCAATGGGTAAGATGCAAGGCTTGTCGATCGGAAGATCGCAAGTTCGGAGGTTTGAATCCCTACTCCCGCGTGACAGAGTGAGCTCCCACACTAGCTCCAGCTCTTCCAACCTAGCAATTCGAAAGCATGCAAATGCAAGTAGATTAATAGGTACCACTTCGGTGGGCAGGTAACAGCGTTCCGTGTGTGTCATGCGGCCACATGACCGTGGAAGTGTCTTCGGACAACGCTGGCTCTTTGGCTAACAAACGGAGATGAGCACCGGCCCCTAGAGTCGGACACGACTGCACAAATGTGCGGGGGGAACCTTTACCTTTACCTAAAGATTACAGTTATTCTTTCATCAATTTTAGGCCCTCTTCTTATATTAACCTGAGACAAATAGAAAAGACTCTGCAAGATAGCTTTTTTCTCAGCATATCAGAATTCCAGTGCTGTAGGAGAGTGCTCTATGCATTGGCTCATTCCTTCCCTAAAGAACTAGAACACCGTGCTCCTTTGACCCATAGCAGATTTTTTTTTTAAATTACTACTTTTTTTCCATTTATTTTTACTTGGAACGTACTGTTCACACATTGGTCCCTCTTTAAACAGTAATGGTTCAGTTTAAAAAGTAGCTAAAGAGCTCTGTCGTATTCTACATTTCCCCACCTGATTCTATTGAGTGAGAAAAGTGTGGGATGCTTTGTTTATTTCTATCCTATCTTTTACAGTAAGTCCATTACTTACTAGACAGCTTACTATTAAATGCTAAAAGCTGTATAACAGTAGCATAAATAAAAGTAATAAAGGCAGTGTCAGCTAAAATTATATTTATGGAGGGACTAATAAAAAAAAATCAAAGTCTTTCAGGGTTGTTGTTTTTTTAAAAAAAATCTTGAAGATCTGCTTCAAATGCACCAAGCAGCGTTCTTGGGTGTCCCACCAACTGTGGGGACACTACTGGAAAATGTAATCCACTGGGCTGTTCTGCCTCTCAAGGGTGAGGAAATGTGAATATTCTTTTGAAATATTATCTGCTCCAAAACAGCAGCAATGTTTCAAAGAAAGCTTGTAAGATAAAATCACAAGAGACGAACAGACTCAGTCATAAAAGGCTGCACTGCTTTGATATTTCCTACCCTGTTTATGCCATAAATTCTGCTCTTATAAAAGTAATGAAAATTGTAGATAAATAGCTGGGAGACCCTCTGCAGACCCTCCTGCCCAACTCCTATCCATTAATTAATGTCACTGTTTAATCCCACCAGATGCGGATTAAGAACATCACCTAGAACATGCAGCACACTGAGAACTGGAAGGGTTGATGCCCTTTTCCACAAGGGCCTCTCCAATCTAAGAAGTCTCAAGGGGCATTTCTTCTTAAGTAATAACAGGAATGTCATGGGAATAGCCATGATGTCGGCCTTTCTGTATGGTCTCTTTGCAATCTTATATTATTGGGATGGAGCCTCTTAGCTGTAGAAAACACATTTCTACTGTAAGCACCAGCAGTGGGTAAAAGAATCCAGATGACTCAAGCAATTTAACATGCTGCAAATTAACGTAATGTTCACCATACAGTCACTAACCTGCCATAAAATATCCCTGTACAGATTTCCACATTGTCTGGCCTTTGTAGATACAACAAGGAAATGCAGTAATAGTTTGTATTAAGCATATACCTCAGTTGCTATGTTGCTTAATGATAGCTTCCATGCTTTAAAAAAATGGGTTCATCTCATTCACTTTGATGAAATAGGAAGCTATGAATCCGTAGTGTCACCCCAGAAAACAACTGCCATAACTTCAGGAAACACTATTGTGGCCAAATTGATGAACACTGCATTTATTAGAGAATCAAGGAGAGAGATGTCAGAAATGATTTAGTTGTTTTTTGGAAGAACATGAAACATAAAATTTAACCAATTAAACTTACAATAATTCTAAATTCAGCTTGCAAAGAAGCTGCTGGAGATATGAATTGTTAGAGGATGTGCTTCCCAGCATAAGCAGAGGGCTAAAAGAATACTAAATAATTAAATAGTAGAATGTCCCGCTGGAAAAAAGGTAAATACTCATAATATAGTTGCCTTGGCCTGGCTATTAATGAACGCTAATAAACATTCAGTATATTTGAATTAAAAGATAGATCTATTAAGAAATACATGATGATTGAAAGGCCTCACTTCTATGTAGATGTTCACATCTTGGAGAGAGAGACAGAGCATGTTCTCTTTTCCCTCTTAAACACAGAGACTCATTTAACTAACAAGAGGCCAAGTGAGACAGACACAGAGACAGAGTGTGAAGACCCTCCCTAATTGATCTCATAGCATTTGCCCTCATGGTCAAAACAGTTCATCAGTGCAAAGAGATGATGCAGTCTCCAACAGAAGCTTCCTCAGACTTTCCAGCCTGACCAGGCATTTTATTTTGGCCATCTTTTTGAAGATAACCACACGTTTTGCCAGACAGGATTACAAAGTGAGTAGGGGAATAACCTGGAATGGCTTGACCTAAGAAGCCCCATGAACCATTTTTAGAGGACACATCCTCGTGGTGTTCCATTCAACTTAACCCCCAGCCCACTGTAGAGGCAGCTTACATTTCTATTTACTGTAGCTGTTCCACATTCTCCCAAAACAAGTCTTGCCATACGAACAATCTGTGAGGGTTCTTTGATGATGTTGTCACCAACATCGTGAGCATGAGGTCAGGGTTGGGATCTGCACAGCTTCTGTTGGTCACTTTAGCCCTATGTGTGCATGTTCACTGCCGTCCGTGTTCATTTTGGCTTGAACTGCTAGAGCTGGAGAGTATTACACCTATTTTTTAAACATGCAATCAGAGTCACTGGTCTGAGATGGGCGGCTATATAAATTGGATAAATAAATAAATAAATAAATAAATAAATAAATAAATCTTCTGAAAGAACGGTAGACCTGTCCTTTAAAAAAAATCTGACACTCTAGTTGATTTAAACCAGGAAAAAGAGTCAGGTACTGCCAGCTGACAGCTCTTTATTGTTGGTTGTGTCCCAGATTATTATATTACATAGATAGTACAGGTCATCCATGACTTCTGCCAGCAAGGAGTTTCACATAGCTGTACTTTCTATTGGTTTTATTATTTGGGGGGACAGTGCCATTTTGCCTACACTAATGCTATTATGCATATAACTACTTCAAGTTGTTGCCAGCCACACCCATGTGATGCCAGCACTGCTATTCTGGTGCAGCACTTAACACGGAGCTTTCCAAACTTTTCATGTTGGTGACACTCTTTTTAGACATGCATCATTTCGTGACACACTCTTACAGCAGGGCACAAGGCAGGCACTAGGACCTGCGCGGAATCACAGCAGGCTTGGAGGCAGCAGGGCACAAGGCAGGCACTAGGACCTGTGTGGAATCACAGCAGGCTTGGAGGCAGCAAGGCACAAGGCAGGCACTAGGACCTGCACGGAATCACAGCAGGTTTGGAGGCAGCAAGGCACAAGGCAGGCACTAGGACCTGCGTGGAATCACAGCAGGTTTGGAGGCAGCAAGGCACAAGGCAGGCACTAGGACCTGCACGGAATCACAGCAGGTTTGGAGGCAGCCAGGCACAAGGCAGGCACTAGGACCTGTGTGGAATCACAGCAGGCTTGGAGGCAGCAAGGCACAAGGCAGGCACTAGGACCTGCACGGAATCACAGCAGGTTTGGAGGCAGCAAGGCACAAGGCAGGCACTAGGACCTGCACGGAATCACAGCAGGCTTGGAGGCAGCAAGGCACAAGGCAGGCACTAGGACCTGTGTGGAATCACAGCAGGCTTGGAGGCAGCAAGGCACAAGGCAGGCACTAGGACCTGCACGGAATCACAGCAGGTTTGGAGGCAGCAAGGCAAAAGGCAGGCACTAGGACCTGCACGGAATCACAGCAGGTTTGGAGGCAGCAAGGCACAAGGCAGGCACTAGGACCTGCACGGAATCACAGCAGGTTTGGAGGCAGCAAGGCACAAGGCAGGCACTAGGACCTGCACGGAATCACAGCAGGCTTGGAGGCAGCAAGGCACAAGGCAGGCACTAGGACCTGCACGGAATCACAGCAGGTTTGGAGGCAGCAAGGCACAAGGCAGGCACTAGGACCTGCACGGAATCACAGCAGGTTTGGAGGCAGCCAGGCACAAGGCAGGCACTAGGACCTGCACGGAATCACAGCAGGTTTGGAGGCAGCAAGGCACAAGGCAGGCACTAGGACCTGCACGGAATCACAGCAGGTTTGGAGGCAGCAAGGCACAAGGCAGGCACTAGGACCTGCACGGAATCACAGCAGGTTTGGAGGCAGCCAGGCACAAGGCAGGCACTAGGACCTGCACGGAATCACAGCAGGCTTGGAGGCAGCAAGGCACAAGGCAGGCACTAGGACCTGCACGGAATCACAGCAGGTTTGGAGGCAGCAAGGCACAAGGCAGGCACTAGGACCTGCACGGAATCACAGCAGGTTTGGAGGCAGCCAGGCACAAGGCAGGCACTAGGACCTGCACGGAATCACAGCAGGTTTGGAGGCAGCCAGGCACAAGGCAGGCACTAGGACCTGCACGGAATCACAGCAGGTTTGGAGGCAGCAAGGCACAAGGCAGGCACTAGGACCTGCACGGAATCACAGCAGGTTTGGAGGCAGCAAGGCACAAGGCAGGCACTAGGACCTGCGTGGAATCCTGGCAGGGCTCGGAGGCAGCAGCAGCCGCGACACACCCAGACACTGCAGCCGACACACTAACGTGTCCCGACACACAGTTTGGAAAGCTCTGACTTAGCAGTTTGAGATGTATGAAAACCGGAATGAAATTGACGAGTTCTTTAAACCCAAGGTCACAGATGCTGCAGAAAGATGCTGTCAGTCAGAATGTCTCACTGCCAGCCCTGCCATTCCCTTGCAGCACTGATGATCACTTCCTCCCATTTTGCCCTGTGCCTGACTGACAGGTCACACATATGGTGGGGGGTATTGGCTGGAGGGACAGGAAGCCCTCCTGAACTCTTCTGCTATGCCTGTGAGCTGCTAACTGGACTGTTTCTGAAGATGTATCTCGTCCTTTTCTGTGTCCAATAGCCCTTCGGACACATTACATATGCAGCAGCCGGACACAAGAGAGTCCTCTCATACTTCAGTCTGGGCCCCTCAGTGACCAGTCAGCCAGGCTATTTGAGGGGACATGGGTTTGGTGCTCTTTCAAAAACATGCTGGAAAACTCCCAGAATTCCCCAGCCAGAATGGGAGTTGAAGTCCACACATGTTAAAGTTGCCAAGTTTGAAAAATACTGATTTAGAATTCAGGGCTCTACAAATGAATTCTCAGCAAGTTAGTTATTTCATCTCAATTTCCACTGAAGATCAATTCCAAAGTCAACGTTCATTAATATTACAAATGTTTCTCACATAGCGGATTGTAAAATGAGGCTCAGGTCTTATTTTATTTTATTTATTTATTTTCTATCCTGCCTTTATTATTTTTATAAATAGTTCAAGGCGGCGAACATACCTAATACCCCTTCCTCCTCCTATTTTCCCCACAACAACAACCCTGTGAGGTGAGTTGGGCTGAGAGAGGGTGACTGGCCCAGGGTCACCCAGCCAGCTTTCATGCCTAAGGCGGGGCAAGAACTCACAGACTCCTGGTTTCCCATTGGCTCCTTCCTAGGGCTGAGAGAGAGAGTGACTGGCCCAAGGTCACCCAGCTGGCTTTCATGCCTAAGGCGGGACTAGAACTCTGTCTCCTGGTTTGCTATTGGCTCCTTCCTACGGCTGAGAGAGTGAGTGACTGGCCCAAGGTCACCCAGCCGGATTTCGTGCCTAAGGCGGGACTAGAACTCTCAGACTCCTGGTTTCTAGCCCGGAGCCTTAACCACTAGACCAAACTGGCTCTCTGAAGGTGTAAATAGTTCCAAAACAAAAAGGAAAACAAAGTAAGCATTTTTCTTTTATACACTTTAAAAGCAACCCTGTTGCCTGAGAGTAGTGAGATGTGAAATACAGCATATGCAGGGACTGAACTAACCCAACGTGATACATGGCATGTTTGCTTTACAAGATGGGAACAATCCCAAATCTGGTTTGAATTAATAAATGTATGTGTGAGACACAGAGGGAAGGGGGTAGAGGGAGCCATTCATTGTCTTAGCCAGCCTCTAATAAAATAACTATCCTAGAAGACAGAGAATGTCTGCCCATAGCAGCAAGGATGTTAAATGCATCGGATGGGGGGGAGGGGAGTATTCATAGCACTAGAGACCTGTGAACATTTTATCTTTGAGCCTTTTTTAATTAAAAAAAAAGTCTTGACATCTTCAGGACATACTATGATGAACCAGAATAGCTACTCAACAGTGAAATTATCAGCAGGCGCAGGCAGGGGGTTATTAGTCATAGCCTTAGTATCATACTGGAATGAAAGCCAAGGATTCAAGAAGCAGAGCAGTCCACTTTGGAAGGGAACCAAAGTTTTTTAGTGTGTGGTGGAGGGGAGTGCATGTTCAGTAAGTTCTTTTATTCCTTGTGGAGTCATTCTGCTTTTCTGTTTTTTTTAACCCTAAGAAGTCCACTGCACTAAGTTCATAATAGGAAAGGAAGGCTGAGGGGATATTGCCATTTAATAGTGAAACAAATAACTTGCAGCACATTTAAAAAGGGGTGGTGGCTGCTGAATAACTGCAGCTAACTAATCATTTTGTTCACAAGTAGGAAAAGTATGGGAGAGCCCCACATCCCCACTCTTAGGTGGTACCTTGGAAGTGTATCATATTCCTAGTATGCATATATGAAGAAAGGGACAAGACACCAATAGCTAGGATATCTCATTGGATGTTTAGCATTTATTATCCTTCTTTTAGGACCACTATAAGGACTGGATTTTTATAAAAGTATACATTAACATTGGCAAATCATTATTTTATACACTAGGTAGCATGCAATATGTGTGAGGCACAAACATTTCAGAGCCAGCTACAGAGATTACTCATCTCTCTCTTTTGCCTGTAGATAATAAGGCGAGTCACTGCATTGTCCACCTATCTTATGCCATGGGGTTAAATAGTATTAGAGCCATTGACAATGCTGTCTCTTCTCTCAAATAAGTTCAGTTATAATCACAACAAAGCAGTAATTCAGTAAAGAGAGTTTATTTGTAAGACAGTGCAGCTTGGCAACCGTCTGCTTTTTCAATGGGGTCTTTTTTCCAATAGGATTTCATGCTAATAGTAATATGTAGACCCTAACGCAGTGTTTCTCAATCTTGGCAACTTTAAGATGGGTGGACTTCAACTCCCAGAATTCCCCAGCCAGCAAGGCTGGCTGGGGAATTCTGGGAGTTGAAGTCCACCCATCTTAATGTTGCCACGGTTGAAAAACACTGCCCTAAAGAGTCTGACAATGCAATTATCAAGCCCCATGAAATTATGCATAGTCAAAGCAATGGTATTCCCCGTAGTAACCTGTGGCTGTGAGAGCCCAACCATAAGGAAGGCTGAGCGAAGGAAGATAGATGCTTTTGAACTGTGGTGTTGGAGGAAAATTCTGAGAGTGCCTTGGACTGCAAGAAGAGCAAACCAGACCATACTCCAGGAAATAAAGCCAGACTGCTCACTTGAGGGAATGATATTAAAGGCAAAACTGAAGTACTTTGGCCACATAATGAGAAGAGAGGATACCCTGGAGAAGATGCTGATGCTGGGGAAAGTGGAAGGCAAAAGGAATAGGGGCCGACCAAGGGCAAGATGGATGGATGATATTCTGGAGGTGGCGGACTCGACCTTGGGGGAGCTGGGGATGGCGACGGCCGACAGGAAGCTCTGGCGTGGGCTGGTCCATGAAGTCACAAAGAGTCGGAAGCGACTGAACGAATAAACAACAACAAATGAAATTATGCAGAGGATCCCAGCATATGAACTTAAAAACCAATGCATCCTACAGACTCAAGTCTCAGAACCAAAAAGTGTTAAAGTGGATTCTTGTTCCCTATTAATGGCCTTTAGCCATGTAGGGATGACAATCAGGATGAAAAGGTATAGAACCGTTGTGTCTATGTGAGGGCATATGTGACAATACATGTGTATGCATGTATTCATACATTGATGCAAGTCAGTTTCATTCTGTACGACACATTGATTGCTAAAAACAGTATAAGAGACACTTGTTCTTATGTTATTCTCCTTGGAGAACACTTAATTCACCTTTTGTATATAAATGTTTCAATGGAAAGTGTTAAAGAATAATCTCTGGCCTTTTTCCCTTTCTTTCATTCCATTAGACTGGGTGTATCTAATAACTGCTCAGCCCAGAAACTATACATCTTGAACAGTGTCTTAGCTTGAGAATTCCCATATGTTTGTAGCAATGCTTGATGTATCTACAAGATTTCACTGCTCGCTATAATTGCTTGAGGACTTTTTGAAACAAGATATTAATTTTGTACTGTGTTATATTACTGCCAAAGTGATGAGTTCGTGTGTGTGTGTGTGTGTATGAATGAGTTTGGCAGATGATAGACAAGTCACCACCATTCCAGAAACCTTTTCTATATGCAGACTGAATAATTATGGGTGTATCTTCATCTCCTGGCTCCCAACAGACCTTTTGGGATGGTTAGTGATCCCAGCATCAAAATTCATATTTTGGGGAGGGGGGAGTATATCTTGAAACCATGCAACTTTTTATGGATAGCAACCCATCACTAATTTTGTATACTGTTACATGCAAGTTTGGGACCTATGTAAACCAAGTCCATTCAATTTTGAACTTGCAGAGATTACTATGGTCTTGTTTTTATTGAGATGGGGGAAGTCACATGAACAATATATGAAACAGCACATAAAATAGACTCTCTGGTCTGCAGACTTCAAATAATTTAGGTACTTAGTTGACTTGGTTTCATATTGGGAACATTTTTGCATTCTATCCTCCAACTTGTTGCTTGTCCATACAACTGCTTTCAATATGTGCTAATACTGTGATATCCACAGGCTCTGATCATTGTCTTTTTTTCTTCTTACCACTTTTCCTAGCCACAGCCAAATTGCTTTGTCTGTGTTAAAGCTAATATCAGGTCATTCAAGCATGATACATTTTTTAATATCCTATAGTGCTGTTTATTCTTTTTCTTCCCTTTTTGCCCATTTGTCCTCCTTTGGTGATTTGCACCAAAGAGTAGCTTTGCATTACCAGTAAGGCATTCCACTTGCAAAAGGCAGAACGTATGAATTGGGTTTCTTTTCCACCCCACCCTACCCTGCCGCCATATCATCTGGTTCAAGACATCTGATCAAGATGAATCTTAGGCATGTCTGCATTCCAGGGGTCCCCAAACTTTTTGGCGCCAGGGACCGGTTTCAAAAGATGATTTTTCCATGGACCGTGGGGATGGGGTTTCCGGGATTTCTGCGGACCAGGGGGGCGGGGTTTCCGGGATTTCCGCGGACCGGAGGGCGGGGTTTCCAGGATTTCCGGGGGGCAGGGTTTCCAGGATTTCCGTGCACCAGGGGTGGGGTTTGCGGGTGGGAGCCAATCGCGTGCACCGGGGGGCGGGGTTTGTGGGCAGGAGCCAATCACAGGGGCCGGGGTTTGCAGGCGGGAGCCAATTGCATGGAAGGGGGCAGGGTTTGCAGGCGGGAGCCCTGTGGCCCAGTTACTAACAGGCCCACTAGTGGCCCACAGGTTGGGGACCCCTGTTTTAGACCATTTTTTTTCTGGGAAGCAGGAAAAATGTAATTGCCTTATAGATAACATTTTGTTTCATTCCTCTCCACATTCATTGATTCAGTAGGGCAAAAACTATTTTAACTTACATAAAAATTATGTTTGAACTGTAAATGGCAATTTGGCATAATCACATGTAATTTAACTTATTTATTTATTTGTTTATTTATTTATTTTCTATCCCACCTTTATTATTTTTATAAATAATTATAAATTTTTATAAATTTATAAATTTTATAAATAAATAGACAAAAGTTGTCTATTGCCTCCTCTTTTCCTCACAACAACAACCCTGTGAGGTGAGTTGGGCTGTGAGAGAGTGACTGGCCCAAGGTCACCCAGCCGGCTTTCATGCCTCAGGCGGGACTAGAACTCTCAGTCTCCTGGTTTCTAGCCCGTTGCCTTAACCTTCACCACTAGACCAAACTGGCTCTCCATATGACCAATTGAGAACGGGGAGGAGGGTTCATGTTCCTAGGACATGAATATTCTTATGTCCAATAGGTATACCATACTGTTACCAAAGCCTTATAGAATCATCTCTGTCTCAGAGCAAAATTTGATTTGGTGAGTGAAAGGGGTTTAGTGATTTAATGCAGAGAAGTTCCCTTTTCAGCAGAGAAGCATTTTAGTTTGAAATACTGTGAAAGGCTGCTGAGCAGCGAAAACAAAACAATGAATATTACAATTCTAGTGAATCTGGCTGCGTAAAACTTGAGGCTCCTTTGGGATGACAAATGTACCAGCCAAGAATCACTTTCCTCCTCATTTGTATGAAAGAGACAAATTAGCCTGAATTATTTTTATATCTTATTAGTACAGCTTGCTGTTTAACTAAAAGGTTCAGGGCTGTCCAGAGGAGCTGAGATTACACTGGAGTCAGCACTTTTTTCTGCCTGCCTTGCTTTTATTACACTGCTGGCACTGCAGCTAATTTTATAATCAAGTAAATGTGTTTGAAAACCTTATTCATAGCAGAGGGTAGGGTACACTAAACCTAAGGGACCCTACAGAGTATCCTATGCATATTTGTTCAGAAGTAAGTCTTACTGATTTCAGTGGAGCTTAGTTCCCTGTTAAGTGCATATTCAATTGCAACCTATCAGGAATAGTTTAAAGAATATGGCACCACTTCACTTTCTGTAGCTTTTGCCACAACAGAGTGCTCTCTTCTGTTCTTAAAATATGCTGTGTATCCAGACATCCTTGTTTTCTAGCCCTGTAAGATCATTAAATGAGTAAGTGGAATGGATACAGATTGCATCCTTGTGGCAAATGGTACTAAAGAAAAGAGAGAAAAGGGAAAAGGAAAGGAAAGGAAAAGGAAAAAGAAAAAGATCCTGCAGTATCTCGTGGCATAGCAGGGAAGCCCAGGTGCAGGTCACCCTCAGCCACAGAAGCTGACGGGGTGACGTAGGGACAGTCATTCTCTCTCAGCCCAACATACCCCACCGAGCTGATGTTTGGGGAGACACAGGAGGAGAATGCGCATACATTACCTTGACTTCCTGAAGGAAAGGAGATAAAAACCTACTCAATAAAGTAATAGATATAATTCTTAAGGAGATAGAAGTCTAATAAATAAAATGTTTTTTTCAATTAATAGACAAGCTTTCTACCCCATAGAATGCCAAAAGAGTTAATATACAAAACAAAGCCGTTTATAAAACTGTTAAAACCCATCAACACAGCCCCCAAAATGTTGTGCCATCCTCCTGTACAAAAGTTGTTTGGTTTCTACATTGAACTCTACATTGAACTCTACATTGGAGAAACCAAACAACTTTCGTACAGGAGGATGGCACAACACAGGAGAAGTAACACCACAGGACCAGAGTCAGCAGTTTATCTTCATCTAAAGGAAAAAGGACACTCATTTGAGGACATTAATGTTCAAATTTTAGACAGAGAAGATAGGTGGTTTGAGAGAGGGGTCAAGGAATCCATTTATGCCAACTTGGAAAATCCTTCCTTGAATAGAGGTGGGGGCCTCAGGCACAATCTTTCCCCCATCTTCCTCCCTGCTTTGTCTTCTGTGCCTAGGAGGATTAAGACCATTTCACAAGCTCAACAGCAGCATGGTGATCTTAACGATCCTCCTTTAGATGATAAAAGGACTTAAAATAACATCTCAATATAACCATGACCTAGCCCCAGGTGTAAGGTCACACAGCTACCTAGAAACATATTTAGGATTCCCTTACCAACTTTGCTCAGACTGAAGAAGCTCCTTGGATAAGGAGCGAAACATTTCCACTGAGAAAATAGAAATCCAGTTGACATGATTCAAGCTACAGACAATTCCACCTGGATGACTGAAAACCTTCATAGACATATTCCAGAAGCCTAGTTGCCACATTTGCAATAAACTGACATTTTCCCCAACACTCTTCATAAACTAGCCCTGCGTAGATTACACTGCAGTATTAAAGATTTACTCTAGTATGAAGTTTTATAGGCAGAAGGCTACCTTCTTAATATTTCATATAGCCTTTGCCTACTAAATTGCAGATCAGAGTACAATTACTTATTGATTGAAGTATTTATCTGCTGTGTTACAGTGCCAGATTATTCATTACGTATAACCTTGTGGGTGTTTACATGACATTTTGCTTTTGTTTTCTTTAAACTAAAAACAATTTCTGAAGTTGCAGAGTGCAGAGGAGGAACAGCGATGATAATGTTTATTGGTATATTTTTTTAAATACTGGATTTGGCTCCAAGGCCAGCAATGGAAGTGATTAATAATACTGCAGTGCTTCAGATCTTATATTAAAGAACTTCTGATATTAAAACAGCAGAATGTTACAGTCAAGGGAGACTCAGTTATCCTAAAACAGTGTGTGGACAATCAGTACTTTCAGATTGCCAAAAGAAAGTGAAGAAGGGGGTCAAAATAATGTAGCGAAGACTACATAACTCTCTCCTTTTCATCCATGTTTTTTTTTCACAAGCTCTTCCTATCATTCCAAGGAAAATGTATTGCACATTTTGGTACAATGTTTTTACATTTTTGGTATTTTTCTCCTGGTATAGAAAAGCAATTTGCAAGTTACTTTTGATTAAAAAGGGACTAAAATCCTGTTGTTTCTGAAAAGTATGGTTTCAGATTTCAGTTTTTGGTTTTAAAGAAAATGCTATCCAAAGGATCCACACCACTGTAGACAGCTTACTGTTTTGTCTTCAGTGTATGTTGAACTAAGGGACAATTTGCAGAATATTGTGTGTGTTTGTGCGCATGCATAGTAAAGCATCAACAATCAGTCATTTCACAGAAGAGATTTGAACTGAATCTGTCTTTTCAAATTGGCTGTGAGGCTGTGAATGCAAAATCCCAAGAAGGATTTCAGATGGTTCAAGTTTCACCCTCAGCCACCAAGTTCATTTGGTCCAGTCAGTGTCCCTCAGTCTGATCTACCTCACAGAGTTGTTGTTGCAGGGAAAATGAGAGGGGGGAGTGCTCTGTACCCTACTCTGGGCATTTGAAGGAAAGTTGAGATATAAATCTAGTAAATAAAATGGAAGAGGTACTGTGAAAGCTGGTTTGTCCCATTCTATGCTTCCCAAGAACTATTCCGTTATCAGATCTGGGCTGCAAAAATGTGTATGACCATTGAAGAGCAGCTAATAACTCTTTCCTGTCCTCTAGTGGTTACCTGGATTTTTGTAGCCTAGATTTGATTGCCCTAGTTTCATGAGACTTCAATTAATAGTTCACCTTTTTAGAAACGTATCTAATATGCCCTGTCTTGGATTTCTCTTGCGATGCTTTTCCCACCAAGCAAATAGATTCACTTTTACAGTACACGTAATATCTGGGTGACAAGTAGCTAACACAATCTCCCTCAGATATTTTGGTTGCAATCCTCTCACCACTTATTTTGGAGTGAAGTGGCTTGAGGATTGCAATCTTTGTTTTGCATCGTGGGGGAGAGAGACCCAGCTGCAATGCATCCTCCACCACCTTGTATTTTTGTGGTTTCTGTATCTGCTTCCCAGCAAGTGTCCAAATCATTTGACAAAAACAGTATTCTCTTTCGGTTGAAAAACATTTGAACTGCACTTGAAATTCTCCAGGTTTGTTGACATTTTGCTCAGACTTATTATCTTTTACTGTCCAGAATGATGCTTGGACGATAACCAGACATAGAGAGATTTATTCCCATGAAGCTGGTTTACTGCTGGCTTCAGCACCTCTCATGGGTCATAGGTCAGGGGGAAGAAGAGGGTTGGGGTACTCATTTCTAGACTATGGCCTATAATCTGGGTCTGTGATCAGCTACTATTTTTTTTATGGAGAGGACCATATTTAAACCCAATCATGGATTGAAAGGCCAGAAATATTGTCTTCACCTCATTCATTCAGGCAGGTCACAAAGGGGTTTTTTTTAACCACTTCCTACCATGGGAACAACAACTGGCAGGTTTCTCTGTTTTTTGTACCTCAGTGGTGGGCTGGGGAAAGGTTTGTACGTGTGCATATTTGGCTAGGTTTTGACCAGTTTACATGGGAGAAAACATCACAAGATGATCTTATGCCATTGGGGGTTGTGTTGAAAGTCAGATGGAGTCTTTCCCCCTGATTGCCTACACCTCATCTGTTTAATTATTTCTGACATTTTTTTTAGTTTGTCAAATTGCTGTCATTTTTAGCATCTCAGTGTGCTGTCTCCTTTTCATTTTAGGTTCCTATTATCCCTAGAATTAAGCACAAGCTAAATCCGAGCATGAGAACATTAGGTGCCCTTATTCTATACTGTCCACCACAGCCATTTTGAGACAAAGGCATCCTTTCCATTGAGAGTGGGCAAAGAATTAGTAAGGCTTTTTATTCTACCCTCCTCTCTCTACAGTGCCAGCTAGCACAGTTTTAAGTGAAATGTAGGGGTAGAATGTCTCATGCCAAGTAAGGCTGGGTGCAGCTTATTCTCCCATGCTCTCTTATCCTTGAAGAACAAAGCAAGGCAACAGGGGCTAAAGATATTACCCGTACTGCTATTGAGTTGCTCAAGTTCCACAAATCTCTTATTGCTGGGATCCCAAAAAACTCAGCCTTCCCAGCAGTCTCTCTCTCTTGCTCTTTCATTTCCCAATTACCATCGTTTGTTTTGATATTGTATGTAGATAGTTAGAGGTCAGCTTTCCCCCTCATGCCAGCTTTTGTTCTGGCATCTCAGCTATGTGCTCCAGGCATGGAGCTCCACATTTTAAAATGGGCACACTCTCAAGGCCAACAAAGCATCAAGTCTAAGAGGTCTTCCAGATGACAGTGTGGCTTTTTGTTTTTTTGTTTTTTTCTGGCTCTGACACTGCTTGTGACCCCCTTGTTCTCATGACATCATTTACAAAAGAGAGAAATTCTTAGTTAAAGGTGTTCCAATCCAGGTTTAAAGGTGATTGCCAAAATTCTGGGATTCTCACTATAAAAATAGTGTAAACCCTGTTTCTGCTCTTACTTTCTGCCCTTGTGGGCATTCCTGTCAAGTAAGGAGGGGGATTCCATTGTGAAATATTCAGGAATACCCCCTCTTTTCCTATCGCTCTCCAGGGGTACTTATTTTATACAGGCTTCCTCGGCTGCCTTTCCTTTTCTCTCTCCTGCTATCCTCAACCTGCTCAGTATTTGGGGAGAATGTACAATTCAGGACTAGCTGCAGAGGAGACTTCCCCTTTTTCCCTCAGACAGGTCAACTTCACACATGCACAGGGCCAGTTCAGCAGTTTCATTCCCTCATTACTCCAAAGCATCTCCACTGGGAATTGGACTCCGTTGGAGTCATGCTGATCTGCCAGGAAAGTAGCACAAGCATCTCACAGGGAATTCCTACAGGTAGCCCTTATAATATTACTAACTCATCTTTATACCTTTACGTTTGGGAGGAACAGAGTGTTCATCCGAGAAATATCTGTTCAGCATACAATTCTGCAACCAGAGACACTCAGTGTAATGGTCTTTGGGGTCTCCTTTCTTGAGGTGATGTGGAGCCAGTTTTGCTCTACGTGGGGTCCTGCTGCTGATTCTGCTGTGTGGGACCTTGGACTTCTGCCTCAAAATCCTACCTGACAGAAGTATCGGTGCTAAATCTGGCTCTCAAACACTACCTAGAAGTTCACCTAAATTCTGATTGTGGTTTTGTTTGGCTTTGCAGGTAGTCCAAGTAGACCAGAAGCTGAATCTCATCACAGACTTGCTGCACCGCCTGCTTTCCAGCCAGCAAGGAAGCCAAGACAGCACCAAAGTGTCTCCTAGGAATGATGTCAGCTCTGATCTCCTTTCCACCAGCGCCCTCCCAACCTATGAACAACTGACGGTTCCAACGACACCGCACGATGATGGTTCCTGATGCGGCAGAGATCTGTTTCCTTTCATTAAATTGACACTCCACATTATGAATCTTGATGGGGGCTGGGGACAAATTTAAGCTCATAATCAGCCGTACAAGCATGAAACATTACTATTAAGCTAATTTTACTATCCTCATCTATGTTCTTCCAAAGAGAATGATTCAGACAACTACCAAACCTTAAAACCTTTACTGTGTTGTTATTCTTTATTCATGTGATGCATTCATAAGTTCTAATTTCTTTCCTTGGTGTAAATAATTCTGCTACAATCTTATCACAATATTGAAAGACTAAAAGAGTAATTGATCCTCATATATGCAAAACGACAATCAGTGTATGTGCCCGGGTTATGGTGCTGCTGCTACAGACATCATTCTGAGGTCTTGCACAACCAAACGTGATTGAATCATGGTTTGAAAACTCTACTACGACTTTGCTTGGCTGAGTGCATCCTATGGCCCTTCACTAAGAATGATACTTGAACTTAGTTATGTGTGGGTTCTGTTTATGACTCTGCTGATAGTGATATAGTTTTACTCATTAGATTCTAAAAGAGAATGTATATAAATTGCCATTTCTACAGAATGGCAAGAGCATACACTGAATAATTTTTCTCCCACCCTCCATTTTCATCGTTTATTCTACACAATATTGCAAGAACTACCACATTTAAAACAAAAATCTTCAGGGAAGAATTAGTGCTTTCATCTAAAACTGTATTGTTTGTAAAGAAAGATAATATAGATTTCTTTTGTATAATACTGTAATGCAATTGGGACATTGAAATATTGAAAAGGAACTTTTTTTTAAAAAAAAAAAGCAATTATATTGCTGCCAAATAATTTATATTCTGTAGTATTTATTACTATCCTGGGTGTATTTGTCAGAAAGAGCTTTCAAAATTCATAGCCTTGTGTATTGAAGTAGATTTAGTTTATTTCTCAGTGTACTGTAATAAGCACAGATCTAGAATAAGTGGATCTTGTTGATCAGGAGCTTGAAATTGATGCTTTGGGGAAATACAGCAGGTTTGAACATTATGAAAATGTACTGCCAAGTCAGATGCACATTCATTCCTTTCTTTGGCTGGCACACTATTACATAATGTCCAACAGTAATTTGTAAATCTTGTTCATGTTAAGATACACAAGCTCTTCAGTTTGTTTGGTTATTGCAAAGAAGTTCTACTCACTGAATGTAGAAGTGGCTCTGCACTCATCTGTTTGAGGTTCTCTGTTATGTCCAAGCTGTTAAATGAATGGGAAGCAGGCATATTTTATTTTTCTGCAAATCCTGCTCTGTTAATGCAACAATTGGCTCTTTTGTAGAAAAATTTCCCACATGCAGGATGACAACAAGAGCTATCCATGTTCTTTATGCAGAGCAGATGCTGCAATTTAGCTCTGTGAAAATCTCATTTGATATTTATTTTCTTTTCTAATCAGGTTTCTTGCTTCCTTGGGAAATGAAATTCAAATTGTATGGCCAGGTAGCATCAGGATCATAGATGGGATGTTCATATTGCCTCTCTTCATCTCAAGCATCAATTGGCTCTCATATTCAGCTATGAATCACCAAGTGCTAACTAATCCATCTATGAGCATGCATGTATCTATTGGGATTCAAAAATCAAAGGAAACTGGAGAAAGGGAGGCTTTCTAATGCATGGGGAGGGGAAACAATCAAAACTGTATGAGCTGACACTGAATTCTACAAACATCCATATCTAAGTTTGGGTCTGGAGTTTCTATAAGGAAAATGTTTCTCTTATCACATAAATGTAGTCTTAAATACATGGCTCCATGTTTTGGTGCATAGGGATTTGATCCAACCAGATGAGCTGCAGTTAAAACCAGATATTGTCCTAAAAGTCCAGATGGAAAGTGAAACATCCCCCTGCTACTCCTGTCACATAGTCTCTCTTACCTTTAAAAATAGCATAATGGAATATAATGGTTGGGAGGGGCCTTTTGCTCTCCTCCAAAGCTGCCTATCTTGCATGCTAGATGTTATTTCTGAAGAAGCACGGTGTGTATAACTGGCTAGAAACTATAATATGCAAAAGCTACAAGTATGAAAAAAAAATAGGGATGGCTACAAAAATCTGGATGGCCACTAAACAGCAGCAGAAAGGCAAACACAATTCTAACTCTTTATAGCCTCTAGTCTTCTGTCTGGAAGTTTGCAGCCCAGATATCGTCACTATCAATGTATGCCCTGTTCTATCGGCAATCCTTCATCTACCAGCCTTCCCTTGATGACAGATGATCCAGACCCTGGTTCAGAAATCCACTTGTTTCATGATACTTCAGTGTATTGCTGAAGAACAAGCACCTAAATTGTGGTGCAGGTAGTCTCTAAAGCAGAGTTTTCCAAACTGTGTGTCGGGACACGTTAGTGTGTCAGCTGCAGTGTCTGTGTGTGTCGCGGCTGCTGCTGCCTCCGAGCCCTGCCAGGATTCCACGCAGGTCCTAGTGCCTGCCTTGTGCCTTGCTGCCTCCAAACCTGCCCTGCCAGGATTCCGCGCAGGTCCTAGTGCCTGCCTTGTGCCTTGCTGCCTCCAAACCTGCCCTGCCAGGATTCCACGCAGGTCCTAGTGCCTGCCTTGTGCCCTGCTGCCTCCAAACCTGCCCTGCCAGGATTCCACGCAGGTCCTAGTGCCTGCCTTGTGCCTTGCTGCCTCCAAACCTGCCCTGCCAGGATTCCACGCAGGTCCTAGTGCCTGCCTTGTGCCCTGCTGCCTCCAAACCTGCTGTGATTCCACGCAGGTCCTAGTGCCTGCCTTGTGCCTTGCTGCCTCCAAACCTGCCCTGCCAGGATTCCACGCAGGTCCTAGTGCCTGCCTTGTGCCTTGCTGCCTCCAAACCTGCTGTGATTCCACGCAGGTCCTAGTGCCTGTAAGAGTGTGTCACGAAATGATGCCCTGCTGTAAGAGTGTGTCGCGAAATGATGCATGTCTAAAAAGTGTGTCACCAACATGAAAAGTTTGGAAAGCTCTGCTCTAAAGGCTATGGCACATCTGTTTGGTAGCATTACCATCTATCCATGAAAATTAGATCTGCAAAGAGCTGTATGGAGAAAAAGTCATAGGAAATTTCATACCCAAGGATAGCATGCCAATCTGAATAGCATTAAGTAGATCCCTTGCACAAATTATAGCAACAAAGCTGCAGATATCTAAATGCTTTCCAAAACGGAGTCCTTTAAAAGCCAGGTATTTATGAGTTTTATCTGAAGATGTTAGCATTCTTCTGATTCACATTGACGCCAGTGAAAATACATTTGCCGCCTCCTTTTGCTACCTGTGCCTATAATACTTCCATTGTTTTCTAAAGACAGGTTAATATAGGACATTTTAATGATGATATATTATTTTAATACTAACTGGAAATTTTTAGTTGGAGTGTATAAGATTTAGAAGGAACTCTTTTGCATAGGATAACATTTTGAACTTTTCCCTTATGCTGTATGGAAATGAATATTGAAGAATGCGAGTAAAGACAGAACTCAAACCAAATCTCTTTTGCAGTAAGTCCTGTCCTAAAAATCAGAAAACAAGATATTTAGAATCTTAGATAATTTAAGCCATTTTAGAATCTATGATATGATAACAATTATATTTGTTTCAGATATGTGGGGGGGGGGACAGGGGAAGAATTGTGAACTAATTTCTCAGTTAGCCTTTTTGTTCCATATAATTTAACACAACAAGACTCTAGAAATTCAAAAAGAAGACACCATAACTGAATAATATCGTTGCACTTACCAAAACACCAAACTGTGGCAGATTTGACAATCTGATCCTGCTGCATGTTAGTGTAAATTCACAGAAACAGAGCCAGGTCACCGTTGCAAACATTCATTACCTAAACTAGAAAATCTAAATTGCAAACCTCTGGTTTTATGAATTAGCATGGAACACAATCAGAAACAGAAGATGACTTTTTTATTATTCACATGTCTCACTGAAATGAAAAAGTTGTATGAGTATATGATGGTTCTGCAATAGTCTGTCTAACCCTGCAGCTTGTTTCCAACAGTGGCCATGCAGATGCTACTGAGAATCCCACAAGGTGGCCCATTCTTTGTCATCCTCCCAAATTATAACTTTCAACCATCCAGGGTCTGTATTTATTTGTTCTTATTTGTCTAATTACCTTTTTAAAACACACAAAATAAGAGCCATCATCACTTCTTGTGGCAAAAAGTTTACATACATATCCAGAAAGATCTGAATTCATAATTCTGGAATCCATGGCCAACAAAAGAATTTGACCTACTAAAAAAACTATCAGCCCCAACTGTGCTCTTGAGCAAATCTGGTCCATTTCAATGGGACTTGTGCAGCAGAACTGCCAAGTGGGTTGTATCCTATGACACAAATATATTGTGCTCTGGTGCCCCAAACAGTACCCCAAAACCACTGCCTGAGGCAATCCAATCACTTTGCTTCATCTGTGCACCAAAAGATATGCCTCATAGCTTTCAGTTCTTGATTGTACACATTTCATTTTCTTTTTCCATATAGCAAAGCACCTTCTCATCCTCCTTAAATGGAATTTTAAATATATTTAGAATTATCTATTCTTCCAGTGTACAGTACATGCATTTTTAAGGGTGTACAAACTTTTTAAACGGTTAAGTGGGACTTATTTCGGGGCATTATATTTTATAAGAAATCAAAGGAGAACTGTTAAGATTTTCAATCTATTTTTTTAAAATAATGTTCACTGTTGTAATTTTAAGCTGTTAATTTCCTAATAAAATTCGGGACAGGAATTGTATTTTCATTTAGTCTGAATTTCATACGAGGGTAAATGAGTTTTAAAAACGGGATGAGTTTCACTTTGTGTGCCAAGATCTGATCTACATAATGCAATTGCAATATAAATAACAGAACAAAGATTTATTCTATATGTATTTGAAGTGCTGCAATAAATCAGCAACACAATATGTTGCAATCCAGTATATGATTCACATACTTTATTAGAGATGTAACTCCAGAAGTATGCTTTTTGCACCTTTTAGCCTATTGACCACTAGGGACATTGGAAGTAGAGATAGCAGCCAAGAGTCTTCTTCTTGTTCCTTTCTTTATATCTGCTTTGCCCCACTGAATAGAAGATACTTTTAGGCTCTCCCTTTCAGCCTGCTTCCTGTAGGAAGGACAGAGTACATCTTTATTCTGCTTTCCCCCACCAGAGGCCAGAAAGTTCTATTGAAGCATGTAACTTTTTAAATCTGTCTCTAGATATCTTAATTTCAACCCTAGTGAATGAACTGGAGAACTCAAACCACAGTTACCTCAAGAGTTTCCATGTGCATTTAATGTGACCAAAAGCAGAGTAGGTAGCAAAAGACAGTTGATACCATTTTTAGCATCAGAACATCACACATCCAAACCAAAACGACTGTATAAACCCTACATGTTTTCACCAGAAAAAACCTAGGGTTTATACATCCATAGTAGAAAATGGAACTTTGCAGACCAGATCTCAACTACTGCCAGCCAATAGCTATGATTATCTCTTTTTTTCCCCCAACATGGCATCAGGCAACAAACTACTTGTTACCAGGAATTATTAGAATGAGTGTTATATGGGGATTAGTGCTCCTTATAGTCAGAGAGTCAAGTGGACAAATGATTAATAAACTGATGGATGGAATCATAACTGGAAAGTTTTGAGACGGACTGGAAAGTTGTAGAAGGCTGGGGAAACATCTGGATAGAGTAGTTGGAGTTGAAAGAATGGCAGCAATGCAAGCAGGACAGGGACAGGATGTTAAATACTACTTGGGAGATGGCTGGAAGTTATGGTGCCCAGTTTGGTCTTCTCCTGGATCATCTGTCCTTATTTCTGTCAGAAGAGCTGTGTTGGTAGAGAGGTGGACCTGGTAGTGTTGGCAGAAGCAATGCAAGGTGGCAGCTGTTGGAAGAGCAGCGATTGGCACGACAATGGCTGCCATTACTCGGCTTTTATTTATAGTTAAAAATCTCCAAAAATAACTATATTCACCAAGAGATTCCGCTTTTTCTTACTATAAAAAGCTTCTCTTACGGTACAAAACTTAAAAAAACAAATTGGGTGCTTAAGAAATGGGAAGGCAAGACTTATTTCCCCTTTAAGGGGGTGCATATGTGGGTCAGAAAGAGATGGAATCCCAGCCTCCCAGTGTAGTCTTACCGCTCGGTCGCAGACGCTGTCTAAGATCTCCTGCCTACAACTCACCATCTGGAGGACAGATAGGTCAATTCTCAGCGTATTCCTTAATCTGGAAAAACACTTGGGGCTACAGAAAAACCTGCCTGTGCCCAGAAAAAACTGCCACACTGCCAGCTCTGCCCATGGAGCTCATAGGCAAAGTTGTTCAGTCCGCCATTTCCCACAGGAAGTCCCCACTGCTCCAGTATTGTCAATTGATGGGGGGCACTGCCCCTGAAGGAGAGCAGGTCTGTGAGTTCTCCTGGACTCACGGCTCCTGCTTGAACAGCTGGTGGAGGCCATGACCAATGGGGCCTTTGCCAGCTTTGGCTGATGCACTAGTTGTGGTACTAATTGGGGTGGGAGGACCTCACTATAATATCTCAAGACCTTATTGCTACTTGTTTGTGTTGGAATTATCAGGGGTCAACTCAGTTCTTTTATTAACCTTCAAAACTCCATCAGTTTGGACTACTGTAACACGCTGTACTTGAGGCTGTCTTTAAAAACCACTCAGAAGTTCCAATTGGTCCAGAATGCAGCAGCCTGTGTGCTAACTGACAGCCAACATTTGGAACACATCACAGTACACCTTGCTACCAATAAGCTTCCAGGTATAATTTGAAGTGGTTTTTATCTATAAAGCCCTCTATAACTTAGCACCAGGCAGGGATGGAACTAGGATCTGTGTCACCCGGGGCAAACATGGATTCTGCACACACACCCCATGGGTTATTTTGTCATTTTGGCACACACCCCAGCGCGGCGCCCGGGGCATGTGCCCCCCTTGCCCCCCCCCCCCCAGTCACGGCCCTGGCACCAGGTTACCTTCAGAACCACATTCTCCAGCAGAATCAGCCTGGCCTATACAATCTTTCCAGGAAAAGCAGCTCATGGCTCCCCGCTTTCAGAAGGTGGGGCAGGGGGCAAGGCTAGAAGGTGCTGCTTCTCAGAGGAAGAGCCGGCCCTTTGGAACAATCTCCCACTCCAAAAGGTGTGTGCACACAACATAAACTAAACATAATTTACAGAATTAAATCTATGGAACCACAAACTAGCCAAGCATATTTTAATTTAGTGTGCTATGCAGACCTATCCAGAAACACACACCCCCGTTCACCCTTCCTGTGGGGCAGATTTTTGATAACAGAAGGATTACAGAAAGAGGGGGCTGAAAATCCCCTTCTCCTTCACTACATTCAGTCAGTAGGAGTATCCTGTTGGTTGAATTCTATATGCACAGGCTCCCTGGAAAAACAGGGATGGTGCTAGTTTGGCCACATACAAGATAAAATATAAAAACAAAAACAAAGAAAGCTAAGATCAATCTGCAATTTTTGTAACCTCTACTGCTGTTGTATATAAGGTATAAAGCTTGGCATAGTGAAAAGAGGTTTTTAATATTAGTTCCTCTGAGTGTTACGGAATGTTCATAAATATTCTAGCTACATTTTTTAAAACTCAATACATAAAGCCTGGGGCAATACAGAGCTGTTTCCTCTTGATGAAAGAGAGAGAAAATGAGGTTTCCAAATAAGAAATAATGCAAAAAAACTAAGAGAAAAATGGACACGGGGTTATAAAAATAACCACACATCAGTCTCTACTGGTATCCATATATTTTTCAATTTTTCAGGTACAACCTAAAGGGAAGGAGTGCTGGTTTGATATTTGGCATTTGCTCTCTACTATATTAGGAGCATGGAAAAAATGAATAACTAAAGCCAGCCCTGAAATCTTGGAGAGTTAGTAGATTGTCCTCGTGGTGTTAGAGTTGCTCTGGCGAAATGCCCAAGGATTTAGCCGGAGCTAATCCAACCTTGGCTTTCCGAGCAGGCACCCACAGAACAAAGCAAACAAAGCTTCTCTAGCCCGGTTGGTTGGTCGGTTGGGTTTCTGCTAAATCACTTGGCCAGGTGCAGCATTATTCAGATCAGCAGTCTTCCACAGCCTTTGCGGAGAAGCCAATGGTTTAGAAGCAAGCAGCATCTTTTTCAAGTGCCATAGTTCATTCTATGGGAGTGTAACAAGTGCTTTCTCCTTTCAGTTTGGCTTGAGAGCCATTGTCCAAAACTATTATTTTTCTTCTGTAACCAGCCATCTGGCTGACAGTAACGATAAAATGCCATGCTTCCAGCAGCTTATATCTTAACTTATTAAGGAATAAAACATTGTCCTCAATATTATTTTTTTCCTAAGTCTTTGTTTTTTTATGGACGACAAAGTTCCCATGTATTTATATTTTAGAGAGTTGATT
The DNA here is from genome assembly GCA_023362775.1 of Charina bottae. Classification (NCBI taxonomy): domain Eukaryota; kingdom Metazoa; phylum Chordata; class Lepidosauria; order Squamata; family Charinaidae; genus Charina; species Charina bottae. The sequence continues at coordinate 186,461,375 of JALMGJ010000001.1, read as the reverse complement.
AATCAACCTGACTTAGATAGTTTGATTTGATATTTTGTAAACTCCAAAAGGAATTTTCATGACATTTAATCTGACCCAGAGCTGACTGAATGATATGGGCCCAAGATAAAGCTAACATTCATATACACAAGAAATAACCCTTGAGTGTAGCAGAGCTCTATGCGGTTCTGGATTCAATCCTGTATTCACTTATCTTGATTTATTTAATTGAATTAGAATAGAGGGGCAGGAACTGTCAAAAAAGATAGAAATGATCCAGTGAATTGGTCAATAGTAGATGAGGAAATACTTCTGGAAATGTAAGAGAAGAAATAGCAGAATTTAAGATGCCTCCCTTTTCTGCAGTCCTGTTATATTAAAAGTTCCATATATAAATCACATTTCTTAGGCAGAAGGAACCTATTTTGCCTATTAAATTCTGTCAAGTGTGATACATATACACACAGAACATGCTGTTTAAGTAGTTCTCTGAACTATCTAAAATATATGATGCAAGTGTCTCATCCTTACTCAGCATTCTTAGCTAGCTTTTTCTGGTTTTCAAATTAGAAAATGTGCTTTGCATATTATCAAAAAGGAAATAAAAATATATCCAACTTCCAGACAAACTTGCAAAATAATTGCAAATGAATATATTCTGTCTTTGGGTGAAATTTTAAAAGATGAACAAGTATTTTATGGAGCTATTCATGGCCTGATTCTCCAATTTTTTTTTTCTGCCTTAGGTGCCACTCTGAGGCCTTGGGGATCGTCAGGAGGGCTATAGCGCTCAGCAGCTTTCTCCTTCAAAGGTCCTTCAAAGTCCGCTTTCTCCCACTCAGAGTGGGATTTGAGATCAGACCCATGCTTCTACCTCCTCATCACTTGGCTCTTTTTAATGTGGGCAATCCCAATCTTCAAAAGCCCCTGAGGGAACATAGGGGGACTGAACAAGAAAGGCAGGGTGGGAGAGTTCCCATTCCAACCCCATTCAATTTTCTGCCATACCTCTACCTGGGAACACATTTATACCAGTCTTTTAACTAGTTTAAATAAATTAGCTCCCACAGGGAACAGTAGGGTGAAAGTGTTTTTCCTCATTAAAACCAAACCAATGGGTTCTTCTGCCTTTCACTCTCCACGGACAGGCCTTTAGGTCTTTTCAGGGTGTTCCAAGGACAGAGCACTCTGACCAATGACAACAAAGGTATCTACGACTGATTTGTATCATGTTTATTTTAGTTTGTGAATGGATGTGTTTTAACGTCTTAGGTGTCTAATGTGTTTTAATTAATTGTCTTGTGCAGCGTTTTGTACAGAGATTCCCCAAAAGTCTGTTGGTCCTGATGGGGTAGCTAGTAGTCCTCACTATACAGTGGTGCACTCAAATAGTCACTTCACAAAACTAATGCAATAAAATTGTCTCACAGATGTTAAATGGGCTAAAAAGGAACTTAAAACAAGGGGCCATGTCTTTTAACACAAGTTGCCCAGATGGGCTATAATCCATCTGGGAGATCAACTTTTGTATCTATCTCATTTGTTTTATTATCATGTTGTTTTCTAGAAGTCTGAGGGCTACAATCCTGCTTCCTTAAACCAAGAAGCTCAGATAAAAAAAGGACATGCAGGTTTCTAGAAAAACGTGCATAAAGAGAGGTTTTGTTGTTCTGTTTTATTGGTCTCTAACAAAACAGAAGTAGATGTGATCAAACCTGCCAAGAATTTTTTTAGAACTGTTATTTGTTGACACGTTTGTTCCAATTAAAATTTGCTTGAAATAGGTGTACACCTTGGGCCCATGTGAGGGCTAGTTTATTCCTTGCTTCAGATTACAATGTAATGACTGAAAAACAAAATCCAAAGTGTTCTCTCTTGCACAAGAGCTTCTGCAACCACAGGCACCAGCAGAAGTAGAACTGATATACAACATTTATAACCCACCTATTGATAGTCATGTGTGAATTCTTGTGAGCTGTTCTACAAACATTTGTAGGGGAACAGCTAGCGACTCTTTCCCCATTACTCATGATTTCGGAGCTCCAAACTGGGAACTTGTGGTTTTCTTTTCCATTTAAGGAAACTTAGGAGACTTGATCAATAGTTCACTGAAATCAGTTGTTCTCACTTCTCATGCAGGGCAGCAGAGTTTTGCCCTTATCAGTTTATTTCACCGTACAGGTCAGATATACAAGGGGCTTAGCTTTTGGCACCGTTCCGTTTCTTCTTGCATGAGATATCCGGATTGCTAATTTCATGTCTTCCTGGCTTTTTTTCTCTTTTTTTGCCATTGTTCCTCTTTCGAGCATCTATAAAAGTCCCCAAAGGCCTGAGGAGAAGAAATGGCTCTTCCCACCATTAGGTATGTAAATAACTAAAAAGGGAACGTTTCTGGAGAGAAGGGGGAGAGGAATAGGATGTTTCCATACCATCTGGTGAAAATACCTCTGTGGTTTTGGATGGTAAATGACCAAGGAGATCTCAGAGGCGTTTTATTTCTAAATGATAGAGCTGGAAAGATAAATACTTGCTAATTGTTCCTGCCCTCAAATACTATTCACCTGGACCAAGTCCCGGTGGTAAAATTAGCAAAATGAAAATGGGATATTATAACCAAAGAGGCCACTTTTGTTTAAAAAAAACCTGTCTTTTTCTGACCACAAAAAAAAAAGGGGGGGGGAACAGATGGTGCCCTGCTCTCCCTTAGTGCACATTCCTTTACTCTGTCTTCTCAGATAACTGAGTTATACAGCACACGACCATCTGGTGTATGACACATCTTGTGTCCCACAAACAATAGCCTGGCAAGCCTCTTCAGGGGCGGGGTTAGTTTCTACGGTAACAGCAGCATGTGCAGCTCTCGGCCTCATTTCGAGTCAGGCCTCCTCACTTGCTTCTATTCTTTGCCCCGCTATTGTTGTGCCCTGAGCTTTTGCTGCTTGGTTACTCCGAGACTGGCCATATCTGGGAGCATTTTGGTCCCCCCACCAGAAGCCATTGTCTCGCCGCATTTGGTTTCATTATTGATGTTTTCAATGTCCAATGGCCAACCGAAGCATCTGCTGGAGAGTGATAAGGCCAGGGCCTTGGGAGAAGGGAGGCTTCACGCTCGCCCCGTGACAGAGCTTTGAATTGATGGAGGTGGTGGCTCCACAAGCCTTTCCAATTGGCAGCGTTGCAACAAGGCCCTTGGTGGGGGGGAGAGGAAGAGGAGGTGAGTGGCAGCTGATTTATGTGTTTACTCCATCTTAGGGGAATCTCAGCCGCCGAACGGAAGGAAAGCAACCCTCGAAGCGGCCGTCTGCCTGAGCGAGCATCACTCCGCTATTTTGCAAGACCGATGCAGAGTTGCAGGCAACAGGGTCCAAGTTTGCATCAGGGACAAAGGGCGGATGACCTGTTTCCTAAGCTTCACGTTCTCTGGGAAAGTGGAAAGACTGAAACTCAGCCCTGCAGTCCCCTAGGGCCATCCCAAGCTTTAGGGGCAAGACAACATCGAAGGCTTTCTGTGTCCTGTCAGAGGCAGGGGAGACCTCTTGAGGTCTCCCATATCTTTAGATCAATAGAAACACTCCCAGGCATGTGGTCCTCTGAAAGCATCCTTCATTGTTCTGTTCTTGCTGCAGCAGCTGCTCCCTTCATTCCCTTCCAGCCTGTTGTCAAATCTGCACCAACCCCATCCCTGATTTAGTCACACCTCCCCCCCCCCCTTGGCCTCCGCTCTGTCTGTCTCCCCTGGCTTTCAGGAGGGCACACTTCCTCTTTGCTACCCTGATCCCAGGTAAGATTGAAGCTGTGTAAAGGGCCAGCTTATCCACACGCATAAAAGGGGTGTGTTCAGCTTGTCCGGGATCTGTTGATTAAACCAAATTGGAAGAAAGTCTAGCTTTGTATGTGCCACCCGGGAGTGATGAAAATTTAGGCTATTGCAAGAGACGCCTGTCCAATCTGGCCACTGTTTTGGGAATGTGTATACCTTGTGCCTCTAAGCCCCCTTTTCCCAGCAATCTGCTGCAGGTCTTTTCATCTGCCACCTCCGCCCCAACGTCCCTGCTGCACACCTTCCAATCTTTTCCAAGTTGTCCCAACCCCTCCGATGGCTCTCCTATCAGCCCACTCACACACCCATCTTCCCAATGTGATAGATCGTCCATTCAAAACTACTACATTTTTCCTAAAAAAAATTTATGCTGAAACACACAGAATTGTTTCACAGTTTGGGAACTCCTGCTCTATTAGAATTGCTACATACATTACCACGAACTCCTTAAGGAAAGGCAAGATATAAAGGCAAAGATTAACACCAAGATTAGCACCAGAGGAGCAATCAAACAACACAATAGACCCTAATCAAGGAACTATTAACTCTGTCAATCAACCAAGCAGCAAACAACAGCCCAACCAAGGAACTACCAAGGAGAGTACAACACCCCCACCAACACAGGCAGGACAAGCCAGGGTATATAAACAGAGAGCAAGTCCCACTCCCTTTTCGCCCTGAAGATGTTGCCTAGCCTGGCAATGAAACGTCTGCAAGAAAACAACAAGGCAGCACCAAGGACTCCACAGGCAAGATATAAATCTAACACATAAATAAATAAGCTAAAAAGTTTCAGATAACCGTCAGTAAAAAAAATAAAAGGGTTATTTAAGAAAAACATGAACAGAATTCTTTTCCTTCTCAACAGCAAGCACAGGGTTAATTTCAGTATTATAAACACACTGTTAACTCAGTCTTCCTGCAAAGAGAAATTTCCTAATTTGACTTCATGCCAGAAAAAAAGAAAAAAAAGAAAACCTTTTCAGCTACAGGGCAGAGCTACAGCCATTGTGTCTGAATGCTAGAAATGCTGCTTTGAGCCTGGCAGGACATATTGCTGAAAATTTGCTAAGCTATTGCTATCCAAAATGACAATAGTGAAAGGAAGTACAGAACTAGTAAAACTGAACGTTTTAGCCAGAAGAGGTTTAATACAGCTGAACATGGAACTTCTATAGTTTTTAAAAATTATATTATTTCTAATGTACTTAGAGTTTTAAAAGTTGCAATTAATAACAGGGCTTGCCCAGAAGTTTACACACTAATCAAAGACTAGAAAGTGAAGGAAGGCAAAAGAGACAGTCAACCAGTATGAAAAGGAGTGGAGTAACAAACATCTTTATGGTTCTGTTGTCATTAGACTTCTGTATGTAAGTCATTGCTGGCAACAATTTTAATCTGGAAAGAAACACAGAAATTCAGATGACAAAAAAGTAAACTTCAAAAATACATTAGCTTAAACCTGTGGAAACTGCTTCCAAAATGGCCTCATCACTGTTTTTTGTCTGTGACAAGAAATTCAATGATAAGACTCCCAAAGCTAATGGCTTCTTGTGGCCCCTTAAAGACTAACATGTGAATTGTAATATAAACTATCATGGTCCACATCCATGTCAGCAAATGCATGGAACAATATGTGTGTGTGTGTGTTTGTAAACACTGTTTACCAGTCTGTGGCTTGAATCATGTCAACTGGATTTCTATTTTCTCAGTAGAAACGTTTCACTCCTTATCCAAGGAGCTTCTTCAGTCTGAGTAAAGTTAGTAAGGGAATCCTTAAATATGTTTCTAGGGTGGCTGTGTGACCTTGCACCTGGGGCTAGGTCATGGTTATTTTGAGATGTTTATTTCTAAGTCCCTTTATCATCTAAAGGAGGATCGTTAAGATTACCCTGCTGCTGTTGAGCTTGCGAAATGGTCTTAATCTTCCTAGGCACAGAAGCCAAAGCAAGAAGGAAGATAGGGGAAAGGTTGTGCCTGAGGCCCCCACCTCTATTCAAGGAAGGATTTTCCAAGTTGGCATAAATGGATTCCTTGACCCCTCTCTCAAACCACCTATCTTCTCTGTCTAAAATGTGAACATTAATGTCCTCAAATGAGTGTCCTTTTTCCTTAAGATGCTGATAAACTGCTGACTCTGGTCCTGTGGTGTTACTTCTCCTGTGCTGGGCCATCCTCCTGTACAAAGGTTGTTTGGTTTCTCCAATGTAGAGTTCAGAGCACTCCTCACTGCACTGGATTGCATACACTACATTGCTTTCCTTGTGTTTTGGAGTTTGATCTTTGTGGTGTACAAGCCTCTGTCTCAGTGTGTTGGTGGGTTTGAAATATACAGGTATGTGGTGTTTGCTAAATATCCGTTTTATCTTTTCAGACACGCCAGCCATGTAAGGAATGACCAGGTTCTTCCGTTTACTCTGAGTCTCAGCCCTATCTGTTGCTGTTTTAGGTCTGGTAGACTTAGATTTAGTGAAGGCCCAATTTGGATATCCACAGGCCTTCAGAGCTGTTCTCAGGTGCTGTTTTTCATTCTTTTTGGAATCCATGGAGGTGGGGATGGTTTCTGCTCTGTGTGATAATGTCCTGATGACTCCTAGTTTGTGCTGCAGTGGATGGTGGGAGTCAAACATCAGGTATTGATCTGTGTGTGTGGGTTTCCTGTAGATCCCTATTTCTAGCTTGCCACCGGTCCCATTGTGGCCAATTTATACATGGAAGAAGTGGAGAAGAAAGCACTCAACACTTTCCAGGGAACGGTGCCCACCCACTGGTTTAGGTATGTGGATGACACATGGGTCAAAATCAAGGCCCAGGAAGTACAGGCCTTCACGGACCATATAAACACTATAGATGCCAACATTAGGTTCACCAGAGAAGACACCAAGGACAACAGACTGGCATTCCTAGACTGTGAAGTCCTCATTGTGTCCGATTCTCGGAGACTGCCTGGACAAGTCCCTGCAGTTTTCTTGGCAAGGTTTTTCAGAAGTGGTTTGCCATTGCTTCCTTCCTAGGGCTGAGAGAAAGTGACTGGCCCAAGGTCACCCAGCTGCCTTTGTGCCTAAGATGTTAAATTACTGTCTGTTTATTACTTCTTTAGTACATATGTTTCTATCTCAGTAAGAATGTAGTACAGTCATCTGCAAGTTCAGCTATCAGAGTAGTGTTATCAGCATATAAAATATTGATGTTTCTTCCTCCAATTTTAAAACTGCACTCATCTACTTCCAATCCTCAATATATATTCAGTATATTGGTTGAATTAGTAAGGAGGGAGTATACAGCCTTTTCTCAATGCTTTGCTGACATGGATTTGCTGACATGGAGCAAGTCTGTTTCTCCATCTTCTGTCTGGGCTGCAGCTTCCTGACCTGTGTTGAGATTTCACATGAGAACAATGAGATGTTCTGGGATTCCCATTTTCTGAAGCACATTCTACAGATTGACATGATCAACACAATCAAAGGCCTTTCTATAATCAATGAAGTACTTATTAACTTCCTTTTGGTATTCTTTGGCTTTCTCAATTGTCCAGCATGCATCAGCAATAGTATCTCTTGTTCCTCAGCCTTTTCTAAAGCCAGATTGAACATCTGGCACCTCCCTTTCTATGTAGGGCTCTAATCTGTGTTGGATGCCCCTATACATTATTTTGTTAGCAAATGAAGTTAAGGATATTGTACAGCAGTTTGTGCTTTCTGTTAAGTGTATCGGTATGTATCAATCTGTTCCAATCTGTTGGCTCTCTGTTGTTCTCCAAATCTGCTAGCATACAAGGATTGAATGAAAAGTAATGCCTCCCATGTTATAAATCACCAACAGATGGTAGTATTGATGGGCTAGAAGCTCTGACATGTTCTTTAGCACCTGTGCTTTCACTTCAGCTGGGACGTTGCTGTGAGAAAAGGTTGTGTTGCTGTTCTTCATGAAATGGAAGCCTGAGTACTTGTTAGTACATTTCAAGCAACACAGCCATGATTAACAATTTAACTGTTGAAGGAGTCCCTCTAATTTGAAATTCACTGCTGAATGTAGGTTGTTTATGGTTATGATTATGTCACCATGAGTACTGTGTGTCCTTGGGCAAAAAATGTAAAGATGGTGAACAGGAAGAGTTGATTTAGTGCAGATCTACTTTCATCTTCCAGTACTAGAGGTTCTTGCAAGTATGGAATATCTTCTAAGAAATCTTGATTGTTGACACCTCTACTGTACAGAATTGCAATACACTCCTTCCATCTTTATTTGACCTTCTTTGAACTGGTTACTAATAAATAATAAAAGGACAATATCTAAACTTGGCTTTAATATCTACAGTATGTAAACCGTCATAATATTGGAGATAAATCAAACTGTATAGAAAAGGTTCTCACAGCCCTAACAGTCCTATTTTTCACCAATTATTCTCAAGCATTCTACATATTGCTGAAGGCTCTTCTCTGCTTTGTGTATGAATCTGTGGAGTACTCAACTGTAACCGAGACATTAGGCTGACCCATCAAAGTCAGTGCAAATAAACAAATAGTGCAATAAACCCCAAGTGCAAATAAACCTCAAGGCCCACCACACTGGGGGTATAAGAAGCAGAAAACCCTCCATTCTTTTCCATCTTCTGACAATCAGCAGCCCTTTCAGCCCTGAAGTCTCCTGCCAGAAGGGGCCATCTCTTTCTAATTGTAAGCACCAGATACAGCGGGACTGTATGAATGGAGAATATATAGTTTTTCAGGCAAACCAAGAAAGAATTGAAAGCTGGTGCCTTACTATGGCGGTAGAATAGGGTTGTCCCTAGTCAATAGTGACAGAGGATAGGTTTTCATTTTCATTCTGTCAACAAAACTTTTTGTGTCTGTTTGCCTGGTGGAGGAATTTGTTTTCAAGATGCTTTGGTTAGAAAGTTTTCTTTTTCAAATTCTTTTTTTTTTTACTGAAATAGAAATATGAAAATGGTCATTGTTACGGGGATGTTTGGGGGAAGAACAAAGTCTATGCATAGTGTTAATGATTTCTGCAGTCACAACTGGCAGAATATATGAACACATCATGTGGCTGTGGTTTTGATTCTGAGCATTTTTCTGTAATATCTACAGAATGGCTACATCCCACAACATTTTTTTTTCTTTGTCTAAATGTAGCAGCCAAAGTGAGAAGATATTGCCCCAACTGTATCATAGCCACCATGGAGGGAAAGAAGGAAGACAAACTCTCTTCCCCATCTCTTCCCCTGATGAAAATGACTTCCTCAAAGCTGTTTCTAGCCATGAAGGGAAGCAGGAAATGGAGAGGAGGCAGTACGTGACCCTGCTGGCTGTGGAAGAGAAGAGTTGGTCTCGTATGCATCTGGATCGCCCTTGGCTGGATATGGCTGCCACTAGTGGTCAATCGGAGGCCCAGGAAGGCGTTAGAAATCTTGGCAGCCAAAACGGTTTTTGGTTCGGGCTGTGCAGAACTTTGAACAGGAACTTCACCTTAATGACAAGTTTGAAAAGCAAGGCATTTGCTTCTTACACCGAAGTAAAGCGGTCTCATTGCTCTCCTCTACAGCCTTCCCAACAGCCCAAAAAGGCTTCTCTGTAATTTCTGGAGCAGGCGAAGAGGAGGCTCCTTGACAAGCGGGGCACTCAGGCTTTGATTCACCAGGGCCAATTGCAACGCCAAGGCCCTCGTCCAAGCAAATCAGAACTGCCTTACAGGCCTACTTTTAGTGAGACAGTCAATTAAACAAAGCCCGTGGTGAAACAGTAATAAGCGCAAGAGCCATCAGAGAAAATAAAAATAGAGAAGAAAGTTTAAAAATTGTCATGCAGAATAAAAACAACGGTTTTACATAAATAATTTATGAAACAAAGGGGGAGGGGTAATGGAGCAGAAACCAAGAAAGCAGGGGGGAGCCTCTCTGAGAAGGGTAACTCAAGTGCCCAGGGCAAGTTTACAGAGGAAATTTATTCTATCCATGAAATGGCTTCCTCACTCAGATTCCATGAAGTGTGTCTGCCTGATGCTAATTTCCCATAAAAAAATATGCTTTATTTTCCTGTTTGTTGTTATGAGGGATCTTTTGGGGATTTTTTATTTGACACTGTGAAATTAAGGGATAGTGAAATCGATTGTATCATGTTCTTCTCATTTCACAATTAATCAGGTTGTGAAATCGATTACGGAGTGGATAAGGACACATTCCGTTTTGGGTTGCGTCAAGTGTGCAGGAGTGAGGCAGCAAAGGTGCAGAACTATCCTGACAGAAAATTGGGTGGAAAATGTGACAGCAGCAGAGATTGGAACTGCCATTCTCAAAAACATTTGGTGGCCTTTCTAGCACCTCCTACTTCTACAGTTCCAGGGTCTTACGATCACGTGCTAAACACAGCAAATATTGTGCTGTACGGTTTGTTGTGTGCTCACTAAGCATCAAATAAGATTTTGAAACCTGTCACCCTCATAGTGTTTCATATACAAAATAGGCTGCAGTTTAGTTCCTGCCCCAGTTGCAATAGCTGGTAAAGCTCGATGCAATATTCATCTAGCTAAACTGAGAAGGCAGGGGCAGCAGCTTGTGGGGATGACCCACGGAAGGAGGCTGAATAATATGGGGGGGAAACAGCCTGTAATGTAATGTAGCTCAGGACAAGGGTGCAAAGTCAGAGTCAGCTCCACATTGCAGTAATTCAATCTGAATGCAAGGCATGAATGACTCTCCAGGAAGACCTTACCATAACCGGACAGTGCTAATATAGCACTCTAAGCTGGGGGGGGAAGTGCTCTTGGCCATTTCCTCAAACTCACTTCAAAAAAGAGCTGATTTTATGAATACAGGTAGTCCTCATTTAATGTCCACTCATTCAGCAACCATTCAAAGTTACGACGGCACTGAACAAGGGGTACTTACTACAGATCCTCGTAGTTGCGGCAGTCGTGGCATCCCCATGGTCATGTGATGACGATTTGGGCACTTGGCAACCAGCTTGCAATTACCATGGTGCAGCGTCCCATAGTCACATGATCACCATTTGTGACTTTCACTGCTGACTTCCAACAAGCAAAGTCAATGGGGAAGTCAGCAGGTCGCAAATGTTGATTACATGACCGTGGGATGCTGCGATCGCACAGGATTTGCCTAAAGATGGCAACTGGGATTGCCAGAACTGCCGTCGTAAGTCAGTGCAGTCACATGATTGTAGGAATTCTGGGATGGTAGTATCAGAACTCCATGCAGCTTCTTATTAGTATATAGCAGAGTAGAAGCGTTCCCATAAACTTGCACAAGGCTTAATCAGTTCAAAACACAAAATAAACACACTTCACACGTTAATGTAAAGTTACATAAAAGAAGAGTTTTACAATTTTATTGTAACTCACAGTTCCTTAGTAGAAACAGTCCATGCGTGCGAGCAAGAAGGTTCTGACCAAACCCACAGTCTTCCTTAATGTGGTCTTGCTGAATGGAAGTATGAGAAACATGGCAGCCATGGCTGAGCCATCCTCCTTGGTAGGAGATTCAAGCAGAAAGAGGAAGAGAAGGGAACAGGAAACAGGAAACCGGGATTCAGCCCCTCCCACACAAAGCAAGTAAGATTAGGTTACAGCAGAGGCTGCCTCCTCCTTCAAGCTTGTGTGAGACGTGCTTGGTTGAAACCCGATCTCTAACAATGATGTTGTGCCTTACGACCGCATTGCTTAGTGACAGAATTCCCGGTCCCAATTACAATCGGTAAATGAGGACTACCCGTACCCCTAAATTGAAAAATGGATCTTTAAGAGGTGGCACAATCTTACACAGAACAGACTGACAATACAAATGTGGATCAACTTCAACCCCAAGAAAATTATTTTATTGTGTTTAGGTTGTGTATCAGTTCCTTAGCCCATCTTTCTGATCCCAGGCCTTCATTTAGGACTTGAATCCTCTTTCTGGGATTTATGGAAAGAAGGGATAGTTACACAGTCCACATACTGATCACCATACACTCTACTTCTCCAAATAACTTTCCTGAGTATAAAAGGCACGGAAGACAGTGGAAGAGGTGTAAGCAGTAGTTTGCCACTACCGCTGTCTGATACCATTGCCTATTGCAGGGCTTTCCAAAGTTTTCCCACGGCGACACACCAACCACCGTTGGTGTGTCGCCGCGGGAAAACCCAGAAGTGCCGCAGTTGCGGCAGCACGCAAAAACCCGGAAGCGCTGCTGCTGCTTTCGGGTTTTTGCGTGCCGCCGTTGGTGTGTCGCTGCGGGAAAACCCGGAAGCGCTGATGATGATCAGCGCTTCCGGGTTGTGTGGCGACACACCAGACTGTGTGTGGCGACACACTTTTGTGTCGCGACACACAGTTTGGAAAGCTCTGGCCTATTGTCTTGAAAGGACTACTGTTGCAATAGCAAAACAGCACCTCCCAGTCCAGTGCCATTGAAAAGTGCCACCATTAATGGTAAGGAAAGACACAAAAGGGTTCAAGAGAATTTTTTAAAAATGCATTCCCTTTGTCTATTGCCCAACATTGGTTACATTCCCCTCTTCCAAACTAGAAGAAAAACACATCCAGGTAACCACTGTTATCCAGATACACCTGGAATTAACAGTATAACATCAACTCAAAGATTTTCCCCCTTAAGTGATTAGTTTGATACTGACTTAATCATTATCAATACAAAAGTGATTTAATTTGCAATGTCTAATGATAGAAGGGGTTTTTTTTCCCAACACCCATTTGTTACTGTTCCTTTTAGGGTCCAGCCAAAATCCTGCTATAATCTAGAGGCCCCATTAGTCTAAATCCTACAAGATCTATCAGAAACTGATGTGTCCATGCCATCTTCAGCTTCCCTGCTAGATTACCCTTAATCCTGCCTGGACCAAAATTATGGGAAGTTTGTCGGAATAGTACTGTCCCATATTTGGGACTTAACATGCAGCAAATCTGTCAAAAATACAATCATTGATATGTAAACTGAAGAAAACACTTCAGTTTCATCAAGAGACCAGCAATACCACTATACTTGTTTGAGGGGGACCTAGAATCTCTTCTCTTCCTTTGAGGTTTTTCTGGGAGAAATTGATTGAGATCTCTGAGGATAGTTTTTAAAAATCTGTATTCTGTTCAACACAAAATCTTCTCCAAAATCTATATAAATATAAGGCATTCTTTCATACATTGGATCTTGCTAATTGTACAATGGTTTTTAATAGCAACATGAAAGCCAAGCAAAAATCAGGGATCCATTTGCATGTAAATGGATATTAGAGATGAGAAGAACATGCTCAGAGGAAAGCACAGTTATTGCCAGTTCACAAGACTTATTTTCTGATATCATTGTGGGAACCAAATGAATTACCAAACATCTGCAAGGACCAGAGCGTCAATTACGCTTTTATGTACATGGGTGAAAACGTCACATGATTGAGTCACTCATTGGACATGGTCAATTGTACGTTTTTATCTACTGCCTAGCCTTAAAGCTTCATTCCACAGTCACATTAGACAAAGGGACTGTCAGCGAGAGAGATGGATCAGTTTGGCCACTCCTAGGAGTCGCTTGTTGGCATAGACTATGTACACAATGGTGGACAGCTTTGTCCTTTGGTCTGTTCATATCCTGGCTGACTGGTGCTTCTAAAAAGTCTGTTTCAGATTCATACATCAATAGATAACTAAACCAAAAGACCTTCATCACACAAAGCAATACCTTCAACTTGGATTGTAAAAGGCAGTTCTGGAGCTGGCATTCAGATGTTCTTAATTTTATTAATCAAATGTTCTGTTTATTAAATCAAATGCCTTTCTAAATTCGTCTCCAGTCAGTTCAAGAAATGCTTCTAAAGCTCACTGTGTTATCTCTTATGAGGAAAACAATAGCTGATTATCTATGACTAATTACTTTTAGACACTTTTAATAGTTCTGAAATTTCTCTATTTAGATAGCTTGTGTTTGCCAAAAACCAAAACTCACTATTATCATTTCTCAGTTTCCCAAACTTTACTAGAAAGGTTCATAAAGAGTATGCAAAGTTTTGATTTGCCCCCATAATATATTTACATTACAGAAGTCAATAATTACACAGACCCTAATGTTAGGAGTGCAGCTTCATTTTATGAATAAAATAATAAATTTAAGTTATTTTTAAGTTGCAGTCCAATATGCCCATGTGGAGTTGGTGTTACTTAATGGAATTGACATATAGGTAGACAATAGTACCTTACTCAGTGATTCTCAGTGCAGAATAATATCTAAGACATTACCTGATATTTTTACAGTAATGCAAACATTATTAAGTGTCAGTTCCAGCATCAGTTTCTGTTTGTATTATAGTTTATTTCCCTGTAGCCACTATGAAAGTTTCAAAACACACTTTCAGGCTTTCTTTCACAAGTCCTCCTGCAAAGGTTTGTTTAAAATGCCGTCCTTTTTTGTCCTTTCTGTAGACCTTGCCTAATGATTTGTATGTTGTGGCTCTTAATTAAACATCTGTACCTCTTGGGTACGTGTTAATTTTGTTTTGACATTAAAGCTGAAGCTCTGATGTTGCAAAGACACTGCAGATCCCATTGTTAAGCAGCTTTAATTATGTAGACTTTATCTACCTCCACAGCTGGGATCCACATCCTTGTAATTAATTATGCTCTCGTGGTGCTTTTTTGACATTAATTAATGCTCCATTTGGAACTGATCCAACTTCTACTGATGTTGTAAGAAATACGATCAAACCATTTTATACAGCAGTCCATTACAGGACTATCCAATATGGGGATATACTTGGGTACTGTTCAAACATGCCAGCAACAAAATGGACCTTATGATCAATGTAGAATCTGTTTCGAATAAGAAAGGACAGATACTTAATCTGTTGTTTTCAAAAAGTGACAAGAGGGGGACTACTATTATTAATAAGGCAGGATACAGCTGGGATATCGCTGCCATAGATACTATTATTTATTTAATTTATTTAATTTTTTATCCCTTTATTATTTTTATAAATAACTCAAGGCGGCGAACATACCTAATACTCCTCCCTCCTCCTATTTTCCCCACAACAACAACCATGTGAGGTGAGTTGGGCTGAGGGAGAGTGACCGGCCCAAGGTCACCCAGCCCTTTCATGCCTAAGGCGGGACTAGAACTCTCAGTCTCCTGGTTTCTAGCCCAGTAGCTTAACCACTAGACCAAACTGGCTCTTTATACTACTATTTATACTATTATTGTTTATTCGTTCAGTCGCTTCCAACTCTTTGTGACTTCATGGACCAGCCCACGCCAGAGCTTCCTGTCAGCCATCGCCATCCCCAGCTCCCCCACGGTCGAGTCTGTCACCTCCAGAATATCATCCATCCATCTTGCCCTTGGTCGGCCCCTCTTCCTTTTGCCTTCCACTTTCCCTAGCATCAGCATCTTCTCCAGGGTATCCTGTCTTCTCATTATGTGGCCAAAGTACTTCAGTTTTGCCTTTAATATCATTCCCTCAAGTGAGCAGTCTGGCTTTATTTCCTGGAGTATGGACTGGTTTGATCATCTTGCAGTCCAAGGCACTCTCAGAATTTTCCTCCAACACCACAGTTCAAAAGCATCTATCTTCCTTCGCTCAGCCTTCCTTATGGTCCAGCTCTCGCAGCCACAGGTTACTACGGGGAATACCATTGCTTTAACTATGCGGATCTTTGTCGTCAGTGTGATGTCTCTGCTCTTAACTATTTAATCAAGATTTGTCATTCCTCTCCTCCCAAGAAGTAGACGTCTTCTACTACTGACTATGTGGCAGTATGATTTATACTATTATACTACTGATTATATGGCAGTATGATCATTTTTGCCTAGGTGTTCCAGCTCTTCAAGATAAGAGAAAAATACTGTATAGGCCAGAGCTTTCCAAACTGTGTGTCGCGACACAAAAGTGTGTCGCCACACACAGTCTGGTGTGTCGCCACACAACCCAGAAGCGCTGATCATCATCAGCGCTTCCGGGTTTTCCCGCGGCGACACACCAACTGCAGTGCACAAAACCTGAAAGCGGCAGCAGCGCTTCCGGGTTTTTGCACGCTTCCGCACTTCCGGGTTTTCCCGTGGCGACACACCAACACCGGTTGGTGTGTCGCCACGGGAAAAACATTGGAAAGCCCTGGTATAGGCTTTCAATGGAATGCAATTTGAAGTTGTTTCCACACTGCACACAACTTGTAAAAGCCTTTAAAAAGGTCACCTCAGTAGTAGTAAATATGTGAGATTGATATAATATATAGAAATGAGACAGAGCTTTTTTTTTTTTACTTCAATGAAATTCAGACCTTTAATAATATAAGTGTCCTTTCTGCAGGGTAGAAATTTATCTTACTGTTATATACTGTAAAAGGAATAATCAGCATACCATCTTACCAGAATACCATTTTAAGACTCTTGTTCTACAATTGGATATATCTGTAACTTTTGGATAGATGAAATGGCTAGAATTGTCAATGGAGCTAATGCCATTTTTCCCAGCGATAACAGGAATGACATCATTTCCAAAGGTAAGGCTGGTTAATGCTTTTGAAAAAGTCAGCCTAAAACCCTAAAGAGTTAAAAGGATGTAGAGCACAGCAGTCTAAGTAAAGGCTTAAGAGATTATGAACACCATTTGATTTGGGCACCATATTATTACATTTTTGCAAAGTCAGAGCTACCTTTTTGAAGTCAACAAAATTAATAAGTACCTTCACAAGGGAAGAACTTTTCTGGGTTTTAAAAATTAGCAGAATATCAGTTTTAATATTTTAGAAAGCTTTAAGGTTGAAACTATAAATCATGTACTGTGGAGAAGATCAAATCTGCTTCGAGTCTTATTAACCTTCATGTTATTTTAACCTAGTCTCTTGTGTTCTCTAGTTATATTTATTATGCTTCAAATGCATTCTGTGACAGATATTATCTTTAGTTGACATCATTGCCCCAGTGAAATTGTTTTCGTCTCCCTTACTCCTCCATCTTAAGTGCGGCTACATGGAATTTCCTGTTCTCCCAAAGAATGAATATACAAAAATATAAACAGTGCTGTGTGCACTAAAAAGAAAAACAAAAACAGAAAGAAATTTCACTGCAATTTAAACTATGAATAGTTGACAGAGTGACCACTATAAAGTAAAGAATCCAAGAATATTGGTATTTACCTTAATCAGTTCAGGTTTTGTAGTCATGTAAAGAAAGAACATTGAAACTCTACCTTCAAACCACTGAAAATGTTAGCTACCTATAGCCTGCCCCTATTCAAGGGTTTTCTACCTGGGGGGCTGACCATGAGTGTTCTAGACAAGTCCTGCCCCCTCCCATTGGTGTCTCTCAAAAGACACTGGTCTTCTGCATTTGGACACACATTTCATGCTCCTGTCATGCATGGTACCTTCCACATGAGGCAGAATCTGTATTAGCAGGCTTCTCTCTAGAACAGAGCTTTCCAAACTTTTCATGTTGGTGACACACTTTCTAGACATGCATCATTTCGCGACACACTCTTACAAGCAGGGCACAAGGCAAGCACTAGAACCTGCGCGGAATCACAGCAGGTTTGGAGGCAGCAAGGCACAAGGCAGGCCTGCGTGGAAGCCTGGCAGGGCTCGGAGGCAGCAGCAGCCGCAACACACCCAGACACTGCAGCCGACACACTAACATGTTGTGACACACAGTTTGGAAAGCTCTGCTCTAGAAGATATGGAGAAAAGAACATGTGACTTTACACAGGGGTAGCACTGTCAGGGGGCAGGGCTTGCCAGAGGGCTCACAGACTTGTATCACTTCTGCAAATATCTACTGGACACACACATACAGTACATGCCGAGAGTTTAGGAACCCAACAGAAAAATTCGGAGAATATGTAGCTTTCCAAATGTTGCCACATTATAATTCCCAATATACCCAATAGCCAGTATCATGCTGGTAGAGGTTTTTGGAGACTGTAATATACTATAGTAGTATCTGGAAGACACTGGCTCCCTATTTCTGCTATGAAGAGCAGAAAGCAGCAAAAAGAGAAAGAATATGCCCCCTGCATGTAATGTTTGATGGGCTCCGTGAAATCATAGCATAATCACAGCTCTGAATATAAAACATGAGTGAATACACAGAATACACAGAAATACATTTCTTCACACAGGAAGAGGTCCATGTGAGATGGAGGCAGAATCATTCCTATCAGCACATCTTAAAGATCTCAGCCAGGTAGCTTCAATGCCACAATAATATGTTATCCCTGAATACAGTGATAAAGATACAATTTATTTAATTAAATTTGCAATTTAAAAATGCAATACAGTTGTTTTGCTTTACCAATTCTAATGAGGAACATTTCTTTGTTTAAGAAAAAATAGAATGCCTGAATCAGATTGTTGTACCCTGGTGTACATTGCTACCAATTTTGTTTAGTATTGGGGTTTTTCTACTGATAAAACAAAAGACACTTGACCCAGGAATGGGCTTTCTCACTTCCTGAAACTTCTAGGGAAACTAACTCTTATGAGTCTACAAGGTAACTGAGTAAGAATACTTGTTCACAGGCATGCTTAATCAATAATGATAATAATAACTACAGCAACAACAACCCAATACGATACATCCTTCTCTATTAAGATACAGACCCTAGGTGCTGTGGTAGCTTTCATATACAAATGGATAAGATACATCACCACAAACAGGAATGCTTGGTGTGTCGAATGGTAGCGGCAACTATAGAATGATCCCAGGTTGTGTGTGTATATCAGGGGTAGATACTAATGATGGTGAATCAGGAATTACAGTTGTTTCTTCAACCACATCAGGCACAGTTTCTTTCTGCTTCTGTATTCTCCTCAGCTGGTCAGTGTGTCATGTCTGAACATGAGAAGATTGCTCAGTTTGTTTCAAGTATTTATCCTGAACACTTCTTCTCAAATTAAGTTTGAGAAGTTTCAACCTTGAACATAAAGTATAATCTAAAGACAACATCACTGGTGTTTGATTTTTTATTGTGTGCACTGTGTTGAGATGTGCAAATCACAAATTTCTAAGTCTTTGCTTCAGTAAGATTCCATTATGCATCCATCACAACTAAAAACGCTGTGCCCATAAATAGTCTGCAGTCTATATGACAAGATAAGCTACTCCCAATTCTGCCATTTTTGGCATCTTTTCAGACATGTTGGCAACCTGATCAACTCACTGCAAGCTGTTAAATTTGTTTGGTCTATTCCCAGCCACCAAACAACACTACTAGCGTCTTCATCTTTACCACTCTGAGATTTCCACTATGTAGCTCCTCCAACACTCAAGCTCCCAGCTTGGATGGTATGATGACTCTCCATCCCTATATAATACAGCTATTGTCACTTGTAAGTTCATCACGATACTGATAAAATTCCATAAGCTAACATTTTTTGCCATGTATACAACCCATTCCATGTTGATAGATAGACCTGAGACAGTGTTGGATCTCTCTTAGCTTCTCTTTGAATCATCTCAACCATGATGGGAAGACTCTCAATCTCTGTGAGAGAAAACATGACAACGGAATCCCCATCTGATGTGGATTTTTAGATTGTTTACCCCATAGGGGCAAGTGAGAAATCCATCTGCATTTGCATGATTGTGTGTCATTCTGAATTCTGCTTTGTATCTGTGTCCTTCAAGGAACAAAGCCCAATGCTGTATTTAAGCAGCTGCTCTAAGTGGAATTCTTTTCTTGGATTGAAGATTGACAGGGACAATAGTGGCTGATGATCAGTGACAGTAAACTCTCTTCCACACAAGCACTGGTTGAAGCATTTAACTCCCCAAACCAAACTCAGAGTTCTCTGGCTATTGGTGCATAATTCTTCTCTACAGCTTTGAGTGAGCATCATGCAAAAGTTATTGGGCATTCATTGCCATCTTTCATGACATGTGACATAACATTGCTGGTGCCATATGGCAAGGCATTACAAGCCAACTTCACTGGTAATTGCAGTTTCTGACATATGAACACAGTGTTTGATATCACTTCTGTGATTGTTGGTTCACACTCTTTCATCCATTGCCATACCCTCCCCACTTGTAGTGAAGTGTTCAAAGGTGGCAGCACAGTGACGAACTTTTGCAGAAATCTGATATCATAATTAACAAACTCTGAAAAGGATCGTAACTATGACACATCTTGCAGCCTTGAGGCATTCACAACAGCTTGAATTTTCTATGTAAATTGGTCTATGCCTCATGCATCAATTGTGTATCCTCAATATCTAATACTCGGTTTAAAAAACTCACATTTGTTATGTTGTGCTTAAAGGCCACTGTCTGTCAATTTCTACAAGATTATCTTGAGGTTTTGCAGATGCATCTCAACATTTTCCCCAGTGATAATATGTCACCTAAATAGCATTCAGTGCCTTGTAATATTTGGTCCATGACTCTGCCGAAGTGCTGGTGCAGATGCTACTCCAAAAACAAGTCCGTTATATAGATATAACCTTGTGTGTGTTTATTGTGAGACACACTTTGGAATCTTCCTCCATTTCTCTGTAAATAAGTCTGTGTTAGGTCTATTTTTCTGAAATGTCTCACAGTGAGATTAGCAAAAATGTCCGCAGTTTTAGTTAAGGAGTGTTGCTCAGCCTATAAAGGTAGATTACTGGTAACTTAATCTTAATCCACACATCCTGGAATTCCATTGTTTTTAGCTACTGGAACTACAGGTGTAACCCAGAAGCTCCAATCAACTTCTGAAAAAAATTCCTACACCATCCATTCAATTTAGCTCACTTCTACCTTTTTGCATATGACATATGGAACTGGCCGTGCTATGTGAAACTTGAGTGTGGCATTTTATATAATTTAGCTTTTATGTGCTTGAGTATGTCAGGGCCATCTTTGAACACAAATGCAGAAGCATCGGATGCATTTTAAGCTTGCTTTCAGTGCATTCAGTGATAGGAAGTGTTGATGGAACTCCAGTCTAGCAGCAACTTCCTCAGCCAATCACAACCTAGACTGCTGCTCCACCTGTTTTCATGAGATATGAGTCCAATGTTTCTCGACGGTTATTGTATTACAGGCATCACTCCAATAAGTATTCTTTTCTCCAGTATACATTTTAACTGCATTTTTGATAACTTTAGTTTAGCATCTCTGAAATACCACTCCTGCTGTGATATCACTGTTGTTTGTTTGTTTGTTTGTTTGTTTGTTTGTTTGTTTAGCCTCCGAGTCAGTCCCTGCGGTTTTCTTGGCAAGATTTTGGAAGTGGTTTGCCCTTGCCTCCTTCCTAGGGCTGAGGGAGAGTGACTGGCCCAAGGTCAGCCGGCTGGCTTTGGGCCTAAGGCAGGTCTAGAACTCACAGTCTCCTGGTTTCTAGCCTGGTGCCTTAACCATGACACCAAACTGGCTCCCCAAAGAGGTATTTTTAAATAGCCCTCATACCCCTTATAGACCACCCAGATATCTTAACTAAGTTACTGTTCCCAAACTAAGAAGGGCCTTAACCTTGGCATGGCCCAACCTGCTTCCATCAGCAGTCTTAGAGGAGAGGTACAAAGACATCCCATTGAAACCACCATCGATATCACTGATACAGCAGAATAAACATCCAATTTCATTTATATGGTTTTACCATTCGCTTGTGGTGTGAGTAAGCCATATTGCTGGCCATATTTCATCTCTTATGCTATAGCTTTCCAGGTTAGCTATCCCTGTTTGATTTTCCTTATCAATGTTTTATTTATTGCATATACTACCACACTCTTTTTAAAGTAATGGCTTGGTTGTTTATCTTTAGCAAATAGTTTGCTTCTCTCCGTGCAACAGGTTCTTTGAATATATCCCACTTTATTGCATTTTCTACAGGCTTTTCCCTTAAATCTACATTGAGCAGGTGTGTGTGAATCTCTGCCACAATGACAGCACAGTTCTTTTTGATCTGTTACTTTCTGTTTGCATACTATTGCAAGCTTATTCACATTTACCTTGACTCCTGAATCCAGTTCTTTATTATTTCTGGCATCAGGGCCCATAGAGGTAGCAATTTCAAATGCTCTCCTAAGTGTTAAATCTACCTCTGTTAAAAAAAAATCTTTTTTAAAAAATGTTTTCATTCAAAATTCCATACAGCTGATTTCTCAATGGTCTTTACCAGATTTGCAGTGTTCAGACATGTTAAGTTCAATTGCATATTCTTCAATGGACTCATCCTCTTTTTCCTTGTGTTTACAAAACCTGAAATGCTCTGCAATCAGTGATGACAACAAAAGGTTCTTGCATTACTTTTACTAGTGCTACACAGCTGAATTGCTTTGTCTCCCATCATACTCAGTAAAACAGGCATTTTTTTTCAACAGCTGTGTCATTTGCCTCAAAGAAAAAATCCTTCACGTCTCTTTGTAAACAACATTCAATCATTTATGGCACTATCAAACACATTCATCTTCCCAATAAAGCTAGCCACCCCACTGTGTTCTTTTTCCCTTTGTCTTCACTGACTACAGCAGGTTCCGCATTATTCTTCCTCTGGTTGGTTGGTTCGTGGGTTGATTTTTACTGCCCTTTACCCCCTCCCCTGCAAGACAAGGTGAGGCTAGATCTCACTCCTCACTCCTGTTATGTCTTTTCTACGATCAAATAAAAGGCACTTGAGTCAGAAATAGATTTTTCTGCTGCTTGCTTTACTGAATCTTCTAGAACTATGTCCAGTGAGCCTGCAGGCATTACAACAAATACTGGCAGGCCAATGTAATCAAGCAACAATTTTAGATCACAGATATACTTAATAATAACAATAATCTGATACACTACATTTAGCCCGCAGATTACACCTGTGTGTGTGTGTGTGTGTGTGTGTGTGTGTAAGAGAGAGGGGGGGGGGAGGGAGAGGGAGAGGGAGAGAGAAAACAGTCCTGAGATTTGAATGGGGATTGCAAGATATAGTAGCATCTTTTACTGATTGCAGAAGACCTCTCTGTGTTGGCTACAACTGAGCTCAGAGACAATATAGAGAGGAGAACAGAAAACAAGAGAGTATGGAGATGATTAATCTAATGCAATAATGTATGGATTAATCTACACCATTACATTTTACCATTACCTTGCAAGCTAATCCGGATATTTAGAGTTGCACACTCTCCTCAGCTGTTGATCAGCTTTGGTTTCAAGCACAAAATTGAGCTTGTACATTTTTTGTTCCTACCTACTGACAACCATTTCAGCCTGTGGTATAAGAAAGCTGTCTTTTAAGAAAACATTATTTAAGAAGAAACAGTACTTCTTGTGTTTGCACTATACAGCAAACATGGGTGAATGTACGTAGGCTCCTGTGTAAGCAGTTTTAAATAGTGGAGGCTATAATTTTCAGAATTGTTCACTTTCTCTCTGTGATATATTTTGGACAACTTTGAAGTCCAGGTCACTGGTTACTAATTACTAATTACTCAGGAATGGACCATTAAATCTAGATCCACATCTGTCATCCTCTGATTTAAAATGATGGCTTACTAGAGCTTGCACAAGTGAATTTTGTATGTTAGTTATGTATTTCACAAGAAAAGTTTGAGATACATTGAACATTACATAGGATACCATTAAAATATGGAAATTATAGCAATCAGTGCTGAAACTGAGCCAGTAGAGGGAGCACATACAACAGTGTGCTTTTATAACTTTGGGAAAACATGCTGTGACAACTTGCTGGTGGCAGTTATGGAAGAGAAAATGTTCAACACATTTTCAGAATGCTGAGAGTCTTCAGTCTCCTCGCTTTCTGCGATTTCTATTGAAAGCGCCAAAGGCCATTTCAGGCCAGCCATTGAAAAACTCAGATGGAGTTGGGAAAGACTATTTCTAGCTACATTGGCTACTGTCTAGCTCAACTAACTTATTGTTGGAATCTGAATGTCCTAAACGGATATACATGTTGAATGACTGTCCAGCAGAGTATACATACTGGGGGACAGGGATGAGCACTGTAGATTGATTATATTATAGCCTCAAATAACATGATAGATTTGTTAATTTCATTCCAGATGACAACGGACGAACTAGAAAATGACCACCTCCCAATAACTTTACACCTAAAACAGCTTTTGATCCTCACATACACATCGACACATTCCTCCAAGCTAGTCTAGAAGATGAAAGATGTAACAGGAGGAGGAGAATAAAATGGACTGTTAAGATGAACTATGCTGTTACCCAATTATTACATTCAGAAGTAATGCAACAAATTAGAGGTGATTTCCAGTGTACAAAGGAACAATAACAATGTTCACGAGCAATTTCTGTGTGAGAAAACAGAGCATTTTTAGCTTAGAAATAAGGCAAGCAAGGGGAAGGCATGATTTGATTTTTAGAAACATATAGTATGGAGAAGATGGGTGGGGAACGTTTTTCTCCCAGTCTGATAGATTAGCTCCAGGGTCAGCCAATGAAACTTAAGTATGGAAAAGAGACAAAAGGAAGTTCTATGAACCTCACCCAGCAAGTAGTTACTTCATAGAATATATTGCCAAGGATGTCATGATGACCAGCAACTTGGATACTTTTAATGGGAATTTAAAGGGAATTAGATAATTGCATGGTAGATAAGGGTCTCAGTCACTTCTAGTCACAACAGCTATGTTGCCTCCAGTTTCAGAAGCAGTATGCCTCTTGATACCAGTTATTGGAGAACGGAAGCAAGAGAGTGTTATTGTGATGGTTTCTTATTGGAGACTTCTCATAGACATCTGGTTGGCCATGGTGGGAATAATATGCTGGATTAGATAGAACTTTCATCTGCCCTAATATGACTGTTCTGATTTTCACTTCCCTTTCCTTCTCTACCTCATTTTCAGCACAATAAGTATTCACAATGAACATTTGAAATGGATATGTATGTATTTATTTATATTAGTTTTAGAGGCCACCTAACTCTGGGCAGCTTACAATTTAAAAACAAAAACAATAAAATAAGGTCTGAAGTGCCTGGACAACAATAATCCCTATAAAAACAAGAACACAGACAAGGCTGTACAGCCACCCTACCCCAAGGCCTGGCAGAACAGCCACATCTTTAAAGAGCCCCATAGTATCATTAGGGTGGAAGCCACCTGGGGTATACCATTCCATTGGGCAGTTGCTATGACAGAGAAGGCACTAATAGGTTCCTAATAGATGGCATTGTTGAATTGAAGGAACTTGAAGCAGATGGGAGATAGGTAGTCCCCCAAATAACCTGGTCCTCAAATAACCTGGATGTCTTTGTATTTCAGTATAGAAGTACAAATAATGTGCCATAATGTTTTAAAGCAAGCTTACTTTATTTCATAACTATAAAGATTATTAACAAAGATATATCATATTGGTCTCTGACATCTGCTGGGACTTACATCCATCCTCTCATGCATGTTTCCCATTAGTGTCCTTGGTCTCATGCATTGGCAATTTCTATTGATACCTTTTGTCTGATGAAGAATTGTGCCACAGTAGGCAATCAATAGGCTCCATGCAGTCTCCCAACACCCCTTTTGCAGAACCCAGAGGCTCTTTAGTATCAGTAAAGCTTTATACTATTAGCTTGGCTACAACACAACTATTGAGCAGGGCTCCTGCTTCATATTATGAAAATATCTTATGTCAGAAGTACTGTATGTGAACTTTGTGATGGGCAGGTTAAGTATAAATTTAGGAATGTGTGTATAATATATTGGAGTGGATATTAAATTATTTTCCTTGAGGCTTAATCCTGTGATTCACTGGTTAATATATGGTAACTCACAAGAACAAACATGCCATTAGCAATGCTAAATCACAACTTGCAGCATTGCCTGACATCATACCTTGATTGTCATATTATTAACGAAGAGTGCAAAGCTATCAGCTAGTCTAATAATGAGAATCCTCCCTCATGTGACATTTCAGCATATTATCTAAACTGATTAGATAATAGGAGCAATAGAAATGGAAATGAGAATATAAATTAAAGAAATAATAATAATAATAATAATAATAATAATAATAATAATGCTTCCAACATGATAATCCTATGTGAGCTGAGCTGAAGAACAGGTCTGGGCTAAGGAGAGTTGTGTTGCTGCTTTATGTTGATCGCTGCTTGGAAGACTTCTGCTATAGCAACTTTTTTTGTGAGTAGAGGAGGCACAACTCTTTATTTTTTTTCTGTCTAGTTCAGGTTTGCTGAATTCTGCTTTGACAATTTGTTTAATTTTGTGAAAAGAAAAAAATGCTAAATATTTGAGATGTGTTCTGTATCTTTTTTAGGTGAGAAAGACTGTTCTTAGTTGCATGCAACAGGGCTTCTGTTTATTTAATTAAAACAGTCTTTTTGCACATGGGCAAAAGGACATGAAACCATTGAACTGATATAGAAGCATCCAATTTCATACTATTCAGTCTCAGTCAATGATTCAATTTGGAAGAATGGGTTAATTCAGAGATTGCATCAGAATACCTTCAGTTCAAATCTCTGCATCAAATCTCACTTGCAAAGCAATTTTGATCACCAGAAGGCAAGCAGTAAAGCCATTTTTTTCCTGAAGACAATATGGAGTAGATGGAGTTGTAAGGCTGTAACCTGTGTGCTGATTTCATCCTGCCAGCAAATACAGATAGCAGAGTATTGCACAAGAATGAGTTCTGGGCTGGTCAAAGAGAAGAAAGCTCCTAACTGCTTGCTTCCCTCTGACTCTGCTCCAATGTGGGGGTGGGGCGGGGCACAAGTTTGCAAGAAAACACCTCCTACCCGGTTTAAAGGAGACTGACAGGGGTACAAGCCATGTACGTGTTCCAGAAGGCCATTCTCCTGCATGATGGCCCTCACCATATCAATTTAGTACAAGCCCTACACCAAAGGTTCAGGGACCACAAAGTCTTACCCTCCAGGTCTACTGCTATTGGGGAACTGTCAGTTAAGCATGCTTGCCACTTCCCTCCTCAGAAATTGGCACCCCTGTTCCCAATAACCTAGGAGCTCAAAAAGTCAGAGTGAATATGAAGCCATTGTGGGAGCAAATGAGGGATTGTGGCTGGCTAGCGAAGGGCCTCCCCAGGGTATCCACAGCTCCTGGGGATGGGGGGGGGGGGTGTCACTGCAACCTCTAGGTCAGAGTTTTCCAAACTGTGTGTCGCGACACGTTAGTGTGTCGGCTGCAGTGTCTGGGTGTGTCACGGCTGCTGCTGCCTCCGAGCCCTGCCAGGATTCTGCACAGGTCCTAGTGCCTGCCTTGTGCCTTCCTGCCTCCAAACCTGCCCTGCCAGGATTCTGCACAGGTCCTAGTGCCTGCCTTGTGCCTGGCTGCCTCCAAACCTGCTGTGATTCCGCGCAGGTCCTCGTGCCTGCTTTGTGCCCTGCTGTAAGAGTGTGTCGTGAAATGATGCATGTCTAAAAAGTGTGTCACCAACATGAAAAGTTGGAAAGCTCTGCTCTAGGTTAAACGTTGGATATTCTATATGTGAAGAAGCAGTTCTAGGCATTGCCTGATGTACTTTACAGAACAGCCAAGTCTGTATTGTGGAGCCAAAGCTGACCTATTCAAGATGAGCCCTTCCTGGAAGACTGAGGCAGGGCAGCAGTAAAACCACTTCCAGTGCCATCTCAATGGAGTTAAGCGGCAAGAAGGGAAATCACTTCCTGATCCTTTCTCTTTTCCCAAACTCATTTTTTGCAGATCTTAACATTTCCCAACTAAAGCTAATAAAACACAGTAATACATAGTTTAATAGGTGTAAAACCATCAAATGAGTGTAATTTGTGTAATACATCTGCTTTGTACTGAACTTTCTGAATGTGTAAATTTGATTTATAGTACATGGAATGAGTCCCCTCCACAGCTGGGATAGAGGCAAACCAGGTTACTGAAATCAAGAACACTTTTTTCAAACATTTGTGTGTATGGCCACACATATGCATACATAAGTGATTGTATTTTTAACATGATTGAATCTTGCCAGTTCTGTTACATTGAATCTGTGGGTTTTTTAGTGTGGTGCAGAGAAAAGTTTTTTTTAAAAAAAAAAAGAGGTTATGCTTGGATGTTTTGAGCCATCTGCCACTGCAAGGAAAAAAAAAACCACCACCAGATTCTTGAAATGTAAAAATAGATCTTAGAAAGAAACATGTTTTAATCAAACGAGTACAAAGAAACATGGCGTAAATAAGCTGAAAACAGAAGCAAGGTTCAAGGATCTGTTTGTTAAATGAACACCCCAAGCTAAATTGTGTTTTTAGTGCTGGAGAATGTTGGCTGTCTGGTTTCTGGTGAATGTCCCAGATCACTCTCACTGGGATTCGTGTGAGAGAAGCAGGGGGTGAATGGGTCTCTTTGTTTGGCTTTTCTTGAGGAATCTAATTATCGTGTATCAATTGATTGCAAAGACCAGGACGGGGAGTCTCTGGAAAGCCCTGAGAAGACACTGAGCTCATCTACATGGAAAGCAGCAGGGTGGGGGGAGGGGAGGAAGAGCAGGGTGTTTCCTCCTGCTGGAGATGGAAATGTGGGGCGGGCAGAGGCAGATAAGCGCTTACCTTGTGCTGCTTGCAATTGAACAAGAGTCACTCCGTAATCAGAAATAACGTTGCTGTTTTGAGCTGCAGAAATCAGCTACTGAAGCTTCCCATGTCAGCTCTTAACTGCTGCAGATCAAACTATTCTACACAGCTGCACAGTGTGTTTCAGCAGCTGGCAACCCTAAGTTAAATACAAAGCTAGTACATCAAAACCACTGCGTATTTCTTTATTCCGTCTGCAAACTGGGATACCTAAATGGAAGAAAAAGGAACAAAACGTCTCCTGGCATCTCAAAGGCTACCAATTGCTTTATTCACATTGTTTTCACAGATGCATGTCCAGTTCCATCCACCACATGTAGTACTTTAAGAGGAAACAAAAATGCAAGGGTTCGGTTTCATGTTCAGTATCAGCTTTTGCACATTATTTTAGAAAAGCCTATGAAACCTTGTGCTACTAATCTTTACATTGTAACTCTAATTTTATTAGGATAATGTGGAATAGAAATGGTGAGCTGCAGCAAAGTGTTCATATGAGAAATCATCCTGCCAAAAAATGAAATAGCCCTGTGATGATTTTATTCTCTCATTTGTTCAGCTTTAAAAAATGATGGTAGCAGAAATTATCTGTTGTGAAGCTGTGAATAAAAATTTTCACAACTGAATACACTTAGAAACATTTAAATCCAGTGCTTTCAGCGGGCTGAAGCATGGCTAACTAGGTTTTGATTCCTGTTATGCTCCAGGTGAATGAACGTTTGGTACGGCACGCTATATCTCTAGAAAATGTCATAATCTTATGCTTTCTTCAATGAGCTCTCCTTCCTCATTAAACTTTCTTCATAAACCCTTCTCCATTCCATGTGCAGAAACCAACCGAATTTGCAGCTGATTTTTATTTCAACCAGTAGTAGTGATGATGGGACAACAATTCCACTGCAACTGTGTGTAGCAGGCTAGCTTAGGGGAGAACAAGTCAGGCTGTGCCCCATAGGCAATTTTGTCCTCCAACACTTTGCTACTCTATATTCATCCAGCACTTGCCCCTCTGCGTAATAGTACAGCTGGTCTTGGTTGCACTGAGTATCTCTGTAAGTCATAGCTTTCCAAACTGTGTGTCGGGACACGTTAGTGTGTCGGCTGCAGTGTCTGGGTGTGTCGTGGCTGCTGCTGCCTCCGAGCCCTGCCAGGATTCCACACAAGTCCTAGTGCCTGCCTTGTGCCTTGCTGCCTCCAAACCTGCCGTGATTCCACGCAGGTCCTAGTGCCTGCCTTGTGCCCTGCTGTAAGAGTGTGTCACAAAATGATGCATGTCTAAAAAGTGTGTCACCAACATGAAAAGTTTAGAAAGCTCTGCTGTAAGTTATTGATATATCTGTCAAAACATGAATAATAAAAAGTGGGCATGCATTGATTTAAAACATGATAACATGGAACTACATCAAATATTTGCTCTTTTCATATGTTGTCTTCTTGAAGTCTCTCCACATGTGGAAAAGGCAGGAGGGCCAACAAGTCACATCTCCAGCTTCACCCACAGCATCACACCACTTAGGCCCATGCAGTGAACTAAGACATCTGAAGAAGAAAGCATGCATATGTAGAACTCTGAGCACATAGGCTCCGTGCATTCTAGAATAGTGCTTCTCAAACAATAGCTTGCATGCCCCATGTGGGACTCAGAGATAATCTAGATGAGAGTAAGTCACCAAGAGTAAGTTGCCAAGAAAACTGAAGGGACTTGTTCAGGCAGTCTCTGAGAATAATTACTTTTAACTTGATATAAATGATAACATGATAATCATAACATGCCTTCAAATATATACATGTCCTTCTTGGGGAAAATGGACTTTTTGTTTCTATCATGGTGGGACCCAAGTTCTTTGATGGAATGATTGGTAGGACTTAAGGTATAAATGATTGAAAGTTACTGTTCTAGAATCCTGGTTGTACAAGGTTCCAGATATACAGTATAGCCTTCCCATATAGAAGCAATCACCTATAATACCTTCATATTTGGGGATGGAGATAAATGTTATGCAGTGTTAGAGCTAGGGCTCAGAGCATAACCAAGTGCCCTTCCTACCTGTGTAAAATTTTTATTTGAAGCAAATTATTTGACTCCTCAGATACTTTCACAGTGAGAGCAGGAATGTTGATCCAGTATGCCATATCACACAATCCTTACAGAACAGGCAATAATATCCAATTCCATCCACCACATGCAGTGCTCTGGTAATAGGGGCATGTGCATTTGACAATAAGTTAGCATCAGTTATGAACCTTAATAGGTTTATACAGAAGTCAACCTGAAATATATAAAGCCAACTTTCAAGTATAGTAAATGCTTGGAATATAAGCCCCACTGAACATAGGTTCTGGCTCATATCCTGGATTAAGCCATGGTTTGTTTAGCTATAATTTATTGTAAAACACAATCTGCTGGGTACATACAATATGACAAGAAAAATGATAACTTAGTGTGATTTGTGACAAACATATATAATATTGGGCTGCCAAAATCTCTTAACACAGCCTTTCCCAGCCTGGTGCATCTGGTTGTATTTGACAGCAATCTCATAATGTTCAGCCAGCAAAAACCATGCAGGCTAGGAATTATGGATAGAACAGTCCAACATATTTGGAAGGCACAAAGTAATGAAAGTGTATGTCAAACTACGTCTACTTGAGAGTACTTCAATACCATAATTTTCACTCTCCAGTTCTTCAAAAACAGATCCTGCCAAACTAAA
This sequence comes from Charina bottae, assembly GCA_023362775.1. Taxonomy (NCBI): domain Eukaryota; kingdom Metazoa; phylum Chordata; class Lepidosauria; order Squamata; family Charinaidae; genus Charina; species Charina bottae. Next base: position 186,430,370 of record JALMGJ010000001.1, on the reverse strand, counting down.
AACATAGAGAATAACATTATGGCAAGAGAAAGAAGATGAGATGCAGAGAGAAGAGTTTGTGCCAATAGGCTAATAGATTGCCCAGAAACTTTGCAGAGTTTCACTGCTTCAAGAGAAAAAAACTGGATTTGCTACAATTTCACATACTCTACAATAGAAGTAGTAATAAATCCCTTCAGCTCCCAGACTCTACCGACATCATGTGAAGAGGCAGACCTGGACCTGATGCAAAGCTGTCAAAAGGACCCCTGTAGAAGTATCTTGAGAAGACATCCCATTGCCCTCAACACGATTTAATTCTGAGTACACATTCTTAGAATTGCAGTATATGTTTATTTTAGCCTTCTATCTGCTACATATTAATAAAGCTTCAGTTGTGCCTTTCCAATATATTACAAGGCCTGTGGTAAATAGGGACATTGACATTTAACTTTTACTGTGAAAGGATAGTATAGGGCAGCTTTATGAACAGAGAAACATTGAGACTGACACTTGTGAGTTTGTCTTGTCTGGTCCATTTGACAAATCTTTGGTTTCGTTTGTTTTGTTTTAACCTTACATAAGCAAAGATTACATATGTTTAATCTGTATCACTAACATATCCTTCCCATAAAGAAAATACAGATCCTGAATATAGAGTAATTCCTTGTCTCACCTCTAAACAGTAATGGGGAATCCACTCCCCCAACCAAGCAAGCTCCAAATTCTTATTCTTCTTTCTTTTTCCATCCTGAAAGCAATGGAGCCACGAGCCTCCTGTCACTCAGCCTTCTGCCCGGCTGATCATTGTGAAAAGAGCCACCCTGATGACAGAGGCACATGAATATTGATTGCAAATAAATGCGGACAGAGCGGCACCTGGAGGCCCTAAACACAGCTCAAGGGCTTAGATAAAAGCAAGGGAAGGGAAGGAAGACAGTTTGTGAGTGCACCACACAAACACTGCACTCCAAGATTACCTTGGACTCCTTTGAGAGCACGGCCTCTCCAAGGCCCCTCCAAAAGTTCATTTACTCCTGAGCCGACTATGCTGGCATTATGAATCATGCCCAGATGGCCCTGCACTAAGAAGCCTCAATTCAGTCAAAATCATTGGGATTTGCATTTTTACAAATGCAAATAAAGCACTTTTGTCTTTCAGCTGAATATGTGAACTTTGCTACTAAAAGCTGCATATTAGAGTTGACGCCAGGAGTTATGAAAATTATTTTTGCATGTTGACATTTAATTTATATGCACATGTTATCAATTAATACTACACTTAGTAAATGATGAACATGCATCTGTGAGACAATTCAGTTTCTAGAAAAGTGCTATATGCAATGGCTATGAAATGGTCTTTTCTGGGAAACAGCTTTCTTGTTGAGACCTAAAGTGGTACTTGTATCATGAAAGCAACCATTTCTGGTGACATCGCTATCAATGCTTATTCCCAACAAGTTAGAAATTCTATGGAAGGATGTTTTCTGGGTCAGAAAGGTGTTGTTCAACTAACCTGGAGAGAGTTGCACTTCCGTGGAAGGATCAGCGTTGCAATATGTGGGTGCTCATTGATTTAGTTTTATCAGTAGAAGCCTATATTCTTTCAGTGCCACAGAGTCATTTTCATTAACTCAGTTTCACCTCTTCATGACAAGGACAACTAGACTACAGTTTTCTAACTTCTGGTAATCTCTCCAATCAGACTACTGCAATGAATTGTACAAGGGATTGTCCTTGAAGATTTCAGAAACGGCAGCTATTGTAGTACAGAATACAAGACTGGTACAGTTTACTGGGAACATATTAAAAGAATGTAATAGGCTGCCTTTTTATTTTCAATCTTAAATTAAGACAGCAGTGCAGATAGTTAAGGTCATAATGATTTGAAAGGAATGCCCATCCCTCTATCAACCAGATCCTGCCTAGATCTTTAGGTCATCTCTTACCATTATACCCTTTTTCAGCCTCCTGAACAAAGGCATTTAAGGCTCTGGGGTATGGCTTAGAGAATCTCTTTTTCAGAAAATCCCACATGGCTTCCCTGCTATTATTTATTTATTTATTTGTCACATTTATATCACTGCCCATCTCCCCCACAAGGAGGGACCCTGGGCGGTTGTGTATTATGTTTAACTTATCAGGCCAAAGTGTTCTTATTTTTTCAGAACCTTGATGGAGGTTTCTAGATTTCATTCTACTTTTCTTTTTTTAATGGTGATTCTAATCTCTGTAGTTTTATTTAAATAATTCTGTAAACCAGCTAGCATTTTATTGGGGAGGACATGCAGTATAATTCCCTAAATTAATGCATTCCATGCATTAACACTGTAGCAACTATATATTATGAGACACTAAATGATAATTCTGATTTTTTTTTACTCAGATTTAAAATATGTAGGTTTCAGAGCAGTTTACTGTCAAGTAAAAGTGTTTAGGGTTTCAGCTTTGAAACATTTTTTTTCTTTTTCACTGAATTTCCATATGTATAATGCAAATGTAAAACCTGTATTGGCTATGACTAAAATAAATAAAAATGAGCAGAATGACTGAGCTCCATGCAGAACAGTTTTGGCAGGTCTGAATTCCTGCATCTAGAATCTCCGCAATCTATGTATTTGATCCATAATGTAATGAATTCTGGTCATCTTTAAAACGCTATGGAACAAAAAAAAACCCTGTCAAAAAATGCACGCAGAGTTTATGAGTTATGAAACAGTTCCAATGTGAGTACAGCCAATTGTCTCTTTGCCAACAGAATCTACCCTGAATAAAAACAATAAAATCAGGCACACATTGGACAGATCAAATTGTCACACAATCTCATCACAGTTATAAAACATAAAATATGTAAATAAAGCTACAGTTTCCCTCCCAAGAAGCAAGCTATTTTAGAAGGATATTAAGCATGTATGGTCTTTAAAATATTTATATTCAGAACTTTATTCCAGAGACTCTAGGAGAGCTTTAGGGGGATATTGGGTTAGATCCAGATTAGCCATCTTGCAAAAGAGGACACATGGAAGCTCCCCATTTTAGGAAAGGAAATGTGATTTCTCTACAACTCCATGCTTTGCCTTTCATGATGCTCTAAGGTCCACTGGTCCTATGCAACAACAGATTTTGATGAGTCACAGGATTGCAGAGGGAAAGAATTGTGGCCACCTCCTTGCTCCTTTTCCCAGTGAGAACAACTCTCTGCTTAAATGCTCTCCTAGAGCTGCCTGTTGACATTTGAAAATGTATTCCTCACTGATGCAGAGACTGGAAATGTAAGTTTCCAGTTCCCCAGTTGAGCAGGGAAGTATGTAGCAGTCTTCTACTTACATTTCCTTGAATGTGAGCAGAAAGCTGGGTGCCTTCAGCCTTTCTGTTCCTGCAAGAAACTTTATATTAATTCAAACAAATATGAATAATAGACACAGCAGAACTTCTTATCTACCCAGAGAATTGGTAGCATATTTCAGGACATTGCTGAAGGGCCAAATGACTAGAAACACCACTGGTGTTTTATGGTTGCTTTTTGACTTAGGAATTATTTTGTTCTCTTTCCCTATGCCGCATACCAATTTTGGGAACCAAAGTCTAGCAAGACCAGGTTCTTGGAGTAGGGCTCAAGTTGCATTATAGTGGTATCTAGAATGCATTTCAATTTTTTTTAAAGCAATGCCTCTTTTGCAAGCATTCGTACATGTACACAAATGAAAGTGTGAGAAAATATAGCGCATAGCATCATGAGTTATAGGTACTGTTTTTATGTCTCACACTTCAATGGTCATGAAACTCTGTATGTAAACTAATTTGTTTTGCCTCATTAATTTAGATTGTCTTCAGTACATATGAATATAAATGTTCATCTCATCTAGGTAGTTTATGTAACTGATGAAGCAGCTTGCTGATAAGTTAACCTTCAAATTATTATTTGTTATAAGATTGCTATTTTTCTCATATCTTTTGTTAGAAAATTTAGCCAGCTGAACACATTTATCTTGATATGTTCAGCTGGGCATCCTGGCAAAGTAGATAGGAACCAATCCTTATTTTCACCCATTGCTGAAAGATTTACTTACTTTTTTCTAACTATCATTACGAACTTTAGCAGGCTTCATTTTATTTCACTTTTGCAAGCTAAAATCCATTACAATCATGGAAAACTAATCAGAATAAGACTAAAAAGATGCAAGATTTTTATCAGGCCCATGAAAGCTCATTTTGTAAGTCTTTCTTATTACAGTTATTTCTGGTTCCCATCTTTTTTGCTGGCAGAACTCCTGTATGACAGTTAGAAATTCAATAGACACCACTTTTCTGACCATGGAAATGTTGTACTGGGAATGAACTGAACCTCAGCTGTTGAATTTCATTTTGCAACAGCAATTTGTATTCCTAAATCCTGATTGTGGATTGTAGATTCTCTTGTGTTGTTGTTGCTGTTGTTTCCTTTGTCTTCTGCTAATTTCAAAGGCATACTTCTTTTACCTCTGAGTTGACAGTTGAATAAGCTCTCCTAAATGTACTCCCAAGACTGCAGAAGAGAAATTGGACAAGAGTCCCTAGTTTTACACTGAGGAATAGTTTTAGCAGAAGAGATGCAACTGGTCAGACGCTGCCCATAGAACAAAAGTTTCTCTTCTACTGTCTGGAAATCAGAATCCAGGAAAAACTGGTAGTGCCCCATTAACATAGTTTATTCCAGGATGTGATACCTTAGATCAGTCAGTTCTCTTTTTTGCTCCAGCAACAAAGATTTAATTATCTACCCCTGGAGACCTCCCTCCCCTATGATGAGGGGACTTACTGGGGGAACTACCCCTATCAAGGTTTAGTAGTGTAACATGACTGCAATCAAGACTACAGTTTGATATGTGCTGATTTGAGATTAAGTCTCATTTAATTCGGTGAGATTTCTTTCAGAATAAACATGTGCAGAGGTGGACAGCAAGCTGGAAGTAAATATTGAAGTGAATGGGACTGCTGGCTCCCAAGTTTAGAGCTGGGTTATTTTCGGGATAGACAACTCATAAATTCCTTGCCAAATCCCAAGCATCTGGGAATGTCATTTCGAAATCATCTGTATATGAATCTTAACGTTAAAGAGGAAGCGATCGGAACAGCCAACGTTGATTCCCATTTCAGTGGGTTTTAGATGTCTGGCGCTCGAAAAAGTCTGCTCTTTCCAGCCTTTTTGGTGTTTTGTTGTTTTAGCGATGCAGAAAAGGTTCCTGTGGGAAGCCTAGCTGCGCGGGAAACATGGTCTGGCCTTATCCACCCCCCCCCCCGCCCCCCGGCCCCACAGCAGCAGCGGCGGCAGCTCCTAAACGCTAGCGTGTATCACCCGCTGCCGGTTAATAACCCTCAGAACCCAACGCCAGACACGAGAAATCTGGATTTCTCAACCACGCATCCTGAATGATCCGGAGGTGCAGCAGGTCACTTCTAAAACAAGCAAAAAGCTCCGAAGCAACCCAGTGCGGCAGGTTCCTTGGTAGGCCGCCGCAGTTCCCTCTCCCCGTGGTGAGGTGAGCCGGTTCGCGCCGCGCTCGTCTTGGTGCGCCTCAGCACCGTCGCCGGAGACAGTTTTGATGAGTGGGTTTTTGTCCGGATGGTTTGTAATGGTGCCTGTTTTGGGGTGTCCCGGGGGGTCCGGGAAGCTTTAATTTGCTCACAAAGGCTCATTTGCAGGTCAATGCCGCGGCACACTCGGCTCTCCCCTCCGCCCCCCGCGCCTTTTGTTCCCCCTCGCCTGCTCCTCGCGCCAGATGGCCGCGGAAAATGCTAATTTCTCTCTCTGTCGTTTCGCATTTAATTGTGGCCTTTGCAGATGGGGGCTGCGGAGTGTGTGCTTCATTCAAATGAGATTTGCTTTTGGGTTTCCAGGCACGTTTCTTAAAGGCCGATCCGAGTCAGGCAGGGATTAGGTTGACAGGGAAGTGATTAGATTAAAAACTGCACATGGACCCTGCCTCTCTTCTCTCGGGCCCCACTCCCACCGGCCGGCCGGCCTCCAGCCCAGAAAGAAACCCGTGCTTCGGACCCATCCCGACCTCGGAGCTACTTCACAAAAGCCGGCCCCAGCAAATCCAGCCAGGCAGATAGCAGTAGCAGCACCTTCAAATCCCTTCTCCCCACACCCTTTTCATTTACTCACTCACGGTCCCAGCAGATGCGCTCAGATTCCCTCAAGCCTGGGCGTAGCATGAAGCAGCCGCCTGCGCCGGCAGAAGGTGCAGCAGCGGCTCCTTTGCGAGGAAGGAGGAGGAGGAAAGGTGTGTCTTCCTTCCAGGTAAAGGGCTCTTGCTGCCAAGGTGCCAGGGCTTGCACTCCCTTTCTCTATCCAACACGCACATACCCAGACCTGTGAGAGGGAGGGGGAACATGCTTATAAGCCAAAAAGGTACAGGGGAAATTTTGTCCAGATCTCTTGAAATCAGCCCCACACATAGCTTACAAGATCACCTGCCTGAAGATCCTGAGCAATGCTGCATCTCCATACTCTGAGGTAGCTGAACAGGTCACTAGAGGTGGCAGGGAAGGGCCATGGCCTAGTTTTTCTTTAAAAAGCCATTTTATGTTAAAAATCTGTTTCAAACCATTATGTCCAGGTAGGGCTGGGAACATCTCCTGCCTGAATTCCTAGAATGACGCTTAGGGTTAGGGTTAGAGTTCCAGACTGGATGATGGACCAGCGATCTGACAAGGGAAAGAAGGCATTTGTTCTAGCTCTGTGCTGGTTCTCCATTTACAGGAACTTTTACAATTCAGGAATATTTTTTAAGTTACTTCTTTGGATGGTGTTGAAGTACTAAATTTATTCCTGAAAATTCTGAGAGTTGTAGTCCAGTAGGATTAGGAAAGGCTATCCAACTAAGAATATTTCAGATTTCAGTGTCTTATAAATGACATTTAGGTTTTGGTGTACACAGATGCTAATACTTATCTTCCCTCTTTTTAATTTTAAAAAAACTTCAGAAGAAGGGGTTGATAAAGAATGGAAAAGAAGCAAAGTATATTTAAGCTATCTCACTGGCTGGTACCATATTTCTCTATACCAAATTCCATCCCCATGAGATGTCTAATGGATGTTTTGAAGGCAAACATGCAGTTCCAGTAGGAGAAAGAAGTGGGGAATGGGGAGTACAGTCTGAAATGGAAAAGTTGTAAACAAATTTTATTTCATACATTTTCTTGTACCTTTGTTAACTGTACAAAACCAATAATTTTGACTTATGCCACCTAATGAGTTGCAAAAAACAATTGCTGAAAGGTTTTCTTATGCACCTTTATAAAAAGTTTTTTTTTTCTCTCTCTCCTAGGTTTATCCTAGGTGACTCTAACAGTATTTTTCACCCTAAACAACTGAAATAAAATACATAGTCTAGAAGGGGGTAATTATAAATGCCATTCTATACTAATACACAGATATCTTTAATGGCCATGCTAAGTATTATTTTGGATTAGAAATATCCTGAAGTAGTAAAGTCATTTGAAATAATTTAGTCATCCAAAGAGATCCATTATTACACTTTGCCATTGGCTTGACAAATGATCCTGGACAAATCAAATAGGTTTAGCTCTTTTCAGATTGTAAAAATATTGGATCCAGTTTTACCCCCACATAGGCTTAGTTTTGAATACTAAAATATAACTAGAAGCATGGTCCGTCAAGCATCAAAATAGCCAGGAAGTCTTAAACTTCTTGTGTGTCTGCATTACTGAGACCAAAACAAGACAGTGGTGTTTGCACCAGCCTGTAAATGGGGTGAGTTGGGCAATTCCTCTAATTTTTGCCTTTCTCTCTAAATTTTGTCTTTAAAGGGCCATATGTACTTCTTGATACTTTTTTGATGTAATCTCTCACCCCAACTTTTAGGCTGGCTACAGATTTTATTTGTACCAAAGTAGTTTGTATATTATTGTTGTTGTTGTTCAGTCGTTTAGTCGTGTCCGACTCTTCGTGACCTCATGGACCATAGCACGCCAGGCCTTCCGGTCCTCCACTGCCTCCCGGAGTTTACTCAAATTCATGTTCGTTACATCGGTGATGCTATCTAACCATCTCATCCTCTGCCGTCCCCTTCTCCTTTTGCCTTCCGTCTTTCCCAGCATCAGGGTCTTTTCCAGTGAGTCCTCTCTTCGCATTAGGTGGCCAAAGTATTTGAGTTTGTATATTAGCAGTAGGCAATGAGAAAACACTGTGAAAAGTTGTTCAGTTGAACTCTAGTGAATGCAGGATTAGAGTGGGAACGTTCACTCAGATATAACCAGTGGTATGGCAGACTATGATATGTGCATACATAAACCATTAATTCTTTAGTAATATCTATATTTTAAAATTCAACATCCATTTTGTCATGTAAAGTATATGAAACAAAGAAATGAAAAAGACAAATTCATCTGATCTCTTTTTCTTGTAATTTCATTTAAATTTTTGATTATGTTCTTGTAAAACAGTTAAGAGTTATGAGCATCCTTGCTTCAAATATCACCTTCACCCTTCATATGCAATAAAAATAGTGAGAAAAGTTCTAATGACTGTATATAATAAATGTATGCTGAAGGCTTCATCTTAACATGCTGTTTTCTAACTTTTGGACAACAATATGACCCATGCTTCATGTTTAAAAAATTAAGCTATTGGAAATATAAACATTTAGACATTAATAATTACCTTCAGAAGAAGTGTTTCTCAATGAAAATTTGAATCCCACTGAAAATCAACATAAGCAACATATAAATGAATATTTTGAATTGGTTTGAAGCTATAACAAACACTTGTCTTAAAACAACTCATGTAAGTGAATGAAATATTATAGGCTAACTTTTGAAAAGCATATATTGCCCAGTTTCTATTAAATTCCTCAAATCAATTTCTTTAGTTTTTAATATTGAGAAGAAAAAAACAAGAATCACTTTTATTTGCTTAAAAGCTTGCCACTTAAAAGCCCCCAAATCTTAATCCCTTTTCTGCTATACATAGATGAAATTTAAGAGTGAGAAGTTCTTTGACTATTGACTTTTTCACATGGAAACTGATCTTCTGAGCCTGGAAGTGAAAAGAGGCTGTTCCTTTCCAAAAAAAACACCTTCCTCTAAAAAACTGAAGAAATTGCCGTCCTTGGCCTGTGTTGGAACAAGAGCCAGCAGCCAAGGCTTTCTGATCCTCAGATTTGTAAACTTGTAGACATAATAATGCAATTTCTCTAGTGTTAGCCAGTGTCCTGTCTGGAAGTCGTTGCCTCAGTCTCCAGCAGCGCAGGGAATTAGAAAATTGTCTGTCTTTCCTGAACCGTGAAGTGCTTCTCCTAAATAAAGGCCAGGTCAGATGTTAAAGGGACATTCTTGTCTCCTGAAGCTGAAATAATCTACAGTCACATAGAGAAATGAAGGCATCCTCCTCCTGAAATGGTCAATCTCTTGATCTGCCATTCTGTTCTGAACACAGAGAGAATGGGCAAGCAAGCAAATAAATAAATAAATGCCTCCTGTTTCTTTGACATTTTACAGCACCTGTTCCCCCCCACTCCACCTCCCGCAATGCCTTTTGTTTGGGGAAGGGTTGCTTATCACTAAAACGGAGTCATTTCCCCACAGAACTTGAACCATTTGGGGCAATACATAATTTAACTGAAAATTATTCTAAGATCATTTCTCCTTGCCCTGAGAAACAATCCCACTGATATCCCTTTAATTCATTCTGGTGCTTGCACTGAATTGCATTGCTTTAGCTGACTGAAAAGCCATCCCCCTGTGGGCATCTAAAATAATACATCTAGTTGCTATCAGTTATATCTTAGTTATAGTCCCACACTTCATCTGCATATAAAACTCTGTGTGCGTGTACAGTACGTGTATGTTCTATGGCAAATCTACTTCCACTTCTTAAGCTCCACTGACTTATTACTGGACTAGGGCAAGAGGTAAGAAGGATAACTTCCCTCCCTCCCTCCCTCCCTCCCTCCCTCCCTCCCTCCCTCCCTCCTTCCTTCCTTCCTTCCTTCCTTCCTTCCTTCCTTCCTTCCTTCCTTCCACAGAATGTTCTCTAAATGATACACAATAGATCAGTAAGAGTTTCTGATTATCAGAGGCATATGAAATTGCAAGTTTAATGGACACAATTTACATACCATCCAATTCTGCTAATATATTTCTACATTGTACACATAGTATTTTAAATAATATGGAGGGGAAAGCACATATCCTAATAAGATCATAGATAGCTCTCTCAAATGGAAACAGAAAATTGCCTAGAAATTAATATAAAAGGTAAAGGTTTTCCCCTGAACAGTCGTGTCCAACTCTAGGGGGCGGTGCTCATCTCTGTTTCTTAGCCGAAGAGCCAGCATTGTCCGAAGACGCTTCCGCGGTCATGTAGCCGGCAAGGGAGACCTTGCTCATAATATGTCTTCTACTTCTACCTTCTACTTAGATTACTGTAATCCCCCAGCCATTGGGGGCCAGTTGAATGAGATCCCCCTTTTGGTTGTTCATTATGTTGCTTGGTCGCCATTTAAAATTTTGTATTTTATATTTCTATATTGTGTATCTTTAATGTTATATGGTAGAGGGAGGTTTTTTGTTTGGTTTGATTTATTGTTTGTTTGTTATGCTGTGCGCCATCCAGAGTTGCACTGTTTCAGTTGAGTGGCCTTAAAAATTTGTAAGTAAGTAAAGGGGCGTGGTGGCTCAGCGGGTAAGACGCCAGGCTTGTCGATCGGAAGATCGCAAGTTCAGAGGTTCAAATCCCTAGCCCTGCGTGTGGAGTGAGCTCCCGCACTCGCCCCAGCTCTTGCCAACCTAGCAATTCGAAAGCATGCAAATGCAAGTAGATGAATAGGTACCACTTCGGTGGGTAGGTAACAGCGTTCCGCGCGTGTCATGCGGCCACATGACCGCGGAAGCGTCTTCGGACAACGCTGGCTCTTCGGCCAACAAACGGAAATGAGCACCGGCCCCTAGATTTGGACACGACTGCACAAATGTGCGGGGGGGAACCTTTACCTTTTTTTTAAGTAAGTAAATAAATAAATGCACTTTACATGGGCCTACCCTTGGAAAGCATTCAGAACAAAATACAGCAGCCTGAGCAGTGATAGATGTACCCTGATATACTTGTGTTACCCTACTGCTTCAAGAGCTGCATTACTTGTTAGTTGGCCTCTGGTGCAATTCAAGATGCTGGTTGTTGCCTTCAAGGACCTACATGGCTCCAGACTCCGTTCTCTGAGGGACCACCTTCTCCTACATTCATCTGCCTATCCAATCAGGTCATTATGGTCAACTCCCTCCTGTCCTATCCATACAAGAATGTAATCAACGGGGCCTCAGAAGTGGGCATTTTCAATTGCTGCTCCATATGCTGAAATTCTATCCCCACAGAGGTCCAGTCTGCTCCTTCCGTTCTAGATTTGAGGAGAGCAATTACAACCTGCTTGTTCTATCAAGCACGGAAGGAGGACATGCTACGATTAAAGATTAAAGGAGGGGGTGGCTCAGTATGACTGTTAGCTTCCCAGAGCCTTTGGGAATGGGCAGCATACAAATAAAGTAAGTAAGTAAATAAATAGTGTTCACAATACCCTACTCCCTATTGACCCAATAAAATACACTGTGCAAAAAAGGGAAAATAATTATCAACATGAATACAGTTTGAAGAACACAGACAAAGCAAGCGTCAGACAAATTTAGGGATAAAGCTGGCTGGGTGACCTTGGGCCAGTCACTCTCTCTCAGCCCAACTCACCTCACAGGGTTGTTGTTGTGGGGAAAATAGGAGGCAGGAGGATTAGGTATGTTCGCTGCCTTGAGTTATTTATAAAAAAAAAGGGATAAAAATTAAATATAAATAAATAAATAATACTAAACCTCTAGTCCAGAGCTTTCCAAACTGTGTGTCGGGACATGTTAGTGTGTCGGCTGTAGTGTCTGGGTGTGTCGTGGCTGCTGCTGCCTCTGAGCCCTGCCAGGATTCCGCACAGGTCCTAGTGCCTGCCTTGTGCCTGGCTGCCTCCAAACCTGCTGTGATTCCGTACAGGTCCTAGCGCCTACCTTGTGCCTTGCTGCTTCCAAAGCTGCTGTGATTCCGTGCAGGTCCTAGTGCCTGCCTTGTGCCTTGCTGCCTCCAAACCTGCCCTGCCAGGATTCCGCACAGGTCCTAGTGCCTGCCTTGTGCCTGGCTGCCTCCAAACCTGCTGTGATTCCGTACAGGTCCTAGCGCCTACCTTGTGCCTTGCTGCTTCCAAAGCTGCTGTGATTCCGTGCAGGTCCTAGTGCCTGCCTTGTGCCTTGCTGCCTCCAAACCTGCTGTGATTCCATGCAGGTCCTAGTGCCTGCCTTGTGCCCTGCTGTAAGAGTGTGTCGCGAAATGATTCCCTGCTGTAAGAGTGTGTCGCGAAATGATGCATGTCTAAAAAGTGTGTCACCAACATGAAAAGTTTGGAAAGCTCTGCCCTAGTCCTACACAAATAATTCTTGTAAGTGATGCATACATAGAGTTATTGTCATGCTAGCTGTCACTTGGACTGTTATTATTTCTAAACCTCCAGTATATGTCCTATTATTTCTGCATGAAGCGTTCTCCTACTGCTTTACAAGGGGAGCACTGGCATGGTTTAATTGTTATTAATAGACTTATTGAATTCTGCTTTTAATTTAGACAAACAAAGAAAAGGAAACCTAATGTGGAGCCAAAACTGGTAGAAGGGAAAGAGATGAGGTAAAGGGGTACAAGGCCACTCTTAGATTTTGCTCATCATAAACAAAATATGTTGTCTGAAGCTCCTATTTCAGTATAAGTATCTCACTACTCTAGCTTATGAAATACAACACGTTCTTTCAACCCTTAGTCAAATTCTGGTCTGTGTTTACTTTTGTACAAAACCATATATTTGGCAATCAGCAGAGCACAATTCTCCAGCAGCTATTTTCGCCATGAATTTTAGATCTGTTTTCAAAATAAAGTTGTTGCAAACAATTACCTCCATCCAGAACTGAGAAACAAGAAGACAAACAAGAACGTAGTATTACATCATAACCACATTCACCCAACATTAATGGCCCAGAAAGTCAGTGACCCAGTCAAATCTTCTTACCGGTAGTTGTAATAGCAAGAGCCAGTTTGGTGCAGTGTTTAAGGCACTAGGCTAGAAACCACGAGATTGTGGTATGAGAGAGGTGCCACATTCAAAGATTTTATAGTTTTACCAAGGTAGTCAAAATAAATATCTAAAACTCCACCTGTTAAATCTCCTTTTATGTGCAATGCTTATTCAGAAGGTTTCACATTTGCTTTTTATTCATCAGTAATTAAAATAGGTAAACCTTTTTTGGGGCTAGGGCTGTACTTTTTGTTATTTTTTCAGGTGGAAAGATGGAATTGATTTTGACATAATATCATCAGGTGGAGTTTTCAGGCCACTTTTCCCTCTTTGTTTTTGCTTTTTACTTTGCTTTTTTTATTTTCTTAGTTTAGTTCTAAAGGTGAATTAAGCACATCAAAAGCTAAAGACAAGTTTTGTTGTGTTCCAGCAGAAAAGTAGAAGGGAGCTGTGCTGTTTTCATTTGATTATTTACCATCTAATTTGGTGACACAATCTTGGGGGATATCAGAGGCCAAAAATGGATCTTGTAACTTTGTACAGCGTGAGTCACAGGATGCCCACCCTGATTTACAACATGGATTGATCAGGAGCTAAAGCCATTTCTAGAAGTTTGTGTTCTATTCCTAGTTGTGCAGTAGACAGGAACAGGAAATTGTCGAATACCAAGTTCAACTCATGATCCATCTAGTTTAATATTCTCCATACTGACTTGCCTGAAGCTCTCTAATACCACTTTTTGCATTTTCTGCTGGAAGACCCTATGACTAGAAGTCAGAAGCTTTAGCAGGCAATACACATGCTCCAGACTACAATCTCGTTGGATATTTTTGACCAAGCATCTTTAGTACTTGGGTCATAAGAAGAATATTAATAATATTTTCAGAGTAACTAATTTTTTAAAAATGCAGCCTTTCTGAAAGATTCAAAAATATGGAAAATCAATGAATTAGCAAGGGTAATAGAACAAATGAACTCTGAAAAATTAGGTTATCTGGCAAAGAAGACGTGTCCAGATATGAGAATGGATCACTCATACAAATCATAAGAATGGACACAGTTAAGTCATTGGTTACCAATTAGGCTAATTCTGACTCAAAACCTAGAGTGGAGACCTCTCAGAGCCATTCCAAAATGTGTTGCCAAATTGTAATGTAAAGGGGAAATTATTAAATACATAGGAAGTAATCAAATTAGCTAGATTTTATATAATTTTAAGTTTAAATTAAATTTAGGATTTTTTTCTGCTGCCCTAACTTTTTGTTCTAATGCCAAGACAAAGAAGTGGTTCCTTCATCCAATAAATATATATATACAGTATCATTGTTCTGGAATGTCATCTTCATCAATTCTAGCTACTAAAGATGTCCATAGACATTTACTTGCTTATTTAAGAAATGTGTCCCTTGCTTTTTTTTTCTCCAAAGAGTTTTAAATGGCTTACATATTTTACTTTATCTATTACACTGACACATCTTTTCTATTCAATGGTCAAAGTGAAGTATAGGATTAACAGCATTAAAACATAAATAACAGTAAACATCTTAAGACCAAATATTTGCAGAAACAAAATAGTTTTGAGCACATATCTAAAGTTTAAGTAAGAAAGGGACAAAATGGGTAACTAAGAGAAGCATATTCTACAGAATCACCACTAAAAAAAGCCTATCTTGGTTATCTGTTCATCTACTGTCTTCTAAGCCTGAGACCACAAGCAGAGTCACAGCAACGCCCACTGCAGATCGCTGATAGACATGCATGAAAGCAAAAACAGGGTCCCTCCAAATTCAGCAGGACCAATTTACTATATTTTTATGTAACACATGTTATAACTCACATTACAGTCTAACATGACCAAACTGAAGGATGTCTCTCATCTGACCAGACTTTTTAGAGTGCTAGCAGCAGAAGACTGCCTCTTGCCCATTTGTGGATTATCACTCAGATAATATTATGTGAGGGAAACTCAATGGAGCAGAATAAGCCAAAGTACTTGTTATTACTTCTCTAAAGTTAGATGCTGTATCTATCTTTTAAGAAGGAAGGAAAGGAAGGAAGGAAGGAAGGAAGGAAGGAAGGAAGGAAGGAAGGAAGGAAGGAAGGAAGGAAGGAAGGAAGGATTTTATGGAATAGCAATGTGAGTTAGGTCTCAGAAGAGATGGCTGAATAGCTAATTCTGCATTGTGTTGGGAAGCCGAAGCAAATGGCAGTTATTTTATTAGAGGCTGGCCATCCCAGCTGCAATAACCTGATTAGTTCCGTATATATTGGCAGGAGTGCTCCACCATATCTATTTTCCTCCCCATAATCAATTCAGTTTCCAAAGAGGCCCCAGATGGACTTTTTACTAGGCTTTTGATTAAGTGGCATACACACACAGCAGCCTTTCTTCATCACTCCATTTCTCCCACCCCGCCCCCCAAAAAAGAAAAAGAAAGGCACAATACATTTGTTATGAATTCACTCCCTTAAAAAAGATCTAGGAAAAGGTATATTTTGTGGGAATATTTTGATTATTTATTATACCTCTATGATTACTGTACACTGTGGATAATTTAGTAGGACAAAATATTAACTTTTGCACTTGTTACTGGAGATTATTAAACTATATTGTCTGTATTTTAAGTGCATTGTCCTGTTGCATAAAATAATGCCTTAATCAATTGAAATAATGCAAAACACTGTTTCACCCCCCTGTTTTAATATATGTAGCATATTTTTAAACTTGTTCTGTATTTTATGACTAAAAACTAAAATATATCACAGCCAGATCAGTGGGTTATCTCTGCTAACTAAAGCTTTCTTCATGTGAAGAAAGATTCCCATAACAAATGAACGAAAATTCCTGAAAGCTAGGATTGCAGAATTGGTATAATTTATCTGTTGATTCTTTCTGCACCAGTTAAATTTATTATTTTTTAAGCTACATTTTAATCATTCATTTTATAAAGTAGCTATATTTCTTAATTAAAGTGTGTTCTTAAAATATTTCCTAAAATCTCAATGGATTGAACTAGGGTTCATTGTATTAATAAAATAACTGATGTGATTACAATAAACACACTTGATAAAGCTGGAACAAGTTAATGGTGTTGAATTGTTTAATTAACACTTAGGGATAAATTATTGATAAATACGTGTCTCTGTCTGAGCCATGTAAGTAAAAAGTCATTTGCATTTAAGCACTTGGAAAGGAAACTGACAGCACCTCAATTAAAAAATGAAGCTTTTCCCCTAATGAGCTTTCCTTCAGTTTCTCTGCCATGTGCCTAAAGCTTTGGGAAAATATTGTAGGATTATCATTAAAGGATACTTCTTCTATTCCGATGAGTGAAAGGTTCAATATCCTAAATTTGCTTTCTGGCTGCAGCACACAAGGAAAATCTTTTAAAAGGAATGTTGCAACCTCTGTCATTGGAAAGAGGAGTATGGATAAAAAGAATTCTTAATTCTCGTTAACAGTAAAAATTAATATAATTCTACTCAGTACCATTATTTCATTAACATGTGAATCCTAAAAAAAAAGGCTAGAGCCAGGCACGTTTTAGGACATTATAGAATTCCACTGTCAACAAAATGCAAGAATTTTAAAATCCAGTAACTGTATAACACATGTATACACACACGTGCACATACACATCTCAGTCCTGCTGACAAATGGCACTTTAAAGTCCCTTGACAAATGAAGAAGTCACCATTAAATATTTCAAGATCTCCCGCTACAGAACTTGCCTCTAATGCATGTACTATTGGGGGACATCTGTCTTCTGCACCTAATAAAGTAGTCTAGGTAAAATGAACTTCATAGGATTGCTTTGACACTGAAGGCACATATGGCTCATAATTAGCTGGATATCTCTTATAGTTAAATGATTTCTTTCGGTCTCCCTCTCTCTCCCCTTCGCATCAATAATAGAAGCAAACAAAGTTCCAATTGTTCCCTGTTGTGGGACATTATGTGCCTGAATAAATGGATGTTGGCTGTGTCTACATGGATTTGCCATATGGCTACAAAGGCTAGAAGAATAGGGGCAGTGTGCTTTGTGATGGGAATAAGGAGGAGGCAGTGCCATATAGGGTGTAGCCAAAGTTAGAGAGTGGAACACAACAGCACACCTTCCAGGGGAAGAAAAATTAGCTTCCCTCTCTCGTCTCCTAAAATGAATCAAGTTGTAAAATGCTCCCTTTTTAAAAGGGGATATTCAGCCTCCCTTTGAAATGCTCAGAAGCTCCAAAAGTAGGTATACATTTATGGTACAGCCTGTAAGTGATTGTCAAGTACAGATGGCAAGATTTAAGGTGAAATGGGGCTCCGAAGTATTGTAGTAAATGGCTCTTGTTTGGTTATTCAGCAAACAAGTAAAAAATCAATGAGTTTTCAAATCTTGTGGATGTCAGTCCCATGTTACTCTTTAGTACAAAACAAGCTGGGTCATTTTAAAGGTTGGTAAGGAAGGGACTTTCCCAAAGATCAACTGTGAGTGCAATATATGTACAGTTTTTACTCATTTGCAGAGGATTAGTCAAACTTCTCACTGTACAGTAGCTTCAGATGAAAGGGAAATGCCTTAGTCTAGCTTTCTAGCAGCAATAGTTTATACCTTGAGAAAAAAAATACTTCGCTACAACTGAGACATCACTCAAAATAACCTTTTACAGATTGTGCATTAGTGTCACAGGAATGTATTACATCAACTATCCACGTGTTATATTACTCAAATTATGAATTGCAAAGTAATTGTTAGAAATTTTTGAAAAAGTTTTTGGCAAAACCCCTCACCAAAAGTTCATGAATAAACTTAATAGTCATGGGTTAAGAAGACAGGCCCTTTTACAGATTAGTAATTGGCAGCAATCAGATTAAACAGGCAATTTTCCCAATAAAGGGAAATGTTATGTAGAAGTGGGGCCCTCTTAGGGTATGTAATAGGACTGATGCTGTTTTCAAATGATCTAGCATTTGAGGTGAACAATACAATTGCCATATTTGAGAATAACAGCCAATTATCATGCTCCACTTCATTTGCATTTTGTTGCCTTCTTCTGCAGTTGTTCTGGCTCTCTGAAACCCTTTTGTAATAAGGTGACCATAGTGATACAGGTAGTCCTCAGTTAGCGACCACAATTGGAACCAGCAACTTGGTCATCAAGCAAAGCAGTCCCTTAGTGAAACCGCAACTGTGCTTATAATCTTACTTCAGCTTTCCTTTGCTTTACAGACCTGCGAAGGTCATAAATGTGAGGATTGGTCA
The DNA here is from genome assembly GCA_023362775.1 of Charina bottae. NCBI lineage: Eukaryota > Metazoa > Chordata > Lepidosauria > Squamata > Charinaidae > Charina > Charina bottae. The sequence goes on along the minus strand of JALMGJ010000001.1, from coordinate 186,412,045 downwards.
CAAGGTTTCTTTTTCATCACTGTCATAACTGCAAACAGTCGCTGTATGAGGTAGTCACTAAACAAGGACTACCTGTACAGGTTCTTTCAAAAGCCTCTTTAACAACAGTTCCATTCTGAGGTTATGTTTTCAATTAGCTCGACCCTCATCAGCACCTAGGTGAAATTAGGATTTCCTGTCCCACTTATTTAAATTGAAAAATTATTTATATTGAACTTCACTTGCTATTTTGTTGCTTACATGCATTACTTGGAGTGATCTGAGAGCTCTTCAGTCTGCTAGGATTTTCACCAGAATGGTTTATAGAATTGTGTATGATATAAAGTAAATGTGTAGATTATTTCATCCTCTCTTATCTGAACTCACTGAGCTATCCAGTGAAATGTATAGGACTCAAGGAAGGAAGGTAGTTCTTCATACACACATAATAAAATGTGCTGTCACAAAAACTCGTGGTCCCTGCCTCTTACGGCTTCAAAAGGAAAGAGCTCAGCATATTACAGAAATAGAATGGGAGAAGAATTAATCAGTGTCTATTAATCATTGTGGCGATATACCAGATCTAGGATCAGAAGCAGTTCACCATACTTAAGACCAATTGCTGGTAGCAAGAGAAGATCTGTTGCCTTCAGCCTCTGCATATAGGCTTTCTAATGGTATCTGACTGGGACAATGATGCTGGAATATAATTTTAGGTCTGATACAGCATTAAAAGTAACAATTTCATAAACAACATAACAAACCATGACAATTATTTGAGTGGGCATATATAGACCATGTCTCAGCTAGTGGCAGCATCTGGCCAAACTTGTCTAGCCTAAGAAATTAACAGGGTCAGGCTCAGTTAGCATTTGGATGGGAGACCACCAGGAAATACCAGGGCTGATTCTGGACTGGGAAGTTAAAAAAGAAAAAAAAGCAGAAGAAGGCACTGACAAATCACTTCCAGCTTCTTGCTAAGAAAAATGCATGGATCTACCATGTAGTCACTAGTAATCAAGTTCAACTTAAGAGGGACTTTACTTATGTAAACAACACTGTCTTCTACTCTCTTTTGAGCCGGTGTACCGGATATTATTAGGAAATACCAAGCAACATCATTCTGGACGTGGACATAATTTGGTGACTATACATTTGTTTCTACTTCTTTCAGGCCTTTGTTTTCTTGTATTTCTTCAAAAAAATTATGAAACTACCTACTCTCCAGTGATGTGCACACTGTTTCCTTTTTTTAAAAAAAAACAATATATTTAAACTAGCAGGAATTATGGTTAATTCCTGTGGCATCCATATCAACACTCTCATCTTCCATCCATATACAAACAAAAAAATTTCGTTCCTAATGCTGAATTGGTCCTAACACCACCTTCAGCATGTGCATACACACACCCCCCCTCAGTATCTTGAAAAATAATAGCATGTTCATTGGGACATAGAGCCTTGTGTGGCGCAGAGTGGTGGACGGCAGTATTGCAACCGAACCTCTCCCCACGACCTGAGTTCGATCCCAGCGGAAGCTGGTTCTCAGGTAGCCGGCTCAGGTCGACTCAGCCTTCCATCCTTCCGAGGTTGGTAAAATGAGTACCCAGCTTGCTGGGGGAAAGGTAATTACGGCTGGGGAAGGCAATGGCAATCCACCCCGCTCTATAGTCTGCCAGGAAAACGTCGCGAAAGCGGCGTCTCCCCAGGGGTCACATGACTCACTTCTTGCACAGGGGAACCTTTCCTTTCTATTGGGACATACATCGTACACTTTACCTCAGCAGACGGAGGATCAAGTAGATTTAGATGACTAGAACAGATACACGTTGTGCTTGTCAAGAACATATCAATACATATATGTAAACCAGTGGTGTGTGTGTATACATATATACATATACAGTACATATATGATGTTTTGTATTGATACTTTTTCATTTAGGTTTTTAATTTTTTTTCTTTCTCTTCTATTTCTTAATTCTGTTTAGGGTTTTTTGGTGTGGGAGGGTGTTTATTGTCTTTAGTGTTTTGTTGTTTCCTTCTTTTTTTGTACCTTTGAACTGTTATTTTTTGTATTGTTATAAAAAATAATAAAATCAGAAGAAAAAAAATATAAATAAGTATTCTGCTTTTCTTCAACCATTCCATTCAATTTCTTTTTTTTAAAAAAAAACACATTTTATTTTTTTTCCAGCAGAAGGTTGTCCTTCACATACCTAACCTTGGCTAATCTTGAAAAGCTAAGCAAGGTCAAACCTGGATGGTATTTGGGTGGAAGACTACTCAGAAATCCAAGACTGGACAGGTCTGGGAAGTCACAAAAACATCCCAGAAAAAAGCTGCAGCAAACCACCTCCACGTTGTTTTCAAGACATGTGTCCAAGAAGTCACCAAGAGCTGAGTTCAAAGAAGACTTTACTTTCTGTCCCTAAAAGAAGCATTATGATGAAATTCTCAAGAAGCATCTTCTAACCAGGACAGCAAAGCAGGCAGCAAAGCAGGAGTGTCCCCAGGGTGTGGTCAGAAAAGTCAAGATGGTGACTTTCAAAATCAAAACTGCATTCTTTTTATGTATATTGCAACGCACATAAAAAACAGGTGAAGGTTCAGTTGCACTGTCAGGGCTGCCATCTTGACATTTTTGACCACACCATGCAGACACCTCTGTGGCAAAGTGTTGGATAATATGGAACTGGAAAGAATATATCACTTTGCAAGAATAATTTCCAGGTTCCAAACCACCACCAAACCCAAAAAGCAATCCAAAGCTTCACTTATTGAGAATGCCAACCTCTTCCACAGAGAAAGAAATGTTCGTAAAACTGAAGAAGAGATTTTGGCATGTTATAATGAATATGTGGAGTGACAGTAGAAGATAAATTAAAACTAGCCCCTATCCAACATTCAGCTACACAAATTCCACCTCAGTTTGGATTTCACAGCGAGCCAAAGATAATGGGGAAGCCAACCAAACCAGATAGCTACATTTGAGTAGAATGAAATCTAATCTCCAGATCTTCAAACACGGGAGGGAGCATCCAAGATTCAAGGCCCGCTGCACTGCTGCTTGCTAAGCGCTTTGTCTCCAGATAAACAGGATGCTTTGAAATCAGCTCAACCCCTAAATCGCTTAACAACTGTCTGAGGGTGCCTTCTTGCACCTTAGGGGAGGGTGCGCTGCAGTGGGCGCTATTTGAAGGCCCGGGGCGTGTGGATCGTTCGTTTCAGAAACTCCTATTATTAGCCTCGGGGGTGGAGGCTGAGCTGAAACAATGGAAGTCCCAAAGACACCTGCTTGCATAAAAGCAAGAGAAAAGCCCCTAAACCCTGGAGGATCCAGCTGCCTCCCTCTATGCATTGTTGGCACTTAATAAGAAAGTGCGGTGGGGAAGCCATCTCTGCCCCCCCCCCGCCGTCTTCCCTTTGAGCGGGGAAAGTCGCCTGCACTCCGCGCCATTGGCAGAGGCGGCCACCCCGTTCAATGATGGTGTAGTTTGGAGGGAATCGATTTTACTCAGGCTCCGAGGGACGTTTAGTGAACTAGATCCTTAGGATGATTGGCAGTGGAGAGAATGACAGAAAAGGGGCTTACATTAAGTCAATCTAACAGACTGGATCCTTCTTAAAAGCTTTCCCCGCTTCGAAGAGACCATACAGGGCCACTGATCCCCCCCCCCAAAAAAAAAGACTAGAAACAGGCTATTTTTATTTACACCCCAAACTGGAGCCAAAGGCCGACATTCTTCTGTACCCTATTTTCAAACCACCTCCCTTAGGTGGTTGACAGAAGCCAGAGATTCCCTTGGTCCGCTCGTCGGCAGATGCCGCGGGCGCTCGCTCGTGAACTTCTTTGTGTAACAGGAACTTGGGAGAAGGGCGAGCGATTCTGCCGCCCTTCCCCGTCTTCTGAGCTCGGCAAGACCAAAGTCAAGATTTCAACAGCGCGTCATAAGGATCACCTCTTGGGGCTCTATGCCGCTCAGCAGATCTCGGGAAAACCCAGATCTTTCTCCTCGCCGCGCTCGTCTGTCTTCTCTGCTTAGCATTCCACTCCTGAATTTGAACCCGAACCACCTTGGAAGCAGAAAGGGCCCGTCGTAGGAACGAGTGCCTTTCCTTCCAAAGCCGGCCGTGTGGTGAGGGGCGAGGAAAGCGACCAGTATTTCATTTTCCCCCGTACCCCACCCAGCTCACTTAAAGTCCTCGCAGTAGTTAGAGCAACTACTTCATCCTCAACAGATGTACTGGAATCTGCACAAGTTCCAGCGCTACTTCCTAGGAAAGGCGGGAAATCCCCAGCTGCCTGTAGCTCTAAGCGCCTTTAATCGGAAGCAGGTTCCATTGAGTTTACTTCCGAGTAAGCGGGAAATTCACCCCCAATGAGAGGTAAAAAAATTCAGAAATGTTTTAACTCCAAACTGCCAGGAATGGACAAAGAGGAAAGCGCGCCAAGCTCAAACCCAGGGCAGTGCTTCGAGGGGGCGGAGCCCGCAAGGTCACTAGGGTGCCGCTTATGAATATTTTAGCGCGACGTAAGAGGAGAGTTCGGGGAGCGCGGCAGTTACCGTAAAGCTCAGTAGATACCCGCCCAATGAAAACCAGGATGGTTTTACTTGACTAGGATTTTTGCAGTGCCCCGCGTGTAATTTGGGGAGTCAGATAAGCAGTCTTCTCTAACTTGTTTTAAATATTGCCATTTGCTGATCTTGCTGTTTGCTGGCTGTTCCTCAATCTCCCGCTGAATTGACCTAATTTTCTTTAAAAGGCTAACAAAGGGGGCCCTCACGCAGACATGAATAACATATGCGTGTTTTACCGTAAATGCTTCATTGCATTCAGTGCAATTTACTCTCCTCCGAGGTAAAATGTACAGGGCTGCAAGACGCGTGCGGAGTGATCACGAAGTAACTCCCGTGGGACGCCGTGGGATCTCTCGAAAGACGGCGAATTCTAACCAGCAGCATGACTTGCTGCCTTAATCCTCCGCTACATTGTGCGGGTCTTTTATACAGTTACTGGTAACCAATATTAATAAGGTTTGGTAGAATTGGAGTAGAGAATACAACGTCTCATGACTTTAGCTCTTTATTTGATTATGATAATTTGAAACATCATTGCAGCCTTATTTTCTCATACAGAGCAGAAGAGCTTATAACCTTTATCGGTTTGCCTTTCAATAGACACTTTTGCTTTTATATTAGCATAAACGAATGTGGCTACGTCGCTGTTGGCTATTTAATAATGCTCAATAATTACTTAATAAAATACGCTATATAATAATACTTAATACTTAATAAAAGTGATAATAGTGCTTTTTAAATTTCAACTGTATCAGGGTCCTAGTGAAGGCATTACTTGGTAGGGGAGAGGGAAAAACATGATTACGATCGCAGACCCTTCTGAATACGTCGTGCTGATTTCAGCCTGTTCTGTTGCGGTGGCGACGATCATTTCTTCTTGCTTTTAAAATGCCCATTCCTAAACGATTCTGTACTCTGATCCTTAACAATTTAGGAGCAATTCGGAGAAATTTAGGTTTGGGCTACCAGATCTGGCTGCAAAAATCCGGGAAGTGTACTTGGCTGCCACGTAGTGGTGGTCCAGAGCCTTGCAACCCTGATCTGGTAGCCTTAGGTGTGTCAAGCAGAGCCCTCCACTTGAGAGGTTTTCAGAAGCAATCCTAACCCATACATTTCCTCTATGTCACAGTTAAGTCTGGTTAGCTTCTATCAATTTCAGTAAAAATGTTAAATGTATACTTCAGTTTATGGGAAATTATTAAGACATAAAATGTGTTTGACTTTGATGGCATTGTACTCTTAGAGTACAGTATATGATTTTGCACCTGTATTTGAACAGCAAGTACCATTCATTGGAAGCATCAGCTTTTTTTATTGCACACATATGGAAATAAAGTTCTACAGATTTTTGTTTGGTACACAATCTGGGCTTGTGTATCAGCCTCCTTTGCTGAGACTAACTTGCTGTCTTTTTAAAAAATTGTCTTTAAAAAAAATCGGTGATAGCCAGCGGTCGCAGCCATCATGGCCTTCCTCCCATCCTGTTTCTGCCCCTTCGCCTACCTGCCTACCCATGCAGGGCAGTGAAAATAAAATGTAAAAGAAATGTGGCTCTTGCAGAGGCACGCTTATCTTTCTGCTTTGGGTCTGATAGCTGAAAGAAAACATTAGGTTGACCCTCTCTTGGATAAGACAGGTGACTGGGGGACATTAGTTTAATTCAAACATATCTGATTTGAGTTAAAATTAATTCTCTCCAATCTCAATACATAGCACACTAACCCTTTCCTTAACCCAGTTAAGCAAGAGATGGTCTACCTCACTGATAAAACAAACTATCGTTCACTGAAGCCAATAGCAAAGTTTTCAGAGTTCATTGTGCCAAAACACGTGAGTTTTTCTTCCCTTACCCAAAGTCCTAAACATGGAAATAAGGAACATAATAATATGGCTACTGCCCATTTATGTAGCAGACAAATACATACTGTATTTGGGATTATAAATGAAGAACAATATGCAGCCAGTTATATAGCTCTTTGGTCTGTGAACTCCTATGATACATTCAGAGTGAAAACATATGTTTGTTACATGAATATTAGACTGGATCCAGAGACTTAAAGGACTTGTTTATTTCAGTGGGTGTGTTTTGAGTATGATAATTGGATTGAATTAGACTAAGCCTACAGTATTGTGCACACCCAGAATATATAATTCATTTATAGTTCAGTGTGTCATGTGAATCTGAACCATGGGTCATGAAAACTGTGGCTAAGCTGACCATAAGCAAGAATGTCATGTTAACAAATATATTAAGGTGAATTCAGCAAAAGCCTGCTATGGATGGAATGGATCTTTCCATCAGTGAAACTTTTTCCACTGACTGAACAGGAGAGCTACAATTTCTGATTTCTCCTTTTCCCTGCAATTCCCTCTGCTTCTCATAAATCTAGTCTGAAAGATGGCAGACTCTGTTTCTACTAGTGGGAATATTTTGAGTGGAACTCCACTCGAAAATGTTCCCACCAGTGGAATAAGTTTGGTTCCGGCCATTTTGGGGTTCATCAATTGTGCTCAAATGAAATGAGCTCTTGAATTATGGTAGCTTGTTGTGCAAACCCAGACACTGTATTAGAGAGCTGCAAGTAGGTGATTTTATGGGAATCCTATATCACATTCCATAAACAAGGCAAGGTAATTATGCAATAAACTATTTTCTTCAGACTCATTTCCTATTTGTGTATGTGTGTGTATTTGTGTTTAAAGGCCAATATCTAATGCCACTTAAATGAATTCCATTTGCATAGTGCAACTTCCTTCTTCCATTACTCCCACTGCATCTCCCAAATACCCCTAAATTAGGTCCGGACCACTCCCTAATTTCTTGGACATTTGGGGGCATATGTACGGTTACATCCAGGCTGCAAAAGTCTGGACAGCCACTAAATGACAGCAAAGAGCTAAGAGTTTTCTACTTCTTTGCTACCAACTGGTGGCTGTCCAGATTTTTGCAGCCTAGATCTGGTGGCTCTAGGCACAGGCTGCAGGAGGACAGGAGAGTTTATTTTAGCAGACGGGGACTATTTTTCCAGCAGACAGATTCTATTAAGTACCACACAAAGGCACAAACCACAAATATTCTTACAAAAGTATCCTCTCTTCCTTCCTTCTTTAAGGTGGGCCTTCTGTTGAAAGAGGTGGCATTTGTAGGCATACACAGCCATCTACCTTTTCAAGATGGGGAAGAGATAAAACAATGAATAGACCCTTTCAGGGCAGGACCATGGCTTTCATTTTATCTTTCAGCTGTTCCTCAAAGAAATGGGATAGCTGCAGTCATGCTGTGCCTTTGGCAGCTGAACAAAATTAACCCCATGAAGAAGCTTTATATCTCAAACTGCAAATACTCAGAGCTAGAAGTCAGTATTACTGAAATCAGTTAAGTGCATATGGGACCAAGAGACTACCAAGAGATTGCCAACTTTTTAACTACTTTCTGCAGCTATGCTCTTAATAGCCCTTCAATCTATAGCAGGGGTGCCAAGAGAAACTACTTCCCTCCATACTGGTGTATATCTTAACAGTAGAGACTCTTATCTTGTGTGAACAGGTGGGCAGATACAGCAATGCACTTTATGGCCCTGTTACACTGTTTTACATAACTTTTACATAATTTAACCCACGTATTGTGGGTTATACACATATACCTGAACACAGACTATACCTAACCGAATGTTAATGGAATATTTGTAAATATTTAAATCTTAAGGATGCTTCAGTTTTTCAGCTCATGCTTATGATGTACTCATTACAAAGCAATTTAGCCCAAGTATACTTGCATTTTATGTAAATGTATTGCAGTACCTTAAAGACCAATGATATGTTATCATTGTAAGTTTTTGTGGATCACAGTTCACTTTTGTCAATTGCATGAAGCAAGTGTGGAAGAATATTACACACACACCTCTTGGTAAAAGATGGTGGTAAAGAAATGAATTTGTTAAAAGATTTAACACCATTTCTATTATTAAAAACACCAAGGGTTTTTAAAAATCATACTACAAAGGCTATCCAGGTATTATTTTTTTATTTATTGCTCACATTTATATGGCCTCCCATCTCATACAAGGCGACCCCTGGGCGGCATACAACAATGAAGGTATTCAGAAATGTCTGTATCTCATTTTACTTTCATCATTACTTAATGTAAGTCTGTGCAATATATATGCAACTTTAGGTTAACACTCCAAGTATGATGTTGTGATCTGCAAGTTTGTCCAACAAATGGCTTCCCCTATGAGAATATTTTATATGGTGCAGCTGCATACCCAGAATTAAGGTGTTCAGTATTCATTTACTATACCTAGTTGTGAAAATCATTTCCGTGTAATCTTGAGTATTAGACTTTCAAAGTTTCCTACCCAAGGTCTAAATATTGGACACACCGGATTTCTCCTTACTCAACTTCATCTTCTCTTCCTTTACACATTCCCACCCCCTATTCTTTTACAGACAAATTCCTAGTCCTGCAGAACAGATCTGAGAATCTACCTCACTGCCAGACACCATTCCATCAATGGGAAAATGTAACTGGATTTCACCCAAGTATGCAGGGTACATAATCTTGCCATTATGTAAAGCAGAGCGTTTAGTCTAGTGGTTAAGGCAACGGGCTAGAAACCAGGAGACAGAGTTCTAGTCCCGCCTTAGGCATGAAAGCTGTCTGGGTGACTTTGGGCCAGTCACTCTCTCAGCCCAACTCACCTCACAGGGTTGCTGTGGTGGGGAAAATAGGAGGAGGGAGTATTAGGTATGTTCGCCACCTTGAGTTGAGTTATTTATAAAAATAATAAAGGCAGAATAGAAAATAAATAAAAAATAAAATAAATAAAAGACATCCTCAGTATGGCTAATAGACAAGCTACCCAGGAATGTAATTGAAGACTACTACTTTTGAAAGGATATACATGGGGAAAGGCTAACTTAAGAAACAAGTGACTTATACAGTTAGTCCTCATTTAGTGACTGCCTTGTTTAGCAATTGTTCAGTTACGACGGTGATGAAAAAGTAACTTTACAACAAATCCCTGCATTTACCACCTTCGCAGGTCTGTAAAGCAAAGGAAAGCTGAAGTAAGGTCATAAGCAGTCATGGTTTCACTTAGTGATTGCTTCGCTTAACAACCAAGTTGCCAGTCCCAATTGTGGTCCCTAAATAAGGACTACCTGTACATTATTAGCTGCATTTAGGGGGAATTTTTAAAAAGTAAAAGAAAAGAAGGATGCATGTGCATTTTGTACACTGTTTTGCTTAAAACTAAAAGTAAAAGCAAGAAATACCAAGAGGGTTAACTGACACTTGATTCCTTTTTATTTTAACATTGTAGCATAGGTTTGCGATGGCAGTGGTACAAGACCAGCTCAGGAACCAATATTATCAGATTTCTTTCAAGTATAACTAAAAGTAATTTTGATTCATAGCTACATTTTGTGAATGCAAAATCCCACTATAAAAATAAATTTACATTTTTGTAAATAACAAAAGCAAATATATAGTGCCCTTTGGCTTAACCAAATAGGGAAAAAAACACAACTCAGAACAAACTACTGGGTGTCAACCAAAGTTATCCACCTTTTGACATAAATAGAAAATATAAGTTAGTATAACTCTTTAAGTTGTTTGCATTTTTTTTTACAAATTATACTTTTGTTTTTTGTGGGGGGTTTTTTGCACTGAGAATTCAGCAGAGATTAAACATTTATATAGGTGACTTTAAAGCTTTTACACTTCTGGCCAGTGTACTCACATTAGGCATAATACGTTTTTTTAATATATATAAAACATAATACATTGCACAGTTGTAAATTAACACTGCTCCGTCAGGCGACTTGTAGTCAGCCACTTTTGCTACATGGAGGTACAAGCAGTTCCTTCGGGGCACGAGTAGAAGAGGAGGAGTGGAAAAACAAACAGGCACTCTTCTTCCTTACGCTGGTCTGGTCTGGTCTCACTGGCCAGCCCCTTTGACACGGGAGAGGAAGGGCCTCTCAAACTCTTGTGTTTCCAAGGAAACAATCACTTCGGTGTTATATAGTGCAAAATCTGAAAGAGAAGATCACCACCACTGTCAGCATGTGCAGAACATCGCAGCACAGAGGAACAGGCTAACACAAAGGCTAGCCCACCCTTTCCCAGAAAATCCACGAATGAGTCAGCACAAGTGTGGAGTTTGGAGCGGGAGCCTGGCTTTTGGTATGCTGTGCTCACAAAATGTCACTCCAGATCAGGAAGGATTGGGAGGGAGAGGAGGGGAAGCCAAACTGTCTATCTAACTGCCCCCAATTATGAAGCTTCTCTTGCAAGTCTATGCTAGCATTTTTTTAAGGTGGGGTTATTTCCATTCTCTTCCTATTCTGCAAGGGGTTCTTCCCTTCGCTCCTCCATCAAATCTAGCAGACGGGGCCCCCATTACACTTCTGACACTCTTAGGCTAAACGAGCTAATCCCGATGAAATTGAGCCTCCCCGCCCACAACTGTTCTCCCTCCTTCGGGGAAAAGAAGCCGAGAGGTCGACCTTGGGAACGTCCCAGGATGGGGGATGAGAGGAGGAACCTTAAAGCGCCAGCACGCGCCCTCACCTCGTTCATCGGAGCCTTTTCCGGGGTGTCTGCTCGTTAGGCACAGCCGTGACCGAAGTTGCTAACGGGCTGGTATGATCCCCGGCCACTCTGTCTACGACTCTTTTCCGCTTTGCGAAGAAATCTAAGGATCATTAGATCCAGAGAAAGAGAAGAAAAATTAGTCGGGTTCGGGTGGGGGAGGGGAGCACTGGAGCCAAACTTTTTTTAGTCTCTAAGAGACACACCCATCCGAATCCGGACCCGTCGAAAAACAATCGCTTCGCGTACAAGGGACCCGCCCTGCTGGGCTCCTCGCACGGCCGCCGACCAGCCCGGGCTCTTGGCTCCCCCTGTCCGCCAACGCCAGCGCTGCAGCTAGTAGGGTTTGTTTACGTCGCAAAGGAGACAGCCGAGGAGGACTCGCCTGGAAAGCGCGATGTGCTGCGTAAGCATTTTCCAGCCCAGCCCAGCCCAGCCCCAGGGACCTGTGCGGAATCTTAAACAGAGCCAGCGCCTCGGGGCGACGTCTAGGCACTCTCCAGAGCACGCATGATGGAGGGGGGGGGATATTAGCTTCTCACAACGAGGGGGCTGGGGGCCGCGAAAGAAATATTTTAAGGCGGGCGGGAAGGACTGATGTAATCTCTCCCCCGGCACAAGTGCAATGCACCCCGACGGCCGTTCCGACTTACCTGTGATGTGAGCTACGCTGGTTGACGATGCTCTTTTAAGAGCCGCAGCAGCACACGGGACAGGCTTGATTATAATCCCTGAGTAGCTGTGGCGCTGGTCGGCCTTGTCCTCCTGGCTGAGGCGTTCCTCGCCGGCCGACGTCGTGCCTTCCAAGGCGACCGTGTTGCCCTGCGGGCTAAGCAGGGAGGGGGTCGAAGAAAGCCCCAGCTCCTGGGGAGAGTCTCGGGGATCAGGCTCAAGAGGCGCCTCCTCATCTCCAGGCGGAGGCGTCGATCTGACCACCAGCACCGGGAAGCGGCACCTCCCAACCTGTAGAGTTTCCCTGTAGAAAGCGGGCACGGATTCTCCCTCAACCTCTTCCCACTGCAGCTTGCTCGACCCGGCCAGCGGCGTCTCTGTTTGAAAGTCGTAGCCCCACCGCCTCTGGCCCTCCTCGCAGATTTCCCGCAACTTGCTCTTCAGCTCCCGGTTGAGCTCGTCATGATCCACGGGACCAAACAGGTTCCTGCACACCCCAGTGCGAGCGTGCAAGGGGAATGTCCGGCGAGCCGCGAGGCGCTCCAAAGCCGAGGCACTAGAGAGGTGCACGTTGGACATGGTGGCAGTAGCGGCGACTAGGGATAGGGAGCGGGCAGGTTCCTTCGCCCGGAGGTGACGGAGAAGAGGAGCGGAGCGGCCTCGGGCGTCTTTACAAATCCAAATCAGAGTCGAAGAGGAGGACAGGGATTTCGCCGCCCTTTAGACCAGAACCACCCGTTGAGCCCCAAACTCACTCGCGCTAACCCGCCGCACCTCACTCCGCTTCTAACAGCCTGCCCGGGGCTGCTTGGCTTTTTAAACCGAGTGAGTTCGAGCAAAACATCGATTAGCATAATACTATTTCTCTGCAATAACACTCCTGCCATTGGTAGAGCCTCCATTCTACCCGGGGCGTCGTCCCGCCTATTTCCATTCTTTATTGGACGAAGAGCCCAGGGTGGCGAGGCGCCAAAACTCCCTTTGTCCTCGCCATTGGGTAGCGTGGCTTGTCCGTCATGGCTGTGTTTGGAGGTGGGGAAAGGGAAGGCGTTGGCGGGGATCGAATGTTTTAAAGAGAGCCTTGAGTAACATGACACCCGACCCACGTAGAGCTCTCGGCTCTCTTTGTTTGCAGTCGCCCACGGCTCTTCGTTGCGATCCTACTTCGTTGTTGTTGTCATTACTGTCGTTTTTTTAAAAACAACACTTTGGGGAAGTAGCGTAAGGACAGAACCCGAGAGTCGTGTTACTCCGGGGAGAGAGACAGACATTAAGTACCTGTTTTTTATTTTAACCCAATAGTGGGGCAGCTGAAAAAGCAATGAAGGGCTTTGGAAAAGAAAACAAAGCTGGTTGGCCATAAGCACGTTAGGACGAGACAGAGCAAACGCGGGTTTCCAAACACTGGGCGGAACGGATTAATCAGAGAAGGCTCAACCATTTGGAAGCGAGGGAATAAGGTCCTCCATGGGTTTTGGATTGCGGCGCGCTTTTTTGTTTTTCGGGAGACTCGGGTCCCGTAGGATCAGCGCGGTTCGAATTTCCCTTGCGGAGGCGGAATCGCTGGACGTTGCAGGGTTGCCTTTGCGGGGCTGGGGTGAGAATGGAAACGCCTGGGCGAAGCGTCCTGGTGCCGTTTAACGTAGGACTTCCAGCTTTACCACAGGGGTCTGCGTTAAAATAATGTCTTCGTTTGGTGATCCCTCTCATGAAAGCGAGGGAAGCCTCTTTGTTGGCTTGCTTTTTTTCAGTGGGGAAATAATCGAAGCTCGGCGATGATCAGGGAATCTGGTCTGTTCATCAGGTACTTTGAGCAGCCTTTTTTTCGGCGTATAGCGTGCAGCATTCGCCCTGTCGGTGTTTGCGGAGGCAGCCGTTTGCTGGGGTTTAAGCCCTTCCCTTACACAAAAATAGGAAGCAGTAACGCCTGTTACCGTCAATGGCGATTCTTGGCTCATTGTTCTTCCAGGGATTCAGACAATAATTCTGCCTGGAGGGGGACTTCCGATCCCAGAAATTGACAAATGGAGGCTTCAGCAAGAGTGCGTGGCATCCTGTGCGGGGCAAATGGGGCACCCCTGCCTAAGATCCCGCTCATTATTCAGAAATCCTCTCACACGCAGGCCACCTTAGCACAACGTGAGAGAGCCGACACTACAGGGGCCACTAAAGCGATTTTCCAGAAAGTGGCAGAAGTCTGGACAGGGGAAAGTAAGCCAAGCTTCAGTATTTTGGCTGGCATGGACCTAACAGGGATGAGGCCATTTGTTACAACATATTTTAAAAATAGAGAGAGGATTGGAAATGCTCATTTTATTATTATTATTATTTTAAATGGATCCTTTTCTAAAACCAATGGTGCTTATTCCGAAAAGAAAAATGTTTGAAATCAAGGATGCAGAAGCAGACTATTTTATTTCTGTAGTCAAGAGGTCGCTTTGATTAAGGAAAATTTAAAAGCAGAAGTGCATGTACCCAGAATATTGGATGTGGTTTTTTTAAGTCAGCAAACTCTGTACAGTATATGTACGCTATAAAGTACAGAATGAAAGGGAGGAAGTATTAGCTGGGTGCTTCACTACTTGAATTTGTATACATCTAAGGCTTTTCAATCCAAGGACCAAAATTACCCAAGCAGAATTTATTTATTATATTTATATCTTGGCTTTCATTCAGGAGCTCAAGGTTGTGTTCACTGTGTTCCCTCCTCCTATTTTTCTACACAACAACCCTCTGAGGTAGGTTGGGCTGAGAGAGAGTGGCTGTCCCAAAGTCACCTAGTGAGTTTCCATGGCTGGATCTCACCACTCCTAAACCACAACTTAACTACTATGGTATGAGATGGTTGAAATAGACCCTTGATCAGAACATCCTTACATCTAAAATAGGGTCCTAAAATCTTTTGAAGACTCCAGGACACCTTTTCCCCATCTTAATAGCTTTATTTGAGTTGTGAGCAAATAAAACTTTGTCCCTTCATGGGCATAGCAGAAAAAGAACAAGAGATCCATCTACTAATGATAAACCAAGCACCCTATCATCTCAACAAACATTCAGGAAGAAATAGAATAGGTTTGACAGGACATTAGCAAAAGTGAAATGATGTGAGATTACTGAAAGTACTACAATCCTAAGGAGTAAATCAACTTGAATTAAGATGGCATTGGTGGAAAATGTCATCACAGCACTGGTTTATAATTTGTTTCTTATTGAAATTAAACTGCTCAAGAGGACCATATGGCTCTTGCAAAATGGCTGCAGGCCAGAAAGATGCTGTTCAGTCAACAGTTCATAAAAAGGGTATCGTGGTTCATTGGCACTGACCACACACCTCATTAGGCAAGATACAAACCTCTGTTGGAAAGGGGTGTGGCGGGACAGAAAGAAAAAAATAAAGGTTAGCCATCCAACCAGACCTTCAAGTGAAAGCAGGTGATGAAATGTTAATTCTTTTGATTTAACAACCTATCAGATCTATCCACAAAGGAGATGATGGAACCGAAACCAATGCGACTTCAGAGAGTAAATGATCGTGGTATAATATTATCCTTTTAACAATTGGTCCTCTGCCAAAAGAGACAGGCTCTTTTTCCCCCTGAGGTTTGGTAGGAGTTAACCAATAAATGGTAAGTCCCACAAACTAGGTTTTGTTCATTTCACAGTTTACTTTGGTCCTGGTGCGCTCTCCTATCCTATATACATGTGTACTTATATCCGGGTGTAGATAAGATCCTAGGCAAGAAAAGTGTGGCCTTTAAAGTACCTTGCGTATCAGTGTACTTTACTGTAATCCAAGTAAAACAGGTTATCTGGATGTCTTGCAACAGAGTTGTGCTGATAGCTCTATAGCTGGCTTAAAGGAAAGGCACAGGTGAGCTTTCTCCGGTTTAAAGGCCAAGTATCGTATCCTTGACCAGTTTGGTATGGCAGGATCTTTTTGCTAGGTTCTGCTAATATCTGAGGAAATTAAGGGTTAAGAGTAAAGGTAGAGTCTCCTTCAGAGAAACTTGGCTTCTGGTAGCTTCACAGCCACATTGCTGTAGTTGTCTTGGCAGCCCTATGAAAATTGTTTTGCTCTTGCCTTCTGGGATGTTTTTTTCAACTTCCCAGTCTCCTATTCAAGTACTAACCAGGTTTGACCTGGCTTAGCTTCTGAGCCAAGACTAGGACAGACCAGTATTTGATGCAATTCACAGATTTCCACAATTGCTGTTGTTGTGACCCAGAATACATTGCTTATACAGTGTTGGAATTCAGAACCATTCTGAGCACTTGCAGTATTTTCTGATTTCAGTGAGTTCCTCTCCACCCTTACTACTTTGCTTGATCAATCCATTCCTTTCCTTTCTGATATATTTCAGGGAACTGAAAAAGCTAGTAGTCATTTAGCCAAAGCAGCTGAGGAGATGCCTGAAAGACAGCTGGTCATTTGCCAGCCAGAAAAATGCAAACACTACAATTTGATGATTTAAGTTCCTTAAAATAATGAAGATCAACAGAGCAATCCCAACCCATATATTTGCTGGCCTTAGATTGGGTGGAAGGGCCCCCAACGGCTTGCCTTTGCTGGGGAAGCACATCCTCTCTGCAAGGGTTATGAAAAGGTTAGCAAGCACAAATCCACCACCACTAGTGTTGCTACCAGTGAAATTAAATCCCAAATGGGGCATTCAGGAAATGGAGTAAAGATTATTTTGGATCCATTGAATCTGAAGCCCAAATTAGGTCCATCAATTTGGCAATGCAGAGCATGCCACAGGGAGATGCCAGAAGAGGTTTTATCCCTTTTTCAATGTCTTCTACATTCAGAGTACTGCTGTTAAAAGCTAGACCAATCAATCATATCTTCCTTTTCCATGCCATGGTTGCAAATGAGGAGGTTGATCTGGTATTTATACCAAGGCTTAGGAGAACAAACCCTCTTCTGGCATCTTCCTGTGGCAAGGAGTGCCTTTTATGATTTTGACTGATAGGCCAGTTACAAGCCTAGATGTAGCCAGAGACAACCAGGATTAAATGATCTATGCCTGCTAACCTCCTGTTTAGAGTACCCCTCTTGGAAAAAGCCAGAAATTTAACACTGAGTGAAACTGGACTTTATAGTTGCATTGTGCCATGGATCGTCTGCAGCTTGTTCCTTGGCCTAGTTCAAAATGCTGCTGTTGCTTAGAAATCCTTTCACAGCTTGGGGCCACAGTATCTGAAAGACCACTTCCTTCTATACATTCACGCTTGAGCCTTGACATTATTATCGGAGACCTTGCTTTGAGTGTCCTCATACTTAAGGAATGTCCCCCCACCCACCCCTGAGAGGTGTGCTGGGTGCCTGCATGCCAGTCATTGAAGACAAGGACCATTTTCTTTTCATTTCTGCTACATTGTACTTCAGTTGTTTTCTCTTTATGGTTTTAGATGTTGGTATGATGCATATTCTATAGTGGGTTTTGCTTTTTTTAACTTCTCAATTATATTTTTGATTTGTACAGGCATTGAGGCTTGTGTTTATTGTATATTGCTTAGAAGTATTAGCTGCAGGATGACTGATAAAATTTTAGAAATCTAATTTTCCTTAACTGTGACATTAACGCATTGGCTCCCAACAATAATTGGGCAAAATCAAGCATATACCTACTGGAACAGTTACATAACAAACACTTAACAAGGTTTTCTTGGAATCAGATTGTTAAGTCATTAGCCTAGCATTAACTTGACATCACCATTAGATTAATGATTTAATATTAATTTCCAAGAAACTGTCTATTCCCAGCCCTCTGAAACAGCACAATCTGTATCACAGATTCTTCTGTAGCTCTCTTGATACGGTGGCATGATAAACCTGGAACAACAGTACAAAAATGTCTTATCAACCCAACAGAAATATACTTTCCTCTAGGGGCTCACTAGAAATTCAGGAAAATGTCAGTCTCCCTTATGTGAGAAAATTTCATCAGACCCTCATTCCAACTGGAATTTAAGAAACAATGCTCATTGTTGGTAGAGGTAGAAAATACAATGGAAGAAAATATTTGAGTCCTCTGACACACTGTGCTCCTCTTTTAAGCAACCTCATGTCCTCTCTCCTAGGTGGTTCCACTCTAAATCTCTTATCACATATTTTTCTTGCTGCCTCTTATTCATTGAGAACCTTTCCAGATGGAAGTCAATTTCCTTCCATTTCAATTTCCATTTTCAGAGCACTTCTTCAAAAGACATCTGACCAAGGCTAAACTTTTCTCCTTTCTTTGCCAGTCCAGAACAGGATCGTTCCACTCTGTTGTACAGCAGCCTAATTACATGCAGTCCCTCATGCTTTGAATTGTATTTATCTTCCATTGAGTCAAGGAACAGACAGCAATGCAGCACAAGAATATAGATGTGACTGTGTATCAAAGTGGCAACCAGAGTTGCATGTGGAGAGGCAGCTTCCATAGCCCCTCCATAAAATTCTATGAAATGATAATTTTCAATCTGATAGAAGGAGAACATTATCGCATCTTAATTCCAGGTTGTTAATCATACTAGCCTTTACAGTATTTCATTCAATTACACTGCAAATAAATCAGATTTAGTTTTTACCATGGTTTCTTTCTCTTTGGCCTATTTTTGGGAATGTGGCCCCTGGCCTGGCTCCCAACTTGTGTGGCCCCTAGCTTGAAAAATGTTATATGCCCATAATTTATGTAATACTGAGGCCAACAAAGACTCCCCTTTCCACATCACTTGTGATATGGCACAACTTGGCAGCTTCCATGGACATGCTTTTCTATTTAATACGCTGAATTAATTAAATATAAAAGCATTTCCAAAGAGTCTGCCAAGCCATACTGTGTTTCCACAAAATACCCAGACTGCAACATTATGGTTCCTATTTTTAATTCATTTATAATTCTGTACTTATCCTGACAAGTTTCTCTCTACAACTCTGTGATGTGTATAATTTTTAATATATTGTTAAAACACATCTCTGCACCTGCACATATGTGTGTGCACATACACAAATAACACTCTTCCACAAAACCACTGAGTTCTCCTCCTCCTCCTCCTCCTCCTCCTCCTCCTCCTTCTGTTAAGATTTCTTAGCTACAGCCATTTCTATGCTGAATATCATTGTCGTGTCAACAATAAACGTATGGAAATAAGTACACCAGTTTTGGAAATACCAAGCTAGTAAAAGAACTTTCAAACAAAACCTCCTGATTTTATTCATATGAAAGTTGGCAGACGTGATCCCATCAGAAGGGTCACTTTTCTTGCAAATATCCATTTTTGCCAAGAAATACAAAAATTATTGGCAATTTTTAAAAAAGTAATGTAAGTGTCTCATGCAAGACCGCTGCACCTAGTTGTCTGAAATTCGATATACCTTGTTCCCTTGTCAGTAATAACTCCTTGCAAATTTCATCCAATTTTGTCAAACAGGAAAAAGGTTAGGGTTTATTTCCCATGTTGGTGGAAGATATAGAAATACAGATTTTTGAATCAAGATTTGGATTCACGCCCTGAATTAAATAAAAAATCCTTTGAATTAATCTAATATGAAGCAGACTGTTTTCTGAATTGCTCTGTGGGATTCCAGATTTAATGTTGTGCTCTATATAAACCACTAGCAATTATCATCTAAGAATGGATAGCCTAGCTATATTTAAAATGCTTGTGCCTGCCTCAGCTCTACCAAAGGATTCTAGAGGTTCTGCAGAACAATAGATCAGGGATATCTAGCTATTGAAAAGATGATAAAATTCAAATCACTGTTACTGGGTGATACATAAGGAAGATTTTTTTTTAAAAAAAGCTGTTTCAGTAGTCCTTGCTTAATGACCATTCGTTCAGCGACCATTTGAAGTTACAGTGGTGCTGAATGAATGGTAGTTATGACCAGTCCTCAAAGTTACGGCCGTTGCAGCGCCCTGCAGTCGTGATCAAAATTTGGGTGCTTGGCAGCCCACGCACACTTACAACCACAGCATGACGTTCAATTCCCCCCACCTGCCTGTCCCCCCCAATCTCTGCCCTTTTGGCCACCCTGCAGTCCTGCTGCTTGCCCGCCACCCCAATGCCCCTGCCGCCAGCAGCACCTTGCAAAGGGCCGGCAGCTGCCTTGGCCAGGCGCACCTCATCAGCAATGGGAGGAAGATGACAGCGGTCAGCTGGGGGTGGCAGGGCTAGGCGACGGGGCAGGGTGACCAAAAGGGCAGAGATGGGGGGAGTTGAAGGGCACGCTGTGGCCGTAAATGCAGGCAGGCTGCCAACTTGAAGCGGTGGTGAGTGCAGCAGGCATTCCTACCGGAAGTGCCATCGCTAAGTGGTGATGTTTTGCCTAACGAAGCTTCGCTTAGCAACAGAAATTTCGGTCCCAATTAGGATGGTTAAGCGAAGACTACCTGTACTTGAAATGTAGAACATATATGGAGCTAAAAAAGCAGTGCAACTAACAATTGTTTTATCCCTCTGGTACTGTCTAAAACATTTGGGGCTGAAGTGGGACTATAGACCCCAAAGTACTCCCTGGGTGGAGTAGGCTTTTTCTTGTTGTTGAGTTGAGAAAGATTTAGGAGGCAAAAACTCCCATTTAACCCTAAAAAAACTCCCCAAGTTTCCAAACCCAAACAATTGGAAGAGTTCAGCATCACCTTTTCTGTGATGTTATGTCACTAGTGATACTCTGTCATCATCATTGGCGATCACTCGTAGCCGAGTAAGATACTCTGTATTCCCCCCACCAAATGGCCAGAAAGGAGAAGGGTGTTTCACAACTAAAAAATATTGTACACCTCTGTACTAAATTATTTTCCAGTGACCCCAAGAACAAGCAAATATATTTTAGTTATCTAAATTAGCTGAAGCTTATATGCTTCCTGACCAGAAAGCCTTCATTGAGGCCTGGCTTTCTGTTAAGGAATGCATAGAATAAGACATATGGATCAGAGTATGATTTTGAGTCATAACTTTGTCCTAAGAACTCTGCATATTCCCCATATTTAATACCATTCCATTCAAAAGCCAGTGGACTACTTGAAGAACTGAGCTATCTATTAGGTAATACGCTGGCTTCCATTGTAGATGACAATGAAGTCAGACATTATTGTGTGATATCAAATGGTGGCCTTCAGTAGTAGTAAGTGCCAAAAATGCAAAGGATCTGCAAGCTCCAGTAATAAAAGTCAAGGAGCACAATAAAAAATGGGACTAAAATTAAATATAAAGAAGACCAAACTAATGACAAAAAGTAGAACAATCAGCCTTAGAATTGACAATGAAGGTATCAAGGTGGTGAATAGCTTCTGCCTTTTCTTATAATCAACAGTGGATTAAGGGGAGTTAGAAACTGAAGTGCAAGAGACAGCAGCGCAGGGAGAATGCCTGTTGACACCAACTTGTGAAACTGAACTACACATCTCCTTGACCGACTGTCTAGCACCCTGAAGCTGGGAAACAACACCTGTCAGCAACTATGAACAATGGGGGGGAAAACGAGTCTGTGGTTTACTCAAGAGAAAGGGGTTTCAGGGCATCGGAGAGGAGCACCTTACAGAAACAAGCAGTCAAGAAACACACAGCAGACTAGCACTTGGAGAGCAGCCATGAAGGCCTTGGAAAAGATATTCAAATGCTGTGGTGTGTCTTTACTGACAAAGTTCAGAATCGTGCAAGCCATGGTATTTTCTGTGACACGGTACAGAAGCGAAAGTTGGACTTTGAAGAAAAAGGATAAGAAGAGTGTTGATGCTTTTGACCTTTAGTGTTGGAGAAGACTCCTGAGAATCCCATGGACAAGAGATTCAAGCCAAGAAAACAAACAAATAGATCATCAAACTAATCAACCCAGAGTTATCAGTCAAGGCACAAATGACCAGGCTCAAATTATCCTACTTCAGACACATTATGCAAACACCTACCTAGCTCTCTAGAGAAGGTTCTAATCCTGGGAAAGGAGGAAAGAAAGAGAAGAAGAGGACAACCAACAGCAAGGTGGATAGACTCAGTTACAGTGGCAATGAGTGCACCATTGGAAGACCTGAAGGACCAGGTTAGGGACAGATCATCATGGAGAAAATCTATCCAGGTGGTCGCTAAGAGTTGACAATGACTTGATGGCACCTATTCATCAATCATCATAAATGTTCAGAAAGATTTTTATTCCACAGAATGTCTTGATTGTATAGTATTTCTGAATGCAAGTCTAATCCTGCCGGCTGTACTCCAGTAAGTGAAGAAATATGTGTCACTTGAGAATTTATTAGAATACACATATGTGCATGCACACACACAGAGGTATTACCCAATGGCAAAATAATAATATAAACTGAAAATAAGTCCCACATTTATAAGCTAGGTGAACTGATACGGATAAGCAACAATACACACAGAAAGAACCAATATGCTAAATTTTAGAAAAATACAGCATATGCTTTCAGAGCAAAAAAAGACAATCTGTGGTGAAATGTGTGTGGTCTAGTATAATTGGATGAAACTCTGGAAATTCAACTGGGGATTAAGCAACCTGAGCTAGCGGCTTTTTCAAAGGTCACCATTTAGAGAAAATGTATAAGAATCCCACCCAATACGAGTACCAAAGGCATTTGTAAATTCCGCAGTGAACGTCTAACTTCCAGGTAGAAAAGTATAAACCAGGGGTAAACAAGGGATATTTGTGGATACCGTCATGTAAGTCATGTAGATTCCTTCCTTGGTGTTAGTTCCTGCCCTACCTGGGTTTTTTTTTTTAAAAAAGGTATTTTTTCATTTAAAAAAGAAACTGGCATGTAGAACAAAGTTACAGCCTCTAACTTCATCTTCATTTTCAAGCATATCTGTGAGTCTCATATGCATTATTAGAAAATGAAAAGGGGGTGGCTGCACAGGGCCTTATTTGGGAAAGTGTTTGTGCCAACCCCAAAAGAAAAGGCAAAGTAAGTTGGGGGAGTAGGAACCATGGGGGAGGGGGCAGATGGAGGCAGAGCAGTTGAAGGGCAGCAACGCAATCACTTTGCTTCTGGAAATTAGAGGGCTGCATTGCTTCCAAGGCACTGCTTTGCTCAAGACTTTTATCAAAGTGAAGGGTTGAAGATCTGGACACCACTCCCACTGGCAGTCCTTTTGAGAAACTCTGTGTCAAAATTTCAAACATGTCCACTGGCCAAAAAGGATATACTGCAAATTTATTGCAGTATAAATTTTTACATTGAAAAGAAATGGAAGTTGTGAGTACGCAACCCTAAGTAATGTGGAGTATGCTGTGGGGAGTAGGAGCTGCAGTGGAAGTTGGGAATATAAATTTTATTTTCCCTTCTTTCCTTTTCACTTACTGTATTGGGAAAGAATCAACTGTCAATTCGAAGTAACAGTTTAGGATAGAAAGGTGAGGGAGAAGAAATCATTTTGTTACATTATGTTGGTAAATCCTGATTAAAAAACAACTAATTTATTTATTTATTATTTCAATTTATATGACCGCCCATCTCCCGCAGTCGGGGGACTCTGGGCGGTTTACAATAAAAAATACCATATAAAATTACAATAAACAATATAATAAATAAGTATAAAATCCAATCTAGGCGAATTGGTCTTAAAAATAGGGAGGGGATTATGGTACTAGCCATCCCCAGGAGGAGCTGTTACCTTTCTTGTCCCAAGCTAGGCGGCAGAACCAGGTTTTCAGATTTTTCCGGAAGGCCGGAAGCGAGGAAACCCGCCTCAACTCCGGGGGCAAGATATTCCAAAGGGATATGCTGCTGAAGTGGTTGCTGTTAATAGACTAACCTGCTAAATTGCTCTTACCTTCCTCTCTCTTTGGGGCTCAGTAGCTTCCTGGAAGCAAGATTTATGAAATAATAGAGGACCTCAGAGGCAGTTTCCTTCCTAAGTCCTCCCTCCTTCCCCCACTCCTGTATATACATTACAAAGGTTTAGGGTGTTTTTTGGTGAAATTTATTTTTTTGTTTTATTTTTGAAATTAATCCTGGAATTTCAAAAGTCCATATAGGCCACCTTGAGTGGGTAACCAAGTCAGCTTTCTGACTCATGGCAGAAGATGGGAGTTCCAATCCCAAGTGAAAAGGCCTTCAGAAAACTTGTAGGGAATGACCTCTTCCATGAATTACGTTAAATAGGTTACTCAGTATTACAAAATCATACAAAATCATAAAAGGGTAAAGATTCTCTCAAGTCAGGTATGACTCCTGGAAACCTCACAAACACATCCACAACTTCAAAACCTGTTGGCAAGCCCATGCTCAGAATCTGGATCCCTAAGTACAATACATTTTATTGTTTATAACGTATTGCTATGGTAGGGGAAACCCATAACCACTTCTGAGAATTTCATGAGCCATACAACTGTTGCATGATGTCAGAGTGCTGGTGGGTTGTACAGTATGTAGCCCAGGAGCTCTGGATTACCCACCTACAACTAAAGGGTTACCACAAAAAGAACCACTCTTTTTGTAGCCCCCATGAATGAAGATGAATGATAATGTAATCCTGGGGCTGTATGTTCATCTAAAGTGAAGGAATATCCCATAAAGTACTAGCAAACCTTTTCTGTGGTGTTCCCAGAAAACAACAGGACCTCTTTAAGCACTTGGACAAGTCTTGGTCTACTGGTCCACTAGCAATAGCAGCACCAAGATAATTGGAGAAAATAGACCAGGAACCTTTCTAAACCAAACTAAACCTGCCATTCTATCAACTGTCAGAACTTCCTCTCCTCCTAGCCCTAGTCTATATTAGAGAGAGGGATTGGTGGATGCTTCGCCTGCAAGGCCGGAAATCCACCAATCAGTGCCCCTTAACTTGCCCCGCGGTAAACTGTTAGGACAGGACCATTTGTTGGCCTCTTTACCAAAGCCAAATAGAGAGAGAGCAAATTTAGGCTGTGTCACCTTATGAACTGAGCCAATCATATTAAACCAGCTGTTTGGATGTACCCTGAATCTAAAAAGGAAACATAAAAGGTCTTTTAGAGATTGCTACCTGCTATGTTTAAGCCTTTGATTGTTTTGGTAGATTTTTGTGCTGTTTTTGATATTGATACACATATTTTATATATATTTGTTATTATCATATTCTTGTTATTGAAGTTTTAATAATGGACTAGTTATTGAAGCTGCTAGGTTAATATTTGTAAATCACCTAGAGACTATGAAGATTGAAGTGGTAGATAAATCACATAAATATATACAAATAAAAATAAATACAATCTTATGCATTTAGATTTTATTGGATTTTTATTTGCATGTTATCGTTCTCTAACAGTCAGTTGTCCTGAAAACAAGTTGTACATTATTTATTTATTTATTTATTTATTTTATATCCCGCCTTTATTATTTTTTATAAATAACTCAAGGCGGCAAACATACCTAATACTCCTTCCTCCTCCTCTTTTCCCCACAACAACAACCCTGTGAGGTGAGTACTATTTACTGTATATGAATAAATGAATACATTTATCTTTTCAGTCCATCAAACAACAGGGAGTGTTCTAGTGGTCCAGAATAGCTAGGTATGAATCAGTTGCTACCCTGCCCGTGTTCTCTCATAAAGAAGCGCAGCACTGATACGTCCCTTGCTTCAACAGCCCGAGCAGAAGACGTTTACTGCTCTGAGTAGTTGTGTGTTCTCTCATCTTCGTCACACCTGCTGCCCCTCAAATTTAATTCATGATAAGGTGTTCAGCAAGGTCAGTTTGGGGCCAGCCATTTAAAGTACAGACAGGGTAGTTGGGGGGCCCATTGGCCAGCTGGGACTAGACTGTTGCTTAATTGCTGTTCTCTAGCCAGCTTGCTAATGGACTTGCTGTAACATACCACAATAGCCCAGCAGCTCAGGCTCTGAAATCTGAGGAGGAGGTTGGGACTGGCAGATAGATGAACATCCCTGCATTATTTAAGCATCGCTCTAGAAACTGAAATTGAAAATTGGCCCATGCATATATCAAGGCACATAGAATGCTAGAGGCTTCTAATAATATAATAGTTTTGCGGCCATTTGAAATAGTGAGAAATAGCTTAGGTACTTCTATTGCAAAGAGAAAGCTGAGGTGTGATGTATGCATACAGAATTTTAGTTTTCTTGCCTACTACAAAATAACTGCAGTATGATTACTGGGAAAGGTTGTAAGTTGGTTATAGGACCAAGCCCTATGAAGAACAGTTAAAGGATCTGAGTGTGTTTACTCTACAGAAAAGATGACTGAAGGGCAATAAGATAGCAAATACCTGAAGGACAATCACACACCAAAGGGAGTGGATTTTTTCTCTATTGCCTCAGAGGGGAGGACTAGAGCCAGTGAGTTAAAACTACAAGGAGGAAGTTCAGGCTATTTATCAAGAGGAAACTCCTGACTGTACAAACTGTCAAGCAGTGGACCAGCCTGCTCCATGAACTGGTGAGTTCTCCTTGGTGGAAGTTTTCAGAGACTGGATTATCTGTCAGAGATGCTGCAATGGAACCTGTGTTGAGCAGGAAATTGGACAAAATGATCCCTAGGGTATCTTCCAATTCCATGATTCTGTATCTTTGATTACAATTTGCTTTCCTATGTTCTTGTCTTGTTATTTTTTCCCCACTGCTCTGTGCCTCTGTTTGAAGATCAACTTCCCTCTGAACAGAGTTTTAATTCTTCTGACTTAAATTCTAGCTTACGTGCCAAGAAGAGAATGCCAGTTCTTTCACAGGGGGCAAAATGTCTATTTAATTACTTTATGGTTATTATGATCTGCAGTTTGGTAATGTATGTTTTTTTCTAAAATTAGAATAGTTCACAAAGATGATATAATCCTAACTGTGGAGAATAAATAAATCTGTTCCACTTCTTTCCCCCCAGATCCAGCTTGATATTTCAGGAGGCTGATGAATCTCTCATTGTTCTGTCTCCATGTCATTTCCAAGCCTCATGCTGTTCCGTGTACCCCAGACCTCTCCATTTGGTGCTTCCCAGACATACTGTACCACCCCCCACTACCCCAGAGAATAGGAATTGTAGTCTACCACATCTGGAGGATGTCAGGTTTGTATGATATATGTTTTTAACTAGCCATTCATGCCAGGCCAACATACACATTCTGTTGATTGCTCCATTCAGTTTCAATGGAATGGATGTACTGTATCCTTTTCATTATGTCCAAGACAATTTAGAATGGATTCAAAAGAGGGTAACGGAAATTGCCCTAAGAATAGCAAGCAAGTCCTATGAGGAACGTTTGAAGAAAGGCTGAGGGAACGGGGTATATTTAGCCTGCAGAAGATTCTGTAATCAAAATACAGCAGAAAATTATACATTAAAAGCATTGTGAAGTAAGGATGTTATTATTATTAGTAGTGGTAGTAGTAATAGTATTTAAAAAATAACAACCAGAGAAAGAGCGAGACCACCAAAGAAGGTTACCATAATCCACTGTTCCAATTTCAAAAGGAACTTGGCTTGGAATAGGTCCCATGCCACATCACCAGTGGCTGGTAATGGGGAATAAGTTTTTAATGATTAAAACAATGTACAACTTGATGGGATTTGATTCTGGAGGAGTGTTTTGAGAATTGTCCAGACAAAGGCTGAACTGCTTACATTCTGCAGAACAAGTTTTCAAAAATATCTACAGTTTATTTTTCTACTTTCTACTTTTTTTTTTTTTACAAAATTGTGTGGTGCTGAAATGCTATCACCACTGCATAATTTTTCAAATGTAATTTTGTTGTAAGAGAAGTCCCTTTAAAAATATTGTTTTGTAAAAAGCTTAAACCTGCCAAATGAAGCCTTATCTCCCAGTTTCCACACAAAAAACTGACAAAAGCCCAAATGGCAGAGAAACATATATTTATTCACTCTTATGAAATGGCAGGACATTTTTAATATATCTTAAAAATAAAATGTATTTCTTAAATTTATTTGAGTGCTGCCTCAATCACCAAAGTAACTCTACACATACTGTATATTTCCTGATTTACACACACGCACACATATTTTCTGATTTAGATACACAGAATTCTGGAATGATAGTTTCTCACTGAGTGCTAGAATCCAAATCAGAATTATTCTATAATCTGGAAACCCAGAACAATTACTTAATGGAAGTACT
This sequence comes from Charina bottae, assembly GCA_023362775.1. Lineage (NCBI taxonomy): Eukaryota > Metazoa > Chordata > Lepidosauria > Squamata > Charinaidae > Charina > Charina bottae. Next base: position 186,384,143 of record JALMGJ010000001.1, on the reverse strand, counting down.
TTCTTCTACTTTTCTTAGAATTTTTCTATGATAACCAATTTTCTGAGCCATGCTATACAGCCTCCACTTAAGGCAGTTATGCCTTTGTCCTTCTGCTTAATTAGCTTTATAGCCAGAGTTCTACAGCTGCAATCCAGAAGAAGAAGAAGCCATGTACTTTCAGAATCTTTCCCATTATCCAGACAGTGAGGGTTTCCATTATCACAACAATACATTATAAACAATAAAATGTATTGTCTAGATTCTGAACATGGGCTTGCCAGTAGGTTTTGAAGTTGTTGTCATTTTTAATTGTACCTAAGCATTTGTTCTCATGACTCCATATTTGTGTTTTTAATAACTTGTGCAAACGATAGATAGTGGTCATACCACTGTCTAGCTTGAAACAAGCTAGTTGTTTATCACTGGGCACAAGCGGCCTTTCAAATTTCTGTACAAAATTATGGATAAAGAAATTGAGTAGATGCATTTTCTGAATTTCTCCTGGAGAACAAGAATCTCCCCAAAAATTATTGAAGGTCCTGATTCCCCCTTATTAGTGACAATAGCATTGCTCCTGAAAAAGTCCAAGAGCAGGCATTCTCTCCTGGTGCATTCTCTTGGGGTTCTTATAAATAAGTATGGGAAGCGTGAGAAATTGCAGAGAGTTGGAGAGATTATTGTAATGTGAAAGACAAGACATTCACTCTCATCCTTTGGTCATCTTGTAACATAAGCGCAAAAACAACATATTGATACCTATGAGAATTTCTTTGAAATGTTCTTAATTCTTCAAACATATTTCTAAAGCAAATTTTATTTCATCACCCCTAATAAAAAATAAATAGAAAAAAGGAAGGACCTGAATTTTTGTGTGTGATCCTAGCTGTTTATTCATTAACACAGTGAAACAGGAGTCTCTTTAATGACAGCACAATGGTGATGCCACCATCTAGTAACAAAACACGTAACTGCTTATCCAGTAAGAAATTGTTCTCTGTTGTTAATCCTACTGCATAGCCATCTCAAAATTTGAATTAAGACTTGCTCACATGTCTCAGACTTACCATTTTTTTTCCTGCACGTCTCTCACAGCCCCCCTTGCAGTTCCACCAAGAGTTTGTATTGACTTTGGAAGTGGTTTGGCTTGCTACGTTCTCTGCACTGTTATTCATATCCTGGACATTTTCTTTTTCCCTTTCCATGTTGTTTTCAGTAATACAGATAACATCATCTGAGTACCCTTCCCATTAGATTGCATTTAGTGCTGATGGTGAAAGTCTGAATATCTTCATACAACCTGCATCTGTACCTCTGGTGGACTTCTGCTGTTGCCATCCTTCATTTAAAAGCCTTTCCAGATGACCACCCAATGTTAAATTGATATAGGTATTTGCATCACTGTTGCAGAATACAACCAATGTCAAGCACAAGAGACTTTTAAATTCATTCTCCTTAAACAGAAGGTACAGTATGTATGGGAAGAACTACATTGCTAGCTCTACCCTGACTATGCTGATCCCATTTCATTAATATCTGGAACACCTTTGCAAAATCATGCCAAACATGTAGCTATAAAGGGAGGAATGGTCCAATTCTGTTCTCTCCTACATATTAAAAAAAAATAATGGAAGGTTCAGATCCCGCTCAGACTCTATCCAGAATATAGTGAAATCCAGGTGATGGAAATCTCTGTGTTTGCTCCAGGGTTGAAATGTTCTGCCTTGTTCGTTTCTCCTATATTGTTTGGCTGGGACTAGGTTTTGCTGCTAAATAGGTGGCATCACATTGCAAGCGTAATATCTCCAGGCATGCTTTAAAACAAATTCTTTGTAAGGCTAAACTAGCCTGCCAACACTCCTCTGCTCTGCACCCTTCTTATTTTCTCTCATTGTTGTGGTGCTGAGTCATTTCCTGGTTCCTGCTCCCCCAGTCTGCACCTTTTCTCTAGGTCACTGAGTTGTTCCTCCTGTCTGAAGTCGCAGCACTTAAGTTCCACAGGCTTTGATACAGCCAGCAGCTGATTTTGAATTGAACCCGAGCTGTTCTGCAGCTCTTGTACAAATCCAAAAGCCTTCTAGGCTCTGCTCTCTCCCTATTCCCCCAGTGCTCTATTCCCTTTCCAAATAATTGTGTTGGATGCCTAGGGGCAGGCAAGTCAGAGCAATTGACAAAATGTGCATCATGAAGTTGCATCTCTAACTCTGCCCCTATACATGCAACATCACAACAGACCTTGCATTGTGACTTCACGATGCATGTTTTGGCATCGTCCTGGTTAGAAATGGACACATGAGTCACTTGGATTGCAGTAGGATATACATGGAAGAAACAAACAAACAAACAAATGTTATGGTTGGGGTAGTTCAGCTACAATGTCTGAAATCTGTAAAAATCACTAACAATGCAAACAACTGACACTCCAACTCTGGCCCCATTCCAGAAGAAAGACTCTGTATGTATAGCTAATTCACTGATATTACCCTCAGACTCTGAATGACTCTATCCTATAGAAGGGGGCATCTCTATCTTCTCCTGGAATGTTGCAGGCTGGAAAGCAAAGATGTCAGATGCTTCATTTATGGAATATATTTCTTCTTTTGATATTCTTTTGTTTCAAGAAACATGGGCTATGGAGGATCTATTATTACCTGGATATATTCCCTTTACTTTGAATGCAATTCCCAGTGTAAAAAAAGGTAGACCATCAGGTGGCCTGAGTTCTATGGTTTCTGTTAAACTCAATGTCCCAGTATTTATGCTGGAGTCTTGCTCAAATGTGGCTCTAGGCCTCCTACTCAGAATTAAATTTTACACTGTATTACTTGTTAATGTATACTTCCCCCCAGTTCGTAGGCATAGGGAAATAAATAATTTGTGGGATCAGTTGGATACCTACGTAAATCTGCTATCATGTCAATACCCAGACTCTATCTTAATAATAGCTGGTGATTTTAACGCACGTATTGGCCAATCTGATGCCTCTTTGCAAACTCATTTTAAGTAGCCAATGCCCCCTAAAACTGATGTGGGCTATTTATCAGCCAGACAATCTAAAGACCAAAAATGTAATATTGCAGGATTTCGTTTGGCTCAATTTGTGGACAGTTTAGATCTAGTTATACTTAATGCCACTGTCAGGGGTGACATTAAAGGGGAGTTTACATTCTGGCATCCAAACGGGGCCAGTGTGGTTGATTATATTATGATTTCCCGGAACTTTGTATATCATATAGCTTACTTTTATATTGGAACTCGCCCTGATAGTGACCACTTTCCACTAATTTGTCTTTTTGATTCTAAAACAAATCTCGAATCGTTAGAAGTAGCCCACTGCCCCATTGACATTACAATGAAGGGGCAAGTACAAAATAAATGGTCTCAAGATTTGGCTAAAATTATGTCTGGAATTTTGACCTCAGAGCCCCTGCTTCAAATGCATACCCAAATTTGCTCATCTGATTCATATGAACAAGTAATATCGCTGTAGCAATCAATTATTGTTAATCTTCAAGCCCCCCTGACAAGATTTACAACAACTAATTGTGTTTATGCACATAAAAGATCTAAATCTTGGTACGATAATGACTGCATTAAAGCCAAAAAGGCTCTCTTAAACGCAATAACTTCCTTTCACCAGGAAAATTCTGCAAATGCCTCAAAATTATTAAGATTCAAAAAAAAATTATAAACATCTCTTAAAGATAAAGAAACAGCAGGCTATAAGAGAGAATTGGAGTAATTTAATTTTAGCAGCAAAGCTCAAGAATTCCACTTGGTTCTGGCGTTTAATAAATCAGTCTCTTACAGATAGATGGTTTGGCCCTATTACACAAATATCTGCAGATAAGTGGGAGGATCATTTTAATAACATCTTTAAAAGGGAATCTGCTGTAATCTCAGATGTGATTGCTTCTTGTAATGACCTCCCTGATTGGCCACCAGTATCCATAGCTGAGGTTAAAGATCTTATTGTCCAACTAAAACCAGGTAAAGCATCTGGAGGTGATTTTATCCCCCAAGAATTAATAAGGGAAAACAAAGCCTGGTGGGCCCCAGTTTTGGCCACCTTATTTACACACATTAATAACACAGGACAATTTCCATCTGACTGGAATCAGGCCATTCTTGTACCGATATACAAAAATAAAGGAAATAGGCTCGACCCTACAAATTAGAGGCCTATCAGTTTATTAAACACAATAAATAAACTTTATGCCAGATTTTTATATTCAAAGTTAGTCGATTGGGTACAAAATGAAAATATTGTTGCTGAAGAACAGGCTGGATTTAGAGAGGAATGGTCAACACTAGATCATTGTTTGGTTCTTCACCATTTGGCAGAAAAATATTCTACTGCCCCCCCCCCCCCCAATCCTGGTTCCCTTTTTGCAACCTTTGTTGATTTTAAGTCAGCTTTTGATCTAATACCAAGGGAGAGATTGTGGGATAGTCTGAGACATTCCACGATTGACAAAAGGCTGCTAGCTCTTTTTATTCAAACACCTCCCTGAAAATTAGATGCACCCCCTGGGGACATTTATCTAAAGCAGTCCCAACTTAAAGAGGTGTAAGACAAGGTTGCATATTAGCTCCTTTACTTTTCAATTTGTATCTAAATCCAGTAATTCAAGCGCTTGCTGTTTCAGCCCATCATCCACCTATTTTGGCTGATCGTGCAATTCCAGCACTACTGTATGCCAATGATGTAGTCATTATGTCTACTTCACAAGTGGGAATGAGAAAAGCACTTAGGGCACTAGCTTTATTCTGCACAGATCAAAAACTTTCAATAAATTATCAGAAAACGAAAGTCTTAGTTTTTGCCCGACACCATCATAAGATTCACAAATGACAAATAAATGGGACTCCAATTGAACAGGTGTGCACCTATAAATACCTTGGAGTGCAGTTCCATGCTTCCTTATCCTGGAACGCTCATTTTCTTTACCAGGCAAGTGTTGCACAGTGTACCTCATCAGCTATTGCAAGATTCTACCATTCAAAGGGAGCCCATTATATTCCTGCAGCTTGCAAGGCCTTTCAAGCTAAGGTAGTCCCCCAGCTTCTCTACGGCTCTCAAATCTGCTCCCTTGCAAAGCTTAATATTATTGAAACCATTCATAATAAGTTTATTAGAGCCATATTGATGGTACTAAAAAGTATTAAAAATGCCATCCTACGGGTAGAAATAGGTACAGTTTCATTGGAGTTCAGAGCATGGTTCCTTCTTCTTACCTTCTGGCTAAGGTTAATTCTGTTGCCTATAGGTTTAGCCCCATTAGTATTTAGAGATCATTTTAAGTCATTGTGGCTAAAAAAAAGCCTTAGATAAAATTAAATTGCTGGGCTTCTCTATGGAAAGTCTGTGCTCATTAGGATTTGATAATGCTAGAACTGCCCTGAAACAACAAATCTGGGATATAGATCTCCAAACAAATTTAAGTAAGGTGCTATAACCCAATATCTGTCATTTTCTTCCAGAAGGGTTCGTTCCAGCTTAGAAACCCTAAGCCATATGTTGTTATACTGTTCCCTATATAAGGACTCTAGACAGATCCTTATATATCCGTTATTGAAGAAATTTCCAGGCAGGGAGTCTGATTTCTATTTAATGCTACTTCTTTTGGACAAGGACCCGAAAATATCCTCCCAGGTTGCCCAGTTCTGTGCTACCATCTGCACAATACGCCACACCATCACTTAGATTTAGAATTTCTTAACATAGTATATTATTTCAATTTATTTTAGTATTTTCATTCTTAATCAATTTTAGATTGTATTATACTAATTGTTTTTGTTTTGTTTTGTTTTGTTTTGTTTGTTTTGTGTGTATATATATATATATATATATATATATGTAAGAATGTTGCTATTATATAATTTTATTGTATCTGGCCTTAGGGCTGTAATAAATGTGTTGTTGTTGTTGTTAAGACATGCATCTCTCTGTTCCCTCTAAAGATACAGAATTAATAACACAGGCATTCCATGTAGAGGTCTAACAAGCCATGGTATATTTATGCATTTTTAGACAGTTGAATATTACAGGCCAAGTGTTTTCACATTACTTTAGGAATACGATGGAAGGAAGGGTCTGGTCTTGTTCCTTAACTAAAAGAAGTAGAGTGCTACTGGATTTTTAAACTATGTATTTTCAGGGGAGGGGGATCCCAATCATGCCACAGTTAAAATGAGTTTCCTTACTGTGTATTTTCTCTAGGGCTAAGCAATAATCTTTTTCAAAAAAAATTGCAGATGATAGATAGATAGATAGATAGATAGATAGATAGATAGATAGATAGATAGATACCAAATTGCGGTCCCTCCGTTCGTTTGCCCGGTGCAATAAAAGCCAATCAATACGCAGAGCGGGGAAATCAAAAACAACTATTTATTCAAGACGCCTGGAAGAAATAGGGCTCTCCTACCTAAAGAAGAGAGAGATCCCTGAACATACTTGCAACGGGACTTTTATACAGTTCAATCAAAGTGATTCAATAAACAGGATTTTCATTGGTTGAATCTTTTGGCCTCTGCGCTGTTCTGTTCAGTCTGTCTAAAGGGAGTCATTGTCCTGGGTTTTGGATGTCCAGGTTGTCACGTATTCTAGGTCTATCACGTTTTTCTGATAGACCTTCCTGGCACATACATCAGGGCAGAGGCATCCTGGGCTTGTGGATTCACCGTCTCACCCTTCCTGGCACTACACTGGGGGCAAAGACATTCTGAGCTGATGGAATCAGCCTCCAGCCCTTTTTCATTGTCCCTGAATATGTACTCCTCATTTGCGTCCAACAGATAGATCATTGATAGATCATTGTGTTAAATAGTTTCTGAATCTGATGAGCTGGAGCTTAGTCCATCAATTACATCAATTTCAACAGCAGCCTCTCCCTCCTTTTATTCCTTTGGTGTTTTGCCAATTGTGGTGGAACTCCTTTTTGAAGTGATGACTACCCACTCAAAGCAGAGGTAAAGCCCCCACATCTTGATGACCTGTGAGCATGACCATCTTAATCTTAAGAACATGTGAGAATATGGAAGGGAAGAGCAGGCAATAGTTAGGTCTCCCATTCCCTCCCCCCCCCCCAAAGTTTCCAGAGCCTTGCTACATAATGACATGGCATTTGTTCCTTGAGGAAAACTTCTCACTAAATCCAGTGAATTTCACTCTTCCTCAAAATAGTTCCCAGAGTCATAATTCCTTATTTCATTTTCTCCTCAGGTTTAAGCAAATCTCTCTCTCTTAAAAACTACTAGTCAGCACATCAATATTTTTCATACAGGGAAATTATCTTCATGGTGGAAGAAGAGATGTAACAGAACTCAGACCAAAAATGTAAGAATGCCCACTTCAATTTGTAACACACATTTGAGAGTCTGAACATGTCTATATGCAGTTCCTGAGAAAATCTCAGTGGAAATGATTCTTGTAATCACACTGTGCAAGTACATCGAGACATGTTGCCCAATGATGCTATTTATACTGTATTCTGAGTTTGGTTCAACAATAATATCTTAAAAAATGGCATTCTCTTATACTTTGGGATAAACCCAGTTTGTAAATTGCAAGTAAATAATCTTTTTCTTTTCTTTTTCAAATCATGCACTAATAGAAGCAGTAATACTTTAGATCAGCTTAACAGTGATCTTTTAAATTAATAGAAGTAGTGTAAATAATTTGGGGTATTGTAAGAGGAATGTGGATTGTCTAAAATTTCAAAATAGCAATACGTTTAATTAAAACACCTTTTTGACTTCACACTTTGTTCCAGACACTTTAGCAACATCTAAAACTCTTGATCTATTAATAATATTGAAATATGTTTTTGTTGTTGTTGTTCAGTCGTTTAGTCGTGTCCGACTCTCCGTGACCTCATGGACCATAGCACGCCAGGCCTTCCTGTCCTCCACTGTCTCCCGGAGTTTACTCAAATTCATGTTCATTACATCGGTGATGCTATCTAACCATATCATCCTCTGCCGTCCCCTTCTCCTTTTGCCTTCAGTCTTTCCCAGCATCAGGGTCTTTTCCAGTGAGTCCTCTCTTCGCATTAGGTGGCCAAAGTATTTGAGCTTCAGCTTCAGCATCTGTCCTTCCAAGAAGAACTATACAAGAAAGATCTTAATATCCCTGATAAATACGATGGTGTGGTCACTGATCTTGAGCCGGACATCCTAGAGAGTGAAGTCAAGTGGGCCTTAGGAAGCATTACTAACAACAAATCTAGCGGAGAAGACAGTATCCCAGCTGAGCTATTTAAAATCCTAAAAGATGATGCTGTTAAAGTGCTGCACTCAATATTTATTTATTTATTTATCATACTTATATCACCGCCCATCTCCCCCCACAGACGGGACTCTGGGCGGTTTACACAAAAATGATCACAAAAATGAATCTCCAAGATCACCACAGACGGTGACTGCAGCCATGAAATTAAAAGACGCTTGCTCCTTGGGAGGAAAGCTATGGCAAACTTAGACAGCATATTAAAAAGCAGAGACATCACCTTGCCGACAAAGATCCGTATAGTTAAAGCTATGGTTTTTCCAGTAGTAATGTATGGCTGTGAGAGTTGGACCATAAGGAAGGCTGAGCGCCGAAGAATTGATGCTTTCGAACTGTGGTGCTGGAGAAGACTCTTAAGAGTCCCTTGGACTGCAAGGAGGTCAAACCAGTCAATCCTAAAGGAAATCAACCCTGACTGCTCATTGGAAGGACAGATGCTGAAGCTGAAGCTCAAATACTTTGGCCACCTAATGCGAAGAGAGGACTCACTGGAAAAGACCCTGATGCTGGGAAAGACTGAAGGCAAAAGGAGAAGGGGACGGCAGGGGATGAGATGGTTAGACAGCATCACCGATGTAATGAACATGAATCTGAGTAAACTCCGGGAGACAGTGGAGGACAGGAAGGCCTGGCGTGCTATGGTCCATGAGGTCACGAAGAGTTGGACACGACTAAACGACTGAACAACAACAAAAATAGTTGTCCAGAGTTTTGCATCCCACATATGGGAGCACTAGCTTCACTGAACATGGAAGCTGGCTCAGACCCAGGCTGGAAACAGCTAGGGCTATTTATTGCTAAGCAGGTATGCTATTACTGCATGGCTATGCTGTGTCACACTCTGGCCTAACTGAAGTTTCCAAAAATTCTTCAGACGGAGCTCCGTGATAGAATATCCTGCAGTCATTCACTCTGATTTCAGCTTGGCCTTGTTAGAAATGGAGGCAGTCATCACAGCAGCTGGTGTGGGGCTGCGCTTGAACTGCTGCTTGCGTAGGGAGAGGGGAAGAAAAGATGCCAACAGTTCTTGGTTTGAGTTCAGTGGAAGCGAGAAAGAGAAATGGAGACTACTTGAACTTTTAAGTTCCAGGCTTCCGGTTAATAATCTGTGGATCTTTGGTGCCCTCTAATGCTTAAACAAGCTCTAATGTAAGAAAGAATCACAGGAGAACTTCTGCCAGCACCACAATCCCAGAGAAACTGCATGTAGTTGGACAACTTAGAGCAGTGTTTCTCAATCTTGGCTTGAAGATGTGTGGACTTCAATTCCCACCATTATCTGATGCAGCAACAGCAGCAGCTTTTCTTTCTTCTGCCCTTTGAGGAGAACAACCCCACAGGGGTGCTGTTCCCCTGTCAGGTTTTTTGTTGTTTATTCGTTCAGTCGCTTCCGACTCTTTGTGACTTCATGGACCAGCCCACGCCAGAGCTTCCTGTCGGCCATCACCATCCCCAGCTCACCCACGGTCGAGTCTGTCACCTCCAGAATATCATCCATCTTGCCCTTGGTCGGCCCCTCTTCCTTTTGCCTTCCACTTTCCCTAGCATCAGCTTCTTCTCCAGGGTATCCTGTCTTCTCATTATGTGGCCAAAGTACTTCAGTTTTGCCTTTAATATCATTCCCTCAAGTGAGCAGTCTGGCTTTATTTCCTGGAGTATGGACTGGTTTGATCTTCTTGCAGTCCAAGGCACTCTCAGAATTTTCCTCCAGCACCACAGTTCAAAAGCAACTATCTTCCTTCGCTCAGCCTTCCTTATGGTCCAGCTCTCGCAGCCACAGGTTACTACGGGGAATACCATTGCTTTAACTATGCGGATCTTTGTTGTCAGTGTGTCTCTGCTCTTAACTATTTTATCAAGATTTGTCATTGCTCTCCTCCCAAGAAGTAGACATCTTCTGATTTCCTGGCTGATCTTTGGGTCTAGAAATACAAAGTCTGTCACTGCCTCCACTTTTTCTCCCTCTATTTGCCAGTTATCAATCAAGCTCGTTGCCATAATCTTGGTTTTTTTTTGAGGTTTAACTGCAACCCAGCTTTTGCACTTTCTTCTTTCACCTTCATCATAAGGCTCCTCAGCTCCTCCTCCCTTTCAGCCATCAAAGTGGTATCATCTGCATATCTGAGATTGTTAATGTTTCTTCCAGGGATTTTAACTCCAGCCTTGGATTCATCAAGCCCAGCACGTCGCATGATGTGTTCTGCGTACAGGTTGAATAGGTAGGGTGAGAGTATACAGCCCTGCCGTATTCCTTTCCCAATCTTAAACCAGTCTGTTGTTCCGTGGTCTGTTCTTACCGTTGCTACTTGGTTGTTATACAGATTCCTCAGGAGGCAGACAAGATGATTTGGTATCCCCATACCACCAAGAACTTGCCACAATTTGTTATGATCCACACAGTCAAAGGCTTTAGAATAGTCAATAAAACAGAAATAGATGTTTTTCTGAAACTCCCTGGCTTTCTCCATTATCCAGCGGATATTGGCAATTTGGTCTCTAGTTCCTCTGCCTTTTCTAAACCCAGCTTGTACTTCTGGCAATTCTCACTCCATGAATTGCTGGAGTCTACCTTGCAAGATCTTGAGCATTACCTTACTGGCATGTGAAATAAGTGCCACTGTTCGATAGTTTGAACATTCTTTAATGTTTCCCATTTTTGGTATGGGGATATAAGTTGATTTTTTCCAATCTGATGGCCATTCTTGTGTTTTCCAAATTTGCTGGCATATGGCATGCATCACCTTGACAGCATCATCTTGCAAGATTTTAAACAGTTCAGCTGGGATACCGTCGTCTCCTGCTGCCTTGTTATTAGCAATGCTTCTTAAGGTCCATTCGACCTCACTCTTCAGGATGTCTGGCTCTAACTCACTGACCACACCATCAAAGCTATCCCCGATATTATTATCCTTCCTGTACAGATCTTCCATATATTCTTGCCACCTTTTCTTGATCTCTTCTGCTTCTGTTAGGTCCTTGCCATCTTTGTTTTTGATCATACCCATTTTTGCCTGGAATTTACCTCCGATGTTTCTAATTTTCTGGAACAGGTCTCTTGTCCTTCCTATTCTATTATCTTCTTCCACTTCCGCACATTGCTTGTTTAAAAATAATTCCTTATCTCTTCTGGCTAACCTCTGGAAATTTCCATTTAATTGGGCATATCTCCCCCTATCACTGTTGCCTTTTGCTTTCCTTCTTTCTTGGGCTACTTCCAGTGTCTCAGCAGACAGCCATCTTGCCTTCTTGCAGAGCTTTCCAAACTGTGTGTGGCGACACAAAAGTGTGTCGCCACACACAGTCTGGTGTGTCGCCACACAACCCGAAAACGCTGATCATCATCAGCGCTTCCGGGTTTTCCCGCAGCGACACACCAACCGCGGCACGCAAAAACCCGAAAGCGGCAGCAGCGCTTCCGGGGTTTTGCGCGCTGTCGCAACGGCGGCACTTCCGGGTTTTCCCGCAGCGACACACCAACGGCGGTTGGTGTGTCGCCGCGGGAAAACTTTGGAAAGCCCTGCCTTCTTGGTTTTCTTTTTCTTTGGGACATTTTTTGTTGCCGCCTCCTGAACAATGTTGCAAACTTCTGTCCATAGTTCTTCCGGGACCCTATCTACTAAATCTAGTCCCTTAAATCTATTCTTCACTTCCACTGCATATTCATTAGGAATGTTAGTGAGCTCATATCTAACTGATCTGTGGGTCTTCCCTATTCTCTTTAGTCTGATTCTAAATTGTGCAATAAGAAGTTTGTGATCTGAACTACAGTCAGCTCCAGGTCTTGTTTTTACCAACTGTATAGATGTCTGCCACCTTTGGCTACAAAGGATGTAGTCAATCTGATTTCAGTGTCGACCATCTGGTGAAGTCCATGTATAAAGTCGTCTTTTAGGTTGTTGAAAGAGAGTGTTTGTTATGCACAGTGAGTTGTCTTGGCAAAATTCTATCAGCCCATGTCCCGCTTCATTTTGTTCTCCTAGACCATGCTTACCTGTAATTCCAGGTGTCATTTGACTACCCACCTTAGCATTCCAGTCTCCTGTAATGAAAATAACATCTATTTTTCGCATTTTATCCAGTAGGTGCTGCAGATCCTCATAGAACTGATCTACTTCTGCTTCTTCAGCATCTGTGGTTGGGGCGTATATTTGGATCACTGTGGTGTTAAATGGCTTACCCTGAATTCGAATTGAGATCATTCTATCCTTTTTTGGATTGTATCCAAGCACTGCTTTAGCCACTTTAGACACTTTTGTTCCCCTGTCAGGAGCCCTTCGTAATCAGTAAAATACAGGGCAACTTCAGGCCTGCTGTCCTCCACCATCGCAGTGGAAGAGCAGGATGGAATATATTAACTCTTCCCACTGGGTCCCATTAATGTCCCTGTCCCCACTACCATATTCATGCAGGGAATGCAGCAGGTACCTCCTGCATCCCCTGAAGGCCTTTCCCCACTGCTGAGTTGAAGTCTCTCCACTCATTCTTGAACCAGCAAAAAAATAGTGGATATTTGCTGATCCCGTTGCAATCCCTCTCCGTTACTTCCATTGCTCTGTTCCCAGACGCGGCCAGTCACTTGACTTCCCTCTAGGGGAATGAGCAATAAAGCTTAAGAGCTTTTACAGTATGCACCATGAGGCTGTCCTTGGATGGGGAAACAAGGGGAGGAAACAGGATTTCAACACCAGTTCAGCTAAGGACGCTAGGACAGCTCATTGTGCACTGGAGATATAGCTGGAATTTATGCTGCCGTGACTTGTTTATGCTGTGGTTAGGTAGAAATGGGGAAAGACCCTGAGGTTCTTCACACAATATTTAAAAAACAGCTACTGCCACCTAAAACGTAGACAGCTTTTACCATAATGATCCTGAAAACGTCCTCCATTTTGCTTTCATCTTTCACCTTTCACAACACTTTCACAACCACCATTTTGGCTCACTCTGACCCCTCCCAAACCTAGTTTGGGGAAGGGGCTCTCTTTCTTGTAATATTACTTGTAGCTGTAATATTACCAGCACCTTAACAATTATATATTAACCCCCCCCCCTCTCTCTCTCTCTCTCTCTCTCTCAACTTGAAAATATAAAAAACAATTTTGAAAAGGCCTGGGGTGGCCCTTTAAAATATGGTTGCTAACTTTGGAGTATTAAGGATTTCCTTATCAAATCTTGCAACTGAATCTGTTTTTTCACTGTGACAGTCTAGAGCAGAGCTTTCCAAACTGTGTGTCGCGACACAAAAGTGTGTCGGAAGCGGCAGCGCGCGCGTGCACGGCGGCACAGGCAGCTGCCGCCGCCATGCACGCACACGCTGCCGCACTCCCCCCCGCGCCGCCACTGTGCACGCCCGCGCCGCCGCACACCCTGCCCCCCCGCCCCCCGCACCGCCGCCGTGCGCCCGCACCGCCGCACGGCCCCCCACGCCGCTGCCGAGCGCGCGCGCGCCGCCGCCGCTGGTGTGTTGCCAGCGGCGGAACTTTGGAAAGCCCTGGTCTAGAGGTATACTTCTATTTTATGTTCAATCGATCTATTTATTATGGTTGTAGACCAGTACATATTATGTTTATTTACAGTACCACTTGATTACTTTTTCCCTTATTTTCTGTATTTCTCTTAAACTCTTAGGACATTTCAGGCTAATCTACTAAGGCAGTATTTGTTTCACACACATCACTAAATTAATCAAAGCTGACATCAGCCAGTTACAACTCCAACGTTTAAAAATGCTGAAAGTTATTTAGAGAATAGCAATTCCTATTTTTAAAACTCACTTTTGTACTATTCCGTACAGAGGCAACCCCCAAGGAAGAAGACAAAATAAATGTAAGTCCAGGTGGTTCTTGGGTGTGGCTTGTCTTGTTGATGCTGGTGAGCGACCGGTGGAATCTGCTGCTTTCAGCTGCATTTTGGCCTGAAATCCATTTTGGAAAAACCCCAAGTGGCTGAACTTCTTCCTTGCTGCTGGCTGAACTGACTGAGAAAGTATCTCAGATACTTTGCCTCCAGCCCCCAGGTAGTGAAAACTGGTTAAGAGTTACATATGCTTCATGGTTTTCCTGTTCCTTGGTTTAAAAAAAAAAGGATTGGAGAGGGCTCTTCAAATTTTTTATCTGTATTAGAAAAAACAAACAGGTGGCCGTACTAAACATGAGGTATTACACCTAGGACATCAAAGTGGAAAGAGAAACAATATTTACCAAATGAATGGCAAGAACAAATTTTATTTATTTAATTTCTACTCCCTCTTTCCCCAGAGCTCAAGACAATGTATATAGCACTCCCTCCTCCCATTTTTTTCCCCACAGCAAACCTGTGGGGAAGGTTATGTTGAGAAATAATTACTTGCCAAAAGTCACCCAGTGAGCTTATATTGCTAAGAGCGAACTTGAACTTGGATCTCCCTAATCCTAATCTAACATTTTAACTACAGGTTGCTGTTGTTCAGTCGTTTAGTCGTGTCCGACTCTTCGTGACCTCATGGACCATAGCACGCCAGGTCTTCCTGTCCTCCACTGCCTCCCGGAGTTTACTCAAATTCATGTTCATTACATCGGTGATGCTATCTAACCATCTCATCCTCTGCCGTCCCCTTCTCCTTTTGCCTTCCGTCATTCCCAGCATCAGGGTCTTTTCCAGTGAGTCCTCTCTTCGCATTAGGTGGCCAAAGTATTTGAGCTTCAGCTTCAGCATCTGTCCTTCCAATGAGCAGTCAGGGTTGATTTCCTTTAGGATTGACTGGTTTGACCTCCTTGCAGTCCAAGGGACTCTCAAGAGTCTTCTCCAGCACCACAGTTCGAAAGCATCAATTCTTCGGCGCTCAGCCTTCCTTATGGTCCAACTCTCACAG
Source organism: Charina bottae (assembly GCA_023362775.1). NCBI lineage: Eukaryota > Metazoa > Chordata > Lepidosauria > Squamata > Charinaidae > Charina > Charina bottae. Next base: position 186,369,024 of record JALMGJ010000001.1, on the reverse strand, counting down.
CCATACATTACTACTGGGAAAACCATAGCTTTAATGATACGGACCTTTGTCGGCAAGGTGATGTCTCTGCTTTTTAATATGCTGTCTATGTTTGCCATAGCTTTCCTCCCAAGGAGCAAGCGTCTTTTAATTTCATGGCTGCAGTCACCGTCTGCGGTGATCTTGGAGCCCAAGAAAATAAAATCTGTCACTGCTTCCATTTCTTCACCTTCTATTTGCCAGGAAGTGATGGGACCAGATGCCATGATCTGAGTTCTTTTAATGTTGAGTTTCAAGCCAGCTTTTGCACTCTCCTCTTTCACCCTCATCAAGAGGCTCTTTAGTTCCTCTTCACTTTCGGCCATTAGGGTGGTATTGTCTGCATATCTGAGGTTGTTGATATTTCTCCCGGCAATCTTAAATCCGGCTTGTGATTCATCCAGCCCGGCATTTGGTAGTCCTTGTTAATTACCATAATTGAGACCGGAATTTCGGTTGCTAAGCAAAGCGGTCATTAAGCAAATCCAACCAGATTTCACAACCTTTTTCACAGTGGTCGTTAAGCGAATCACTGTAGGCATTAAACGAACCACGTGGTCATTAAGCAAATCATGTGGTTCCCCATTGATTTTGCTTGCCAGAAGCCAGCTGGGAAGGTTGAAAATGGTGATCATGTGACCATGTGACACTGCGACGATCATAAATGTGAACCTGTTGCCAAGCGCCTAAATCGTGATGATGTGACTGCAGGGATGCTGCGATGGTCGTAGGTGTGAGGACCAGTCATAAGTTGGGTTTTTTCAGCACTGTCGTAAGTCTGAACTGTCACTAAACAAATGGTGGTTAAGCAAGGACTACCTGTACAGCACTCTGCTACCCTGCCGAACTGAGATAGGAAACGAGGAAGGGGAAAGGGGAGAATGAAGCCTTCAGCCAGAGTGGAATCAAATCCCATTTGATTTGTTACGGGTTAAACAAAGACCAAGATAACTATTACACTATATACTTCAGCCACTGTTTGATGGAACATATAATTAATAGAGATTCATGCTGCATAGAACAAGCAACCCCAACTTCAAAGTATCATCTCAATCCATTATTCACTGAAAATATATTGAATTCAAGTGAAAACATTTATCTTCAGTGAATCACAATATTACAGATAGATACTTTGTGACAGAAACTGAAAACACGTGTGTTAAACTCTAGCTCACAACTCCCTTTGAAGGAGTGGGAGTTCCACCAAAGCATAGAACTGCTCTTAGTTTCCATCCTCATTTCAATCCTAAAAATAGGTTGGAAGAGGAGCTCTGTCATAATAAAAGAGATATTGCTAAATAATTACACTCAAAGACATAAGAAGATACATCATTCTATAGCTATATGTTCAGATTAATTCTTTGACTGAAACCTTTGCATTGCATCAAAATTAAATGGTCATAGCCTCTTTCTGGAGTTGTGGAAAGGTGGAGAATGCGAAAAAGTGGCTATAATTTTTAAAAGGATAATACAACAATGGTCACAGTGAGTTTGAAAAACTAACGGATTGAAAATGGCAGGGGTGTTCTAAAGCAGGGGTCCCCACTAGTGGGCCGCGGCCTGTTAGGAAGTGGGCTGTGGGGCTCCTGCCTGCAAAACCCGCCTCCCGGTGCACGCGATTGGCTCCTGCCTGCAAACCCTGCCTCCCGGTGTGTGCGATTGGCTCCTGCCTGCAAACCCCGCCCCCGGTGCGCACGATTGGCTCCCGCCTGCAAACACACACCCCCGGTCCGTGGAATTGTCTTCCACGACCGGTCCCTGGTGCCAAAAAGGTTGGGGATCCCTGTTCTAAAGTGTTTTGTGGTTTGCTGAAGGAATGCTGTTAATTTCCTTCATTCATGATACGTTTTGCAAACAGACATACTTTTGCGATATGGTGGTAGCACTTGAATCTTCAGTGAGCAAGAAACATTCCTAGAGAATCTGTCCCCTTAAGCTGGTGGCCGTTAGCAACTCTGATCTGATCAACAAGAACAGGCTATAAAAATGTCCAGGTCATTTTAGGACTTTCCTGGCATAACAACTGAATCTACTGTGTCTGATGCCCAGATTCTGACTTTCATTTAGAAGCTGCCAAAGGCCCAGCACTAATGATAACTCATGTTCTCCTCCACTATATAAATAGAACTGGCCTGACCATTAGCAGCAGATTTTCTAGGTCACAAAAGGTCATCATTGTTGAATTTGTTGTTCATATAATGTTACTGCCAATGAGAGAAAGAGGAGCTTGTAAGTTTTGCTATCTCAAGTAGGCATTTCATATCTGGGCTGCAAATACCTGAACAACCATAGATGGTAGCAAATACCTCCATGTGGTAGCCAGCCCTTTCGAAAACATCATAAAAAGAAAATGTTTTGGGAATGATCTCTTTATATGCATGTCTTAAATTGTTGGGTTATGAAGAAAGTGGCAGCCCCAATCTCATCTTGACTATCTCAAAATAAAAAAAAAGCTAGGCAATGTTGCACCTGGTTGAGTACTTTGATGGGAGAACACCAGAAAATTCTGGGGGATCAGGCTGGACCGGGGAATCAAAAACCAAGGAAGGCCATGACAAACTCATTACATATTATTGCCAAGCAAACTGTACTGAGGTGTCCATGTGGTCATCGGGGTCAAGCCTGGCTCAAAGAAGAATCACATATCAACAAAGGGTGCAACAGAAGCCTTTAGCTGAGAAAAGTAGAGATACTGTGGACTGGAGCTGAAAAAAACATTCTGTAGTCCCAAGGCGGGAAGGACCAACTCCCTTTCCCTTCTAAATTTTGTCTATGTGTGCCTTTGAGTCAGTGTTGACTCCTGGCAACTGCCTGGAAAATCCCTGCAGTTTTCTTGGCAAGTTTTTGGAAATGGTTTCCCCTGGCCTCCTTCCTAGGGCCAAGAGAGAGGGACTGGCCCAAGGACACCCAGCCGGCTTTGTGCCTAAGGTGGGTCTAGAACTCACAGTCTCCCGGTTTCCAGCCTGGTGCCTTAACCATTACACCCAACTGGCTCTCTCTAAATTTTAAGTGGTCTTAAAAAGAACAGGCCAGTTTTTCCCAACCTTTTTGTGGTGCCCCTTCCTCAGTGTAAGGGGGAGGCTGGCTGCATGCCCTCTGGGCACAAAAGGGCAAAGAGTTGGGAGGGGAGTTGAAATGCACATATTGATTGGAAATTAGCAGTTTGCCTGTTTCTTGAATACAAACCTTCCCCACTACCTGTTTTATCACATATTAGGCTGTTGCGTATACTTATTATGAGGAATTAGGGCATCAGGCGCAAAGAAGCCAGGCTATGGCTCTACATCCAGAACTGTTTTCAGGTCACCAAGTACATTAGGGCTACGCTATTTGGGCTGCAAAAATCCAGATGACCACTTAGTGGCAGCAAAGAGATACAGGTAGTTCTCACTTTAACAACCACAATTGGGACCAGCAACTCAGTTGCTAAGCAACATGGTCATTAAGCAAGACATCATGCGACCGTGACTTGCGATGTTACTGCTGGCTTCTCCATTGACTCTGCTTGTTGGAAGCTGGCTGTGAAGCACGCAAATGGTGATCATGTGACTGTGGGATGCTGTGATGGTCCTAAGTGTGAGGACCAGTCATAAAGTTACTTTTTCAGTGCCATTGTAACTCTGAATGGTTGCTAAACAAGGCAGTCATTAAGCGAGGACTACCTGTACAGAAAACTAACCATTAGTTGTCATCTGGTGATTGTCTGGACACGGATATTATTCCTGTTGACTGAGGAGGCTGAACTACATACATTCAGAATAGTTGTGGTTTCCAGACTTCCAACTTGAAATTCCTTTCATAGTCAGCTTGCTCCATCTGCTGTGTGGAAAGTGGAAGCAATGCAACATTAATCAAACCCGTTACTAGGACAATGAATTCCTTCCCCTATCAAGTGTTGGCAAAGAACGAAATCTTTTCCTAGTTTAAGAAGTGATGCCTTTGTTTGGAATGTGAGTGTTTTGATTGTAATCTTAGTAATGGAAAGTTAGATGAACACATAGGAAATAATTTTCAATAAATCTTTCCCCATAGCACAATGCTCACATTAATACAGTTCACTGAAGGCTTCATTCTGCCTGCTGAAGAATTAGATATAATGTGTATTGGCCTATGCAGTGCTGGCTGTAAAATGAAGAATATGTTACCACTTTTGATGAAAACAACCTTACTTAAATTAGTGTCCTCCAGATATGCTATGCTGCCATTCAGAATTCACAGGCACTATGAGGTGCTTTCAGGAGGATCAGGGCACAAGGAAGAACGCCACCAAATAGTGGTGCCCTTCTTTACTGTGTGGAGGGCATGTTTGGGTCACAATCAGGTAACCTCTGGCACCATTTGACCCCTGCTGTGGCTAGCTAGCTAGCTAGCTAGGTAGGTAGGTAGGTAGCTAGGTAGGTAGGTAGGTAGCTATTTATTTGTTTGTTTGTTTGTTTGTTTGTTTATTGTTGTTCATTTATCTGTGGTCCAAGACCAATCATAACAGGGAAGTACAGCAAATACAGTAAGTAGAAGAAAAAAAATGGCATAAAAATCCTGAAACAGTTAATAATGTAAAGGAAACACTGGCGGTTTCGTAAAGCCAGGGCTACTGATAGCAATTTTGCAATCTTCTCAGAGGTTTCTGAGTATTGATCACAAAAAAAGAAGAGGAGCCATCTCGTAATCACAGGAGCAATTGAAATTATTGACCACTGGAGCTAAGAGATTGAATTGCCATTGCGTATAGAGCAGGCCTTTTAATAGTACAGGTGAAGCAGATTCATCCTCCATATCTGAACATGGGCAAGGGTGGCAATTGTACAGAAGGTTATCCGCCTATTGTCATCCTAATGGGTAGTGCCCCAATTTGTGCCAGAGTAGTTTCCTGTGAAGAGCATGTAGGATATTAAGAAAATATCTAAGGACAGTCCAAGGGGCAGGGGGCAGCTTACACTGTAGAAAAAACAGGAAACCCTGGCTTTGTCAGTTTGAATATCTGAGTTCCAATTCAGCCAGAGGGGGTTGTTTCCTTCCTTCCTTCTTTCCTTCCTTCCTACCTACCTACCTACCTACCTACCTACCTACCTACAAGATATACTCCTAGAAGAGATAATATCAATAAGTGGACAAAGAAAATGTCTTAACTTACACAATTAATGCTCAATATAACATTAATAAAATATAACAATACCAGACAAAGTACGCTGAGTTGTTTTTGTGATGTATTTGTTAAAAAGAATAAATCTTTGAGCCAGAGTGTTAACTAGGCCAAGGGCAGGAAGTGCTGGCAAGGAAAGGCCACAATATGCCAAGTCATCATTAATTTGTCTCCTTAAAAAAAAAGGTAAAGGTTCCCTCCGCACATTTGTGCAGTTGTGTCCGACTCTAGGGGCCGGTGCTCATCTCCGTTTGTTAGCCGAAGAGCCAGTGCTGTCTGAAGACGCTTCTGCGGTCATGTGGCCGGCATGACGCACGCGGAACGCTGTTACCTTCCCACCGAAGTGGTACCTATTCATCTACTTGCATTTGCATGCTTTCGAATTGCTAGGTTGGCAAGAGCTGGGGCGAGTGCGGGAGCTCACTCCGCACGCACGGCTAGGGATTCGAACCTCCGAACTTGCGATCTTCCGATCGACAAGCCTGGCGTCTTACCCGCTGAGCCACCACGCCCCACTAATTTGTCTCCTTAGGGTAGAACTAAACCTGTCTGGCAAGGTGAGATGGACAGGGAAGTCCCCCAAAATACTTGCTTCAGCCGGAATTTGAGTCAGCAGTACCCTAATTGAGCCCCAAATGCAGCCTAATTCTAACCATATGAAAGCATTAGAGGTTGAGTGAAGGATACATGTTATGATTTTTAATTGCTGGCGACTTTGAAAGCCAGGTTGGAGAACAACATCAGGGCTCTTTTACAGCATTACAATGTTCATGCTCTTTCTCGATTTTGGAGACTCATGGAAGAGTTATAAGAAGCTTTTTAAGGAGAAAAAGCAAAAATATGCTTTAGAGAACAGAACTTGGAACCAATAGACTGTGATCAACAAAAACCATCGCCTTTTTGGCGCCTTGTTTCCCAAATCCCTGCTAGAGTTAACTCTGATAATAATAACAACTTAATCTCCCTCAAGTCTTGGGCTCAATATTATCATGGTCTATTTACTGCATCCCAAGGCAGCGGACTCCAGGTCCAGCTTCTTGAGGAATCTCTCCCTGAATGGCCCCCCGTTTCATCTTCTGAGGTTCAAAAATTAATCTGTCAACTGACAAATAGTAAAGCCCCAGGCACAGATTTAGTTGTACCAGAATTCTTAAAACTACATTTTGTATGATGGTCTCCTGTGCTAGCCCCCCTTTCCACAGCTATAAATAACTCCTGTACAATAGATCCCTAATGACTGGCTTAATTCCAATTTTCTACTGGCTGGTCAGTTCAAGTACCAAAAGGCATCTCCTGCCATTGTTAAATTTGCAAGTCAATTTGGAAATAACGATGTCCCAGCAGCCACTAAATTATTTAAAGCTAACGTTTTTAAAACTGCAGGGACTAGCCCAGGCAGTCTCCAGGAATCCACACGGACAAGAAGGCACACACAAGCAGGCAAACATTTTTAAGCACAGGCTTTGCTTCTTAAAAAAACAGATCTGGTACTCTTTTGAGAGACTGCTAATCTTTGCTGCGCAGAAGACTGTTTCAAAGCTGGAAAGAGAGCCAGCTTCTGCCAGTTGTGTGCTGCTGGTTCTGTCATGACAGGTGTTCCCACTGATCCTACCAGCGAGGTCCTTTTTGTCACCACACTTTCACTGTTTTTATTCCTTGGGGGGATGCATTTTGCCCACTCCATTCTGGCCTTGATTGAACCAGGTGCCATGGCGATGATGGTGGTTCTTACACACGGACCAATCATAATTGCATGTTCTTCTCCCACTGGCTGTTTCTGAATGCTGCTGGCAATGGAACTCTTGGCCATTCATTGCTATTCCCTTCCAGCACTATTCGAGGATGGATCTCACTCATTATCAATCACTCTCTCCTGCTTTCCCCATGACACCTGTTTTCTGTCAACTGGGCTGTTTTTAAATTTCGATTTAGTGCTGTTCTAAAAAAGCACTGACACACATTCAGAAATATCCCGAAAGCTCCCAGGCATGGAAGAGGGGTTACGCCATGCAGGAGCATCAGGAGAACTCCGTCCCATTTCACCAGCACTCCATGCCTTTGACCTATCAGCTGAACTATTTTTTGATACAAGTTTCATGCTCTTTCAGACAAGTGTTAGACCAGTGCTTTCCAAACTCCCGCCGTTGGCGACACACCAAGGGCGGCAGTGGTAGTGGTGCGGCGGCGGTGTGTACGGCGGCAGCAGCGGCTGCGGCCTCGTGTTTTCCACTAAAACCCGGAAGCACTGATGGTGCGCCGCTGCCGGTGCCTCTGCCACCACCGCCGTGCACGGCACCGCCGCCGCACGTGCCACTGCAGAGGTGGCGGCAACATGCCATCACCACTTCCGGGTTTTGTCGCGACACACTAAAGTGTCGTGACACACAGTTTGGAAAGCTATGTGTTAGACCAGGGCTTTCCAAACTGTGTGTCGGGACACGTTAGTGTGTCGGCTGCAGTGTCTGGGTGTGTCGCGGCTGCTGCTGCCTCCGAGCCCTGCCAGGATTCCATGCAGATCCTATTGCCTGCCCTGTGCCTTGCTGCCTCCAAACCTGCTGTGATTCCGCACAGGTCCTAGTGCCTGCCTTGTGCCCTGCTGTAAGAGTGTGTCGCGAAATGATGCATGTCCAAAAAGTGTGTCACCAACATGAAAAGTTTGGAAAGCTCTGTGTTAGACCCATGTTCAAAGACAGCCCAACTGACAGGTCACAAGCATGGAACATCTCCATGCCTCTGACCTGCTAGTTGCACCACTTGAAGAGCCTAAACACACCATTCTAGGTACCCATCTCCACCTGCCCAAGCTTGCCCCATCCTGCATTAGGGATGGTGGTTGGGGGTTGTTTTTCTGCTGCTTGGAGAGAGGTGCTACAAAGCTGTGGGACTCCACTAATCACTTTCCTTAATTGAAATAAGTCAGGGCAACACTGATTGCCAGCCTCATTCCATGGAGAGCTGTTTAGTGCTGACCCTGAGAAGGAGGTTGGAGTGGGGAAATGATTGCTCAGTCTTGGGAAAGCCTTAAGCATGAGAAAAGAGATGGGGCCAGCCCCACCTTGACCTTGTTGTCCTTGAAAGGGGGCAGTGATGGTTTTGGACAGGCTTTCAAGGTTCTGTTAATATACAACATAAAGGAGCTGTGATGATCCCAACAACCATGCCCTAATAAACACTTCTCAATGCAGTTCGTTAGAATGCAGATTAAGCTTTATTCAGGATACATGTTAATTGAAGCACTCCTAAAGATCTGAATGCGGATTCCCGCCAAACTATACCCTCTTAACTTCCCCCCTTGCGCGCCAAATTACCAACCGATGATCTCATGATGCAAACGTTCTCATCTCCACACTCCTGCAGGTGGGTGACCTTGACGAAGCCATTTCCAGCCTCTACCAACAGACATAACACTCAACGGCCAGTCCCCCTCCCAACAGTTCTCAAAACATCTCTAGCCCTAATCCCAATGGCAGGATTCATAGACATGAACCCTGACATGCCAACCCTCCAAAACAAAGAGTAATATACAGACAACAAGAATGGATAATGCATACAAATAAACATAAAGACAAAGTGAGCAATTCCAGAATTGTTCAGGCTGCAGAAATATGTGAGGCGTTGCAATCTGAAAAACAAAATCAAGTAAAAAGTCATACAATTAACCAGGTTTAGCTGGAAACTGAGCATGGAACTTCTTTAGCAAGCGAGGAGCAGAAACATGAACTTTATCAACCCATTCCTTAAACCCAATAGGTACAGTAGATGTTTCCATTGAACTAGATATTGAACTTTACCCCTATGTAATCTAGAGTCCAAAATGTCCTGAACCTCAAAATGTTCGTTATCCCCCACCATGATGGGTGGGGGAGTGCTTGGATCCGGATGCCACTGAGGAGCAGACTTAACTGGCTTTAACAAACTAATTTTTTTTGCCTTTACTCTGGGGTAAATCCACAATAAAATCCATTGAAATTTGCTTCCAAGGACTTGTTGGTTCAGCCACTCCTTGTAAAAGTCCCACAGGCTTACCAGGTGCCTTTTTCATAGAAGCACAGACAGGACAAGACAATACACACTGCTTTACATCTTTTCTTAAAGTTGACCACCAAAATTGCCTTCTCACCAAATGTAATGTTTTAACAAAGTCAAAATGTCCAGCAACTTTATTATCATGACAACGTTGCAAAATAGCTTTTCTCACAGTTTCAGGAATATACAATCTATCTCCACTCCACCATACTCCGTTAGTTTCTGTTAGAGATTGTTTATGTGTTTTCCACCATTCATCCTCTACCATAGCTTGTCGGATGTCTTTTTCTAAAGAGGGTTCACATGGAGTCTGTTGATGTTTGGCTTGGCATCTAGTAAGAGCGACTTTCCCCTCCAGTTGCACTGGCAAGGGTGAAGGCAGAGTTTCAGAACCTTTCTCAGCATGGTTTGGTATACCCAGCTGTTGTGGAGACATTACTATAGACACAACCTGCTCCATTTGAGTCTCATGCTGAGGCAAGCGACATAGTGCATCTGCCAAGAAGTTTTTCCCTGCTGGCAAATACTTCAACGTGAAATTAAACCTACTGAAAAATTTGGCCCATCTGATTTGTTTAGGATTTAACTTCCTGGGAGTTTTGAGAGCTTCCAAGTTGTTATGATCAGTAAAGACTTCAAACTGGTGGGGAGAACCCTCCAGGTAGCTAATGCATGCCGTACAGCAAAAGCTTCTTTCTCCCAAACATGCCAGCGTTGCTCTTCCTCCGTGAACTTACAGGAAATCTATGCATATGGTCTTAATTGATTAGTATTATCTTTTTGCAATAATATACACCCAATGGCAGAATTGGAAGCGTCTGTTTGTATAACGAATGGTTGCTCAGGATCAGGGTGTTTTAAAATAGGCTCTGCGGTGAACAACTGTTTCAATTGTTCAAAAGCACTTTGGCAAGCTGGCGTCCATTTTAGTTTTGACTGGGGCTTATTTGCTAATACACCATCAGTTGATTTTTTAGTTTTTAACAAATCCGTTAACGGTAACGCTATTTTAGCAAATGCAGGAATAAATTGTCTGTAGAAATTGGAGAACCCTAAAAAAGCTTGTAATTGCTTTTTTGTTCTGGGTGTTTCCCACGCCAAAACATCTTTAACTTTGGCAGGATCCATTTCAATGCCCTGATGAGATATTCTGTAACCCAAAAAATCCAGTTTTTCCTTATGAAATTCACATTTGGACAATTTCACATACAACTTAGCTTCTAATAATTTTTTCAACACTGCCTTAACCAATTTTACATGTTCTTCCATAGTTTCTGTATAGATCAAAATGTCATCTAAATATACCAATACACCTTGATATAAAAATTCATGCAGAACCTCATTAATTAAGCTCATGAAGACTCCAGGCCGCCCCCCTTAATCCGAACAGCATGACTTTATATTGAAAACAACCCAATTGGCAATTAAAAGCAGTTTTCCATTCATCTCCCTCCTTTATGCGCACTCTAAAATACGCTTCTCTCAAGTCCAGTTTAGTGAAGATCTTTCCCTTTGTCAGTTGCGCTAGCATATCCTTCATCAAAGGCAACGGGTACTGATTAGAAATACAAATAGCATTCAACCCCCGATAGTCAGTACAAAGTCTCAACGATACATCTTTCTTTTTCCTAAACAACACTGGAGCAGCCATGGGAGAAGTAGATGGCTCAATAAATCCTCACTTTAAATTCTTATCTATAAATTTCCGCAATTCTTGCAATTCCTTATGAGTCATCAAGTACAACTTTGGTTTAGGTAACACTGCTCCAGGTTCCAATTGCAGAGAACAATCCGTTTTATGATGAGGGGGCATTTGATCCGACTCAGTCTCTACAAAAATTTCCCCCTCCTCCTCATACGCCGCCGGAGCAACGGCTGCTTGTGCTACTTCCCTCAATGAGCCTGCTAATTCCACACACAGTCCCGCATGGTCCTGTTCCATCCCCAGATACGAGCCATCTGCAAATTCCATCTCCCCAGAGACCCAATCAATCTGAGGGTTTCGTTCCCTCAGCCATTTAAGCCCCAACACTATGGGCTGACTGGCAATGGGTGCCACGATAAACCGTATAGTCTCTTGGTGTGTCCCAATAGTCATTTTTAGGGCTTCAGTGTAATATTCAACTGGTCCCCCCTTCATGTCTGACCCATCCAATTGACAAAATATAATGGGAACTTTTAGCTTATGCAATTTCAGTCTTAATCCAGTCACAATAGCAGGGTGCATCAAACACCTTGAACACCCTGAGTCCAGCATAGCCATCAGATTATTCTGATCCCTCCCATCTAACGTTTCAATTTTTACTTTAACTTGCATTGTGGGGCAATCTCCACTCACCAAAGGATCTGAGCGCCTATCTACAAATGCCTGGCCACCAGCGCATCTTAGGACAGGCATTGTTCGTTTCCCGCTGGCAAGAATTCTTTGTCTGTGGAGTCGTTCTCACCCCCAGCTATCTCGGCTTTATTGGCTTCTTCCATTGCATGGGCTGTTCCCTTTCTTTTAGGTGGTAGGGATGGCTTTGAAGATTTACTCTCAGGCTTTTTCCTCACAGCAGGAGTTGTTTGCGGGCAGTTGCTAATGCGATGGCCCTCTCTACCACATTTGAAGCACAACCCGCTTTTGGCTCTGCGTTCCTTCTCTTCTTCCCAGGCTCTCTGGCTGAGTGGTTTCTTTGGCTGGGGGCCCCCCAGCGCTCTTCTCCCTGGGCTTTGCAGCTGTTTATATGATCTCAACCGTAACCGGGTGCTTTCTGCTTTGCCAGCTAGTTGGATCCATTCTTCTAGCGTCTCAGGATCCCCCCTTCCAGCAGCCATTTCCAGAATCTCAGGTTTCAACCCCATCTGGAAATATTCGATTTGAAAGTGTTCAGGCCAGCCAGGGACTCTACTAATAAGCTTTTTAAATTCCATAGCATATTCTGCCACAGTTCGATTTCCCTGGCTCAATTGTTGTAACTGCACTCTAGCTGACAGTTTTGATAGCGTATCTTCAAATCTCTTTCTTAGCGCCAACATAAATGCCTTAAAAGTTAACAGTTCTGTGGCATTAGTGTCATGCATGGCTACAAGCCACTGTGCTGCTTCCCCTTCTAGGAAACTTGAGACATACCTTACTTTGGCCTCCTCATTCAGAAAAGAGTCCTCAAACTCCTCCATAAAACCCCTGACATGGGTCATAAAGCAAGCCAACTTCCCGGGATCACTGTCAAATCGCATCTTTAGCTTGTTAACTGCTAAAGCTTGGGCCCTTCCCCTTTGTAATCCACTCGTGGAAGGTCGTCTCATCTCAGGCTCTGGTCCTGAAAAATCATCCTCTTCTTCACTGCCACTGGAAGTCCCACTCTCTGCTGAAGTGGTCATCGAAGTAGCTCCTCTCTCCGTCACTGGACCCCCTTCTTGCTTCGAAGCCAGGACAAGCTGCTGCAAAGATTGGCTGATAGACTCTATTTGCTTGCTGATGGTCTCTAACTCAAAATCGATGCGTGCAGTCTTCGCTTCTAAAGAAGCCATCCTTCTAAAGAAGCCATCCTTTGGGTAACTCTGGGTTTAGCAGTCCATTTACCCATCCCTGCCTGGAGGCCAACTCCAATTCCCACGGACCACTCTGCACTAGCTTTGGGAGTACGTACCACAGGAAGCTCGGCTGCCTCTATTCCACTACGTCTGGATCCCCTTTTAGAGGTTTTCTTCATGCCAACAACTGGCTCAAAAGCCACGACTTTTTCCTCTTTGGAAACTGCTTCTAGGCCTGTAGAAGTGCCTGGTTGCTCTTCTTTCCCCGCCTGGAAACATTCCATAGATTCCTCCATTCTGTGAGTTGTGTAGAAGAGTCGATTCTCACTAGGGAGGCACTAATTGTATTTAGCAATTGTAACCTCAAGATAAACCGACTAGATTGGGATTCAGATCTTTCTGTGATGACCCCAACAACCATGCCCTAATAAACACTTCTCAATGCAGTTCGTTAGAATGCAGATTAAGCTTTATTCAGGATACATGTTAATTGAAGCACTCCTAAAGATCTGAATGCGGATTCCCGCCAAACTGTACCCTCTTAACTTCCCCCCTTGCGCGCCAAATTACCAACCGATGATCTCATGATGCAAACGTTCTCATCTCCACACTCCTGCAGGTGGGTGACCTTGACAAAGCCATTTCCAGCCTCTGCCAACAGACATAACACTCAACGGCCAGTCTCCCTCCCAACAGTTCTCAAAGCATCTCTAGCCCTAATCCCAATGGCAGGATTCATAGACATGAACCCTGACAGGAGCATTCCTTGAATCCCTGCGATGTCTGTTTCCTGATCTGGCCTACCTTGAAGAGCTGACATTCAGGTGGCAGAATAGGGATTAGCAAGCCTACTTTTCTGCCAGCTCAAGGAATGGAGGATGGCACTTTAACAGTTTTGGCCTGTGGCAGGACAGGGTCGTCAGGGGTGGCAATACATTTCATGCCAGTACTGTAGAGCTTTCTGCTGGCCAAAGGACTAATGGACAGCACAGGACTCCAACTGAGAAGAGCTCATGGAAAACAAATGGGCCCATAGTGAGGGCGATTCCCATTTCCAGGTTATATTTTCTAACTCGCATAAATCTTATAGATCTTCTTGCAGATGTGGCATTGGCTTGAGATAAGATAGGGACTCTTTCCATAGATAAAAAGCAACGATTGCATCTTGATTGTAGATGTGTGTGTTTTTTCATTCTACTGCTGTGTTCATAGCTGACAATTTTAACACAGTCCCTGTTGAGTACAAACCAGGAAGTTGGATTTTCCTTCTTTGTTTTCATAATGCTTGGTAAGAAATGTAAACAGAGGAAAGCTATTCAAGCTGACTGGAACTGAATCTCGCCCATTACTCTTCAGTAAGTAAATTTTTCACCCATTATAATATAATAGTCAGCTTCTGAATTGTTTTCATTTATTAATGAAACTTGCAATTACTTTTGTATTAGTAATTAATTAGTAATATTTTAGTACTAGAACAGCTTATCAGACATTTTGAGTGAAAAGATTGTCATGCTTTCATGATAGCAATAGCAGTCAATTCATTACTGATTTTCCAACTGTGGGCTACGTTCACATGAGCACATGCCTGCTAATGGGAACCGTCCCCTCACGTGCTTCCCCTTCCACCTCTCCCATTCATCTGTCCCAAATGTAAATTGGAGACTCCCTAAATCTCTGAAGCAATTTAGAGAAGGAAGGATCTATTCCGCTGTAGATTAGACCCTCAGTGAGATAAATTGCAGATCACTGCAATTGTTTTTGGAACCTGCATACAGTGCGGGTGGTATAGGACAGTGTGGTATAGTAGTGCAGCGTGTTTACCCATCTTGCCTAGTATTACTGGCTGCAGCTCTGCAGTGTTATAAACAGAGGGATTTTTCTCAAACCCTTGCTCTGTAATCCTTTTAGTTGAGGTAACAGGAACTAAACTCAAGACCTGCATGAAATTGTAACTAAACACCGCTCCCCCCATCTGAAAAATAGCCATTTGTGTATACAGTATATATATTTACTGGATACTTTAGCATAGGTTGTTGTAGCACAACATACAGTATACTGTAGATGAGTATATGCCATATGTATTTCCGGTCTAGCATAGATAAATACAATAAAATTTCTGAGTCTCCAAAACAGTGACCCTCAGCTCACTGATGAGTGACTAAATAAATGCTGCCATACATCACATAATAGACTTCCTTTCTGAATAAAGGTTTATGCTACGTGACTGCAGTCTATGTATCCTGACTTGGCTCATTGCGTGTCTTGGCACTTCCACGTAGATGTGCGTAGGTTACGGCAGCACCATTATTTTTATTTGTGTGTTTTTTTTAAATCTAAGCAGATAGTATGAAAGAGGAACCTCGCTTGCTAAAATGCAGTGATCATAAAAATGCAGGCTAAGCCATGACTCAGCAGTCTCATCCAAATTCCAAGTTAAAAAAAAAACCCTTCAAACCCTTGACTTTTGCACTTTATGTTAATGAGCATGTGTTCCTTCTTTCTAGCTGAACAGTTATTTGCATTTCATCCCCCCCCCACCTCCAGACTGAGCTGAAACTTTTCAGAGAGTGAAGAGAAATTGGAACTGAGAGAGGAATCCTTGGAGATGGAAGATAAGAGAACCGTAAATATGACCTCAACAGGGTGGGTGATCAAAGTCACTTACCTCCTGACGGCTGTGGATCTGACCTGCATGTTCATGCAGTTTGGGATCGTTCCAGTGAGTACAAAGTGTGAATGCGTGCTGCCTGTTCAAGCAGGGATTCAATTATTGCTTGAAACCATGGCATGTTTCTTGGTAGTACTAAGTGGAAATCCGTTTAACCGTGTCGCCACAGATAAATGAGATTTTCTGAACTAATATTTGTTCTGTAAAAGTTGTTCTCGTTACCTTATTAACCCATACGGATGTGCATAAGGGGCTGTGTAACTTCCTCTGCCCTGGTCCTTGAGCCTTGTTTTTGTATGTCTCCCAGCCCAAGGAGTAAATTTAATACAAACAAAACTAGTTAATTGTTGTTTTGGGGGTTTTGTATTGTTCCTTGTTTTTAAATGTTTTTAACAAATCGCAAACTGCCCAGAGTCACTGGGAGTCAGGTAGCATATAAATTTAATATATTATTATTATTATTATTATTATTATTATTTTATTATTATTATTATTATTATTATTATTATTATTATGAAGCTGAATAGCATTTTTTTTCCCCATCAAACTTTCTGGTGAAATTGATTACAGGCTGTTCAGGCTGTTATTGTTGTATTTTGCTTGCTTTACATTTATTTGCTAGGGAGGCAATTACTCGTCATGGATATTGAAGGGTTATTTGGTACAACTTGGAAATCCGTCCCCGCAAACTTAGGAATGCCCTTCCTCAGATCATTTCCAGAAGTTGCTGTGAAACTGTAATTTGTAATGTGACAGAAGGTAGAAATTGTTAAGTCCATGGGGAGTAGCTATATTAATTGAATTTAATTAATTAAAATTAATTTTAGTTATGTTTAAATGAACTTTAGCCAATTCACTTCTTTCTTGTCTAAGAAACAGGCCATTCAAAGATCAGGTTTGGCTTTTAACCCCAAAGAACCCCCAGTGTATGAGAACTACGGTTGGTTCATTGCTGAGTACTTAGAAGCGTTTTAAGATGGGAAAAGGGCTCCTGGAACTTGACTGTTGGTTTTGGGGCTGGGGCGGAGAAAGCAATATCTTTAGGGGAACTATGGTCCAAGACACCACCTCTTGATATTTGAAGGTATGATTGAGAGCCAAGTCATTCATCCATAATGGTCATCTTACTCTACACTTTTACCATTGCAAATCCTTATCTAATTCAATTCAATGATCTCAGATGACACATCTCCTGCATGTAGAACGACCAGAGTTAGGGTACAAAAGAATGTTCTGTATCTCTTTGCTGCTACTTAGTGGCCATTGAGATTTTTGCAGCACAGATCTGGTAGCCCCACATGTATGTTGCCTCTTCATTTCTGATTATGGTGGCAATTGTTTTATCCCCTCCCCTCTTTCTCTCAGAAATAAAACTGACTTTGCATGCAGAGTCACTAAGAATTATATAATCTTCTTTGTTATAAGATCTGGGAGACTGGAAAGAGTTTGGTTTTTAGAAGATGGGTTCATAATAATTAGGAGCTGAGTTTCGTTGTTTTTTTTGGCCAGTCCAATTAATTGTTTGGTCTTTCTTCCCGAGACTGGATTGTTAGAACATGTGAATTGATGTGTTTCAAAGAGTATTTTTAAAGCTGAGGCCTGTTGAATTTAAAAAGAAGAGGAATTGGGGTTTTTTTTTGATATCTCATTAGGACTCCTCAGTGATAAAAAGGAAAACAATTATAGAGGAAAAGGAAAAGGAATTGAAGTTGTAACCCCTTGTTTATTTTTTATTTATGCTGGAAAATGAAGAGTTTTATAATGTAAATATTTATTTTCCATTAAATAGAGAAGAGCTTGTATAAAAGAGTTTATCAGAATTCAATGATTCATGTATAAACAGACAGTTAAACCTGAAATTTAAAGTGGTTCTTAATCAAGATAAAGCAGTATTCAGTTCATATTGGGGGAGGGGGGTGCTAGCTGAAAACTCGATCAAATTGAACTTAACCCTCTGAGTTATGGGGGTTTGACCAGATATGAGAGATTCAAAGTACCCTTAACTAAGAGGAGTGGAGGTAGAAATATCCCTTCAATTTTCTTTTAAAATGAAGGAAGAAAGAGGAACTATGACTTGAAGGTGAGTTACAGCTTATAGGTATACCTAGCTGAGCGTGGCTGATTGAGAAGCTGAGCAGTATCCAACCTGATTAATACTTGGATGGGAGACTGTTAAGGAATATTAGTGCTATAGTCTAGACTGTGAAGTGAACATTCTAGAAGAAGACAATATGTGATGCTCCGATCCTTCGACTGACAAATGAAGCTCCGACACACACTCTGTAGAATATGTAAAAGCTTTATTTACAGTGAGCGATCTGGGTCCACGTCAATGAACCAAGTAAAGCATAGACACAAGACCTTAGAGTTAAATAGGTTCCAGTTTCCCCCCTCCCATAGAACGTCAATGAACCAAGTAAAGCATAGACACAAGACCTTAGAGTTAAATAGGTTCCAGTTTCCCCCCTCCCATAGAATGCGTTTATCAGTTCCGTCTCGCACCCTCTCGCTCCGAACTGTCTGGCCAAGGTGCTGATTGTCTTCTCCTAATCCACACTGTGTGCTGCTTGTCTGTCTGGCAGTCTGCTGCTACATTCTTCCTATTGATTGCTTTCGGGGGCCCTGGTTGGGGAATGTGTTAAGTGGTTTCTATTCATGTCAGGGTGGTATAGATGCCATCATGACACAATAGCAACCACTTCCATACTGATGTCAAGGAAACTACATACAGTAGATCAGCCTTTCTCAACCTTTTGACCCTGGAGGAACCCTTGAAATATTTTTCAGGCCTTGGGGAACCCCTGCACATTCAGGCTCAAATATAGGCCAGAAGTTACGAAATTATTTTATTCGTTTCATGTGTAGGCCCATATACAGTATATGCATCAACAGTGTTCTTAAACTAAAAATAAAGAATGAAACTTACCTCTTTAATGTGAAGTTGCCCAAATTTGAAATATTTTTTTTAATTAATTGTGATCTCCCAGGGAATCACTAATGAGCTCTCATGGAACCCTAGGGTTCCATGGAACCCTGGTTGAGAAACCCTGACATACCTGTAGATCATCAGAAGTCATGCTCAACTTCACTTTTTTATCGTCTTCCCTTTCAAAAGTGTAATGTCTAACCTTTCTCTCTACTTTCTCCTCTGTTTTAGTATTTGGCAACTAACTTGGGTTTGGATGCAATTGAATTTGGCTACTTGCAAACATTCTTTGGTATTCTTCAGCTTCTGGGTGGCCCCATCTTTGGAAGGTAAATATAAAGTGTCATTCTTATGAGCTCTTGTGGAATGGCAGAGTTGTCCTAAATTAATGTTATCATTTTTTAACTTAGGAAAATAATTTAGATTTAGCATCCATTTCAATTAAACATCCCGGATAAAACTGAATGGGGAAAAATCTGAAGAATACCCTGCATTGTGTATCAACTACTTAGAGCTCCGATAGAGCAAAACTGCCTTCCTCAACCTGGGTGTCTTCAAATGCATGGACTTCAGCTCACAGATTTTCCCGAGAACTCTGGTAATTGAAGTCCATGCATCTAGAGTTCCCTCTAAGTTCACAGAACACAGGAGTAAGGCTACTGATGATGATGACATCACTTGACTGGAAAGACTATATGGGGAGACTTTTAGGATCACATACGTTTAGAATGATTCTGATCGGAAGGAAGGAAGGAAGGAAGGAAGGAAGGAAGGAAGGAAGGAAGGAAGGAAGGAGGGAGGGAGGGAGGGAGGGAGGGAGGGAGGGAGGGAGGGAGGGAGGGAGGGAGATACATCCAGATTTCTTGGAGACCAGCAGGTTGGTGGTTTCCAGTATGATGGGTTCTGCTTTTATTATTGCAGCTTCAGTCAATTTCTAAATATATTGCATCATTCTTCTTCCAGGTTTGCTGACCAGTTTGGAACCAGAACTGCTTTAACTCTCTCATATTTGGCTGGATCTCTGTGCTTCTTGCTCCTCTCTATGTCCATCAGTGTCCCGCTACTCTTTCTTTCCAGGACTCCAGCCATCTTCATTCATGGATTACCAGGTAATGTTACAAGATATACAAATCCAGGAATCGATTAACTCCAGTTACCTTGGTTATTAGTTGAGCATGCAGCACTTCAGATGTGAACACAGAAAGATGCTTGGTAGTTCAACGAAAGCTTGCTATTTTCCACTGTCTTCATAGGTGCACAGATGGTTATAACAGATTTGACAACTCCTGCCAAACGTGCTGATGCTTTAGGGAAGCTTGGGCTTTGTTTTGGAATAGGAGTAATTCTTGGATCTTCCCTGGGTGGTATCTTAACCACAAACTTTGGGTGAGTAGTCTTATAGTCATATGAGTAGTTGTGTTTGGGTGGGTAGTCATATTTCAGCTATGAACTGGGGTCATACTTGACCTGTTAAGAAATGCCTTATTCTGTGCCTAGCTACCAGTAAATAATCTGAAACTGGGTGGAAAAACATAAAGGAAAGGATTGCTCTGTGTTGAGGAGGGATAAAGTTCTGTCTAGTTCCCCCCCCCCCGCCAAAAAAAAATGGTCTGCATTTTTAACTACTCTCCTTCCATTTGCTGGAAAAGAAAATGTTTATGAAATGTATTTTTCTAGGAAGACAAAAAACTAGACAAAATTCTCATGGAAGGAATGTGGAATTCTTGCATTTGCCCTAGTTACCACCAGCTGAGGGTTTGTGTGTGTGTTCACTCTTTCACCCTACAATAATTTCTCCAGTAGTTTGTAGCCTATCTGCTTCCTAATGCTTCAGTGTACTCCCAAGAGAAAAAAATGAGGGAGTTCCTTCCATGTTATTTTTTCAAACCAGACAGCATTATTTATTTATTTATTTATATTGATATTTATACCCCGCCTATCCCCTCCCTAACGGAGGACTCTAGGCGGCATTAGCAGGCAGGGAGGCTGTAAAGTGACAGATAAACATATAACATAAAATACAAACAAAACAACCACAATGGTCCTCTTTATCATCTCCAAAATAAGGGAATTCAGCACCCTAAGAATGAGCTAAAAAATCAAAGGCCTGTTTTGCAGGTAAACAGAACATTTGGAAAACGGAAAGGCACTTTTTACAGTTTTCATTCTGGTGTAACACCGTCTACAGCAGTGTTTCTCAACCTTGGCAGCTAAAAGTTGTGTGGACTCCACCTCCCAGAATTCCACACATCTTCAAGCTGCCAAGGTTGAGATACAGTTAGGCTGACCATATTTCCCTGAGACGGAAACAGGACCCTAACGCGCGCACATGCGTGCGCTGGCACGCGTGCACACAGGCACGCACACCGGCATGCATGCTGGCACACGCGCACGCACAAGCATGCACACAGGCGCGTGCGCACGCAGGCACACAAGCCGGCGCAGGCACGCACACCGACACGCGCGCGCATGCATTCCATCCCTTCAAAAACGTTTTTAAAGAAAAAGACGGTCCAGTCCAGAAAAGGTAAAAAAACGGGACTGTCCCATTCAAAACGGGACGTATGGTCAGCCTAGATACAGTACACTATTCTAGAGAGTTGGAGTTTAGAACAGCTTTACTCAACCTCCAGGATACTGGATTACAATTCCCATCACCTATCTTCAGAATTTTGGCTAAGGGGCCAACATAACTGGAGCAGACTAGATGAAAAAATGCTGCATTTACTAGATTATGATTTTTGTTATGATTTTTCTCCTAAATAATTGGGGATGGGGATGGTGAGTTGTGTTACATTTACATAGAAGATACTTGGAAAACAAGATAATAGGAGAGGTGCAAGTGACCATACATGTTGAAAATTATTGCTTGGGAGTGGCTGTTTGCCTGGTGAATTTAACTCTTTTTGTAACAACTAGACTTACTTGGTTTGACTTGACCTCTTCTCACCTCTCCCTGCTTGCTGCTTTCTCTTTTCCCTTGCCATCCAAAGGTTTCTAGGAGGTGTATATACAAACATATAATAAATACGCACATATATACAAGTGTGTCACCTGCACAGATTTATTGGAGGAACAGAGTGGGAAATGTCCACGATAGATTTCAGGTAGAGTTGTTAAACTTAGATTAACAAAATAGAGATGCTGCATACTGCTCAGGATTTTATCTCTGTTTATTATTTTTTTGTATCTATCTGTTTGGAGAAGTCCTCTTCCTTCTGGGCCCAACTAAGGGGAAGCACCTAACCAGCCTTGGCTGATCTTGAAAAAGCTAAGTAGGGTCAAAATTAAATGATAATTGGATGGGAGATAACCAAGAAATACTGTAAGCTAAACTGAAAAGTCAAGAATACATCTTGATGGCAGGCTGTAGCAAACCAATTCTGTATGTTGCCTGGATGGTACCTGGATGTGTCCATGAAGTCAACTCAAGGGGGACTTTGCCTCCACCTTTTTACTGGCTCCCAGTATGGAGAGCGATTCTTAATCAGTAGAATCTGAGAGGTGCGGATCCCAGAATCTGTTCTTTTGGGAGGATTAGAAATATGATAGGAGATTAATCCCAGCAGGCTTAAAAATGACAAAGCAGTGTTGAACTGCTCAAGTATTTGCCTTTTGTGTGTTAAGTCACGTGATCTGTGATTTTAAATAAATATCCTACTTCTGGCAG
Organism: Charina bottae; assembly: GCA_023362775.1. Lineage (NCBI taxonomy): Eukaryota > Metazoa > Chordata > Lepidosauria > Squamata > Charinaidae > Charina > Charina bottae. The sequence continues at coordinate 186,347,060 of JALMGJ010000001.1, read as the reverse complement.
CTTATTTTAGAAGTTGTTCCAGAGCAGAAGTAGTTTAGAAGAAGGTTAACAACCTTAAGAAATCAAAGTCCATGCTGAATGTTAATTCTGCTCTCACCCTGTCCAGCAAGGACTATATTTACTCTCCCCTGCTAATCTTTTTTCCCCCTTCTTGCCAGTAAAAATCTTATTGACTAAGGTTGTTGTGCACACTGTAGTTTTTTAATTATTATTATGAATTTTATTAAGTTTGAAACAAAAGATAAAAGCTACAAAAAAACAAAAAAACTACAAAAAAGAGAAGAAAAACTCAAAAGGTGTGAAAACTCAAAAGAAATTTTTTTTCAACATTACAGAAAGATGTGACTTCTGACTTTTAACAGCAAGGATATACAAAAAATTTCCATAATCAATCTCTTACTCTATATTAAACCAAAATCACATTATTTCTATAAATCATTCCCCTTTAGCACATTATAAAAATCACTAAGTACAGCTACTCCCTCCCCTTATATTAAAATAAAGAAAAAAATTAATATAAACTTCCTAAACAACTTCCCCCCCAAAAAATAACAATTATTTAATTATTCCCTTCCTACTACTATTCTATGCATTTCTGTCTACTGTAATAAAAGTCAGACTAAAAAGCACATAAATTGTTTGCCATTATACTAAATAATACAACGGTTTTAATAATGTATTGTCGAAGGCTTTCACAAAAATGTGAAATGAGAAGCCAGGATTGGGACAAGATTGATACCATATCCTACAGAAAAATGGAAAAGGACGTCATTGACTAGAAAAACAGACAAAAGCAAAAATTCAACAAATGCCAAAACAATCAACCAAAACCGGCACTGGATACTTCACGCATTGTCATCAATTTGACAGAACGCCTACTCTCTCCTGAAGAAACCTCCATCCTAAGCAAAGGAGGAAACTTTGCAATTACACCCACCAGAATTCCGGTGGAAGATATCATTGCCAATGTGGAATCAGCCATTCACCAACGTCCAGAGGAAGAAGCAGAAGAAATAAGGGGTGAAGTGGCAAGAATCCTAAAGAAAGCAAAGCCCCCCACCAGCAACATTACTAAGAAGGAGAGAAACGCCATAGAGACACTCAATTCGGACCCAGACATCATCATTCTTCCAGCGGACAAAGGCAACGCCACAGTAATTATGAACATAGATGAATACAAAGACACAATCAGAGAACTACTAGACCCCACCACATACAGAACAATAAGACGGGATCCGACCAGCAAAATCATGAAGCAAACCAACACACTGATAAAGAGCTCCTCCCTGCATCCCAACGTACTACAACGTATCTGCAAGACAGAAGCTCTCTCACCAAGACTATACGGACTCCCCAAAATCCACAAAGACTCGATCCCACTCAGACCCATTGTAAGTGCCATTGGCTCCCCGACATATGAATTATCCAAACATTTGGCAACCCTTTTACAGACCCACATCGGACAGACTCCATCCCACATCAAAGACTCAGGACACTTCATCAACAAAATCAGCACCCTAAAACTCAACCACACAGACAAACTGGTCAGCTTTGACGTGGTCGGTCCCTGTTCACCAAGGTGCCAGTAAGGGACACCCTGGCACTCATCAAGCAAATCTTCCCAGAAGACATTACAGCTTTATTTCAACACTGCCTAACAACTAGTTACTTTCAATGGGAGAATGAGTTCTATGAACAGATGGATGGCGTTGCCATGGGAAGCCCCCTGAGCCCAGTCATAGCAAACTTTTACATGGAACATTTTGAAAAACAGGCTTTGGAATCGGCTCCCATTACACCAACAGTCTGGTTCCAGTTCGTGGATGACACCTTCGCAATTTGAAGTCATACTGAAGAAGAACTGGAGAAATTTCTGGACCACCTAAACGGCATCCACCCCACTATACAATTCACTATGGAAAAAGAAACTGACGGCAAACTTCCATTTTTAGATACGCTGGTCATACGCAAACCAGACCTCAAACTAGGACACAAAGTATACAGAAAACCCACCCATACAGACCGGTATCTGCACAAAAATTCCAATCACCACCCACGACAAAAGAGAGGCATGATCAAAACCTTGGTGGATCGTGCTAATCGAAACTGTGAAACCAAATTTCTCAACAATGAACTTAACCATCTGAATTGGGTCCTACAGATGAATGGCTATTCCAAGAATGAAATAAAAAGAGCCATCAAACCAAGAAAACAACATCCAACTGAAGACAAACAGCCCCCCCCCCAAACAAAGTATTCCTGCCCTACATCAAAGGAGTCACTGACCGCATGGGAAAACTGATGGAAAAACACAACTTTCCAACAGTCTTCAGACCCACCAGAAAAATACAACAAATGCTAAAATCAGCAAAAGACAAAAGGGACCCCCGCACCGCTGCAGGAGTATACCGTATAACATGCAGCTGCGGACAAGTATACATCGGAACCACAAAACAAAGCATTCACACCAGGATAAAAGAACACGAAAGACACTGCAGATTACAGCAACCGGAAAAATCTTCAGTAGCTGAACATGCTCTCAAGCAAACGGGACACAAAATCCTATTTGAAAACACAGAAATACTGGACAATACCAAAAGTCACTATACCAGATTATACAGAGAAGCCATTGAAATTCACAAACACCAGCACAGTTACAATAAAAAAGAAGAAAGTCTAAAAATTAGCAAAATCTGGCTACTAGTCCTGAAAAACACAGCCTGCAAAAGGTCAACGAACTCAGCTCAACTACCAGGACATGGGAATGCTTCTAACAATGAACATGATAATCATGCTCAACAGCCACTCGTTAACATTTCAATACAACAAAAAACCCCACCTAATCTCCTATAATTTAGCTCTATAAATAGAAAACAAACATTGCCAAACATTACCATTCTACCTGAGCACAGAAAGAGTGCTTCTGCCTGTGCTCCTGCCCTCTGAAGATGCTGGCCACAGATGCTGGTGAAACGTTAGGAACCACAACTTCCAGAACACGGCCACACAGCCCGGAAGACCCACAACAACCATCGGTTTTAATAATCTTAATCTTAATAAACCCAAAAAAAAAGCAATTCAAAACAATGACCTTAAATCAAATTCTTAAAACCATCCAAATAAACATTTTATACCCTAATAATCTTAATCCATATCCTTAAAAACAAATAACATCAGTCAAACCCTAAAAACGATCCAGATAAACATTATTCAACCCTTATCCCACTTCAAAATAAACCAAAGCATTTACATATCCCCACAATGTGCACAGAGCTTTTCTTTTAAAATAATCAAACAACCCAACTGCCCCCCTCAAAAATTCCAACTTCTCTTCAGAAAACCTCCCATACACAATGACCCCTTCTTTTTCATGGCATTTCACCAAAAAGTCAATTTTACTTATTGCTTGCAGATCTCTCTCCGTTAAATTTCTCCAACTCCACTATCCAATCTTCATCCAGGATCTCAACAGAAATCCCAATCTCATTCTTAGAAGAAACATTTCTATCACTGTTGATTTCCTCAATTTCATCCACGACATCCCCAACCAGATGACACATTTTAGAACTCATATTTTCCATAATGTCCTGAATGTCTTGTATAAAAATTTGATAGGAGTCAGAAAAGATCTGTTTAAAATCTTGATGGAAGTCAGAAAAAATCAGTTTAAAATCATCCATGTCTCACGCAGTAGATTATGGCGCCCCCTAGGAGCTTAACCAGTGAAAGTCGAAGATATGGAAAAGTTCCAAAGTATGTTTACACAAAGTGAAAGTGAGATAAGCAGACAGTTCCCAAGGGAAAGTAGAAGCAGAAAGCTGAAGGTTTAAATCAGCCGATTCAACGTGTAGGAAAATGCTAATATCTTCAAATTTAATACCAAAATAATAACAGGAAGACAATTGTTTACTCTCAATCCTCCTTTATATTTGGAAGGAAAACGAATTCCAAAACTTAAAAAAGAATTTTTTGAAAAGTAATCCCAAAAATAACGATAAGCACCAAGAGAGCCAGCTTCTCCTTGCTGTAGAAAGCCTCTCTTAGGTTACGCATACTTTAAAAAATATATAAATTTGGTGATTTAGAAATGGGGTGGCCGGTCTTAGTGTCCCTTTAAGGCTACAGCGCGGCTTGGAAAATGATGACGTCCCAGCCTCCCAGCTAGCTCTTACCAGTCAAACGTGAAACGCTGTTTGCGATCTTCTGGCTGCAAGCAGCCGTCCTGAGGGCAGATGGGGTGATTCCAGGTGTTTTCCTTCATCTGGAGAATACTCCTGGACTTCAGGAAAACCTACCTGAGCCCAAAAAAATTGCTGCGTTGTCAGTTCCGCCCACTAAGCCTGCAGGCACAGCTGCTCAGTCTGCCATGTCCCCACCGGAAGGCCTGCACACTGTAGTTTTTAACATGCAGATTAATCTTCTGATTAGGTGACTGAGTCTTTTTTGCTCAAGGGACATTTTGCTACGTTTATGAGTCAGAAAACTGTATTTACCCAGTTGAAAAAAATCATGTTTGCTGTTACTGAGATTAATCTAAAAGCCCAAAAATGCAATTTGTGAAATGGCCTAAAATTGCCACATCAAGTAGCAATCATAGAAGGAGGCCTGCAGGGTACAGCTGTAAATTGTTCAAATTGCCTGGAGCATAAAATCTGATTCATCTTATGGAGAAAGAGATGTTGCTGTATTTTGAGAAAGCATTCTCAATAACATCTTGTAAACAAATCATTCTCAATAGCAACTTCTAAATAAGAGACAAAAGCAAGGGAGACCGGTCCTATTTTATTCTAGACCTCTGAAGGCAAGATAGTAATGTACACATTTGACCACTAGGTGGCACAGTTTTCCTCTCATTGTTTTTGTCCATTTACTTAAATTCTGCACTTGGTTTGAGCATATGTCGATGAAGGTTCTCAGTCATCCAGGTGGAACAGTCTGTGGCTTGAATCATGTCAACTGGATTTCTATTTTCTCAGTAGAAACGTTTCACTCCTTATCCAAGGAGCTTCTTTACTCAGACTGAAGAAGCTCCTTGGATAAGGAGCGAAACGTTTCTACTGAGAAAATAGAAATCCAGTTGACATGATTCAAGCCACAGACTTGGTTTGAGCAGTTACACTCCCTAATTTGTGTGGTGGGGAGAATGGAAAATATAGCAGAACTCTATCCCAGCCCCACAACGTGGGTGGAGCCTACCAGGAAGTACCAGGGCTGTAGACTAGGAAGCCAAAAACTTCCTGGAAGAAGACAGCGGCAGAAGAAACTGCTTAGAAGTTTTCATGAATTCACCATGAGTTCTCTTTCTCATGACAATGGTTAAGATGTGTCTGTTGGCATTTATCTGTTGGGACTGGCTTGCAAGAAAGTCTTGCTTAGAATAAAATGCCCTCAAGAAACACCTTTTTTAGATCCCATAGTGAGGGGGCTTCATGTATTTTGGGATTTCCACGTGTGCTGAAAGGGTCAAAGGAGGTTAAACTAAGTGAGATGTTGCCTTCTAGTAGTTGAAGTGGTGTTTATGGAGGTAGCTGACCACGGCCTACATCACTCTTTACCTCAATAGTTGTTGATCAAAACATACAGTGATTTTCTCCCTTATCTGTGGCTTGAATCATGTCAACTGGATTTCTATTTTCTCAGTGGAAACGTTTCGCTCCTTATCCAAGGAGCTTCTTCAGTCTGAGCAAAGTTGGTAAGGGAATCCTAAATATGTTCCTAGGTAGCTGTGTGACCTTACACCTGGGGCTAGGTCATGGTTATATTGAGATGTTATTTTAAGTCCTTTTATTATCTAAAGGAGGATCGTTAAGATCACCATGCTGCTGTTGAGCTTTTCACAAACAAACAAAGTTGACCATTTCACAAGCTCAACAGCAGCATGGTGATCTTAACGATTCTCCTTTAGATGGTAAAAGGACATAAAAATAACATCTCAATATAACCATGACCTAGCCCCAGGTATAAGGTCACACAGCTACCTAGAAACATATTTAGGATTCCCTTGCCAACTTTGCTCAGACTGAAGAAGCTCCTTGGATAAGGAGCGAAACGTTTCCACTGAGAAAATAGAAATCCAGTTGACATGATTCAAGCTACAGACAATTCCACCTGGATGACTGAGAACCTTCATAGACATTTTCTCCCTTAGTTCAGGTATCTAGTTCAGATTGAGTTAAGGTCAGCAACATTGTCCAAAAATGAAAATAAATTCATCTTAAGCTCAAAATCCTGTGTGGTTTTTTAAAATGAACCTTCCAAGTGGATTTTGTCATATTTTCCTCACAGAGCTTACTTTCATGCCTTTGATCATGTTCACTGAACTCCATAAGCCAATTCCAATTTGTCCTGAACCTACAGACATAATTTCACAGGGAGTTGGCAGCTGTCTATGAAAAGTCAGAGGTAGTGGGCATTGGCCTGGCATCAATGCTCCACTGAAAATATAAACCACACTTCTTCATCCTGGTACCTTCAGACGAGTTAGATTACAAATCCCATCACCCCAGCCTGCTTTAATCCAGTACATTTAAAGGTGCCAGGCTGGGAAAAGTTGTTAAACTCCACTCTCTGAACCCCGCGTGTTATCACCCTTCTCTCTCCCTTCCAGCCACTGAAAATACATCACACTTCCTAAAGCAGTGATTAATATTGGCCTCTATGTTTGTTTCATTTTGTGGAAGGACTCATGAAGTCTTCTATTTAGCATACCTAGAAACATAACTGATATGAAACCCTATATTTAGTTTTAGCATTTAGTTGGACACCTCCTTATCTTTTTTCCAGTCACCACACAGAATTTCATCCATTTGGTTTGGGGGAAAAGTGCTTTCTGTGTGGCATTATCTGTAGCTGGATTACAGTATGGAAAAATTAGGTTTAGAGACAGAAATTGCCTTTTGATGTGTCATTTTTCAATGTACACTAGGTGGTGCTAATGTGCTGGGAAAAGTTAAAGGAACTGATTTTTTTTTTTTTTTTTTTTTGAAGCTTCTGGCAAAGGTTACTTTGTTCACATGGCATCAAACAGTTCTGTAAGAAATCATCATTCTGCCCTCTTTTTCCTAATTTGCATTTCCGGGATGAGGATTAGTAAGACCATTCAGGGTCAGCCTGTTCTGATTACATAGTCCAGAGCTTTCCAAACTGTGTGTCGCGACACAAAAGTGTGTCGCCACACACAGCGTGGTGTGTTGCCACACCACCCGGAAGCGGCGGCGCGCACGTGCATGGTGGCAGCGGCAGCCGCCGCCGCACACACACATGCCGCCGCACGCCCCCACGCTGCCGCCGTGCGCACGCGCGCCGCCGCACGTCCCCCCGTGTCGCCGCACGCCCCCCCCGTGCCGCCGCCGTGCGTGCGCGTGCCGCTGCACGCCCTCCCGTGTCACCGCCGCACCCGCGCCGCCGCATGCCCTCCTGTGTCGCCGCCGTGCGCCCACGCCCGCGCTGCCGCCGTGCCACCACCACCGCACCGCTGCTGGCGTGTCACCAGCGGCAGCACTTTGGAAAGCTCTGACATAGTCCATAAACTTTTTATCATGGCATAATGAAGCAACTTGTAAGAGGTTCCGCTGTATCTGATGTAGAACAGCCAGATTGGGAAACAGCTCTGTCCCCCAGGCTACTGGATTCTTGAATGCTTAAATAAGTTCTTTTAGGTGAAATGTTGGATGTGTAAAGGATGTATATTTTATAGTAACTATGGTTTTTTATTATTATTATTAGTATTTTATTGTTTGATTGAAATTGTGAGCCAACTGCAACGAAATTTCATTCTATTGTGCACTTGGTGTATAGTGGGATGACAATAAAGTTATTATTCTATTCTAATGGGACATGGGAAAATATATATTACATGGCTTGGTTGCTTATTAGTTCTTTCTAATTAACCTTCATTTTAAAATATAGAGAAGGAAATGTGAGAGATACTGATGTTCTGGATGTTCTTCAAATTGATTTGCTGCTAGGAAAGGAATCGAGGTAAACTTACTGGTTCAAATGACCTCACCAAGATAGGCCTCCATCCTTCGGAGCCAGTTTCTGCTTACTTAACAGGATTTCCCCTTTCCTGCCAATCCCTTGCATAATAGAAATAGATTTTCCTGTTGCCTTTTGACAATGTGCTATATGCACATATGCTATATGCACATATGGAAGAGGTATAAACACAGTGAGTGCTGTGAGCTGTATTTTGGTTCCCAAACTACCCTTTTTTCTGATGCACAACTACACTGCAATCTTATACATGGTGACTTAGAAGTAAAGCTCACAATATCTAATTAGACTTACTCCAATTAAGTATACATACAACTTCAGGCTCCCTCCCCATAAGGAGACAAATGTCCTTCCAGATGTTCCAGCAGCTCTAGCCAGTATGGATGAAGGATGGTGATGATTTACTTCAGTTTCATCTGGAGGATCACTGGCCATTTTCACTCAGCTGAGCTGAAATGCTATGTACCTATCCTTAAGCCTTCAGAAAATTAAACTGACATGAAATTTGCTGTCCCTATTGCCAATCCCTATCTGCCTTTGTAGCCTCAATAGTGGCTTGCCACAAGATAGTTGTGTCCTGATTTTGGGTGTGCAGGGCAAAGTTAGTGGTTAAACCCTCTGGCTTTGCTGCCCTCCCCCTTTCTCACATCACTAGCTAGTGAGAAACCATCCAACTATCAAAACAGTGCTATGATTGGCAGATGGTTTTGACAGATGTCTGGACTAGCAGATTTACCCATCTATCAAAACCTGGTGTATTCCCAAGCCTACTAAATAGCTGACCTATGGAGTGGGGGCTGCCTGGTAAAGTGAGAATCGTTCTCTGGTTTTTCAAGGCAATTTCCTTAGCCCATCATTCAGCTGTTTATCAGAGTTCTTTTGACAGAGAGTTTAGTGTTCTTTTGAAAGAGAGCTAAACCCACACTCAAAACAAGGTAACAAACATCTCTTGGGGAGGCTGCCCAATAAAGTGAGAGAACCAGCCCTCTCCAACCCTATTAAAAGAGCCAGCTCTCCCATTTACAGTACCATGCAGATCCCTAAACCTGTTGGTCAGCTCTCCTTGGTACTACCAAGGAAAGTACAAGACCCCCACCAACACAGGCAGGACAAGCCATGGCATATAAACAGAGAGCAAGTCCCACTCCCTTTTCGCAGTGAAGATGTTGCCTAGCCTGGCAATGAAATGTCTGCAAGAAAACAACAAGGCTCAGAGAGCATCATGGACTCCACAGGTCAGCTATTTAACAGCCACAGAGAGCTGCCAGTACTATAGCAACCAGAAGCGGTGTCCTACTCCGGACAGAGTAGGGTGGCCTGCATCCCAGGGAAGTGTACATGCAGCATAAGCCAAAAATAACAAATAGATGATGGGATTTTTATTTTTATTTTTATTTTCTAGCATGGTTGAGGAATTTTGGCAAAGTATTTTCCCCTTTAAACTTAAAACTGGTTCCCTTAGGGGGAAACACTACTTTAACACCAGCACAGCTTCCTGTGACTTAACTGTGCCTTATGGGTGGGCTAACACTCAGATGACAACATTATGGGGATATATAGGACAGAGAGAGTGCCAGGGGATTTTGGCCAAGGCAAAAGGCAACTGGGGAAAGGCCTGCTGGTTCCCTACTTTTGCTATTAAAGAAATGAGCTAGACTTGGACTTCCTGCATTCTTTGTCTTACATGGGAAGTGCCTTAATGACCTCTTGCCAGCCTTCCTTATTCAGAGCTCTGCGTGCCCTTGAAGCATAAGTGAGTTATTGTGTCAGTAGTGGAAGGGAGAGCACATCCATGGTGCAAGGAATGCAGGAATGGGGTGGGGGGATGCATTCAGGAAAGCGTACTAAGCCCACGGGGGTTCCTGCTAAAGTAATCACTGAGCAGTCATCCCTGCTAACACTTTCCAGAAGTCTCATGTATATTTAGAGTTGCATGATTTTCCATAAGGACCCACTAGCTTCCTGTTGTTTAATACAAAGAAATGGATTCAGGCTGTATTTATTTTGATTTTTTTTCCTCTTTGTTTGTTATGATGCCATAGAGAAAGAATTTAACCAGAGGTTTCTGCCCACTTTGCACTTTCTTTTTCATGTTTTCTCAGTTGGTACTACTATTCACAGATGTGTGCTGCTGACACATTTGTGCCTAGGAGGAAAAAACCATATTTTTGCTTTGCTCTTTAGGCAATATCTTTGACCGAATATTCAGGGATTGCTGTTGACTCTTAAAATGGCAGCTGACCAGGCCCCTGTTCCCAGGATCATCCTTCTTAGACCAGCATCTCTTCATACAGGTTGGATCACAGCACGATGCCTAATCCACCCGAGGATGAGGGGAGCTGGGGGTTCAACGCTAAAACTTCCACATTGCACCAAACAAAAACCCAGCCAACTATGCAGTGGCTTAGTAAGTGTTGAATAAACCAGCCATCATGGTTTATTCCACAAAATATGGCTAAATCAGTCCATGCCTTAGCACCATGTGCTAAAAGGCATGAAATGTAATGCAAGAAGCTAAAAAAGGATGACGGGGCAGGATGCTTCATAGTCTTACCTGTAGCTTGAATCATGTCAACTGGATTTCTATTAAGTAATAGAATAATAAATAATAAATAATAAATAATAGAAATCCAGTTGACATGATTCAAGCTACAGACAATTCCACCTGGATGACTGAGAACCTTCATAGATTCATAGTCTTACATGTTCACCTCTCCCCTTTTGGGCTGAGAGTCCATAGGCATTTATGGTTGGGATAGAGCTAGTAGAATTTAGCTTTACTGTGACTGTTTTGAACTATGATATCATGGGGTAGCTTTGTAGAATAAATAAATGACTCATATGACCTTTAACTTTATTTCAAAAGCTCCCTGCAGATCATCAATCCAGACTTCTTGGCAGCCAACTGGGCAGTGGGTGATCAGGAGAGGGGAAAATGGGGTCTGTTGAAAGAGAGACAGTGAACTGGGAGAATGAAAGAGTGAAAGAGAGCCCCTTTTTGGCACTGGGTTTGCCCAACACTGGGATCCACCGGGTGACCCAACAGGTTACCCACAAAGGAATCCAGCTCTCAACAGCAACAAAAAACACGTTCCCCTCTTTTGGCGTATGTTGCATACAGGCAACCAGAGTAGACTAGGATCCTAGTTTTAGCTGTGTTTGGGAGGCTGTAATGATAGAAACTCAATTGTATTTAATTTTTTTAAAGAAATCAAAAAAATGTAAAACTCCACAATACCTATAATCCCAAGCACATACGGGAAAGGTATGACAATTAATAGCAGGTCAATCAATAAGTTAGGGTTCCTAGTTTAATGTTTTTTCCATCGGACCTATCCACTGTATCTGTCTTTTTTAAAAAAAAATCCAATCAAACTGACAAACAATTACCTCTTTTCATAAATGGGGATTGGATGGGGAACATTTTGTTGTTGACAACTTTGTTCTCTGAGTAACCGAACATTCTGTGTCATCACACCAGACCAGCCAATCAGCATCGGGGCATTACCACTACAAGCAATATACAGTACAATACAGGCTCTCAATCAAGAGATGGGATGACATGGTTATTTGCTTAGAGGAAGCAATTATATATCCCTGTCTCTTTCCCATAACAGAGCTATTGCAGCTCTGAAGAAATTCCATGGAATTCCTTGCATCTCCATCACATTGGCCAGTGGAAAATCAGTGGGCGTTGAAAGGGGCAAAGACTGGGTCATCTATGAACAGGGCAAAGGTCCCAAGAGTTCTATTTCTAGACAATTTCCCCATTCTGGCTTGAGAACTCCTTTTTTTCCCCTTCTTTTTTTGTACTGTGGCAGAAATGCTGGCATTTCTCAGTCAGGAATCATTACGCTGATTAGCCATGCAGTTTGCGCTGGTGACGCCAGAATACAAAAAAATCCTTTGTTCTGGATGACAAGACGTTCTAGAGGGTGAGGTTTTCATGGCTGCTGGCCAGATTATCCATAAGCTCTACCAGAATTTGCGTAGGCTATGGCTGCACGTTCAAGAGTTCAGCCTTTCCTGTACAATCGAATCCTAAACTTAGGATAGACACTCCCACCGCTTCCTTGTAAGGTTTAATCATTGGTAGAATTAATGTTCTTCATATGAGAGCAGTGTCCATCAGACAACTTGAACTAAAATGTGTGGGGTTAGGCATTGGTTAGGAACCTTGAGAGTTGTGGTCCAAAACATCTGGAAGGCATCTGGAGTTGAGGAAGGATAGTTCAGGAAGAGCTGGCCGTGGGGATGGAGGGCTGACATTATTTGTATACACTCTGAACTGCTTATCTTCTCCTCCATCTATTTCGTGCCACACATGGTGGGCGAGAGGAATGGGAAGGCTAGGCCATGTGGGGACTATGGTTGGGCAGGCAAGGAGCTTCCCTCATGTTCTGCACTGCAGATTCAAGGAGACCTGATTCTCAACAGGATTAGGGCAGAGAAGGCAAAGATCAAAAAGCTCTCTGCACCCAGCTTTAGTTCCACATCTGATTCCCCTACCGACCCACATCAAAACAGGCAAGATAGTGCATTTATTTGGCCTTAAGAGTCAATTAAATGCACCACTCAAGCAGCGATTTCATAGGCACATGCTTTATTCCAGCCTCACTTAGGCTCACACCCACCAATAGTATACAGACTGCAATTCCCAGAATTCTTAGCCTAGTTTGGGATGAAGGTGTATTACACTGAAGCAAAAATGTTAGCCCATGTAAGTTGGCGTAGCAAAAACATAGACATATTGGCGTAGCAATGTCAAAAACAGAGCTATAGTGAGAAAATGCTGGGCTTGGAGGAAGTAGAAGATTATCTTAAGGTTTAAAAAATGGGGGCTGCATTGTTACTGTTGAATGAGTGGGGTAGAGAGAGCCCTAGTGGCTCCTGGCAACTGATCAGAAGCTGGGACAGCAGGGACAGCAAACATGGTGGCCAGAATGGGCGCCCCAGCATAGAAAGTCCTGCTGTCTAGAGCAGTGTTTCTCAACCTTGGCAACTTGAAGATGTGTGGCCTTCAACTCCCAGAATTCCCCAGCCAGCCATGCTGGCTAGGTAATTCTGGGAATTGAAGTCCACACATCTTCAAGTTGCCAAGGTTGAGAAACACTGGTCTAGAGTGATAGTCTGGTAAGCCAGATCAAACTGTCTGGCTAGAAATTTCCCACTTTTATTTCAAGGTGTGTGCACCATCTACGTTCTCATTAGACAAGAGAAGGGTAGAGTTCCTTGAGATTATCCTTTTTTGCCATAGTAAATTTTGGCCCTTTTCCTGTATGCAGTTTGTAAACTGCTTAACGATTCGTTAGGAACACATCATCCAGTTGGGCAATTGATGACAAGAAAGGACAAAGTGGAGGAAGAGTTTGACCCTGCTGCATAACAAAGCAGCTTGCCACCTTTTTTCTTTTTTCATTAGCTTTTTTTTTTAGATTTTTTATCCCGCCTTTATTATTATTATAAATAACTTAAGGCACGGAACATACCTCATACTCTTTCCTCCTCCTATTTTCCCCACAACAACAACCCTGCGAGGTGAGTTGGGCTGAGAGAGAGTGACTGGCCCAAGGTCACCCAGCCAGCTTTCATGCCTAAGGCGGGACTAGAACTCTGTCTCCTGGTTTGCCATTGGCTCCTTCCTAGGGCTAAGAGACAGGGAGTGGCCCAAGGTCACCCAGTCGGCTTTCATGCCTAAGGCGGGACTAGAACTCACAGTCTCCTGGTTTGCCATTGGCTCCTTCCTAGGGCTAAGAGACAGGGAGTGGCCCAAGGTCACCCAGCCAGCTTTCATGCCTAAGGCGGGACTAGAACTCACAGTCTCCTGGTTTGCCATTGGCTCCTTCCTAGGGCTAAGAGACAGGGAGTGGCCCAAGGTCACCCAGTCGGCTTTCATGCCTAAGGCGGGACTAGAACTCACAGTCTCCTGGTTTGCCATTGGCTCCTTCCTAGGGCTAAGAGACAGGGAGTGGCCCAAGGTCACCCAGTCGGCTTTCATGCCTAAGGCGGGACTAGAACTCTCAGTGTCCTGGTTTCTAGTCCAGCACCTTAACCACTAGACCAAACTGGCATTCATCCCTTTTGTTAAAACTACATGCTCAAGTCTACTAGGTGATGAAGGTGGACTGGAATTGTTCCCTCTCACTGATTCATCAAAGGACAAGGGGAACTGTAAGTTTTGTCTTTTAAAACTTGAGTGAAATTCTTCCTGCATGAGAAAGCCTGAGGAACAATGGAGATTCTTTGCATTTTCAGCTATCAGGGTTGCGTCATCAGCATAGCACAGGTTATTGATGTTTCTTCCTCCAGTTTTAAAACTACGCTCATCTTCTTCCAATTCAGCTTCCCTTAATATATATTCAGCATATAGTTTGAATAAATAAGGGGAGAGTATGCAGCCTTGTCACACTCCTTTGCCAACCTGGAGCCAGTCTGTTTCACCAAATTCTGTCCATATTGTGGCCTCCTGACCTGTATATAAGTTTCTCATGAGGACAATGAGATGTTCTGGGATTCCCATTTTTCTGAGCACTTTCCACAGCTTGACATGATCAACACAATCAAAGGCTTTTCTATAACTGATGAAGCATATACTGACTTCTTTTTGGTATTCTTTGGCTTTCTCAATTATCCAGTGTGCATCAGCAATAATGTCTCGTGTTCCTCAGCCTTTCATAAAGCCAGCTTGAATATCAGGCATCTCTTTTTCCATGTAGAGCTCTAATCTGCGTTGGATGATCCTAAGCATTATTTTGCTAGCATGTGAAATTTAGGATATTGCACAATAGTTTGCACACTCTGTTAAGTCTCCTTTTTTTGGTATTGGAATGTAGATTGACCTCTTCCAATCTGTTGGCCGCTGTGTCATTCTCCAGATTTGCTGGCATAGCTTGGTTAGAACCTTGACTGATTCTTCTTCTGTTGCTTGCCATATTTCAGAGGGTATTCCATCAGTTCCTGTAGCCTTCCAACTTGGTAATGACTAGAGTGCTGATCTAATTTCTAGTACTAGAGGCTCTTGTAAGTAAGGAATATCTTCTAAGGTATCTTGGAAATTGATGTCTGTACCATATAGTGTTTCAGTATACTCTTTCCATCTTCCTTTGATTTCCTTTGAATCGGTTACTATCTGTCCATTGGCACCCTTTAGCATACCAGTTCAGCTGGAACCTCTTCTGAGTTCAGAGATCTTTTGAAAGACTTTCCTTGTTTTTCCATATCTGTTTCCATCTTCATTGTCTTTACAGATGTTGTAATACCGTTTCTTGTCTCTTCTAACAGCTCTCTGAAACTCTTCGTTAAGCTCCTTTCTGAGATTTTTTTGTCTTTCTTGGCTGTGGCTGTGGCTGTGGCTTTTCTTCTCTTCGTGGCAATTTTCATGGTTTGCTCTGACATCCAGTTTGCTTTCTTCTCTTTTTTCAATTTTGGCAATCTCTTTTCACATTCATCCTTAACAACCTCTTTAAGTTCATTCCATAATTCCTCTGGTTCTCTATCAATGAAGTCCAGGACTTTAAAGCGATTCCTGATGTTCTCCTTGAAAATGGTGGGTATACTGTATGTTCAAGATCATATCATGGAAACTGACTGGGTTTCTTCTTCCTCTTTAGCTTAACTTGGGGCTAGCACATTAGCAGTTCGTGATCTGTTCTACAGTCAGCACCTGGCCATGTCCTTGATGCTATAATTGAGCTCCTCCACCTCCTTTTAACAATAATGTAGTCAATTTGATTTCTATATACTCCATCAGGTGATGTCCACTTTGGCATTCCAGTCGCCAGTCACAAGCAGCACATCTTGCTTGCATGTTCTGTCGATTTCAAATTGGACTTGAACATAGAAGTAATCAACTTCCCCTTCTTCTGCGTCGGTGGTTGAAGCATAAACTTGAATGATCGTCATATTAAAGGGTTGTCCACAAACTCTAATCGATATTATTTTGTCATTGATTGCATTGTAGGCAAGTACTGTTCTTGCTATATACCCTTCCTAACTATAAAAGCAACACCGTTTCTTCCTTGTTTTTCATGTCCTGAGTAATAAACGGTGTGATCTTCTGACTGAAAGTGTCCCATCCCAGTCCATCTCAATTCGCTGGTGCCTAGTACGTCAATTTGTAGTCGTTTCATTTCATCTTTCACTGTGTTGAGCTTTCCTGTGTTCATGCTTCTTACGTTCCATGTTCCTACAGTAATTCTATCTTTGCAGCTTCGGATTTGCTTTTCCTGCATGTCTAGATGTCCCAAAGGCTTTAATCCAGCCACATCATAAACACCATTAGTACTCCGAAAGATCCTCAGCTCTCCCTTAATAGCATGTTGAGTGCCATTGACCTGAGGGGCCCATCACCTGGACTACATCGTCAATCATTTTACATTTTCTATCCATGTGGTTTTCTTGGTAAAAATACAGGAGTGGTTTGCCTTTGCCTTCTCCCACACAGTATGAATTGATGCCTTTGCCATTGTCGCTAAAGCGATCATCTGCCTCTGGCATCTTCCTATATCGCTGCTGCCCAATATAGGTGCCTGCTTGCTTTAGCTGGGCAGTGGGATGACCTTCATGCCTTGGTGACCCTGCTGGGAATATATACACTTGGCATACACTCCTGATGTTCTTCGCTCATCCCTCCCAGGAACCACCCCACCACCACCACTAGGCAGCACAACAGAACGGGGGGGGGGGGGGATTACAACACAGAGCATGGATAAAAATGTGTGTTATAAATCTCACCCAACTCACCTTTATCTCATTCCATTCTGCTTCAGTTGTTTTTATTTTCCCTTTAGCCATTTCTATTGTTATTCTTTAACCACATTTTATTTTATTTTTTTTAAAAAAAAAAAAGAGCTACCAGGTATCTGTGATCCAAATGTTGAATATATGTGGTTTCCATAGCTCTGTTCAAGTTTCAATTTCACCACAATTCTCTTATGTAAAGTTCACATCAATTAGCATACCAGGCTTTAGTATGAGCATGATAAAGGAATGTGAAATATTTGGATGCCGAATGCTTCCTTTGCGGCGGATGCCCCAACGTGGTGGTGAATAATTGCGGCCATGTTCACCAGATTCGTGTCTAAACTTGCACTTACTTGGGATGTGACGTATTACAAATAGGGAGGAAGAACAAGGTAATGTGAGGTGTTTGCGTCTGCTGGGAAAGCTTCCCATCTTTTGAGTCAAACTCTGCCTTGGGCAAAAACTTTCGGAAAATTACATTGGAGAAACAGGCAATGGAAACAATCCTGCTTTCCCTCCTTTGGCTCTTTGTTTGGCTGAAGTTGAAGACACTCAGTCAGCAGCTTCCGAGGCCTTCTGAGACCTCAAGGGCGTTTGGTTTATTTCGTTTTCATCGTTATACGTATATAAAGCCGTATTAGCCAGAATGTTTATTCGCATGGTCAGTACTACTATACAGCTAACAGGCATCACAGAATATCATGGGAGAAGCTCAAGGACGACCTGTTTGCAGGGCCCCCTCTCTCTGACCATTCCCACCCACCTTTCCTCTTGCATCCTACGCTTCCTCAGGCAATAATAGACAATGCCAAGGATAATAACCATCCCAAAAAGGCAGCCTAAAATGGTCATGATGTAGTGGGTAGTGGTGGATGTACTGGGTATTGGCTCTTCCCTCCCTATACCCCTTGTGGAAAAGGAGAGGCAAGTATGGTTATAACGTTTGGAGTTGCGGATTGAGTAGGGTCCAACAAAAAGGGCATGCTCTGGATACCTTCTAACTCCTGCCCTCTGGAATGAGGTTTCTCCTGAGACTGGGATGGCCCACACCCTGCTGGTGTTTTGAAGGGTGTTGAAGTCCTGGCTCTTTATCCAGGCCTTTGCGAAGCCTTCTTTGGACTGTGTGCATCTGTTTAGTTGGGGTCCCTTTGAGCACACCCCTGCACACTGGCACAAAATCAGCATGAGTGAGTTTTGACAGATAGTTAAATCCATTGGTCAGCATTCTCAGTTTACCCTCTTCCCCCAGCCCCGGCCCTTCTCACATTAAGAATGATTGACTATGTGCCATCAAGTCAGCGTTGACTCTTATTGACCACAAAGATTTTCTCCATGATTTAGAGCAGAGCTTTCCAAACTTTTCATGTTGGTGACACACTTTTTAGACATGCATCATTTCACGACACACTCTTACAGCAGGGCACAAGGCAGGCACTAGGACCTGCGCAGAATCACAGCAGGTTTGGAGTCAGCCAGGCACAAGGCAGGCACTAGGACCTGCGTGGAATGCTGGCAGGGCTCGGAGGCAGCAGCAGCCACGACACACCCAGACACTGGAGCCGACACACTAACGCAGGGGTGGGCAACGTCAGGCCCATGGGCCGCATAAGGCCCACGGGGTTCCCGCCTAAGGCCCGCAGGGCTCCCGCCCACAAACCCCACCCCTTCCACACAATTGGCTCCCTCCTGCAAACCCCACCCCCCAGTGCTTGTGATTGGCTCCCGCCTACAAACCCCGGTCCCCAGTCCACGGAAATCCCAGAAACCCCGCCCCCCACCCCCCGGTCCCCAGTTATAAATATCCAAATGGCCCTTGGCAGAAAAAAGGTTCCCCACCCCTGCACTAATGTGTCGTGACACAGTTTGGAAAGCTCTGATTTAGAGTCATAGTGCTTCAAAATCCCCATTAATGGATTAAAAAAAAACAAACCCAAGGCCTATCAAGGTGCAATTGGTTGCCATGTAGCTGGGCAGGCTGTGTGAAGCTGCGGTATGAGGCAATGATGAGACAGAAAGTACTTTCCAAAAAGGCAGCTGAGACAATAAGAAGCTCTTCAGTACAGTCAGCCTCAGGACATCCGTCATTAGACGAATAAAATATTTTTGGCATGCATTGGAGACTCTTTCCCAAAGCAGTAGAAAGCAGCACAGTTTCTAACCCCCCTCATTGCTGAAACTGAAAGACGAATTTACTGAAGAATGCTGGTTTAATTAAAGGAATAGAAAGTATATCAGTTACAGTTGACCAAAATAGGAGAGGATTTTCAAATTTTACCCACAACTCAGCTCCTCACTCTTAAGGGTCAATTCCTTTTAGATGCAATGGGTAGGCCAAGCAGAAATAGTTTAGAAAGTAAAAAAAAATGTTGCCAATTTAAAACAATTGGCGTTTTTTTTCTAGAAGCCATTTTTTTCCTTTCCAAACTATCTGCATCTTGAGTGATATGACTTTCCCCTTGGAAACTTAAAATAGACTTTACTTTCAAAAAGTAAAGGTGAAGTCCACACATCTTAAAGCTGTTGAGATTGAGAAACACTGCCTTAGAAGAAAGAGCAATGTAATTCCAAAAGCTAATTCACATACACCTTAATTACTCACTTCTTATTGTATCAAGGAATGACTTGCGCTTGCCAATCAGCCAAACTACCCAATCCATTCGTCCTGGACTTTCACATTACCCTATGCTACTCCCCTAGGCTGACCATACGTCCCGTTTTGAACGGGACAGTCCCGTTTTTTTAGCATTTTTCAACCGTCCCGTCATTTTGATAAAAATCGCAATTTTGTCCCGTTTTTTAAACCCGGCGGGAATGGCACAGAAGGAGGATCCGAGGCGGAGCTGCCGATTGGAGGCAGCCTGGAAGAGGAAGCCCTCCCGCCTATCAGCATGTGGCAAAGGAGGGACCGGGGGGGACAGGGTTTGCAGGCGGGAGCCAATCGCGCAGACCAGCGGTTGGGGACCCCTGTCTTTTTCATGAATGCGGAATATTACATAAGACCACGTCCCGTTTTGCCATCCCAATGTCCCGTTTTTGTCCCAAGGAAATATGGTCAGCCTATACTCCCCACCCCCAACAGTTTTCAATAAAGAGTTAAACTTGGAATCAAGTGACTTACAAATATGTATGAACAAGCACACAGAAATATATTCCTCATCCATATCTGGATTTTTCATATGGCTACTTGAACAACTTTCTATTAAAATGAATGACATCCTTGAGCAATTACTGTAAATTCCTGAAATAGTGGTCCTTGAAGCTGGTACTATGAATCACCTCATCACAAAAAGCGAGTAAAACTGAAGCCATTAATTAAGTTTTGTATGTCTGCCTACTTAGACAGCCTATTTTTGTTATAACCATTAGGGAAAACTTTGGACACTATTTTTACATCTCCTCAAATTAGTTGCTTATTTAATGCTATAGATTCCACAGTTGTCTTATGTTAAACAAATAAGGACTTGTGCTCTATATCAGCCTTTCCAAGCCTTCCAGAGGCTATGCTGAGTGGAATGGCTGCAAATTCTGAAAAACCAGGTCCAACACAGATGAAAGGTCTTAGATTAAGAAAAACTGGTCAATATCCATCTTCAGTGCCCTCTATTCTAAATATGGCCCAATTGGTGCACCAGTCAACGTCAGGCCAAGGCCCCCTTGGCCATGGACTCTACCTGCTTTTCCAATTTGTTGTTTATTCGCTCAGTCGCTTCCGACTCTTCGTGACATCATGGACCAGCCCATGCCAGAGCTTCCTGTCGGCCGTCGTCACCCCCAGCTCCCCTAAGGCTTTTCCAATAGGAAACATGAATCCAAGAGGCCCCCCAAATTGTGAGCCTACTCTCCATGGGGAAGCACATCTCCTTTGAGTGTAATGTTCTTAACTTCAATGTCCCAATAAACACCTCTTCATGCAAGGCTTTACAATGTAGTATAGGTTTATTAAGGTTACATGTAAGTCAAGACATAGGTTAAGACCTGAATGACAGTTCCCGCCAAGGAATTGAATTTTGACTTCTCCTCCCTTGGCACCAACCCCCTCCAAACATGAGATCATTGTCCATCACCCATTCCCACTCCGCAGCAGCCCCCGCCTGAATCGTGCAGGTGTTCGACCTTGAGGAAGAACAAACAGGCTGTAACAGTATGGCGCAAACATTCTGGCGCGGCATTTGGAATGCACTCTCCCTTCTCCCTTGGCACGCTGTCTCGGGCTGACATGTATCTTCCTTAGACCCGCTTTCAGTAATGGCAGGACTCGAACAGAGATCCTGACAGAGAGCCAGGAGTTTGCCCAGAATCACAAAGATTTTGAATAAATAAATTTGCATTTAGCCTTTTTATTCATATAGACATTGAAAGCACCTTACAATAAGTGAAGACTAAATATCTGACTTAGAAATAGTGTAAGGGTTTGCTGTTGCTGTATTTAGGTAATAAATGTAGTTGGATGAGCACAAAGTGCACTGAAAAGTTCAATAAAAGAATGAAAAATAACACTGTGAAGTCAAAAGTGAATGGAGAAGACATCAGAATAAGCCAGCATGCTGATAATTTTGTGACCCTACAAACATCTGATTTGGTTTACAGTTTTAGGACTGCAAAATTAGGCACTCTCTCCTAGGATTGAAAAGAAAGAACAATTGTATATGTAATAGGGAATATTGTCATGTTGTGATTACTGACATAGAATCCAATTCCTGTCATCATTGGTCCTTGGGGTGTGGGGTGCAGAGGGCACTTCTGTGATATAATATCCTGTCCAACAAATAAGGCAAAAATTGAGACATGCAAGCCTGGGCATGTCCAGCTAGTTTCCTTTCTGCAATCAGTCTAAGCTGCGCTCAGCGTCACAGCAATTATATTTTCATTCCTCTCCATCTGAGATAACATTCAGTCAATGGAAGCCTTATGCCCACAGCAACTATATCTGAAATGGTTCCAAAAGATAAAGGAGGGAGGAAGTTAGGAAGGCCAGTTGTTCATTGCTAGTGTGAGTTTAACAAGGTGGCTATTTGGGATTTATCTGATGAAAGGTGTACTTAATAATGAGCTGTATTTACTGCCCCCCCCAGCCCTTCAGAATTGACCTAACCATCAGGTAAAGTGAGACCCCTGATTCAGACCCCTGGTTGTTGATGTCATGAAAAAGCAGCAAATTGCTAGTTAGTTTGTATTAAACTAATGGCATTGTACAAGTCACTACCAAGTGCCAAAATAACTAGCCCAAATACCTTGAAATGGAGGGGGTGGCGCACTGTTTCTTTTTCGGCATCTGTCAGCACAGGGACTTGTCCTGAGCTCTCCATTCATTCCGATCAGATTCAAACTGACTTCTAAACAAGTTTTAGACAGCAGCTCTCGACAATATGCTTTGCAATAGGTTTAGAATCCAAGCAGTACAAGAAGGAAAGTGACTTTGAACTGTCCTTTCCTTTTGACTTATTTGGTGTAATGTAGTGCATCGTAGTAGAAAACCATTAGGAAATCAATAGCATCATTTCCTGCGCTGGAATGAATCTGTGAACGCTGATGTAAAATTTCAGGGGAAACGGGGCGGTTTCCTTGCCTGTGAGCAAAGCTGTAACCATATGGTGGCTTCTAGAACATACTGCCTGGATGAAACATTCATCTTGTGAAGGGTCCCCCCATCCAACCCCAGTGAGGAAGGATTTTTCTTCCCCCACAGTACACATTCTCTGTCATTTGGCAGCAGGGACATATGCATATAGATCAAAGAGCTGAGAGAGAGAGAGAGAGAGAGAGAGAGAGAGAGAGAGAGAGAGAGAGAGAGAGAGAGAGAGAGAATATTCCAGAATGAGGCAGAGATGTGAAAAGCTTTTTTCTGTGCCCTTCCATGAGGCTGACATTTGCATCACTAAGCAGTGACATAAACGGATGCTGCAAACAAACCCTCTTTATACTCCGGAAACTCTTAAGCTGTTTCTTCTTCATATGGACAAGAATCAGCAGCTGGTGAAGGAAATTTGAATACATTAATTTGCTCTAATTTTTGAAAACACAAATAGCAACAGCATATAAAAGGACACATTAAGATTAATCATTGCTAATTTACAGATATTTTAATTTTGTTTGGAAGTATATTCAAGAAAAGAGAATTAACGGCAGTATGCAAATGGCCCTGCAATTATATTTCCTTTACTTTATGTTACTGAAATTATTTCAGTTGCTTGAGAAAGAGCACCAGAATAACAAGTATGCCTAAATTATTAAACAATTTTCAGATATCAACTAAAACATAGCATTTGCAAAAAAGTTAAAGTTGTGTCTATGAAATTTAAAGAAAGGGGGGAGAAATTAAAGGAAACGAGAACTAAAAAGTCAAATTAAATAGAGCATTAATATGTTTATGCAAATAAGAGTACCAATTTGTGTAAAGTTTATTTTATTTATTATTTAAATTTATCCCTGCCCATCTCCCCGAATAGGGGACTCTTCGTTACATGTAAATATACTGCCCATGTTGATTAAAAATATGCATATTTACAATCTGATAAGCTGCATGGTCAGTGAATCACACTGTTCTACATTTCTGCTGCATATTCCAAATTATCAGTATTTTTTTTCAATTTTGGTTCTTATTTAAAATCATGTCCCTTCCATTAAGCAATGTCACTGGTGGGAAGCAGACCTTCTCTGTCACAGTGCCTGCCCCTCTAAAACAGCATTTCCCTAGATTTGGATGACCCCAACTCTGCAAATGTTTAGATCACTGTTTCTCATCCAGGGTTCTTAACAGTGTTCTTAAACGAAAAATAAAGAATGAAACTTACCTCTTGAATGTGAAGTTGCCCAAATTTGAAATAATTTTTTTAATCAATCGTGATCTCCCAGGGAACTCCTAGTGACCTCTCACAGAACCCTAGGGTTCCATGGAACCCTGGTTGAGAAACCCTGGGTTAGAACAATGAGGGGAACGAGGCTCTCAGAGCATATGGAATGCTAAACATGTAAACAGAATGCCCATTTGGGTACTGAGAAATGCAAGCAAAAGCAAATGCAGTAAATAACATTCAGTCTGTTGTTAAATATCCCTACTTTTGAAATACATATTATCATTCTCAAATATTTACAGATGTGTCTTTGAAGTTGAGTACTGTAGAAAATAAGCATGTTCCATGAACCCAGTTCTTCCGGGGGGAAAGCAATAAACTCAATATAGTGACTACTATATGGATCCAGTAGCCCATTCTGAATCTGAACTCTTTGAGATCACCTCCAAGAAGCCACATCAAATACTCCCCTCTCCCCCCCCCCCATCCCCACTGGGTGCTACAGAATGAACAGCTGTGGTATTCAAAACAACTTTTGCAATATAAACATTTTGGGCCAACTGTCGTAGATTCTTTGGTCTGTGCAAAATAGAAAATGGTTGGTACGTGCCTGTTTAAAAATATTTCCACTCACATCAGTCTGTCTTGATTCAGGCCATTACGTATCACTTCCAGCTTTGCACACAAATGCTCATGATTCAGACTCCATGGTTTATCTTAGGAGAGGACTTCAGAGAAGTAAGTCTGTGTTATGAGGCAGGATCCCACTCATGTGATATGTGAGATCAGGATGACATTTAGCAGATAGCGTCCCCAGACACAGGATAATACTCCAGCGGGTAATTAGCAAACTTTATGGGAAACAGAGTAAAATGCTCTCCTAACTAAGTCTCTGTTCACGTAATGAAGGAATAATACCGAGCAAAAAGGAAATGCATCACCTTCCATTCTAGAAAATTAAGATCCGATTCATTTACTCTTCCTCACGTTTTCTGAAAATCCACAATTCCTTTCTTGAAATAGAAACGTTCACTTGCATCAATGGTTTTCTTACTTGGAAAGGTTGTCAGGAAAGATGGGATAATGAGGAGGGATACATATATTCACCTATTAAAACAGACAAGCAACAACAGCACATATTAGAAATAAAGGCTGACTGAAGATTAATTACTCTGTCATCATCCTGAGCTCAGAGGCAGATTGTGCTGCAATTCTTTGCCTGCCTTCAACAGCCATGCTTGTACCCAGCTCCGGTAGGGAGACCTGGGGGTTTTGGAGAAAAACAAAGTAGATCTTACAGACGCAAAGTCTTGCCACTCAAGTTATAAACCTGGCTCCAATTCTCTCTGAGAACTAAATTATTCAATAATTTATTAGAATGGCCTCCTCCCGCCCTGCCTCCTCTTCTAATAGTTGCAAATAATAGTTCTTTTTGACTCTGGTGAGGAAATGCTAACGGTGTAAGCAGAGCTTTCCAAACTTTTCATGTTGGTGACACACTTTTTAGACATGCATCATTTTGTGACACACTCTTACAGCAGGGCACAAGGCAGGCACTAGGACCTGCGCGGAATCCTGGCAGGGCTTGGAGGCAGCAGCAGCCACGACACACCCAGACACTGCAGCCGACACACTAACGTGTCCCAACACACAGTTTGGAAAGCTCTGGGTGTAAGAAATGCTGGGATGTAATTGTGAATAGCATGCATGTTCTATCTTTTGGACTTATAACTTTCTTGTTTGAAGGCATAAATATCCTCTTGATTGATTGACGATTATGTGCCATCAAGTCATTTTTGACTCCTAGTGACCACATATATAGATTTTCTCCATGACGATTTATCTCTAACCATTCTTTCAAGTCTCCCAATGGAACACCCATTGCCACTGTAACTGAGTCCATCCACCTTGCTGCCGGTCATCCTCTTCTCTTTCCCCCCACCTTTCCCAGCATTAGAGCCTTCTCCAGAGAGCTGGGTCTTTGCATAATGTGTCTATAGTAGGATAATTTGAGCCTGGTCATTTGTGCCCTGAGTGAGAACTCTGGGTTGATTTGTTAATTTAGATATTGCATGGGGATATCTTTTTCCCCCCTCTTGGTCTTATTACTCAGGTTTCTGTGGGTTTTTTGAGCCACATTTACGCCAAAGTTACCTCACTGCAACAAACCTGGATCTCCCGTGCAAGAGTTTTTCTTCCCAATCTGGGCCAACCTATGAATCTGGTAATCAAGGCCATGGTTGCTCTTGCCCAAATAGCATAGCATGGATAAGCAATGTATAAACCATAGGCCACTTGCAGCCCCCAGTCACTCTTAATGTGACCCATTGTGTAAGTTGTACCTGGTTCACTGAGGGAATTTACAGTTACTGTTTCTTTGAAGTTGGCAAAATTTTGTTATACATTTGTAAAACTTGACACACCTCAATGATCTAGTTACAATTGTCTGTTTGTATTTTATCTGGAACAGAAAGTATTTTGTATACCTGCAGAATTCTGGTCAGTGACTGTTATAAAGAATTCCTTATGGAATTGCTGCTTCTCTGCTGCCTTTGGCAATAGGAAATCCATGTGCCTGAACATGGTTGTGGGACATGGGGTGGAGCAACAACTAGTCTCTGTTATTGAGGTGAAGACACAGGGAATAAAACCCTGTACATACTCAGGAAAATAATTTCTTTCCATGTTTCCAGTTTTTATTATATTGTTCTGTTTTTGACAATGGTGGTAGGTGGTGGGTAGGACCTCACATTAAAAATAGTATGAAAATATTTGTGCACCCATGTGCTTGTAGTCTAACCCAATCCTGTAACAGGACTAAAATGTTTGCCAATCTGTGTAATACTCCATTTAGGCAGCATTTAAATCAGATGAGATTGTGGACTTGCACACAGCACTTTTTACACTATCTCATCCTTCCAAACCATTCTGAAGCCAACTAGGCCCTCAGAAGACAGAAAATCAACTGATAACATCAATGATCCAGTCAGTGCTCTCCTTACAGCTGACGATAATGCAAAGAAACAGCATTCAACCAGGGCCTTGCTGCAAAATAGCACATGTTCTGGAGTAACAAAAATCTCTTACTCCCCGTTCACTGTAACAAGCTTTAAAATAAATTGCTATCTTGGACACTTCCACATTTCCAGAACAAATTATGTGCATTTGGGCATTTGCTGAAATGGTTGCTAGAAAGGGGAAGATGTGAAGCCACCAACCTGCCTTTCTTCTGTTGCATTTACAAGCCTATTGCTAGCTGTGAAGGTGACAGGAGAGGAAAAACAAAACAGGGATCTTTCCCAAGAGCCAAAATCCTGCTGCGGTGGCTAGGAATGGGAGGAAGAATAGCTACAAGGCCTACAGACACCCAAAGCAGCAGATGACCTGAGAATTACCTGCAGGGGCCAGAACAGAAATGGTCTTGGAGCAACAAAATTCCCTCCCCTTCTTTCCCCCACAAACGGGAAAGAAAAGCAATTGCTATAGCCTTCCCACCCCTTTCATGAGGCACCCACTAAAAATACAACAACAAGCAAACAACACTCAACCGCAGCCTGGTGCTTTGCAGCTGCTTTACTGAAGGGTGAAACCATGGTTATTAATTTCAGATGGTTATCCATTACCAGTGGATTAAATCTAAGTGTGATTATCACATGCTACCCATTTCTCCTCATATGAAGCAAATGGAAGCAATTCCGTCACTTTTAAAGGAATGCTAACTTTTAATCTCAACTCCGCTCTCCTTGCAAAAGGATAGATTTCTCTCTTGCTTGCTCTCTCTCTCTCTCTCTCTCTCTCCCTCCCTCCCTCCCTCCCTCCCTCATACATACCTCTATGGAAACAGTACACCTGAGTCATTTTCTACTTATGAATAGCTAGAGAGATTGCCCAGTATTCAAACACAAAGACTGTCTGGTATGTCCATAATCAGGTATGTTGCTCTGAAACCAGTCTGTCATTAAGTCCCTTTATAGTCTCCGGAACAATCTTTGCAAGTCGGCAAACACAATATCAGTCATTGCAGTTGGGTTTCCTACACAACTGATAAGGAATGGGGTCTGCCAGTAAGATGAGAGCTGTGCCAGGTGACTTGGAAGCTGTCAATATTAACTTTCCCTGAATATACACAGTAAAATATGTGTCAACACAATACCATTTTTATCTCTGTATCTGGGTGGACAGAATATTACATGCTTCAGAAAATTCCTAAACACCCAAAAGAAATTCAAGAAGAAGAAAAAACCCTTTCCTTAAAAAAAGGTATATAAGAATTTACTAATTCTAGGGTTGTCAGCATGGCTATTGTGGGTACTGGAACAGCAAATGTCATTCAGAAGAAGAGGGCATTGGCTACATTCCACTTTTCTGCCCTCTCTGGTAGCTACATTTATGGGAACAAAAGAGAAGCAAAATACCACTGCATTCCAAGTATTTTGCCAACAACTCTTCCCAGATCTCTTCTCTAATTTCCAAACAGTTTATTCTGCTTGCCAAAGAGGGATCTCTTTTTCCACATCATTTTCAGGATGCCTTGGGATGTATTTTGTAAATGTGTTTGAACGCACCTTGCCCCTGCAAAATTCCCAAGTGTCAGAGTTGACACCAGAGCTCAGCATAATCTCACCTCTCTAGAGCAGTGTTTCTCAACCTTGGCAATTTTAAAATGTGCGGACTTCAACTCCCAGAATTCCCCAGCTAGCATGGCTGGCTGGGGAATTCTGGGAGTTGAAGTCCACTCATCTTAAAGTTGCTAAGGTTGAAAAACACTGCTCTAGACACTAACCCTCTTTCAGGAAGAGTCTCAATTTGGCAGAAGACTCAGACACAACACTCCTAGGTTGGACTCTGTATTGCAGACAAGAATGAATCCTACGCACTGATGATTGCTCTTTGCAGAGTAAAATACTCAGTATGCTTTGTACTGCCTAGTAGCAAGAACTCAAGAGTCTTTTTTAATGTCTGTGCTTCAGAGTTTAAACCCTGGGTTTTTCTCCCACCTCTCTGAGTTAATGGATACTTTGTGGCATGCTTGGTGGCTTTTGGCAGATCTCCTAAGTTTGTGTCATGGTCCCCTCTGGCCTGGGAGCCACAGGCTGATCACATGGTCGCAGCCACCATCTTGACTTGATGTCCTTGTCGCTGCCTAACCATCCGGGGGGTTACAGCTGTTGGTTTTTCTTTTACATGTCTCTTCATCACTCTGCAGCCTCCATTTCCTGATCTGAAAAAGTTTCATTGAAGGACCTGTAGCTTGAATCATGTCAACTGGATTTCTATTTTCTCAGTGGAAACGTTTCGCTCCTTATCCAAGGAGCTTCTTCAGTCTGAGCAAAGTGCTCTAGAAACATATTTAAGGATTCCCTTACTAACTTTGCTCAGACTGAAGAAGCTCCTTGGATAAGGAGCGAAACGTTTCCACTGAGAAAATAGAAATCCAGTTGACATGATTCAAGCTACAGACAATTCCACCTGGATGACTGAGAACCTTCATAGACATATTTCATTGAAGGAGTTGCCTTCTGATATCTTCCCTTGTGCTTTACTTGAAGCAGGAGAAGCCAGGGAGGCTGCAGGCAATGGGAGAGATGATAGTATAATGAAATCCAACACCCTAACACAGAGCTTTCCAAACTTTTCATGTTGGTGACACACTTTTTAGACATGCATCATTTCACGACACACTCTTACAGCAGGGCACAAGGCAGGCACTAGGACCTGCGCGGAATCACAGCAGGTTTGGAGGCAGCAAGGCACAAGGCAGGCACTAGGACCTGCGCGGAATCCTGGAGGCAGCAGCAGCCGCGACACACCCAGACACTGCAGCCGACACACTAACGTGTCCCGACACACAGTTTGGAAAGCTCTGCCCTAACACTTTACCCTAAAATAAATACAAGAACCCCAGATCTCACTCATGGAAATTGGGTGGAAATACTGTTTTATTTTGAAATGAATGTTGAAAGTATCCCCTTTTCTACAGTACTGAGAATGTTTGAAAAATCCAGGAATAATTTTAATCACATTATTTCTGCTCCCATGTTGTACTAAAGATTGGATGCTTGTTGTATAACTTAAGTATATGTGAATCTGAAATATAGAGGAAGAGATTTTTTGGGCAAATTCATCCAATTCAGATTTGCTTCTGAAAATTCAAACATGCTGATAAAGTCAGGATTTATTAAGATGAAACAGGATACTGGAAATGTCAGATTGAAATATAGCATTATTCCCTTAAATTTAATTAAGATTGAGTGGCTGTGCAGTCTGTTTCATGTTTCTTTATACTATTAAGACTGAAAAAAGTTGAGTGGGATTGGAATATTTTTATAAGGCTCCAATCTATAAGGGGCGCGGTGGCTCAGCGGGTTAAACCACTGAGCCGTTAGACTGCCGACCATAAGGTTGGCAGTTCGAAACCGCGTGACGAGGTGAGCTCTCGTCACTTGCCCTAGCTCTCTGCCAACCCAGCGATTCGAAAGCTAATATAGCAAGTAGATTAATGGGTACCACTCACGTGGGGCAATTTGCGGGCGTCCAGCGGAGAGTCGTCCTCGATTCCAAAAAGACCTGGAAGAGCGGTGATGTCGGCGGAGGACGACGGAGGACGACGGATCCAGAGACACCAACTTCCTGGACGTCAGCAGCCGGCGCGGAGCGAGGCATTCTGGGACTTGCAGTCCAATGCCTTCAGCGGAAGAGCCGGTTCCCTCCCTCTCTCCTTGTCGCGCGGGTATAATATATGATGTATAATTTGATGTATAATTAATGTATACGGATGTTGTAAGCCGCCTAGAGCCCTCCAGTAGGGAGGGGATAGGCGGGGTATAAATAAGATTAAATAAAATAAATAAATAAAATCTGTATTTCTGTGATTCTTAAATATTTAGCTATATAGAGCCTCTACTTCCATTTCTACTGGTTTTATTTTATTTATGCAATTATATTCAATATAATCCAAGTATTATAACCCATTTAAAATATTTACAAATTAAGCTCTAGACTCATAGTTGACTTGCATCGGGCAGACTGAAACAAGTACAATGCTGAAGCTGATAAATAGACTATTTATCTCTCTCTCTCTCTTGCTCAGACTGAAAAGTGCAAGGAGTAAATAAATTAATTTTGAGATTCATGACATCTAGAAAATATTGGCTTGGTTGACCCCATCTTAGAAGATTCCAGTTTGTTCTGTTTGCTTGAGGTTCTTTTTGAAGGTTGATCTAATTACCATATAATCAGACATTCAGTCACTCTGGACTGTTCAAATTGCTCTCTCCAGCCATTGTGATGTATATGTTGTCCTTTGAAGTTCTTCATTTGTATACATTACCAAGCTTGACTATCTTGTTTTAGCAGCAATACAAATCTTGATGCCAGTCAAGCAACTCCTTCATCTGACTTAAAACATGTTGAGATTTCTAAAAAAGGGCTGGCTTAATAATTCTATAACATAATTTGTCCTATGACAGAAGCATAGCAATAATTAAGAAATTAATATGTTTTATGTCAGCTATCATATGAATTATGCTTTCCACTGCCACGTGGAAGGTAGCCTTGGAAGCTGTGAAGGAGGAAGAGATGCAGCAAAGGTCTCTTTTCAGTAGGGGTCTCTCCACTGGAAAAGGAATTAAGAAATCACTTATGTTACAGCAACATTGAACATCTACAACCTGCAAAGACTTAGGATGTCAATAGACGTTACCAATGCTAAGGCAAATTCCCACACAAGGCGATGGGAACTGGTACAATCTTCTTCAACCATGGTGCCTTTCAGAAGTGTTGAATTCAATTTCCATAATTCTAAACACCATGAAAATGAATATTGTATGCCAAGTTGTTTCCCAAGGCTTTCTGCTTAAGAGTTGCTAATTTCTTTTTTGACTGGCAGAAAAGAAAAGATTTAGGATTTGAACTTCCTTCTTCCTATTTATAATTGTCACTTGACATTTCATTGTTTGTTTTGCATTGATCCATGTAATAGAAAATGTAAACACAAGCCTGTTTTATGCTGAAATTTTCATCAGCAGAAATATTTATCAGAACCAAGAACTGAAACTGGAATTTTTCAATTACAGTAAAATCATACACACAGGCCTGAGCCACACATAGTGCAAATAAACTGTGTTTAATCTTACTAAATAAGCTACTGGTTCACTCAAGGCAGTAAACTATCAACAGTGGCTATGTTCTCAGAACATGCTAAGCCAAAGTCAAACATACCACATTGTAGCTATTGCATGGTACGTCAATCCAGCCCCAGTATATTCAATAGGACCTATCAGGATAACATTTAGAAGTGCGCCCTTAACCATGTACAAAGCTACAATATGGGGCAGAATTAGGGTTAGGAAGCTTCCTACATTTTTAAAAGATAAGTTTGGGATCTTGAAGTGGCTCCAGTTTGCCCTGTAAACACGTCTGCTAAAAAGTGAGGGCCATTCAGTTTAGCAATGTTAAGTGTATTGATTAATATTAAGAACTGCAGCCTTAATCTCCCCCCATGTGCAGCTGAATTAAAAGGTCAGTGTATAGCACTGAAATAAATGCATGCCATGTACATAGTGCATTCAGATGAGAACAATCACCCTAACCCATTTGCAGAATGAAC
Source organism: Charina bottae (assembly GCA_023362775.1). NCBI lineage: Eukaryota > Metazoa > Chordata > Lepidosauria > Squamata > Charinaidae > Charina > Charina bottae. The sequence continues at coordinate 186,314,924 of JALMGJ010000001.1, read as the reverse complement.
TTCAGACATCCTTTTTCCCCAACTGTAATCCTCCTGTGTAGTCACACAGGTTCTTCTACAGGCAGTCCTCGTTTAGCGACCACATGTGAGACCAGCAACTCATCATTAAGCGAAGCAGTCACTAAGTGAAACCACAGCTGGGCTTATGACCTTACTTAGCTTTCTTTTGCTTTGCAGACCTGTGAAGGTCGTAAATGCAAGGACTGGTCGCAAAGTTACTTTTTCATCACTGTCATAACTGCAGTTGTTTACCTGTATTTATTTCCTTTCCTGACTCAAAAAAAAAAGCTTTTAAGGGCAAAAAGACATAAGGCAAAAAGGGCCTCCCACTATGCTCCTACCTGAGTGTTCATTATAGTTACATTTATCTTTTCTCTATTTACAGTGTTGGTGTTCCGTGCTATGTTGCAGTGGCTGGATATCTTACCTGTGCTTTGATGGCCCTTCTTTGTATTCCTGCCCAGACAAAGCCCCAGGCCAAGGGAAATGATGAAGCACCTCAGGGTGAGTGCCTGACACATCTGAGCTTTAAGGAGGGAGGGGAAAACCCGAACCATTTCAGCCTGAAAGTCTGAGCTAAAACCATTTGGGGTTTGTGAGTATCCTTTCTGTTTCAATTATGCTAGTGCCGCTTTCCTTTTCAACTTTAGGGTACACAGATTTAGGGAAACGCAGCTTAATCCCAAGGTAAGTGTGAGTATGATCGCTTTGTTTTGCTCACTGGAAAAAATGCTGGCTTTAATTTACTGCAGTTCTTACATTGCTGGTAGGTGTAATATGTGAGCAATGCTATGCTCAAGCATTCACCCGAGCAGTGAGTAGGTTGGACTCCCTTGGGTTGGAATCCTTCACACATTGTGGACTACAGCTAAAAAAATGGGATTTGTTCGTTTCTTCACCCCAGCAGCCTTTGGGTGAGTTCTGGGTACCACCTGAAGCGGCCTGAGGATGTGGTGCAGTCTAATTTGAATATCTGCAGCTGATTTTCCCCTATATTATCTCAAGACTACTATATGGTTCTGGCCTGGAACAGCCTTTTTTTCCTTCCTGCCCCTTTGTTTTTTGTTCGTTTGCTTGTTTTGGCTTGTTTTACCATCCCACTCAAAGAAAGATTGTGAAGAACTCAAATGTTTCCCTACTTTGGTGACCTCAAGTCACAGTAAAGGTTTGTCCTTGAAGCCCATTCAGCAGTCTGTTGGAACTACTGAAATGGAGCAGAGCTGCTAAACTCGTGTACAGAAAAAGAATATTGTTTAAAAACAGAGCCCATGAGCATATTAGAGAGTTCCAGGCTAGTCTTACACCTTTAGCCCACCTTAGCATAAAGAAACATGCGCTTAGACATGGCAGGTATGAAAAGTAAGTACAAAAGAGTCCTTGTGTTTATTCATTGCAGGTACAGCATTTTTGGTAGATAAATGATCTTCTATTTCTTCTCTGTTTTCCTAAACTTAATACCTCTTGCCCTGCTTGCTGCAAGAGATGCATGTAGAAAGGGGGGGAAATCTCCTAGGCCCATCCATGGCCTAGAATGGAGCAGCACACAGCCATGTGCTTGCTCCCGGTCCAAGGAGGAAGAGAGGGAAGAGAGAGAGGAAGTGGGAGTGGCCACAAACAGCTTCCTCAAAAGCATGGAGAGCTTGCATCCTAGAGCAGCCATCCATATGCTGATGAGGCATGCTGGATTTGCCAGAATCTCCAACAGTCCTGATATAGTCTGTGGCTTGAATCATGTCAACTGGATTTCTATTTTCTCAGTAGAAACGTTTCACTCCTTATCCAAGGAGCTTCTTCAGTCTGAGTAAAGTTAGTAAGGGAATCCTTAAATATGTTTCTAGGGTGGCTGTGTGACCTTGCACCTGGGGCTAGGTCATGGTTATTTTTAGATGTTTATTTCTAAGTCCCTTTATCATCTAAAGGAGGATCATTAAGATTACCCTGCTGCTGTTGAGCTTGCGAAATGGTCTTAATCTTCCTAGGCACAGAAGACAAAGCAGGAAGGAAGATAGGGGAAAGGTTATGCCTGAGGCCCCCACCATAACCTTTCCCCTATCTTCCTTCCTGCTTTGTCTTCTGTGCCTAGGAAGATTAAGACCATTTCGCAAGCTCAACAGCAGCAGGGTAATCTTAACGATCCTCCTTTAGATGATAAAGGGACTTAGAAATAAACATCTAAAAATAACCATGACCTAGCCCCAGGTGCAAGGTCACACAGCCACCCTAGAAACATATTTAAGGATTCCCTTACTAACTTTACTCAGACTGAAGAAGCTCCTTGGATAAGGAGTGAAACGTTTCTACTGAGAAAATAGAAATCCAGTTGACATGATTCAAGCCACAGACTGTTCCACCTGGATGACTGAGAACCTTCATCGACAGTCCTGATATAGATTTTAAAATTAGCAGCCTCCTGCTTTTTCGTTATATGGCATAAAATATAGAAATAAAAATGGAGCTATTGAATGTTGGCTTGACATCTGGCTTGTACTGTGTGTAGCACAGTAGAGGGAAATAACGAGGAATGGAAGATGAAGGCTATCATTAAGTTATTTAAAGAGAAAAATAGAATGGATTCATTCTAGGGCTCACTGCTGGTTGTGCAGTGCTTGTTCTGTGCATATATACACACACACACACCCTGCTCCAAGAATCCATACTCTCTTGAGCTTCAAATGTTTGGAAAGTAAAGTTGCAAGTATTCATGTATGGAAATGAAGCAGGGATTGGGAATTTCTTTATATTTAGTCTTTCCCGATCAGAGGGACTACAACTCCCAAATCTTCAGGTAGCATTGGCCATGCTGGATGGAGATGATTACAGTGGCAGTACAACACATCAGGAAATTGCCTTTTTGTGGAAGGCTGATTTATTCAAAACATCTGTAAACATATATTTATTCTAAAACAGAATGCTGAGTGCACTTACTACATAAAAATAAAAAAAACAATCTTATATGTATTATTATATTTATTAAAAAGAGAATCGTTCATAACTTAGACCAGTGTTTCTCAACCTTGGCAACTTTAAAATATGTGGACTTCATCTTCCAGAATTCCCCAGCCAGCAAGCTGGCTGGGGAATTCTGGGAGCTGAAGTCCACATATCTTAAAAGTTGCCAAGGTTGAGAAACACTGATTTAAACATTTACACAGATTTTACCTGAGAGAGAAAGAAAAAGAATGTGGGAATTACAATGCTATACCAACATACCTGGAAGTTAGCCATAATTCAGAAGGGCCAAACTATACTCTATGTTTACCGTACAGTCTGATTTCCCAATGTGGCAGCATTATGCACCAGACTATGTATCTATGAACACCTCCCTTGGTACCAGCAGATTCTCTGTCCCACCAGACCAAAATCTTTTGTAAAGATTCTTTTAGTTGACAAATTAAATGGGACATTGGCCTGCCACAAAGAAGAATTTTCTTTCAAAATTCTTAAGGTATCTAGAGCAGCATTTCTCAACCTTGGCAAGTTTAAGATGTGTGGACTTCATGCTGGCTGGGGAATTCTGGGAGTTGAAGTCCACACATCTTAAACTTGCCAAGGTTAGGAAACACTGGTCTAGAGCAAGGGTCGGCAAACTTTTTGAGCCGAGAGCCATTTTGGTATGCTCGTGCACATTTTGAAGTGCTCGAGAGCCAGGGGGCGGGGTTTGCGGGCGGGAGCCAATCGCGTGGAAGGGGGCGCTTTGGCGCGCGCTGATTGGTGGAGGCTCAGAAGGAAGGGCGCTGCCACCAATCAGCATCTCCGTTTCTTCTCCAGGGTTCTTCTCCTGTAGAAGAAACAGGGACGCTGATTGGTGGAGGCTCAGAAGGAAGGGCGCTGCCACCAATCAGCATCTCCGTTTCTTCTCCAGGGTTCTTCTCCTGTAGAAGAAACAGGGACGCTGATTGGTGGAGGCTCAGAAGGAAGGGCGCTGCCACCAATCAGCATCTCCGTTTCTTCTCCAGGGTTCTTCTCCTGTAGAAGAAACAGGGACGCTGATTGGTGGAGGCTCAGAAGGAAGGGCGCTGCCACCAATCAGCATCTCCGTTTCTTCTCCAGGGTTCTTCTCCTGTAGAAGAAACAGGGACGCTGATTGGTGGAGGCTCAGAAGGAAGGGCGCTGCCACCAATCAGCGTTTCCGTTTCTTCTCCAGGGTTCTTCTCCTGGAGAAGAAACAGGGACGCTGATTGGTGGGGGCGCCCTTCCTTCTGAGCCTCCACCAATCAGCGTCTCTGTCTCAGCGTCTTCTCCAGGGTTCGCGCCGCTTCCGGAGACCGGCTTTCTGATGTCGGTCGGCAAAGATGGAAAAAGAGCCAGCGTCAGGAGGCCAAAGAGCCAGATCTGGCTCGCGAGCCGCCAATTCCGACCCTTGGTCTAGAGGGAAAGAAATGGGGAATCAGCACAGAATATTTTGACATCTCTTTTTTCTAAAATTAATTACAGGCACTGTGGGCCTGAAGGGAATTGTAAGACCAAAGGAGAAGCTTAATCTTTCCATCCTCAACTCCAGCCCACTAAAACATGGCATCCTGTGTAGCTACAAGCAAAGATAAAAATATCCCCATTCTCAGAACAGACCGCCATAAAATCACACTATGTGGCACATAATTGTCCTGTATAATTAGGAAACATTTTATAGTTTGTTTTCTTTCAAATGCCTACCTTTGTCTGCAAAATTTAGCCTATTTTTTTTTCCCTAGGCGCATCCCAATCCAGTAGTGTTTTTAGCCTCCAAGAAATCATTCGCCTGTTGACACTTCCAGGAGTAATGGATGTTTTCTTAATCAAAGTCCTTTCTGTATTTCCTACAGGTGAGTGTGCTATTTTTTTATTTTTATCATTAATAATTTTATTTTTAATTATTAATTATTATTAATAATTTATTATTAATATTATTATTAATAATAAATTTATTAATAATAATTTTATTATTAATAATTTTTTATTATGCTATTTTTATTATTTTTGAATAACATCCTTCAGTCAGATATGATTTGGGGGACAGGGTATAGGATGCTAAAATCTTTTGTGATTCTGTCTCAGGAAAAATACATTTATTTAGCTGCCAATCATATCATGTGACATAATTACTAGTATTAAACACATGAAGACAGTTGCTTTGCCATCTAGACAATCACCTTGAGATTAAGATTCCCTCTACCATGCCTTTCTCAGCTTGGGGCCATCTGTCAGTGTGGCCAATCAGAAATACTTTTGGTTTTGGAGGATGAAATTGAACTGTCGTTTGAAGAGGAGGAGGAGGAGGAGGAGGAGGAGGAGGAGGAGGAGGAGGAGGAGGAGGAGGAGGAGGAGGAGGAAGAGGAGCATTCTTCTGTGAAGATTTTTCTGTGAAGATTACACCTTTTGTCCTTGTTAGGAGAAATGAGAAATACAGTCACTCTGTGTTGTATGTTCTAACATACAACTGGCTGCGGTTGGAATCTTAGCTTAGTTGCAGAGCCACTGCTTTGGCTCTGCAGGGCATCATTTCGCGACACACTCTTACAGCAGGGCACAAGGCAGGCACTAGGACCTGTGCGAAATCACAGCAGGTTTGGAGGCAGCAAGGCCCAAGGCAGGCACTAGGACCTGCGCGGAATCCTGGCAGGGCAGGTTTGGAGGCAGCAGGGCACAAGGCAGGCACTAGGACCTGCGCGGAATCCTGGCAGGGCAGATTTGGAGGCAGCAAGGCCCAAGGCAGGCACTAGGACCTGTGCAGAATCCTGGCAGGGAAGGTTTGGAGGCAGCAAGGCCCAAGGCAGGCACTAGGACCTGTGCAGAAACCTGGCAGGGAAGGTTTGGAGGCAGCAGGGCACAAGGCAGGCACTAGGACCTGCGCGGAATCCTGGCAGGGCAGATTTGGAGGCAGCAAGGCCCAAGGCAGGCACTAGGACCTGTGCAGAATCCTGGCAGGGAAGGTTTGGAGGCAGCAAGGCACAAGGAAGGCACTAGGACCTGCGCGGAATCCTGGCAGAGCTCAGAGGCAGCAGCAGCCGCGACACACCCAAACACTGCAGCCGACACACTAACGTGTCCCGACACACAGTTTGGAAAGCTCTGCTGTAGAACATCAGGGAGATGACCTTGAGGGAAATAGGCAAGAACTGTTAAGTAAGCAAAGGAGGCAGAAGCATTCTTAAGTCCTGGGAAACATGATAGTATTTGGAAGAGAGGGAACACACAATCAGACTTGCAAATTGTTGTTGTTATTATAGCCTATCTCAGTAAGGTGTAGTTCACTTTTTCCAGTGGAGTTTATTTCTTGATCTAGTCTACCCCAAAGGGCTGACATCAATCTTGCAAGCCTCATTGTGCTTTACCCTGCTTATTTCCCTCAAAGTCATCTTCCTGATTCTCTACAGTTTCAACACTGAAAATAAGGCCAGTAAAACACCCAAAGAATCCCAGCATGGACTGGATTTATACACTAAGTTAAACCATGGTTTGCTTTCTACACCATAACTCTGATTTACAAGTCCCAGTTGCTGGGTTCATGCAACATGCTAAACCCAAACTAAACAAACCATGGTATATCTTGCTGCAATCCCAACCAGTGTAGATTATATTGGATTAGAAGGTATAATGATGTAGCTCAATATGCAGTGGTTTCCTGTTATGACAATGTGAAAGGAGAAAAAAGAGTCAGGCTATTTGGGCTCCATTGAATTTAATGGCTGTGTTTTGATTTACCCCACCACCTATTTCATGAATATAATGGTGCATCAGTATTGGAATTAGGAGAATGGGCTGACTGAACTTGAGATCCAGGAGCAAATGACAGGTTTGGAAGATTTCCAGTAAGAATATTACACAGCTTTTTGTCAAGAAAAAACCTAGGGAGCTGTGGAGTTTAAACTTACACCATTAATGTAACATCTACTTTGCACACAAAATCCTTTCTTCCTGCTTCACCCTTCATTCCTTTAGCATATTTAGGATGGAGTCAGTTCCCCTGAATTCTTAAACAAAGAGGTTTAAGGATTATGCTGTCAAACACTTTTCCTGAATCTGTATTTCCCCTGTGGGTTTTTCTTGCACAGCTGATCCAGCACGGTGAGATTTTAGGAACAAGATCTGACCTTGCAGTCTGAATTGATTTGGTTGTTATCTGTTGAATCATACTGCAAGCTGTAGGAAGTACCTTTAGAGAAACTTTGTCCTGTATTTTCATGTATCTGCTCCATTCATATAATTATTTCAGTAATGGACACATGCATGAGTCTTAAATTAGAGTGTTGCCTTTATTTATATTGTAAGCAAGGCTGTGATGTGCACAAAGACCCAGCCCTCTTATTTACAGTATTCTGGTCTAAGCTAGGGTTACTACAGCATATATCTGGAGTTTCCTGGACAAATCTAGTTTTTAGACTCTGACTCTCCCACCTGGCTGAGAATTTTTTTAAAAAAGATAAAACATCTGGGAATGTTTGTCCATTGTTAAAGAGGTTGGATTAGTCCACCTACTAACTTTCTTTCTGATTCTGTGTCTAATCAAGTGCCATCCCACTGCATTGTTCTCTCCTTCATTTCCCCAGCATTTCTCTGCTTTCTTTTTTCCATGTCCCATTCTTCCCTGTTTTGCTTCCCACCTCATCTGGTCCATCTCTCTCCTCCACCTGTGCCCAACTATCAGGCTCCAACATAATCCTGCCCCTCTCTTGCTTTCTCACCACTTTCCACTTTACCAGCCCAGGATCCCAGCGCTCCTCCCACTATCTTTTCCCCCCAGTCCTGGGTCCAGCCTACTGTCAGTGTTGCTATGATTACTCCAGCATTTGGCTGACCTTGGCTGACCTTGAGAAAGCTGGCCCTAGTTAATATCTGGATGGGAGTTCACCAGGGAATACCAAGGCTATAGATTAGAGTGGGAAGTGCGAGTGTGTGTACACACATCCTTCTCTGGAGATATACTGTATATCTCCCAGAGAAGACAATGGCAACTTTCCTGTTGCTGCTCCAAAACCCCTCACAGACATGTCCATGCAGTCACCAGAATCAAGTTTCAATCAAGGGAGGTTTTATCTTCTGAACACAGGATCGGGCAGCAAAGGGGACAGCACAGAAGGAACACAGTGAACTGTGTGTGTCTCTGTGTAGTGTTGTGTGTATTCATTATTTATTTAACAAAATTTATAGGCTGCCCCAATCCGTACAGACTCTCAGTGGTATACAGTAGTTCACAATGTAATTCAGTAAAGACAACAATTGAAATAATAGCACTCAACTACGAATGCCTTCAAAGAAAGCTACAAGCCAAAAGCCCACTGGGACAGTAGCATTTTAACTTGCTTCCTGAAAGCAAGGAGTGAGAAGACCTGTTGCCTGAGCTACTCCCCGTGCATCACACAAAGTGAAAGACTCTGAACAGGTTTATGATGGTCTTTGTGTAAATTGTTAGTACTTTAGATAGGTTCAAGTCTCCATTTGACCACAGAACTCCTGAGCTTTCTTTCTCAGCCTAGCCTTCCCCTGATCAGAGAAAAGGTGGGATAGACAAACAAACACATCAGCAGAGACAGTTTTGGCTGCACATGAGATAAAATACCACCTGTCCAGAATGTCCTCTTGTTAGAAAATTCAAATCAGATAACCCTAAAGGAAACCATTTTAGAAAGCATGACTCTGTTGTACATGAACTTTGTTGTCTTGGGCACATTTCCCTTGGAAGGAATGTTTTTCTTCAGACTCGGAGCAAATGCACATGAGAAGAGGGACCATCCGTACCATATTCAACAAGAATACAACTTAGAAGCATTGGGTCCTTATGTCCCAGAAAAGGACATGGCGTTAGGAATATGCGATATGGTTAAAAGTTTGTGTCAAATGCAGAGGTTTCAGAAGGACTGACAGGGAAAGGCACATCAGAGTCCGTGCTTTGTGTAGATTAAATCCTTGATTCCGGCCTTCTTGAGGCTGAGAAAAGTACTTGCCTGAGAGCTGCAGTCTGCCAGGGCACGTCCCAGGAGGATTTGGGGCCAGTCTGAAAGCTGCTCTAGACCTCAGTATTCCCACAACTCAGCAGTGTTGGAGAGCTGACCTATTTCAGGCTCAGCTGCAGTGTAGCTGAAGCAACTGAAAACCTAGTTTGCTTGTTTCCCCTCTTCTCCTCCCAGCATCTGAGTTCAGGTTCTGTAAGGGAAACACTGACGTGATGGGTTTACATCTCTGCCTCTGTATCCCAGACAAAGCAGGCAGGGATGAAATTGACAGATGTTTGGCCTGTTCCCTCTCCTCGGCCTCTACAAATTGGGGAGCAAAATGTCAGACTACATCTTGCTTGCTTGCTTCTTACAAGGTTGGTGGCAGTTCATGGCAGCAACGTGATTTTTGCTTCTTCTTGGCATCTCAAGAACACACACAAATTAAATCAGTGGCAGTGTGAAAAAGTCCTGTGTCAGAGACACTAAGCTCCTAGAAGAAGGCAATGGTAAACCACTTCCATATTGTGGCTAAGAAAGCTACATGAAACACAACAGGAACACGTAAGAACGTAATTCAAGCAATAACATGGAAATTTTATCTGTTCATACTATAAAGCGGTAATGGAGAAGGAACTTTTCTTTAAAACAGGCTATTTAAGACTCCTTTAGATATTCCCAGTAAGATAACCTTCAATGAGATTTTTCTGATTCTGTCTCATTAACAGCTGCAATAACAATTTCCTGGTTCTCCTAAAATAAGGGTTTTTATTTGTTTTTGTTTTCATCCTAGGGGTGTTCCTAATTATGCTTTCCATCATATCCATTGATTTCTTTGGTCTGGAAGTTGCTCATGCTGGATATTTGATGTCCTATAGTGGAATCCTTCAAATGGTAATACAATAGGCATTGGCAGCTAGTCCTCATATTCTTTTATTAGATAATATGGAAATAAGAAAATGCAGCCCAAATGTTTAGGAGCTTCTGATGCCTCAATATACAGTGTTATTTTTTAGTGCATGTGCTTGCTTGCATGCATCCATGTGTGTGTGGCGGTGTGTATAGATAAATTTAATTTTAGATATACTGTATAGATGTGTAGCTATATGGTGAGGATACATGGCATTATGTCAGGGGTTACTGAACAGCTAATAAACTCGGGAATGGAAGTCTAATCTGAACTATTTCTGTACTAGCAGAAAGGAACAATTACGCACCTGGGAAGACAGCCATAGCTCACTGGCAGAACACATGCTATGCAAGCTAGAGGCTATGAAGGCATACCCAGATAGATCTAGGAAAGCTTCACTTCTGAACTTTGGAGAGCTCAGTGTACCAATGATCTGCATCTGGATTCACACATCATGTTAAATCATGGCTTCTTTAACTATGATTTGCTGAATAGAGAGTGGGTTTGCCCATCTTGTTAATCCATAAGCCATAATATAAAAACCACAATGGCTTCTCTCATGAGAAACTCATCACACTAAATCAAAACCAAGCAACCACATTGTGGTTTTACATCATATGTAATACATTTTTTGTGTTAGATAATTTTCTGTGTTCCTGGTCTGCAAACTCTTCTCCCGAATGACAACTACATTTCAGGTTTCTGAAGCTGGCAAAAACTTAACACATAAATTGCAGCCATCAAGCTGAATGGTAATGCAGCCTATAGGTATTTACCCCAGCACCAAGGGAAAACCTCAGATAGATAGTAGAGAAGATGGCCATCAGTTGTGCCCCTTTTTCTTGTTTCCACTGCTTATATTGTGAAAATGTTTTGGCTACACCAGGTAGGAAGTAAAACAAGTAGGATCAGCACATTCAGGAGAATTAGAGAAGCAGACCATCTCTGCTCCAGCCGTATTGCTTGATTATAAGGCATGGCGGGCAAAACATAGTCTAGTCTGGCCTAGGCCACTTGCTTTTCTGTCTTAGGCAACCTAAAGTTTCACTTCATAAATGAGGTGAACTGAAGCTGAACTACTGCCCTGCCCTAATGGTGATTGTAGATCCCAATATTTGAGCCAAATAAGAATAACACTCATGGTAATGGATTTCTTACTGCCTGAATACACCATCAGAGCTATGGTGGCACCTCCAAGGGCATTCTCATCCTGTCAGGTATACTACTTTCCTCTGGGGTAGAGTCGCACATTGCTGGAAGCAGGGGGCCATGTGCTTGTCTCAAACCCTACTTGAGCAATTTGTACTATTGTGAGATGGGGGGGGCTTGTGGGACTGTGCTGTCTGGCCCTCATCTCCCACCAACTTGTCAGTATCACTATCTGTGCATTGGAGAGGAATATCTGAAGCACCAATGCCTAGGCTGACCATATTTCCTTTAGACAAAAACGGGACATTGGGATGGCAAAACGGGACGGGGTCTTATGTAATATTCTGTATTCATGAAAAATACAGGGGTCCCAACCCCCGGTCCACGCGATCGGCTCCCACCTGCAAACTCCGCCCCTGGTCCGCGTGATTGGCTCTGCCTACAAACCCCGCCCTCCTTTGCCGCGCGCTGATAGGCAGGAGGGCCTCCTCTTCCGGGCTGCCTCCAATCGGCAGCTCCGGCTCGGATCCTCCTTCCACGCCATTCCCGCCGGGTTTAAAAAACGGGACAAAATTGAGATTTTTATCAAAACGATGAGACGGTTGAAAAATGCTAAAAAAATGGGACTGTCCCGTTCAAAACGGGACGTATGGTCAGTCTACCAATGCCCCTCCCTGATTTAGAGACCTGTATGGCCAGGATTCAGGGGGCAGGGAGGGAGATATTCCTAAAGATATTCCTATTACTTGCCCTAATTGAGTGATTTCTTCTACAAGAGTTGGGATGTCTGATGTGATTCTCCCTGTGGTGTCTCTGCAATGGTTAAGCAAGAGTGGTGGGTGGACTTTGAATATTACTAGCATAACATCTTGTGGCCAGGAAGCCAAGGAACTTGGTTGGGACTTTTCTGTCTCCAACAAGCACCTCCCAAGCTACTTCTAAAAGGAAGGAGAATTTTACTTTCAGCTCCAGATAGCTCATGGATATTTGCTGTTTAATATGTTGCTGGGAGCAGACAAGCCTGGGAGGATTCTTCAAATACAGTATTCTAGATCCCAATTCATCAGTACTAGAAAAAAATATTAAAGGCTCTTTGTTTTATCATGGAAGTTTTAATTTTAGTTTGCTAAAATGCAGTGTTAACAAAAAATAAGTTATGAAATTTGTCAGATCAGCCTTTAGGCTAAATCTGTCTATGAAACAGCCCAAAATGCATACTTCAATCACTGTAATCTCTTGGTTCTACTAAAATGATTTCTGTTTGAATATCTTTTTGCCTGAGAATCACGTAGATCCATTTTACTTTCCAAACATTTTGCTGCCATTTATCAGATACAAAGGTTGGGAAGGTTAAAGAGGCAGGGAATGCCCTCAGCCTGTAATTGGATAAAAGGTAAAGGTAAAGGTTCCCCCCACACATTTGTGCAGTCGTGTCCGACTCTAGGGGCCGGTGCTCATCTCCGTTTGTTAGCCGAAGAGCCAGCGTTGTCCGAAGAGGCTTCCACGGTCATGTGGCTGCATGACGCGTGTGGAACGCTGTTACCATCCCACCGAAGTGGTACCTATTCATCTACTTGCATTTGCATGCTTTCGAATTGCTAGGTTGGCAAGAACTGGGGCGAGTGCGGGAGCTCACTCCGCACGCAGGGCTAGGGATTCGAACCTCCGAACTTGCGATCTTCCGATCGACAAGGCTGGCGTCTTACCTGCTGAGCCACCACGCCCCCTGTAATTGGATAAGTGCTGATTAATATAATACGTTAACAGACAAGCTTCCTCCATTTTACTATATAAATTTTTTATCATGCAGATAATAATTTTCAGTGATCTTTATCTCTCTGAGCTTTTTGCAGAGCACTGATTTCTTTTGTCTTTTAGTGTAGAGCAAAATGAATTTTACCTGTTTTGTTTAGAGACTGGGTGTCGGTGGAGAATTTCTTTTTCTCTCCCTTCAAACGCACAGACCTGGTCCTGCAAATGGTTTTCTTTTTAAGCATTAGGACCGAAAGGTGGCTGATTTTGACACTGAAACATAGAAGACAAAACTGTCTGTGTCCTGCTTGCTTTAAATCTCTCTTTCTCTCTCTGCATATGTGCAGAACAAAATAGCTTGGTTATACAGAAACCCAAACAGACACACGCCCATTGTGTTTGAGAAGGAAGGAGGCATCTGCTGCAGTGGGAAGAGAGCACCATTTGTTTGTCTGTACTCATAGTACACATTCCACATTAAGAACAAACCGGGAGGGGATGTTATGCTCCTTTGGAGAGAAAAAAAAGTTCCCCCATTCAAGAGGCTTTGCCTCTGCTCTTTAACATGCCAAAGACCTTTCCTTCTTCCTAAAAAAAAATCTCATTTTCTACAGCTTTGAACCATTTGTTCTGAGGCCTTTTTTCTTTCAATAGACTCACTTATCATCATAGTGCTTTTAATCCAGTGGTTGTGAGAATCCTTCCACAGACCACAACATCCTTCCGAGGCTACCAGGGACTCCTCCTCATTTGTTTGGAAATTGCTCGAAAATAGTCTCTCTGAACAATGCTTGAGGTTGCTTTTTAGCCAATTATGTTTTAAGCATGCAGTCAATGAAAATGTCTTCTAAATGATTAAAAAGCCATCTGTAGTTAATTGGCCAATACATTTTCATGTTTATTGTTTTTAATAATAACTATCAAAATGATTCTTTATTGTTATTTTCAGTTTTGTCTTCCCACACACTTAGAAACTCACAAAAGATGTGAAGCACCAAATTCTTAGTTACCTTATTCCCCCCCCCCAAACAGTTACACAGGCAAACCACTCCCCTTATGTCAAGGCATACCTGTTTAGTAATTTCACAATTTATGACAGCTTTTTCCAATCCTGTTTCTATCTAAAAACCCCTACTAGTGAGAGTTTGCACATAGCTCTTAATGAGAACTGAATAGCATCGTGTAATCGACTAAATAGTAGCTTCCATTTAAAAGGACTTTATACAAGATTGTCAGACTAACTGCAGGCATCTGTTCCTAGGGAACATCTCAGCGCAGTCGGTAGGAAGCAGCTGCAATGCCTTTTCCTCTTCCCCTGCACCTTCCCAATTTGGCCCATGTCCTTTCAGTGCCTTTGCACCTCCTTTAAATATGACCCGTGACAAATCCCCCAAGACTGAATGCAGAATTCATCTTTGAAAAAATCTTCCATCTCTCCTTTAGCCAACCATTGTCTATTGCATTTGTAGCAGATTGCCCTGGCCAAGACTAGAAGGATCTTCTGCAGTTAATTGCAGTTGTGTGTGGTAGTACCAAAGTCTATGCTCTGCTAATTCAAAAGATGCACAATCCCATCCATATCATAATATCCATATACTGTAATCCCTTTTCAACCAGCCAGATTGGTCTCTTTGTAAAAACACTCCTGGCATCTCTTGGTGTTTGGATGACCCAGCTTCCCAGATACCGCTTAGATTGAGGACTTGCTGAAAGAGACTTTCCCTTAATTTTAATTCCTTTTAAAAAAAACCTTCTCAATCTTGTCTAAAAGTTGGGGTTGGGTGTAAGACTAAAGTAAACCTAATGAATAGGTGAGAGGAAAGAAAATATAGTTACGTGAACAGAATTTCTCCAAAATAAAACAAGGGAGTTGTGGAACAAAGTGACTTTCTTCAAAAGGATTAATAAAAAGAGTTCTAACTTGGAGTAAAGCAATCATGACATTCTGTGTGCGCAACATGACCAAGGTTGGAATTGCTCATAGCACACAATTAAATGATAGCAGTGTAGGCAGCCCGATGGGAGGGATCCAGAAGCTGAGTCTAATAAGGAAATTATTCAACCATCATAATGTGTAATTATTAGTTGTGCTTATATATAGTATATCCAAGGGGGGGGAAAAGATTGATTATAAAATGAGGAATTTCTTTTTCCATAAAAGAGATTCAGCTTCTAGGGAAATATAAGAGCCATATAATCTAAAATATATTTAAAAGGCACATTCCAAATCAATGAATCTGATCGATGAATTAATAGAAGGTTCTGTTTAGGGACAAACGTGACATGATGTTAAAAAGTGCTCTTGCAGGTTGGAGATAGAGATAGATGATAGAGAGAGATAGAGATAGAGAGGTAGAGACAGAGAGAGATATCACCAATTTGGGGATTGGAGCAGAACATTATCAGAAAGGCATCAAGGGATTCGGAGGAGCTTAACCCTTTCTGCTTCTTTATTTGAAATCTGGAGGAAAATCCTCTCCCAAAGATAGCATTTGTATTGATGGAAAGCTCCCCAGTGTATTAGTAGGAGAGTTCCTGCCTTCTCTTTGAAGCAAAGACCACAATCAGAGCTGCATTTTTCCTTAGGACCACAGCAAAAAAGAAAGAGTGAAAGTTCCTATGATTTTGATCATTAGCCCTCTCTCAAACTGAGTGTACTTCATTTTTTTAAAATCTGCAGATTAAATTCACATTGAATTTCTTTAAATGCCTCATTTACTCTGGCCTTTAGTCAAGGCTAGCTTGGTTCAGGTTTCTGCAACCTGATTTCCTCAAGATGTGATCGTCCGATTCCTGTGGTGGCGGGCAATATTGGGAGTTGAAATGCAATACTCCTGATAGTATCAGGCTGGTGAAGGCTGCCTTAGTCGCTTCATGTCCCCTAAATCGCTGAGATTGTTCCATATGCAGTTTATAGGGCCCCTATGCTATTGCCCAGGGGGCGTGGTGGCTCAGCGGGTAAGACACCAGGCTTGTCGATCGGAAGATCGCAAGTTCGGAAGTTCGAATCCCTAGCCCCGCGTGACGGAGTGAGCTCCTGCACTAGCTCCAGCTCTTGCCAACCTAGCAATTCGAAAGCATGCAAATGCAAGTAGATAAATAGGTACCACTTCGGTGGGTAGGTAACAGCGTTCCACGTGCGTCAGGTGGCCACATGACCGTGGAAGCGTCTTCAGACAACGCTGGCTCTTTGGCTAACAAACGGAGATGAGCACCGGCCCCTAGAGTCGGACACGACTGCACAAATGTGCGGGGGGAACCTTTACCTTTACTTATGCTATTGCCCACCAGGAGTCATATAGAAATTTAATCATCAAATCTAATCTAGTGACTTTTTGGCATGAATAATTTTCTTGTGCCATAAACATAATTTGATGTACTGCACGTGGTATGCACAAGTTCCCTCCAATATAAATATGATGAAAGGATTTTTGAAGACTGTACCTGGATTTTTCAGGCAAGGTACCCACTGGAGTTGGGCAGCGAATAAATTTAAAAATCTCACTTATCAGATATCCAGGATTAGTTTTACTGTCTTACAATGAAGACTAAGAGGAGAGATTTTGACTGAAATGTAGCTCAGATACAAATACAGATCTTTTCAGTCCAGAACAACAGCTTCTTGGTTCAGATGGGTTAAAGCAGCAAGAAATTAGAAGGTAAAAAGAAGTTGTAGCTTAACTGGCACAAATAGTTACTGGTGTCTTAATATTGGTGGATTCCAAGATGGTTAGTCCTTGCAGGGAATTTAGTTTAAACCTATCACTGGATGAAACAAAAGCTGAGATTTTGGTCCTGAGACTTAATTGTATAGGAACCAATCCTCTGTTGCTTGCCATAGACTTTGCTTCCAGTCAAGCATCTGGCATGATCATGCCATTACTGGCTGCTTTTGAGAAGAAAAGAAATTCTCCATGTACCAAATATCTCTGTTTTTTTCATTTGAACATCAGATGTAGTTGTGAGTTAAAGCAGAAATCCACCGAACATTATGGCTACTATATAACCTCTGGGCATTTCAGTGAATTTTGGGTTCTGATCTTTTACCCACAAACAAATAAGGCTGGCAATCTTCACCATCAGCACCACCACTGCTCTTAAACCAATGGAGTTGAACTTGCTTTAGCTGGCCCAAGTGAAGTCTGAAGTTTGCTTTTTAACACAGAGCATTAGTATATGTAGTTGATCAGTATTTACTTTGGATGAAAAGATGCCAAAAGAAACCAGGAAGCCTTTCCCATTTGTACCTAACCACGGTATAAACATCTTTTTCTGCCAAATCCTTTCTCCATGATGTTGCCTCTTTCTTGTCCCAGCCCATGAGCAAGACAGGCTTAAGTCATTCTTAGCAATGCCAGTGTTAGAGAAGTGTTTTTCTCTGCCAGTTGGCAGCCTACAGGTATGAAAACTCTGTGATGCTTTGCAATCCATTACATCATAGGTGAAGTCAGATGACCAGTAGTTGGTGGAATTGAAGTGGCACTTAGTGGCAATTTCAGGATGATCTTGGCACATTGCCTTTGCCACCATTCTGCTGCTGTTGTCTTCCAAAAGAGTTGGACACAGCTGCCCTATGCCAGAGACCTATCAGAAATCCACAAGAGCAATAGACTCCTCAGCCAGCAGGATGGCCAGTGCTTTAATTCTTTGGCTCTGGAATAGCAAAACAGTTGGGCAGGTGTCCACATGAACCCACCATTGCTTCCTGAAGAGAACATGGAGGAATACGGAAGTTGGCACTGATGCCCCATGTAAGGTTCAGCTCCCTTCATGACTTTCATATGGTTGTTTTGGATTTTGTTACTTTATTTTGATTGGGTAATGACAGAATGGGGTATAGGAGGAGGGCAGGGGAAGGAGTCTAGAGATGATGGACAGAATCCTGCGGAGAGATCCACCCCCATTCCTGCCACAGTGCCATGATTGGCAGTTTTTCTGCTGACCAACAACACCCAAAAGAGAGAGGGCAGCAAAGCTCGAGAGATCAACCAGTTGCTTTGCTTATCGTGGTTGCGGATGCAAATCATAACTAACCTGCAGGTGGGAAAGGACAGCAAGTTTCATGCAGGTAGAATTTTCTCCTGATTCAAGCATGGGCTGTAAGCAATTTATCTCAGCAGTGGGGAAAGGCCCTCAATTAGATATGTTGACTACGGACATTTTTGTCTTAAGTTCTTTACTGCTGTTTTGTTTATTTATGCTGCTGCTATGGCTGCTTTAATTTTAGATTTCTGTATGCCATCACAAGCATATTTGAATTTGTCAGCATGCAAATCATTGACCAATCATTCAACAATTTTAGATGTGGAGTTCTTGGTGCTCTCTAAGCTTGGTTGTTTGCCTGTAGACGTTTCATTACCCAACTAGGTAACATCATCAGTGATGTTGTTCATGATGTTACCTAGTTGGGTAATGAAACGTCTGCAACGAATAACCAAGCTCAGAGAGCACCAAGAACTCCACAGTTCAACCCTGAGCTATAGATATTCTCTTCTATTAGAATTTTAGATGTGCTAAGGCCAGTACTAACTATTCAAAAATGCAAGAAATGTGCTTTCCACATAGACACACTTTATTGTCCCTTGACATGTTCCAAGGCTGAGTCTATTTATTTCACATAATTTATATGTTGCCCCAATCATAGACTCTGGGCAGCTCTATAAGGAATGTATGCACTGGTGGGTGCAAACAAAATAACTATTGTAAATTGATTGAAATCTCCTTTTGGTTTTAAAAAAAGCTCTGCTAGCCAGTGATATGCTCAGTTGTATATCATTGGTTTTGCAGGCAGGACTTTCAACAGTTGTATGTCTTTAGTTTTTTACCCAGGCACTTTTCCCAATACCTCTAATCATGATTGCCATATCTACTGATGGGCAGAGTGAGCAGCAATGGGTTGTATACTTGTTATACTTTAGAGGCATCAAGTTATGGAACTTACTGTATGGGCACTTCCATTCTGCTACTTTTTCCACTATAGCCAAATATCTCAAGTTCACATAAAAAGGAAAGAAAGGAAATGTTTTTTTTAAAAAAACACCTTAAGTAATCTGGTCCTTTGTATGCCTGCTTATATAGAGAAAGAGAAAACAAGGAAAACTCTTGTCAATGTCATCCTTCCTAAATCTAGCCAGTGTTGATTTAGGACCTACTAGGTAAGACGCCAGGCTTCTTGATTGGAAGATCGCAAGTTTGGAGGTTTGAGACCCTAGCCCCGCGTGACGGAGTGAGCTCCCGCACTCGCCCCAGCTCTTGCCAATCTAGCAATTCGAAAGCATGCAAATGCAAGTAGATGAATAGGTACCACTTCGGTGGGATGGTAACAGCGTTCTGCATGCGTCATGCCGGCCACATGACCGCGGAAGCGTCTTCGGACAACGCTGGCTCTTCGGCTAAGAAACGGAGATGAGCACCGGCCCCTGGAGTCGGACACGACTGCACAAATGTGCAGGGGGAACCTTTACGTTTCAGGTGCAGCTCAGGAGTTAAGAGAAGGGATAATGTATAAGTTCCTTCTAGTGGAGAAACGACCCCACAATCTCTGCAGAGCGGCACTACTGCAAAAAGAAAAAACCCTTTTTTGTTTTTTGGGTTACCTGGCAGCTGAGCTAGAAATAAATTAGCTCATCTTACACTGTGGGATTATGTCTTCAAAATGTAGAGTTGGAAGGGGCTGTTTAGGTCATTAAGACCAATCCCTGCTCAGTGCAGGAATCCAAATCAAAGCATCCCTGGCAGATGTTTATCTTGCTCTGCTGGAACATCTCCAGCGAAAGGAAGCTCACCACCTCTTTTACGATTAGGAAAAGTTTTTTAAAGCAAAAAACATTGAGTCAGAATTTGCCTCCTGATATCTTCAATCCATTATTTAGTGTCCTGCACTCAGTATCAAGACAGAACAAGCATTGACCTTCTTCTATGTGACATCTTTTCAAGTATCTAAAGAATGCTATAATATCCTTCTTCTGTTGTCTTTTCTTAAGGCTAAACACGCCCAGCTTTTTGAAACTTTCTTCATAGGACCTATGTCTAGTCCCCCAACATCATTATCATTATCATTATCATTATCATTATCATTATCATTATCATTATCATTATCATTATCATTATCTATTTAATTTATCCCCGCCCATCTCCCCGAATAGGGGACTCTGGGCAGTTACATCCTTGTTGCCCTTTTCTGAACCAGTTCTAGTTTATCTGAATCATTCCTTAAATATGGGGTTTAACCCAGTATCTAAGGTGGGGTTGACCAACACAGAGTTCTGTAGAAGTATCCTTGTTCTCTGTTGCCTGAGAGGATTTAAGAGACTCAAGTTATAGATCACTGGAATAAGGTTAGAAGAAGCATCTTGACAATAAAAGGAGTTTGACAACTGAAAGTAGTACTGCTTCAGATGCAATATAAAATGTCCAACTTGAGTAACAGTATCAACTCATGTCTATGAAGGTTCTCAGTCATCCAGGTGGAATTGTCTGTAGCTTGAATCATGTCAACTGGATTTCTATTTTCTCAGTGGAAACGTTTCGCTCCTTATCCAAGGAAACGTTTCGAAGCTCCTTGGATAAGGAGCGAAACGTTTCCACTGAAAAATAGAAATCCAGTTGACATGATTCAAGCTACAGACAGTATCAACTCATTAAAAAACACTGCCATTAGTGAATCAGTTTGGATGTGAAATAATCATTAATCGAATTGTGCTGTACCTTATAGTTGCAGGATTTTAACATCCTGAGAATCATTAATAAAGTTGGACTAAAGTTGCTTTTTCCTCATAATCTCACTTGGCCAGACTTTAGATCCGGCTAGGAAAAGGAAATCTTGCTATATACATGTACTGGTATGTGTACGTGTCAACTTCCTCCAATTTATCTTTAGAAACATTTCGGTCTCCTGGCACTGAAAAAGACTGTTCATACTGCCACATTTTGGTTTTGATTATCTTGTTTTTAGCTGTGGGGTTCCTGGTGTATGCTACTGAACCTCTCTCTCACCTTTGCAGTTCTTCATGGCCAAATTCAAAACTAAAGGAATGGTGTCCGTTAATATTTGTTGCCACTTTTCTACTAACTTCAGTAGACATATATTGCATTTTATTTGCTTGCACACTCCTGTGTAGATCTGACAAAAGTGACCCACCTCACCAGCAGTTCTGGTTTCTCTGTTGTAGTCATTGGAATAATATTGCAAAAACTCAGTTGGGTCTGATAATACTACTAAACGCAAATTAAGCTTAATGATGATTTCTTAAATTCCAGTAGAATTGTATTCATGGTGGCTATGGCATATCTTTTACAGTTTTATGAATATGATTTATGAAGGCAGAAAAATTATTTGGAGATTATTTGTTAAAAAGTGCACTGAGGTACTTCCCAAGACTGGCTTCCTTCCAAAAAGGAGATTAAAGTTTATCTCCACTGTGTATTTTTCTACTTTAAGATCTGAAAATATCAGCTGGATTTATGGTGCAGTTGCTATTGTTAATGGTGCATGAAAGAAAGACAGACGGTTTTCACTCTTTGAATCACTTTGTTGGGAGTTTCCAATTAAATATTTCCACCGCAGATTCAGAGGCTTATATGGCTTTGAAGGAAGACAAAGACAACGTTCTTTCACCTGCAGTTGTGTACATAGCCAAGGGCGGCTCTTGTTATGTCACTTGCAAACTATTTCCTTCCTCTTTTGTGCATTGATAATAGAACAGATTCATGTTAAGGTAAAGAGCTTTCTCTTCATACTACTTCAAAGGAGGTCATGTTACAAAGGCAAGGACATTTTAGAAGGTAGGAAATGAGGCCCACCCACTTGCTTGGAAGTGGCCAAAGGAAGTTTAGTGTGGAAATTAAGCAGTTTTCAATATGGGCTTTTGAAAACTGGAAGGGGAGTTAAATACCAAAGGTATGCACCCAAGTCTCTAAATCAATCCACAATTTTGAAAACAAAATTCATCCCTATGCCTGAATGTAGCCATTCTCTGTCTCCAAAGCATACTCTGCAATTCCTAGGGACACAGTAGACTGGAAGAATTGCTTGGAAAGCTGGTGGTTCTACAGAGAAGTTGGTGTGGGGCAATGTTTAGTCGTACAAAGTCAGGCTAACAATGGGGAGAGCCAGATTCAAATCCCTATTCCTATAACATTCAGGAGTTGTAGAACTACCAAATATTGGGGAAGGCTGCTATATTTCAAAATAGAGTAGATCAGAAATAGGCAATAGCTAAGGATTGCTAACAGCGTTCCGCGTGCGTCATGCCGGCCACATGATCGTGGAAGCATCTTCGGAGAATGCTGGCTCTTCGGCTAACAAACAGAGATGAGCACTGGCCCCTAGAGTCGGACACGACTGCACAAATGTGCGGGGGGAACCTTTACCTTTACCTAAGGATTGCTAAAAGAAAAACTCATCATCATTATAAAAAGTCAAATTCCAAGGAACTTTTCAACCTATATGTGATACAGGAAAGTTTAGGTAAGAATTACAGACTGCATAACCCTATCTATTATAACCTACCACTGCTGAGTCAGTGACCCTGAGCTCAAAAAATGCCTGAAGTCTGGTAAACCTCCACTCTTTAATTTATGCCTGATAGATGAGAAGGTGTGATTCATGTGAGCTAGCAATTCTTTCATGCAGTAACTAGTCTATGTACTGTAGCCATTATTCCATGGTACATTATGTAGTGTGAGAAGTTGCAACATGCAGATGACTGCTAAGCTGTATCAGGTAGCACGAAACCTAACGCATCTCATCTACTGCCCATAGGAGAGGCCCAAGAATAATTCGTTCTACTGTGCCAGTAATTTCCAGAATGGGAGGCTGCAGAATACATCCACCTTCATTCCCCAAGTCCGTGCTTCAGCATCATTCCATACAGTGGCATTAATGGCATACAATTATGCTGAAATGGCTACAGGCTACCATTCGGGTGTTATTACACAACCATTAGTTTAAGAAACCTGGTAGCACTCTCACCTGATTATTTCCTTTTCATTTCCCAGCTGTTGTCAGGTGACATGGGAGAGAGCTATAATCTGTTGAGTAGTTCAGCACCAGATTTCCCTTTGAGCTCCTGTAAAAATAGGAGCTTGCTTGATTGCTTTGGTTAATAACATCCTTCTTCTCATGTGAAGGAGACATTTTGTCACTTCCCTTTTGAAAAGGAAGTTGCAAGATTAAGAACCTCCACCAGTCAGCATTAACAGTACTCCGTTAGATTGGCCAATGGTCTGACTCTGTATAAGATCGTTTCTTGTGTTAATCTAGGCCAGGGGTGGGCAACGTCAGGCCCGCGGGCCGTATAAGGCCCACAGGGCTCCTGCCCGCAAACCCCACCCCTTCCACGCGATTGGCTCCCACCCGCAAACCCCGCCCCCCAGTGCTTGTGATTGTCTCCTGCCCACAAACTCCGGCCCCGGGTCCGCAGAAATCCCAGAAACCCCGCCCCCCACCCCCCGGTCCCCAGTTATAAATATCCAAATGGCCCTTGGCAGAAAAAAGGTTCCCCACCCCTGATCTAGGCTATTATACAGTACATTATAACATCAGCTGTGGCTTGTGAAATGTTTTGCTTGAGCAGCCTCCCAGCATGGTGCCCTCCATACGATTTAAAGTTCACTTCCAATGAGCCCTTGCATTTTATCATGCTTTCTGTGGTTTATAGGAATTGCAGTTCAAGATCGCCAGAAGGGTACCATATTGGGGAAAGACTGCCCTTGAAGGTTACTCTTGTTGAGTGCTATCCAGGAGGAAGAAAGAGTTATGCGCCTTTCTCAGTGAAGTATTGCCAATACTCAGCACTGTGTAGGAAACTTTCTTTTGAAGGGCCAGAATATCCTGTTCCAGTGCAAGCCACAATATCAGCAAGCCTCACAGGGTTCAGAGAACACATAAGTCTGCCTTTGATCCATCTGGCTCAGAGACACACAATCTCTCCAGGGCTTCAAGTTTGAAAAGCCAGCAATGCAGCTTCCAGAGGCTCCCTAAAGTTCTTTTCAAATACATGTAATGTGTCAGAAAGGAAAAATTGTTTAACACATGACTACAGACCAAAGGTAGACTAAAGTTCAAATTTGTTTGTTTGAAACATAAATGAAATCCAATCAATTATACTTTTTCTTATAGTCCCACTTTTTTTGGGTAGTGTGGCCCCAGTACACTGATCAAATACTCCTTGACCCAAAAAGCATTGCCCCTCCCCTCATTCTGGCCTAATATTGTCTACTATGGCCATAAAAAGGTAAAGGTTCCCACTGCACATTTGTGCAGTCGTGTCCGACTCTAGGGGCCGGTGCTCATCTCCGTTTGTTAGCCGAAGAGCCAGCGTTGTCCGAAGACGCTTCCACGGTCATGTGGCCGCATGATGCGCGGGGAACGCTGTTACCTACCCACCGAAGGTTTTTTAAAGGTTATGTTTTTAATTTTTTTATCTCATCTTTAGAATTTTTATTTTGATCTTCACCTTATTGCAAAGCTTATACAACAAGAATAATAATATTAACAACAACAAAAAGATAAATAAGATACTGTAGATGAGTTAGGGAATCACAATGTTATATAAATATTTTTATATATATTCATGTATTCTTTTCCTTTTTTCCTTTTTGCTTTCCTGTTGTTGTTCTACCTAATTAATAAAGGTAATTTTAAAATATTTACAAGAAGTTTTAAACTTTTCTAAATGTCTGCTGCAGTTAAATGCTTCATTGTTGAAGTAGCATTCAGCACACTTAGAGCAACTCCTGCCATATTTGGCTCCAAAACAAATTGCTTTATGGGGGATTGGTTTGCCACCATTTTTGGTCATACAGTTTTTGCAAGCAGCTGAACCTTACTTAAAATCCCCAGCTACCCGCTCCCAGACCGGCTGGGTTCATCCATAACTCTGAGCTATATAAAGGTAAAGGTTCCCCCCACACATTTGTGCAGTCGCGTCCAACTCTGGGGGCCGGTGCTCATCTCCGTTTGTTAGCCGAAGAGCCAGCATTGTCCGAAGATGCTTCCACGGTCATGTGGCCGGCATGACAAATGCGGAACGCTGTTACCTGCCCACCGAAGTGGTACCTATTCATCTACTTGCATTTGCATGCTTTCGAATTGCTAGGTTGGCAAGAGCTGGGGCGAGTGCGGGAGCTCACTCTGCCACGCGGGGCTAGGGATTCGAACCTCCGAACTTGCGATCTTCTGATCGACAAGCCTGGCGTCTTACCCGCTGAGCCACCACGTTGAGCAGAGATTTTCCCTATCATCTACTCTGAGATCTTTGAAACTACAAATACCAACAATTCTCCCTGTGAAGTATACAGTATGTTGTAATAATATGCACCACATTAGTCTTTGGCACAGGATGCATTTTAGAAGGTTGTCAGATCCCCTTCTCCTTGTTTCCACTCAGTGATGGGAGCCTTTCCACCTTTTGTGAATTACTTCATCAGCTGCCAATGATCAACATAACATACTCATAACACGCCATTGATATCACACAAGAAGAGGAGAATTGCCATTTTGCTTAAGATTTGCTTTAATGGCCCTCATCTTCCAGGCATAAATGTAGAAAAATTTTATAAGACAATTCTTAAGAATAATTCATCAAGATAGATTGTGCTGCATTAAAGAATCACACTGATTCTTTAGGAAAGCTGTTTGAAATGAACATAGAATTTCTTATTCTCTGATTTTCTTTTCATTGCTTTTTTTAATAAAATCTTCAACTGGATGGTGAATTAATTATCAGCAGAAATAGCTTTTCTGTTAATGTTATTAAAGTAACAACTTTTCATGGCCTACATGTCAGCATGAATGAATAACCAGCCAGGTAGTTAGCCTGGAAAGTGAATTAATCCACTTGTATTAAGCTGATCTATTGCATCATTACAGCCTAAAGCTCCCCTCTGTAATATGTTCTCTAAGAAATAAAACACAATTTTCACTGTCCACTGAATATCTGCTATGAGCCCCTTGTCCTTGACTATTAGAAGCATTCATTCTGATCTGAAGAGGCAGCAATAAAATAATACTTCTAGAAGATCCTGACTCATGTCTGCCTTACAGCCTCTTCTTCCAAAATCATTCTGTTGCTTGCAGCTGATCATCATAGCCATAATGTCTAGGCATGAACTGAAAAATTACACTCACAAACCCCACCCCCTAAGTCTACAACCTTGACCTGTAGAATTTTTATCTCTTACATTTGCTAGCCAACTGTGTACAAGTCTTTCTTTTGATAGCCACACACCTGCAAGCTATGATAACAGCACCATACCTGACTATTTTTCACATACATTTTCCCAGACTACAAGGCAAAACATAAGTGGTTTTGCTGCCACATTGACATTGAGTAGATTACCTTTATGCAGGACAATTTGTGGTGGATGATGGAACTATTGGCATACTTTCCCCATCCTCCTTACCCATCTGTCCCTTTCAGCTGAAAGAAACATAACAAACCCAGCTTCTGGAAGTTTTCATTGCTATTGGGGATAGATCAATAATTTAATTGGGTCTTTTATCTTCTAAGATCTGCTCTAGCGGAATAGCAGATAGAATAGCTGTGCAACTTACTTGTGATTGTGATGCAATCATCACTGAGCTTCTCATATTGTTGATGCTATTTTCTTTGTTTACTGAATCCTTTTTAGGGAAAGAAGCACTCCAGTGTAAATACAGCCAAAGGTATTCAAAACTAGTGCACTGTCACAAGTAATTCTGCTGCTGTGAGTGATAGATTGGATTAGCAATCCTGCACTGGTTATTATTAGTATGTTAGAGCACACACTCTGGTGGCATGGTCTGAATGTCAACAGTGAAATATAATTTAACTAAAACAACCACAACCATAAAACGATGCTGGCAGACAAGAGTGGGCTTCTGATTTTCCAATAGTCATTTGGGATTTTACAGGAACTTTTTGCTATTCTGTTCCATGCAACAGTATCCCCCCCCAAAAAAAAAAGGGAATCAAGGGATAATAGTAACGGCAACACTTCCCATGGCTCCAGAAGTTTTTATCTATCGGCTGCAAAATGGCTACCTTTTGAACTGTAGTAGAGTCAGTGTAGAAATGACTGTGTTAGAAGGCATGCCTGTGGAGTCTGGGAACTAGCCCTTAGGGTGGGGAAAAAATCCAATTAAAGCTCAAACCCTATAATTACTTGTTTAGTACAATGGCACACCCAAGGAAGAAACCTGTGCATTTAAGTACTATTTTAAGGGGTGAAATTGTGTTGTCATCTATATTAATTTATTGCCTACTTTTCTACATTTGAGCTTGCTCTTTTTTCAAAAAGCTCTTGGGTGGCTTCCCATTTCGACAGGGTTGAGATCTCTATCCATACATCTGCAATACAGAATTGTGTCACATGTTCAAAGGACAGTGTCCTTAGAGTGGTTGAAATGATATGCCAATACTGCATCTACAGCCTTTTCTTTTAGACAGAATCTCAGAGGAACATATAGAGAGGAGAGCTGGTGGGTATGTTTAACTCTTTGATGACCTGCCTGGTAAACATTTGAATTTCGTCTGCCTAGGGACGTTAACTAGGCAATGTGGTCCCAGTTTATGAGACCTAATTATTAAACTTCCACATACACTGTGCTAAGCCAAAAACCTCATTTTATTCCTGCTTTACTGGCAAGAGTGGGAAGGAAGGCTCCAAGGCTGTAGGGCAGGGATAGGCTTTGCCAACAGGCAGATTGTCCAAGGAGAGTGGGGAAACTGTGAGGTTTTGGCTTAGCTCCAATTGTATGGAAAATCCTGTGACTCAGGCACCTAATGAAGAATTTTATTTCTGTTGATTCCTTTTTAATGGAATTTTATGTGTATAATGGTGGGTTATGGATTATTTTTCCCCAAATGTTGGTGTAGAAATACATCTATTTAGTTTAGAAGGACTCTGAACACTAAGTTGCATTGCTATAAAAAGGTAAAGGTTCCCCCCGCACAGTTGTGCAATTGTGTCCGACTCTAGGGGCCGGTGCTCATCTCCGTTTGTTAGCCGAAGAGCCAGCGTTGTCCGAAGACACTTCCACAGTCATGTGGCCACATGACGCGTGCAGAACGCTGTTACCTACCCACCGAAGTGGTACCTATTCATCTACTTGCATTTGCATGCTTTCGAATTGCTAGGTTGGCAAGAGCTGGAGCTAGTGCGGGAGCTCACTCTGCACGCAGGGCTAGGGATTCGAACCTCCGAACTTGCAATCTTCCGATCGACAAGCCTGGCGTCTTACCCGCTGATTGCTATACTGTACTTCAATCCATTTCTAAGGAGAAGTATGATCAGTAAGTTAAGGATTTTAGCCTTTTAACTGGTAAAGTCTCTTAATTGTTTAATTATCTTAACTGTGTACCATATCAGCAATATTTAAAAGCAGGAAATGGGGGGAGTTAAAATATTCTTACTAAGCATTCATATCTTGACTATATACACTTGAGGGGGATATCACACTATTTCTCCTTATGTCTTCAGTTTTCTGAGTAAAGCAACCAGGACCAAATTTTCTAAGTTTTTGTTATCAAGAAATGTCTTCCAGCTCAAAGATAATTTTGGAAAATTTGTACCTGTCTAACTTACATTCCAAATACACTATATTTCTTAAAGAGTTTTAATTTCACTTGTATTATTTAGAGCAGATTCCTGAAATTGTGATATCAAGGCACTGAGAAAGATCAATTGTATTTGAAATTTTAGTGAACCCTATCTTATAAATATGAGATGTTAGATAGCATCACCGATGTAATGAACATGAATTTGAGTAAACTCCGAGAGACAGTGGAGGACAGGAAGGCCTGGCGTGCTATGGTCCATGAGGTCACGAAGAGTCGGACACAACTAAACAACTGAACAACAACAACAACATCTTATAAGTATTGTTGTAATTTCCTGGGTTTTTAAAATATTTGTTGAAATAATTCCACTTTTTAAAGACACACTGGTATATCCTGATTACTACTTTGACATTTCTCATTTTAATGACTAACATGATGAATTATTGTCAGAACCAGCTGTTGTCTAATTTAGATAGTACCCCATGCCCATTCTTCCCAAATTTTTAGGCACTTTTCCAACTCAAAATGCCTTCCCAGCTCCTTTTTCCCCATGTTGTCACATATGCTTGTTTGCTGTGACAAATAAACTGTTGGAAAGAGGTGGTTAAACAGTTAGAGGTAGGAACAGCTTGGAGTGAAGTCCATTTAACAGTCTGTTAGAACTACTGAAATGGAGCAGAGCTGCTAAGTTCATGCACAGAAAAAGAATATTGTTTAAAAACAGAGCCCATGAGCATATTAGAGAGATCCAGGTTAGTCTTACACCTTTAGCCCACCTTAGCATAAAGAAACACGTGCTGAGACATGGTAGGTATGAAAAGTAAGTACAAAAGAGTCCTTACGTTTATTCATTGCAGGTACAGCATTTTCGGTAGATAAATGATGTTCCACTTCTTCTTTCTGTTCCCTAAACTTAGTTTATTTAAATTTAAATTTATATGACCGCCCAACTCCCCCAACAGGAGACTCTGGGCAGTATTATTTAAATTTGTTAACTCTTGCCCCTCATTGCTGGCAAGAGATATGTGTAGAAAGGGGGGAAAATCTCCTAGGCCCATCCATGGCCTAGGATGGAGCAGCACACAACCGTGTGCTTTGCTCCCAGTTGAAGGAGGAGAGGAAGTGGGAGTGGCCACAAACAGCTTCCTCAAAAGCATGGAGAGCTTGCATCCTAGAGCAACCATCCATATGCTGATGAGGCATGCTGGATTTGCCAGGATCTCCAACATGGAGGATAGTAATGAGAGATGAATCCTGTCCCTTCTCCAAATGGCTTTAGCTAAAAGCCATCAAAGTTCCATTGCGTGCATTTATGTTGTAACCTTTTCTTAAGCTGTGATTTCTTTATATTATCAGCACAATATAATTTCTTTAAGCCACTTGGAATATTATGGGCACTCTTAAAAAATTAATGTGATGATGGATTTGATCAATTGCAAAACCCCTGTGAACACCTGTGAGCTTTATATTCATTTTAAAACATTCATTAAAAAATAAAATAAAATTAGACTGGGTAGGAAACATGCTGTGTGCCACAGAATGTATTGGCAGGCACATTAAACATCTCTGCCTGCCCTGTTGGGGATCCAAGTGACAGAAGACATGAACATAATGCTGAATACAAGCCATTCAGCCAATTGAAGATCTCCTAGATCTAGTGGAGTTTCTGGATCTCGTTACTCTGCAGAAGCTACTTCTCAGTATGAGCCTGTATTTAACCTAGAAAATTCTGGGAAAAAAATATGTTTTTTCTCTTTCCCCCAGGTTGTCCAGGGCCTAGTAATTGGAAGGTTAACCAATCGCTATACTGAGCGGACTCTGCTTATGCTGAGTGTCCTTCTTTTGTGTGGAGTTGGCACTGCTATGGTAAGATTCAACACAATTTGGTACCGCTTCTGATTATGAAGCGCTGAAATAATGTCCACTGTAGATTGTGCAGGTGAATGTCAGAAAAGTAATGGGAAGTAAACAAACATGTTATCTGTAGTGATGGTCCATTCATATGGGCAGCAATAATCCCAATGAAATAGTGAAAATATACATTGTTTTCCCAAAATCCAAAATGCAGTCTGGCTGAACTGGCTCAGCACTTGGGTTCATATATTTAAAGTTAAAGGGCCCCTTTCATAAGTCTATCCTAGGACCAAAAGTTTCTATTATACGATTTCTTGGATTTTAGCAAAAACATCAGTGCTGATCACAACATGATTTTAAAACGTGAGCAAAATAAGTTGTGATTTGGAGGACAAAATAAAGCTTAGTAAGAGGTATATTGAAACACACAGACACATACACACCCAGCATCTAACTTTTGGTACACCTGGGAGAAAAGGCTTACTCTAGGCTTACTCTAGGCTTACTCTAGGCTTACTCTAGGAAATGGGCCACATAAACCTTAAAGGGAAGAGGCCAGAAATAGGTTCCAATATTACTACTGATAGAAAAGTGAGACTGAAGTCCTCTTTGCAAAGAAAATGTATTTGAAAGCTCTGGGTTTAAGCATCCAATGAGAAAATGTCTATCTCTTTGCCTCTGCAGGAAAAAGAGATCTTGATACAATTTGAACTGAACACCAGGAACATCCATGCCTGAACAAAGTGTGCAGCCGATAAAGTTACTGATATAAAAAGATTTATAAGGAAGACATTTAACAAAGATCTCAAGTTACACTCCCCTCATCCACCCCCGTGGAATCACTTCCCCTCAGCGGCCTCCGAAATATGCAGAGCTGAAATTAACCGAGGCCAGCTGTGCTGAAAAGGAGCCCTGCAAAAGTTTAGGTAACATGAAGGGGGGGGGGGGAATGAGGTGAAATAGAGAGCAATAAGAAACAAGATGCCCCAGATTTCAAACGGGGGCCAGACAGAGTTCAGCCTGATAACTTTTCAAAGGAGGCATCTCGGAAAGAAACAATGGTTTTGGAGAAGAAGCCCAGCCCAACAATAAAAGAGCTACAGAAGGTTCAGGGTCACTTCAAATTAGTTTATAGGCAAGAGTTGACAGAAAAGATTTCTACTTGAAAACTTAAAGAGCTGTTACTAGTTAGAGTAGACCAGGGGTGAAGATTTGTGACCTCTCAGTGTTGCTGAAACTACAACTCCTCACTGACCCAGCTAGAACTGTCAATGGTTCAGGGATACTGGATGTTGTAGCCTGACTACTTCTGAATGGCCACAGGTGCCCCATCCCTAGGAGCTAGTCTGGAAGAATAATCATGCAAAAATCTCCTAAAATGAGAATGTTTTAAGTTGTCATCTAAGTTCATTAATGTTAAAAAGACACCCCTCAAATTTATTTTGGGGAGTGCTATAGCACTAGGTGGCTCAGCGGGTAAGATGCCAGGCTTGTCGATCGGAAGATCGCAAGTTCGGAGGTTCGAATCCCTAGCCCTGCGTGCGGAGTGAGCGCCCGTACTAGCTCCAGCTCTTGCCAACCTAGCAATTGGAAAGCATGCAAATGCAAGTAGATGAATAGGTACCACTTCGGTGGGTAGGTAACAGCGTTCCGCGCGTGTCATGCGGCCACATGACCGTGGAAGCGTCTTCGGACAATGCTGGCTCTTTGGCTAACAAACGGAGATGAGTACCGGCCCCTAGAGTCGGACACGACTGCACAAATGTGCGGGGGGAACCTTTACCTTTACCTTATAGCACTAGAGAGTATGTCTGTGTATGAAGAGTAAACATCAAGCATTCTCTCTGAGCTTAGCAGGCTGCTACTGGATCTTTCTCCCCATCCCAAGATCTTGAACTCTGTGTATTCTAAGTGCAAAGAAAAGGAAGACTGGGGGCAGAGCATTATTTCATTTCCAGGAAATTTAAAAGATGTACAGTATTTATTTATAAAGCATTCTTTTTTATATATATATTAAAAATAAATTTTATTATATACAATACATAATACAACACACAATACAATACAATACAAAGACGAACAATACATAAAAATATAACATGACATTAATCTAATATCTTAATCTATAACCTTATATATATAGACTTTGCCTAATCTAAACTCATCTAACCAAAAAAAGAAAAGAAAACCCATTAAATTAATTTGTTTAAAACCCTATCTAACTAGATACTCCAACCTAACCATCTTCCTACTTACTCAATGTTTCTTTCTCTCCTTCCTTCCTCTACCCTCTCTTCCCTTCTTTTGCTTCCACTTCCTTACTCTTTCTGTTCTACTTTACTTTACTTTCACACTCCTTCCCCCCAAAAAACTTCAAAAAAAACAAAAACAAAACAAAAAAGAGACTTCTTACTTTCCATCTAATTTTCCATTATATATTTATATACTAATTTGTTCCTAATAATTACTTTACATATTATATTTTTAATATTAAATTTCTAATTGTATGTTTTGCGTTTTTTGAATATATTTAAAAAAAGGGACTCCAAACTATCTTAAATTCATCCATATTTCTGTCGTTAATTTGATCAGTTAATTTTGCCATTTGCATCAGGTCCATTATTTTTATAGTCCATTCTTCGGTCGTGGGTATATGTTCTTCTTTCCAATATTTAGCAAAGATGATTCTAGCTGCGGTTATAACGCATTATAAAGCATTCTTACATTGCTGAAGAGAAGACAAGGCAGCAGATTGAGGTTGGACAGGCAAAGCAAGAAACTGAGCTTTAAGAGCTAACATGTAGGGCAAGGGGTGCCCGCAGGGCATGGGCAAAAAGTCAAGGGGGCAACCCCAACAGTGCAATCAAAGTTCCATCTGTTTTTTATGTGAATCTCATATGCAACTCACGTAAAAATGGGTGGAGCTTTGATCACACTGTTGTGGCTGTCATCTTGACTTTTTTTTTTTACCACAACCAATGGACACCACTGATGTAAGGGCCAGCAACAGCCATTTGCGTTTTAGCTCCTTACCTTTATTTCCCCAAGTCTTTTCTAGGATCAAAGACTTTTTCTTCAAGCAGTGCAGCCAAGAAGCTCAGGAAACTCTCATTTACTGTGCCATTGACTTCAAAGAATTTTTAAAATGGCAGGGATGGAAAGCTCATGTGAACATTTTGCCAACAGTCCCACAGCTCCCCGGAATCTTTAAAAAGGCCCTGGTGTCTTTTGCTTTATTCCCCATGACTCTTGATTCCTTATTTCTGTGGTCAGCCATTCATATTTTGTGTTATCGTGAAGCATCAGACTTTGCATTATCATGGCAGCAACATACAGTATTTGACTCCTCTCCTCTCCTGCTGCATGCTACAAAATGAAAAGGTAGATGGTATGATAGCCATGAGTTATGTTTTTATCTCAGCAAGATAGACTCTAGACAAAACTCTTATCAGACACAACTTGAAATGAAGCACAGGTTATTGTAAAGATTTGTTCTCCAAGCTGTATCAAAGGTTTGCTGGATGCATATTATTGGTGCCTTAAGAAACAGCAAGGTGTCTGTGAACAAGGCAGATAAGAAGCTGTCATATAGCAGAACAGAGTGTTTGTCTGTCTCATCCACTATCATATGGTGTGAATACCAATGACTTTCTACAGACAATTCTTTCCCATCAACTGCTACTTGATCCTTTCAACTCAGAAAGCCAGGGATTGAATTAAAGACCTTCTGCACACAAACCAGGGTGTCTACCACTGAAAGTCTCCCCCAAACTGAGGAATTCATAGAAAGTCATTTCCAAATCTAGAGCCTGTGTCTGTGTGGGATGAAGACTTTAAGCGTCTAGACTACAGTATTAGGAAATGATTGTCCTTGCCATTCTGTATATGCAAACTGATCTGCATAACTGGAATACATTCTAGCTCATTAAAGTTCAATTAAGTTACTTACAAGTGAGCAAGCCAAACTGGTTCCCCAAATCCTAAGTTCCATGACCCGCCTTCCATATATTTTGACAAGCAAGATTTAATGTTAATTATCAGTGCTGGTATTGCTGTGCATATCATATTAGGGAAATATCATATTGCAAAGTTTACCCCAGGATAATTCTGGGAAAGGTTTTGAAAAAGAACCAAAAAAGTTCCTAAATATACTGCTTTCTTTCTTGAGCTAAAGCCATGTTGGAAGAATATTTTTCTCATATACAGTGTACACTGGTGCAGGCTGATACAGCAAACTTTGAGGGTAAATGATTGAATCAGTCATAGAAAATGTGATGCCCAACAGGCCCAACCCATCCTCTCAGGGCTCCATAGAGTCCTAATTCACAGGGGATCAGTTATCCTAGGAGAAGAGTCACTCTATGGATATTTGAAGGTCCCTGGAGAAGATGGTAATATCTGATGGAGAATGAACTGGTCAAATGAAGTCAAAGCACGGCCGGAAATATCAGATCAAATTGTTAAAATCTGGTTAAGTAATTCAACCCAGCAATTCAACCCAGCAATCTTATTCAAGAAGTAGTTATCCATGGGGACAATGTACAGTTCCCAGAGAACCTTACTGGACCAAACTTTGTTTTGTTAGGGTAGTTATTGAAAGATGTTGTCTTAAAAGAGTGCTAAAGCCAATAGAGTGACAAAACCAGTACAGTGATTAGTTCTGCCATCTGCATAGAAATGTCCTGGACTGTTAAAAGACCCCCATTTGATATGGCAGTCTTTGACTCCTGTGAAACTGGAGAAACGAATATTCTGCTGAGATTTATCCTCTAGACCAGAAGCTGTTGGCAAGGACCCTCGGGTACTAATAGTTCTTTCCCATTAGGAATAGCCTTAGTCTTCTCATCAACTGTCCATCATGTATTTAAACTAGAAGAACCATAATAAAATCAGAAATTAAGCAGTGGAGTAAGCAGTGGAGTTGGTCTGCTGGAAGGAGGAGACATACATATATTAGTAATAATCACACCAGCATGTTGTAAGGATTACAAGTTTCATCTGCAATATGTAACTATCTGAAGATTTGTGGCAGGTCAGCTGACACTTCTGCTGAGACTATGCAAACATCAAGAAAAGGGAGTAATTTCTGTCTATATTGTGATGTAATAGTGGAGGCAGGAGATGCTATAGATCAGGGGTCCCCAACCTGTGGGCCGCGGCCTGTTAGGATCTGGGCTGTGGGGCTCCCACCCGCAAACCCCGCCCCCGGTGCACGTGATTGGCTCCCGCCCGTAAACCCCACCCCCGGTGCACGTGATTGGCTCCCACCCGCAAATCCTGCCCCCCCCCGGTCCATGGAAATCCCGGAAACCCCGCCCCCCGGTCTGCAGAAAAATCGTCTTTTGAAACCGGTCCCTGGTGCCAAAAAGGTTGGGGACCCCTGCAATAGCACCAGACAAGCTCCCCATTACTGAACTGACAGCATCAGCTCTCCTGCCAACATCAGCAGCCTTCATCTATGAGGGTAATTATCAAGTCTGTAATCATGTGGTGGCTATGATACCCACCAACCTTCATATTATTTATTTATTTTATTTTATTATTTCAATTTATTCCCCGCCCATCTCCCTTGCAAGGGACTCTGGGCGGGTTACAACAATTGAAAGTTAAAAACTATAAAAATATCATCTAAAAATACAATAATAATAAAATAATAATATACAATAATAAATTATCTAAATCCAAGATGGATTGGAGACCATGGTGTAGATCGTATTCCTACGGGGCCAGCCAACCCCAGGAGGCACTGCCACCTCTGTCATCCCAGGCTCGATGGCAGAGCCAGGTCATAACTACCACTTTGGACTTAAAGATACGGATAGTAGTTCCAGCTCCTCTCAGGAGCAGGTTGCTGCTGCTAGACACAACGTCCAGTGAGCCACCCTGCTCTTGTGATGGTGGTGGTTCAAGAAGCAGAGAAAGTGAGTTGCGTCAAGTCCAAAATATGTCAGGTTGCACCAGAGTCTCCTGGGGTGAAGAAACCAACATCAAACTGCCAGATAAACAGATATCAGCTAAGCTTCTTAATAACACCGGTGGCCATTTGTTCCAGATCATCAGGATCTGATAGGTGTCTCTTTATTTACCAAGACGCCTTCTCCTGAGCAATCAATATTCTGCTCTTTGGAAAACCTATCACCCAAACCCAGCCCAAGTCATTTATGCAAATAGAACGGAACAGAGTAGTTCCTCTGCACTGATATGTCTTGGGACAAGTAGGTTTGAAAACATTTGTGGAACCTGAAAGATTGGTAAGATCTTCCTGCATACAAATATCTCATTTTTGTGACCTGCTACTGCTTTTCCTCTTTCTCACAGGTCCTGATGACCAGTGTATTTCATTATTGCCTCATTGTGCCCCCCATGGTGTTTTCCTTCAGTATTGTCGGTGTCATTACGGATATCATCCTGACCAAATCAGTCCCTGCTTCTGATACAGGTAAAGCTAGCTCTTCCCCATTTCTGATTAATTGTGGTTTGTTTGTTGGTTGGTTTTGGTTTTGTTTTGTTTTGGATGTGCTGCTTGGTTTCGGTTCACTGCTTTTAAAAGATGTGCATTGGCAACTGTCTGGTACATCACGCTCTGCCTAAGAACTTTTTAGAACTCTGCAGGAAGTAATGCTGTGTTCCAAAGTCTCTGCAGATCTCACATAATTGGATACAGAAGAAAAGGGTCATCCATAGTGAAGTTGCGTATCTGCCAAGCCAGTGAATACTAGTTAGAATCAAAAGAGCCTGCAAGGGAGTCAGTGACCCGTATTACTTAATGACCCAGTTGTTAAAGAAGAAGTAAAATCTTGCAGCATTTCCTGAGATTAATTTTCTAGTGAATGTTTATGCAAAGTTCTTTCTGCCTGGACTTTGGATGATATGTGACCCTGTCTGCACTTCCCACCCCACTCTGCCCCTCAAGACAGATCCCACTCCACCCCATCTTACAGCCAAGCAGCTCCCATACCTAAATGCTGCCTTTCTCAACTGGCAGCTCCAATCAGAAGTGTATTCATAGCCATGGAGACTATATGAAGGATGATGGCAGTAATCATGCATATGGGCCACACATGGAAGGGCTAAATCTCAGAGCTTTAGGTGTCTTAGATGCTTCCTTTCTGAGGAATCCCTACCTGATGCACAAGAACTACATTCTGGTGTTTAGCAATCTCCTTTGCTGTTGCTTAGGAAGCAATATATGATTTTTATGATGATGGTTTCTAATAATTTGCTAGATTGGATGTTATGATGTATGAATATTGACAAGCTTTCAATAATATTGAAACAAAATGGTATTATTATTATTATTATTTAAACTTGACTATCTAAGTAAATAAAGGGGTGTGGTGGCTCAGCGGGTAAGACGCCAGGCTTGTCGATCAGAAGATCTCAAGTTCGGAGGTTCGAATCCCTAGCCCCGCGTGGCAGAGTGAGCTCCCGCACTCGCCCCAGCTCTTGCCAACCTAGCAATTCGAAAGCATGCAAATGCAAGTAGATGAATAGGTACCACTTTGGTGGGAAGGTAACAGTGTTCCGCGTGCGTCATGCCGGCCACATGACCGCGGAAGCGTCTTCGGACAACGCTGGCTCTTCGGCTAACAAACGGAGATGAGCACCGGCCCCTAGAGTCGGACATGACTGCACAAATGTGCGGGGGGGAACCTTTACCTTTACCTTATCTAAGTAAATAAATATTGGGAAGGGTCTCACTTCTCTGAATCAGATTTTAACAGAAACAGAGCTGAAATTGCATTTGATATTGCCAGACACATCTGTGTTTATGGCCTGGACATCCTCGGCTCTCCTTATTGGGTGCTATCCAAAGCTTTTGAAACGAAAGGGGGGGGGTTGAAAGCAGCAGCCACAACTGGCCCAGTTTCTCAAAAGAGCTTTTGTAAGGGAGACGAGCCTGCTTAGCTTGCTTCCTTGGCCCAGAGGCACATAAGGAAGCCAATTCAGCGGCTTATCCCGAGTCTGATTTGCGTAGATGATTATGAGTTGACAATTGAGAAGGACTGCTTACGTCTGCTTAAATGTCTAGCAGAACACTAGAAACAGGGCTTAGGAGCAGAGTATACCAGAAAGAGGATCTCAGGATCCAAAGGAATGGAAGGAAGGGTGCCTGCATGCCTGAACGTTCATAGATGTTGCAAACAGAATAGCCTCTGGGTTTCCAGCCCAACCCCCATTCAGTGAGTTATGTATATGTGTGTCAGACCTTACAGCAAGAGGGGGCTGGGGGGTATTAGATGGGGAATGAGAAGTCACTGGCTGAAACATGTTTGGAATTTGTGCTATATTTAAGTTTGAGATTTTGAACTAGAGCACAGAAGAGCCTTGAACACAGGCTTGTACCTAGCGCAGTTCCTATCCTTTCAGCTCTGAAAATAAGTGATTAATACTACAATGCAAAGAAGGGCTGGCCTTCAAAGAAGAAAGTCAGTTCGGGACAGCATGTGCCAATGGAGAAAAATATTAAACGTTTAGCCTATTTTTACTAAATCCATCCCTAGCAATTACCGCAGTGCAAGTGACTCCCAAGTGATTAAAAAAAGCTTCAGCGCCCATTTTTGGCCAGGGGTGGAGCTGCAGGTTACCTCTGTCACCTGTAGATTTCCTCCTTCACACCCAACAGCCACACCCTGTGAGTGGAAAGCATCCCACTAAACGACTGGCCCTCTTGGTGAACTCTTGGTGTGCAATTATTTTCATCCTTGCTTTGCTGTCAAACAGGTAGTAGTCTTCCAGCTAGGATAATTTCCAGTTAATTTAAGAAACATACATAAGAAAATTACATCAAATAGATCTTTCTAGGTGATGCTCAAATCAAGTGAAACTCACCATGGAGTTAATACATAAATCATGGTTTCACTGATCAGGAATGACCTGCAGCCTGCTCTTCTATATCTCTCTCTTTTTCCTACTCTGGGTACAAGAAATATGAAAATTCTGCTTTCAATAAAGTGAACCATAATTCTGTGTTATGTCCAAATGTAGGTCACCGGTTAAATACAAACCAGGAACTGAAACCATAGTCACATGATATCTATCTATCTATCTATCTATCTATCTATCTATCTATCTATCTATCTATCTATCTAAAGGTATCCAAGGTTTAAAAAGCCCACAAAATTAAAGCAACATTCAACCATATTTGCACATATTTAATTATTACGGAGGTCAGTAGAACAAAACTAAACATATATATATATATATATATATAATTTTTCTGCTGTCTGATTCTTCCACCGTTTTTCTTAGGTGCCATGCTGGGAATCAGTGCTTCAGTTACTCCACTGATACGGACATTTGGCCCAACAATGGGAGGATTTCTATACAGAAGATTTGGGGTTTCCTCCTTTGGGTATTTACAGCTAATAGTGAATGTATCTCTCTTTTTTTATCTCTTGAAGAAGAAGATCCCTCAGAAAGAAGAGAAAGCTCAATGATTAGTCCCATGAATATTGTTGATATAAAGAACAAGAAGAGTCATGTTTTAAACGTATTTTCAGCCATTTGATTTTTGGGGGGGGGGTCATATTTGATAGGAAATAGAGTAATTTATATCAACATATAGGAATGTTTGCACAAATTGTTGGGTAGGAATTTCCAAAGATAAGTAGTGTTGGACCAGTCTGAGTTTAACCCTTATTCTGCTGTTCCCAGAGATGCTTCCAAGGGCAGCTAAGAAACCAGCCATGAGAACAACAGCATATTTCTGGACATGCTCTACAATTGTTGATGTTCAGAGCAAGGATGATTCTCCCACAGGGTGGGAAACACCCTTGACCCAGCAGTGAATCAAGTAGGTGGGTAGGTTGCAACCCCCACATGTATTT
Organism: Charina bottae; assembly: GCA_023362775.1. Lineage (NCBI taxonomy): Eukaryota > Metazoa > Chordata > Lepidosauria > Squamata > Charinaidae > Charina > Charina bottae. The sequence continues at coordinate 186,274,975 of JALMGJ010000001.1, read as the reverse complement.
GTCACAAGGCTACAGCATTTTTCTGGCTAAAAATGACTGTGGCTGCCATTGTTCCCCTCCCCAACAGCATGGTATTTTCACTTATATTTTCTGCTACAATATTTGCCACTGCAGAAAAGCAGCTAGAGTGCCTGCTGAGCCCAGTGTCCTGGTTCAACCATGACCTTTCTCAGGGTGAGGCATTGTGGGCAATGTTACCTACAAATACTCCATTTTTATCATTTGCCACTTATATGACACCAGAATTACTATTTAAAATGCAATAGTGGTATAAAAGGTAAAGGTAAACGTTCCCCCCGCACATTTGTGCAGTCGTGTCCGACTCTAGGGGCCGGTGCTCATCTCCGTTTGTTAGCCGAAGAGCCAGCGTTGTCCGAAGATGCTTCCACGGTCATGTGGCCGTGTATATAATAATAATATAATATAATATAATATAATATAATATAATATAATATAATATAATATAATATTATATTATATTATATTATATTATATTATATTATAATATAATAATATAATAATATAATAATATAATAATATAATAATATAATAATATAATAATATAATAATATATAATAGTGGTATACTATTCTGTAATAAACACATGTTTAAAATATCTGGGGAAATACATTTAAAAAATAAAAATAAAAAATCACTTTAGAATGCTGTACTTTGGAATACTATAGGCTGCTACTATTATTATTATTATTATTATTATTATTATTATTATTATTACCGATTCAAGACAGTTTGATTAAACTAGAGAAAGTACAAAGAAAAGGAAAGATTTACTTGTTTACACAATTGTATTATCTCATCAAGATACTGGACTAGATGTAATGCTTAGCATGTGACTGGCTATCCTGACACAAAAACATGAAAACACACACACACACACACACACAGCTACATATAGAGCTCCTTTTCTCTACTATCCAGCAAATCCTACTGGTATCCTGCACCACAATCCAGTTCTGAGTTTACACATAATTCTAAGCCATGATTTCGTAAGTCATGGTTAGATGAATAAGTCACAATTGGTTGACTTCTTGCATTATGGCTTAGCAAGTTGTGTGAATCTGACCTATATGTGCATATCTGCCTGTGTTCCCAGCATGATCCCCTTCCATTCTACACCCATCTGCAATGCACAGATACTGGCCTACTTACAGTACATGTTTGAAGTAAGGATTTTTTTAAAAAGTGAACACTCAAAAGGCTATATGAACATTGAAGGTATTATTAGAGGCCTTGAGTTCTCTCTAAGCTTGTCCCTCCTTGCCTGAGTGTTATGAATTACGTGTTCAAATTACCTCTTCATAACACAAGCTGATGCTTCCTCTTGCTTACTAGAGCTAAACTTGGAAGGGTACTTGAAAGGGAAGATATTGCTTCTGGGCAGATACAACACCAGCTGGTAGTTACAGGTTGTCCAAGCTTTAGAATTTGAAAAGCACCACTTGAAAAGCAAGATCTGCTCAAAGAGAGCATGAATTAGAAAGCCATGAGGCTTTCTTCCAACTCTGTTGGCTGGGTGCCTGGGCTAGAAGAGCCAGTTGGCTTCATTTATGAACCATTCCCCTTGCTGCACTGTGCCATCCCTGCCAGGGCTACTCAACCTGATTGCTGGGGAGGTGGGGCAGTGGAGTTCCTCCAGCTTGAAGCGTTGAGGGACTTCAACCTACCTTCTCTCATCAAGGGGCCTGGAGTGGCCCAGGACTCCATGGCTGTCGTGATATTCATTCATTCATTCATTCATTCATTCATTCATTCATTCATTCATTCATTCATTCATCCATCTGATTTATATAGCTGCCATCTATGCAAGAAACTCTGGATGGCAAACAAGATAAACCAAAAAACCCCAAAACTGGAAGGCTCACTAAAACCACAAAACCACTAATCACGTGCAACATGCCAAAGCCCCCATGCTAACACCTCAACCCCAAAGCCTGGGGAAAGAGCCAGGTCTTCACGACCTTGCAAAAGGCCAATAGAATAGGGGCTGTCCATATTTCAGGAGGGAGACTGTTCCATACGGCAGGCACTATTACAGAAAAAGCACATTTCCAAGGACCCACCAGAGGACACTCTTTTTACTGATGGTACTTGGAGTATGCCCACTCTGCCAGATCTGGTGGGGCAGGCAGGAACCTCTAGGAAGAGGTAGTCCCGCAAGTAACCTGGCTCCATGCCATGTAGAGCTTTAAAGGTGATGACCAGCATCTTGAATTATACCCAAAAGCCTAATGGGAGCCAGGGCAGCTCACATAGCAGCGGTGTTACATGGGTGTACTGTGGTGTGCCTGAAAACTGTACATGCCACTGTATCCTGGACCTGAATGGACTTGATCCAACATATTGAGGGCCTGATGCACATAAGAGGTCTCACTCTAGATCTGATTTTTGTCTTGGGCAGACGCAATGTGATTTGGAAGGGGGAGGGGCACTGAACTTTGCTCTTTCCTGGACTGACCACTTTCTGATTGCTATGGAGTTCTATGGTATGATCTCTCTCTGCAGTATGGAAGGATCTATTAAATTGGTCTGCCACCAGGTACCTGATGGATCCTGTGAGTTTTCAGAGTTTCAAGAGAGTTTTCTTCGGGAGTTTCTGGAGGATCTGGAAGGCAGCTCAGCCAAGACTCTGCGCCCCCACTGGAATAAGGAGCATCTGGAGCACTGGACCAAATTGCACCACAGTAGCCTCACAGATCCACTGCAGCCCCTTGGTTTACTGAGGAATTCAGAAAGATGAAGATACCTAGAGCACTGCTGGAGGAAGTCCTATCTTGAGTCTGGAGTCTGACCAGACACTGGTATGAGTCATGTTCAAGCCTACATGGTGGTAATTCAAGAGGCAGAAAAGAAATATTGTGTAGATCAAATGCCACCCAGCAGCCCTTTGTAAGGCAACTTGCTTCCCTCTAGGGAAGGATGTTTGCCAAGATCATCTGAAATGCAACCGTGAAGAATTCTCACAGCATTTAACAGACAAAACAGCTTAGATTTGAGAGGAGTTGGATCTCCAGTACCAATGAATATGACTGGGACCCTCTCTTGTCAAAGGAACTAGGATCATTTTTAGTCTGTGAGTCCGAAGAAAGTGGATAGGGTCCTCTGTAATGCTAGCTCCACCACTTCAGTTGGAACTCTACCCTTCAAGTATGATTAATAATTCCAATGAGATGGCAGGAGCTGGATCCAAGTAGTCGTCAACACCTCTTTGAGTGAGAGGGTGTTTTTGTCACCTCTGAAGGAGGCTGTAATGCACCCCTTGTTCAAGAAATCTTTGCTTGATCTGACTGTTTGGAATATCTATAGACCTGTCTCCAACCATCCTTTTCTTGGAGAGGTTGCAGAGAAAACGATGCCCTACAACTGCAAAGACCTTAGAGGAAGCAGATTATCTGGGCTCCTGGCAGTCAAGGTCCAGGATGGGATAAAATAGAGAAACTGTATTGGTTGCCTTATGGATGACCTTTGGAAAGATCAGGATCAGGGGAGTACAACCTTTCTGGTCCTCTTTGATCTCTTGGTGGCTTTCAATGCCATCAAACAGGGTATCCTTCTGGATTTAAACTTCTACATGAAACCACTGAGGGAGGCCATTCATCAGCAAGGGGTATGGTATGCTGGTGATACCCACTTATACATCTTAACCCCTGACCAACTGGCAATGCAGTGACAGTGCTGACCCAGTGCTAGAGGTTGTCAGGGCACTGGATGGGGAGGAACAGACTCTAACTGAATCCCTCCAATATGGAGTGGCTTTGGATTTGTGGGTCTAATGCAGAGCTTTCCAAACTGTGTGTCGGGACACGTTAGTGTGTCGGCTGCAGTGTCTGGGTGTGTCGCGGCTGCCGCTGCCTCCGAGCCCTGCCAGGATTCCACGCAGGTCCTAGTGCCTGCCTTGTGCCCTGCTGTAAGAGTGTGTCGCGAAATGATGCATGTCTAAAAAGTGTGTCACCAACATGAAAAGTTTGGAAAGCTCTGCTCTAATGATTCCATTTTATACCCATTCAGAGGAGTACAACCTTTCCTGGGCAGACTCTGCTCACAGTCACTCATGCCTTGGTCCTCTCCTAGTTGGATTACTGTAATTTATTTATTTATTTATCTTTCAACTTCTATCACCTCACCATCTCCCCCAAAGGGGACTCTGGGCAGTTTACAAACACAAAAATTAAAATTATACTATAAAATAGATATAAAAATACAACGTGTAATCATTATTGTTAATAAGTTAAATATAAAAAATCCAAGAGGCAATACAATGATCTTCTAAAAGGGCTCTATGGCACCAGCCATCCCCACGAGGAACTATTCCTGTTCCCATCCCACGCGAGGCGGCAAAACCAGATCTTTAGGTTCTTCCGGAAGGACAGGAGCGACGGGGCCTGCCTCACCTCCGGGGGTAGAATGTTCCAAAGGGCGGGCGCCACTGCAGAGAAGGCCCGTCTTCTGGACCCCGTCAAACAAAACTCCCTTACCGACGGGGTCCGAAGCATGCCCTCTCTACATAATCGAGTGGGACGGTTTGAAGTTATGGGGATGAGGCGGTCCCTCAGATACCCTGGTCCCATGCCATGTAGGGCTTTAAAGGTCAAAACCAACACCTTGAATTGCACCCGGAAGCATACCAGCACCCAGTGCAGCTGGCGCAGCAGAGGTGTCACATGAGCCGATCTAGGGGCACCAATAACTACGCGCGCAGCCGCATTCTACAGTAATTCTACAGTAATGCACTGTACGTGGGCTGGTCTTGAGGAACATTTGGAAGATACTGTAAGTACAGAATTCAGAAGTCCAGGCAGTTATGTGTGCATCCTAATATACTGGGGTGACTCTGCTTCTTCAGGAACTGTATTGGTTACCAGTTGGCTTCCAGGTGGGACTCGAGGCACTGGTTATCACCTTCAGAGTCCTGCATGGCTCCAGACTTGCTTATCTGAGGGACTACAGATGAAAAGGCCAACTCTAGCCACTCTTTGAAATTCTCCCCTGGAGAACTTTGATCAGCCTCATCCTTCTTAGGTTTAAAGACCTACCTGTTCTGACTTACGTAAGAGAAAGGTATTTTGTTTTTTTATATTTATATGTATTTGGGGTTTTGAGAAAATACACACACACAGAGTCACTGACATTATATGCAGCCACCAAATGCCTTTGGCATGGGTAGCATACCAGCAAGGTAAGTACAGTAAATAATATAAATAAAACTAGGTTCAAAGCATTCTGATCAAGCTGTTAAGTTACTCAGCTATAAAATGATTAAAATGTCTAATATTATTAAGGGTCTGTGTTTAAAATACTATGTTAGAAATACACAAACTACAAATAAACAATCACAAAAGAAGATCACTATATCCAATATCTTTTTCCACTGAATAATTCTCATGAACTGCATTACGTTTTTCCAAACTGAGTATGACAAGAATTTATGATGATTTCATGCTCAAACGTTCTTCACAATTCAGTAATTCTTACATAACAGACAATGTACAGTATGTGTGTTTAAGTGGATGCAAAAGATGGCACAAATATTTGCATGGTCATGCTTCCTTCAAAGGAAGTATTATGCACACCTTTCCCCTGGCACAGCTAACTTTATGATCCACTGCTTCAGGTGGTCAAGAACAGGTGTTGGAAATAAGCGTCTTTTTGTTCTGGAAACTACAGTGCCTTTCTCCTCTTTCTGGTCTATCATTACTCAATGCCATAGGGAGATTGGTTGCTATTCAAATGGATGAGTTTCAAAACCAATGAACTTAGGAAGGACAGTGATAATTCAAATTTGGAAGGAAACCTATCTGAAATGTATAGAATCAACCAACCAAAGCCATAGTTAACAGGAATTGTAGTGGAGGCAGGGAAGGACAAGCTTATGAGTTTTCACTTCTTCCTTGAAAATGTATGCTGGAGAATATTGTGCTTCTCTTACCAACTCATAAATTACAGAGGTGATGAGCACACAATCCTTAGTTCAAAACACCTGTCCATTTTGTATGCTCCTGATAATGTAATTTGATTGAAAAGCTCAAAAAAAGAACTTTCAAATGAAGTATGCAGGATAATCTAACCTGCAAGGCTATCCGTACAATGCATGTTTATGTTATACTCTGGGCTAGGTAGACTAAAAATATTGGGAACAAATAATGAATGGATTTTCCTTTAAGTAGATCATGGCACAGATAGTCTTCTGGCATTTTTTCAACAATACAATTCTAGACAATTTTTTTGAGAAAGTAAACTGAATAAATCTGTTTATCATTGTTTTGGATAAGTAAGTTTGTACTCAGATACACAATGAATCCACACTGCATAAATATGGATTGTATTCCTGGCCAAGCTATGCCTTAACATTTACCCATATAGATTTTGTCTTCTAATTCATGCTAGCAAATTGGCTAATAGCTTGTGCTTTCTTTGTCAGGCCCTTACTGTAGGTTATAGGTAGAACACATAATTTCACTCCTAATAAAGGAAAGACTGCACATCAGAAATATAGTAAAAAAAAGCATTTAATTTGGAATGGACACATTTAAATGCTAAAAGCAATTTTAAGACAAATGTGTTTTATCAAAATAAATACAAATATAGATATTAGAAATAATTTAAATGGTTTCACACCTGCAGGTGTCACATGTTCTTTGCATTTCATAAATAGAAAAAAAACTTCTTCTTTTTTGCAAAGTTAGGTGTCTTGGACGCACAGCCTTACGCTTTGACTTAAGTCTTTTTCTTTTTTTAAAAAGTTCTTTGGTTTCTAAATGCCTCTCAGGAGAAGCTTGGCCTCTTTGCTTAGCCATCTGATCACACCTGGAAAAAGCCAGGTACTGTAACATCCTTCTTTGCTTTCCTTCATTGGTATCCGGTCCTGGTTCAGTCCAAGACAATTATGTACAACCTACTGAAAGAGAAAGAAAAGAAAACTGTTAGTGATACAGCAGAAGGCAAGAAATTGGTCCCCCCCCTTTTTTTTTTTAATCTAATGTCAGATTACTAAAAGATGCTATGATGAAGCATCTAATAATTTTAGGGCTTTACAAATACAGTGACTGATGACAAGCACAAGTAATATAGGATTGCGTTGGACTTTGGAGAGTTTAGAAATTCATTTTCACACAATAATAAATTCACCAGCTGCACTGCAACCTACTCCAAATTATAAATAGGATCTTACAGGTCTGCATCTCAAAACCAAGCAGTGTAACACCATGCTATGCATACTTATTCAATAGCCAGCGTTATTGAGCCAAATAAAGCTTACTTCTAAATACGTACTACAGCAGCCCCTTACACACTTCCTTAGTGGCAGCCAAAACTGAGTTTGGCCAGGACAGCTTTCATGAAACCTGAAAGAATTGGGCCACTTGCTGTAATCCTCCTGAACTTTCCAATAAGCAAATGGGAAGTAGCTTATTGAAATCCCGTAATAGTGCAAGAATCGAGCACTATGCAGAGATGTTGTGCAAAGAGACTACACATGTCCCCTCTTGCATTTTTAAAATAAACCTTAAGAATATAAAAATGTGGGAACAGTTGCATCAAAATAACACCGAGGGTTGCTAGGGACACTGATTGGACAGTAGTTCCAAGCCAATCTGTTGGGACATCAGCAGGAGGCCTCTCCCAGTTGCTATTTGAAAGTCACTTCTGCCAAAATAGCAGATTAGGTGAATGAAAAAGGCCATTTTGCCTGGAAGTCCCTTAGGACGAGTACTGTCAGCTCTGTGAGGCAGGGCCGCAACTAGGGGGGGCAAGCGGGGCATGTGCCCTGGGCGCTGCGCTGGGGGGGCGGGGGCGGAATCCATGTTTGCCCCGGGTGACACAGACCCTGCTGTGAGGGGAATCCAAGTCAGCATTCAGCAGGGGAATTCTGGGAAGAGCAGTATCCCCTTGCTTCAGCCATTTACTCTGGAATTGCCCCAGTAAACCAAGCAGAGCAAAACTTTGAGAAGCACAGAAACCCGGGGGTTTCTTCCTTACTCCTTCAATGACCCCGGCACTAGTTCTGGAGAGGCAAAAACTAGCGGCTCCTTTTTACAGACTACTCTGCGCCACAGCAGATTTCAAACTGTCCTTCCTCCGCAGTTGCCTCCGGTTCCTGTCACTCGAATCGCAAATATGGTCCAGCCTCAATTCCAATGAATGAACTCATTTGAGCCAAGCTGGTTTCTAGCTACGGAAACGTGCTCAGAATTACCCTTTGTGTCTCGTGACTCTTGGGTATGTATAGCTATAGTTAGTCAATTCGTTTTTATCGATTTAAATTTCCCCTCTTCGCTAACATTTTCCTTTCTGTTCAATATAAAACAATACAGCTTTCAAAAATCTGGACTAGGCACCAAGTCAAATGTAGAGCAAACGTCTGTAGTCCTTACATACTTATGAGCCTCCACTGCCCCTTTTCCACAGCAGATGCGGGACCCCGCGGAGAGGGAAGCGAGCCTAGCTTTCCCAAAGTTCAAAGAGAATAGGAATTGCTAATTTTATTTAGATTAATCAGTTGTTGGAGAAGCTTCACTTCAACACCCTCAGATGATCAATGAAGAGGAAGAAGAAGTTGAGACCGAAGATAGAAGCGCAGCCTACAATTCAGCGCCCAAAACAGCGGCGATCGCTCACCTTAGCTAGGCTGGCACGCGAGACTGCCCGGGCGGGGGGCTCAGGGCGCCCGAGCCAGGCGCCTGTCGCGACTGCCCGCCGCCGACTGCTCGACGGCCTCCTGCCGGCTCTTGAAGTCCTGGATGGCGCGCTTGTTCTGGAAGTCGATGAGCGCCATGGTGATGGAGGCGTTCCAGCAGCTCTCGCCCGGGCACCGAAAGTCGATCTCCTTGCGGTCCGTGGTGACGATGGTGAAGTAGACGTACTTGCCGGTGCGCTCCACGCAGTCCACCTTCTGGATGGAGCCGAAGCGCAGCTCCTTGGCGCGGGCCTTGCCGCCGCCGCCGCCCTCGGGCGAGAAGAGGCAAAGGCTCTCCTTGCTCAGCACCACCTGCTTCTTCTTCCACAGCTGGAAGAGGCTGTCGCTGCGCTTCTCCAGCTCGCCCTCGCGGATCACCTCCGGCGCCGAGCCGCCCGACGGCCCTTTCATTCTGCCGACGCCGCCTGCCCGACGCTCACGGCCCGCTCTCGCTGCTGCCGCCGCCGCCGCCGCCGCGCCACCCGGCCGTGCCACGCGAGAACGACGCCGGCTCTGCAGTGCCCGGGCGCCGCCGCTGCTTGTGCTGCTTTGCGGGCGAAGAGCCGGATGGGCGCCATTTATGGCCCTTGAGCCTCCCCAGGCCCCTCCCTATCATTGCCGCCTCCGCCTCTGCCTCTGAGGGCGAGACGAGATCGAGCCGGCTGTATGCCGGCGGGGTTTCTTCCTGCCGCCCCCTCGCCTGTCAAGCCACGAACAAGAGAACCCGCCACGCTTCCCCCCTCAGCTCCGCAGCCTTCGGATTGCGCGAAGGGAGGCGCGGCTTGATCGGTCTCAACCAGTGGCTTTTCGGCTCCCCGCCTTTCCCTTCTCGGCACCAAAGTTTCTGAGGCATCTCCCGCTCGCTTTCTGATTGTCCACCCCACTTAAGGGAAACATCCGAAACTTCCAATCAGTTTTTAGTCGCGACTTCCTTACAGCTCTGTGGGAAAACGATTCCCGTCTGTTGGATTTGGGGCCCCAATGTTTGGCGTTCATTATTCCCATTAAATATCACTAGAGCCCCACATGAAGCTCTGATAAAATTAAGTGGCAAAGAGATGCCAAAATTCAGAACACGATTTTTTTCACGGAACTGTGGACCTGGAAGGAACTCAAGTCATTTCTTATCTTGGGAAAATTTTGGGAAGGGGCTTTTCTGTTAAACTTATGGTTGTGCTTCTTCTGGGGGCGCCATCCTCTGCTATCCCTTTTATTCCATGTTATTTAACCCAGAGTAATAACTCTTACAGTACTCCTGCCTTCTGCTCCGCAATTTCTAAGGTGATTTTCTACAATCCCCTAGGACAGAGCTTTCCAAACTCTGTGTCGGGACACATTAGTGTGTCCGCTGCAGTGTCTGGGTGTGTCGCAGCTGCTGCTGCCTCCGAGCCCTGCCAGGATTCTGCGCAGGTCTTAGTGCCTGCCTTGTGCCTTGCTGCCTCCAAACCTGCCTTGCCAGGATTCCACACAGGTCCTAGTGCCTGCCTTGTGCCTTGCTGCCTCCAAACCTGCCCTGCCAGGATTCCACACAGGTCCTAGTGCCTGCCTTGTGCCTTGCTGCCTCCAAACCTGCTGTGATTCCGCGCAGGTCCTAGTGCCTGCCTTGTGCCCTGCTGTAGGAGTGTGTCACGAAATGATGCCCTGCTGTAAAAGTGGCACGAAATGATGCCCTGCTGTAAGAGTGTGTCGCGAAATGATGCATGTCTAAAAAGTGTGTCACCAACATGAAAAGTTTGGAAAGCTCTGCCCTAGGAGTTCTGTAGAGAAAAAGAAGGAAATTGCTGCTAGGTACCTCTTGGCCGGTTCCCCCAACATGCATATCCAGATCAGTGAAAGTTCCAGCAGGTGCATTCACACTACAGGTTAACTTTGGTTAGTTTTAATCTTGGCTTGTGCATTTGTTTTGGGGTGTAACAATTATAAGCTCAATGGGTTTGGCTGGTTTCAGTGTATTGAATAAACTCAGAAAATGGGTTAAGAGTATTGTGTGACTGTGACTTTTGTGTGAAGGATGAGGAGTGGAATCCTGGTTGTTGCCTAAATATTTCTCAGCTGAAAGCTTGCTCAGCTTTGTGTCAAATAAGGACTGAAAATTAAGAACCAACTTCAGTCTCCTTTAGGAATTAAGATTTGATCTGACCTTTGAGGTAAAGATCACAGCTGTTTATTCCTGAACAGACCTGACACTGTCACCTCCATTTGATTTGTACTACTTTCTAGATATACCTTTTATCATGCACACATAACCCATAACTCATAATTTGTCACACATACATAACCCAAGAGAAAGTGGAATACAATGAAATAAAACGCGACCCACTTGGCTTGTTGCTTCCATCCTGTGGTAAGTGTATTAACAATGCAGCAGTTGTCGTTTTCAGGCAGAAACTGACTTGTGTTTCCATTTCTTCCAGCAGCTTTTTAAACCAACTCTGTCCCTGATTCCTAAAGACAGGATTCAGTAGGATCCACACCCCACTAAATATGCACAGGATCACAGCTTTAATTTCAGAAGATCCATCTGCCAGGAACAGTTGGAGATGCCCAGAATTTGTCCAGCCATTAGTGACAGAGTGGGGCTTGCTAACTAGTTACAGTAACTGGGCCATTACATATACCTATAATCTTCAAACCTGTGCCACTTCCTCTCTGCTAATCCAAGATATCTCCTGGCCAGCCTGGCATATGTTCCCCTGCTGTCTTTCTGGTCTTCTCAAGCTATTCTTCCTTTCCCACAAGTTTATCCTTGGCTTTCCATTCCCCTTTGGCTCACTTCTGGCTCACAGGATGACTGGCCTCAGGAATGCAGCGGTTGCCAAGCCCACAGGTTCTGAGTCAGCTGCAGCCTTGGAACTCTCATTGATTCAGCGGCTGGACTAGGTCCAGGGACTCTGGTGTAGGTGTGGGTCTGAGGGAGAAGGATTCAACTTCCTTATAAAGGGCATTCCTTTCTTTTCCTATAGAAAAGCTAACAGTGGTCTTCATTCTTTCAGGTTCTCCCTGTAACACCCTGTAATAAATCAATTAAACCAATTACCTCTCCCTCACCCACTTCCTTTTTTCACAGACCATGCCGACTGCCATTTCCTAACTCACAAAGGGATTCCTATTATCTCATGGCCATCTTAGGAGCAGAATGGAGCATCTTACCAGCAGAATGGAGCAGTCAGGCGAGGATTGCTGAAAGAGGCAGCGAAGGAGAGACTGTTTGTGTCCCAAGAGTGCTCTAACAGGCATCTCAGGTGTGATGGAGGTTGTGTTCCCATGCCCATCCTTGAAATAAGATTCAATCCAGTTAATTTTTACATACAGATGGGAGAGGAGCACCATTTTGTCCTTTGACCAAATTTCTTGGCTTAGTTCTAAAAATACTTTAGCACTAGCAGATTTGTTTACATCTTAGAGAAAGAGAAAACATACCTGCTGAAATTCTTTCTGTTACACAATGAGTGTGACTACTGGGCCATTACATATACAGTACATGTACTCTATCTATCTGCATGTACTGTATGTTGTACAAACCCAGACAATAGTGGACTATGCAACAATCCATGATTAAAGAAAACATGGCTTGGTATGATAAGTGAGCTTAATCAGTGTTAAAAGCAAAGGAAAAATTTTCCAGGACACATTTTGATAGCTATTGCAGCTATAAAATGAATTGTGCCAATAACATATACAACTTAGCAGCAACACCTACTTATCTGTTTATATGCATTTTATTTGTTCAAAGTGTGCTACATTTACCATGTTATATTTCTTAAGTGTATAAATTATGATGATTTTGTTCCAACTATACTGCATTTTCCAGGAATATCCTAAAACACTGGGCCATATGTAAGAGGCCCTACTTCAATAACTGAACACAGGGCTGGAAATCTGAGACAGGCACTTCAGTTCTGCTTTCCGCTTCCCATCTATTCCTGTGTTCAGGGAAGATATGGTGAGTAGCTACAACTTTGCTTGACTGAAAGTTGCTACGACATCCCTGTGTATGGTGCCAAAGACAGTTATGGCGCTTTTCAGATTCTTTTCCATCAGCATGGTGGGTCAGGAGCAGGACTAGTTTCTAGGAGTACTTCCTGACGACAGATTCTGTGACCGTATTCACATGATATTATTTACGGATCCACTGTTAAGATTTTACCCCTGGAAGACAATCTTACTCGGCTATGAGTGATCGCCAAGAAGAAGAAGATAAAAGCAATTATTGTGAACCGCCCAGGGTCCCCGATAGGGGAGATGGGCGGTAATATAAATTTAATAAAATAAAATAAAATAAATAAAATAAAATTACCTGTAGGGTTAGTGTGTTGTCCAGATCCAGACCGTGAGTCCAACCAGGATAAAGGTAAAGGGTAAGAGTTGTTTCCCACAGTGATAAATTGGCTTATGACCACTTGCCCAAGAGTTTACAGGGACAAGCCGCCACCCCTCCAAAGAGTCAGTCTGCTTATCCACTGCATTGAAAGTGTATGAGAAAGTGAGATTACAGCTGTTTGAATAGCAGAGACACCGATTCTCATTTAACACTAAACCTCACTCATCAGAGTTCTTGTGTTGCTACTTTGACCTCCTTTTCTAATCAGTATTACTAATCTGGGAACAGAGACACTTGTTCCTTTGTTTATGTGCTTCCAGCCCGGTTTGTTATAACAGGTATCTAACCAAACCTGGACTTTTAGTGTTATCTGAAGCCAGATGGGAGAGTTACGCTGTGATTTTTTTCTAGCCTCTAGGCACAGAAATAGGAAACCGGAACAGCTGCAAGATGAGGCCACTTTACCCACAGTAACTGTCACAGGAAGAGCCACCATAGTCAATTTATTAGAGCAACCACATCTTTTAAGTGTTTGCATGGAAAACCTTCATTTTTATGTTTTTTGTTAATGTTGCAGGGTTTGTTTGTTTTTTACCAGATATAGGGGAATATTTTGGAGTTCATTTGGTTCACAATTCCACTGAAGCTAAAATAAACAAGAGAGGAGATAGCAGGCATCCCTGTCTTGTTCCTTTTTGTATCTCACAAGGTTTTGTTAGATCTCCATTAACAATTATTTGTGCTTCCTGTGACGTATAAATCAATCTTACCCATTTAATAAAATAATAAGTAATAAAATAAAATTCTCTCCAAAGTTCATATCTTTCAAAACTTTGAACAGGAAGGCCCAGTTCAAATTGTCAAAAGCCTTTTCTGCATCTAAGAAAATCAATGCAACTTGAAAAATCGTTATGTTGCTCCAAGTATTCCAAAATGTCCAACACATTTCTAATATTGTCCTTTAACAATCTTTTAGGTAAAAACCCACATTGATCCTCATGTATAAATAAATAAGCATAAATAAGTTTATTTTGGTACCGGAGGCAAAAGACAATCCTAAAGTGAGCAGGGATGCAAGCCCTCTTTATAGACTTATGCAAATTACAGTATATGTTTAATCAGTATGGCAAACAATTTGATTGGCAGATGTGTGTTAATCAGGTCAGAATGAAGTAATGGGGTGAATACAATGGCTTTCTTGAGTGGAGCAAAAGGGTCTAAGAACATGTCTTGTAAAAATACTACTTTTCTGTAGATGTTATCAAATGCCTTTGCTTCTCAATGCCTTCACCGTCTGAATCAGCATTCCCTGTGTTAAAGTGTCTCAACTCTATGGCTCAGCTGTTTCCTTTGGGAAAGTGCATACATGGAGGGAGTGATTTACTTGCCTATCCAAATTCCATTTTTCTCCTTCACAGGAATGCAGTTTTAAAAATAAAGAAATTTGGGGACATTTAAACAGACGGGGGCAAGGCAAGAACTTAAACAGGGAAAAAACATTTATGCTCTGTACTCACACAAGATTCATTAACCACACACTGAGTTGCCTGCCTGGTGCAAAAGTGGTGCTAGTGATTCTCAGTATTCACCCCCTCCCTGGAAGGATGGCAAATGTGGGTTACTGAGCCATTGAGCTCATCACCATTATTCTCCTGTGAAGTCTTGCTGGTTGGACAGCTAGAAAGTGATGAATGAACTAGCTGCCTCCCAGAGAACCAGCATTTCTTTTGGATAATTGTAGAGGGAGATGCATAATTTTATTTATTTATTTATTTATTTATTTATTTATTTATTTATTTATTTTATTTTATTTTATTTTCTATCCCGCCTTTATTATTTTTATAAATAACTCAAGGCGGCGAACATACCTAATACTCCTTCCTCCTCCTATTTTCCCCACAACAACAACCCTGTGAGGTGAGTTGGGCTGACAGAGAGTGACTGGCCCAAGGTCACCCAGCCGGCTTTCATGCCTCAGGCAGGACTAGAACTCAGAGACTCCTAGTTTCTAGCCCAGCACCTTAACCACTAGACCAAACTGGCTCTCTTGGGTGCATGTAGACTGCTGGTTAAGGACTCTTTGGGCAGCTGCTACAGCAACAGAGCAGGAACTGTTGGGTGTGGCCGTTCTTTATGAATTGTGTGGAAGCAGCCAACTCATGAGATCATGATGTCTCACCCCAGATCCACCAGTGAATCAGTTTAAGCTTTAGTTGAGACATTAGAAGCCAACACTCCAGAGGTAATGAAGTGTTGCAGCTCATTAAGACCATGTAGGATGCAGAATACAAGCATTGAAGTCACACGGGATTCTTCCCAAGCTAATAGAATGGTCAGATAAAAAGGATACTTTTAATAAAGGGGAGGAAACAGCTACGTCTGTCAAAATTCACTCCTGAATTTTAATCCTGCCTCACTTTGCATTTGATTATCCTATAGAAAGCGTTGGAGTTCCAACCCTCTAAGATTTGCTGATGTTTCTTTATCTTTGGCCATGATGGTTGGAGCTGCTAGATCAGGGCTTTCCAAAGTTTTCCCGCGAAAACCCGGAAGCGCCGCCGTTGCAGCAGCGCTCAAAAACCCGGAAGCGCTGCTGCCACTTTCGGTTTTTGCGCACCACCGTTGGTGTGTCGCCGCGGGAAAACCCGGAAACGCCGCCGTTGCAGCAGCGCTCAAAAACCCGGAAGTGCTGCTGCTGCTTTCGGTTTTTGCGCACCACCGTTGGTGTGTCGCCGCGGGAAAACCCGGAAGCGCCGCCGTTGCAGCAACGCGCAAAAACCCAGAAGTGCTGCTGCTGCTTTCGGTTTTTGCGCGCCGCCATTGGTGTGTCACCGCGGGAAAATCCGGAAGCACTGATGGCGCGCCATCAGCGCTTCCGGGTTTTGACGCGACACATCTGGGCCCCGCAGGCGACACACTTTTGTGTCGCGACCCACAGTTTGGAAAGCTCTGTGCTAGATATAAAGTAGCTGCTAGGTACTTTAATAGCATTTGGAGGACCATAAGTTTTCTAATCTTCCTTAGATTTCTTTTATAGAGTGGCTTCCCTGAATGCCAGTCACAGTTTTATTGGTTCCTTAAATGTTCTGCATGATTTGCTGGTTCCTGCACATTGTACTTTGCATTTCTACTCCTATAAGGGTCACAACAGGATAGAAGAATGTGGGCCCTCTGGATGTTGCTGAATTGTGGCTCTTAGCCTCTCTCACCTTTGCCCTCACCAAAACCTGTGTCTTACAAGCTTTCAAGTTACACAAAACCAGGGTTCTTCCTTGCTGGTCCAGGAATTCTCTCTCTGAGGTGGGAGAGATGTAGGTGCCAATCTTAAATCTGATGGGAAACCCCAGATCTTCAGGCTTGCTTGCTTGTTTGTTTATCAAATTTATGTAGTCACCAATCTCACGAATGGCTTCCCCATTCATTATTATTGGAAAACACCAAATGGCAATTGCATTTTCTATGTAACAAAAATATTTTTTAATCCATTTTTAGCCTGCTTTCTGATAAAAGTAATCTGAAATTGAGCTCAATCTTGCAGGAAATACAGCTTAACCAGAGGGTGGCACATGCCAAATTGAAGACAAAACATGGTTTATTTTTCCTTTAAAGAAAGCTGCCAATATCATTTTCAGTTCTTGGCAGAATTAGAAATAATTTTCTGACATAATTGTCTCTTCCGAAGAGGTAAATCCTGTCTAGTTTCAGATAATCAGGTTCAAGTTGAATGTTGTTATTCATAAAATTGGTTTAAAAAGCCAAGATGGCAGCCGTGATGGTGCGGTTGAAGCTCCACCTATTTTTTATCGCAAACATGACACAATAAACAGGCAAACTTTGATTGCTCCATTGTGGCTGCCATGTTGACTTTTTTGACCTTACCCTGTGGACTCCACTGAATCAAACCAGATATTGGTGTTCTGATTAATGAAGAATGCTGCCTGATAAGTGGCCAGAGTGAAAGATGAAAAAGGAGCTCTGTTTTGCAGTAAAGTATTATTATTATTATTATTATTATTATTATTATTATTATTATTATTATTTTAAAAATCTGTGCTTAATGGCATATCATCATATTCTTCATTTTCTTCATTTTAGAGTAACAGGAAACTTCGTATTAGTATATGAAAAGGCTTGAGTGTTGTGGCCTGGGACGTATGACCTAGTCCTCATGTGGTCCTTGTGACTATTTGTGTTTGAGACACGTAATACTGAGCAATTTTATTTTATTTATTTGCCAAATATCTAGGCCACTCAACTCCAAAGCAACTCTGTGCAGGATTAAAAAAACAACATTATATATAAAAGTACAACAGACATGTAAGGGAAGAACAGAAGAGAACATATGTCACTATTGCGTGCATGCACACACACACACACTCTGACATAAATGAGGATCAAATTGGAAAATAAATATATGAGGAAAGTGAACAGGTTGGGAGGAAGGGAAATACTGAGAATGTAATGTTGGATGGCGCTGATAAGATCCTCAGAAAAAAGAGAGGTGAGAAGTTGAAGGAGCAAAGGGCCGATGCATGACATGATTTACAGATGTGGTGGAAGCAAAGATGATTTGCAAGGGCAGAAAGAAACGGAGTGGCTGAGTGAATGGTCTTGGTGTAAAGTATATCTAGCTATGTTTTCTTTTCTTTTTCCTATCTTAACCTTTAATTTCTCTGAATTACTATTTCTTACTCCTTTTCTGAACTTGGTATAATGTTGCCTACTCTGAAAGGGAATAGTTTGATGGATATATATGTATGCATGCATGTAGATTAAATCATCTTCTGTTAATTTTGGTTTCTGACTTGAAATCTGAATCTATGAGGTAGTACATAATGTGAGCGGTTCCTTCAGACCAGATAAACATTTTTCTAGAAAATACTTTTCTCCCCCTTGTATCAAGAGTCTATACTGCTTTCTAAGCTATTTTTAAATGACATCTATTAACACAGGTAATTCACTGGAAGTCCTAGTAAGCATTTCTAAATCCAGGGTAGCCAACTGGCATTTATTATATAGTTTTGTGCTACATTTCCTTGTCCACTTCTCTCTGCAAAGGGCAAATCTTATCAACTTTGTCTTTGAACGTACATAGGCTGTGGGTTCTTATTTAGGAGCAAGCCCTGCTGAGTTTAGTGAAGCTTACTTTTGAGAAAACATGCATTGGCTTGTTAGTGATTCTTTTTCTCTTGAAAGCTGTAAGGTCACATTTTAAATGCACTCTGTCACCAGAATGAGTTGGTGGATTGTCTGGGTGAGGATTAAAAAACAATGTTCTCTGTCATTACCTATGGTTACCAAGTGAAGTTTTCAGCCTCTCATTAGTGGGTGTTCTCTGAGGAATAAAACTTCCCTTTCTTTCTGCAGTTGCGGAGAGAGAGAAATATCTGCTGTTCACGGAACATTAAGCAAATATATTTAGGAAGTCCTGTGGCACACAGCAAGCCACTAAGATTCACCTGCAAGCATTTCCTGACTTAACTTCCATTTTATACTGAAAATTGTTAATCGTCTGCTGCCAACCTCTCAAAGGACACTTAAAACGCCCTTTTTATGGGCAGATAGTGTTCCATTTCATGTTTCAGTATGACAGTTTCAACAAGCTGTAAGTCCTACTGCTTTTGATAAAGGTAAAGGTTCCCCCCGCACATTTGTGCAGTCGTGTCCGACTCTAGGGGCCGGTGCTCATCTCCGTTTGTTAGCCGGAGAGCCAGCGTTGTCCGAAGACGCTTCCACGGTCATGTGGCCGCATGACACGCGCGGAACGCTGTTACCTACCCACCGAAGTGGTACCTATTAATCTACTTGCATTTGCATGCTTTCGAATTGCTAGGTTGGCAAGAGCTGGAGCTAGTGCGGGAGCTCACCGCACGCAGGGCTAGGGATTCGGAGCACGGGGCTAGGGATTTGAACCTCCGAACTTGCGATCTTCCGATCGACAAGCCTGGCATCTTACCCGCTGAGCCACCACGCCCTTACTGCTTTTGATACTCAGCTTTAAATTGCTCCTCTCCTTAAAGCAAAATATTTAGAAGTCTAATGTAGCTTGGTTGACATAACAAGCCCAGTTCTGGTTTTCTAACGAATAGCTAGCATAGGCTGTTCTGAAAGTGCCTACCTGCTCTTTCCCTGACTAGGCACTGTTTATAGACCACAGACAGCTCAATTCCTGGATTGTTTGGCATACTGTGCAAGCCAGAAATGTCTCCTTTGACTTGTTCTGGGAAGAGCAATTAAAAGCTCCTGGTTCTCACAAGCTAAACCAAAGCAGGAATGGACTGTCCAATGTCAGCTTTGCTTGCTCAGAGGAAAAGGAAACTCAAAGGATGCAGGCAGAACTATATACTAGCATGCTACTTGTTCTTTGTTAAAGCAGAATTTGACTTGCCTTGTTGTCCAAATATGTTCAATATGTAGTCATTATTTACATATATCAACACAATTACAGAAGGTCATCCTTTGCTTTTAAAAAAACAAGAAAAAATACCTAATATAATTGTGTTTTGCACTTCTAGGCCTAAAATAGGTAGATGGCATTGTATAATGGGAAGAAGGAATAACCTTGAGGAACAGGAGGAAGAGCCGCAATCAAGGCAATGGTCAGATAAAAGAAATCTGAGTCTGGGGCAGAAATGTAATATGAGGAAGTGTCTCAGACATGACCCTCCCTAGTTCTCACGAAGATAAAGGGAGGGAGCGGGGAAGCAAATTCAGACTTGTAAGACTCTGTTAATATAACCTTATAATAAAAGTAGTATTAGCATTCATAACCTTGGTTTCCTAGTCTGGTCTACCTTGAAGGGCATTAAGACAGGTTTAACCACAGGTGACTCTAGAAATAAATGCTTGCCATCTCAATCTGTCCCCAATAATAACACTTAGATCTTCCAAGGACCTTCCAGTACTCTCATGGATCCAGTCCCTCCATCTTCTCTATTATCTTTCCCTTCCCTCAATCTCATGAAGCATCATTGTACACCACTGTACACCAGAAAAGAGGCTGGGAGAAAAGCAAGAATTGTCTGTAGTGGAAATTGTATACTTCTGCCTCTCACTTTCCTTCTTTAGTGTGCAGATCCCCAGGTACTTACCTCACATAATTGAGCAGCATAAATATGCATTGCATTAGTGTGTAAGTTAGCAACTGAAAGTGCACATACCCACCCTTCTGCAAATGATACGTTGTTTTAATACAAGTATTATCTTATCAACTTGATTCCTGTGTGAAAGTGTCTTTTATGAGAATATTTTTGATTATTTTTTTCATGCCAAAAGAGTGTGAAAATCAACAAAACAAGGAATAGCAGAACTTGGTTTCAGAAGGCATTCAAAAGCTACAAACACCCTAACTCTGCATTCCTTTGTTTTTTTTCTGTCAGAGATAAGAATGGCATTTCAAGCTGGTATTTGCTGAGCTAATATTGACTGATAGGGCCATCTTGAGCAGTTGCACTCTCTTTTTCCTCTACCTGGGTCTCTGAACACACCGAACACACACTGATCATGCTTCCTAAGTTCACGTTGCAGCTTCCTTCTTTTGAGGGTTTTGAAAAACACTGATGTAATAACTTAGGGGCGTGGTGGCTCAGCGGGTAAGACGCCAGGCTTGTTGATCGGAAGATTGCAAGTTCGGAGGTTCGAATCCCTAGCCCTGCGTGCAGAGTGAGCTCCTGCACTAGCTCCAGCTCTTGCCAACCTAGCAATTCGAAAGCATGCAAATGCAAGTAGATTAATAGGTACCACTTCGGTGGGTAGGTAACAGCGTTCCGCGTGTGTCATGCGGCCACATGACCGTGGAAGCGTCTTTGGACAACGCTGGCTCTTTGGCTAACAAACGGAGATGAGCACCGGCCCCTAGAGTCGGACACGACTGCACAAATGTGCGGGGGGTACCTTTACCCTTTACTAATAACTTAGTCATTTAAGAAATGGAGAAATTAGCAATCATCCCAGCAGAAATTATGCACTTTCCCAACAGCCGTGCAATGTATTTTTATCAATAGTTTGAGATGTGTCAGCTTTAGTATAATCAATTACTTTTAAAAAAATGTTTAAAGCCAGCATTACAGCTATCTCATGTGGATACAAGCTCCACAAAGATAAAGAATGAAAGCCAAGGCTGATGCCTTATCAGTCACTGTATGCTTTGTGCTCAGGATTAGCATTCTGTAATGTTACAAAGGGTAGTTGCTTAAAATGTAACCTGCTTGTACCCACTTTTTCTGTTACTTGTTTCAGCCCAAATTCTGTTGTGGCCAAAACCTGACTCACCTAAAGCAACCAAATCACTTTGAAGATACAACGTAATTTTATTAGGCATGCAAACAATACAGCGAACACTGGGCTCCCAGCAAAGCATTGGCAGCTTGCTGGGCAGCCGGGGGTCAAAATAGCTTTGGCCTACTACATTTCAAAGACAACACAAAGAAAAAGGCAGACACCGTGTACATCACAGCATGACGCTGGAATGTTTTTGATAAACCCATCTGGGTGACCTTCATATTAGTTATCCCTTCCTACTAGGTCAGCATGTCAGCAATACTATCTTTGAGATAGGAAGCTCCCCAATAGAGAGCCAGTCTGGTCTAGTGGTGAAGGTGCTGGGCTAGAAAGCAGGAGACTGTGAGTTCTAGTCCCGCCTTAGGCGTGGAAGCCGGCTGGGTGACCTTGGGCCAGTCACTCTCTCTCAGCCCAACTCACCTCACAGGGTTGTTGTTGGGGGAAAATGGGAGGCAGGAGTATTAGGTATGTTCACCACTGATGATAGATAGAAAGATGATAGGTGATGGATGGATGATAGAGGGATAACAATCTAAATTAATAATTTAAAAAAATAAAAAAAATAATAAAAAAAAGGAGCATGCCATGCCTGGATCTAGGAAAATATTCCACCTTGCCCTGATTCTCCTCTGACTTACAGTACTGTATTGAGAATTGAAGTACTTATGAGAGTAAAAATGATTGTTTAAGGGTAAAACACAGCAACTGTGTTGCTGTGTTTTGCCCTTAAACAATCGTTTTTACTCTCATAAGTATTTTAATTCTCAAAGTTTTACAGCAATTTGGAGAGTAAATTGTAACACGTGAGAAATATTGTTACAAATCTTGGGGTACCTCCACAAAGAATGCAGCTTAGCTTTCAAATTGCTGGCTTTGTAGAACTAGAGCAGTTGTGAGATTATCTTTGTCCCGATTTTTTGTAATGTTGGCAATCTTGCTCTTAAGTATTCGAAAGAGCTTTCTTGCACATCAGTTTACATGTTATGTGGCATTATATACTGTACATAGCTAACGGTACTCATGATTTCACTTCAAGGTGTATACAACTTTTTTCTGTAGGTTTACCTCAAACAATAAATGCAGGTTATTATGTTTGCTAATTAGAACAGACCACAATAACATTAGGATGATGTATTTATTAGGAATAACCAAAAGTCACAAACTGGGAAGAAAGCTCCAGAGTCATTTACGGAATCAATGTCCTGCAATTCATAATAAAGGGTGTGAGTTACAACAAAATTTACAAAACACAATTTAGAAAATATGGAATGAAAGATGTCTTCAGGAACTTTTCCAACCCAGTCAGCATTACAGTGTATAGCTGCTGTAGTTCAGCCTCTAATCTCTTTTTCCAGAACTATATAAATTTTGGTCCCCTCTTCTTTCCCCCCAAAAAGTACCGCAAGGATCTGGATGGTCACTAGATAGCAGCAAAGAGAGTGTCCTGTGCCTGGATTTTTGCAGTGTAGTTCTAGGTTTCCTCCCAACTTTCTGCTTCCAGTATTCGCTCACTCTGTGCGAAAAGACGGAAGAATCTCCACTGGTCCAACTATGAATATACAGATTATTACACCTCCTCACCCCACCCCATGTGCACATACACACACACACACACACACACACACACACACACAAGAAAAAGATAAAATACTTACCCACGTCTATAACTATATTCTCAGTATATCTAAGTCAATCTCTCATGTTGAAGATGAATTATTTTGGAGGAAAACTGGATCTGCACAATATGCAAATATTCAGCATGATGGTCTAGTCCAGAGCTTTCCAAACTGTGTGTCGGGACACATTAGTGTGTCGGCTGCAGTGTCTGGGTGTGTCGCGGCTGCTGCTGCCTCCCCGTGCTGCCTCCAAACCTGCTGTGATTCCACGCAGGTCCTAGTGCCTGCCTTGTGCCTTGCTGCCTCCAAACCTGCCCTGCCAGGATTCCATGCAGGTCCTAGTGCCTGCCTTGTGCCCTGCTGTAAGAGTGTGTCGCGAAGTGATGCATGTCGAAAAAGTGTGTCACCAACATGAAAAGTTTGGAAAGTTCTGGTCTAGTCTGTTCAGACTGTTGCAGCCTTGTAGTTTCAGAATGAAACTGAAGATGTAGCATTGAGCTTTGCTGGCACTTGCTGCCAAGACTTTTTTATTAGAAAAACATGTTTGAGCTATTGGTCAGAATCTTACCAAATCAATGGAGGATTAGCTTTCTTGAAAAATCTGAAAAGGCCCATCAATAATTTTCACCAAAATTTGAAAAGAATACATTATATGATGGAATAACAAGGATGTTTCCAGTTCCAGTACTTCAAAATTCAAAACCTGTGACTTTTAAAAAATAGAGATCTGACATATTTATAGTCTGCATCAAGTACATCACGGTGATAGTTGCAGTTTCAATCCAGAGATTAAAAGCTTTGCTTTTTCGAAAGGCATTGTTTGTTATGAAATATTAAGCAATTTTATTAAAGGAAACAAATGCAGAATTTTTGGATGTCTTCATTTGGCTTCAATAAATGCGATCCTCTGGAAACAGAGTAGAGTACCCAGATGCAGAAATTAAAAACTTGTTAATAACATGTTAAAGTAGTTAACATGGCTGTTTGCTTATGTTCATGCAAAAATACCATCCAGTCTTATACAGCTTTATGCAGAAGGACTTAATTATAGAAAGGTGACATAGGATTGCCATCTCTTTGGAAGTTGTCATCAACTTTTTTTTTCTCACAGCAAAAAAAGTCTATTAATTGTTGCCTGAGGCTCATCAAAACTCAGTTGACTTACATTACAGCTGATCAAGTGCAAATATCCAGGAATTATACAGTTGGTAAAGAAAGTTCATTAATGAGCTGTTCATCAGAAAAGAAACAGGTAAGTTTGGTAGAACTGAACAATTTATCATCTTAAATATCTATTTTATAGTTGTTGGGTGTTGCAGAGACTGCTTTGGAATTTCATAAGTTGCAAATGCCTAGTTTTCAATATCAAAAAAGATGTAAATTTTACATATCTTTGTCTATGTTGTGAATTGCTTTTTTTAAGGTATCCATTTTAAAATAAAAGTTGTGCCCAGCACAGTACATAACCCATTGTCATTATCCTTGCATAAGAATATTCCCACTTCCCTATAGCAATACATAAGTCTATAGCTCCATATTGACTAGGAAATTGGTTCTTTCTATTCCTTGGTGATGGGATCATAGTTCATTGGTAGAATTCATGCTTTACCTGTGAAAGATTGCAGATTAAATATATTAATAAAACCATAGAGACAGAGGTGGTGGTTACCTGATCATCCCAATGACAAAGGGAAAGAGTGTGAGTTCTCACATTCTTCTTCTGTGCAAGCTTCATGGAATGCTGAACAGATCTTTGGGTACTTCTTTTATTCTTACAAACTAGGACATCTCCAGTCAAAGACCTAATACTAAGACTCCCACACTTTTTCCTTCATTACCCAAAACCGCTTATCAGAAAGTTCTGTTTACCCAGTGTAGGTAAAACAGTTTAAGTCAATTTAATAGGTTCTTGTGTCGTTAACCAAAGAAAAAAACACTTTTACCCAATTTTGGGTAATTTACCCAGGTTTGGGAAACACTGACCTAATGGGAGATACATACAAAAACCTTATTGTCTGAGTCTCTAGGCCATAGCTTTCCAAACTGTGTGTCGTGACACTTTAGTGTGTCGCAACACACAGTTTAGTGTGTCGCAAAGCAGCGGCGCGGGGGCGTGTGCAGGGGCGACGGGGGGCGCGCGTGGCGGGGGCGGTGTGCACGGTGGCACGCCATCAGCACTTCCGCATTTTAGCGAGGCCGCTGCTGCCATGCACGACGACGACGCGCACCCTCCCGCACCGCCACTATGCATGCCCCTGCCCCTGCGCGCGCCCCCGCCGCTGCCGCCATTGGTGTGTTGCCAACGGCGGCACTTTGGAAAGCACTGCTCTAGGCAAAGAAGGCTAATACTGGCTAGATGGACAAGTACTCTAACCTGGTATGGGGCAATCAACTATATCCCACTTTGCAAGTTTTAGTAAAATGGGTAAGAATACAGAGGGGTTACTCTAGTAATATACTGTGATTCCTTGTGAGTATCCTGTTTTAATTAAACCTGCAGTAAGCAGTTACCTATCCTTAGAATGTGTTCCACAGAACTGCAACTAGGGAAGGAACAATCTTGGCAGAATTTACCAACCAAAGGTTGCTCAATTCTTAACCTCAGTGGAGTTCTCAGGGCCATGCCTCTGTCCTTGATTCCATAGAGAAACACAAAGGATTGTCATGGTACAGCTTCAGAACATCTTTCTTTCATTGCTGAATATTCATAAAGAATCCCCATATGATCTCTGGAGACAGATGGTAACTCCCTATATTGGTCTTGAATATGATAGCAAATGGATTTTTTGTTTGTTTCTTTTTTAAACAGGATTAGAAGCTTTCCTCATCTTTATTTATTTATTTATTTATGTTTCGATTTCTATCACCGCGCCATCTCCCACGAGGGGACTCTGGGCGGTTGCAAAGACTGCTCCCTAAACGTAATGAACTCCCAAACTTAGCCATCCATATACTTAGTGCTGTCCATATATATATATATATATATATATATATATATATATATATATTTATTTAATTTTCTATCCCGCCTTTATTATTTTTAAAAATAACTCAAGGCGGCGAACATACCAAATACTCTTTCCTCCTCCTATTTTCCCCACAACAACCACCCTGTGAGGTGAGTTGGGCTGAGAGAGAGAGACTGGCCCAAGGTCACCCATCCGGCTTTCATGCCTAAGGCGGGGCAAGAACTCACAGACTCCTGGTTTCTAGCCCGTTGCCTTAACCACTAGACCAAACTGGCTCTTATATTAGATTATAATTCCCATCAGTGTAGCCACCATAGCCAATGCAGTCTGTGATGATGAAGCTATAGCCTTACACATTTGGCTGTAGAAGGGTATATTACAGTGGTGAGCTGGTAAATGTTTAAGAACCAGCTCTGCCGGCTCTGTTGCTACCACCACGCCACACCACTAGCCACAGAACAGCTGATTGGCGTGCTATGTGTAGTGGCTTAGCTCTGCCCTCAACCGGCTGGCAAAATTCAAGAACATTTAACAATCGACTCTTGTGAGCCGGTGTGAGGGGTTCCAGCACACCACTGGTGTATTGTACAATAAATCTGATATTCTGGATAACTGGTATCTTTGAGCAATTAATAATAGATAGACCTCACTGCTTTAAAACTTACCCACACAGTGTGAGAGTAAATCTTCCAGACCTTTGTGATTACAGTTCCCATAAATTTAAAAGACAATCACTGGCCAGCAGCTACCTACTATCTTTATTTACCTGGAACATCTCTGGGCCCATCAGGGGCAAGTGGCTGAAAATTAATATTTTGATTTGAAGTGCTTTCAGCCTCATTCTATTAAAATTAAAGGTAAAAAAATAAATCACAAGTAGATCAAAGGCAACCACAGGTAAGTAAGTACATGAATAAATACTTCTTGGGCTCAGGAGAGGGTGACACTTCCAGAGAATCACTGGAATGGACCTTGTACAAGGGTGGAGCTCCCTGTTCACACACAATATGTTTTTCAGGGCCACTTCACCACACTGAGAGACATTTAGAAGGTTTAGATAAGTGCTTTTGAACACCAGCCTTGCCCTTCCTGAAACAGGATTTTTCTACCATACTATCAGGAACGTTATCATCTGTCAACACCTAAACTTCCTTCATGTGGCTGCAGAACCATTCTATCCACTGGCAGTTCATTTAACTCCAAAGTTCATTAATGAATCAGCTTGAAGGATGTCTAATTTTGCTTCCAATCAGTTACCAAAATGGAGAAATTGCAATTACCACTTCTGAAAAAAGGTAGTTGCACTCTGAACACATCTGCCTGGAATGTTAAGGGGACTTCCAACCTCACCTTTCCTTATCTCGGATACTGGCTTCCTATCTCTGATGAGTCATTATTTCCTCTGCTTCAGTTGCAGTTTAATCTCTGGCCCTACCTCGGGGAGCCAAAATGAAGGAATACCACTCAGTCAGTCATCTTTTGTAGATTTTTATTCTGAACATTGTCCAGCTAGGTGGCTGATTACTTGAGAAGTCTAAAGATTTCTGTAAAGAATCTGCAGTCTGGTAGCTGCTTTGAGTTGGTTGGTAGGCAATGCTATTAACCTCAGGGAGAGGTCATGGTTAGGTCATGACCAACACATCCAGACACATCTAATGCTATCCTGCTGTGGTGGCCACAAGCATATTGATTGAGTGAGCCGTTCCAGTCATGTAGAAATGCATGGAAGGGAAATTGATTTTCCCCCCCGTTATTTAAAGTAGGTTAGCCACCAGATTCACAATACAGTAATGAACTTAATTATATTATAGAGGCCTGGGGGTAGAATGATCTTTAATTCACTTGCCCCAATTTTCTTCTCATTCCATTCTACATCAGTCTACTCCATGTTTTCCCTCTGTTGGACTGGAGGGTTAGGGTTAGGGTTAGGGTTAGGGTTAGGGTTAGGGTTAGGGTTAGGGTTAGGGTTAGGGTTAGGGTTAGGGTTAGGGTTAGGGTTAGGGTTAGGGTTAGGGTTAGGGTTAGGGTTAGGGTTAGGGTTAGGGTTAGGGTGAAACAGATTTTTTAAGGTGGAAACAGATTTTTATTAAAATATATACCTATCTACAATACCCCCGGTGCCCTAATGGTGGCAATCCGGCAGGTCAGAGTCCACATTACATAGACGCTGTAAAGGAAAAGCCCCCCACCCAGGTACTTCTGCACTTGCCATATGTTCAAAAAAGAAGAAAAGACAATCAATGTCTGTGGCGATGTGACAGTCAGCGGGGGCGGGGGGCCCAGGGCCAGTGGCTTTGCCACCTACTGGCCGGCATACGTATCCTCTCCGCCTCTCGAATGCATGCCAGTCTGTCTACTATGTCGTCTGCCGCCTTGGCTGCCCAATTTCTCTGCACCTGACCGCCATTGAGTTCGATGGTGCCATGTCTGTTTCTAATGGCGCAGAGGGCATGCAAGACCAGGACTTGCACGAGGGCCAAGGTGGTCGGCAGGATCTCCTGAAGACGGTTTTGCTGGTTTGCACGACGTCTGCATGACTGGGGTGCGTCGAGGACAATTGCTGGAGTCTGCTGGGGAACGGCAGTCGAAGACGGAGAACCTGCCGTCCGATCAGCAGACGGTGGTTGGGGTGAGTTGAAGGTGGTCGCCAGAAGCTGCTGATGGACAATGGTCGAATCTGCGGTAGCGGGAGTCATCTGCGGGCGATCGGTTTCCTGAGGGCCAGAAACGATATCGATCCAGTTCTGCTGGGTGAGCTGGGGTGCATTAAGGCGGTCAGCGACAGCCTGCCAGAGAGATTTCGCGATGGGGCAGGCAGAGACAAAATGCTCCACGGTATCTTCATGCTGCTGTCCGGATGCCTGAGCAGCTGCTCTGCAAACTTGGCGCGGTCAGAGCCTGTCCTCTCTGTTGGTGCACCACGGCTGTGCCCTGGTCTCACGAGGGGCTAGGTGGTAAAAACGCAACCTCGTGTCCCAATATATGTAAGGCAAACAGCGGTCAGAGAAACGAGGCGTAGGAGAGGCGAAAGAGCCATGGAATGTGGGGAGGCATCCAGCAGTCACCTTTCGCAGACAATGTTTTCTATGTGGAGCGAGAATCTCATGCTCCAAAGTGTCCTCATAAAGGAGGCGACGGAGCGTGCGGCGTTGGTCGGCCTGCGAGGGTAGTGCTGCTGGAGGCTGGGGGGTCTGTGTGATGCACATGTTTGGAAGGAGGTGATAGCACCTCAGAATCTCAGGTAGATCTTGGAGGAAGGGCAGTAGATTAAATCTTTCCTCCACCGTCAGCCTGAATTTCAGGGAATCTTCATGCCACCATTGATCACCTGCCCAGACCGAGTCGATCCAATGGTCGGCAAAAAGCACTGCCCACGGTGGTGGTGTACCTGGGGGCCAACGTGGTGCCAAAGACATAGCCTGGAGAGGGCCTGGTGGTGGGAGGACCTGGGCTGCCCCTGCAAAATTAACCAACAGGAATTGGGCCCACAGGTGGAGTTCCGTGGCCGGAAGACCCAGTCCGCCATCCTGAATCGGCTGGTAAGCGACTGCTCTGGGGACCTGAAAGGTGGCAGAGCCCAAGAACTTAAACCATTGCGGTGTAATACGGCGGATAAAACTGGTTGTGGGAGGATACACCGATGCTAGAAGAGACGCCTGAGGCAAAAGGTATGTCTTTAAAAAAATTGCTTCCCGGTAAAAGGAAAGGTGCCATTTGTTCCAGGTCATCAGTCAGCGTTCCCAGTTGACCGCCAAGTTCTCCCAATTTTCGGCCCATGCGTCCGGGTCGGTACCGAACCTGAGGCCCAGGGCTCGGACCGTGCGGTGCTGTTGTCTATCGGCGGTTGCACCAGCAGGCTCGGGCGGAGGCGGGTCAGGGACACGAGACGTGGAAGGCTGGGGTTCTGGTGCACAAGCAGGTGGAGAAGATGAAGTCTGATGAAAGGTGGAAGCCACCCACCATTCCATCACGGGCCAAGTGGAAAGAAGGTGTGGGTCTTGGCCTGTGGGAGGAAAAAGTCCAACTATACTGCTTTTTGTTTCATTTACTTGTGTTCCAGAGACCGCGCTGAAGGCCATGAAGATTTTTCGGACTTCCTGTGCTTCCTGCTGAGACGTGACTAGAAGAGAAACGTCGTCAGCATGAATAACATATTTCACGTGAGTACTGGTTGCCCGGCTGGTGGGAATAGAAAGAGGGCACGGGAAACCGTGAATGTGAGGGTGGCGGTCCAGTGTCTGGAGTACAATATCCAAATAAAGAACATATAGGATCGGGCTGAGGGGGCAGCCTTGCCGGATCCCTGCAGTGATTGGAATCAGAGTGCCCCGATGACAATTGACCTGGGGAGTCACTGTGGACGACTTATATAAAAGCTGAATGTGGTGGATAAAGTCCTGAGGTACTCCATGCCATGCCAATGCATGCCAAAGAAAGGCATGATGAACCCTATCAAAGGCTTTCATCTGATCTAATTGTACGAGGTATCCTTGCCATTCTTTCTGGGTGACCTTGTTGATGATCTCTCTGATGAGGCACAGGGAATCGGTGAGTCCTCTACCCGGGATAGCACTTGTTTGAGTGGGCACTACCCTGGTCCGCATCGCAATTGCAAGTCATGTAGTGAGGATTTTGGCTAGTATTCTATAATCAATGTTTGTCAGAGTGATAGGTTGCCAACTGCTTGGGAGGGTAGGATCTTGGCTCCCCAGCTTACTGAAATAAATCATAACCCCTCTGTAAAAAGTAGAGGGAAGATATGGCTGACTGTTGTCACTGGGGTGAAGGCATTCATTAAATAAGTTAGTCAGGTGTGGAACGAGTGTGTCTGCAAAAGTCTGGTAAAAGGCCCAAGGGACGCCATCTGGTCCCGGGGCAGTGTGGCGGTTGCCGGCGAAGATGACCGATTTGACTTCTGCCTCACTGATGGGGCGTAGCAATGCGGCTGTGACCGAGGCGTCATCGGGCCACTGGGGAGGTGGGGAGGCGGTGAAATAGGCATTTACGTCTTCCTCCAAAAGATCAGCTCGTGCTTGAAAGAGGCCTATGTAGTGGGTATCCATGACCTCAAGCATGCCATCCACATCTTTATGGACCAGTGAAGATGGTGAGGTTCTCAGTCCTATAAACGTGGTGGTCGACGTGCTGCATGAGCGGTGGTATCCGACGGAAGGAAGGGTGTCTGAGCATTCCGTTGTCACGTGTTGTTTCCATTCCTCTCTGTCTATGATACCACCTGTAGCCCTCGTCCGTATGGCATGGACTTGTCTTCTGTGGGCATCCCGGAAAGCCTTAGTGATGGTTGCACGTGCTTCATTTAAATCCGCTATTTCTAACGGGCGACCGCAAGTGAGAGACCTGTGACACGTCAAAAATGTTCTGACTGCTGCTTGGTGAAGTTGTTTCAGTTGGCGCCCCCATCTGCGGATCCACCTCTGGCTCAAGAGTCTGACTCCGTTCTTCAGCCATTCCCACCACTCCGAGAGGCGAGCTGAGCCATATAGATCTGCGAGCGTGGCATGTGAGTTGATATGGCAGCCAATGGCAGCTGTAATCTTGGGTTCAGTAGATAAGAGGTGAGACAAAAGGCGCCAAAGCAGTTGGCCGTGCCTGTTGGCGTGACCGAGATCGACAGTAATGGCAACTATTGTGTGATTAGACCACGGAGTGATGTTAATTCTGATGTTTTTTAGTTGACATGTCTGGGCTATCCAAATGCGATCAATTCGACTGGCCGTTCATGGACCATAATAGGTGCAATATGGTGGTTTACTCTGAGGTCGATCTGAAAAATGGAGGGAGGTGCGTATAGGTGTCAATGAGCTTTCTGTTGGATGAGTCCATTGTACAGTGGGGGAAAAATCAAGGTGGTTGGGGAGGATAAGGGCGTCGTCATGAAGAGGGTGTTTGAGTCTAATGTTTTCAAGAAGATGTTCTTCCGGAAAGAGAGCGGTTGGTTGGTGATGACGTCGGTTGATACACGTTTTATGTTGGTCATCTGTCGGACAGGCATGGTCCCTGAGGAGGATGGGTACCCAATCTGATGGACACGCTCTATTATTAAAGTTGCCTGCGACTATCAGTTCCCTCTGGGTAGTGCAGATATCTTCGAGGCGGTGCCATAGGTCTTTCCGGGCTTGTTGTGATGCTGCCGGACCATAAATGGCACAGAGGCAAAATAATTGACAGGAAGGTTGCTGAAGTTGCAATTGGGTGCGTGTTGAGATGAATTTGAAATCTAGGAAAGCGAGATGGCCCAGGATGATTTGACAGACTTGGTGTAGAGAAATGTCCAGTCAGGAACAAGTCAATATGCCTAGGCCGGCATGGTCTTCAGTACCATAGGACCAATAAGAGGGTCCTTTTGTCCAGAGGTGTGCCGCTGATGAGCAGTGCTGTTCGTTCGTAAAGTGTGTTTCTTGGAGTATCACAAAATCGGCTCGAATCTTGAGGAGAGCTGTGAGAATGATTTGCCACCTGGATGCTTGGCGTAGACTGTTGACGTTCCATGTTACAATTGTAAATGGGTTTGAGAAGGAAGGATAATTGGGTAGTGGTACAACAGAGGGGTTAGGGAGGGTTGCCGTGTCCTGGGTATGGTGAATCGGAGTTGGTGAAGTGGATGTATTAATATTGTTTGTGGCTGGTGTCTGGGTGTGGAAAAGCATAGTGGATGGCTTGTGAGATATATGAGATGTGGCCATATTAAACTGATGATAATGATGGGCTTGGTATACTGGTGGAATGGCAAACCTTCCGAGCAGTGTACAAGTTCGCTAGCGGGGAGTGATGTCCACTGGGTGCTGCAGGGTTGCATGGGTGTGGTCTCAAACTGTGGAGAGGATTGCTGAAAAGAGGGCAAATGTTCAAGGGAGGGAACAAATTGAGACTGCACTAAGTATAATTCGGAGTCCGGATGATGAGCATTAGGTGACTCTCCTGTCTTTTCTGTGATTGTGAAGGGAGGGGTGGTGTTGATGGGAAGGGTGGTGTTGGAGGGGGGGCCAGGTAATAGGGAATGGGTGGGAGGGTTAGGGTTAGGGTTAGGGTGCATCCACAGAAAACTGCAATGACACCCAAATGGCAGGATATGTGAGATGATATTATCCTGCCTATGCTGCGATTCTGTCCTTTGTGACCCAAGTATGGAAGTTGTGTTAATTGCATGTGATGACATGCACATGTTAAGATTTTACCCACCTTGTCCGGTGGGTGCCCAAAGGGGGATATTAAAGTCAGTAACCTAGTCAATGGGACAGCACAGGAAAACCTAATATATTGGGATTAGATATAATTTACTAGTTTCCCTGCCTTGAATGAAAAGTATGGCTGGGACAATTCCCCCTCAGCTGTAGTACAGTATTATCATCTGCTTTAGCGATGCTAGCAAGAATCTCTTTTATCAAAGGGGGGTAACCTTTTTCAAGTGAAGGACATATTTGGTTTTTGAATGAAACACTAGGCCAAAAAGAAGGGTTAGGGTTAGGGTTAGGGCTAGAGTTAGTGCTTTTGAACATCAGCTAGTGGCCACTTCAAAAATGACATTTCATTAAATTTGAATACAATACTACCAATAGTTCACATGATTACCCTCTGCATTATTTGGTAACTTCAATTTACAGTTTGGTACCAACTGTACCAAACTGTACTGGTGTGCTATGGTCCATGAGGTCACGAAGAGTCGGACACGACTAAACGACTGAACAACAACAACAACAACCAACTGTACCAAACTGGAAAAGTTTTGGATGGTGCTCCTGAAGGTTGCCCACCTGCAAGTAAGGGGAGTATCAAAATTATACCTGCAAAACTCCCAAACAAAAGCCAGATGATGCCAACCTCTCCACATGTCCCTATAGGATCAATCACACAGCCCATTCTCAGCACCATTAAAGGAAAAGTTTGGCTGCCTTCAGGATAGCCCAGAAAAGGAGTTCTGTTTTGCTACCATGGAGAAGCAACATACCCTGCCATGTCAGAGTATGTTCAATGACTCACATCATTTTTACAGCAGACTTACTGCAATAATTCTTGAAACTGAGCTGTTACTCGTATAGTCATCCCATTAGTTCCCATCAGGAATTTACTTTCACAATCTAAGTGGCTGGGCTCTTAACAAGGGCACAAATCCTTTGCAGGTCCAAAGCATTATTTATTGGCTGGGGCCATGCAGCTACTGAGCTTGCTTTCCTTGCCAACTCCCCACTATCAGAAAAGATTTGATATACCCTCAAACCTCATGTCCCCAGAAGCCCTCTTGTCAATTAAGATGCTGGATTGTAATACTTTGCTTGGCAGTCTGGCAATTCTTGTTTTGTTCTTTTTTAAAGGCATTCTAAATATAACCAAACAGTAAAGTGGATCAAACAGCCTGGTGGGCACCATGGGTAGTGTCTGTGGGCATACTGGGGACCATGGGCACCAAGTTGCCTACCCTGATCTAAGATTTATTGCTGGTTCCAGAACTGAGCCTAGTCCTCTCAAACAAAAGTTTGATCAGGGTGTGACTGTTGTACCCTTAGGAGTCAGAAATCTAGTCTTCTACCTTAGCTTACCAGAAGCCTTCTTCTGCTGGAACATGTTATTCTCAGTTCATAGGGAGTGCCACAGTGCTTCTAGCGCCAGATGATAGCTTTCTTCCCTGACCTGCCATCAGAGCAGGAGAAAGCTGGAACTTTAAGTAATCCAGCAATGCTCCTGACCAATTGCTAGGAGCCTAACCTGCTTCCTGCATGTAAGTGGAGCCCTATCTGATATTGCCCACAAAAGTAAATGTGATTTCAAGGTCACATTAATAACACATTGTAATCTAGGGTGCAAAAGTGACTGAAAGCGTTCTGATTTCAGGAGATTTGAACGGTCTCTCTTATTCTTGTTTTAAATTACAGGGTAAGATAACCTTTCTCAGATTTGGGAGAAATTGGCTTACATAGCTTTAAATTAATCTGATATTGTAATGTAGCCCAAAGCAAGCATTCACCACAATGCCATGTAATATTAGATGCATACTGTATATCACATGCTTCAGAAAGGGGTGAGGTAACCTGGTTCAGTATTGATGGCCACCTCAAAAATGAAGGACTGGAACTAATTTATACATATGTTATATACTACAGTTTGTATACTATGATTCTACACAACTGTCAATGAATGTCTGATAATAAAGTATCAAAGTGTAGATTGCATTTATTCTATAATATTCTTAAGAAACATAATTTCTTGATTATAGATATATTATATATTTTCAAAATTAACTCTGGAAAAAACTTTATATAAATGGTACTAAATTTTTAAAAATGCCTTTTCTGGAGTTTATTTTTTTTTCTGATTTTTAATGAATGAATGTATTATTGACTGATACTTTGTATATTGGAAAAACCTCCACACAGATGCCCTGAAGGTGCAAGTTGCTTGTAATATTTAAAAGATAAAGGTTCCCTTGAGTCCAGCTCAGCTTCTGGTGACTTCACAGACATGTTCATGTAACTTCTCTGGCAGCACAAAAGCATTTCTTGCCACTGTTTTCTTCTGGTTGTCATATTTACCCTAATATAAACACAATGACATGTATAATATGTTAAATATGGACAGTGTAGCTTTGGAACATGCAAGAACTTTCAATTAAACAAATGAATATGCAGGGCTTGACTGAAGTTCTTCGGTGGGCCTCTCAGATCTAAGTATGAAGCAGAACCAGAATTTGCTCCTGAAGATGGGAGAACAGCCTGGACAGATGGCTACAAGAGGATTCACGACCAGCTTTAACCATTCCAAGGGATGCAGATGGATGATCTAAAGGATGGTTTCTCAACATGCCCCTCCTTCAAAGTTGGAGACTTGTGATTTATGCTAAAAGGGAAGTTCTTGAAAGGGGCTGGGGCCCATAACTCATGTGAAAGAATAGGTGCCCTCTGTAATTCTTAAATTAGGACTGCTAGCAGGATCAGCTTCATTAGGCAGTCATCCTTTGATTGTGCAGCTCAATACACTGCGTTGACATTTCTTCTTTAAATGAGCATGTGGTGCTACTGTAGAGAAACAGCAGACTGAATTGGCACAGTTCAGAACAGCAGGGAAGAAGGTGTGGCAGGCCCTTCAGATTTATTCAGGAGGTGACTGATTCAGAGCTCAAGGCAGGGAGAGGGGATGCTGGCAAGGCTTTTGTGGAAGGGGACAGAGGATGAACTGGCTATGGGAGAACAAGTGGCTTGGCAAGGCAGAGTTAGCCCAATTTGGAGAGGGCCCCAACTTTTTGTCATTTTGGCAGCAATGCAACTGCAGCTGCAGAGCATTCTGGGAAGAGGCCCCTCCTTAAGGAAGGTAGAGAGGGAATGTGCACAGGTGTGGTTGGCCAGCCCACCCCAGTCTTAGCCTCGAGCCCCAAGCAAGAGCAACACCCGCTCCTACTCTGTGGGTGCAGGTTGCTGCTCTTTCCTATTAATTTTTAAAAAGCCATCTAAACTCAGCAACTGCCTCTTCATTAAGACAAATTGGAACTGGCCGGGCAAGGGAGGGAGCCAAGATCCTTGCAATTAAAAGTGTGTTGCCCTTAATCCAGTTTCTTCATGAACACGGTATTTTGGTTTTCTTTTTTGACATTGGACACCCAGTTTAAACACAAGGAGACTCTGGTGGCTTCCCACTTTCTAAAACCACAATCCACTGGCTGAGTCAGGCTGAGGAGGAAATGTTGAGAGGGCCTGTGACAGACTGACATCCTTTCTCTCTCCAGCCTAATGAAAAGGGAGGCTGTTTCACTCACTGTGGGAAAAGACAGGCGGGGCTGCCGGCCTGCCCAGGCATGTTCAGCTCTGGACTCAGCTGTCACTCCATTCACTCATCTGCCTCCCCTGATGCTAGTGGCATTTCTGCTTCACATCCTTGTAGCAGCTGCTGTCACCAAAAACAATACATAACTTTGCCTTCCGAAAGAGAGTTGACTCCTGTCCTGTGGCTGAGGGCGTTACATTCTTCAGGTCAGACCCAGTGTTCTGTCCCAGACTCTGAGATCTTGATCTCATGTATGCGTTCCCTTGTGGAATTCCTCATGTGGACAGGCAAATTTCTGAGCCCTCAGTCACTGCTTTAGTTTTACCTCAGAAACATGGCTGATTTTACAGAACACACCAAACAATTTCAAGCTGGCTGCCTCATCTCTAGTAAAGACACCCATTTCTTTGCTTTTCTAAAGGCAACGAACATCCTTCCCAGCATCATTAAGACCACAGAAGGTTTCTGAGTCTGCAATGTTCTGTTTACCCTAATTAGCGCTTTCACATTGCCACAATAGCCGCAAACTATGTTTTGTCTCATATCTCATGAGAAATTAGATTGTGTATTTTTTTTTGTTTTTTTTTTGTTTTTTTGAATCTTTATTCTTTACACCGTTAAAATACACATACAAGAAAAAGAACACAGAAAAAAAAAGGAAAAAACAGAACACAATACATTACATAACACAATCCATTGCATAATTACATTTCTTGTTTCATTAAAATACATCTTTACCCTCTTTCCCTAACTTCCTTATCCTTCTTCCCTCTTCTTCCCTCTTCTTTTCGGCACCTTCTTAAACACTCTAACCACGTCCTTCTTTCCTTCCTCTACCTACTCTTACCTTCTCTACTTTCCTTTACCAAAAAAAAAACAAAAAACACCTAACCAGACAAACAAAATGGACTTCCTACTTTCTCACCACTATTCTCTAGAACTTTTTCTATATTGTGTATTGATGCTGCTCTGTGTCCTCCAAAGTGAGATTCTCCTTCAAGATCCAGAGGACGTACAGTATGTCTGGGTAATAACGCTAGGGACTGACTATAAACAGTACTAAGCTTTTCCTAATGCTAATGGGTATGGCCAAAAAGTGTTTTATGAATCTCATCTTTTTTCCAAAG
This sequence comes from Charina bottae, assembly GCA_023362775.1. Lineage (NCBI taxonomy): Eukaryota > Metazoa > Chordata > Lepidosauria > Squamata > Charinaidae > Charina > Charina bottae. The sequence goes on along the minus strand of JALMGJ010000001.1, from coordinate 186,237,203 downwards.
AGTTCAGAGCAACATCCCAAATATTGTTTTCACCTTGCAAGGTAGAGGAAATAGAGGAAGAATTATTTGCCTAAGACAAATGTCCTCCACAACTAAGAAAAGATTTGATTTCAGCCCTCAGTGCCAAATATTTTACCCATTCTATCATTCTGGTTATCAGCTACTAGGCTGAGAAAGGAGGGGTGGGATCATGGCATAAACATGTTTCTTGGAATTTGGACGATTGCGAAAGAATTACTGTATGTTTAGGGCTTTCCTGTTGTTTGGTGATAGCTGTGGCATCACCAAAGTTTGGGTGATTATGATGTGGCAGACACAGCCTGGTTGAAAAGCAAGTGTTAAAATGTGAAAGATATTGCGCTTTAATTATTATTTATGTCTTGGTTACATCTGAATGAACATAGACTCTCATCTGCGGAGCGGGCAGTCTGTTCCCACGGAGGGCATACAACCCTGCAACAAGCTGGTCATCTGAACAGTTTAACCAGACAGAGAAGACAGCCTTACTCCTACTAATCCTTTTGGTTATAATTAATAATAATTAAAAGGTAGAACAATTAAAGTGTTCACAGTAATATAGAGATAGAGATAGAGATACTGTAGATACACACACAGAGAGAGAAATAATCAACTAATTAAAATCATATAACAACATGACCCTATGGCCTCAAATTAACACTCAAAGGTCCTCTGGAACAATTTGATTTTAACTAGCTTCCAGAAGGCTGTTAACTGATAGAGCTTAGCGTTTTCTCCCAAGAGACCCCTTGGACAAATCTGGTTAGAGGAGGCCGCCTATTTTTTTTTTGGATTTCCCAGTCTAACCTAAGACCCTAGAATTTTCTGGTGATCTCTCATCCAAATACTAACCAGGTCTGATCCTGCTTAGCTTTCTGAGACCAGCCAAGCTCAGCTAGGTGCTGTGTTTCACTGAGCATCCCATTGACAGCAACGGAATCCGAATATTTTGCTGTCCTTGTGGTTTTACTTGGGTCATGTTCACCTACAAAGGGACAAGATACACTGAAACATATTTTGGCACATCCTGATGGGGAGAAGGAAACAGTAGTAGTGAAGCATTGAGTATCTTTACCAAATCATATATTCCTTTCTCAGCTGCTCTGAAAGGTATGTTCAACATAGGTTTTCACACTCTACAAATGAAAGGGACTGCATGAGCGCTAAGTATTATGTATTAATTATAGCAGCGTCTGTCTGGTGCAATTATCCACACCCTGCCTCTGCTTGACTCCCTTTGCTACAGCCTTTTGAAATTTGGTTGAATTAACTTTGCAGTTCCAGGTGTTGAATTGAATGAGCAGGAACAGCATCCTAATTTTCTGCAGAGGGATAAATGTAGTTTCCAATGTATTTCAGGAAAGCAGTTCGAAGCTAACTAAGGCAAAGTTGAATATTTTTATTTTTAGAATAATATATTGACTAATCTCAATTTATAATGGAAAACATTATACAATAAGTTAAAGTAATGGAATCAAAAATCAACTTATTACTGTATAGTAATTTAAATTATTCTGAAACATAATCCAAAATTATGCTAGTAAGGATGATCTTTGATAGTGACAACTATAAATGAATAAATGCAACTTCAGGTCTATGAATGTAGATCTGAAGACAAGGTCAAAAGAGACTTAGAAAACTGAATGGTCAAATGTATTAAAACATTAATTTATTAGAATGTACTGTATGTATATATTAATAATTATAACTATTTCAGGGGCGTGGTGGCTCAGCGGGTAAGACACCAGGCTTGTCGATCAGAAGATCACAAGTTCTGAGGTTCGAATCCCTAGCCCTGCATGCGGAGTGAGCTCCCGCACTAGCTCCAGCTCTTGCCAACCTAGCAATTCGAAAGCATGCAAATGCAAGTAGATGAATAGGTACCACTTCGGTGGGTAGGTAACAGCGTTCCGCGCAGGTCATGCGGCCACATGACCGCGGAAGCGTCTTCGGACAACGCTGGCTCTTCGGCTAACAAACGGAGATGAGCACCGGCCCCTAGAGTCGGACACGACTGCACAAATGTGTGGGGGGAACCTTTACCTTATTCTTATTTTTGCTTCATCTCCCCAAAGTTGCTGGGAGTCAGGTAGCATATAAATTTAATAACTAATAATACATTTAAATAACAACAACAACAACAACAACAACAACAACAACAACAATCTGCTGTTGGGACACAGCCCATCACTCCTGAGCTTTTTTTGCTCTTCAATGGTTCCCCTTCAAGACTGTTTTCTGCCTCCCCAATCTCATGCCTGGGATGCTTCTGAGGGCAATCTGGTCTGTGGGCATCTCATCCCCACTGCCTCCAAACATCTTTGGATTTTTTTCTAAATCACCCAATTTATATATATTTTTAAGTTATGTACTCTAAGAGAGGAGGGGGCGTGGTAGCTCAGCGGGTAAAATGCCAGGCTTGTCGATTGGAAGATTGCAAGTTTGGAGGTTCAAATCCCTACCCCACGTGACGGAGTGAGCACTAGCCCCAGCTCTTGCCAACCTAGCAATTCGAAAGCATGCAAATGCAAGTAGATTAATAGGTACCACTTTGGTGGGTAGGTAACAGCGTTCCGCGTGCGTCATGCCGGCCACATGACCGTGGAAGCGTCTTCGGACAACGCTAGCTCTTTGGCTAACAAACGGAGATGAGCACCGGCCCCTAGAGTCGGACACGACTGCACAAATGTGCGGGGGGAACCTTTACCTTACCTATAACTATTTTATCACTAATTGTATTCTCAAGGTAATTGAATAAGCAAAGTTTAATACAAAAATATCTTAAATTGAAAGCTATAAATTTATATAAGCAAGGTAAAATCGTCAGCAACTGTGTTCATAATTGTTAATCAGCTTATAAATAAATACCATGTACTTTCTACTTACTGGAAAAGGCTTATTTCTCACCACCCAAAGATTTGTAAAGTTTATTGTTTTGTAACAATAATTTAGAAACATTTAAAAATTGCTTAGAGGAAAGGAATGTCAATCAGATAAATATTAGTACACTGGATGACAACATTATTTACCACTATTGGTTAATGCCTGCTTGACTGAAGTAAGGAGGAAAATTCCCACAGTCTAGGTAATTAAACTTTTACCACTTCCCTTGTGCAAATCTTACCAAAAATCCAATTCTTCTCATGAGGATTGAGGCCGAAGGAAATCAATTTACTGGATTTATCAAACAAATACCCGTTTTATTTAATTTCAGGAAGCACTTGAGAAATGATGTCTGGATGATTTTTTCGTAACATGTGACATCAATTTCTTTGCTTATAAAATATAAAATATTTGGTACTCTAATAAAATCATTCATGGAGAAAATCTGTGTGGGTGCTAAGAGTTGACAACAACTTGTTTTATTTATTTATTTTATTTATTTATTAAATTTATATAGCCACCTATCTCACAAAAAGTGACTCTGGGTGGTGTACAACAATGAATTAAAACAATATAGAAAAACAGTCATTATTCAAATGTAAAAAACCACAAGGTACAAGAGGAAATGAATGTTAAGCATGGAGCCATCTCAGGGTTTCACTGGTCCCCTAGGACCCCCAGGCTGATGAGGGGCTTCTGGAACATCAACAGGGATGGAGCTAACCTTACCTCAGGAGAGAGAATGTTCCATAAGGCAGGCACACAATCATTCAAATAAAATCATATTGATGTTCCTCTGGAATGAAGCTGGTGTGTAACTAGTTCTTGGATTTTTTTAATGAATAACAATTAAATAGTCAAAGGCCATATTGGAAATTCACTGGGCTCCTTCTGTACCTGTCTTTTAATAGGTAGTAAAAGCCTTCTGATCCCAGAAAGATTTTATTCTATGATCTCTGGGAATGCACTAAGAATTGACATTTTTAGTTTGGTTCTATAGCAACTTGCTTCACTCTTATCACGAAAGGAATATTGATATAAAAAAAGAAATTCAGCTTGCAGTTCAGTTACCTACAAGATAATTGGAATAGGAAGTTATCAGGGAAAAAGATTTCAGCTTGGATCCTAAGGAATTTACTAAAAAAAGTTCACAGAGAGAAAACGTATCTTCCTCTTTCCTGCAATTTTATATACTTACAAAGAAGTAAACTCTACTGCACATAGAGGTAGTTAGTACTGCAACATAGCTAGTTGCTATGTTAGGATTTGAACCAACCAAAGTAAGAACAAGAATCAAAAGGATGTCAAGGAAATCCTTCCCAATCTCTACTTTGCAGTCAGTTTCCGATATTATTTTGCTGATTATGTCGTAGGTGATGTGACATACTGCTTCGAACGAAGTTATTTTCCACTTCCATCCTGAGCTTTTGCGTTTGTTTTTTTATCTCATGAAACCAGATAAAGCTCTTCAAACCCAACTGGGAATCCAGAGAATGTACTGCTGTTACTAGTCCTGCAAAAAGGTGATGCATTCAACTGCAGCTGGTGCAGAAGCCTTAGATTTTTCTTTTCTTAAGTTCAGAAATATTTGCACTGCTGATTAATTTGGTACATTTTTTTGGCATTTAGGATTGGTTCTTATTCAGAAAATACCAGCATAAAGATAACAGGAGTTATTACAGGAAAATCCCAGGAAAGAGCATTCCTGAATGTATGTATGAATTCCGGAAGCGGCTATGTTGTGTCTACACACACATATAAATATACACATGTAAGGCATAGTACGTGCAAACAAATGTTCCTGCAAAGCTGACATTTGTTTACTCTCACCCTTGGCATTGCTCATGCCGCCTCTTGTTTCCTTTCTTTGCCTGGAGCTGCTGGATTTGCCTAACAGGAAACGAACTCTTCCTTTCTGTTGCTTTCCCATGGCCATTCAACCAATGCTCAGCCTTCTAGGAGAGAAGTAAACTAAAGTAACTAAAGTGATTGTCTCAAGAGCTTCTGGTATGTGTGTTCTCTGGTAGCCCTAGCTACTGAAGGTTGCCAAATGTTGACTTTTTTTTTTTTTGCAAGCGATCATTAATAATCTTTGTCACTCTTCAGACCACAATGGTTTGGGACCCTGCCTTTAGACAAACACAGTCCAAATATGAAATGGCGTTGGGCCCCATTCAAGACATAGTTGAAATATTTAAACAAATGAATGGAATACAGACATTGTCCTAAATCACAATCCACAATTTACAAACCCACTATGGATACATTCATACAACACATTAAGTCCAATCCAACAAACAACACTGGGTGGGTTCACCTATCATACTCAGCCATTATACTTTGTAACTATAATTTATATAATAATATAATAAAGAGAGCCAGTTTGGTCTAGTGGTTAAGGCAACGGGCTAGAAACCAGGAGACTGAGAGTTCTAGTCCTGCCTTAGGCATGAAAGCCGGCTGGGTGACCTTGGGCCAGTCCCTGTCTCTCAACCCAACTCACCTCACAGGGTTGCTGCTGTGGCGAAAATAGGAGGAGGAAGGAGTATTAGGTATGTTCGCCGCCTTGAGTTATTTATAAAAATAATAAAGGCGGGATAAAAATTAAAATAAATAAATAAATTTCGAGTTTAGTATGCAATGTGAACCCAGTCAATAGTGGGTTTTTTTTCTCCAATGAACCGGAGGTAAGTAGCACCTGAATGGGCAAGTGGCTGGAGTTGGCCAACTTTGGCTGGTTTCAGAAGCTAAGCAGGATGAAATTTGATCAGTCCTTGGAAGGGAGATCAGCTGGGAATTCCAAGACTACTGGCTAGACTGGAAAGTTGGAAAAATATCCCAGAAGGTGGCAAGGGGAAACCACTTCTGTAAGCCTGCCAAAACAAATCTCCCTGAATATAGTTCTTTGCCTTCTAAGCAATGCTTAGCATATTATGTGAACATACCTGTTGTGACTCAGCCCAAGTAGGAAGCACCACATTACATCTTACCTGATATTTCTCACATTTTTATTTCATCGAGATAACATCTAAATCATGCTTTGGTCAAATTCAAATCTGCACTTTGAGGGCGATAGTATCTTCCTCACAGAATTGCCCCAGAGCATCCTCAGAGGAAAAAGAGGTGTGATTTGGTTAACCTCACTAAGCAACAAATTAAAGGCACTTCAAGTTTCCTGGAGAAAAGAAATGGCTTATTTCCCAGGAACATTGACATGAAAAGAGGCCTCCTTCTTTGTGGAGTAGCTGGAGTTGATTCATCAAGTGGAGGTTGGCAACAATCCTGAGACAGGTCCTCCCGCGAGACCAAAGTGAGCCAGACAGGCTGGGAGGGAAAGGAGAAGAGAGGAACGGAGAGAAGGCTTCTCCAGTCTGATGCCTCCAGATGTGTTGGACAAGGGTCCTATCATCTACAGCCAACATGGCCAAGGACTGGCAATGCAGGCTCGGAAAGGTTAAACCAGGGGGAAATACTTCACCAAAAGACAGTAGAGGGACATGGAATTGAATCTTTGTATGTTATAGCTTTGTTGGGATCATCTAGGCCCCATCAAACTACTAGGGCTTGCATTCCTGATTTGCTGCCCTCCAGATGCTTAGTCTCTTGGAACAGTCATTCCTTAATCTGAGTCTCTATTTAAAAAATTGAAATGAATGATATTCACAGATGATTCGCAAATGATATTCTCATGTTAGTGACATGGGGGATGTTTATTTTCATATAGGATTCAAACAGAATGGAAATGATCTTTGCTAACTCTCAAGTATATCTAGCATTTGTAAATGGACCAAGACAGCTGAGCTAGCCCCCTGGAAATTATATCAACTAGTGAATTCATCGTTTTTATTGTGTGGCTCTTGTCTTAATGCTTGTTACATCAGTTTCTAGCAGTTCACAAACTTGTGCTATTAATTTTTGTCATTATTTTGTGATCTATTTCCACTGTTCATCATTTCTAGGACATCTGTTTTTTATTTTGTTTCTTATTTTTGTCTATAACTGATGGAATTCCAAGCACTGTGGTTTTCAAATTTTCCAAGCAGGAATGGGTGGAGGGATCCCTTAGGATAGAACCATAGCAAATTGGCTCCAAAGACAGGGGCGATGCTTATTTCCTCCATTGCTGGGCGCTCACAGTATTGTTTCACACTCAACAGGAAGCCAGAGTCACTACAGTACCTTAATCAGCAGATAGCATATGTATTGTGTGTATAGGTAGTCCTCATTTAGCAACCACAATTGGGACTGGCGGTCGCTAAGTGAAAGTCACATGACCATGACTGTGCTTACGGTTTTACTTCAGTTTTCCTTTGCTTCTTGATACTTCCTTCAGCTGAACTGGGGTTCTTTCTCTTTCTCTTTGAGGGCATCTTGGCATGAGGTAATTAAGCAAGTGAAAATAAGAGCAGAGAGACGCTGCAAAGGTCATAAATGCGAGGACTAGTCTCTAAGTTGTTTTTTTAGCACCATGATAAGGCAGTTGCTAAGTGAGGACTACTTGTATGCCTTTGCAAACTTTGTTACATTTGTATTTATACATATATGCCTAAAATAAGGGTCCCTCCTTGTGGGGGAGATGGGCGGGATATAAATATGACAAATAAATAAATAAATGTATGTTTACATTTCTGCGAATGAACAATATATGCTTCCATATATGGTGTTGGACAATAATACCCATTTTCCCTGGCTAATGACCATGCTTGCTGGGGAGTGACTTGAGTTGGACCCCTGGATTATGGTGTAATGCAAGAAGGAACTCTTCACTCTGGTTCGCATCACACCTGCACAGAACTTAAAGATGGCAGCTGCAGTATCTGAGGCTTTTGCAGGTCAAGTCCTGTCCCACAATGCTCAGCTTTGTCCAAGGCCAGCTAAGCTCACTCTATACCAGTGTTTCTCAAGCTTGGCAACTTTAAGATGTGTGGACTTCAACTCCCAGAATTCCCCAGCCAGTATGCCATGCCATGACAATCCACTTTCTTTCCTGCATCCCAATTACCGATCTACTATGTGTTTGTTAAACTGTACTTCACTAATAAAAATAACAATCAGGAGAACACCCTGAACTCCGGATGCCTCTGATAATTGCGCCTGATGGTTCCTCGCAAGCGGGAATGGGCCACCCCAACTTCAGCGCCTAGAAAAGTAACTTGATTCACTTCGCTTCAAAAGTAAAGCTTTTGAGTAAAGGCAGCTCCCGTATTTGGTTACCAGCAGTACAGTAGTCCATGCACGTAAGTGAGCGAAAATCGGAGGGGCATGTATGAAGTGAATTTACATTCCGCCTTTCCTCAAATTATCGTTCCTCCGTTTAGCGCGACCATCGCAAACCTCACAGCATCCGCAGAACTGCGTTCCGTTTCATTTTGAATACTTTAGCGGCCGCCTCAGTGGACCAAATCTCCCCAAGGGGGCGCGATCCATAGAGCGGGTTGAAGAACGCGGCCGGAGAACGGAGGGAGGAGCCCCGCCTGGCACCAGGGAATCGGGCGACCGCGTGGGAGGAGAGGCTCACAGCGAGGTGGAGCCGCCGACCGAGAGTCCAAGGCCATAAACGGAGCTCTGCGCCCACGCCCCGCGCAGTAGCACGACGCGTAGTACCGGCTCCGGACCGAGCAGAGCTGGCGAGCCGGCGTCGTTCTCGCGTGGCACGGCCGGGTGGGGCGGCGGCGGCGGCGTCAGCAGCGAGAGCGGGCCGTGAGCGTCGGGCAGGCGGCGCCGGCAGAATGAAAGGGCCGTCGGGCGGCTCGGCGCCGGAGGTGATCCGCGAGGGCGAGCTGGAGAAGCGCAGCGACAGCCTCTTCCAGCTGTGGAAGAAGAAGCAGGTGGTGCTGAGCAAGGAGAGCCTTTGCCTCTTCTCGCCCGAGGGCGGCGGCGGCGGCAAGGCCCGCGCCAAGGAGCTGCGCTTCGGCTCCATCCAGAAGGTGGACTGCGTGGAGCGCACCGGCAAGTACGTCTACTTCACCATCGTCACCACGGACCGCAAGGAGATCGACTTTCGGTGCCCGGGCGAGAGCTGCTGGAACGCCTCCATCACCATGGCGCTCATCGACTTCCAGAACAAGCGCGCCATCCAGGACTTCAAGAGCCGGCAGGAGGCCGTCGAGCAGTCGGCGGCGGGCAGTCGCGACAGGCGCCTGGCTCGGGCGCCCTGAGCCCCCCGCCCGGGCAGTCTCGCGTGCCAACCTAGCTAAGGTGAGAGGATGCGGATGGTTCCCGAGGGCTGCGGATGAGCGCCCGGAAAAGATTCCTCTTTAAGAAGTTGGCGGCGTTTTCAATGAACCCGCTTAAATTTTGTACCACACCACCACCCCCGCTCCCTTATTCCCTTGCCAGCCGTCGTTTTTCTTTGCCTCAAGAAGATTGGATGTTCCAGTTACTTAACTAGGCAGTGAAGGAACCTAAATGAAAGGGCACTTTTGCAAAAGGGGCTTCTCCTGGCTGGCTTCTTGCCTTAGACCAGTGTTTCTCAACCTTGGCGACTTTAAGATGGGTGGACTTCAACTCCCAGAATTCCCCAGCCAGCAGAGCTTCAGCAGAGTTGAACTCCACCCATCTTAAAGTCGCCAAGGTTGAGAAACACTGCCAAGCCAGAATGGACATTATCATCAAAGTGAGCTGCAGGCCTAATGTGTTTGCCAAGTGAAATGGGCTACTCTCTGTACAGGGTGTAATACAACATGCTAGGTAAACCATGGTTAACAAATCGCAGTGGCTGTATTCACATAAGGTGCTAAGCCAGACAAAATCATTATGTGAGTGCTGGCCTGGTTCACACAGCAAGCTGAGATAAACTATAGTTATCTGTGAGCAAGATGGACCTGAATTTTAGACTTTTCTCCTTCAAAGAGGAAGCTAGGAAAGAACATTGTTTGCCTTCTCAGCAAATATAAGATGAGCAATCCATTTAAAAAGCTAATTATTTTGGGGGTGGAGATAGAATTTCAGATTGATTTGGTTAATATGTTTGGCTTTGGCTTCACCATTGACATTTGTAAACCATGGTTTAGTGGGATGGGCAAACTTGGCTTAAGATTCAGAATCCATGCTGCAGAACCACATCGATGTGTTTTTTTCAAAGTGGTGGTCCTGGGAGGAATGACGCTTAACCTTCTTTTTGAATAATGATCTTGCAGGGTGCAGCCTTATAGCCCACTGTTGTAAAGGCTGTTACTGCTCTCCCCTTCCCTTTTGAAACTAGCATTTTCACCATGCCCAAGCGAGTTCTTGCCATGTTGTGACAAACAAATGTGAAAATGTGCAAATGCAGCCTCCTTGAACTAGATGAGCTTCCAATTTTTCAAGATTAAAAAGGTAAAGGTCCCCCCCGCACATTTGTGCAGTCGTGTCTGACTCTAGGGGCCGGTGCTCATCTCCATTTGTTAGCCGAAGAGCTAGCGTTGTCCGAAGATGGCTCCACATTCATGTGGCTGCATGACGCGCGCGGAACGCTGTTACCTACCCACCGAAGTGGTACCTATTAATCTACTTGCATTTGCATGCTTTCGAATTGCTAGGTTGGCAAGAGCTGGAGCTAGTGCGGGAGCTCACTCCGTCACGCGGGGTTAGGGATTCGAACCTCCGAACTTGCGATCTTCTGATCGACAAGCCTGGCGCCTTACCCGCTGAGCCACCACGCTTTTCAAGATTACTGTACCTAAAATTCCCAGTCAGCATAGTGAGGCCTCTGCATTGCTTCAGATTTGAAGACAAAAAGATGCTTTGGAGTACGCATTGGCAACTTTCTAAACCAGCTGTATCTTTTCCTGGGATTGCCCTGTTGCTATCAAGGCTGCATGGTTCCAGGAAAAGATGCTGCTGCTTTAAGCAGTTGTTAATGGGTGCAAAGGCTTAGTTTGAACACATTTAAAGGTCACCTGGATAGGAAATTCTTTGCTAATGCAAGGGAAGCAAGATGAAAATGGCACTGCTCGGACTACAAGCAGCTGTTGAACTAGTCCTGACTTCTTCAGGCAATGCTGTCTCTCTCTCTTTTAGATTAACTAGAACTATGGGCAACACATACAACATCTAGTTCTAGCGATGCATTATTGATCTGCAAAATGAAGTCACCAATGCTGCAACTAGAGTCTTTGCTAGGAGGCAGTGATCTGTAGAAGCAGCCAGAAATGCAATAGATACACCAGCCTTAAATCAACAACAGATCGTCCTTTTCCCAACCTCGTAACCAGTCAACTGTGCTAGTGGGGGATTCAGTGATATGAATTGGGGTCCATAACCACCAAGGAACTATGAGCTAGTATTATTGTTCTTGTAATGGGGGATGCAGGAAAATTCAAAAATCCTATTAATGCTAGTAATATACTTCTGGCTTAGCATATTTTGGGGGGATTTTGTTAAAATGTAATTAAATTAAAATGGAGGTGCATGAAGGAAGAGGCAGTTCTTCCAGCTGCAAACATTCAAGCAATGTTATAGGCTCTTTGAGCACCAATCCGTAGGAATACAAGTGTGAAGCGATAAGGCTTCACAGAGAACGTAACACTTATTTCTAAAATGTTACGTTTATTCAGTTCTAAGATGCTTATTAAAGACTAGTTGAACATTGTGAGACAGACGTCTTAGCAAACATCCTTAGGGTTGCAAGTTCTTTTGGAGATCTCTCTAGTATGTACTTTAATAATTCATTGCTGAAAGCTTGTTGTGTCTTTGGATATCTTTGAATGCTGCCTGCCCTGTCATTTGAGAAGCCTGTGGAAGTTCAGGTGCTGTGCAGCAGGTGTGTCACAGAGTTTCATCCATTTCAAGTACTGTCTTCTCCAGTCAGATGCCTTCCAGATGTCCTAAGACCATAAACCTCCTCCCCCAATTCCCAGTGTTGGTTTTTATGCCTTGGTCAATCTAGTGCCAACACAACTGGACCACACCAGATTGGAGAAAAGCACTCTAGTGTTTGCAGATGGGAAGTCTCTCAGTCAGGAATGGAGGATCTCTAAGCTGCAGGCCAAACTGGACCAGTAAAAGCCATCAGTCAGAACTTTAGAGACCCAATCCCTAAAGATGCTTCCACCACTTCATGATGCTTAGAAAACAGCCCTTCCTCACTGTATAAGCGAGGCAAGCATTTGGGTGGGAACAATGGGATGGCCTCATTTGTGTTTGTCTGTCTGTGTTTTCCCATTGATGGTAAGCAACTTTTGGTCTCTCATCATAAAAGTAACTGCTCCTTTACTGATATTATTTTTAAAAGGGATAATTGTGCCATCTCATCTTAACCCAAAGTAAATTGAGAAGGAAGCCTCATATACAACCTCTTCTGAAACTAAGGAAATACAATAGTGTGTGATGTGTGTATTGAATTTTTTTTGGGTGGTGGTGGTAAAGATTTGATTTGTCCATTTTGTTGAGAAATATTTGTTATCTTCTACTTCATTGATTTTCTCCCTTTTTTCCCATCTCTAGAGCGTGACCCTGGAACACAAACAAGATTAAATAACTTGGATTGTGATTTGATTGCACTGGTGCAGGAAGTCAGCGAAGAAAAGCAAAGAAGGATAGTGGAAGTTGCTAGATTTCTTCAGATCAAATGAAGCTGCTGAATGGAATAGCTGAGCTTTCACTGAAAAGCATTTGCAAACCAAAGACCCCTTGAAAAACCAAAGTCTGGTTGGCCAAGCAAGAGGCCCAGCTTACAATCTGCTATTTCCTTTTCTATCTATAAGATGGAAAGACAATTCTGCACCATTTGGTGGGGGAAAATACTTTAATTTATTTGTAGTAGCTATATTTTATATTTTTGATGAATGTTTTTAATATTGCCTTTTGTGTTCACATGTCCATACCAAGTAAACAATGTTCATTTTGTCTTCATACCAAAATGAATCTCATGGACAGATACCTTGTAATGCTCAGAATAGTCTGACTTCTGATTTTGGAGTAGTCTGATAAATGCAGTATCTTACAGGCATCAGACCTCTGAGAAATATTGTCATGTCTGGCTGAGGTTCTTTTCAAATTGCAGCAAAAAAAATGGTGCGATTGTGAACAACTAATTTTGGCTCATTGATGGATAAACAAAATTTCACTCTAGGTTCAAGGTATAGTGGAGAGCCTGAGAACCCTTTAATCTATAGACCAGGGCTTTCCAAACTTTTCATGTTGGTGACACACCTTTTAAGCATGCATAATTTTGTGACACAGTAATGAGGGGTCCCCACCCCCCGGGCCACGCAATTGGCTCCCAGCTCCAAACCCCACCCCCAGGCCACGCAATTGGCTCCCGCCTCCAAACCCCACCCCCAGGCCACGCAATTGGCTCCCGGCTCCAACCCCGGGCCACACAATTGGCTCCCGGCTCCAAACTCTGCCCCCAGCCCATGCGATTGGCTCCCGCCTGCACCACCACCCCCCAGCGTGGCGGCCTAGTCGCATCCCTGCCCCCACCCCCCAGCATGGTGGCCTAGTCACGTCCCTGCCCCCCCCCCCCAGTTGCAGCCCTGCCTGGCTGGCACCTTAGCTGGGTTCTGCGGCGAGAGCTGGGCATGGAGCAGGGACCGATGGCGCGACAAGGGCTGGGCGGGACTCCACGTGGTGCATGGCCTCCTCTTCCGGGTTCCCCCGCGACACACCTGGGCCCTGGACGCGACACAGCAGTGTGTCACGACACACAGTTTGGAAAGGTATGCTATAGACCCTTTGGGTACAGCCATTCCCAACCCCTTCTGAACCTTCCACACATGGTTTTTCTCCAATCTTAAAAAGAGGCTGGTAGGAAGACAAGATGATTCGCTCACAGATTGGAACTAGGGAGGAATTCTGACTAATCTAAAGTCTCCCATACTGGCCTCTGTTTTTTTATCCCAACTGTTACGGAGTGTAGAAAATGATTCTACATATAGAAACATCCATCTCTCTGCTTGCATAAGGTTGTCTAGCTTAAAACTCATCTACCATATATCGAAGAGAATTTTTTTTGTTGTTCAGTAGTTTAGTCATGTCCGACTCTTCGTGACCTCATGGACCATAGCACGCCAGGCCTTCCTGTCCTCCACTGTCAAATTAAGTCACATTAATTTCAGTGGAACCTATTTCCAAGCAGATGTTTTTGCATTATGTTCTTGTTTCTTAGAATTGTAGAACATAAAGGTTGGAATGGACATGGAGACGATATAGTTCAATCCCCTGCCCAGTGCAGGAATCCACTAGTACGGCTTTCCCCAAAGAAGGCTATTTGGAACATCTCCAGCAAAGGAGAGTCCAACACTTCCTAAGGCAGTTGGTTTCTCTTGTTGAACATTGTGGAATGTTCCAGTCATCCATTGTTAAACAGCTGGCAAGGCTTTTTTTTTTCTGATGTCCAACTGAATTTTACTTCATTGACATTTAACCCATTGTTTCTTGTCCCATCTTCTCTTGATCTTGATGTCATATTTCAGTTAGTGCAGCCCTTTTTTTGCAGTTGCATCTCATTGTTACTCATGTTCAGCTTGTGATCCATCAAGGCACCCAGATCCCTTATATATGTACAGATACACAGTATGGTCCTCTTATCCTATACTATCTGTTAAGGTGTTTGCTATCCCCAATTTTGTGTCCCCAAAATTGATCTTATTTTATAATTCCTCATTCAAGTCACTTACAAATATATTGATGAACACAGAATCGAGGATGGGCCCCTGTAGCATGCCATTTGACACATCCAGCTCAATGAAGAACTGTTGTACACTCATTGGATAGGACTCTCCTTTTGCATGGATATTCATCATGCAGGTTAACACTGATAGAGGATGTACTCTAGCAGATCTGGAGTTCGCAAAGTTCAGGAAAGCTTGGTTAAATATTATTTTATGATACAAGCCCTGAGGGTATAAGATGAAACAAGAAGATAGATTAAAAGACTGGAATGAAGGTGGTTCCCCCAGTTCTAGTTTTTTCTTAGTAGCTATCCTTGCAAAGGCAGCTTAAATACAGCAGCTCCCTAGTAATTAACACTTCGTCACTCAGGGAATGGGAAGAGGAAGCTTATTTTAGCAGGACAATATGCACTTCTAGTATACCAGCCTCTGGAATTATGAGAAACCAGCAGATAGGCACAAATACAGTGATGTAATGTCAACTGTCAGTTGAAAGGAACCAAAGACCCAAACCCCAGACAGCCTTTCTGAACCCGATGCCATCAATTGCCATCAACTTCAGCCAGCTTAGTTGATGAACTAAATTCCAGATTGTTCACTCTGCTGAGGAAGCACTAATAGAAGCTAAACCTTAAATATTTACACACAATGCAGAAACAAGCATTCTGATGCTTGCAAAAATTGAAGGCAATTGAAAAAGAGGCCAACATAAGACGAGGCGGCTAGATATTATCACTGATGACACACGTAGGAGCTTAGAAGAACCCGAAGAAGGAATTGCTGACATTCCAGCAAACCATCGTCCATCAGATCACAAAGAATCAAAGCCGACTAACATTGAACAAAACCAAAAGTAACCAACAACCCTAATACTGCCTGAAGGGAATGGAAACCCTAGCCCAATATATGTAAAAGGCATTTGTTTGGAAAAACTTCATTGGATATTTCATCCCTTGACCAAGCCTAACCTTAACCCTAACCCTGATCGAGCATTGATCAATGGATGACCACAAGCACTTACCTGCCACCTGATACCTGAATATGGGTGGAGGAGGAGAAATGTAACCATGCTTCCAGTGACAATCTATGAAGCAACTCGGTAATGTCTTTTAGAAGCCTTTCCATAATTTAAGATCCTCTTTGCTAAGCTGAAAGAGTTCTGCTGGTGTTAGCTTCCTGTGGAAGCATCCTCACACCCCCACAATGTTGGCATAATATTATGTGATACACGTTATGGTTTGTTTTTTTAAAAAAATAATTTGGAACGGCAGTGAAAGCCCTCCCTTCCCCATGCACTTACCCACTAGGAGAAGACAGTGAATTAAAATTACCTCTAATTAGCAACACCCAGTCAGCGTATTGCTCTGTGGTGTAATTTCCTCAGTGCATCACACTGATTTCTGAGGTGCAGTCAGAATGGTGCCTGGCTAGCGTCAGCAATCCTGATGAATTGCGTGGTGCACAACCGAACCATACTCCAATAAGACCCTGCCAAAGGCCTCCAGGCCAGCCGTTCTCTGTCACTGCAGCCGGCCCCTGGCGACAGAGAAGGGAGCTCTGGTCTCCTTTATCAAAGCCCGTTTGAGAGGAAGCTTTGATAAGTTCCAGATGCCATCAAAATTCCCCCCCTCTCCCTCTTTGTTCTGGAGTTACAGGCATATAACCCATCCTACCCAGAGGCCGAAGAACGCCCTGTTCAAAACTCCATAGCCTTGCTAGCTTAACATTTTGACTAGTTCATAGAAATAATGTCTTCATTAGAATGTTTCTGGGGAGGGAGGCAAGAAAGATGATAACTTTGTACTTTTCCATGAGTGTTATTCTGAAAAGCCCAATAACACTGAATCTTTTAATGAATCAGAAGAAATTTACTTGATGAAACTGTTAAGGAACAGATTATAGATGATTCTGATGAGCAGAAACCCGGGGTTTACAGGTGATTGGTTAATATCAGGTCAATTTACTTGTCTGTTTAAGGCAGAGCTTTCCAAACTGTGTGTCGGGACATGTTAGTGTGTCGGCTGCAGTGTCTGGGTGTGTCTGGCTGCTGCTGCCTCTGAGCCCTGCCAGGATTCCGCACAGGTCCTAGTGCCTGCCTTCTGCCCTGCTGCAAGAGTGTGTCGCGAAATGATGCATGTCTAAAAAGTGTGTCACCAACATGAAAAGTTTGGAAATCTCTGGTTTAAGGTAAAGGTAAAATCATGATGACTACACCAACGTATCTCTCTTTCTTGGCAACATTATGGATGTGTTTGCCATTGCTTTCTTCCTGGAAGCTTTTGACTTCCCAGTCTAGCATAAACCTTGATATTCCCTGGCAGTCTCCCATCCAATTGTTAAACAGATCTGGCCCTGCTTAGCTTTCAAGACCAGAGAGTTTAGTCAAGTACTGCTACCTCCTGAATTGCTAATCTGTTTTGAGTACTGAAAGCTTTGTCAATGTGATTTGTTACTTACTTTGATTTTTTTATTGCCACCTTTGTTCCAGGAGCTTAAGGCAGTGCACATAGCATTCCCTCTTCCACTTTTTTCCCATAACAATGCTGAGATAGGATAGACCGAGAGATAATGACTGGCCCAAAGGCACCCAGTGATCTTCCATGGATGACAGTGGACTAGAACCTGTGGTCCCTGCTTGTGGTCCCACATCTTAACCATACATCACACTGGTCCTCTTTGAGTCAACTATATCTTTTTCTATTCCCATAAAGTCAATTGTTGAGCATCAGTGTAGCTCAGCCAAACCTAAGCTGGGATACTCCAGCTGTGTTGATTATAACTATTAATAATCTGCTTGGACGTTGGTGTGGCTTGTCTGTCTCGATTATGGCTTCTTCCAAAAACAATAAATGGCACAGTAGAATCCAATGCAGCAAAACTGGGCAACCTGCAGCCCTCCAGATGATACTGAATCCCAACTTGTAGGAGAATGAGGACTGCTGAGAATTTTAATTCAGCCACCTTTGGAGGACCAGAAGATGCTCATCCTCAGGAAGGGGGAAAAAAAGAAATTGCATCAGCTTAGTTGAATCCAACCTCGCTCTGCCAAGGTTAGGCCTAATAAGGATCGTCTGGGTGAAGCTGTGAACACCTGGGAACCCAAACACACTAGCACAGGACTTCCTGCCAGGTTGCTTCTTTATTTAGCATTGCAGAATCCCAGGCTCAAGCAAGGACTGTCTTTCCATGCTTGTTTACTATTTATTAACACAGCTTTAAAATACTCCTCAACCTTGTAGTTACCAAAGTACTGTGCAAATGAGATGAGAATAAAGCATAAAGTAACTAAAACAGGAAAACCACACTGCCATGATAAAAAGAGGAAAACCACGGAGCGAGCAGACAAAAGTCAAATGACTAAAATACCTGGGTAGGTTTGGAACAAACATCATAAAAATTGCCACACTGGCATTTCCAGGGGGAAGACTTTCTGTAGCTGGAGGCCCAAAGGTGAGATGGCTTCATTCTTTTTATGACACTACGATTGGCAAGAGTGGTACGACTCTTGACTAAAGAGGAGGGGCCTCTGCAACCTTTGGGCCCCACAGCATTTAGGGCTTTAAAACACAAGCACCAGTCATATCTGATCACGGCTGCAAGACCATTATACGCACAAAAATGGAAGGACTCTGAAATACCCAGCATGGAGGGATAGTTGGTGAAGATGATGGAACAAGCAGAGATGGCAAAATTGACTTGCCTGATTAGGGAAAGGACAATAACCTCATTTATTAGTGATTGGAAACCCCTTGTGGACTTTTTGCTGAAGAAAGAAAAAATGAACTTGTACGTTTTACAATTAGAAAGAGTAAACTATGGAAAGAAGGAAATTATGATGTAACAATGGAGATAGAGGGTAAAAATATAAATGCATTTATAACCACTGTTAAGAAAATCAGAAGCCACTTATTTATTTATTTATTTATTTATTTATTAATTAATTAAATTTCTATGACCGCCCATCTCCCCCTCAAGGAGGGACTCTGGGCGGTTCACAACACAACATCATTAAAATACAATAAAAACAACAATAAAAATATAAATACAATAAAATCCAAGTGGCAGGTGGTTCTTACCGTGCAGCTGAACATATTTAAAATATTTGAGGCGGCTCTAGGAAATCAGCCATCCCCAGGCTTGACCACTTTCCTTCTTGCCCCAGGTGAGATCACAGAGCCAAGTTTTTAATTTTTTTCTGAAGTCCAGGAGTGAAGGGGTCTGTCTTATCTCTGGGGGGAGGATGTTCCATAGGGCAGGTGCCGCTGCAGAGAAGGCTCGCCTCCGGGACCCCGCTAGATGGAATTCTTTCATAGAGGGGGTCCGCAGCATGCCCTCTCTGCAAGATCAGGTTTATAATTATAAAAAGATTTATAATCTTTTCTTCTCTTTTTCTTATTTTCTTTCTTGTCTATTCACTATTTTTCTTTATTTTATTTCTTCTCCAAAAATTGTATTTTTATCTTGTTAAAAATTTCTTTAATAAAAATTATATATACTGTATATATAGGACTTTGCATTGAGCTTGGATGCAAATAGTCAGAACATGTAACTTACTTAGAATCAGTGTAATGTCTTGAGCTATGTGACCATAGCATGGATATAGGATTCCAGATTAGCAAAGAAGAAAGACCTTGGGCTAGTCTTAATGAGGTCTTTCAGGAAACAGCACTGCTTGAAAGAGACATGAATAGCCTTCTCCATAATTAAAAGGGAATGCATACACCATTGCACACTACTGTGGTAGATGTATTATTGGATCTCTTTAGATAGCCATAACTCCTGCATTACAAACACAGGAATGTTCAGTGATGCCCTTGCTGGGCAGTGAAATATCACTGGGTCAGTTACATGAAGATTTATCTTATCATACACTAACATTCTGGGTCTCTCTTCAATTTCATTTTCTATTTTTCAATATGTTTGGAATCTATTCAGCTTTATTCACATGTCTTCACACAGCCTGGCCCTAAATTCTGCTTAGGTAAGAAATCGAGTGCAGGTAAGCTCAATACATTCACTAAGCAAGTATAAATTGTGGATTTTGTTTTTTCTTTGCAACCAAGGGCTACAAAAATCCTAAATGTCACAATGGAGATTAGGCTGATACTACTGTGCTGGATATCGAGCTGACTCTGAAAACTTTGAATCATACCAGATAGCTTCATGCCACTAGCGTTTGTTTGTTTTTCCAATTAAGTCTTTCCCCCAAACTAAAACTGTGACATGGAATCTATCATGTACATTTACATAGAGTTCATCTAATATCTAATGGTGTAATACTATTCAAGTCTATTCAAAATGGCTCTCACTTCCAGGAAGAATGTCATAGAGTTGCAGGCTAAACCACTAAAAGCATGCCAAGCCTACTGCACAGGTTGCTGAAACTGAAAGAGACCACGCCTCCTGGACCCCGCTAGATGGAATTCTCTTGTTGAAGGGGTCCGAAGCATGCCCTCTCTGCATGAGTGGGTGGGGCGGGTCAATGTTATCGGGATGAGACGGTCCCTCAGGTACCCTGGCCCCATGCCATGTAGGGATTTAAAGGTGATAACCAACACCTTGAATTGGACCCGGAAGCAAACTGGTACCCAATGCAGCTCACGCAGCAGAGGTGTCACATGTGCTGATCTTATAGCACCCATAACTGCCCGCGCTGCTGCATTCTGAACCAGCTGAAGCTTCCGGATACTCTTCAAGGGTAGCCCCATGTAGAGCGCATTGCAATAATCTATATGGGAGATGACAAGGGCATGAGTGACTGTTCGGAGGGCATCCCGATCCAGGAAAGGGCACAGCTGGCGCACAACTCGAAGCTGTGCAAAGGCCCTCCTGGGCACGACTGCCACCTGCTCTTCGAGCAGGAGTCAAGAGCCCAGGAGGACCCTGTAATGGCAACCTGCGGAAGACCTTTGCATTTCGAGGAGTTAGGTGGCATGCTTTGATTTTCTTCCCCCACACCTAGGAGATTAGAGTTTATTTTGAGTTATACTGATGTTTAATTGGCTTGTTTTTGTTGCTGTTTGGCATGAGAGGGGGGAGAGAAGAAGCATATGCTTACTCCTCCAGCAGCCCCTCAGAACATATCTCTGTGGGAAGTGGGGGGAGAGAAAGTCCCCAGCTTGTTATGTTTACTCCTCCAGCCACTCCTCTAGCGGCTTGGAATGGGGGGGATGATAAGAAATTGTTATGCTTAAGCACTTGCTTATCTGATGGTTTCCCATGTTATTAGAATGATGTCATGGTCAGGTGCCGGGACCACATGAAGAATCCCAGTCAAGGTCAGGCCATACAGCTTCAGTGCCATGGAAACTTGGTCATGGGGTTTGGGAGCCAGGCTTTGATAAAAACCTTAGGATTGTCTTTGGAGTTTGGGAGTCCACACAGGCCTGAGTGCTGGGTGCTGTGAAAATTGCCACCTTGGGGTATCTCTGATGTCCTTATTAGAGGGCTCCTGGCAGCCTATGGGAGATTAGGTATCACCTTGTTTGCTTGGTATGTATGTATTTCTGTATGCTATGCTATGCTTGTTATGCTCTTTGTAATTTAGTTAAGCTGTGCTTTTGTCTAATTTGGTTTGTTTATAATAAAGCTTTATTTTTCTTTATCCACTGGCGTGCTTAGTATCATTGGGTCAAAAAAGAACCAATTGCCCTAGCCCCTGATCAAGGCATGGACTCTTGGCAATACAGACCCCCCAGGTTCCGCACAGGATCTGAGTAGGGTAGTGCTACCCCATCCAGAACCAAAGATGATAACTTCCTGGATACCTGGGGGCCATCAATCCACAGCCACTCCGTCTTACCAGGATTCAGCTGAAGCCTGTTGTTCCCCATCCAGACCCCCACAGCCTCCAGGCACCGGGATAAGGCATCGACCGCATCACCTTGCAGGCTAAACCACTAAAAGCATACCAAGGCTACTGCACAGGTTGTTGAAACTGAAAGAGACCTTGGCCTTGAGAAATACGAAAGGATAGAGCCCCTTGGTAGTTCTGTAATTAGTCTGATAAGGAGAGTGGATCATTTGATTCTACTGTAGTTCTGCTGATCCCGGATACTACTCGCTGGGAGTCAGGTGGCATATACATTTAATAAATTATGGTTGGTTGCACAATCAGCCAGATGTTTAGACTGGATTTGGCATTTTTGCCCAACTATCAAGTCCTTTCCAAGGACCTGGGACAGGCAGACATTGTTTAATAATATTAAAGGTATCGTCGCAGGATGTAAGCTGTTCCAAGTCAAGCTGCCTTTTGCAATTGACTGATGGTGATTTTGTCAATGCCGATGGTGTTTAGGTGGTGCTCCAGATGTTTTGGAATTGCACCCAAGGTGCCTATTACTATTGGTACTACCTTTGTCATAGTCGCTTTGCTTCTATTTGCAGGTCTTTATATTTTGTGATTTTCTCCAGTTCTTTCTCTTCTATTCTGCTGTCTCCAGGTATTGCAATGTCCACTATCCAGACTTGTCTTTCTTATCAACAAATGTTAAGTCTGAGGCGTTGTGTGGCAGATGCTTGTCTGTTTGAATTTATTATTATTATTATTATTATTATTATTATTATTATTATTATTATTATTATTTGGCTTGGCAGATATGAGATCCTCAGGTAGGTTCTACTTTGTTCTCAGTTCATTTATGTTCAATAAGCTTTGTTGAAACTTTGGAATGCAGCATTCTTCTTATGCATCATGCAGGCATTTTAAACTCTTTGAATCACATGCCATAATCTGCCATTCATTTTTTCCATTTTAAGTACACTTCCTTCAGCTACCATGGGAGAAACCACTCCCTCATCCATATTCCCTGGGTGGTGACCAAGCCTGTCCTGCGATTTGGCTCAGATATAACTCATGATTCATTCTTCTAGCCCATCCCAACCTCGTTTTTTCATCATCTCTCTCTGCCCTGCCCCTTGCAATGAAACTAACAAGACTGGGGACAGGCTTGTCAGTTTCACAAATGGTGTGTCCATTTCTTAGAGACACCAGGAAGCAAGTAGATAATTAGTACATCTCCTAAGAAAAAGCAGAGCAAAAAAGCTATAAAGCGTGTGCCCTGGAAGGAACATGCCTCTTTGGAGCTGAAAAACTGGATAGAAGCAAAGTTAAAATTACATTGCTGCTTTTCCTTTATGTTTTTCACCAATGACAGAGAGACTTATGTGAAATTATCTAGCCTTGGATAGGGAGTTCCTGGAGAGAAGTTGGATTGCATATTTGCCTGCTCTTAATTTAGAGTCTACACCACTAGCATTCATTCATTCATTTATATGCGCATGTGCGCGCACGCACACACACACACACAATTATACAAAAGCAACTTTGGAGATTTACTATAAGAATTGAGGTGATGGTGATCTTAAGGTTTTCTCCAGTGCCCATTCTCCTCTACAAATCATGCATATACCGTATATCTTCATGGCTTCTTTCATCACAAGGTTCAGTTCATGGATGGATATACTTTTTGGCTGCTGCAAAGGGTTAGTCACAGGAGGCAGGAAGTGTAAAATTTGGGTTACAGAAAGGATTGTTCAAGTACCTGTTCCCTTCCCTGCTTCAGATTTCTGCTTTTTCTCAAATTGTTTCTAAATAACATTAGAGCTATTTTACTTTCACATCATGTGGAATTGTATTACCACAAAACTCATTTTTTCCTCAGACAAGGACCACAATCAAGAGAGAGATCTAAATATGGTCCCAATCAAAAGTTGGGTGATAATTTAGTTAGGGGCCAACACACTCTTTGGTGTACTCTGATTGACCCTAAGAATAATATTATCCAGCTATGGATTTCCCTTTTTTTTCCCCTAGGGACCAACATGGCTATGATTTTACTTCTGAGCAAATCAGAAGAAAATCCATTTTTAAAGAAGTGCAACTCTGACTAGTTCCAGAGCTACAGGATTTGCTCAGAACGTGATTAATGGCACGTTATTAAAGGCATTTGAAATGCCTTGCAAATATCATTGGTGCAGAAAGGATGCAGTGGAGCTGAAAACAAGACCAGGCAATAATGCTTTTGGTGGAAGCAAGATGGCCAAAAAAAAAAAAAGGAGAGAGATTAGCTTTCTTTCATGTTTCTAGTGCTTCTCTGCTCTTTTTCTTTCTTGAAGAACAGGTGTGGGATTATAGATCATTTTACAAGCCAGTAAAAAGAAATTATTGTATAAACAGGACAATGGTAACAGGCAAGGGGAAGTAATTTGATCATCTGGAAGTCTCCTTGTGAGAACACACAGAAATCACTTCATACTGGCAGAGCCATCACTGGCAGGCCTGGCTCAGCCTGAGTCTCTCCTGATCTTCAGCCCAAGCAGCTTCAAGAAAATGTTATTTGTCAAGAAGCTCCAACATATAAAATTGCCCCTAAAGCATTTCCCGCTCCTCCTCATCCTTCTTCCTCTTCTTTGCAGCAAATCAATAAAGGGCCTTTTTAAAACATACACACAAAGGAATGTGGTTGCCTTTCTCCAGGAAACAATTATCTGATCCTTTCTCAACTCTCTGATGCTGTAGAAAGATTAGTTGGCATGAAGTTATTTGAAGCCTACCAAGATTTCATGAACTTTCAACCTATATGCTGAGTATATATTGAGGGAAGCTGGATTGCAAGAAGATAAATGTGGTTTTTAAAATTGGTGGAAGAAGTTATCAGTAATCTGTGCTATGCTGATGAGACTACTCTAACAGCTGTAAATGCAAATGATCTGCAAACTCTGGTATTGAAAGTCAAGGAGTATGGTGGAAAAATGAGATTAAACATAATAAAGATCAAATTAATGACAACATGTACAGCAACCAGCCTTAGAATTGACAGAGTATCTTCATTGCTTCATAGCTTCTACCTTTTAGTACTGACAATCAAAAATGAAGGAACCAGTCAAGAAATATACCACAGACTAGCACTCAGTAGGGTAGCAATTAAGCCCTTAAAAAAGATATTCAGATGCTGTGATGTGTCTATATCTACAACATCAGAATCATACCGGTAATAGATTTCCCAGTGACATGCTATGGAAGCAAAATAAGACTTTGAAGGAGGACAGAAAGAGTATTGATGCTTTTGAACTTTGGGGTTGGAGAAGGCACTTGAGAATATCATAGATAGCCAAGCTCATATTAATGGCATTAATTCTTTAATTCTTTCAGCTGCAACTTTGGTTTCCAACATTCTTGATGTTCAAATATTTACAGCCTTGGAAATGAAGACATGGGTATAGCCAAAACATTACATTCTGTGATGCATATGAATTTTTTCCCTCTAAACCCCACTGAAGTCAGCATTCATCCATATGAGTGTTTGAGAACTTTTCCATGAGATTGTAATCCCTATCTTACTTGTACAGTTGAGGCATTCAACCTCCAATGTGAATCTGGATTCCACCTTTGTAACAAATAAGTAATGGCATCCTGAAGGACATATCTTGGGCAAAGAGTTTTTACATTGTCTGGATCAGTTCTTCCACTGCTATCCAGTTCACTGTGTGCTGTATTGTACTTCCAGATTAAGTATTGTTTAGTACAGTCTTTCCCATATTTGGCAAGTTCCAGAACTGTTGGACTACTACTTCCTTAGTGGTTGGGAATTCCGGAAGGTGTACGCCAACAGATCTGGTTGGGGAAAGCTGCATGAATAACTCATAGTCATACTACTGTTGCTTAGTCCAGTGTTTCTCAATCTCAGGAGCTTTAAGATCTGTGGACTTCAACTCCCAGAATTCCCAAGCCAGCATGGGGATTTGATGAGCTACTAAATTTTATAAGCTACTAAAAGGTAGAAGCTATGGCTGGCTGGGGAATTCTGGGCGTTGAAGTCCACACATCTTAAAATTCCTGAGGTTGAGAAACACTGACTTAGACTACTGATGGCTTGCTCCCATCCCTGCTTCCCCTCAAAGATATCTGTTTCTCAATTAGTCCTTCACAAAACTAATATTTGCCCTTTTCCGGATTAAGGAAAAAGCTCCGGACGGCAAGTTGTAGCCAGAAGATTGTGGACAAAGTTTAGATATTGATGCTCTCATAAATACTTGCCCCAGCTCTTGCCAACCTAGCAATTCGAAAGCATGCAAATGCAAGTAGATAAATAGGTACCACTTTGGTGGGATGGTAACAGCATTCCACATGCGTCATGCCAGCCACATGACTGTGGAAAGCGTCTTCGGACACTGCTGGCTCTTTGGCTAAGAAACGGAGATGAGCACCGGCCCCTAGAGTCGGGCACGACTGTGCGGAGGAACCTTTACCTTTGCTCTCATAAACAGCGGTTGAATTAGGTAATTACCACACAGGTCACACAGGGAAAGAGAACTCTGGCTTCAAAAGATGGCTGAATCACTGTTCCCTGAATTACTCAACACTGACTGCGGTGATTGGAACTGCTAGATACTGTAGTTCATCAACTCTAGAAAGCTACAAGTTCCGGTGGGGATATGGTCGACTGAACAGCTGTGTCCGCAAGCTCTGCAGACAGAACTGACAGCAGTGGTTCTTTTTTGGGCTCAGGCAGGCTTTTTCCTGAAGCCCAAGAGCGATTTCATGGACCAAGAAAATGCTTGGAATCATCCATCTGTCCTCTGGAACGGCGACTTGCAGCCCAAGAATCACAAACAGCATTCGCGCCGATCGGGTAAGAGCTGCTTGGAGGCTGGGATGTCATCATTTCCAAGCCACGCTGTAGCCTTAAGGGACACTAGGTTGAGCCACCCCATTTCTAAATCACCCAATTTATATATATTTTTAAGTTATGTACCCTAAGAGAGGAGGGGGTGTGGTGGCTCAGCGGGTAAGATGCCAGGCTTGTCGACTGGAAGATTGCAAGTTTGGAGGTTCGAATCCCTACCCCACGTGACGGAGTGAGCTCCCGCACTAGCCCCAGCTCTTGCCAAACTAGCAATTCGAAAGCATGCAAATGCAAGTAGATTAATAGGTACCACTTTGGTGGGTAGGTAACAGCGTTCCGTGTGCGTCATGCCGGCCACATGACCGTGGAAGCGTCTTCGGACAACGCTGGCTCTTTGGCTAACAAACGGAGATGAGCACCGGCCCCTAGAGTCAGACATGACTGCACAAATGTGCGGGGGGAACTTTTACCTTTACTTTACCCTAAGAGAGGGGTGGCACGGTGGCATAACGGTTAAGACTACCGACTGTTGAACGAAAGGACGGCAGGTCGAGACCCGGAAACACCACATAATGGGGTGAGCTCCCGTTCTCGCCCAGCTCCTGCCAACCTAGCAGTTCAAAAGCACGTAAACATGCAAGTAGATAAATAGGTACCACTCCATTGGGAAGGTAACAGTGTTCCGTGCGCCTTGGTGTTTAGTCATGCTGGCCACATGACCATGGAAGCATCTACGGACAATGCTGGCTCCCTCGGCCGAGAATCGGAGAGGAGCGCCGCCCCCTAGAGCCAGACACGACTGGAAGGGGAAACTTTACCTTACCTACCCTAAGAGAGACTTTCTACAGCAAGGAGAAACAATCTCTCTTGGTGCTTGTCGTTATTTTTGGGATTAATTTTCAAAAATCTTTTAAAGCTTTGGCTTGTTTCCCATTTGGATATTGAGGAGCATTGAGAATAAATAATTGTCTCCCTGCTATTATTTTTGTATTGAATTTGAAGGGTTTAATATTTTCCTACACGCTGAATCTGCTGTTTCGAATCTTCAGTTTTCTGTTCACTTTCTCTGGGAGCTGCTTGTTAGCATACTTTCTCTTGTGTCAACAACTTTCGGAGATCTTCCATTAACTCATTAACTCCTACATTTGCCAGCCAAGTATCTAGGGGGCGCCATAATCTACTGCCTGAAACATGGAGGATTTCAAGGAGATTTTCTGAGTTCCGTTGTGAGCTTCGCTGTGAGTTTAAATAGATCTTTCATGATACCTGTCAAGCTATTCTGCAAGATATTCGGGACATTGTAGAAAATATCAGCTTTAAAATGTTTCACCTGGCTGAGGAGGTTGTGGAAGAAGTTGATTCTAGTGAAGATAGAGATGTTTCTACTGACAGTGAAACTGAAGCTCTTGTTGTGCCAGATGACCAGATTTTGGTGTTGAAGGAGTTAAAAGAACAGACTGAATTGCAATTTGTTTTTTTGATGGAATGTTATGGGAAAGAAGAGGCTCTGTTCTGTGGGAGATTTTCTACTGAGAAGTCTGAGTTTCCAAGGGGGGCAATTGGGCTGTTTGATGTCTGTATGAAAAATGCCTTGTGTGTAATATGGAGATATGTAAATGTTTTGGTTTATTTTGAGGTGGGGTAGAGAATTAAGAATGTCTATTTGGATTGATTTTAAGGCTTGTATGATTTCATCTTTCTTTAATGATTTGGATTAAGATTTACTGGACTGATGGCTGTTGTGGGTCTTCCGGGCTGTGTGGCCGTGTTCTGGAAGTTGTGGTTCCTAACGTTTCGCCAGCATCTGTGGCCGGCATCTTCAGAGGGCAGGAGCACAGACAGAAGCGAAATGATTTCGCTTCTGTCTGTGCTCCTGCCCTCTGAAGATGCTGGCGAAACGTTAGGAACCACAACTTCCAGAACACGGCCACACAGCCCGGAAGACCCACAACAGCCATCGAACTCCGGCCGTGAAAGCCTTCGACAATACATTTACTGGACTGCTTTTAAGGTTTGTTTTGATTTTTAAGATTGATAAAATATAATATTCATTGCTAGGTTTTAGGTTTAATAAGGTTAAGATTGTTAATAGTATTATTAATTATAAAAGTAAACAATTTAAATGTTCTTATAATTTGATTTCTATTATAGTGGACAGAAATATATAGAATAACGGTAGGAAGGAAATAATTAATGTTTTTTTTGGGGGGGAAGTTGATTTGGACGTATATATATATATATATATATATATATATATATATAGCCAGTTTGGTCTAGTGGTCAAGGTGCTGGGCTAGAAACCAGGAGTCTGTGAGTTCTAGTCCCGCCTTAGGAATGAAAGCCGGCTGGGTGACCTTGGGCCAGTCACTCTCTCAGCCCTAGGAAGGAGCCAATAGGAAACCAGGAGACTGAGAGTTCTAGTCCCACCTTAGGCATGAAAGCCGGCTGGGTGACCTTGGGCCAGTCACTCTCTCAGCCCAACTCACCTCACGGGGTTGTTGTTGTGGGGAAAATAGGAGGGAGTATTAGGTATGTTCGCCGCCTTAAGTTATTTATAAAAATAATAAAGGCGGGATATATATATATATATATATATATATATATATATATATATATATATTTAATATAAGGGGAAGGAGCAATTGTGTTTAGTGATTTTTATAATGTGCTAATGGAATAATTTATAGAAATAATGTGATCTTGGTTTGATATAAAGGGATTGATTATGGAATTTGCTGTATATTCTTGTTGAAAGTCGGAAATCACCTCTTTATGTAATTTTCAAAATTCTTTTTTTGTGTTTCACACTTTTTAAGTTTTTTTTTTGTAGTTTTTTTGTAGTTTTTATCTTTGTTTTAAACTTAATACAATTCTTATATAAAAAAAAGAAAGCTACAAGTTCCGTATCCATGCTATGATGGAACATTCAACATTCCAACATTCAAGATAATCATTAAGGTATGAAGCAAACCTGATTCATAACTGTGTGCATTGGAAAGTCCAGTGTTTTACTAGGAAATTAATGGAAGGAATTCTACATAATTTTGCAGAGAAGCAGCCAAAACAATTAGAACAAAATTTCCTCTTCTGTTAGACCAGGCTAAGCACAAATACATTCTCTGCTGATGAATGAATGAGTGAATGAATGAAATCTGGCATGATCTGCAGAATTCCCAGGGCAGCTGAGAATAGCATGACCCTTCCCATATCACTGCTGGAATCAAAAGGAGCAATTTTTTGAAAAGCTTGGGATTAATTACAGGAAGAGAAGCGTATCAGTTATGTTGAACACAAACCCAGCAGCATCCAGCTAGAGAGCCCGTTGTTGTCCTGTGCAGAGTGATGACAAGACATGAGAGTGCTGCTCTCCTTGCTTGCCTAATTTATTGACTTCTCTAATTTTGCCAACTTTTTGTTTTCAATGCCATCTGTACACGCAGCATTTATGGCTTTAAAACATTAAAAATAATAACCACTATCAAAGCTTCATTTTTTAAAACAAAAGGACTGCCCCAACTTGACATTATATGGAATTCAACTCCCATTAGTTTCAGCCAGTTTTGAGACAGGCAAACCAATGGTGGAAACTACAGTCCAAAGCCTCTAAAAGACGCTGTGTTCTTGACCACTGCTTTGAGACTTCTGCCATTTTTGCTCTACTGGCCCAAGGTTGCAAAGCCAAAGCACATGAAATCTCCACCCCGCATTTTTAGCGGAATTATTTCAACTTGATTTTCCCAGGAAAGCTATTTTTCTTTCCAAAAAACCCCCCCTTAGAATGGGTTGCTTTTAAATTCTGAGTGGAGAGATATTACGTCAATGTGGTTCCTGCATTTATGTGAAGTGTAAACCTTATTGTGATTGGTAAACCCTTCTTTGGGATGGGTTAGTAAATAAGCCAAAAATAAGCTAAATTTTGATTGCGTGACATGTCAACTAGGCTTATTTAGTGTTTGTCCTAAGTGAACCGATGGTAGATAATCTTAAAAATGTAATCAAGACCCTGGTGTTGACCAGTGAATGCATATTGTATATTCCCATTATTGCATAAAGTATGTAGTTGGAACATTAAAAAAAACATTTAACTGGCAATTAAAAATGGCTTAAGAATAACTGGACCTCCTTACCCATTGAGGGGTAGTTGAACACTACCCCCCTCCCCACTTCATAAAAAAGGTCCAGTTTCGTTACTATTGTTACCTGGCCAGAATGCTCTACAATCTATTCTCTTTTAAAACTGGATCCTAACCCCTCAACACTCCTATTAACGCTAATAGCAAGCAAAAGCAATGGCCTGGTCTTATGTTCTCCTATGGCAGTGCTTTCCAAACACCCGCTGTTGGCGACACACCAGCGGCAGCGGCATGCACGGTGGCGGCGGCCTCGTGTTTTGCGGTAAAACCCGGAAGCACTGATGGCATGCTGCTGCCGTCGCCACTTCCAGGTTGTGTCGCGACAGTTTGGAAAGCACTGTCCTATAGGGTTTAGACAAATTCACGGATGTCAACCATGCCCATTAGTGTCTCCAGGTTCAAAAACAGTAGAGCGCTGAAAAAGCTGTTGGAGGCAGGAAGTGAGTTCAGCATCTGTTGGTGGGATTTCTGGGAACATCCAACTTATTGTGGAAGATAAAAGATTCTGGATTATTGCACCATAGACTGATTCAAATTCTTTCACCAATTTATTAGTTCCTTGTGTGTTCAATATGTACCTGGCTGGAGCCTCAAATGGCCTACAACTTAGGCCTGTATTATATACCTTACTACTCTTATTGTACATGGAGATACACAGAACATACGTTTGGAGGAACTTTCTATCCTCCTCCTAATGTGTATTAATATAATGGGAATCAACTCAAAATATATAATTATGATAGTCCTTGTGGCTAAGCAAGTTACTTTTATCAGATTACATGGAGGACTTTTCAATAAATTAAATAGGTATGTGGAACATTTAAGATTTAATTTTTCAAGCTCAGTGGTCCAAGTTTTCCTACAACTTAAACAAACGTGCTTATTCAGGTCTTTGTAGACTGATACACTGGGTATGTTCACACCCACAAACTCTACTAAAATAACTCTTATCTGGCAAAGTATGAGGAGCTGATTATTAATCTAGATCCATCATTTACATTTTTTTTTGTTATTACCTTATTTTCTCCCTACTTTTTGGATTTTGGTAATTTTTCTATATTATTCCTCCTTATCTTGACAGCTCTTATTAAAAATTCTACTGCATGAGAAAAAAGGCTTCTACCTAGCTCAACATCTTGCACTAGATTTCTTTGGGAACGTCACAAGAAGACTAGAGGATAACAGCCTCTCCTGCTGTTGCAGGTATTTATATGGCCACTAAACCTGAAAGGAGAATGTAGCCAGTAACCATTGAAAAAGGAATCTCCAAGTGCTTATTTAACTTAACGGAGATATTCAAAGACTGAGCAGCCAAACTACATTCCCATGGTACTGAGAGAGAGTTTTAATTGTACTAATATGCAGCCCAACTCACTCATGGCAAAAATGCTAAGGTTAACCTTCACGAACCAGAGAAAATTGCATAGAACTGTATGGGGGAAAAACCCCTGTAATCCGGCCACAAACACTCCAACATGAAAGTAAGAAAATTGTCATCAATGAACAATGTAAATTACCGGCCAAGCAGTATGTAAACCACTGAATTATGAGATAATTAAAGCCAGGCCAAAGTCATTTGTTTGCATTTTCATCTCTACCTTTGAGTATCTTGGAAATTTACTACCTTGGTATTAATATCAAATTTGTCACATACAAGTTACTGAGAAAACTAAAAAGCGGTATTTTTATTTGCTCTTATTTACACAAGAATGAGAAACAAGAAACTAAATCATTCTATTGATAAGATACAGAACATGGTTGCTGAAGGATTTACTATCAATTTCCCACCAAAATGCAAAGCTAGTTGAAATATTTTCTTTCTGGAGGTTTACTTAAGATTTGTAAATATGGTGTTGGCTTGTTTTTTTACCCCTTCAGTGTAAGGAGGTCTGGCTTTCAGATGAAATCATGAACTCTGATAATTAAATGGTTAAGTATTGCCTGTACATCTGAACTGATGCTAGAAGACTGGAATGACTGACTGCACTTTGAATCACTTTTTTCATTCTCAGTCATGAAGATGGATAGGACCTCCTCTCTTCTCTTCAACTATCAATTGCCTTCTAAGAAGGATTCCAATAATACAAAAATGCACATTTATTTTCTTTTGATATATTTATCAAGGTTTCAGTTGAGATGAACAGAGACATTCTACTCTGGCCTGCATGTGTTACAATCACACAGCCATATAAGAAATTCTCCACAGCTGCACAGATATTATACAGGAAGTGTTTTGAGGTATTACAAAACTGCACCAAAATCTCCAGCCTTTCCCCCCCCTCCTACTATACAAATTCTCTCCTTCTATTTTGCCAGTTCTACTCTTTTGCTTAACATGTATGGAATTAATAACTGTGTTTTATTTTGTAACACTAGCTTACTTCTAATGAAAGCATTCTCTTCGGTTGGAAAGCATTAGCCTTCTGCTTCTGGTTCTTTGTTTAAATTGCCCAACACAGCTAGCCATGATTTCTGTTGAATTCTACCATTCTTTTTGCAAAACTATTCCTTAAAGTAGTGTTTCTCAACCTTGGCAACTTTAAGAGGTGTGGACTTCAACTCCCACATCTTAAAGTTGCCATGGTTGAGAAACACTGCCCTAAAGATAAGATACTGAACTGAGTCCCACAATCAAAATAAGTTACCATAAATACAGGGAGGTATACAACTGAAATCTCAATAGGGACCCATGTGGTCAGTTGCTCTTTCTTCCCATCACACACTGATGAACAGTTCAAGAGGAAAATGTCATGTATCGTTATTAGAGAAACGATCAGGACAATATGCTTCATGTTTCACAACTTTAATAGAATATTCTAACTATTCTGTACAAATTGAAAACACCGTATTAAGTTACAAATGTATAAGGTAAGGCTGGAGCACTCTCTACATGCCTGGTAACAGCATTCATACAACTGGTAATGACGTGTTGCCATAAGCTGGCACTGTATGTTTAAGAAAGGTGAACTGCATTTTGAATATTCTTCTGAAGGATTCTGGAGCTTTAAAAACCATGGAAATGTGAAACAGAGTGATTTGAGTATTGCAGATAAACATCAGAACTATGCACCCAGAATGTATTTATATCTTCCCAATTATATAACTTTCACAGGCCCCAATTGGATCATCCTCCAACCTATCCAAAACATTATTTTCCACTTTTGTGTGTAGTTTCACTTTATTTCTTGTTTAATGGAAGCCAGACTTTGCTATGTTCTCTGAATTCCAATACTGTAATTTGCACTTGATGGCTAAACCATCACCAAAACCATCTGCACTTGGCTTGAAGGTCAAATATAAATTACAGCATGCCAGTTCAGCTATTACACCAAACTCTGGTCTGTTCTCAAGATTAAAGTAAGATTGAAAGTGAAGTTGCACACAACTGTGGAGAACAAGTATATAAAGTTGCAGCTTATGTCCAGGCTTCAAAACTTTGGATTTAAGAACGTCTGAACAGTGCCTAGCATAACTAAGGCAAACCAGTGATATATATTTAAGTGCTGCAACCCTCTCAATCTAGGGAGCCCACATCAGGCTTGTTGTTTTGAAATGTCTGATAAGCAATCATTCTCTTGAGTAGAGTATGAGTTTTCCACATACAAGTACCCATATTTTATAAACAGGATTTTCTTCAAGTATTTTAAAACTATTAAAAGTACTAGTTCACCAAAGTACTTACAAAAATGAATAAATAAGGTGAACAACTAAATGTCTCTCAACCACCGCTTTCTTCAAAGATGACAAAGGAAATGTTATTTCAGTTTAAAATTACTGGAAATGACAGTGTTTTAAGGTACTCCGTAGCACTAGTCCTTCTGAAAGTTTAGAGGAAATTCATTTTAAAGGGAAAAGATCTAGTAGAAGGCATATTGCTTTATTTGTTTTTACTGTATTTTATTAATTTAATATAGTCTAAATATTCCTATTCCACAGTATTTTGACAAAAACTTACCTTGCATTGAGGGCAAGTTTTTCAAAAAGGCAAATTAGTTTTTTAATTTAATGGAAAAGCCTAGAGACAGTTGAGCTAAATTGTACCAAAGGCTGTAGAGTGTGCTTTAATTAAACCTCATATTTCTCAAATGCATTAAGTTGCCACTGTACAAGTTAAGCAAAAATAAGAAAAGAGTTAGTGAAAATCATGCATTTGAAAACAATTTAGTTTTAAGCATTGTTAATAAGATTGTGCTGCAGTAATGGAATTTCCTGAACTGCAGGCCAGGTATCCAAATATTGTTACAGGCTGTTCAAATATCACTCTGAAGTGGTATTTCCTTATTGTTGTTTGCATTCAGCAGGCTGGCTGGCATCTTTCTGTTTAAAAAGGAAAAGAAAAAAAGAGAGGAAAATTATGCAAGAGATATTTCAATATAATACAGAATTTAATTCAACATTAAATTTAATTCTGTATTCATAACCAGTATCAGAACCAAGATTTGAAAGTGGTAATTTGAAAGGTAATATTCCAGATA
The DNA here is from genome assembly GCA_023362775.1 of Charina bottae. NCBI lineage: Eukaryota > Metazoa > Chordata > Lepidosauria > Squamata > Charinaidae > Charina > Charina bottae. The sequence goes on along the minus strand of JALMGJ010000001.1, from coordinate 186,202,470 downwards.
TTGTGCTTTGAAGGATGGAGATGTTCCTTCTTTATCGTAAAGGCAAGATAACCAGTTATTAAAGCTGTGCAGTGCTTTGGATCTAAAGGTAAAAAAAGTGCTTAACAATGAATTGGGGTCCAAATGTCGCACCTTTCTGCAAATGTCTTTTCTCAGGAGTGCAATCAGAGAATTGTTTTGCCTTCCAATCTGAAGTACTGCATAGCCTTATCAGTTGTCCCTATATTTTTAGCCATGATAAAACGAATGGATCACAACAAAGTCTTATCTATTGGTCACCCTATTTCTTGCAGTGGCTAGGGGACTCTCCTATTCTTTCCAGCAACTGGTATAGCAATCTGTGGTTTCACATTTTTATATCATTCCTCCCTGAGATTTGGAGTAAATAAATGGATGGATGTCGTTCAGTGCCAGCCTGGCCCAGACCAACAATATGACACCTTCAGACCATTCTGCAGAGAGGGGCCTTTCTTGGTATACCCACATATTCTAGCATTTTCCAAAATATCTAAAAGATGCATAGAGATTGACTGAAAGGTTAACCACATCCTGATAAAGCAGTATATTTTAAGATACTAGTCTCAAATAAACTTTCGAATTCCACCAAGACACTGCTGGAACATCTCTCAAAATAAAGAAATAAAAACAAAATCCCAGTTTTAAGAAAAAGCAAAATGCCAAAGGATCACAGAAAAGTTTAATTTCAGGGGCAAGGCCTGGAAAAAGTACTGAAGGAAAATAAGTTACTGTATGTCCTATTTCCTGCATAAAAATGGTAGGACTTAAGTATCAGGCTGTTCAGCTAAACCTGGAAAAATTAAGCTAAGTAGTGAAAAAGCCCCAATCTCCCTTATCAACATATTTTTTACTCTAATATTTACCCATTGTACCAGAATGAGTACAAAATTCTATAAGGTTTCTCCCTTAATACAAATAAATAATAACATAAGTAAAAATGTTAAGCAATATAATTTGGCAGTTACTGTAAAAAACATAATATAACCTCTCAAAAGCAGGCACTCAAGTCATATAATTCAAAACATCACAATCTTCATCTAATAAAATAAAATTGGATTAGGAAGGCCGACTTGCATTTTCTGGAGTACTGAAATCCACATTTGATAATGCTATTTAAAAAATAAACTGCTCCAAAGTATATTACAATTAGATACATATCATCAGGTCCATATAAATGCATTTAATGGAAAGGATCCAACTGCATTTGACAGGATAACCTAATAACCTTCTCTTTGGATACTGGAGAAAAGTCTGACTTTAGTGACCAATTCTTCTCCACATTTCAGATAATTACCCCTGGTAAATTATTCCAGAAACATCATGAAATAATTTTTGATTCTTCTAAGTAAAACAATATTCATCCTCAGGTTCATAAAAGGGAAGAGAAACAAAATTATTTAGAGTAATTAGCGCTGAAATTTCTAGTTAATTAAAATATCCTAATTAAAAAGTGATCCAAATTATTTGGCAGTATTAAGAAATCAATACAAATATCTTATTAGAAATGCTTGTCTTGCTTCTTTGTTCCAATCCTATTAAATGTTAACTACTGTGATTTGTGCTTTCATCTAGAACAAGAAGAAAGTATGCCTCTCACTGTATATGCCAGCTTATACTTCGGCAAATATGATCAGGTTCAGAATGTTTCTTTTTGGAAAAAAGGGGAGAGCAATGTGAAAACCAGTCCTTTTTGTCTGCAACAAAGGATGTACTGAAACAAAAGTATCCTTTGTAGGCCATCTAAATTGTGCCCGTATATAGGTGTTCCTGCTCTGCAGAGTTTATTTAAGGACAGTTACAAAGAATTTATGGTAAACATTCCATTGCTGTTTTTTAATACTGATCTTTTAAAAACTTTTGATCATTCTTCTAAAGGGAAACCCGAATTTTTATTAAAATAGTGAATGGCATATTTAACGCCTTTCCTACACACCTCTGAATAGACAGTGCAGAGATATAATAGTTATCATAGATATACAGTTGTGTGCAAAAATTTAGGCACCCCTAAGTCAAATTGAGAGAGAGAGTTTGGTGTAGTGGTTAGGGCTCTTGGCTAGAAACTGGGAGACACACCCAGCACAAAACAAGCTGGGTGACCTTGGGCCAGTCACTCATTCTCAGCTCTAGGAAGAAGGCAATGGCAAACCACTTCCAAAAATCTTGCCAAGAAACAGCAGGGACTAATTTAGGTAGTCAGCAGGAGTACTTGAAGAACTGACTTGAAGGCATACCCCTCCCTGCAAAAAAAAGGTAAAATGAACATTTCAATGAATCCTGAAGTGAATAGAAGCTGACATAGTATACAGCATTAAACACAGTATCTTTCTGCAAATCTGAATGCATCTATTCATGTGCACTTATTTAATGCTTCAAAATAAAACAATGAATATGTCAGGTACAGAAATTTGGAACCCTTTAACATCTGACTCAGTGCTCTTTTTAAAAAAAAACTGTTCAAATTGCTGCTGACTTCCAGTGAGGATTCATGGCGAACTAGACATCCCTGAAGGAGCGGGGACGGCATTGTGGCGGAGGATAGCAGCCAGACAGCAAATTCTGGCCAGCAAGTCTCTCCAGAAAAAGGAAAGATTGTAAGATCGCCCACTTGCACTCTGGACAGCTGCTCCTTGTGAGTAGACTGCAGGAAGTGAAGTTTTCGTGGTCGGCTCCTGGGTTGAGTGGTTGGGAGTTGAGGGATTTAAATCAAGCTCACAGACATAATGCAGCCTATATGGATATAAGGTTCCCTGAGCCTCATTTCTTAATCACTTTTGAAAATTGTTTCTTAACTGCTTTTCAGCTATTAGGAACCTTTGGATCAACATGTTTTATAGCACCAGGTGAGTTTCCTTCAATCCTTAGCAAAAGAAGTTTTAAATACAAGTTTAAGGACTTAAAAACATTTTTTTCAATAAATAGCAAAAGGGTGATTAGAATGTTGATTTTGGAAAGTTAGAAATGGGCTAAGGGTCCAGATGGATTTGAAATAAGATTTTGAAATTAATTATAAGAATTCTTCCCATGGGGAAATGCTGTTGTTTTGAATTCTTCAAAAAAAATGATAGGATGAGACTTTGAAGGTTGGACACTAGAGGGAACCAGAAGCAACTAAGATTACAATTAAAGGAGAAGAACACTTAAATTTTATTTACTAATACAGAATGGAACAAAATACTTTAACGTTGGACATATTGAAGGATATTTGTGAACAATGGACCCAGAAGTTAACTTTAAGAGTGTCTGCCATTACAGATAGACTGTGTTATAGATAGACCCTAACCCTATGGAAGAGGAACAAGTTTTACCAGACAAGACTGAGACTGATTTGAAAGTAGATTTAAAAATGACAGGCTACAAGAATGACATCGAAAAAGATGTTACACTGGACATACAAAAGAAACCGGCTGATGTCTTAATAATTAAAAGGGATATACAAATAACGAACCAGGAGAGTGACCTCAGTAACTTTCCTATATTGGATTTACAAAAGAGGTTTGTTAAAGCTTTGAAGAATTTTCTGAGAAGGGACAAATAAAACATGAAAAGAAATCAAGTTCTAGGACATTATTTGAAGTGACTAAAGATCAAGATTGTTAGAAGTAAAAGGAAGGAATATAAAGTTGGTTTATTTGATCAAGGTTAAAATAGATGTTATCTCTGGTAACCCTTAATGGTCTTTTGCTGACCAGGACTGAACAATGAGGCTTTAACGATTTGTTTATAGGTAAGAGATGAGATACGGGAAGATCATTTGTTGTATTTTAAGAGAAGGTGATAAGTTACTAAAATTGTTTATACTTGTGATGAAGGGGGAATCATTTATTTATATATTTCTTTTTTCTTTACTATATTCATATTTTTCTTCTTTTCTGTGCTTGCTTTTATTCTTTTATTTTTAGTTTGTATTAGTTTTTATCTTTTTAATTGTAATGTTTAATAAAATTACTGTGTTAATAAGGCCAAAAAAGGTGATTAGGCCTACAATTAGCCAGGTGAAGACAATCCACAGATGAACAAATACTTTGACTCTTCTAACCTCTCAGGTACCGATTATTGTTCTAATTACAACCACCATGGGCTCCATAGGCAGCTGTGTAAGCATTTGAAAATGTAGGTAATTTACTCTTACAAAGCAGGGAATATATATAAGTTTCATTCTACCATTTTCAGCTATGAGGAATATTGTTAAGAAATGGAAGTTAATGAAACTGCTGAAGTAAAGGTAAGATATGGAAATCCCAGAAAAAAATACGTTAGAACTTGCCAAAAAGCTGGTCAGATCTGCAAAACAAAACCCAGAGATCACTGCAAACGGCCTTCTGAAAAGTTTAGCTGATACAAAGGTCCACAGTACAGCACTGCTTTTGTAACAATGAACTGCAAGGGAAAGCTGTCAAAAAGTAACCTTTCTTCTGATCTCGTCTAAACCAGGGCTTTCCAAAGTGCCGCCGCTGGTGACACGCCAGCGGCGGTGGCGACACAGGAGGGCGCGCGGCGGGGCGTGTGGCGGCGCGCGGCGGCGGCGCGGGGGAGCGTGCGGCGGCGCACACGTGCATGGTGGTGGTGGCAGCGGCTGCCGCCACCACCATGCACGCACACCGCCGCTTCCGGGTGGTGTGGCGACACACTTTTGTGTCACGACACACAGTTTGGAAAGCTCTGGTCTAAACTATGCAAAAAAATTAATTTGAAATATTCTGAAACAAAGATTGAATTGCTCAGCCATAACCACACAATATACATTAGGAGAAAAAATGGTAAAGCATACGAAGAAATAACTCCTTGCCAATTGCTAAGCATGAGAGTAGCTCAATTATGCACTGGGACTGTTGGCAACCAGTAACATAAGAAATCCTGCGTAGGTGGAAGGAAGAATGGATTCAGTTAAATATAAATTATTCTAGAAGCTAATATCCCACACTCAGTGAAGAAACTGAAGCTGGAAACATGTTGGCTAGTTCCAAAGATAATTCAAAATATACCTTCAAATCAATCAAAAACACAGGAAACAAAGATAAAGTTTTTAGAATAGCCTTCACAGTTTGCAGACCTGAGTATTGTTGTAAATCTATCTGGAGATACCAAACATGTTATGTATGCAAAGAAACATAATATTTCTGAGCTAGGAGGATTCTGCAAGGAAGAGTGGAAGAAAAATTCCTAAAGCAAGAAAAAAACTCCCTACAACCCATGATACTGTCCTTACACTCATTTGATGATTAATGGTATCTATTAAAAGCTCAACTCATATCATCTGCAATTCAAATACAAAACAATTGTTTTAATTTTGATGAATGTGTTAAGCACGTTCTTGCTCTATATTCTATGGAAGAGATTATTCACCAACCAATTTAGTCTTTGCTCCCGACTCTTAAGAGTAGTTTGCTGATGGTAGGTTTTTGGTTGTCATAGCCAGACAATTTCCAAATGGCATTTGATTTCACGGTATCAGTTTGTGGCAGGGGCACAGCTGAGTGGAAAGGCAGGAAGTAGTAACTGAAGAGATATTCAAGCTTTTAAGCTTCTAGGCACCAAGCCTCTGGTGCCACCCTGTTCAGAACCAAAGATGATATATTGCCTGGGACTGGGGGGCCAAAAACCCAAAGCCACTCCATCTTGCCAGGGTTGAGTCCAGACACTTGGTCAGCACTGCCATAGCATCACCTGCCTGGATAGGAGTGGAAATGTATAGCTGGGTATCATCAGTGTACTGATGATACTGCACCCTGTGCCATCGGATGACCTCGCCCAGCAGTTTCATGTAGAAGTTAAAGAGGACAGGTGAAAGACCCAAGCCCTGGGGCACCCCACAATGCAGGTGCCTAGGGCTCGACCTCTCCTCCCCCACCAACACTGACTGGAACTGGCCATGGAGGAAGGAAGAGAACCACTGCAAAACAGTGCGTCCCACTCCCAACCCCCAAAACTGGCCCCGAAGGATACCATGGTTGATGGTATTGAAAGCCACTGAGAGATCCAGGAGGGCCAAGATGGTTGCACCACCCCCATCCTAAGCATTCCAAAGGTCATCTACAAGCACGACCAATACTGTTTCAGTACTGTACCCTGGCCTGAACACAGAGTGAAAAGGGTCCAGGTAATCCACTTCATCCAGGGCTTTCTGTAGCTGAGCATCCACCACCTTCTCAACAACCTTCCCTAAAAAAGGAAGTTCTCCCATTTGAAGATTTCTTAAAAGATTATTGCACCTTTATTCCTAGTACCTATGAACAAGGCTTCTGTATATTACAACTAAGGTATGTAACTAATAAAATGCCCAAATAAATCCATCACAATCAAGACTCATTCTAAGCATTGTCCCTCCACTGGTGAAAGGCTTCTATTGGTTTAACAGGAAAAGTGTTATTTCCTTTCTTAAGTCTTTCCATATCTACTCTGGAGGGTCAAAAGCCTGGAGAGGTCCTTGAGGTTATGGGGCTGAAAGAGAAAAACGATCTGCTTCTCTTTCCCAATTCCATTGACAGATGTTGGAAACTTGTTGAATTCTATAACGAGCCCTAAATTCTTATACTTCCAACAACATCACAGGAAATTACATATTATTCTGTTAACTAACAAGTATTATGCAAAGTAGGCTTCTTGGGTTTATATTTCAAAGGAGAATGAAACTGGAAATGCTATTGCGAACTATTAAGTGGATCAGATAATGAAATTCAGATTGTCCAGCATACATACATATTAAATTTTCACTAATAAGCAAGACAGATTCAGAATATAGGTTTTTGTTAAAGCACATTAGAAACGACATTAATTTTCAAGGTAAGTTTTATTTTCTTGATAAAGTCTCATGTAGCAATTGTCTTTTCAAAAAGATACAAGAGAATTCAGTCACTCTTGATGCAGTTCAATTCTCCTCAGTGGAAAAAGTATCATATAATCCATCAATCCATATTACCTAATGGTCATATGTTTATTTATTTATTTAATTAATTTTTATCCACCCTTTATTATTATTTTTTTAATAAATAACTCAAGGCAGCAAAGATACTTAATACTCCTCCCTCCTCCTCCTTTCCCCACAACAACCCTGTGAGGTAAGTTGGGCTGTGTGTGTGTGACTGGCCCAAGGTCACCCAGCCAGCTTTCTTTTTTTTTTAATATATTTTATTGAGTTTTAAATATACATAGATAAAAGTTGGAAATGGAAAAAGAAATAGAAATACAAATCAAAGAAAGAAGAAAAAAGGTGTACTAAAGTAAAGAAAAAAAGAAAAAGATGAAACATAGAAATTAGTCAACTTCCAATTTATCCCTGGTCATAGTAATTTAAAAAATTAATCTTACATGCTAGGTCTATTTATAACATTGAAAAACATTTCTTGTCTAATATATCAATTTATATATATTTTAGTCTTCAAATCCCCATATAAGCTTTGCCCCTCCTGCATTTTGCAAATAGTCCGTTAATGGTTTCCACTCTTTAAGAAAATAATAATTTGAATTTTCTTTTAATAAACATGTCAATTTATCATTTTCTGCCATGTCCATCAATTTTAACATCCAGTCTTGTATTGTAGGTGTGGTCTGATTTTTCCAATTTTGTGCATATACAAGTCTTGCAGCTGTAATCATGTATTGCATAATTCTTGTAAATTGTTTTCCTATTTGTTCTTCTGATATTCCCAGTAGAAATAGTTCTGGTTTAAATGGAACTCGAATTTGTATAATATTTTGCATCAATGACTGTATCTGAGTCCAAAATTTCTTTGCAATCTTACATGTCCACCACATATGATAGAATGACCCCTTTTTTTTTTTACATTTCCAACACAAGTTGGAAACATTCCCATACATTTTAGCTAATTTTTGTGGGGTCATGTACCATCTGTACATCATCTTATAGAAATTTTCCTTCAAATTATAACACAAAGTAAATTTTAATCCTTTAATCCACATATCTTCCCATTGTTGCATTTGATTATGACCAAATTTTTTTGCCCATTTAATCATGCAGTCTTTGACTTGTTCCTCTACCATTTCACCTTTTAACAATAATTTATACATTTTAGCAATTAAATGATCATGTGTCTCACATAGTTGTATCTCAAATTCCGATTTAGTTTGTTCAAATTCAAATTCTTTTTTATCTGATTTAACTTTTTCTACAAGTTGCATGTAAGAGAGCCATTGGAAAGTATATCCTTCTAAGGCCAGTTCTTCTTTTGATTTGGTTTTATATTGTCCTTGCTCTTTTTAAAAAAAGTCTTTGTAAGTCAGCCATTTGTCACCCAGCCAGCTTTCGTATGTTCCATCATGTGCTAATCTAGAAGCTGGTGAAAGCCAAACATAAACCACTCCTACTCCGTGATAACATGTTTCAAGGGGATATTTGAGAGGTGCATCATAAGAATCCAAGAACTTCTAAAGACACGCAAACATGCCGAGGAGGATGTATTCTCCAGGAAACATCTAATAAATTCAACTGCAGTTCTTCCTTAATATCATCTCAAGGTATTGAACTGGACAAACTCTGATCTTTTAGCCACTGGGATGTACACTTTACTGAGGATAAACAGGGAGCATCTGGCATGAGAGGAAGGGAAGCAGTAACTGAAGAGATATTCATAATCCAGGAAACGAGAGAGAGTGCTGAAGCAGCATAGAGGAATATGATAATTAATGTAGCTTCTAAGTTAGATGAAGAGTTGTGAACAATGCTGAAACAAGACATTGCAATAGTCACTAACACCTGAAAATAGTACATGGCATTTTCTACAGTAGTGCAGGGCAATCTACAGTGGGCATCTTATTCCAGAGGCAAGGCTATAAGATTCTGACATGCTTCCTATAGGAGGAGATAACTTCCACCCTCAGTTTTGGAATGACAAGCCAGGAGAAGAGGTCAAGGGAAGTATACTTGCAAAAAAAGAATAAAGAATAAACATGTGTGAAATCACATACAACTGGTTGCTCAATTCAATGGGGTCCCTCATATATTTATTTCCTTTTGTCAATATTTGGATGGGATGAATACCCTGTCTGTGCTACAGAGAAACAAATATTAGATGAAGGTCAATGCACTGTTTTCCTATAGTGGAGAGAGAGGGGATTATCTAGTGGGACATTCCAGAGCTGTCCTGAGAGTGGACTTTAGGTCTGGAGGACCTCTAGTTCTTTAGCCCTCCAGCTGAAGAAAACTTCAGCAGAGGTATAACAGTTACACGTATAGTGTTTTATATAATAAGCCTTATAGATGTCTCCCAGGGGACATTAATTAAAAGGTAGCCATGATTCTAGCAGATTAGAAAACAATTCCCTATGGGGCAGGCTTATTCTAAGTCTTTTAAGCTAGTCCAATCAAAGCCTGTATACCTAGGGGTCCAATGAAGCCAGGGCATCTTTATTTTTGAGGCACTCCATGTCGTCTCAGAGTAACCATCTGAAGCTTTTATGGCTCTGGTGGTTCACTCCAGATCCACTATGTTGCACCACTCCTCTTCTTGGGAGCAATGAAGAACATGAACTATATATCTCACCTTGTAGGACCTGCTTATCTGTACACTCAGAAGATGATTTACGAGTTTCACGACCAAACTGTTGTTGGTTGCACTGTGTGACCTAGAGGATGGAAATAATCTTGGGGTCCAACAGGCTGGTGAATTCACAAGTGTAATCATGCAAGACCACCTTTAGGTCTCAGATACCTGATGTCATGTGGGTCCACAGATAGGCAAACTCCATTAGTTTCCCATCCAGAGGGAGGCTGAGATGGTCACTGGTGTTTGGTTCCCTTTTGCTGCTCGGGAGAGGCACCCTTTTGGGGTTGGGGGTTGAAGCTGGTGTGATTTGTTCTGAGATCTCTGCCCCATTCAGAATGATCCGTGGTCCCAGGGTGCATTCTGGGCATGGCTGGGATACTGATAAGGACATAATCTAGGATCTTTCCGAACAGCTAGTCACCTTTGAACAGTCTTGATTTGAGGATTGATTTCGATATCAAGTCCATATTCCAGTTCTTATGCCATAGATGTATTCTAGGGGCCACTTTAGCTGAAATATCTTTGGCTGAGAAATGCGCATTGTCCATTCTAATATCGGCCACAAAAGCAGCAGACTTGGCTATCTTATTTATATCCTGCGGTCCCTATGCTTTGATGGGATGAGATAGCTATTTACAACATAAGACTGAGGCTCTAGAGAAAATGCATGAGACAAAGAATGCTTTTATGATTAAGGCTGCAACCCCATGTACTCTGAGCTGCAGGATTTCTCTCCTATCCTTTGGGTATTGGGGTGTACTCCCCATCTTTATTCTCTATATATTCCAACACCAGTGCTGTCATGGGGGTATCTACCTGGAGGCACCTGAAAAGGTATAGGATTTCTTGTTGGAAGATGTATGGCTTGAAGGCCAGGGAACTGCCCCCCATTTTGCATCAAGAATTTTGTTTCAGGTATCAGGAACAGGGGCACAGGAAAAAATGCTTGCTACTAGAAACACCTCTGCCACCAGCTGATCAAATGGGATCAGTGGAAGTGGATGGTTTTGATTCTGTTAAACCTAAGGACTTGAAGACTTTCCCAAGTAGTTGTACAAAGTCCACCTTCCGGAAAAGAAATTGGGACCTGAATGCTGGTCTTCTGCTCCATCTAGGAACAACTCCCCTTCCCCTCTCTCCGATTGGTCCTGGAGGTGTCTGACTGGAGGTCCAATGGGGGGACAGACGGCTGCGCAGCTCTTGCACCCTAGGTGGCAGACCTCTTGTCCCTGTGGAGTCTTTCTTCACCTCCTGCAGTGAGGATATGGGGAGGAAGCATTTGAGAAAGAGGAGGGATGGGGAGTGGCACTGCTTTCCTCCTTTCCCATTTTCATACTGTCTCTACTTGAGATTCCCAAGATAGGTTTCTCACCTTTCTCCATCACCACAGGATGGATGGATGGATGGATGGATGGATGGAGGGGAAGGGAAGGGAAGGGAAGGGAAGGGAAGGGAAGGGAAGGGAAGGGAAGGGAAGGGAAGGGAAGGGAAGGGAAGGGAAGGGAAGGGAAGGGAAGGGAAGGGAAGGGAAGGGAAGGGAAAAGACTGTGGCCCAATGGAGAATCCCTGGTTGCTCCCAGAGGTCTCCAGCATGCAGAGTCGTGTAGCTCTTCAGGGAGATATTACCAGACAGAACTAGTCAGTCATTCCAAGTTCTGTAATTGCTTCAGTAGAAGGCGTTTTCATTTATACAGAATTAAATTGCATAGGTAAATGGATAATGAATCAACCCTGATTTAAATAATTAACAGCTAAAACAGTGATTTCTACATCTTTCAATAATTTCCTTTCATAGGAATACTCACTGTATTCTGCACAAGAACTTCTGCAATGGATAATAACCCTTTAGCTTAAGTAACATCTTCTAGAACTTTCTCAAATGCTTCTCAAACTCAAATGTAGTAAGATGCCGCACTGTTAAGTATTGTGAAAACAGGGAGGAGGTAAAACATTTCAAGAAAAGATACCAGATATAGATGATATGAACACCTGAGAAGGAAAAGCAGCTTAAGAGAACAGCTGATAAAGTTCTTTGTTTATTCTGGAGAAAGGCCCCACAGAAGCAAGTACAAAAGTAGTTAGAAGAGTAAGCAATTTCAAATACTGCAATATTTTTCAATAACATTTATGTGGAATTACCAAAGAGTAAAAATTTGGGATATCTGTCAATCTGCTTATCACAAAGACATAGTTTCTGCTGAGTCTATGTGTGAAAAGATTCAAATCAGCTATTGATGAAATGATGACAAACTTCAAATCAAAATAAAGGTAAAGGTAAAAGGTAAAGGTTCCCCCACACAGTCATGTCTGACTCTAGGGGCCGGTGCTCATCTCCGTTTGTTGCGCTTCCACGGTCATGTGACCAGCATGACGCACGCGGAATGCTGTTACCTTCCCACCGAAGTGGTACTTATTTATCTACTTTCATTTTGCATGCTTTTGAATTGCTAGGTTGGCAAGAGCTGGGGCGAGTGCGGGAGCTCACTCTGTCACGCGGGGCTAGGGTCTCAAACCTCCAAACTTGTGACCTTCAGATCGACAAGCCTGGCGTCTTAACCGCTGAGCCATCACACCCCCGATCAAATCAAAATACCAGCTTGATAAAGGATACATTTACATGCAAATGACAACTGTGTCACCACATTAATAGCATCAAAGAAAAAGGAAAGATAAGGGAATTTGAACAATCTAAATGCATGAAACAATGTTTAAATAGATATAGTTTACCAATTTAGCATAGATGACACCCCTTTTAGATGTCAAGTCTAAATTGCACTGAGTTTGGAAAAAATGTCTCCCAATGAGTTCCAAATACTGAAAAAATACAAAAATGTAGCTAGCAGTTTTAAGTCACTAAAGCCCACACAAAGGAACACCCATCTACCAACACACACACACCCTGATGCAATAACAAAGATATACTAGAAATGTTCTTTTTGAATGAAATAACAATGACCCCCAAATGTCCCATTCCAAGGTTGGGATGTCACGGGAAGCATCCCAACACTGCAACAGGCTACCACCACCTTACCAGAAGCAGTCTGATCTTGAAACAGACTATTCCATCTGTAAGGTTGGAACAGCTCAATATCTGAATACTGAGCAATGAGGCTGGAATATTCCCTTTTTAGGTTATACCTGGACATTTGAGAACACGTAGCTAAATAAAGATCAATTTCCCCTCAAAAATGGTCATTATCTACAATTTAAGAGTTACAACTATTTTATGCATTTTTCTCAATATCAGCTAAGTCCTTGTGGACTTAGTTGTGCACTATCTTGATAAGGTACCATTTTTCTTCTGTATAACAAGTGAATGAAACAAATTAGGTACTTAAATGAACCAGATTTGCATGGGTTACAAAAAAATGGGAAGTCTTGGAAGTTACGTATTAATGGAATTCAACCTTACCTATAAATGAATGAATGAATGATAAACAGATTTAAATTACACCTAAATGGGGAAAAATTGAAACGAACTGTCAGCATAAAAGAAAGGTGAAATGGACCCAAATAAACAAAAGTAAAAGGCAGTAACTAGTATTCCAGAAGGCACAAGAAACAGTTTGTTACATACAACCACTCACTGAAATAATCAAGGTAATAAAAAGCATTATTTTCCTTTTTTTTTCCTAGGCCAACATGTTAACACTTGCCTGCAATGCATTTCACTTTCAATTCAGTAACTCTTACTGCAATAGTTATATAATAGTCATAAGTAACATTATCTCCAAGCCATGTGTACAATTGTGCCAAGTATGCAGGTTATGATGTGTAAGTCTATGTGCACAAATGTTCACATGTAAATATTTGTGTATATTACTTGCACCTTTTATTTTAATATAGATCTCTGGTCAATGTATTGCAGATATCCAGCTATTAGTGTAAGTAAAACTTGCTTGAGAACTGATGACAAGAAGGATCCTTTCCATGTTGTAGTTTTAAAAATAAGTCTATGGCAGGGAGTGAGGAGGGGGAAGAGGGAGAAGCACTTGATGAATTATTTAAGACAGTTTAGAGGTACTTAACCATCTTTCCTACATGACTAAAATTTTCATTTAGGAGAAAAATCACATAGAAATACCATATAACAATTACACTACTGTAAATCTCCCTGTAATTATGTATCTGGAATTTATCATGTGTAATTTGCAAACTAAGGATTCCTTTTCTTAGGCATATAGGAAAAGTGAAATTAACAAAGCAGCTTTTGATATTTTAGAATAAGAAACAGTAGAGACACAAAAGCAAATGGACATAAAATGGGACAAATGTATTTAAAATCTGCAAAGCTTGTAAATAAGCAGGCATGATTTGTTAACATGTATTTCTAAGTTTATATACATGTAAGTATACAAAACAACCAGAATTTGTTACTATTTATAATGTATGCTATGTTATAGAACTATTAATGTATGCTAAGTTAAAGAAAAAGAAATGAACTAGTATTAATTTAGCACTAAAAAGCAAACATTGGGAATGTATTCATTACAATGAATAAATGAACAAAAAAGAAAAATGGGCCATATTTTAAAGTTAATAAATTACCATTTATGTTGTATGTAGTGCGATTTATAATTATGGCTTAACGTAAGTGCTTAAATAAAGCTAACCTTAGGTTCACTTTCTGCATCTTCCTCCTCTTCTCCTTCTTCTTCCCCTTCCAATTCCTAGATTTAAAAGAAAAGAACTAGGATAAACATTCTTTTTTTTTTGACAACCAAGACATTGAAATCACTGTGGAGAATGTTTCATGAAATCTTTGGATTGCTGACTCTCACTAATCACATAGGCCAGAAACATGAGTCTACTGTTTTGTAATATAAAATGCATCTGGTTATTTATTGGATCTTCTTGTCTTTTCTGAGAAAGGAATATTAGTCTCTGTGGCAAGTTAATGGCATTATCTAGGTCAGGGGTCAGCAAACTTTTTTATGCCAGGGGCCATTTTGACATGCTCGAGGACATTTTGACATGCTCGAGGGCCAGGGGGCGGGGTTTGAGGGCGGGGGCCAATCGCGTGGAAGGGGGCAGGGTTTGCGGCAGGGGCCAATCGTGTGGAAGGGGGCGGGGTTTGAGGGCGGGAGCCAATCGCGCGGAAGGGAGCGGGGTTTGGGGGCGGGATCCAATGGCGTGCACTGGGGGGCCGCCATGCCTGGTGTAGGGGGATCAATTACGGACCTGCTGGCTTAAAAGACAAAATGGGGCGTGAGGGGGGCTGTTAAGTCTACTTCTGTCAAATGGAAAATTCTCGGGACACCTTCAAAGGGGCGGATTGCAGCGGAAAAGTCTGCGGCTCTTTTCTTCAGGTGTCACCCAACCGCTTTGCTTAACGAGCAGAAAACGGACAGGGAAGGGTGGGGGGATAAGCCCGCTAAAGAGATTGGGGAAAGTACCCCCTGCGCCCCCAAAACGGGTGAGGGAGAAAGAGAGACGCGCGAGATCAAGCGCGTTGGCCGAGGAAGCAGGGGGCGGAAGCCAAGATACAGGGCTACGCTGCCGCTTGGCCGGCCGCCCCGGCCCTCGCTCACCTTCCCTGGCCGGTCCTCACGGGCCGCCGGCGACGCTCCCATCCCGCTGCACCCCAGCCGGAGCGCCCGAGTGCCAGGCGGGCAGCTCCGCCCGCGCGCCTCGCCCAGACATGCCGCCAGCAGCAGCAGCTCCCAAGGCACGCCGGTCCCTCCTCCGTCGAAGGGAGCGGCAGAGAGCCCCGCGGGCTGTGCGTGAGGTGTGGGCGGCTGCGGGTGGCCCCGGCCTTGGAGAGCGAGAGCGCGTAAGAGCCAAGCGCGAGAGGGAGTGAGGGAGGGACCGGCAATGACATCACGGGACGCTCCCCGCCGGCTGTCGGGTTGTAGCGTGGGGCACTGAGCGCGGCGGGCAGGCGACGCCCTCGCCACCTGCGGCTTCGGATCCGAGGGGCGGCTTCTCGACCTGACCTGGACTTTGTGCGGGGTGGGGGTGGGGCAGGGCGGGGGAGCCGCGGAGGTGAGTTCAGCTGCGGAAGAGCCACACTCAAGGGGCCAAAGAGCCGCATGTGGCTTGCGAGCCGCGGTTTGCCGACCCCTGATCTAGGTGAAATGATGGTACTGGATTCTTCTATTTACAAAGTTTACCAAGCAAGCTTGCTACTCTGAGGCAATTTGGGTTGCTATAGGTCCTCGTGACCTTTGAAAAGATTTACGATCAAAGTTAAGAGGTGTTTCAGGTAACAAAACTGTGTGAATGCGGTGGAATTGTATGTGTGTAATTAGGGTGCTCAGTTTTGAGAAGATGTGATAAAACAAGTTGATCTTTGTCCTGAAACTGATAATATAGAATATTTAATCTAACATTTCCTCTTAGCTATTCTGACAGGAAGAAAAATTAGAAGAAAAAAATGAAACATTTGGATATTTAATTCTTTTAAAAGTAGTCAGAGATGTCAGTAAGATGAGACTGAAACAGCATTTTTGTAAGACTCAAGTGCAAAAGCTGGGTTGCAGTTAAACCACAAAAAAACCAAGATTATGGCAACCAGCTTGATTGATAACTGGCAAATAGAGGGAGAAAAAGTGGAGGCAGTGACAGACTTCGTATTTCTAGGTGCAAAGATTACTGCAGACACTGACTGCAGCCAGGAAATCAGAAGACATCTACTTCTTGGGAGGAGAGCAATGACAAATCTTGATAAAATAGTTAAGAGCAGAGACATCACACTGACAACAAAGGTCCACATAGTTAAAGCAATGGTATTCCCTGTAGTAACCTAGAGAGCTGGACCATAAGGAAGGCTGAGCGAAGGAAGATAGATGCTTTTGAACTGTGGTGTTGGAGGAAAATTCTGAGAGTGCCTTGGACTGCAAGAAGATCAAACCAGTCCATCCTCCAGGAAATAAAGCCAGACTGCTCACTTGGGGGAATGATATTAAAGGCAAAACTGAAGTACTTTGGCCACATAATGAGAAGACAGGATACCCTGGAGAAGATGCTGATGCTAGGGAAAGTGGAAGGCAAAAGGAAGAGGGGCCGACCAAGGGCAAGATGGATGGATGATATTCTGGAGGTGACGGAGTCGACCGTGGGGGAGCTGGGGGTGGCGAGAGCCAACAGGAACTTCTGGCGTGGGCTGGTCCATGAAGTCACGAAGAGTCAGAAGCAACTGAACAGATAAACAGCAACAAAGCAACAGCTTTCAGGTCATTTTATCCTTCTCTTTCCCCTAATGTTCATGAACATTTTCACTCTCTGAACTGTTATTGGTACTTCTAATAAGACTTTCAAAATGATCAGTAGAGAGATCTGACTGTCCTCAAAGAATGTGGTTTAACTGAGTGGACTCCTCATTCAATGTTGCAGAGACAAAGTCAGCAAGTCCTGCCTTTTGAAATTCTGCTGCATCAAAGTCTTACCGAGAGATAAATATTGCAGAAGCTTCTCTTGTGTCTGAAGCAGCTACTGCAGGTTACTTACAAATAAGCTCACTACACTTCCCCTCCAAAATCATCTGGCTGGTGATAAACTTCTGTCACACCCTATACTGGAACTCTCAGAAAGCAGCATAAAGAAATAGTAGCCAGAGGGGGGGGGGGGAAGTAGGATGGTTCCTTTCATCAATAATCAAACTGTTTAAAAAATTAAGGAAAAAAAACTAAAAAGGGAAGTAGGAGAAAGACCTATTTCTGCTCTATATCAGTGAGGGAATAAATAAGCAATGAACATTAAACTGAGAAATGATCTACTGGAGAAGGGAGTGAGAATCAGGTAATACGATGTCTGCCTTTTGAGCAGGAAAAGACGTAACACCTCCCAGATCTACAGAGTATCTAGCATTGAACTGAGTGGTATTTCACTACTAAGACCTAAGCTATTTGCAACTGGAAATTAATAAACACAGGATTCTTTTAAATTTAGCCTTCTTTCTGGTTTTCTCATCCAGGTATCCTTCACATACGCTTGGGAGTAAAATTGTCAGAATTCCAGTCAACCTCTTTTTAATGTAAAATGAAAATTGCTGATTTTCAAGAATTATAGTTCTGCAACTCCTCTAGCCCCCCTTTGAAGCAGACTGTCCAGGCAGAGATAGGAAACATGTGTTTGGTCTAGGCACAGATTTGAAACATGCATGTTCTAGGTAGAGGTGGGATGGGGTGGGGCAGGAGGAGAATGGGAAAACAGCAAGATAATCAGGAGCTAGGTGGCTTAGGGAAAATGAAAGGAAGCTGCTGAACAGCTTTGGGGAGAGAAAAGAGGGCCAGATGGGTATGCTGTGTATGAATCAAATGCAGTGGCTAGGGGAAGGTAAAAGAAAGGAAGGCACTGGAGAGATTGGTGGGTGGGCTGGCCCACACGGAGTAGGGCCTATACCAGATTTCAATTCAATCGCACCATGACCCATTCAGAAGATTTTGGCTGAATATGCTTGCCTTGGGTTCAAAATAAAACACACTTCCCATTTCACACACACCCCTACTGTCTTTGTATGTTAGTTAGCATATGTTTATGTTAATTATTTCCTACTAGTCTTCTTGGTAATAATTTTCCTAAAGCGTTATAAATTCCAAATTCTCTTTTTAAAAGTTTCAGTTCATGTAGTTGAAAATCAGGAAGAGACCTCATATCAGGAGTAGGCAAACTGGTGTTGTTTAGGACTGTCCTAACTGATTGTTAGGACTACAACTGCCAGAATTCCTTGCTACTGGCCATGTTGAGAAGGTTCTATGGAAGTTGCAGTACAAACTGAAAAACACTATACCACCAATGCCTGCAGTTTAAGAAAGGAATACTGCTAATTTAGAATCAAGTAATGCTGAAGAAAAAATCCAGCAGCACATATATTTATACTTAAACCATATCGTACTTCCAATAAAATCTTTTTATGGTGCCTAACATCTCAGTATTTCCAAAGGAAAATTTTTAAACAACAAAATGAAGCTTAATTTGCTAGGGCTGTACAAATAATTCTGATGGGGACTTTTTTACTCAGAGTGACAAGGCGGTTACATCCCTTGAACATTTGCTGCAGCCATTTCAAAGCTCTTCCCTGATCTTCTGAGCATGCTATGTACACCCAAAAGAGTGTGTGAGACTGAGCACATTTTAAGTCTTATGTTGAAATTTTCCAATTCAAAATGGTGAGAAACTGGATTGCTGACTTTTGATACTGAGACGTTCCACTTGTGTACGTATGTACGTACACACACAAAACTCAGGTTAGCATAGGGCCTCAGATTGTTAATCCCTGTTCTAAAATGTGTCTCCTTGATTACTCAGTCTACAATGCTTATTATGTATTCCACTGAAGGAAAAATATTAAACCAGGATGTACTCACCTCTTCCTCTCCTTCCTCTCCTTCTTCAAACTAATAAAGGATGGAGGGGGGGGGAGAGAAACTCATTTAGATCTTACTTTACACATCATTACATGCAGCATTTATATGAATATTTGAACCATAAATTTTGTCTCTAAACCCATCAATATAAGCACCTGACAGTTTAAAACGTGACCAGACTAACACCTGCATACACAGACTAGTGAAGGATTAAATATAGTCTTTCCCATAATTACTTCAGAAAACAGAAAGATGAATGAAAGGATTACAAAGCCTAAATATAGCGAAGTCCTTTCAATAGATATGAATACTTTCTTATTTCAACATTTATCTTGCCTTGAGAAATTTCTATGAGGTTTTGGTAAATGCTTAATTGCCTGGCTGTCTAAAGACCACAATGCCAAGCTAGATGGAAGTACATAATTGACCTTGACTGATCTCAAAAAACTAAGCAAGGCTGGTCCTGATTGGTACTTGAGAGACCAAGAATTATCAGACTTGTATACTAAACAGGGAAGTTGAAAAAAACCATAGAAGAAGGTAGTAACAAAACATTTCCTTATTATTACCAATAGAGAGAGAAATTTATTTATTTATTTATTATTTGGATTTATCCCCGACCATCTCTACCATGGTAGACACTGGGAGGTTTACAATCACAATATAAAAGTTAAAAGCCTATACATTTAAAACTACCATAAAAATAAAAAATAAAAATCCAAAAGATGGTATGTTCTTAAAAGGAGGATATTATTACGCTAACCACCCCCAGGAGGAACTATTATGTCCTTCATTCCAGGCAAGGCGGCAGAACCAGGTCTTTAACAACTTCCTGAAGGCCAGGAGCGAGGGTGCCCATCTCGCCTCAGGGGGCAAGATATTCCATAGGGCGAGTGCTATCGCAGAGACGGCACGCCTCCTGGACCCCGCTAGATGGAATTCTCTTGTTGAAGGGGTCCGGAGCATGCCCTCCCTGCATGATCGGGTGGGGCGGGTAGATATAATCGGGATGAGACGGTCCCTCAGATACTCTGGTCCCATGCCATATAGAGCTTTAAAGGTAATAACCAACACCTTGAATTGGATCCGGAAGCAAACCGGTACCCAATGCAGCTCACGGAGTAGCGGTGTTACATGTGCTGATCTTATAGCACCCAGAACTACCCGTGCAGCTGCATTCTGGACCAGTTGAAGCTTCCGGATACTCTTCAAGGGTAGCCCCATGTAGAGCGCGTTGCAGTAATCTATATGGGAGATGACAAGGGCATGAGTGACTGTTCGGAGGGCCTCCTGATCCAGGAAGGGGCGCAACTGGCGCACAACCCGAAGCTGTGCAAAGGCCCTCCTGGCCACGACTGCCACCTGCTCCTCGAGCAGGAGTCGTGAGTCCAGGAGGACCTCCATGTTTCGCACTGTATCTGTACGGGGCAGTGCCACCCCATCCAGAGTTAAAGATGACAACTTCCTGGAAATCGAGAGGCCATCAATCCATAGCCACTCCGTCTTACCAGGGTTCAGCTGAAGCCTATTATGCCCCATCCAGGCCCCTACAGCCTCCAGACACTGAGAAAGGGTATCAACTGCAACACTTACTTCACCCGGGACGGAGATGTACAACTGGGTATCATCAGCGTACTGATGATACCTCATCCCGTGGTGATGGATGATCTTGCCCAGCGGCTGCATGTAGATGTTAAATAGGAGAGGAGAGAGAACCGAACCCTGCAGCACCCCACACAAGAGGGGCCGAGGGTCAGATCTCTCCTCTCCTATTACCACCGATTGGGAGCGGTCCCGGAGGAAGGAGGCGAACCAGCGTAAAACAACGCCACCCACCCCCAACTCCCTGAGCCACCCCAACAGGATACCGTGGTCGACAGTATCAAAAGCCGCTGAGAGATCCAAGAGAGCGAGAATGGATGCACTCCCTCCATCTCGCTCCCGCCAAAGATCATCCATAAGCGCGACCAATGCAGTCTCTGTCCCATATCCCGGCCTGAAACCTGACTGAAAGGGGTCTAGATAATCCGTTTCATCCAGAATCCTCTGGAGTTGCAGCGCCACCACCTTCTCAACCACCTTTCCCAAAAAGGGAAGATGGGAGAAATGAGAAATGAGAGCCAGTTTGGTCTAGTGGTTAAGGTGCTGGGCTAGAAACCAGGAGTCTGAGAGTTCTAGTCCCGCCTTAGGCATGAAAGCCGGCTAGGTGACCTTGGGCAAATCACCTCTACACTCTCTCTCAGCCCAACTCACCTCACAGGGTTGTTGTTGTGGGGAAAATAGGAGGAGGAGGGAATATTAGGTATGTTCGCCGCCTTGAGTTATTTATAAAAATAATAAAGGCAGGATAAAAATTAAAATAAATAAATAAATAAAACCAGGTGGGTTAAGTACCAAGAAGCTGGACTAGGCTCAACTCAAATAAATATCTACTTTTTACTTTACTTAAATATAATATTAACAGATCTTGAAAAACATAATTTATCTTTTTTCATCTATTTGTTCTTTAACGCTAGAAAAAGTATCATTGTCATATGAACAGCAAAACTGATTGCAATATATTTTCTTAAAATTAGGATAGTGCACTGAGTTAAAGACTAAGCTGGGAAGTTCTCAGTCCCATATCACCCCACAGCGATAAGTTCACTAAACAGCACTACATAAGCCACTATCTTTTCAGTCTCAGCATTTCTATGCACATCCATTATGGTAATAATAATCTATTGGTAGAACTGTTGCTGGGGTTACTATTATACTGGACATTGGAAACTTAAGTGCTATTTTAATATTATCACAATTACTGGAAATGCCCTAGTCTTTTTCATGCATTAGGGTCCAATGGGGGAGGTACATATTGACCCTATTTCTTATGTGTACAGGTCCTTTTCCTCACCTCAGGTCTTGATGAATGATAACATGTTAACAGTAGTAGTAGTAGTTGTAATAATAAAAAATGTATCTAGCCAAATGCATGAAGACATCTATCTATAGCAGAGCTTTCCAAACTGTGTGTCGCGACACAAAAGTGTGTCGCCACACAACCCGGAAGTGCTGATCATCATCAGCGCTTCCGGGTTTTCCCGCGGCGACACACCAACGGCGGCGCGCAAAAACCCGAAAGCAGCAGCAGCAACGGTGGTTGGTGTGTCGCCGCGGGAAAACTTTGGAAAGCCCTGATCTTTCCCTGATCTGAGCATGGACTATGTTCTTTTGGAAGTCCAATATAACAGGAAAGATATGAAATAAAATACCACATTATAACTTTTCCTCTTTCTCTATGAATACTCCTGTTTAAAGTTCCAATAGCCAGCTCTGTTTCATGTAGTATGAGTAATAAAAAGTAGAATATTCACAAACCTCAATTTTTGTTTCCAAATGATGCTCCACCATTCATGCCTACTGAGTAAACACAATCCTTATTGGGAAGTTTTTGAGGAGAGTATTGCCCATTTAGTTTACTGACAAGATGCAAGACTCACATATAGTGGGGCAATTACCAACTTTGAACTCATAGTTAATGCATTATTAAACTTGGCTTTAAAGCCTTGAATTCTCTTTTCTAATCAGCTAAATTTATTATTATTAAAAGTAAGCACAATGCCTCTATGCAAAGGGAAAAATAAACCTGTAGTAATTGGAAAATACGTACATTATCATCATCCTCTATAGCTTCTCCAGTGAAATAGAGTACAGCACGGGGCACTATTCTTTCACGGAAGAAGTGCCCAACTTCAAAATCTATGGCTAAAGTACACTCTGAATCTTCATCCTGGAAAATTAAAAGTAGAAATTATGTGCTTGTGTAACTAGATCTATCTCATCACCAAGAAATCATTTAAAATGAGTAACAGAATTGAAATTGAAATATTTGGTAGGCTATGGCTTTGCATTTCTACTACTTGTTTAAGACTGCTAAAAAAGGGAATCCTGATTAATAAAATTTTTTGTCTGTTCCCCAAACTAGAAATTTTCAATGATGTATCAAGTAATATTAACATAATTTTATTAGAACCAGTCCATTTTAAACACTAGTCAAAGCTGTAATCAGTTTTTGAAGCAAAAAAAATTACAACTTCTAAACAATTATTGACCAGCTCTGGAGATCAAGTAGAGCTCAGGTAATGCTTAGAGACCAAAAACCAGAGAAAAAAGGGAAAAATAAATAAATAAAAAGCTATCACTGAATTGATTAGACTTTATGCAGAATTGTTATTTATTAATTAAATATCTGATATGAACAATCCCATGTGAGAAATTGCAAGTACAACTGGTGTAAGCAGAGGTAGCCAAGACACATTGATGTCTGATATAAAAATAACTTTTAGAAAATTGCACAAACATTTATATATGCTCATTCTGTAAAACTATAATCACTGATCATTTGTTATCCTTTAAAATCTGTTGCCAGACACAATCCATTTCAAAATGTCTAGCTGTAAAGCTGAACTCATAATTTTAAAAAATGAAGTAAAACTTACCAGTGATTCTCCATCTCCTGAAACTACAGGAGAAAAAAGAAAAAAAAAGAATTTATTCTAAATTATTTAAAAAGCAATTTTTGTGTCACAAATGCTAACATGTATAGTATTTATATGAATAGACAGATTAAAAAATAATTCAAAGTATGTTGTAGTATGGTGCCTTTGTCAAGGGACAAAGAGGAATCCAATGTGAAAGTCTCCCTTTCTGTTTCCTAAACCAGCAGTTTAAGGACACAACACTGAGTCAGAAAAACTGTGCAAAAGAAAACTGCAAAACACGTCTGATATCTGATTCAACATGGAAGTAGTTTGGGGGTAATGGGTAAGTTTTTGTGGCACTAATATTTACATAATTAAAGAGAGAGATTTATGTTAAGCTTATATTCTCATATATAGAAGATTCAAAGGGCATCTAATAATAAATAGCATTGTTAAAATGCAATACCAGTGCTCTGATATAGCTACACCACTAATATTAAATCATGTCTTAAAGGATTTATTCAACATTATCCATCCCCTATAGGAAGGATGGTACTAAGGAATCTTCTTTTTCTTATCTGCACTCACTATGATGAGAATGATAGAGGAAATTCAGAACATTGTGATAACTTTATTTTGGTTATGCTTAGTTAGTAAAACATAGCTCTCCTGCCAAGAAAAATATATGATAACAGAATATTCAAACTGTTTTTCCCCCAAATTTTCGTGTGCCTTCTTCTCCTAGTTCGCAGCCCTGATCCACACAGATTATTAAACAATTTTGCACTGCCGCTTATTAAGAAAAAGGACTCTACAGCCATCATGTGGAAAAACTAGAATCTAACAAGTAGGAACCATTATGTTGTTAATCCTTACACTTCAACTTTTAGGTTGTTGAAAGAAAACAATACACACTAGGATTCAGATGTAGCTCAAAGTGTGGTTCATGGTATGTGCATGAAATACATCTAAGATATTGCACATTGGTTTATGAATTATGAGTTATAGCAGCCAGAAGGATCCCTAATGATATTTAGCTTCTGTCACCAGTTAGTACAAAAATACCTCACAGATAAATCATTTATTTTCTTTTCAACATTATGGCCTATCAAGGAAAGGCAATACAGTATGCAATCTGGTGCCTGGTTAACTCTTTCCTTGCAATCTACCCAAGGTTACATGCTTGGTTGGAAAGAGGCAAATGAGAGAAAGGGGTATCTTTTTCACTTCTGCTACAAAGCGGAAAGTGTATTGAAAAAGTCAACCCTTCTGAAGAGCTATAGTAAGAGAAATATGTCTATGAAGGTTCTCAGTCATCCAGGTGGAATTGTCTGTAGCTTGAATCATGTCAACTGGATTTCTATTTTCTCAGTGGAAACGTTTCGCTCCTTATCCAAGGAGCTTCTTCAGTCTGAGCAAAGTTAGTAAGGGAATCCTTAAATATGTTTCTAGGTGGCTGTGTGACCTTGCACCTGGGGCTAGGTCATGGTTATTTTGAGATGTTAAAATCTCAAAATAAACATGACCTAGCCCCAGGTGCAAGGTCACACAGCCACCTAGAAACATATTTAAGGATTCCCTTACTAACTTTGCTCAGACTGAAGAAGCTCCTTGGATAAGGAGTGAAACGTTTCCACTGAGAAAATAGAAATCCAGTTGACATGATTCAAGCTACAGACGATATAGTAAGAGAAAGATCTACTAAATATCCTTCTATACACATACGTACGTATGTGTTACTCTATTCCTTAATATTCCCTCTATTCATTATTCTGGATAAGCAACATTATACAAAGTGCAGAAAAGAGTAAAGAGTAAGACAAAGAAATTAAAGGCATGAGTTAGGACAGCTAAACATGGTTTAAATTAACGCCATTCATTGTGCTTCTCCACACTTCACTATTCCTTTAAATCATCTTTGCTTTTACCATGCTATACACTGCTTCATATGCTCCATTCTGTTCTTTAAACTTCTCGCTTCTCTCTTTCTAAGAATCTTCCCAAATTTGGACCTCCCAAATTTTGCTCATTATCACCGTTCATACTCTTGTAAACATCCGTTTACAATTAACAAAACTTGCTGTGGTTTTTTACTGTTATAGCATCATGGTTCACTGTTAACAGTGAATGTGAATGATGGACTGCCTATCAGTTTGGAAGCAAAATGAACTACTCAGAAATAAGGCCACAGTTTCTAAAATGCTGATGCCTCTCCTAAGCATCCAAGCAAATTTCAAACTAAAGAACAGAAACATAAAGCAGATCAATACTAAATATGTTGTGGGTAAATGGGACAGAAATCTAGACTCATATTGAAAATTGAATAGAATATAGTTTAACTTTCTACCAGATTATGTAGGGTGTTAGGATGAAAGGAGAGGGCTCCCTGTCAGAAGCTTAAGTACCAATAGAAGAGAATATTTGTAGCTCAGGGTTGAACTGTGGAGTCCTTGGTGCTCTCTGAGCCTTGTTGTTTTCTTGCAGACCTTTCATTGCCAGGCTAGGCAACATCTTCAGTGCGAAAAGGGAGTGGGACTTGCTCTCTGTTTATATACCATGGCTTGTCCTGCTTGTGTTGGTGGAGGTGTTCTTCTCTCCTTAGTAGTTCCTTGACTGGGCTGTTGTTTCCCAGAATCATGGACCTCATCAACCTCTGCCTCACCACCTACTTTCAGTTTGATGGACAAATATACCAACAAATCAAAGGAACACCCATGGGATCACCACTCTCAGGACTCATAGCAGAGATTGTAATGCAACATCTAGAAAAGATAGCACTCCCACGCATACAACCCAAAGTATGGATCCGGTATGTAGATGACACCTTTGTCATAATAAAAAAGGAACAACTGGAAGAAACACATGAAACCATCAACAACATCTTCAATGGAATAAAATTTACAAGGGAAGAAGAAAACAACAACACGCTACCCTTCTTGGACATCCTCATCAGTAGAGGAAATTATGGCATTCTAGAAACACAAGTCTACTGGAAATCTACCCACACTAACCAAGTGCTCCACTACCAAAGCAATAACCCAACCCCCCCACAAGAGGAGCTGTGTAAGAACACTATTCAGACGAGCACAAACGCACTGCCGCAACCCAGAACACCAGAAAAAGGAAATAGACCACTTATATAGCATCTTCCAGCAAAATGGATACCCACACATCTTTATCAAAAAGTGCCTGACCACTCAACCCACCACAGCAAAACCAACAGAAGCTATGAAAAGGATTACACTGTCATACATCAGAAACATCTCAGAAACTACTAATAGACTGTTACAAGCACACAGCATCACTGTAGCACACAAACCAACCAAAACCCTTCAGAACATCGTAAGTAAACCAAAAGACCCAGTAGCCCAAGAAGAAAAAACAGGAGTTATCTACAACATATAGTGTAAGGACCGTAGCAGCCACTATGTAGGACAGACTTGCAGAAGACTAGCAGAACGCATCCATGAACACCAACTAGCAGTCAGAAGACATTATGAAAACTCCTTAATCTCACAACACATGGACAAACTTAACCATATTTTCAACTGGGGAACTGTGAGCATCTTAAACCAAGCCAAATCCAAAAACGCTAGAGAATTCCTGGAAGCTTGGCACTCAGACAAAGCAGCCATCAACAGACACACAGAGGTAAACAACATTTACATACCATTCATAAGAGACAATAGAAAAGCCAGAAGACCAGAACACCTCCTTGCCAGCAATCATCGCCCAGATATGCAAAGATTAACACCAAGATTAGCAGCAGAGGAACAATCAAACAGCACAATATACCCTAATCAAGGAACTATTAACTCAGTCAATCAACCAAGCAGCAAACAACAGCCCAATCAAGGAACTACTAAGGAGAGAACAACACCTCCACCAACACAAGCAGGACAAGCCATGGTATATAAACAGAGAGCAAGTCCCATTCCCTTTTCGCACTGAAGATGTTGCCTAGCCTGGCAATGAAATGTCTGCAAGAAAACAACAAGGCTCAGAGAGCACCAAGGACTCCACAGAAGCTTAAGTGCCTGTCCTCTGCATATTACAGCAATCGTGCTCAGGTTCAGTTCATGGCTTGCAGCCAACCCTTGCTCTAAGCCTTTTTAAGCATCATAAGGGATTTTTTTTTTCAAAAGGATAACCTCCCAAAAAACTAAAAGTGATATTTTGTGCCCCAGAAAACACTGCAAGTACATGTTCCAGTAGTACTTAAGTAATAATTAGTTTTTTGGTACATGATCCAGGCTGACTACATCACTATCACAACTAAGTCCCCATTCTGAGCTGGGGAAGAGTCAATTATTTTTGCAACTTTTAAACATTCTGATTGTTAAAACTTGCTTTGACTCTCAATGCTAGACTTTACAAAAGCTATTCAAGCCTGAAAATATTCCAAAGGGAAAAAAAATCCCATTCAACTGCTTTGCTCATGTTTGTTACATGGAAAAAGTTCAGTATTATTAAATAAGGGCAGAATAAATTGAACCAATGTTACCTTTAATTGGACTGAAGAAATTAAAAAATGAGTCATTAGGTACTTGTTTAGTAATTGTTCTGACAGTGCCTCGACCCTTGTGTTTCTGTTTCTTCTTTATTGTTTTTACTGTAACATTTTTTCCTTTCTTCCAATCAATAGTGCATCTGGAGATGAATTAAAATTATGTATCAGTGTCATTAAAGAAAAAGATTTATTGCTCAGGCTAGTATTACCCTTGATGATAACAGCAGCATTTCCTCGCACTATAGTAGTATTAGCTATCTCCAACCACATATAAAAGAATGTGGGAAGGAGCCAACAATACTACATAGAAAGAGACATTAAGAAAATTTCAGATTTCTATATCATTAAACTACAATATTGAAAATAAAAGGACAATATGAAGATGGCATTTAACTGATAAGATTCTGAAAATGGAATAAGCAGGCAGTAAAGAAACTTCAGAATGTTTCACAGGCAGCAGACAATGAATATTTGCAAAAGAAAGATATTTTCTACAGCAAAGCTGAAATAATCAAATTACTGCTTAAAATGCTGGAAAACTACTCTATCAGAAGTCCACTATCCAGATACTGCTAATTAACTTGATTTAGTAAGAGTTCAGAATCTACCTCAGGAAAGCCACATCTACAAATGTGAATCATTCTGAATTGCACAACAGACTATTAGAAACATAGGAGGCTGCTATATATTAAGTCAGACCATCTAGTATTGACAGACTACAAATAGCTCTTCTGAGTTTCAGACAGGAATTTTTCCAGTCCTGTGTGGAAATGCCAGAGATCAAACCTGAGATCTTTTGCATCAAAAGCATGATCACTGCCACTGACCTAAAGCCCTTAAGTACATTTGAATTTTTAACAACTCTTGAAGCTTTGCTTGTAGCAAAGAGACTTCTCCATACTCTCCATACTACTCATTCCTGCTTTGCTTTTCTCTTTTGCCTAAAAGCTCAAATTAGAATTAAAAGGAACATGAAAAATACAGGTAGTCCTTGATTAACAACCACTTGTTCAGCGACCGTTAAAAGGTTAGACGGTGCTGAATGAGTGGTATTTACTTGAAGTTCCAGCCAGCCCAGCATCCCCACGGTCACAGCGTTCGTGATCTTGGCGCATGGCAACCATCTCACACTTATGACTGCAGTGTCCCACGGTCATGTGATCGCCATTTGTGATCTTCCCTGCTGGTTCCCCACAAGCAAAATGAATGGGCAAGCCAGCAGGGAAAATTGCAGGTCACTCCTGTAAGTCACTTATTACTTATTATGCACTCGTAGCAGCCACCCCCGCCCAGCTGCACCTGCTCCATCCACGTACCCTCCTGCACCTGGCAGCAGCCACCCCGTGCCCAGCCATGCTCGTGCTGCCGCAGCCACCTGAGTGCCCTCCCACACTTGGGAGCAGCCACCTCCACCTGGCCATGCTTGTGCCATGCCACCTGCCCTTGGGAGCAGTCACCCCAAACCTGGGCAGACCAGGCCAGCATGCCCTCCCATACTGCACAGCAGCTACCCCCCGCCTGGCCATGCTCGCACTGCAGAAGTCACTTACCCGCCCTGCCAGTCTGCTTGAGAGCTGCCCAGGACTTGCAACTTCCTGCTGGCTTCCCCATTGACTTTGCTTGTTGGAAGCTGGCAGGAAGTCGCGAGGAGGTCCTTGCTTACCAACCTGCAATCCTTGCTTAATGACAGCAACAGGGACTGCCATCACTAAGCAATGCGGTCACATGATGTCACACTTTACAACCGTATCGCTTAGCGACAGAAATTCCGGTCACAATTACTGTAGTTAAGCAAGAACTACCTGTACTTTTTTAGCAGCTGCAACTGTGTGCTTAAAAGTATACTACAGAGCAATGCTGGTCACTTTAAAAATCTTTATCAACTTTAAGTTCCTACTGCTTTGTTTGAATCCCAAGAATTAAAACTAGCATTACATTAATACTTTAGTAGTCTTATTGATATAAAGGACTGGAGCAGGGAATGGCTACAATTCTGCATATAAGAAAGGATAATTATCAAGTCAAACAAAGGAGACACCACCACAAGAGCTGACAAGAGGAAGAATCCCTTCATAAGGTAGGCAATCAGTGGAACAATCCCAACAGACAGAGTGACAACCAGAAACAAGTGATGCAGACATATACTACACCACTGGGACTAAAAAACTGCTTTCAGGCCTTCACAGAGGAAGCAGCTCTAAGCCTTCAAGGGAAGAAAAAAGAGACACACTATGGAACAAGAGATATGATGGTGAATCCCTTAGAGGCGGAGAGGATGCAGCTGCAACTCAACAGCAAGAAAAAAGAAGAGTCCTGTTGCTACTATGAGAACTCAAAGCAATCTGTGGTTCCAATTCAATCCTTTTGATTGTGAAGTGTGCTGTCTGCTAGGAGCAAGGATCACAAATGTGAAAATTTCCAAAGCTGATCAAGTTCACTGATAATTATCCCTTCTTACTAATCAGCATGGAACAACTTATACTGCAAAGAACAGCTACAACCATATCACCACAGACTTCAAAAATCTAGGAAATAAACTCAATACTTAGGGCTTAGTGATGTTCTCATCTCTCCTTCTAGTCCATGGGAAAATACTGGAAAAGGAAGTATCAGACTGCTGACACAAGATGGGTTGTATCTCAGGACTGATAAAACTATGTTCAGCCAAAGGACGGTGAACTTGATCAGGAGAGCTTTAAACTGAAACTTGTAGGGGCCAAAAACAAAATCTTTGAAATATGGACCTCAAATAAAGGCTTCTCTAGCACACAAGGAGGCGGGAGCCTTGCTTTAATGAAGCCTATTAAATTGCTCAAATATCAGGAGAATTGGTTCATAAAGTTCATGACCACTGTCTATACACTACTACTAAAAGCACAGGAAGTAAACAAGGTGAGTTTGAACGCCTGCTATAGGAAGGCAAATATATTTAATAGATATGAGACCTGGTGGGATGACTTCCATGACTAATATACAGTAGTTAAGGATACAATTTCTTCAGAAGGGAATAGACAACTGGAATGAGGGGAAAAAAACTGAGGGCAAAAGAGCAGCCAATGCAAATGCACAAAAAGCACGGTACGACCTAAGGTTAAAAAAGGATGCTAAAAACAACAAAACCAGCTACTTCAGATATGTTCAAAATAAAAAGAAAAGAATCAGTATATCAGCTGCTCAATGAAGATCACAAAAGTTAACAGGTAACAAAGGAAAGGCAAAGCTACTGAACTCTTTATTTTGATCCATCTTCTGAAACAAAAAATGTGTTTTCTACCAGGAGGTTGTGAAGAGCAGGATGAAGGGGCAGGATTGAAACTTGCTACTGATAGAAACATGGTTGGGAAATATCTATTTACTCCATGTTCAAATACCCAGAACCAACTGAATTCCTGATGAAAGAACTAGCTGATGATCTGATATAACCCTTACATATTATCTCTGAGAAATCCTGACAAATTAAGGAAATGCCAGATGATTAGAAGAGACAAACACTCCTATCTTTTTTTTTAAATCATTCACCAATGATTGCTCATCTAATTGGAGAGGCATATTGGGTGGGGTACCATAAGGATCAGTCAAGGGTCCTCTATTCTTCACTATTTGTATTATTGACTTGGATGAAGAGGTGAAGGGAACACTTATCAATTTTGCAGATGACACAAAATTGGATGAGACAGCTAATAATCTAGAAGACATAAATAATATTCAAAATGATCTTGAAAGGTTAGATAAATAGGTTGAAAGAAACAGAAAAAAATTTAACAGAAATAAATGCAAAGTTTTTCACTTAGAAAAAAAATCAAATGCATAAGCATAGGATGGGGGATACTTGGTATGGTATGGCATGGCACCTGTGAAAAAGATCTCAGACTATATGCCAGCAGCATAATTTGGCTGAAAAAGTTGGTCCTTGCAATTGGTTGATATAAATATTTCTGCAATATATAAATAAAAGTGCAATTTTAGCTGCATCAAAGAAGAAATAATTCCCAAATCACAGAAATAAACTACTCTATTTTATTTTGTTACACCTTGAGTATTGTCCAGTTCTAGGTATTGTATTTTGAGAAGCATTTAAAGAAACAAATTCAGAGAAGGACAACAAAGATGATCAGGGGACTAGAAATCCTATGAAGAGAGACTGAAGGAGCTGGGCATGTTTAACAATGAGAAGAAATGACAGGAGAACAGGGAGGGAATATAATAGCACTCTTCAAATACATTAAAGAATGTTTCATAGAAGAAAGTCAAGTCCTTTTCTCTAGCATTCCTGAGTCCAGGACATAAAATAATGGTGCAGGCAGGCAGTAAGAATAGTTGAGCAGTGAAATCAATTACCCATAGATGACTCTGATTCACTGAATGTTAAAGCCTGGACTCCTGTGCTGAACAAGTGGACTGAAAAGTAACAACTATTACCATTTCCTTCTCTACCACTATTATCTAGCAGAATAATTTACCCTATTTTATGTATTTTATGTTGTGACCACATTATGATACAATCAGATTAAAATCTAAAAAATTATTTAAAACATTTCCTTACCCCTCACAGTCAACAATTTCAGGACCTTCGAATGAAAATGGATCCGTCTTATCTGGTTCTGATTTCATCTTGTAGGTTTTTGTCAGAACTGAATTAGTAAAGTAGTCATTGGGTTCGAAGTGAAACTCTAATGTAAAAGACTAAAAGAAGTTCATTATTGTTCCAAATATCACAATTTTCTAGCAGATAGATAAAAAACAATCAACTAGGAGTACAATAGAATATCTGGATTGACAATCATCAGCATGGCAGATGAACAGAAACATGTGATTATCAAGTTATCCCAAAATAATATGGTTCACATAGTCAAAAGATACAAAGACATATGAAAAATTTGTAAGGGGTGTGCAAACCCTTCCAAATCAGTTCTTTGGAACAGGCAAGAGTCCATTATCAAGTATCGGTTTTGAACTGCTAAAACACCATAGTTCACATGGAACCTTTAGAACAGAGCTTTCCAAACTGTGTGTGGCGACACAAAAGTGTGTCGCCACACACAGTCTGGTGTGTCGCCACACAACCCGGAAGCGCTGATCATCATCAGCGCTTCCGGGTTTTCCCGCGGCGACACACCAACAGCGGCGCGTAAAAACCCGAAAGCAGCAGCAGCGCTTCCGGGTTTTTGCGCGCTGCCGCAATGGCGGCACTTCCGGGTTTTCCCGCGGCGACACACCAACGGCGGTTGGTGTGTCGCCGCGGGAAAACTTTGGAAAGCCCTGCTTTAGAAAGTGTTCCTAGTTGCCTACCCTAATGTGCGCATGCACAGTCCTTTGTTTAGCTATAACAAAAATGAAGCGGCTCTGCGTGCACATACCTGCAGATACACCACATGGCAGCTCCTAAAATATGTTTATGAGCCTGGAAAAAGGTTTAGTATTTTGAGATGATGTATTTTTTATCACTACCCAGCATTCGTAAACAGTTCTACCAAAAGATTTGCAAAGTCCTGTTAATTTATTATTTACTAATTGCAACTAAACAAGTGCTATAAAGCAAGTCATGATTACTTGCACTGCTATTTCCCCAACCATCTTACTGTATATTGTCATAATATTCACCTAACTTTGTGGGACTTAAAAACATGAAAGGAGGAAAAAAGCTCCCTATCTGAGCCAAGTATCATAATTTTGCAGTTCAGGTGTTTAGTTTTTGTTGAATGGAAAAAACAAAATAAAGTACAATGCTGATGTAAGACAAGGTTCTGATGGAAAAGAATCTAATTTTAACCTCTTGTTGTTTCTTCATCCCAGAATTCCTTGAGAAAATCCTACATCTATAGCCACCCCCTTATTTCTTCTTAAGACTGACTATATGAAGACCTTTTCTCCTACTTTCATTTTATTTTTCCTTTGCTTAGCAACCTACTTAAGAGTTCTGGAGAACTCTGAATCTTGCACATTTTTGTGAGATCAAATTTGATGTAATAAAAGTATCACCCTAATATATATTGTTTGGCCTGCCTTGAAGAAACTGGTGCTTCATCCCCTCAAGAGACCACAGTTCACAGCTCCTGCTTGAGGAACAGGTGGCAGCCTTGGCCAGGAGAGCTTTCACACAGATACATTTTGTGCACCAGTTGCACCCATTCCTGGATTGGGAAGCACTGCTCATGGTTACTCATGCCTTAGTCACCTCCCATTTGGACTATTACAATGCACTCTACATGGGGCTGCCCTTGAAGAGCATTTGGAAGCTTCAGCTAGTCTAGAATGTAGCGGCATGTGCAGTTTTGGACACATCACAGTATGCACATGTAACACCACTGCTACATGAGGTGCACTGCCTCCCAGGCGGCTTCTGGCTGTGACCTTTCAAGCACTACATGTACCAGGTTACATGTGGGACCATCTCTCCCTGGTGGTTTCTGTCTGCCCCAGCAGATCTGGCAGAGTGGGCATGCTACCACTGATAGAACAGTATCATCTGGTAGACTCCCAGAAGCGTCCCTTCTCTGTTATGGTGCCTGCCTTATGGAAAAAGACTCCCTATTGAATATGCAGAGTTCCCTACTCTACTGGCCTTTCTCAAGGCCATGAAGATCTGGCTTTTCCCCCAGGTATTGGGGTCAGGACATTAGCATGGAGGCTTTGGTCTCATGGTTAAGGTGCTGGGCTAGAAACCAGGAGACTGAGTTCTAGTCCCGCCTTAGGCATGAAAGCTGGCTGGGTGACCTTGAGCCAGTCACTCTCTCTTAGCCCAACTCACCAAGATCAAACAGGGTTGCTGTTGTGGGGAAAATAGGAGGAGGAAGGAGTATGAGGTATGTTCACCGCCTTGAGTTATTTATAAAAATAATAAAGGCGGGATAGAGAATGAATGAATGAATGAATGAATGAATGAATGAATGAATGAATGAATGAGTGTATATTTCCAGTGATGCTGTGTTTTTGTTGAGCCTCAATGCAGGTTTTTTTTTTGGGGGGGGGGGTTGTTTGCCACCCAGAGGTTCTGGGATAGCCATATGTTGGGGGCTATATAAATTGAATAAATAAATAAATAGATAAATTACAAAGATTAATGCAAAACATTTATAAAACAGATAATGTTGAATTACAAGATGGGCAGGTTATGCTTCTGAGCAATCAATAATGGACCACCGAACTATTAATTGTTTCTATCTCTAAAGACTAGGTTAATAAAAAGACCTTAAGCACATTTCTATAAAATCCATTAAGTGCTGATGGTTTTAATTTTTAATTATTCATTTAATACCTTTACTAATTCTAATTTATGTTTGTAATTCAAAATGCCATGAGATTTGTTATAAAAATGTAATATGACTACACAGATTTTCTTGTTCCGAAATAAGATTATTTAATTACAGAATATTTATTTCAGCATAGGTATACAGAGTATTTAACAGGTCTATATCGTTGTTGAGGTGTTTAGCTATTAGCACTCCTAGGAAGTAACACGGGGAACATCTGTCCTGTTTGTTTATGAGAATACAAGTAAAACTATTTTAAAAGAAGTTCAAATGTTAGGTTCTTGCTTTTTAAAATGGTCTTCATTAACTATCAGTAGCAGTAGGTGGTGCTATTGTGGCACTATATTACTGTTTAAAAGGATTGTTCCAATATAGCAGCATCTTGGGAA
Source organism: Charina bottae (assembly GCA_023362775.1). Lineage (NCBI taxonomy): Eukaryota > Metazoa > Chordata > Lepidosauria > Squamata > Charinaidae > Charina > Charina bottae. Next base: position 186,167,035 of record JALMGJ010000001.1, on the reverse strand, counting down.
GTATGGCTGAGAAACTCAAACTTTCTATATGAAAACCTAATATAATAAGATAAAAACTGAAAGCTTCCATGCTAAAATCATTAACGCCCAATTTATATTAATATTTAAAGTTAAGCAGTACTAACCATAGGCTGTCCTGGCTCAGAAAATTTCACTTTAATGTCTTGCAGGTATTTCAGAATAGGCTCATCATATTCCTAAACATGAATGGAAAATTTATTATCAAAATGAAATAAATGGGTTACATTTCATTAGAGTAACACACTATTCCTATGCAAATTTTCAGCTTCACCTAACAGTTCTTTCCTTAACTCTTAAACCAAATACCTTCTAAATAAAATGCAAAAGACTGAACAGTTTGACTGTTACCATCAATGGCATACTAAGTAGGCATTTACAAAATGTTTTGATCTAAACTGTTCTACATTCTAAACATTTCAGGTGCTAAACAGCCCACCACAAGTATGAAACGGGCTTTTTCAGGCACTTTGGAAGTGTTCTGAACATGAAAGCTGTTTTTGGTTCAAAGCACGTCCAAAATGCTCAAAACTGCCTGTTTCATGCTCAAAGATTTGAAATAAAATGTTCTACAGAAAATTACTAGGTGAATGTCACAAGCAGAAGTATTTTAGCTGTACTATCAGCAAAACAGTAGCCAAATATGAAATATGATATCAAATATCATATATCAATAAATAATAATATAATGTACCTTATATGTTGTACCTAAATCTTACCCAAAGGCTGAGATTGAACATGATAAACTAACCAGAGGTGAAAACAAACAAAATATAGTGAGGCACTAATTCTGACCAAAAAAAGAAAAAGACTGGCTCCAGAAAGTATTAATAAAAACAAATTTTGCTAATTTCTATAAGCAGTGCTTATATTTGGGGAGATAATAGGAAAAGAAGAAAGCAAAAATACAATTTCGATTATCTCAAAAATTTTCTTGTATTTATTCTCAGAATAAAGACCCAAAGTTGTATTTCTTGCTTTTAAGAGGGAAACACCATTAAGCAAAAATATTATTTCATTGAAACCAACACTACAAGAAAAATATATAGTACATCATAGAAATCTACTCATCAAGCAAATAGAAAATCACAGGTTCATTATATTTCTGTTTTTTTGTATTTGTCAACTTACTATGTTAAAAACTCTAGACTGGAACAAAATACTATCCCACGTCTTTAGGGTAAAGGTGCATTACCTGAACTTAATATTTAGTTCACTCAAGAGCACCATTAAGCAAAAATATTACTTCATTGAAACCAACAGTTATTCTGTACTGAACAGTAAAAAATGTAGCCATAAGGGCATTTTTAGAGTTGCTTCACATACTTCCTCACTCATGTACCAAATATCCAGGAAGACATCCTCTATACCAAAAGCCATGCTGGCTGGGGAATTCTGGGAACTGAAAATCACCCACCTGAAGTTGCCAAGGTTCAGAAACTCTACTCTATGTAATCACTGAGAATCTTGGGCCCCCAGGTAGTAAATCCCAGTAACCCTAGTCAACATAGCTGAGATCCAAATTTGGGAAATACTTTTCCATAAAAATATTTGCCAGGGGATTTACTCAAAATTTTGTAAGCCTATTTCATACAGTTTTAATTGCTAATATATAGAAGTATTGACCATCTTATTTTCCTTCTCCTAAGTTTATAAAAGTGATCACTGTAAAAGCCTTGCCATATGCAAATAAACATGAAGATTTCTTTGAATTCTGAGGAAAATGTTGAAGTATATTCAAAACTGAGAGGCATTCTTTCTCATTCTCCGTTAAAAGCAGAGTGAAATGAAGGCACACTGCTATTCTTATGAAAAAAGCAATAGGAAGGTTCAGCATACAAAAGAGGCAATTAAGGTTTTGTTGGATGAATGATGACCACTGAAAAAGTAGTTCCGAGGCAAAAATAAAAGATACCCATTTCAGAGAACGGAGCTAGGGCCAAAACAGTGGGAAAAGTCTGTCAATCTTAAAGAAAAATCCCCTCCAAAAGTAAATACCAAGGAATATCTCTTTTTGTGTGCAGTTAAATGCTATTTTTGCCTGCTTTATAAGTCTAATCCCTTCTGGAGAAACTTTAGAAAACAATGGAGATCTAGGGCAAAGGAGGATTCAAAACTTCTGATGTGACAAAACAGCGAAGAACAAGTTTAACTACTATAATATACTTCCTTCTAGATAGTTAAGGGTGGAATCTATCACTAATTTATTCAATTTCATCTAGAATAATGGAATTTCCTCTTGTTCCCTTTAGGCATGCCCTCACACTCTGCTCCAATTTTGCATTGGAAGTGTTGGAAGAAATTTCCCAAGCTGTTCCATCAGTAGAAACTCCTCCTCCTAAGAGAGGCCCACAACTGGATTCTACTCCTAGTGTCTAAAACTAAGGAATACTCTAAGCAGATTTTTCCTTAATTTCTAAGTAATAAAAAGAAATAAAAATAAAAAGTGCCACCTCGCTTGGGATGGGAGGGGTAACAGTTCCTCCTGGGGGTGGCTTGCGCCATAGAGCCCTCCCTATTGAATAAGGCCTCACCATCATTGGATTTTATATTTATTTATTTTATAGTAATTGTCGGTAGCAATTTTTATCTTTGTATAGTTTTAACTGTGGATTTTACTGTAAACCACCCAGAGTCCCCCATTTGGGGGAGATGGGTGATGATATAAATAATAAATAAATAAGATGTACACCATCCACAATGGGGTATCTATCAGTAACTCAAAATATGCTGAACCTCAGAGACACCACTTACTCCAACATAAATATGCCCTTGAGTTGAGTTCTGTTCCTGGTGAAACAACTTTCTTGTTGACTATAAGGGAGTAGCTTGTCATTGCTTTTTCAGAATTGCTTTTTATTTCCCAGTCTTCCATGAAACTGTGGTATTTTCTGCCCCATCAAAGTACTAATCAGAGCAAAAAAAACCCTGCTTAGCTTCCAAGCCCAGATAAGGTTGGTCAGATAATGCCACCTGTTCCAACATGAAAAATGTAGGGGAAACAACTTTTTCTACTAATGTATCAGGAAATAAGGGAGTTAAGCCAAAGCCTGATAATAAAAACATTAAGTATGAATACTTATAAAAAGCTATACAACTATTTCTTAGACCCCTACAATTATGTATTGAATAGACTCAGATGAGTAGAAGAATTAGTAGAAAAAGGCCTTATTTGTCAAAGGCAAGTATCACCCAGAAAATGCCTGAGAACTCTAGTTAAGAGAGCTTCAGTAATTCCCTTCCAGGAAGAACCAACAATGAAAACAAGAGTGCTTATTTGAATCATTAAAATCAACTGAAATGGATGAATCATTGAGGCTATACCCAAAGGTGTAATCTAGGATTCAAAATGGAAACTCAAATACTTGGAGCAATAAGAGTAATCAACAAATCTTGCAAATATCAATTTGTTCATTTTATCTGCCAGTGAGCTTGAATCCAAGTTAAAGGACCACCAACTACAGGAATGTTGCAAATGAGAGTACGACAATAGGTATTATTTAATGCATAGTTCCTGCTGCTACTCTGCTGGGCTCAAAATATTAGGGATAAAGCAGCAGGAATCTTAGCTACAATCATGTCATATACAAACCTTGTTGGATGAGAACAAACCTTGCACCCAACAATATTGAGTCATATGTTTCTGAAAACATCAATAAAAGTAAATAGCCTTCCCACTGTTTCTCTACTAAATCTAGTTGCTAGAAGTAAACTGCCCTGGAAGCTGTAGATTTCATTGGCTAATAGAAAAACTATTGGAGAGTATGCCAAATAGTTTTTAAAGCCAGTGAATGTTGCATGTCCCACTTCCACAAATTGATTTTACAGAATTGACTGCATGAAGACAGATCCATTTTTATTTGCTCTTTAATGGGGAGGGGGGATGCACTGGACAAGGACAGCAAATTCTTAGGGTAGGCTACAAAATATGACTCAAAGACTTAAAACTTCAACTACAATTTCATACTTCCTTTTGCAAAACTCAGGTACAATAACAATAGGGCTCAGATAACTTGTTGGAATTCTAAAACCAGAGATGAGAAAAGCCAGTTTGGCTAGAAACTGGGAGACTATGAGTTCAAGTCCTGCCTTAAGCACAAAAACCAGCTGGGTGACCTTGGGCCAGTCATTCTCTCTCAGTCCTAGGAAGAAGCAGGCAATGGCAAACCACTTCCAAAAATTTTGCCAAGAAAACTGCAGGGGCTAGTCCAGGCAATCACTAGGAGCCAACACTGACTTGAAGGCACCAAAAAAAAAAAGTACAGTAAGATTCAAAGTCTGAAGATTTTCCTTTTGTCTTGCCCATTCAAGCCTAAATCAAATAGCAGACAGAATCTATGATGTTTTCCATTAGAAAATAAATATCAGAGACATACCTTTTAATCCAGCTAAGTTTACTATTTATTCAAACTATCTATTGCCTTTGAGTAAAAGAAGGAAATATCTTATATTTGAACCACTGAGAGGCAACATATATGGAGAAGGCAATGTCAATGAAATACTGTACTAAAACTTGTAAATTGCAAGGGAAAGGCGTATTTGGAATTTGAGAGTATGTCATGGGTGTTCCCACTAAATATTAGATGTGGCCAATCACAAAACTCCCATTTGCCAAAAGCAAAGCACTCTCCATCCCTAGATCCCATAATGCATTCTATAGCCCAATTTATCTTTGTTTTTTATTGGGCAGAAGAGGACATTTCCAAACAAATGAACCCAAGTAAACTGCTTAGGAACAGCATGAAAATATGTGGCAGTTTCCAGGCAAGATCCGTTTAATAATCAGAGTGTACCATGAACACCCTAATCAAAGTAGCCATTGAATTTGTTACCTGTACTAATTCACTCAGCATATCTACATTTCTAAATATTGTGAACCAAAAATCTGGGATTCCTTTGGGATTTGTCTCTTCAGTTGCTCCTGCTTCTTTTTCTTCTATTACTACTTTATTTTTCAGGTCTCCCTAGAAACACAGAAAGGAATTTAGAAGAATATTAAAGTTTTATGCAGAAGCTCTTCCAAAAGATTCCAAAATTATTAGAAAAGAAAAATACCCTATTTAATCCTCTACATTTAATGCTAAAAACTAATCATCAGCATAAAACATAATTTGCTCTAATACTGTACCACACTTGGGAAAATCCATGTTTATTGGTTTGTAAGATAAATAAAGTTTAGTACATTCAACAGATTTCAAAGTATACAGGAAAGTTAGCTCTATTCATTCCCTTATTTCTAAAAACTGCCCCACCCTCCATACAACACCTAAACAGAAATAAGTGGTTATTAAGAACAGCACTTGGACTTACCACGAGGTGCCATTCTGGACACCAGAAAATGAACCTGGCAGAAAAATGTTAACTCTGCCTCTTCTAATTAGAAGGCAGAGTTTAGACATTAGTATCTGATGGAGGGAGCTCCTCCCTCCTCCTTTTTGTTTGAGCTGAGGAATAAAGCCTTTCAACATCTGTATTAATTTGCCATAGGAAAACACACACGAGAATAAACATTTGCAATACACCTGTCATAATTGTTGCATTACCTAAACACCACCTCCGGTGGTATGAAAAAGGCTTGGCATAAAAGTTGAAAGGAGGCTGATGACCTTCTGTGGTATTTCTTGTTCTCCTTCCTTAGTATATAAATACTTTTATTATTTTATTTTATTTTATTCTTTTATTCTTACCATCCACCAATGTAGAATCAAGAGTTTCTCCAAACAGCTTATTTCCCACAAATGGCTTGAGTGACAGATTGGTTCTCAATTGATGGTGAGCCTGCCCATGTTTAAATCACAAATCCTGATGCACTGCCATTAAAGCTGATATTGCTCTAGATGAAAACTGCAGCTTATCTAGGGTTGTGTCGGCTATAAGCATGGCTGTTTTTGTTACCCTGATTGCTTGGGATCTGATGGAATCTACTTGAATAGTTCTTGTCGCTATGTTATTATAGTTCTGGCAGTTAAGAGAAACAACAGTTGTCGCTTTGAAGCCTATGGCTGATGTTTCATGGACCAGTTTCAACATACAATCTACTCTACATCTTGTGTGGGCTGCCAGACTCCCCTCTCTTTTCACCACTGCCCAGGTAATGACAGTTGTTACAGGCTTATCTATAAATGGGATACCTAGCTATTCCATGGTTTCCAGGAAAGGGCAGTAGAGCTCATTACCCATCAGGAAAGGATGGCATTGTTCGGTCCTTGGTCAGTTTAGCCTATTCCTTCTTTATGATCTCCATGAAAAGATTTAGAAACAAATTCTTAATTCAAATTTGGCAGCTGGCAGGAACTCTGCTGAGGACTGCATCCCTAGTGACTCACTACCCATAGTAGCAGTGGTAGACAAGTTCAAATTAATAATTTTTGCTAGTTTCTTCCTACCATGCTGAGGAAAGATTAGCATTAAATAGCCTTTGGTGTTCAGTTATGGTCTCTCTCAGCTTCTCTGAAATCTGCTCTTTTCCATGATCTATCACCATCCCCCCCGCCAGCTGGGTGACTTTCTGGAGTATCCTATGGCTGCTGTTCCTGGCTGTTGGGTTTCATCTCCTTGCCTAGCACCATGAAGCATTGGGAGGTTGGATGGAGATCCCCTCTGAGATGCACTGTGTTTTGCCCTTCCATATTGATTAGGCCTCTTCTTTTTTTTATCTGTTGCTCCCTCTCCCGAGAGCAGATTCTAGAATATTTCAAACCAGATGAACAAGAATGTGAATGAGAGACATCCCATAACTTTTGTGGCCTGGTATCCTCAAGCTTTTTTAGGGTCCCCATCCTCTGACAGAAACCCTTTTAGTTGTTCCTCTATTTTCCCAACATCATGCTGGTGCAAGGAGCAGGTCTACTTATGTATTGGAGCACAGACAAAGGAAGGAGGATCAGGCTGCCGCCTGGCTTCATAGATAGAAAGGAAGGAGGCTCCAGGATGAACTACTACCATTGGTGCTGTCTGTAGGCTGAGTCATGGCAACTGGATTTCTTTCTTTTGGTTGAAATGTTTCGCTGCTTCAGTCTGGGCAAATGTTGGTGAGGGGACCCCATATATGTCTTCCAGGGTGGCTTTTCAACCAAAAGAAAGAAATCTAGTTGCCATGACTCAACCTACAGACAATTCCACCTGGATGACTGAGAATCTTCATTGACACATTGGTGCTGTCCAAGCTTGACCTACACATCTCTGCAATTTTACCACAGGCAAAGAGGTAGCCCCTACTGGTTGCTGGGCTGTTCTTCCCTGAATGAAAGTCAGGAGCCCAGGAACTGCAAGTTTTCTTGTCACCACATGGGATCCACTGTCCTTCCCTACAGACATCTGGGAGAAAAAGCTAAACTAGGCTGCTGAAAAGCACACTTTGTTACTGAAATTGGGGTCTAGGCTCAAGAGCTGTGACTTTGTCAAGCTCTGCCCACTGCTCCTTTTCAGGTAGTCCTCACTTAGTGACCATTTGTTTCGTGACAATTCAGACTTACCACCAGTGCTCATACTTATGACCGTCGCAGAGTCCCAGCGGTCACATGATCACGATTTGGATGCTTGGCAACTGGTTTGCATTTATGACCATCGCAGCATTCTGTGGTCACGTGATACCATTTTTGACCTTCCCGGCTGGCTTCTGGTAAGCAAAATCAATGGGGAACTGCATAATTCGCTTAATGACCACATGGTTCACTTAATAGCCGCAGTGATTCCTTTAATGACCACTGCAAAATAGGTTGTAAAATCAAGTCAGTTTTGCTTAATGACTGCTTCACTTAGCAACCAAAATTCTGGTCTCAATTGTGGTCGTTAAGCGAGGACTACCTGTAGTCCACTTACACGTCTGGGATCTCCATGCCAGTCATTATGCCTGTCTGTCTCTGCGATCAGAAAAACAAATTGAAATCTTTTAGGGCGAAAAAATAAAAATAAAAAACTAGAATATTGTGGTTCTGGGTGAAGCAAAGGATAAAAGGAGAGAATTATGGAGCAAAGGAGAAAAAGTTTCTGTCCTGCATTAAAGATGTTGCTGCTGCTGGTCTAAGAAAGAAACAATTTCCCAGGACAGCAGCCATACTTCCCCTTTCATTGCTCAGTTAATTTAGCATTTTCCATCACTGCCAACCATGTCTCTTTAGCGTTGCAGCAGGTGATCAGAGAAATTTTACTGCTGCTTTACTGTTACATTCCATCCATTTTTCTGAGGCATATCCCATAGCAAAAATAATTTTATACTACTGATTTCTGTTAGAATAGCACTTGCCCATAATGCAGAGGCTTCCAAATAAATATGAGTGCAGGAAAGGTGGGGAAAGGAAAGAAAACTGATGCAACATGGAAAAATGGGCTATTTACAAAGTTGCTTGAAGTGAGTAACAGCATAAAGATTTGAAGAACAAAAACCAATATTGAGAGATCAAAGGATCTGGCAAAAGTATTCTGTATTAGTAGTTAATCTGTTGCAAAAAATGTGACTTTCAGATACTGAAATTTTATCCTTTATCCTTTAACTGGTACTGTTTATTTTATTATTTTGTTTATTATACACCACCAGGGTTGCATTGCTTGAATTAGGCAGCCATGTAATATGCTATAAATAAATAAATAATCTTTCCCTTTCTTTTAACCAACACTTTGGATGGATTCATGCATCATGCACTAAGCCATAAACTGATGGTTCAATGTAATGTGTGAACCCAGCCATGTTGATTTGGAAACTGTGGTTTATAGGGAAATACTGCATACAAATCAAATTATTATGACTTGTGCAACAACGTACAGTTAACAAGAAGTATGAGCCTACTTGTTGTTACCCACAACAGAGATGACAAACAGGCAAAATAGCCTGCTTATTCTCATACTGGGTTTTATTATAGCACTGGAATGGAACCCATTAGCAGAAAAGGCTGTCACAACAGGTTACGAACAGTGCAAATGGTACTATACTGGAATAACGAAATTATATTTAAAACATTTCTTAACAAATTTCTGAAACAAGACGTTGCATTTCTGAAATTCTAGAAAGGGAAATCCCTCAAAAAACACTAACCATGAAAGCTGACACAAGCTAATATGTTCTGCAAGACAAATTAATGGTTTTCCTTGGATTGTTCAATAGGAAAGTTATATTAAATTTTGACTACCTCAAAATATTTTAGCATTTATTTATTTCTACTTACAGCTAGCTTCTCTTCATCTTCATTTTCACTGTGCCATTCTGCCTCTGCTTCGGTAGGTTCAACACTACCAGTGATGAAATCCCTTCTCTGTGCAAGTTATACAAAATTGTAGATACATTACCCAACAGAGCCAAAGAATACTGCAGAAATCTGGAAACAGTGATGTCTCATGTAAGTTTTAATGGCTTAGTAAAAAGGTAAAGGTCCCCCCCGCACAGTTGTGCAGTCGTGTCTGACTCTAGGGGCCGGTGCTCATCTCCGTTTGTTAGCTGAAGAGCTAGCGTTGTCCGAAGACACTTCCGCGGTCATGTGGCCGGCATGACACGCACGCGGAACGCTGTTACCTACCCACCGAACTGGTACCTATTAATCTACTTGCATTTGCATGCTTTCAAATTGCTAGGTTGGCAAGAGCTGGGGCGAGTGCGGGAGCTCACTCCATCACGCGGGGCTAGGGATTCGAACCTCCGAACTTGCAATCTTCCGATCAACAAGCCTGGCGTCTTACCCGCTGAGCCACCACGCCCCTTTAATGGCTTAGTAGAGGTGTGTAAATGTTTCAAGGTTGAAACATTCTGACCTCACTGCTATAACCTCACCAGAACTGATCCAACCTTGAAACAGCCTATTCTATCATTACTGGAAGCGGTAAGACCCATGTTTTGTAGTTGGACCAATTCTAGAAAGATCAGGATTGCCTGTTCCAAAGTTAGAACTCTTTTAGTGAGGTTGCAAAAGCCCATTCCAAACTCAAAGATGATCATACTAAAATGTTTCAGCCACAAAATTTCTTGCATACTTCTATGAATTAATAAAAAGATCAACTACTTAATACACAAAATATGTTTTCCTTTTATACACCGTCATACTCCCTAACTTATTTTAAACAAAACAAGCAATACTTTGAGCAAATTGTGGATTATGAAAGACCACAAAAAAGTATTAGGAAGTGAACACCATTTGGACACTGTTGTCCTTGGTTATACTTTCGTTTATAGTTACTTTAACATACCTAACCCTAAAACAGTACTGCATTTTTTTCTTTAAGACTAATTAAAGTGAAGGAAGTGGGGACTATTGTCATGCATCAGCTGAATACCGTTGTAATTCACAAGGCCCAGAGGATTCATGAATTACCACAATATGGTAACAGAATACTGATTCTCTAAATGCATGGTAAAACAATCAAACATAGATATCACAGAAGATATAACTTGTAGTTATATAAAGTGACATGCTATTGAAAACGTAATTATATGGAGGGACAACAATTTGACTAGCAATGTCTAGTTTTTTCCCTTGAAAGGTCCTCTGTGCAAGCACCGAGTCATTACTGACCCTTTGGAGGGACGCCGCTTTCGCTGACCTTTTCTAGGCAGACTTATAGTGGGGTGGTTTGCCATTCCCTTCCCCAGTCATGATTACCTCTCCCCCAGCAAGCTGGGTACTCCTATTACCGACCTCAGAAGGTTGGAAGGCTGAGTCGACCTGAGCCGGCTACCTGAGAAACCAACTTCCACTGGGATCGAACTCAGGTCGTGGGGAGAGTTTCAGTTGCAGTACTACCGCCTACCAGTCTGCGCCACACGAGGCTACGAGTTTTTTCCCTTACCAATAATATTTTTAATTTAGAAGATTACAAGTGAATTTAACAGATCAACCAAGCCATTACCTTATCGAAGAGGGGCTGGTAAAGAGCTGCATACTTTCTCTCTAAATCATGAACTTCTTCATAAAATTTAGCTTCTATATGCGCACATTTCACCTGAAGCTGTTTCAAGGCATCAATTCTTCTTTTCACTGCTTTTGGTAAGCTGGTAACAAAAACAGTTCATTTAACAATAGCATCAAGTATTTCCATCCAATATAAATAACTCCCTTTATTTTATATGTTTCAAATTCATAGCTAATTGCTGCAGAGATACCCTAAGGCATAGCTTTCCAAACTGTGTGTCAGGACACGTTAGTGTGTCGGCTGCAGTGCCTGGTTGTGTCGCGGCACGCAGGTCCTACTGCCTGCCTTGTGCCTTGCTGCCTCCAAACCTGCTGTGATTCCGCGCAGGTCCTAGTGCCTGCCTTGTGCCCTGCTGTAAGTGTGTGTCGCGAAATGATGCCTTACTGTAAGAGTGTGTTGCGAAATGATGCATGTCTAAAAACTGTCACCAACATGAAAAGTTTGGAAAGCTCTGCCCTAAGGGAAACAATTTTTGTGCCTAAATGTGAAAATGTACACTGAAACTGAAGTTAAAATAAAAATCTGACATTTCTCTAGACATTTATGTCATCTTATAAACCCAAGCACCTCTTCTGGCTCTTAAAAATTCAAAACCTTGTTCAAAATTTCTCAGTTGTGCTTCTCTGGGAATGAAACAATAGGGCATGCATGCATGCATGTATGCATGTATGCATACAATAAATAAAGCTGTATACAGTGGATATAAAAAGCCTAGGTAAAGGTAAAGGTTCCCCCCGCACATTTGTGCAGTCGTGTCCGACTCTAGGGGCCGGTGCTCATCTCCGTTTGTTAGCCGAAGAGCCAGCGTTGTCCGAAGACGCTTCCACGGTCATGTGGCCGCATGACACGCGCAGAACGCTGTTACCTACCCACCGAAGTGGTACCTATTAATCTACTTGCATTTGCATGCTTTCGAATAAAAAACCTACACACCCATTAAAATGCCAGGTTTTTGAGATGTAAAAAAATCAGACCAAGATAAATCACTTCAGAATTTTTTCCACCTTTAATATAACATACATGCTGCCAAAGCACTATACAGCAGTTTCTGGGAAGGCTAATGTAGCTGAATGTATGTGACCTCTCTCTTCCAATGTTAAACTGTTTGAGATAGCTGATCGTTTATAAAAGAGTAGAAATGCATTTCAGAATTCTAACTAATTTTCACCCAAGAGTATTTCAGTATTCATGAATAGCAATGCTTAACACAGTTAAGTCCGTAAAATGGAAACATTGCAGCAATAAGGAAGATCAAAGTTAGAATACATGCAACTGTAACATAAAAATACATTAAGATTAGTGTCCATATATCAGATCACACTACTTAAAAACTGGAGAATCTGCTCTCCTTAGTCTTAGGTTCACCACACTATATTAAGAGAACCACTAACCAACTGGACTTTTTCAACTTCTGAGAAGGTTTTTATACTTACGTTTCAATGTAGCTGGAAGGAGTGTGAGGTGCATTATCAAGTCGATCTTGCAAAGCTGCCAAGACTTGTGGGTTCTGCATTACTTGGTCTGCTAACTTTTCTGTAAGAGGAACAGTACATTACCTAAACTATGAACCTTTAATGAATGTTTAAGGCCTAGGTCTATGTAATATTGAAACCAAAGAAAACAGCAGTAACTGCTGCAGTACTATGCTCCTTAAAACACAAATAAATCCTGCTTTTAAGAAAACCTGGAGATCTATTTATTCTCTCATACTTTCTCCTGAATACTTTTTTTATTGCTTTGTTCTGTTTTTTTTAAACTGCAGTTATGTCTTATTTTAATACAGTGCAAATTATTTAAACTGCTGCTATTAGGGATTCTATTAACATATTTCTATGACTTATTCTATTATCATTTATTTGTGGCAGTAGCCTAGAAATATTTTAAATGAAGAAATAAGCAAAAAGGTAAGGGAGATATTCAAATCATAGGTTGAAAGAAACAGGAGTATGTGAAATACAGTAGTAAAACTTCACAAATATAAAGTTCAGTGCCACTAAGTATCACATTATTGAAATTCCCTTGTTGTTCCTGGGCAGCATAAACTGCATTTATTTGAAATTTTATCCCATTTTATAGTTAGATGAAAAAGTTAAATAATCTTATCTATATACTACTAAGACTCTTGTGTCCGTTTGATACTTTAACTGGGCGAAACAGTGCATTATAGGCCAACAAGTTTTGAACCAAGATACGTACCTCAAATGGGCTAACTTACAGAATGCATCCAAAATCCGGGACCCATGGAATAGAAATTTGGCAAATTTTATGACATAAAATTATCATAAAACATTTATGAGACAATACAAAATGTCGTAAAACATTTCCTGTGGTCAACTCCTGATGCCTGACTGTGCTATACAGTTCAACGTTGGCTACTTTCAAGGCAGATACATCTCTCCCTGAATTTTTAAGAACTTTTCCAGTACATTAGAAGCTCTGCCACTGAGGAATCTGGTAAGGAAATATCTCTGAAACGATAACCCAATGGGTCATGGGTTGTCTAGTGCCTATTAACACTGGCATTTTAAATCATAGTTAGTACTGATATAATACCGTTTATTTTTATATTTAATAGTCTAAGTTATCTAAACATTAGAGTAGAGTTTCTCAACCAGGGTCACTAGGGGTTCCCTGGGAGATCACAATTTATTTTAAAAATTATTTCAAATTCAGGCAACTTCACATTAAAGAGGTAAGTTTCATTCTTTATTTTTAGTGTAAGAATACTGTTAATGCATATATACAGGCCTACACATGAAACGAATATAATAATTTTGCAATTTCTGGCCTATATTTGAGCCTGAATGTGCAGGGGTTCCCTGAGGCCTGAAAAATATTTCAAGGGTTCCTCCAGGGTCAAAAGGTTGAGAAAGGCTGCATTAGATTATTATTCATCTCTAGTCAATACTGTACAAATACCACTGTATCGAAATAATATAATGTATTATGTATGTTTTACAACAATATTGAAAAAAGAAAAAAATATGAAAGGCATAAACATTAACAAATTTTTAAATTTCAGTAACATACGTTTTCTCCTAAGAAACAACAAAATATACACTTATTGTGTCTCCAGTCCCCTCCTTCCTCAAGTCTCTTCCCACCACCTCTCTGCAAACAGGATATATCCCACTGCAAATGAATATGAGAATGAGCCAAGCACTAGCACAGGCACATAGCAATTACATAATTCCTCCCTGCATCAGAACATGGATAAATATAACTCCTGGCAACCAAATAAATAATCATTCTCTTTCTTTCCATTGTTTGAAATAAATCTGAACCAGTTACCTTTTTTATCACCTGTACCTTTAGCAGTTTCCACAGAATCTGAGGCAGCATCTTCTGCCCTACTGTGAAAAATATTTCAGACAAATAAGAACAAATAAAATTCAGGTAAAGTTTGTTAAACTTTAAACTGTAAAAAAAAATCATGTATATGTTTGATTTTCCTAAGACACTAATAAACTATGCCAACAAAATTTTAAAAATAACCAAAAATTTAATTTTTTATGTACCACTAACATGCAGAGAAAGAACATTAGAACCGGCAACACAACGTAAAGAGACTAAATCAAAAATTCCTATAATACGTTGATTTTCAAAGTTTTTTTGACAAAAGAAACTTCCACTGGTAATACATCATTATTTCTAATTTTAAAAGTAGAAGAAAATGTTGAAATTGTGCAATTTAATAGCTGGTACAAATCAAATGATCAGAGAGTAAACAGACCACTGCTAGAAAATGTAAACAAGCAAACAACTTATGACTAACTGATGTGCCCTGGCAATTTCCTAGAACAACAGGATTTGCTTTCTATCAATGATTCAGTTTGAATGCCCAAATGTATTTATGTATTTATTTATTTAATTTTTATCCCACCTTTATTATTTTTATAAATAACTCAAGGCGGCGAACATACCTAATACTCCTTCCTCCTCCTATTTTCCCCACAACCACCACCCTGTGAGGTGAGTTGGGCTGAGTGTGTGACTGGCCCAAGGTCACCCAGCCGGCTTTCATGCCTAAGGTGGGACTAGAACTCACATATTCACAAAACTAAGATAAAAGCACATTTAGAAAACAGACTTTAAAACACTTTAGAAAAACATGTTTTAAAATGCTACCGTTAAAAAAAAGGCTACTAAAAAACTGACTGGTGCCAGGCACGCTCCTTGTTGAGTATAGCTACCAAAATCCCTCTCCCTTGCTGTAATAATTTTCACCTCTGTTGAGCTAGAAGCTGAAGATAAACAGCAGCAGATAACCTTACAGTAAGGCCAGATTGGTATGATAGAAAGCATTTCTTTAAATGCTTCAATATCAAGCTATTATAATTTTAAAAGGTTAGCATTTCCTATCTGAATTGGGTCCCAAAGAAACAGGGAACTATTAAAGTTCTTTTCAGATTGGCAAGGCAGAACCAAAACAAGGAGTGTTATAAAAATCATCACTATTGTACTTTAAGCAATATCACATATAACAAAAGAAGTTGGAATTCTATTATAAACATGGCTAACTATCTTTCTTCAAGAGAAACCTGGCACACCAACAAAAAGAAGAGGCTCTGAGCCGTAAGATGGATGCAATTGGAAACCTAAATCTCAAGTCTTTCCTTCAAGAGATGTACAGTTTAACCAGAACTTGTTGAAAAGCATTTTCCACAACGAGACTAACAGAACTCTCATCTTTTGTCTCGATTAAGCTTCAGTTCATTAGTTCTTCAGACTATTACTGAATTTATGCCTTGGATTAGCACTTCCTTAGCCTCTAGTGACCCAAATAAGCAGCTTAGCTTCATTTCAAATTCCCAGATATGTCCCAACAGCTTCATATGTAAGGAAACTATGAAACATTTTGGAAAGCTATAACAAATGTTGAATTGAAATCTCCCCTGCAATCCTTGAAAGAGTTTCAAGTAGGCCAGGATGACAATTTCTCTCAGAAAGATAAATTTCTCTCTACTAGATATAGCCAGGCATAACGGCTAATAGTTAAGGTTGGTTGAACTCAGGGCTTTATCATATCAACTGAGAGCAGATGGTGCTTTAGATATCCTCAGAAACTGATCTGCTATAATGGATTTTATCCTTGAAATGTTTAGCAAGTGTATTATATCAAAAATCAACATTCTTCGCAATTCTCTTATTAAAAGAAATTAAACACCACTCAGTGTTTGGAAGGTAACAAGACAGCAGTAAATGGTCTAAAAATAGTTGTGGCCCATCTTCTTGGCAAGTGTAGCCGAAGTCATGTATTAAGTATGAGACAGTGCTATTCAATTCAGAAGCAGACAAGCTGTAAAAGCAATACTGAACTACACTAAAAACCCTTTCTGACAATCCATATTTTATCATATTTTATTATATTTTCAAACATATTTTCCCAACAAAACAAAGTAATTTCCTTATACATCATTTTTAGAAACAGATGTTCAAAAGCTTACCTGTTTTCTGCCATCTGTAAGATCTTTTATCCACCTGTAACACAATGCATATAGTTTGAAGTATACAAATGCATATAATGCATATTGATTAAAGTATACAACTTCCATTTACAATAAAAAAGGATTATTGTTGCATATTATGGATGCAATCCATCATTTTCATTAGCAGAGATCTACTCACAGGATGTCGATCAGAAATGATTTTCATCAATTCTTCCAAGCTTGTAGTCTAGTACAAACTTTTGTAGGACTGCTCAAACCTCTAAAGCACCATTTCAGAAAGCATAAGGGGAATTGCCAAAATCACCTCAACCTCCCACTTTCATGCAAAGAACTTCCACTGACTTGGAAAACCTCACTCTCCCAAGCTATCATTAATTAGTATTATGGCCCAGCTAGATGGCAGTTTGGCAAAATGCCTGGATAAATGTTTGGAGAGACCC
The DNA here is from genome assembly GCA_023362775.1 of Charina bottae. Lineage (NCBI taxonomy): Eukaryota > Metazoa > Chordata > Lepidosauria > Squamata > Charinaidae > Charina > Charina bottae. The sequence continues at coordinate 186,150,231 of JALMGJ010000001.1, read as the reverse complement.
CTAGGAAATTCTCGGATTATAAACTAGATTAGGAAGCAATCATCATCATCATCATCATCATCGAAAAAGTCAATGCCAAATCATTTATGTACTGAAGTTACCAGGAGTTGAGCTCAGGTTAAAGACTTAACTTTTTTTTAGTATTGTAAATCTGCTCAAATTGATTTTAAGGAACATGCCTATATACAAAAGGAGAGATATTTTTTAAATTATTATTGTATATTGTTCTAAGCCCAAACAACCAACCTACATTATGGCTTAGCACAATCGTTTTTTATATTTTTATATACAGAGTTATCTGTATCAAAGCAAATTACAATGCAATTTTGAGCATTTACTTTCAATTAAACATATCAATATAAATTGTTTAGAACGAGAGAGGAGAGAAACCATGACTGGATGCCAGAATATGCTGTTGACCATAAGCAAGTTCATGTCTGAAGAATGTAATTAGAATGTAGCTCAAAACTGTATTTTAAGTAAAACTAAAGCAACTTTACTCCAAATAGCACTTTACTGAAAGAATGCTACTGAAATACAATCTTAACATTAAGAAATGTTTAACATAAAATATGAATATTTATAGTATTATCATATTAAGCTAGACTACTTGAATTAAGGCTTTTATTGGTCATATGACCAATTTTAAAGGAAGACAACATTGAACTATTGTTGGAGTGCTGCCCTCAAAATTAGTCATTTCATCTCAAACAGCAGATGATAGGAAATATATCATGACATATTCTTTCAGCTTTTATCTACGAGGACTGCTCTGAAAAGTTACACTGACTTCCCTTTGCTCTGTTCATCTGCCACTAAAACCTTCTCCACCAAGGACTCCTTAAAACTCCTAAGCAGCTTTAGAGGAGGAACGTACAGTGTTGTACTGTCAGATACTATTCCAAAGGTGATTGACACAACTGTATGGAGTCCAGATAACTAACACTTCTCCCCCTCTTGTTACAAAGCACAACACTCTTCATGTTTACTCTGAAGAAAGTCACATTAAGTTCCAAAATAATTTTAAATATAGCAAATCACAAATATAGAAAAAAAATAAGAAATACAAACAAGACTCTTGTGGCATCCTAAAAACTAATTTTATTATTGTATATGCTTTCATGGGTTATCATATGCATTAGTACCAGCCACTTGAGCTGGTATTTGATATTTCAGCTGGCAAGTGTTTATATTTTGGAAGTGTGGCAGTACAATGAACTATTTGTTATAATTACAATAACTACACCTGAATATCAGGCCTTGCATACTGCCAAGTCTATTTTACACCATTGTTTTGGATTACTGTTCCCACAGTGTCCAACTAGAAGTATCTGGGGTGCTCACAAGGAGGAGGGTAAGATGTACCCTTCTCTCACCATTGTTTTCCTGAAATTAGTACTGGAGGCATGCTACCCCCCAGTTGGGAGGTAATATTAATCTTTCAAGACAAATGGCCCTTGGTAGTCCTATTGGCCATAAATGTTTCCAAGACTCTTTTAAATTCGTCACGCACAGTTCAATTATGCATTATGCATACATTCCCTTAGAACTCAGTGGGGCTTTTATTTTGAATAAAAAAAGACATGATCAGGTGCACATTGAATTTACATTGCCACTCTTCCAAAAATAAGGCAGAGAAAAGTCATACAGGTAGTCCTTTTTTAGTGCTGTTTGCAGTTACAATGGTGATGAAAAAGTAACTATGACCAATCCTTCACAGGTCTGTAAAGCAATGGAAAGCTGAAGATCATAAGCACGGTTGCAGTTTCACTTAGCGACCACTTCGCTTAATGACCTTGTTGCCTGTCCCAATTGTGGTCATTAAACTTGGGCTACCTGTACAGCACTGCAAGCATAGGACACAACAAGGACACAGTAAGAATTAAAAATAAGTTAGTATTTCTAGGAATGTAACTCAGCATTTCTAGGAAAATAAAGTAGTATCAATCCTACAATAACTTCCAGAAAGCCACATTTTGAAAAAGTTATCATTAGCTATTCCTGCACTAGAGAATTTCAGTTTGTATAACAACATTCAATGAATTGAACATGATTTTTGCATTACATATTCAATTTTAAGCAAGATTTTTTTTCCACAGGAGACCAAATTAATTTTAACTAAAATGGCATAACTAATTTTCATGCCATTTCACTATCTTGAGTCACAACGTGATATTCTTATATTTTTCCTTCACCAGTTCCTTTCAAACTTGAGGCAAGTAGGAGCAAATTAGCTCTCTGAGCTTACAAAATGTGCAGCTTTTACTGGAATCTCACATCGCGATGCTAAACTACTGTAGAAAATTATGGCTTCCGTTACAAAGCTCAGAGCCATAAATCCTCAGAAAACAACGCGAGTGTATGTTTTCAAGAGCGAGGAAGGAAAAGGAAAAAGATGGAAGGAAAAACTTCTCAAATTAAATATTAAAGGACCTACGTCTGGGGATAAAACTGGCGTACATTTTTTATGAAAAAAACATTCATAACACATAGAGGGCATTATTAATTTACAGGCACTTCCCTGAGATTCCCGCTCTTGTATTTCTCCGCATAAATCTTCGACCACAATATTTAAACCAGGTAGCCTACCCAGCTGAACAAGAAAGCACCAAACACATGGCCGAGAAACGGCAGAGCAGGAAGAGAAGACCAAAGGAAAGGGACCGCCCCAAGAAGTGGAAACCAAACGTCTCTCCTCCCACCCGCATGTGGCAACCTGGGCGAGAGTCAGACTTCCCGTCATCTCCGCTTCCAGGGTCCGGAATGGACCTCGCGGCCGCTCCTTAAAATGGTGCCCGGGCTAGGACCAGACTACCCCACCCGCTCCACCACTTACTTCTCCCGCTAGCCGGGCCTGGCACACGAACGGGGGGGGGGGGGGTAAGCGGCCGGCCTCCCTCCCGCTGGTCGCCGTCGTTATCGTCTTCCCCTCCTCCTCCTCCTCCTCCTCCTCCTCCTCCAGCCGGCCAGCCTGACTACCTGCCGCGAAAGCAGAAAAGGCCGGTGGCGAGCAGGGCCCTGCCCCAACTCTGCCTCCAGCGGTCTCTCGCTCTCTCTCTCACCTGGTCCGGCCTCCGCGTCTCCTCACGCCCGCAACAGCAGCAGCCAGGCGGATCCTCTCACAGACTCTCTCAGGGCTGCGCCGCCCCGAACAAGGCCGCCTCCCATTGGCTGACGACAACGCACCCCTCCCCCCGCAGTAAAAGCCACCTCGATTGGTGCAAGGTTAGCTGCGGTCGCTGCTCCACACGCGGGACATGTTGACTTTCCGGCAGACAGCGGATTAGCCAATTGCTGCGTCGGGAAAGAGGGAGGGAGGCAGGGAGGAAGAACCGGAGAGCTAATGGTGACTGGGCTCGCGCCAAGCGCGAGAGAGCAGTCGAGCAGGCGGGAGAGGGAAGCGCGCGCAGCCTGCGCGGTAGTTAGTTAAAGGTATAGCGGCTTTAAAAGCACCAGTGTCTTTGGGAAAGCGAGGTCTGGTTGCTCTGAGGCTCAGCCGGTGCTTTCGCTTTGTGGCGTTATTTGTGATGAGCATCTGGCATCTGAAACCTAGCCAGAAACATCCGAGCGGCATCCTACCACTACACGAGTGTTAAGTAGAAGGGGAAGGGCGCCAAGCATCGTATCTGCGGGAGGGACAGCAGCTCTCTTGCAAAGGACGCGGTGGGGAGGCGTATTGAAAGAACAAACCTGTTTGTTTATATGCTAGGATTTAGCTGCTGTCGCAGTTGTCCCGCCTTTCCCTTCAGAATGATGTCAAACCAAATAATAGCAAAATCGCCAGTCTGGCGCTCTCCAGATCTGGACGGGTTGGCTGAAGATGGTGGTGGTTATAACCCAACATGTTAGGAAGGTACCAAGCTGGGAAAGGCTATTTTGTGGAAACATCACAGATGATGAATATAATGTGTCAGTTCCAGCACGGAAAAAGAATTCTGTAAACGGTTTGAGTGTGTCAGTGTTTGCAAAAAGGGGATTACTGGACTCTTTTCTGGATGATAGGAAATGTGCAGGAATTCGCATGACCAATTTTACCATAAATTAAGTTGAAGCTGTCACCTTATGCAGTAGATTCCTGACACAGTATTGTTGTCTTGGGTCTATATTTCTGTTTATGAAAAGAAAGAAGAAATAGCATTATATTTATATTCTTTCCCATGTAATGATGTCTAAGCCACAGTCCTGCATGCATTTATTCTGAGGTAAGCATTCTTAAGATCAGCATAGGGTTGGGTGGTGACTCTGCAGCTACATAGGACAACATTTTACAGCAATATGTTTCTTTTGTTGAGATATCTGAGTTCCTCAGTTTGGGAAAGGAACTGGTCATAAACATCTAAGACAGAAGTTAATGGAAACAGTCCCACTGGGTTCCCAGGCCATCAGGAGTGGATTTCTTCCATGCAGGAGGAAATCCATTACTCTTTATTGCACAGAAGGCATGAAAGCATGCGTAGTAGGGCTAGCCCAAACATTAGGCAGAGTGAGGTGGCCAAGTCTTATGGGACAGACCTATGTGTGTGACTTGGCCTGCCCTGGTTCTCTTAAGTTAGCCTGAAGCTCTCTGGAATGGTGAATGTAGCTCATTAAGTTTATTTCTGTATATAGACAGGGGAGGGAGGTATCGTATTTTTTTCTCAGAAAGAAAAATGTCTTGCCCCACCCTGCTATACAACAGAAAGTTGGACAAAGGATGGTAGACATGATGACTAGAACTCCCAGTCCGCACAGCACTCTGGTGCAGCATTTTTGTGCATGCCGTGAAAGAGGAGAAAACCAATCTCTATTATGCCTCAAAGGGTTCCTCTGAATAAACATGTAATTTGCCTAAAGCAAAAACAAACCCCCCCCCCAACAATGCAAAAGTACCCCCAGAATTTAATTTGTTCAATCCTTGTTTTACCAGCCTACAGACCAGAGCTTAGGAAGTACTCATTTATATGTTTAAAGGTAAAATATCCACCAAATTGTTGTTGCTCACCTGTGTGGTCCACATGCATTCTTGTTTCGTATTCATGAAACATGGCAATCATTCATCCTTTCCTAGCTGCTTGAGATGTGTTGCCTTACTTCTTCATAATGCAAGCAGCTCTGTGACATAGTCAGAAATGAATGTTACTATGGCGGCTGATGTCACAAAGCAAGTGTCAAATGGAGAATATAAGAGTTATAATCATATGCATATATCTGGAGAGCACAAGATTGGGGAAGGCTGTCCTAAAGAGTCATGAGGAAGACACATGGGAGGGAGATCCAATTCTGCATTAAAAACTAAATTCCAAAGTGATCCCCAATGTACAGAAAAAGCACACTTCATCAGTGTTATTGAATAGTGGATAAATAAAGTTCACTATTCAAGGCTCTTTCCCTTTCATTTTAACAATGTCTTCCTCTCTTTCTTCACATGCTAGTTCTCAACTAGCTCCATTCTCTATAAAGGATCCCCCTCTGTTCCTACACCTCTTGTAGGGCTGCTGCATAGAGAAGGGTTTAGATTCTTCAAACAATTTCAACACTAATAGCAGACCACTTGCCTGTGCTATCAAAACAAGGGCAACTGGATAAATTCCCTGGTAAATGGAAGCTGTTATACCTGTAGAAAGAGTTATGTATTAATTTATTGAACTGTGGTTCCCTTTCCCTCTAAAAGGAGGTCTCAAGAGACTCATATAAGTACAAACAATTTCACAAAAACCAGTATTTTAAAATATTGAAAAAAATGATACAATTCCATAAAATAATGTAATTTGAATTGGACAAATACAAGTAAGTAAAAATAAATGCTTGCCTAAGATGTGAAATCTATCTGCATTTCAAAAGTAGATGGTACACCCAGAGGGTCTTCCAACAACTTACAGGCTGTTTCATCTATGAAAACACTTTCTATAACAAAGATACTTGTGACCTTCATTGTTAGGGAAGACCAATATCAGTGAATAAGTTGTCAAAACATCAGTGATTTGAACCATAGACTTATTTATCCGAGAATGGAATTTATTTATTTATTTATGACAAGGATTTATATGCTACCCTATCTCAAGGCGCTCTCTGGTTTATAGCAAAAATATTGACAATTCTGAGTTGTCATAATGCTTCCACTGTCCAAAAAAAAGGGGGGGGCAGTTTTCTTTAACACTCCCTTCTCTGATGTATGCCACTTCCTGTACTGTTCTAGTGTATCCCTTAAAGTTCTAGAGTAGATATTCAGATCTAGGGGACAGGGACCTCAGCAAAGATTATTTCCTCCAGTTTCAGCCAGTGGACAAATCAAATACTGAATCAAATGGAGAACTTCTTTTCAAGTTTCCAACCTTTCCATTGAGGAGTTCCTTAAATTCTACTGCTCCAATTTTTTTTCCAACAGCAACATGGTTTGGGCAATTTATCTCTCAAAATATTGACAGCAGCATTTTACATTGCCTGACGCTAAAGGAATGCTCATGAGTGTGGCACTCTGATGCACAATTTATGATGAAGTTTATGTAAACACATATAAGCTATCAACCCAGTTTAACCTAGATTGGACAAAATAAGCAATACTATTTAAACTGAACTGAAAGTGCTGGTTGACCTAACGCAGCCTATAATGTTGCTTGGCCAGGTCAATTCATACAGCAAGCAGAATCAGTAATATGGGCTAGGAAGACAGCATGGCTGAAGGTTTCTCCTGACATTATAGATTGGCATGGGGCCAGGTTGCCTGAGGGACCGTCTCATCCCTATTACATCGACCCGTCCCACCCAATCATGCAGAGAGGGCATGTTACGGATCCCTTCCGTAAAAGAATTCCATCTAGCAGGGTCTCGGAAGCGTGCCTTCTCTGCAGTTGCTCCCGCCCTCTGGAACATCCTTCCACCAGAGGTGAGACAGGCCCCCACACTCCTGGACTTCAGAAAAAAACTGAAAACCTGGTTTTGTCACCAAGCCTGGGATGGGAGGGGAAATAGTCATTCTTGGGGATGGCTAGCACCCTAGCATGGATAGAGAGTGGCCCTTATGCTTAGAATTTGAGAACTGTAGCCATCTTGATTTTATTTCATATTATTCTATTTATATTGTTTAAGAATTTTAATGATATTTTATATTTTTTGTATATTTGTTTTAGGACCATTTTGTATTTTAACGATGGTTTGGTTGTGAACCGCCCAGAGTTCTCCTTGTGGAGAAGATGGGCGGTAATATAAATCAAATAACTAACTAACTAGCTAACTATAGGTAAAGGTAAAGGTTCCCCCTGCACATTTGTGCAGTCGTGTCTGCCTCTAGGGGCCTGTGCTTATCTCCATTTGTTAGCCAAAGAGCCAGCGTTGTCCGAAGACGCTTCCGCAGTCATGTGGCTGGCATGACGCACGCGGAACGCTGTTACTTACCCACCGAAGTGGTACCTATTCATCTACTTGCATTTGCATGCTTTCGAATTGCTAGGTTGGCAAGAGCTGGGGCGAGTGCAGGAGCTCACTCCGTCACGCGGCGCTCGGGTCTCGAACCTCCGAACTTGCGATCTTCCGATCGACAAGCCTGGCATCTTACCCGCTGAGCCACCATGCCCCCTATAGATTACTATACATGAGGAGAATTCAACCAGGCAACATCCTACAGCATCTTGACATTAAAAAGTCCAACTAGGGTTCTGCCATTAGATTTTATGGGCTGCCTAAACTGATACTTAATTTGCAACTCCATTTGAAATAGCCAAGTAGGCCAGGAATATGTTTCTTGAACTTCCTTGGATTTAGGAGCCTGAAATACCAGCTATATATGCATGATACAATAAATATTCTTGTTTCGTATTCATGAAACATGGCAATCATTCATCCTTTCCTAGCTGATATTCCCTCCAAACAGTCACTCATGCCCTTGTCATCTCCCATATAGATTACTGCAACGCGCTCTACATGGGGCTACCCTTGAAGTGTATCCGGAAGCTTCAGCTGGTCCAGAATGCGGCTGCACGGGTAGTTCTGGGTGCTATAAGATCAGCACATGTAACCGCTACTCCGTGAGCTGCATTGGGTACCGGTTTGCTTCCGGATTCAATACAAGGTGTTGGTTATCACCTTTAAAGCCCTACATGGCATGGGACCAGGGTATCTGAGGGACCGTCTCATCCCGATTATATCTACCCGCCCCACCCGATCATGCAGGGAGGGCATGCTCTGGATCCCATCACTAAAAGAATTCCATCTGGCGGGGTCTAGGAGGCGTGCCTTCTCTGCGATAGCACCCGCCCTATGGAATAACTTGCCCCCTGAGACGCGACGGGCGCCCTCGCTCCTGGCCTCCAGGAAGTCTTTAAAGACCTGGTTCTGCCGCCTTGCCTGGAACGAAGGAACTAATAGTTCCTCCTGGGGGTGGTTAGCTTAGTAATATCCTCTTTTTAAGAACATACCAACTTTTGGATTTGGATTTTTTATTTTGATAGTAGCTTTTAAATGTATAGTCTTTTAACTTTTTATATATTCTGATTGTAAACCGCCCAGTCTACCATGGTAGAGATGGGCGGGGATAAATTCAAATAATAAATAAATAAATGGCAAACTAGCCAATGCAGTTTAGCCTAGTTTGTTCTGCAAATCTATCCAGTGTTAATTTAGGTTCAAAATGTTGTGTAAGCTCAGCCATGAAAGGTAGGCACATCTCAAAAATGGTCCACTCGAATGTAGTGTGTGTCAGAAAATTACCACTGCAGAGCCAAGCTATTGTCATTCCAAGACAGATCTGATCATGGTCTGGAATGACAGTGGCTTGGTACACTTTAGCTGGCTGTATTTTTTAAACTTACTGCATCAATGGGCTCAAGCTCAACTGTATTTTAAAAATAAGATAACATATTAAGCTTTAAATCTCAACTAATATAGGGTTGTTTTCCCCCCAAAGACAAGCATTTCAGAATTGTATACTGTATCCTTGTCCATTCCTGCCAACACCACTTTACTGCAACACAAAAAAGATAATATTGAGTACTCTAGGGTTGTTGTTTTTTCTGATGAGAATGTTAATGCATTTGCATTTATATTTAGGGTATTTTCTCTCTAGTATGTTTTGAAGGGCAAAGACTAAAACCTTTGCTGCCAAAAATAATTTGATACTTCATTCACATTGCATTATATTGGAAGCTGCCAAGAGGCTGAGCCTTGTGGAATATCTGTGTTAAGGAAAATAAATAAAAAAATATCTTCATTGATTTTAAAAACACCAATACTCACCAACATACACATTGTTTTTACTGATCATCTCTGAAGAAAATGTAGGTTTTCATTACCTCTCAACAAACAAACACACACCACCCCTTAAGTAAAGAAAGGAGATGGCATTTGTGGAGTCCCTAGAGAGGAAAGGTGAACTGAGGTTGATGTGTTCATAGGCTTGCAGTTCAGAATGTAAATGTCATCAGAAGCACTGCCTTGTTAAAAGTTATTTAGGAACAAGCAGCAGAGCTGAACCTACTGGGCAAAGCTGAACATGTGTACCTACTGCACCTCTGTCCTTTTAATACATTTTATTATTTTTGTAGGTATGGAAACTGTAGGTTATTGTAAACTTGGTTTGGGTGACTTCTCACATTATATTCAAATCAAAAGTTTGGGCATTTTACAGTTCAGAACTGAGTTCTGTATCAACATTTTGCAACGTGAAGTGAAACAGAATCCAATGATCTATTTCCACTGATGCAATTTCATCCATCAGCTGAACCAGCAGCAGGAAATTCCTCAAAATCTGTCCTGGAAGCTTATAGGGTCTTCGAGAACAGATTTTTAAGATTGCTGAAGGAGGAGAGATGTCTAAAATAATCTCCTTCTGCAACACATGATTCGGTGCAATATGCTCCATTTCCAGGTCTTTGATTAGAGATGAAATTTATACATTCAAACATAATCTAGTTCTTTTTGGTTTGTTGTTCTTTAGCATTTTATTATATTTTGGTTTTCCCCAGAAAGAGCATCTCCGAAGAAATTCTTTTATAGCATACCACAAAAACTGAGTTCATAGTTTTGCTTTAGCGTGTTAAACTCAGCTATCATTTTATTTTTATTTAAAAGATTTGTATGGCTGCCCATCTTAAAACACAACTCGGGGCAATTCACAACAACAATAAAACCCAGAACTATAAAATCATAAAACCAAAACAAAATCAGGCACCTCAACCATCCCCTTGGGATGCCTCACAACCAACTCCAGATATCCACATTATACTCCAGCACCTGTGTAAAAAGCCAGGTCTTAATGGTGTTCTAAAAGGCTAAAAGGGTGGGGGCCTACTGAATCACCAGGGGAGGGCATTCCATAAGATAGGGGCAGCCATGGAAAAGGCACGCTTCTGAGGTCCCACTAGGTGGCAAGATTTCAGGGAAGGGACCTGGAGCATGCCTACCCAATCTGATCTGGCTGTGTTCTGGACCATTTGTAGCTTCTGAGTGGTCTTCAAGGGCAGCCCCATGTAAAGCACATTGCAGTAATCTAAACGGGAAGTGACTAAGGCATGACTGACTGTGAGCAAGGCCTCCCAGTCCAGGAAAGGGTGCAATTAGTGCACAAGACAAATCTGTCCGAAGGCCTCCCTAGCCACGGCTGCCACCTGCTCATCAAGTAGGAGCCGTGAGTCCAGGAGAACCCCTAAGTTGTGCATCAGCTCAGTCCAGGGAACTGCAACCCCATCCAGAGTCAAAGATAACAAATCACCAGACCCTGGGGGGCCAAAAACCCAAAGCCACTCCGTCTTGCCAGGGTTGAGTCGAAGTAAGTTCTTCCCCATTCAGACCCACACAGCTTCCAGGCACTTGGTCAGCACCACAAGAGCATCACCTGCCTGGCCAGGGGTGGAGATGTATAGCTGGGTATCAGCATACTGATGATACTGCACCCCATGCCATCGGATGACCTCACCCAGCAGTTTCATGTAGATGTTAAAGAAGAGAGAGGTGAGCCCTGAGGCACCCCACACTGCAGGGGCCTAGGGCTCGACCTCTTCCCTCACCAACACTGACTGGAACCGGCCATGGAGGAAGGAGAACCACCGCAAAACAGTGCTTTGCGCTCCCAACCCCTGAAGCCGGTCCAGAAGTATACCATGGTCATTGTATTAAGGAAAGCACACAGTGAAAATCCAGTTCCTATTTCACACTAAAAATGTGTGCTTTAAGACCCAGAATTTGGAGATTGGTAGAATCTAACTTTTCTGAATTTGGGAAAGGTCAGACTTGTAGAAAATTAAATTTCCTTTACTGTTAAAAAAGCCTCCCTCTCTCCTGTACCTCTGTCTTTCCTAAACTTTGTGACAGTGAAAACCATAGTTACAAATAGAGGAATTATTGTATATGCAACTATACTCAGCTTCTCTTTGGACTGTTACATTATTTCTAACAAATATCAAGCTGTGCCCTGATAGTCAGTGAAATGAGTACATTTCAGTGATGGCATCAATATTTTTGGCCAGGTTTTGAAACCTGGAGCTTCAGTGATACATTTGCAATCCAACTAGCAACAACTCATATGCTATGGGTTTCAACTGATCCATGGAGCAATGCCTAAGAGCCAATTTGGAGTAGTGGTTAAGGCATCAGACTAGAAACTGGGAAACTGTGAATTCTAGTCCCTCCTTAGACAGAAAGCCAGCTGGGTGACCTTGGGCCAGTCACTCTCTCTCAGCCCTAGGAAGGAGGCAATGGCAAACCACTTCTGAAAACTTGCCAAGAAAACTGCAGGGACTAGTCCAGGCAGTCTCTGAGAATCAGACACAATTGAACAGATTAAAAAAAATGGAGCAATCCCAGGCTATAGGCTGCAGCATGAATCCAATAGCTGCTTTTGTTACAGAATTTAGAATGTATATGAACGGACTTCCGGTGGGGACATGGCGGAATGAACAGCTGTGCCTGCAGGCTAAGCGGGCAGAACTGACAACGTGGCAGGTTTTTTGGGCTCAGGCAGGTTTTTCCTGAAGCCCAGGAGTGTTTTTCCGGAAAAAAGAAAACACCTGGAATCACCCCATCTGTCATCCGGATGGCTGCTTACAACCAGAAGATCACAAACAGCATTCGCGCTCGACTGGTAAGAGCTAGCTGGGAGGCAGGGACGTCACCATTTCCAAGCTGTGCTGTAGCCTTAAAGGGACACTAAGACCAGCCACCCCATTTCTAAATCACCCAATTTATATTTCTTTTAAGTACATGTACCTTAAGAGAGGCTTTCTACAGCAAGGAGAAGCGGGTTCTCTTGGTGCTTATCGTTATTTTTGGGATCAATTTTTTTAAAAAAATTCTTTTTAAGTTTTGGACTTTGTTTTCCATCCAAATATAAAGGAGGATTGAGAGTAAATAATTGTCTCCCTATTATTTTTGTACTAAATTTGAGGATATTAGTATTCTCCTACACGTTGAATTGGCTGTTTTGAACTTTCAGTTTTCTGCTTCTACTTTCCCTGGGGAACTGTCTGCATATCTCACTTTCACTTGTGTAAACACATTCCAGAATTCTTTCGTTATCTTCGACTTTCGCTGGTTAAGCTCTTAGGGGGCACCATAATCTACTGTGTGAGACATGGAGATTTTAAACAGACTTTCTCTGACTTCTGACAAGATTTTAAACAGATTCTTTCTGATTCCTACCAAGTTTTTATGCAAGGCATTCAGGACATTGTGGAAAATATGAGGTCTAAAATGTGTCATCTGGTTGGGGATGATGTCATGGATGAAACTGAGGAATTTAACAGTGACAGAAATGTCTCTTCTAAGAGTGAGATCAGGACTTCTATTGAAATGCTGGATGAAGATCGGATAGTCGAGTTGAAGAAATTGAAGGGAGAGATCGAGTTGCAAGCCATAAGTGAAATTGATATTTATTTATTTTATTTTATTATTAAATTTCTATGACTGCCCATCTCCCTCTCAAGGAGGGACTCTGATATTCTGATGGAACGCCGTGGAAAAGAAGGGGTTATTGTGTATGGGAGGTCTCCTGAAGAGAAATCGGAGTTTTTGAGGGGGGCAGTTGGGCTGTTCGATTTTTTAAAGAAAAAAGCTCTGTGCGCATTGTGGGGATATGTAAATGCTCTGGTTTATTTTGAAGTGGGATAAGGGTTTAAGAATACTTATCTGGATTGTTTTTAGGGTTTGGCTGATTTCATTTATCTTTAACAATTTGGATTAAGATTATTAAGGTATAATAAAAAATAACAAATGTCTGGTTTTGGGTCTAATATGATTATTAAAATTGTTGTATTATAAAGTACAATGGCAGACAATTTATGTGTTTTTTAGTTTGATCTTTATTATAGTAGACAGGAATGTATAGAATAGTAGTAGGAAGGAAATAATTAAATAAATGTTATCTTTGGCGGGCAGTTGATTAGGTTTATATATACTGTATATATATATATATTTCTTTTAATATAAGGGGAGGGAGCAACTGTATTTAGTGATTTTTATAATGTGCCAATGGAATGATTTATAGAAATAATGTGATTTTGGTTTAATATAGAGTAAGGGATTGATTATGGAAAATTGTTGTATATCCTTGCTGGTAAAAGTTGGAAGTCACCTCTTTTTGTAATTTTGAAAAATTTTCTCTTCTGTTTCTACACTTTTTTAGTTTTTTCTTTTTTTTCTTTGTAGTTTTTTGTTTTTCTGTAACTTTTATCTTTGCTTGAAACTTAATAAATTCTTATTAAAAATATAGAATGTACAGTTTATGAATAAGATGTTACTTTAGAGAATACCATATGGTAACACTCACAGATAATCTAGATGAATTGTATTTTCCAGGAGATGCTGGGGAAAGAGAGCGTATGAATGCTATAAAAGCATTTTGATCTCAGTATCATATTGATACTTGATGTTTTTAAGAGCCAGTAGCAAATTACAGTAAAAAAAAAGGTGCTTAATGTGAGAGGAAAATATGATTGAAACTGATACAGGTTCCAAAGGGAAGTTCAGAACTGATCTGGAGCTAAGATGCCATTTCCTGCACATTGGTTATTATCTCAAGGTATTTAAATTACCCCAATTTAATATGGTATTAGAAGAGTCTTAATGGAGGGGCAGCAAATCAGATGGAACTTTTCAAGAATAAATGTATACTTTGTTGAAATGTTGACTTTAGTTTGTAAGAATCAGAATGACCTGTGAAATTTTATTAAGTTATACAGTAATTTCAACAGGACCAAAGCAAGCTTAACACTTGGTAAAGTATTCTGTGTTGGTGGTAGGAATGTATTCTGTGTTGACCACAGGTCATAACAATAATTTAAAAACTATGTAATACAAATGCTAGAATTACAGAAAAAAACTGGATCTATGTTTCTGAATTTGTATGTGTTTAAAGTACAATTTTTGCAGTAATGTTTCAGTTCCTGCAACAGAAAAAAAAACCCTTGCTCTTCTTTAGCACTCTTAGTTTCTACTTAATGTCCTATTTTATTAATCTATTAATCTGTTAAAAAAAACTATGCAAATTGTTACATAGTCTTGGAGTGAGTTACAGAAGAGAGAGTGGGACCTGTTTCTGAATAAATATATGTGAAATTAGATTTCACGTTAAAAAAATATTGCCCAACTGATCATGTCATACATTAAAGAAAATAACTATTTCATTCTAGGGAAAGATGAATCTGTTTTATACAATATCACTCAGTTTCTTATTTTTCTAATTTTGACTTAAATTAATATCAGCCCAGCCATTTATCAGTTTTCCTTTACAAAACAAATCTGCATGAAAAGTCATACACATTTTTAAAGTACTTTCAATAATGTAATGTTTTTCAGTATAATGTTTCCTAATGTAATGCAGTTATATCTTTTTCTAGCGCACATATTTTGTGCATGTTTTCCTCAATATAAATCTTTCTTGTGGACTTTTTCTCCATCTTCATGTGTTCTAATTCACAAACAAGTTTAGAAATAAGTGAATTCTCAAATTAAAACTGAACTAGGTTCTTGTTTGACCTTATTCCTGCTTCTGTTGCATAAAACTTACATGGATTATATTAAAGTAACAAAAGTTTTATTGACATTTGAAACTAGATTATATATGTCACCACACTATGGCAAGTGCAGAAAGAACTTTTACTTCCTCTGATGTTATTCAACTCTTGCATTTCTTTAGGAAAAATAGTGTCCAAGTTTTATTTTCAGTTTGCAGTTCCATTTTGATTCATTTGAAGAAATTCCTTGTACAGTTTTTCTTGTGCTTCATACATTTTCTTTAATTTCTTCATCTGTCCTTTGCTGATTTCTTTGCCTTCTACATCATGGGTTGGAAGCCCCTAGAAAATATTAATTTAATATCTTGACTGTTTGATTCCAGAGTTATCCTTTTTCATTAGTTTTAGTTATCATCAATAGGAAAATTAAAGAAAAAGAGGCCTTGGTTTATCTAATAACAATTATCTGTGTAACAGATTCTGAACTCAAAAGAAAAAAATAATATCCCCCTCAAGTTCAGAAAGGATAATTGAGTGAAAAAGTTCAGTTTCAAATTCTTATATGAATGAAATTATCATTGAGATGATCTTGAGCAAGCCACTGTCTTCTCATCTGCATATGGTAGATAATAATGCTGCTGTTATCTTACAAAGTTCCTGTATTATAAGAATTATAACTAGATTACATTTGTTAAACACTTAAAAAAATTGGAATAATCATGAGGATTATTACAGCATTATTCTTATTATAGTATTTATACCAGTAGTTTTGCTCTCATCCCTGAATCCTGAATAAGGTGTTTGTGTATTTTTTAAAGTCACAGTATTCTTACATTTTCATCAAATTTGGAATACTTGTCATGCTCAGATTTAAACATATCTCCAGGTGGAATTTTCATTTTCACAAGTTTTGCTGCCTGTAAAATAAAGTATAGATTACAACTCTGGAATAAATTATTACTAAGAATTACTATTTCCATAATGTTTTCTGTTGCTCACATTCTAATAAACATACCAAACCTTTGGCTGAAAATAAACGTTGATCAACACTTCAGAAACTTCAGACAGAAATAGATGTTCACATTAATATCACAAAAATGGAATGGAAAAACACAAAAGCCTTTACACTTAAGAATTACTTGGACACTGAATACAAAATTATCTTCAAAATCTATAGTGACTGTGATATCACTGCCTACCATTCAGTTCATGATATAGGTTATTTACCTCCTGTTCTTGTTTCTTCTTAGCTGCTTCTTCTTTCTTCTTCTTTTTCTCTTCTTCAATCTATGGGAAATCATGTTAAAGAACGTGGTTACTATTTTAAAAATTCAGTATTAAAATCACTGTATGCATATATTCCCCCACCGCTTCAAGTCCTGCTATGCTGCATCATCACAGCAGGGTGTATATTCATGGTCATTTTATCTGCTCAGCTAAAGCAAGCAGGCATCTATACTGGTGCAGCACTAATATAGGAAAATGCTGGGGGTGAATGATCAAAGAGAAGAAGAGGACAATCAGCAACAAGGTGGGTGGACTCAATTACTGCAGGGATAGGTGCACTATTGGAAGACTTGAAGGGCCAAATTGGGACAGATCATCCTGGAGAACCTCTATCTATGTGGTTGCTAATAGTCAACACAATTCATGTATTAGTTTATGCACATACTGATTTAGTCTGAGAGATAAACAATGAGTATTATAATTCTGTTCAGAGCAAATTATTTTTGGAACTTCTAAGAGAATTATATCCACGAGTATAACAATTTTCTGTATGGGACGTGAACCATAACAGGTTTTGTACTCACGTTAATGAAATACTAGTAAAGTTACGAGTCATACCAGAAGGCATTGTTATATATGCACTGGCATAAGAAAATGTACAGTGGAGGGTAGGAAATTCAGTGACTGTGTTGGATGTTGCTGATTACAAGTCCTAGCAGCCCTTAGCTAGCCTGGCATACTGTGATGCATGCTGGGAGTTCACCAGTACCTCAGTGGCCACCAATTTTCCACTCATGGACATATAGTGATAGTGGGAAATACATTTATATTTACTGACATCTACAAGAAACTATAATTTACTTGTCAAAATATTTTTTCCGTAATATGTCCCTTATGTAACCCAACAGAATTCTGCAATGTTTTTTTTTAATTCAGAAATTAAATATTTGAATGGAAATGTGAAACAAACACAATGTCCTTTAAAAAGGAAGGAGTAGAATGATACGGCTAATGATCATGGACGCCCACCTCAGATTAAACAAATATCAACACACAATAGACAGCCTCAAGGAAAAACTAGAACCGACTATGAACCCTGAACAAGTCAACATGCTGAATACTACCATAAAGACCACATCACTGAGATAAGCCGAAAAAAGGAAAGCTAAACTGCAAACTAAACTACTTAAGTTAAACCCCAGAAACAAAGAAGTACTGGAACCGGAATGGGTGGTCAACATGTCCAGCCGCCCATTATCCACTACAGAACACAGTATCTTGCAGAGAGGCCTCAATTACAACACAGAGGATGCAAACAAATTAGAATTCTTTGCAGCTTTAGAAGCAGCATTGAAAACTACAGGACTTACTACAGAAACCCAAGAGAACGTAAGATAGATAATCATACCACAAACCAGAAGGACATGGAAACAGAACCAACTGAAAGCAGAGGACAGAGCAGCCCTCAAAAACCTAAAGATGGACCAAACTATCATCCTCCTCCCAGCAGAAAAAGGCCACACCACCGTCATTATGGACAGATCACAATATATACAAAAAGCCAAAGACTGACTTGAGGACAAAGAAACCTACACCCCAGTAAACACCAATCCTATACAGAAACTGGACAACCAGGTCTAAAGAATCCTCAACGACCTAACCAAGAAAGGTCAAATCACAAAACAAGAACAGAGGCTGATGAAAAGCAGCAGACCCATCATCCCACGCTTCTACGGACGCCCCAAAATACACAAGCCCGACATACCGCTCCATCCAATTTTATCGTTACCAGGGACCCCCACATACAACATAGCTAAAGAACTTACAAGAAAACTTGGGCATCTCACAGAGGAGAGTGAATACTCTATCAACTCTCCACTACAGTGCCTGCAGAAAATCAAAGACCTAAAAATAGATGAAGATGAAATTATGGTGTCATTTGATGTCACTGCACTCTTTGCATCCATAGACCAAGCACTAGCGATTGAATCCATAGCAGCAGTTCTACGTAACACACCTGACCTAACTAGATACGCCAAGATCAAAATACCCAGAATCATAGACCTCATCAACCTCTGCCTCACCACCTACTTTCAGTTTGATGGACAAATATACCAACAAATCAAAGGAACACCTATGGGATCACCACTCTTAGGACTCATAGCAGAGATTGTAATGCAACGTCTAGAAAGGATAGCACTCCCACGCATACAACCCAAAGTATGGATCCGGTATGTAGATGACACCTTCATCATAATAAAAAAGGAACAACTGGAGGAAACACATGAAACCATCAATAACATCTTCAAAGGAATAAAATTCACAAAGGAAGAAGAAAACAACAACACACTACCCTTCTTGGACATCCTCATCAGTAGAGGAAATGAGGGCATTCTAGAAACACAAGTCTATCTGAAATCTACCTACACTAAGGAAGTGCTCCACTACCAAAGCAATAACCCAACCTCCCACAAGAGGAGCTGTATAAGAACACTATTCAGATGAGCACAGACGCACTGCCGCAACCCAGAACACCAGAAAAAGGAAACAGACCACTTATATAGCATCTTCCAGCAAAACGGATACCCATGCAACTTTATCAAAAAGTGCCTGACCACTCAACCCACCACAGCAAAACCAACAGAAGCTATGAAAAGGATTACACTGCCATATATCAGAAACATCTCAGAAACTACTAATAGACTGTTACAACCACATGGCATCACTGTAGCACATAAACCAACCAAAACCCTTCAGAACATCGTAAGTAACCCAAAAGACCCAGTAGCCCAAGAAGAAAAAACAGGAGTTATCTACAACATACAGTGTAAGGACTGTAGCAGCCACTATGTAGGACAGACCGGCAGAAGACTAGCAGAACGCATCCACGAACACCAACTAGCAGTCAGAAGACATGATGAAAACTCCTTAATCTCACAACACATGGACAGACTCAACCATACTTTCAACAGGGAAACTGTGAGCATCTTAAACCAAGCCAAATCCAAAAACGCTAGAGAATTCCTGGAAGCTTGGCACTCAGACAAAGCAGCCATCAACAGACACACAGAGGTAAACAACATTTACATACCATTCATAAGAGATAATAGAAAAGCCAGAAGATCAGAACACCTCCTTGCCAGCAATCATCACCCAGATATGCAAAGATTAACACCAGGATTAGCACCAGGGGAACAATAAAACAGCACAATATACCCTAATCAAGGAACTATTAACTCAGTCAATCAACCAAGTAGCAAACAACAGCCCAATCAAGGAACTACCAAGGAGAGAACAACACCCCCATCAACACAAGCAGGACAAGCCATGGTATATAAACAGAGAGCAAGTCCCACTCCCTTTTCGCACTGAAGATGTTGCCTAGCCTGGCAATGAAATGTCTGCAAGAAAACAACAAGGCTCAGAGAGCACCAAGGACTCCACGGAGTAGAATGCAGTCATCTGTGTACTTATCAGAAAATTAGGGAAGTCCTTCCAATAAAATTGATTTCTGGAAAGTCCAAATCAATCTCGTGGAAGACCCCATCCAGGTCTATATTCCCATATCCAAAGCACTCCCGTCACCCCAAAGAAGAAAAAATAGGCTGCACAATTGAGATGTCTGGTCTCTCTCACAGCCACAGACAAAATGGTACTGTAAGCACAATGCCTAGAGCAGTGCTTTCCAAAGTGCTGCCGTTGGTGACACAACAACGGCGGCAGCAGCGGTGGCGGGGGCGTGCACGATGGCGGCATGGGGGGGCACGTGGCGGTGGCGGCCTCCGCTAAAACGCGAAAGCGCTGATGGCGCGCTGCTATCGCCACGTGCACCACCGCACGCGCCCCCGCTGCTGCTTCCGGGTTGTGTCGCGACACACCAAACTGTGTGTTGTGACACACTAAAGTGTCGCGACACACAGTTTGGAAAGCTATGGCCTAGAGACTAGATAGGCCAACTGAAGCCGAAGAGGTTGCTCAGCCTGACTGCGTTATCCCATGGCTCTTCTTTCATGTGCTCTAGATTGTCTGCTTGGGAAATTTTGTGTCAGGATAAGAGGTAAAATACTTTCACACTGGAACTCCTAAAGCCAACTTCAGGGTGCCTCAGCAGCATACTAGCGATGAAATGGGGATGATATCATGAAGGCATAGCCTCTACAAATGGTTAACAGGGCACCTTCTTGCTGCAGCAAACAGGATGTGTGGATGAGCCCCCAAATAGTAAAATTTGTGCTCACAGATAAACAAGGGCAGGGGCACATGACTACATTTCTGTTCCTAGCCCCTGCATAAGTGCTGGATTGTCCCACATGAAATTAGATATATAGAAAAAATAATTTGAAGAATAGACATGTAGAACCTTTTCCTTTTCTTCTCTTTCTTTTAGCAAGGTGTCTCTGTCTACCAGCTTGACCACAGTTGGAAGTCCTAGGGGAAAATAAAAAGGACATTTTAAGTACTTTTACATATGTCACTACTATGGTCTATCCAGCTTATCATCCATATAAGCTGTCTGGAATCAAGCTAGATTGCCACTGTAGTGTTTCATGTTAGCAACTGAGAAGAGAAACCAAGACAGGGCTCAGGCACTTCTTTACCTTCATGATCTTCAAACCGAA
The DNA here is from genome assembly GCA_023362775.1 of Charina bottae. NCBI lineage: Eukaryota > Metazoa > Chordata > Lepidosauria > Squamata > Charinaidae > Charina > Charina bottae. Next base: position 186,129,467 of record JALMGJ010000001.1, on the reverse strand, counting down.
CTCCATGCTCTGGAAGGATATCATCTCGAAGAGAATCACAAAGCTTCAGAACTTCAAGCACTACAAGCACAATTAAAATGTTGAAACTTAAGTAAAATATTTTCTCTGGTCATCTGGACATTATCAAGTTGAAGACCTTTTCTTAATATTTCCGTGGGCAACAAGGCTGCTGTCTTTCTTCAGGGTATGACCTCCCTAAATTTTTCTCTATTCGTTTTAAAGGGATAAGCATCTGAGGAAACAATTTGCACCTGAGAAATGGAATGACTGAAATTCTATAGGAGATGCCTTATTATATATTAGTTTTTGTAGCTCTGTGCAGCATTTTCTCACTGGCAGCAATTTTCTCAGATCTCAGTCCAAGAATCATACTTAACCCTGCATTTCAAGAGCCAGAATAGAAGATTCAAAGAAGGCTGAATTTGGAAACATCCATACAATTATACAATCTAACCCCCATCATAAATAAACTTTAATTATTCCAGTGAAATTGACTAAGATTGCAATCTTAAATAGATTTCCTAGGGCAGGGGTCCCCAACCTGTGGGCCGCGGCCTGTTAGGAAGTGGGCCGCAGGGCTCCCGCCTGCAAACCCTGCCCCCTGGTGCATGCGATTGGCTCCCGCCTGCAAACCCCCCGGTGTGTGTGATTGGCTTCTGCCTGCAAACCCCGCCCCCTGGTGCACGTGATTGGCTCCCGCCTGCAAACCCCGTCCCCCGGTGCACACGATTGGCTCCCGCCTGCAAACTCTGACCCCCCTGGTCCGTGGAAAAATTTTCTTCCACGACCGATCCCTGGTGCCAAAAAGGTTGGGGACCGCTGTCCTAGGGCATAAGCTCTTTCAGTTTCCAGGGAAATCTGTACTACTAAATAGGTTTAAAATTGCACCAAAAGCCACTAAACCATGATAAAACATTCTGTGCCCTTTTAGAGATACATAATTGGAAGCCACTTTTGCTCACATAAGCAGAGGGTGCAGGAGCAAACTGGCGAATTGAAGTTTGTTATCTCCAAAGGAGAAGTTGTATCACACTGATATTTCACAAGGTTTAGTTCTTCTTTAATTGCTTCTCAGTGCTCTGATATTAAACTTTATTTGGGGTGTTTTCTTTCATCTCGGTTATCAACTAAACATTCAAAAAGCAAATCAATTCTTTGCTAAGAACAGCTACTGTTCCTCTCAGAGTTTCCAGTATCTGCTGTTCTTGTGCAATGAACTTGTATTTGCATATCATATTCATATCCCAGTTAAAACTCTTCTGGTCTGAAAACAAGAGAGATTAGCACTGCATGAATGAGCCCTTTGTTACAGCACTAATATCACAAAACAAGGTTACCCACATGTAAATGATTAAGCTGTACAATGCCTAGAAGCAGGGGAAGAAAGGAGTCCCATCCTTTCAGCTCAGAGTTTTATGGCATGTTAAGATTCTTTGCCTTGATATTGTGCCTCAGCCATAAAAATATGCTGTGTGCAGCAGACGATAGAAACCGGGCAACCCTACAAATACAGCCAAGGAGTGAGGAAACAAAGTACATCTCCTTTCTTTCTCCATAAGCATGCTCCTAAAATAATAAAATTTCATACAGCCACCAGTAAAGTCACCACAGTGCAATAAAAATGGAGAATTATTTCTAATAGCAAACAGAAATAAGTAACTGTGGGGTCCTTGGTGCTCTCTGAGCCTTGTTGTTTTCTTGCAGACATTTCTTACAGAAATAAGTAAGCCTGCACATAAATGCAGAGCGTAACTTCTGAAACACGCACCCCTTGCAGTTGAAGGGGCTCTGGCCTACGTGCACATTTTGAGTGAGTGAATGAATGGTTAGTTGTGTGTGGCAACAAAGAAAGGATCCCCTTTTGTAAGAGTGGCACACTTTTTGTACAGATGTCTATTTATAACAAGAAAAATCTCACCTTTTTTTTCCCTGGCAATTTGCCTTATACCTTCTCTGAACTCAGACAAAACATGGAGATATGGCATTACTGTAGATTCAAGCTGCAGCGGAAAAAAAAGACACTTAAACACCATTTTCTTCCAAACTAGATGGATTTCTGAAACCATTATCTGAATAGGATAGCGAAGCAGCCCTTATCAGACCTGAATCTTATAGCGCAGATAGATAACATAATGCAAGGCACTCAGGCATGAGCGTTCTGATGCAGAGCAGAATATTTTAAATATTACATTCTTTGTTTGGAAAGGACAGAATGTATATGATAGAGCACACCCCAAGAGAAACAATCCCTCCCCCATTTCAAGCAACAGGTCTCATATGTTGGTAGCACCTGACATCCTATGTTTGTGGGGAATGGAGAAAGCTGGATGTCCATATCTGATGTCAGAATGCTCCCCTGGTATCTCCAAAGAAAGCATCTGAGATGGGCAGTGACTAAATTTGATATATATACATATACATATCTGCAAAATTGCCATATTCTGACTAAACTAGTGCAGCTCACTTGTGTCTGTAAGTACTTGGAATAAAAAATGTTTTTTTGAGCAAAGTTCTTATGTGAAGCTGGCCTTGTCATGACTCCACTACAGGGCAGTTTCCTTTTGTTAATTTGCCATTAACAAAATGCTCAGTCTTTTAAATAGAACACACCATCTTCCTAAATAAGTTAGAAAACATTTTCTGCCAGTCTTAACATAGAGCAGGATACGGTGATCTTCATATCTCTACTATCATATTTGATTTGTTTTCTATTATCGTTCTACTATTGTTTTCTAATATGAATGCACTCACTTTTAAAATATATGACTAAAGAATGGAAAGGGGAAAAAATACAAATTTACCCAAGGTTATATAACTTAAGCATGCTACTTCAATGAATAAATTCATGTTTATACACACACACACACACACACACACACACACAACATGCATATTCTTCTCCTACCAATTATGTCTTTCATTTTCCTTCCTTTTAAAAAATGCCCATCAGTTGCTATTTCCTGTTAAATGGTAGGAAGAGTTCCCTCTATTCAGATGGAGAATCCCCTCTATTCAGAATAATTATTGAAGCATTCTGTACCTGTTAAATATGTCTGGTTTTGGAGAGGGGTTTTGTGCCCCTCCTGCAAAACTGATATTTGATGACATAATTTAAGGTCTTCCCCAACACAACAAAAACCTCATGCATTACGGGTGTTTTGCAAAGACTCTGCAGGTATTCAAATGCAGCTTGACAGTTCAATAAGGCAGAGTTCTAGAGTTACTTCACCATTAAGAGCCAGTTTGGTGTAGTGGTGAAGGTGCTGGCCGAGAGACCAGGAGGCTGAGAGTTCTAGTCCCACCTGAGGCATGAAAGCCGGCTGGGTGACCTTGGGCCAGTCACTCTCTCTCAGCCCAACTCACCTCACAGGTTGTGGGGAAAATAGGAGGCAGGAGTAATAAGTATGTTCGCTGCCTTGAGTTAGTTAGTTAGTTAGTTAGTTAGTTAGTTAGTTAGATATATATATATATATATATATATATATATATATATTATATATTATATATACAGTATATATATATAAAGGCAAGATAAAAATCTACTACTACTACTACTACTGCGTTTCTAAGATATGAAAGCTTGCTTCAACATATAATCCAATATTTTTGAAAGCCAAGAACAGATATGAAATCAGCAAAATATATTTTCCACTTACATTTAATGCAGGACCATTTCTTCCAACTGGGAAACCGATACCCTCATCACTTTCTATTGCACCAAAGACCTATGCAGAGGAAATGTATACAAACCTGAACATACAGATTCACACTTACTAGCAGATAGTTTTTAAGTGTTAGAAATTCCAACCAAAAATAATGTGAATGCAATTTGAGTTATCCTGCCTGATTTCATGCTCCACTAATAACATATATTATAGAGTTCCTCTAGATAGATCTCAACTATTTGGTGGAATGAGATGGCATTATCTTTACCTATTACTCTCCGCTACAGACTTTCTCTCAGAAAAGCTGCTGCAGAGGACTGGGTACCCTTCCTCCAGCAGGAACTTCTCCAAGATTTTAGTCCACAATCCAATTTGATTGTGCAACCTCAGCAGTTTGAGGAAGTTGGCGTTAGAAGAACAGACCTGCACATGGAGAAGATAGAGGTAAAGGTAAAGGTTCCCCCTGCACATTTGTGCAGTCGTGTCCGACTCTAGGGGCCGGTGCTCATCTCTGTTTGTTAGCCAAAGAGCCAGCGTTCTCCGAAGATGCTTCCGTGGTCATGTGGCCGGCATGACGCACGTGGAACGCTATTACCTACCCACCAAAGTGGTGCCTATTTATCTACTTGCATTTGCATGCTTTCAAATTGCTAGGTTGGCAAGAGCTGGGGCGAGTGCGGGCGCTCACTCCATCACGTGGGACTAGGGATTCGAACCTCCGAACTTGCGATCTTCCAATTGACAAGCCTGGCGTCTTACCCGCTGAGCCACCACACCCCTGCATGTAAAGACTGTGGAAGAGTTGGAATTGCTAAAACTGTTAGTAGAGGAGGAGGAGGAGGTGTGGAGTGCCCGCTCTTCAAGAACCACCACTTAATAAAGCTATTCTGTACAATAGAGCCAATATGGTGTATGGTTAAGGTACTGGACTGACATTGGGGAGACCAAGGTTCTAATCAAGCCTCAGCCATGGAAGCTCATTGGGTAACTTTGGACCAGTCATCCTCTTTCAGCTCAACCTACCTTATGGGGCTGTTATGGAAAAAATAAATATTTTGTTGGGGTTTGTATAATACCCAGAATTTACAGATAGATTAATTATACAGGAGAGGCTAGAGTTATCTAGGTGAGAGTTGATATATTCTGCAAGTCATCCAATTAGCAGCCATTGTAGAAGGTATGATGTGACTCATATTACAGGTGCTATAGTTTAGTTGGGTGTGGCAGATAATTTGTTTGACCTATAACGTGATTGGTCAATATTTGTATACAAATAGAACAATTCTAGTGTTCATTCTTCTCGTTACTTCATCTCATCTGTATCTGTGTGGGACGTTACTGGACTGTATTTTGGACTGCGTATGTATATAAAGTAAATAGACTATTTTATCTAATCTCTGCTTGAGTGTTTACTGCATAGAACGTATTACTCTGATGTCTTGGAGAAGCACTGGCCGCCCCAGCGTTGCGTGCTCTGACATTTTTTATATCAAATAAATATACTATTATAGTACTAACTACTGGATAGTCTGCAATGTCCCATTTTTGGAGAAGGTTATTGGTGAACTGTAGTTGCAGAGAGCCCTGGATGAAGTGGATTATCTGAACTCTTTTGTGATGGGTTTCAGACCTGGGCATACAACCAAGACTACATTGATTACTTTTGTCAGGACCAGGGCAAGGGGAGTGAGACTCTGCTGGATCTCTCAGCTGCCTTTGATACAATCAATTGTGGAGTCGGTTTTTGGTTGGAGCATCACAATCATTTAGCAACAAACAAACAAGCAGTACTAATGATCTTAAGGCATTTATCAATTTCTAGAAAACAAATTTTTTAGATGTTCAAGCCCCAGACCCATATTTCTATTAAATAAGTAATTGGCAATTGTTTTCTAAACCACAACAAATCTCCAAGTTCTAATCCAAATCGTGAAAACACTAACCACTAACACCTGCTTGCATCCTTAGAAACAATTTATGCCCAACTTTGAAAGCTTTGTTCAAAATCCCATACCTTGAATATCTGGGTAAGATAAATGCTTATATTTTCTAGCAACATTCTATTTGGCATCTGTCGGGCAGTCTTCTTTGTAGCAATGTAGGAATTACACTGACTGACCAGTGATCTCAGCTCTTCCAAGACTGTACGCGTATCAATGTTATCGCACAATGCTTCATGGACAGCTACCTTCTTGTCATAAAAACTGGGCAAGAAAACAAATTAAGAAAAATCTTCTTTACATCACCCTTAAACCATTTGAATGAAAAGATTCTTGTACCAATTGAAGAAAAATGAACTGGAAGCTTAGTCTAAAAGAATTTCTCCCAACTGGGTGAACAAGCATTAAAATGGCAAATACTGAATGTGGACACATATAGTAAAACATGTTACACACTGGGTCGAAAAAGCTAATTTCTTCGGTACATCAGTGGGAACTGATCAAGAAAGAGATCTTGGATAGGTCAATAAAATCAACTTAGTCTGAAGCAACTGTGAAAAAGGTAAATTCCATGTAAAGTATCATTAGAAAAGGAGTTAAATGAAACTGACAATTCTGTAATGTCCTATTGAAGTGTATTGTGCAATCATTTTTTGAAATATTGTGTGCTACTAATTTGACTGCAGAATCTCAAAAAGCACACTATAAAGCTGGAGAATGCAGAAGAGGAAAACTGATATTATCAAGAAACTGTGCAGCAACCCTATGAGGAAAAGTTAAAATATTTGAGGCTATTTAGTTTAGAAAAAATGTGGTGGCATAAAATAGAGGCATGTAAAATTATGTATGGGGTGGAGATAATTTACAGAAGGAAATTATCTTACTTTCTCAGACCCCAGTACCCAGAATAATCCAATACAAATGAATGGTGGAAGATTCACTGAACACAAAAAAGGAATATTTCTTTAAATAATGTACAGTTGAAGTGTGGGATTAGCTTCCTTACATTATATTGACTGTCATCAACATAGATAACTTGAAAGAAGAATAAATTATATAATATCTATATTCTGCCCTTGGGATCAAAGATAGTACTGAATACCATTTGCTGTGGAATAACATGGAGGAAATTATTATATCCATGTCCTGCTGAAATATGAGATCCTCATAGATACCTAATTGGCCACTGAGAAAAACTGGAAGCCTGACTAGATAGCCCTTTGATCTGCCCAGCAATGCTCTGTGGTTCTCAGTATTTTGTTTGCTAGGATCAGAGAGAGCCAGTTTGGTGCAGTGGTTAAGGCATCAGGCCAGAAACCAGGAGACTGTGAGTTCTAGTCCCACCTTAGGCTACAAAGCCAGCAGGGACTTGTCCGGCCAGGCGCCAGGAGTCAACACTGACTTGAAGGGAGGGAGGGAGGGAGGGAGGGAGGGAGGGAGGGAGGGAGGGAGGGAGAGAGAGAGAGAGAGAGAGAGAGAGAGAGAGAGAGAGGTGTTAATATATAATTGTTAAGGTGCTGGTAATATTACAGCTACAAGTAATATTACAAGAAAGAGAGCCCCTTCCCCAAACTAGGTTTGGGAGGGGTCAGAGTGAGCCAAAATGGTGGTTGTGAAAGTGTTGTGTATTTTAAAGGGGCAACTTTTTGGCCTGGAATCTAGCATTTTGCTTTCCTCCGTGTTCCTGGTGGGCATGGGTCTGCTTTGGCATTCCAGTTCCACAGAACAAGAGGCCCACTTAGCCGGCACACTTTAACAGAGAAATTGAGTGCGAAATGCACAAACATAGCCTGGCATGTACATATCTGTGCCAAGCACTAAACAGAAGAAGAAATCAGTTAAGAAGGCATGTGCAAAAACCTGGGATTGGTGCTATGAATGGCCTGATTGGTATGTGAATTAACAAGTAACTGAGTTTCAAAGAGGAAGTGTTTAAGGAATGCACCCTGTCTGCTCTAAACAGAAATGCCAGTCTGGCATGGATCCCTCGCCACAAATATACAAATGTCTATTCATAAAGAGAGAAAGAAAAATGGCTATCTCACCTTTTATTCAGCTCGATTTCCTGGTTTTCCCATTTTTCAAACTGGCTTGTCACATCAGCAGGAGACCGGAGGATATCCTTCACATTTAAAAAGAACTCCTAAAAGGGGAAAGGAAAGAGCCCACAATCTGTTACAAAGTATATTGTTCAGATAGTTATTTCAGTACTCATTTCAAACTCATTTTCAGCCCAAAACAGGATTAACCCAGCAAGAAAAGCAAGATTTCATTACCTGTGTGTGTCCTTAACCATGATTTTGCAGAATATGGTGGAATACATTAACAAAAAGGCTACTGAGTTAATCAGTCAAGACCTCCTTGCCAAATAGGATGATGATCTGAAAGAGTTTTACTTCCTCCCCTACCCCCACACCTTGCATTGTATATTGCTTTAAGGAGTGCTAATAATGAACTAAGAAAACAGGCCTTTGCAAGTTTTTTATTTCTCATTAGCCTTTCAAGGAAACCCCTCCCCACTATGATACAGATTAATCTTGGAAGATATTGTCACTTGAAATTAACCTTCAACTGGCAAGTTTTCAATCTATACCAGGCAAAAGGAAGTTGATAGGACTCTCCTTGTCTTCTTCCAATAATTAGTCAGCCTGATCCTAGTTGCTTCTACAATGTATTGCTGTTATTACATATCACTCACAACACTGGCATAGGTGTTTATGAGGGTGAGTTTAGGGCAGATGATGACATCTAATGTCATTTTTTTCACAATCACAGTTAGTAGTACAGGTAGTCCTCGGTTAATGATGGTGATTGGGACTGGAATTTCCATCGCTAAGCAATGCGGTTGTAAAGCATGTCATGTGACTGTGCCGCTTAGCAACAGCAGTTCCAGCACTTCCAGTTGTCATAGTTAAGCGAAACCCTCACCATCATTAAGTGCGATGTCACATGGTCACCATTTGCGATCTCCAGCCGGCTTCCCCACTGACTTTGCTTGTTGGAAGCCAGCAGTGAAGGTCACAAACAGTGACCACGTGACTGCAGGACGGTGCAACATTGTAATTGCCAGCATCCAGATCACGATCACGTGTTCGTGGGGACGCTGCGACAGCCGCAACTACAAGGATCCATCATAAGTTCCCCTTGTTCAGCGCCATTTTAAGTTTGAACGGTCACTGAACCGTTCAAGGATTCAGTGACCTGAAGCAAGCAAGGATTACCTGTAGATGCTTATGCTACCTTGTGAAATGGGCCCACTCCATTTGTGATTTCCTAGCCTGCATTATGACCTGTGAAGTCCCATTCCCAACCTCCCTACTCCCTCTTTGTTCTTTTGAACAGACCACAAAACTAACAAGCCCATGAATGACTACGATGTGTGACAAGTGGGCTGATTTTGGTTTGGTGGATCAAGGTGCATAGGCCTACCTTATTATTTTGTGCCACAATCTTGCACATGAAGAAAGGAGCAGAGAACACCTGGTATTTTTCAGCAGTATGTCCCAACATCTGCACAACAGAACAATGAGAAGGAAAATAACTTACGCTCATGAATTTCTCATACTGGATAGCAGACTCCATGGTGTTCTTTGAATAGTCTAGAGAATCCTTCCAAGAATGCATAAGAAAAGCCAGTCTTAATTGCCGTGCTGTTGAGAGTGTTAAAGAAACAAATGGAAAAATGCTGCACAGTAGGAAATCGTAGCTGGAAGAGGCCATTTAGGCTATCAATATGTAGCTGCTTTAAAAAAAACCCAAAATGCTAATTACAATATAAAAGAAATAACCTTAAATGCAAATTAGCCAGTTTTTAGCCAAACACAATGCAGATAAACTGAGCAACAGCTAACTCCCTTCTACCCACCAAAAATGAAATATTTTTAAATTATTAGACCTTACCTGTATGCTTTTTTAGTGCATCTTTTATTGTAATAAAGTTTTTCAAAGATTTGGACATTTTACAACCAGCAATTGTCAAATGCCCAGTGTGTAGAAAATAGCGCACCCAGTGATCATTTTCAAAGTATGCCTACAAAATCAATGAGACCAAAGATGTATATTATAATATGAACCCCTATTAGGCTGCAGCAGCCTTAAAAAAAGAACAATCTAAGTTATTTAGATGTTACCTCCTAATAGTTAAAGAAGTCTAACTATGGTTTGTCATGATGACTGAAATGACAAACTATGGTTTGAAATTAGCTAATGCATAACAAGATATGACAGTGTAAAGAGAGTTTGCAAGTAATTGTTGATGCTGCTCCAGACTGACATTATGATTGAATTAACAAATCATGGTTAGAATCTTTGTTCTGCCTCCAGAATTAGAAAAAGGAAATTTGTGCAGATGAAAACTAAAGAGGAAAAAGGTTTAAACCATAGTTTCTTTGAACTATTAACATGGGCTTTATGCTATAACTTTTATAGGTACAGGTAGTCCTCGCTTAACAAGCACATCTGGGACCAGCAACTCTGTTGCTAAGCGACACGGTTGTTAAGTGAGACATCACATAACTGTGACTTGCGATTTTACCACTAGCTTCTCCATTGACTCTGCTTGTCAGAAGCCAGCTGTGAAGCACTCAAATGGCAATCATGTGACTGTGGGACCCTGCAACAGTCATAAACGCCTGCCCACTGCGAAGTGCCTGAATCTCGATCATGTGATCACAGGGATGCTGTGACAGTCATAAATGCGAGGACGGGTCATAAAGTTACTTTTTCAGCACTGTCGTAACTTTGAACGGTCACTAAACAGGGCAGTCGTTAAGTTAGGACTACCTATATATGGACTTCTAAGCTAAGGTTATGGCAAACCATATTTTGGGATGAATTTTTTCAAAATTTTATATATAAACTGTAACAGTAGAAACACACAAGCTCAAAAAGCCTTAGTTCTAGTCGTAAACAGAATAAAAAATGAAGATATCTGTAATATTGCTTACAGCTAAGAAGAAGTAATAGAAGAACATTTTAATGGTCAACCTGAGGATCTGTAGGTTTGGAAACATTTATTTAGGAAACTTCTATGGCCACCCATCTTTCGTACCATGACACTAGGTAGCTTACAATAACAACAATAACAACATATAAGAAACAAAAAACCCCAACCAGCACCTGGTGCCCTAAAGCAACATTCCCCAATAACAACAACAAATCACAGGGCTCCCGTCTCACCCCATCCCAATGCTGGGGGGAAGAGTCAGCTATTTAAATAACAATTCTTAGCAACTGGGAATTGTAGGTGAGCAAAATCAGGAGTGTAGTAAGTTGTCCACCCTCGAGTATGGTCAGGACCGGAGCAGTGTTTCTCAATCAGTGGTACACAGAGGAACTCTAGGTGGGATATGACTTGCTTCCCCAAATCTGTGTACAGGGGAAAGAGAAAGGAAACACGAGCAAGAAAGAAGTAAGGCAGAACTCCCCATTTCTATCTAATGCATCAAGGCTGGTTGATCCCAGCTATGGTGGCACTGCTGAAACAGGAGGCCTGCTTTCTTGTTATAGCTGTTGGGAAGGATGCCTTGTCCATTTCCACCTTCTGACATGGATTACAGGGAAGCAAATAATAGAGGGAGTGAGACTCGGGGTTCACCAGCAGGCACTGGAAGTACAATCTAGGGTTTGAGCTGTACAGGGTGTTCTTTTGATTCAAACACACACTTCTTTGTAACAGATCAATGGAATGGAAGTGTACATATAAATGTTCTTCTTGGAAAAAGTATCCTTTTTGTTCCCATCTTGGTGGGGCTCAGTTTTTTCTTTTTTATAGAAGGATATATACGACCTCAGAAACAAAAGGTTGAGAACCACTGGATTAGTGCATCACATCACTTACCTCAGACTGTGCCAACTCATTGTCATGGTGGGGGAAACGAAGATCAAAACCTCCTCCATGAATGTCCATAGATTCTCCTAGAATGCATCCAGCCATTGCAGAACATTCAATATGCCAACCTGGACGTCCCTATTTAGACATGGTGATAAATGACTAATCATGTGGATTAATGTCCTTGGCTATTTAATATTAAAGGCTAACATGCACTATATTCATTAAATGATTTTGCTCAGGCAGTGAATTCTGGAGAAGTACAGAATAATGATGGGCTCATCACCTTGTATAAGGTGGTGTCCTTCAAACTGCAGGGTATGTTTGCCTTTTGCTTAGGAATTAAAGGCATTAGCAGAGAAATGTTTCTAAAGTCTCCAATCAGCTGGTGGATTAGAAGAACGTTAGGAGGAACTGAATATATAATTGCAACCTAAAACTGTAAAAACTGTAAAAAAAAAGTCTGCTAACAGAGCTGTTAGGCCAAAGATAATAAGAATGGGTTCAGGTTATAACCAACTCAGATGGGAAGGCTGTTAAAAAGAAATGTAAATAACTAAACCTCATCTATAAAATTATTGGGTCAGAGAAGAAAAATACTCCAAATTGTGTCTTTCTAGGGCCATTACTTCAAAGCAATAATAGACAGTTTTAATCTGAGAACCTGATCAGTGCTGATTAGATGAAGACCACAGCTGGAAAACCAAGGAGCTATTTATGTGCTTTATGAGCCAGCACCTTACACAGCTGTATTCCCTGAACTTATAAAAATTAATAATGGGTGTAGTTGTTAGACACTATCATTTATTACAAATTTATTTAGTGTATATGGATTAAAATGCATATGCAGAATATACAATAATAGTTCCCTAAATCCAAGGATTCTGTTGCATAGGTGAAAATCATATATAAGAAGGGGTGCACAAATTTCCCTGCTTGGTCTAGTTACAGAAATGGCATTGTAGAAAATTAAAAAACAAAAAAAATCAAAACTTTCTACTCCCCCAAGGGAGTAGATGCATCTCCTGATCATGCAACTGATGGTTCAATCTCAGCTATCCTTACTTTGCCCCAAGGAGAATCCCATGAAGGCTCTCCTGGTTTGGAGGATTTCCACAAAGCAAAATCATTTGGAGATCGCTTTTCATTTAAACGATCCACTGAGATACTCAGGTCACCTAGGAGAAGCAGAAGAAAAAATTATAAGACTCAGTAACCTTCTTTATAATTGTCTCCAAATATTCTCTGGAAACTCATTTACTGAAATTAAATTACCTTCACCCTCCTGTAATGCTTTTTGATCTCCTACAGCTTCAGGGACCAGTTTTGCATAGGTGTGTTTCTCAGATGCATCAAATTTTAGTGTATCAAAATAAACAGATCCATTGGACACATAACTAGAAGGCAAAACTACAGTTTTACTAAATGGAAATGTTACTGCTATCAAATGTAAATAACATTCTTGAACAGTTTTGCATGGCTGAGTTTTATATAGAATTCAGGAAAACTGGGCTATGCTGAGGGTTGATGTTTGGAACTGTAATCCAGCTCATCTGGAAGCATCAGGCTGGGGAAAACTGGATAAGGATTAATTCAGGAGCACATGTAAAACAGCTGAAAATCTTCATTGTAACTCTTTGTTATATAATGTAGAGAAAAGATAGAGAAAAGATAAAAAGGATATTGGAGATATTCCTTTATAAGGAAGCCAGTATATTGCTTGCCAGATACTCAGACTATTCCTCTCACCACTTTCTGTATGCTACAGAGATCAATGGAAAAAAGTCAAGTTATACTCACCCATAGCCATTATCTACAATCTTCTGAACAAAGTCCACAATTTCTGGTATATATTCACTAACACGAGTTAAGACATCTGGAGGTAGTACCTGGGGAAAAAATCAAACGTTTTCTTTTTTCTGCTGCACCAGGATCTCAAAATATATTCTGCTTCACAATTAAAATTATATATTAGCATCATAATAATAAAACTTGGCAGGGAAATCTTAATTAAACCCAACCTAAAACAAATGAGACAGTCAGAAACTGATCCCAAAACACCTACCATTCTTGGGTAATTATTCTGCTTAATGAAATCAAGCAATATCTACAATTTCCAAAAGCTAAAACTGTAAAATAACCTTCAAGCTGAAAATAGAAATCAACATTGCTCCAACTGTTGATGGAACAGAAATAGTTCTTGATGTGAATCTCATTATTATTCTGATTTTCTAGATAGGAACAAATGTTTCACTTCTTAACAGTTTTGAAACACAGTACTAAGAACAGACTTTCTGAGGATTCTACTCAAAGATTTCAGTTTGTCATCTTAATAAAATTCTAATTCAACATCTATTTGAAATAGTTTTCTAAAACTGTGGTTTGAAGCTTTTAACTACAAACATCACATATTTCCTTTCTAGTCTTGCAAAGGAGAGGAAATCTGAAACAATGAAGCATGAACAATACTATTCAGGCATGTCTTTTTAAGCTTTGTTGAATAAGCAGGTCTACTTACATTGAGAGCTGCCATATCTTTATGATACTCTTCTTCCCAAAATTTGGGAAGTTTGGAAAATATAGAGTTGTCAGTCACCTGGCTGCCCAACTTAGTGTCCAGCCACTCAGAGAGTGTATCTTTTCCTTCTTGCAACAAAATCTGAAAAATAAATTATATTTAACACAGGCTGTTTATCATAATGCACAAGAGCCCCATGCCCACATGCTCTTCAAGCTTCATGGGAAAGACACTTCAGTGGAACCCTGCTTTGGGAAATGAATGAGTGAATGAGTGTGTGTGCGGCAATGTATCAAAAGGCCGTGACCAAAATGATTTGCAATCTGTTTCAGAAAAGAGCACCAACCTCAGCATGTTTATTGACTTCTCCCTCAGAGAGCTTCTTTTGCAGGGCATTCTCTAGTGGTTCCACAGCAGCTCTCACTGAATTTTCAATCCTTTCCAGCATCTGTTTCTTATCAGGATCAGAAGTTTCTTTCACCTTTGCTGAAAAGAGCTGAATTAAGAAGCATGGATGAAAAACATAAACAAAACCATGTAGATACTTCTATGAGAGCAAAAAGAAGCATTAGCATGTAAAAAGACAGATAAGAAGTAGCTATTAAAGCCCTCTTTATATTGTGTGAGTGTGTGCGCGCCTGCATCCATGTATGTGCAAGCAAGGTAATGTATGGATGTGTGAAGGGGAGGCGAGAAAACAGGAACTGCTCCTTTCTGGTTGTGGCCTTGCCCTCTGCTCTTGTGCAGCATTCAATCTCTCTCCTCCAAGAGAAAGTGACATTCTCCCAAAACCTAACCCCTAGACCAGTGTTTCTCAACCTTGACAACTTTAAGATGTGTGAACTTCAACTCCCAGAATTTCCCAGCCAGCAATTTTGGGAGTTAGGGTTAGGAAAAAATATATCAAAATATTATTAATTGGCTCATCCCTATATTAGGACCAACCGAAATGTTACAGAAGAGTATGCCTGCCAGTTTTTGAATTCTCCAAAGTTCTTCATCAGGCAAATACACTACAGAAGTGGACCTTCCAACCAAATATTTGCACATTTCCATCTCATTGTTTATTTAATTTCCAACCCCCTTTCAAAAATGATTTTGGAAAGTTTCTGGCAATTATCGAGGGAAGCAAAGAAATGCAGAGC
Organism: Charina bottae; assembly: GCA_023362775.1. Classification (NCBI taxonomy): domain Eukaryota; kingdom Metazoa; phylum Chordata; class Lepidosauria; order Squamata; family Charinaidae; genus Charina; species Charina bottae. The sequence goes on along the minus strand of JALMGJ010000001.1, from coordinate 186,114,369 downwards.
ATTATGTTTGATTGGCAGCAGGGGAGAGGGCAGCAGCACAAATCAACCTCGGGATAAATAAAAGGAAAGGGGAGCTGAAATCAAATGTTGGACAAAAGGAGCTGTGGAGTCCTTGGTGCTCTCTGAGCCTTGTTGTTTTCTTGCAGACATTTCATTGCCAGACTAGGCAACATCTTCAGTGCGAAAAGGAAGTGGGACTTGCTCTCTGTTTATATACCATGGCTTGACCTGCTTGTGTTGGTGGAAGTGTTGTTCTCCCCTTAGGAGTTTCTTGATTGGGCTGTTGTTTGCTGCTTGGTTGATTGACTGAGTTAATAGTTCCTTGATTAGGGTATATTGTGCTGTTTGATTGTTCCTCTGGTGCTAATCCTGGTGTTAATCTTTGCATATCTGGGTGTTGATTGCTGGCAAGGAGGTGTTCTGGTCTTTTGTCTTTTCTATTCTCTCTTATGAATGGTATGTAAATGTTGTTTACCTCTATGTGTCTGTTGATGGCTGCTTTGTCTGAGTGCCAAGCTTCCAGGAATTCTCTAGCGTTTTTGGATTTGGCTTGGTTTAAGATGCTCACAGTTTCCCAGTTGAAAGTATGGTTGAGTCTGTCCATGTGTTGTGAGATTAAGGAGCTGTTTTCAGACTGGCTTGGGAGAGTTTGAGAGACAAGAACATATTAGGATGTGGCTATAAGGAATAGGGCTATGCAGTGGTTTGGATTCCAAGTGGAAAAGTTGTTTTGGAGCCTGTGGGGGTGCTCAGTAGCATGAGTCAGTGGCTCCTCAAAACAGGTTTGCAGGATCATCAGCTGCTGCCATGTGATCATGGGAAAAAACACATTTGATTGAAGGAGTTGCCAAAAGGGGCTACGTGCGCAACCGTCTGGGCTTTTCCTTTCTAATCCAAAACACTCTGCAACTCTTAATACGGCATGTTAGCAAAGAGAGAAGCTGACGATGGTAGCATTGAACAGCAAGGCTTTGGCACTTCTTAGTGCCAGTCATAAGCATTTTGCAGGACTCAGCCACTGTTTGTGGCAAAAAGGATGAAACTCTCAAAGAACTGGAGGATGAGACAGGGAAGAGCAGGAATAGATAAGGAAAAAGGAAGGAGTGAAGTGGAATTAACAACTATCTCAGGGTTTCTCAACCTTGGCAACTTTAAGATGTGTGGACTTCAACTTCCAGAATGCACAAGGGGAAGGGAGAGGAACAGACCATGAGCTTACCATAGAGGCCAGCTTTACATCTTCAAGCAGCTGTGATGCTGATGGCCTCTTCTCCATGTATCGTTCAAAGAGGTAGTTTTGCCTTGCTCTTTTTATGATCTACAACAAAAAATAAATTATGTCTAGGAAGCAAGCATATACATGAAGATGTAACCACCACATTTGAACATGCATATTTTTCCTGATCTTTCTATCTTATGCCACTCCCACTGTCATTTTTTGATGATCAAATAGAAAGCTGCTTCAGGTAGACATCTGTCTTTTTCCATTTCCTCTTTAAAGCTACTGTATGTATTCACGGTGCTGTCTATCTTAAGAATTAATAAACCTTCAACTAGTTCAACTAGAGAGCCAGTTTGGTCTAGTGGTTAAGGTGCTGGGCTAGAAACCAGGAGACTGAGAGTTCTAGTCCCGCCTTAGGCATGAAAAGCCGGCTGGGTGACCTTGGGCCAGTCCCTGTGTCTCAGCCCAACTCACCTCACAGGGTTGTTGTTGTGGGGAAAATAGGAGGAGGAAGGAATATTAGGTATGTTCTCCGCCTTGAGTTATTTATAAAAATAACTTTTATAATTTTTTTTTAATATATATATATATATATTTTGTTTGTTTGTTTGTTGTTATGTGTTATATATGTTCATTGTTATGTGTTATATGTTTGGTTTATGTTTTATGTTAAATGTAATAATAAAAAATTATATCTACAAAAAAAAAAAAAGAAGCTATCAAATACAAAACAAGGCTGAATTCTTCAAGTGTGATACTGACATTAAATGGAGCCATAAAACCCTAAAAAATAATAATAATAATAATAATAAAGGCGGGATAGTAAATAAATAACTAAATAAATAGTGAGAGAGATATTGTTAAAATGCAATTAACTATTATATTAAATAACCTCAGCAGGAAGTCTTATTCCAGAAGTTAAATGAATTACGTATTTACATTTACCTTATCATCTATATCTGTAATATTCATACAACAGAAGACATCATATTTGAAGTAGTCTTTCAAAACTCTTCTCAGGATATCAAATGAAATATATGATCTAAAATAATTAAAAACAAGTTAATTTTGTATATGTGCTGCTACTTTCCAAGCAAGTATACAGAAATGTATATCTTAGAATATATAAAATAGCTTTCTTGCAATAATCATATATTAGGAAATGTGCAAACAGAAATGACTATGATTTTTTCATGTGTTTCTAAATCAACTGATACAGAAATAGGGCATATTGGAAGTAAGGCTTATAAAATGAACAAGGTCATACAAGACAGATTTGTTCAACTCTAACAAAAACCCTACTTTACCTTGCATGCCCCATATGGGAAGCATCATACACTGTTGGGCCACAGCAATACCATTTGACTCTGTTGCCATTTTGGGGTTGAAACACATCCTACAAAGAAAAAGCACACATGGCAATGAACGAAAACTGCTGAATTTATTAAGCTTGAAAACAGCGACTTTGATTCAAAGTTAACACTACTGATACCACAGCAACCCTTGGGGTATTGCTGTCTCAACAATTATTTCCAAGCCTAAAAAACTAATGCACCTAAAATGATGTGAGAAACATGCTATCTGGAGATGTAAGAAAGAAAAACAAGTTCACCTTGTTACGAGTGAGACTATTGTATAGGCAGAGTTTGGGTTGAGCTGTTCCTTGGGGTGGTGCCCAGTGGGGTTGAGTACGTTTGTTTTTACCTGGAAAGGAATTTAAAATTTTATATGAATGTTCAAGTGACAGTGTCATCAGCATACAGTGTTACAAGAAAACATTCAAGGAGCTCTTATTCTGTCATTAAGTATTTCAAAAGGAATGCTGAAATACATCAAAATAAAGGTTTGACATAAAGAGCCAATATCAGAGCATAGCTAATACTAGAAGTAAAGCCAAGGTTTTTGAGCCAGAATGACTGGAAATCTACTTCCGTGAAAAGTAGAAATTAGTTCGCTAAGGTAGTCATGGTTTTCCCGCCAGAACTGTTTGTCCCCACACACCTTCCTGTCGGGGCAGGATGTGGGGGGAGCAGGTAGTTAAAAAAAAAAGGGGGGGCAGGATTGCATTGCATGAAATTGCTAGAAACAGCAGCTATAAAGAAAAACAATATTAACACGAGCAGTACAGATATTTCCACTATATCTTCCACCTATATGCAAACCCGTGCACATTTTGTTTAGAAATGCCTTGCTGCATTTGATTCAAGTTCACTGATTGCAGACTGAACAAAACACTTTCTTAAGTTTTGCATTCATATTATTGGAATCTTCTTTTACATTTTATCAATGGAAAAAGCATATAGTATACATTGCATCTTCCATATTTGTCAGAATTATATCCCACCATTAGGTCAATATTTTACTAGCTACCTGCTGGTGGAATGAAAATATAATTGAATACAATCCCTTATGGCCTAAGTTGGAAAGTTTATTATCTATTTCCTTTGTGATCATGGCAACTGCTTGAAACAACATATAGCAGAAAAGGTGTTATATTTCCAGGTGTATGAGCAGTGAGAAACCTTTGGGCCACTTTGGGACATAGATTAAGTTTTGATAATGAGGCTCACAAATATCTAACGCTTTGGGAAAATTCTACTTTGAAAATTGGAGGTAAATCATTCTATTGGGCAGAAGCTGGGATCATGACTTTAAATCAACTACTATGTAATGACTATTTTAAGGATTTGGTCTTCCCAATTCACAACAGTGGAGGTATCTTCAGCTTAAGTATGTTTGTTTGTTTGTTTGTTTGTTTATTTATCATATTTTTCCACTGCCCATCTTGTAACGACTCTGGGCGGTTTACAACAAATTAAAACAATAAAAATTAAATGTCAATTAAAAAGATTTTGTTGTTTATTCGTTCAGTCGCTTCCGACTCTTCGTGACTTCATGGACCAGCCCACGCCAGAGCTTCCTGTCGGCTGTCACCATCCCCAGCTCCCCCATGGTTAAGTCTGTCACCTCCAGAATATCATCCATCCATCTTGCCCTTGGTCGGCCCCTCTTCCTTTTGCCTTCCACTTTCCCTAGCATCAGCTTCTTCTCCAGGGTATCCTGTCTTCTCATTATGTGGCCAAAGTACTTCAGTTTTGCCTTTAATATCATTCCCTCAAGTGAGCAGTCTGGCTTTATTTCCTGGAGTATGGACTGGTTTGATCTTCTTGCATTCCAAGGCACTCTCAGAAGTTTCTTCCAACACCACAGATACATTAAAAATAATCTCTTCCATGCCACGTTGTAGCCTTAAGAGACATTAAATCGAGCCCCCCTCATTTCTAAATCACCCAATTTATTTTTTTAAGTTTTGTACCCCAAGAGAGGCTCTCTACAGTAAGAAGAAGTGGATTCTCTTGGTGTTTATTGTTATTTTTGGATTTTGGATTAATTTTTATTTTTTTTTAAAGTTTTGGCTTGTTTTCCCGTTTAAAGATTAAGGAGAATTGAGAATAAATAATTGCCTCCCTGTTGTTATTATTTTTGTACTGAATTTGAAGGATTTAATATTTTTCTGCATGTTGAAATTGCTGTTTTGGATTTTTAGCTTTCTGCTCACTTTCTCTAGCTGCTTGGTAGACTACTTTCTCTCATCAATTTCACTTGGAAGTTTTTTATTAACTTATTAACTCCTATCTGCGGGAGTCAAGTATTTAGGGAGCGTTATAATTCACTGCCTGAAACATGGAGGATTATTGCGAATTGGAGATGACCTATAAAGAGATTCTTTCAGATTGGTATCAGAAGATTCTGCAGGACTTGAGGGACAATGGGGAAGAGATGATTTCTAAAACAATTTCAAAAATGTGTCATCTGGCTGAAGTTTATATGGAAGAAGATGGAGACCCTGATAAGGATGAAGATTTTTCTACTGACAATAAAATTGAAGTAATGCCAGACGAGGACTACATTTTGGTGTTGATGGGGTTAAAGAGACAGTTTGAGCTGCAGATTGTTAGAAGAGCTGTTTGTTATGACTCTCTTAGGGATTGTTATGGGAGAGAAGAGAATCTGTCTTGTGGGAGTTTTTCTTTTGCTGAGAAGTCTGTGATTTTAAGGGGGGCAGTTGGGCTGTTTGATTTTTATAAAAAATGTGTGTGTAATAAGGAGATATATAAATGTTTTGGTTTATTTCGAAGTAGGGTAAAATTAAGGATGTTTAATTGGATTGACAAGGAGATTCTTATGATTGCATTTTTTATTTAATGACTTGGATTAAGACGTATTGGATTTTGTTTTAAAGATTTGTATGACTTTTAAGATGTATAAGGTATTTAAGATAGTTATAGTATTATTAATTATAAAAGTAGCTAATTTATATATTTTAGGGAGACATGTAAATGTTCTGGTTTATCTTGAAATGGGGTAAGGATAATGATTTATGGTTATTATGATTTCATTTCTCTTTAATAAGTTGGATTAAGATTTACTAGATATTTACTAAGGCTTGTTTGATTTGTAAGACTTATAAGATATCTAACAATTGTTTGGTTTTTTAGGTTTAATAAGGTTAGGGTTGTTGTACTATTATTAATTATAAAAGCAGACAATATATAATTTGGTTTTTATTATAGTGGACAGAAATATATAGAACAGTAGCAGAAAGGAAATAACTAAATGAATGTTGTTGTATGGGGGAGGGAAGCTGATCTAGAAACTCCTTCCTTCCTTCCTTCCTTCCTTCCTTCCTTCCTTCCTTCCTTCCTTCCTTATATATAAGGGGAAGGAGCAATTGCATAAGTGATTTGTATACGTGCCAATGGAAAGATTTATAGAAATAATTGGATTTTGGTTTGATATAGAGTAAGGGATTGATTGTGGAAATTGCTGTATATTCTTGCTGTTGAAAGTTGGAAGTCACCTTTGTATGTAATCTTCAAGATTTCCTTTTTTCCTAAAATTGCCCAAGGTCGCATCATGGTGCCAGCCAGCCCCACGACAAACTATCCCCCGCTTCCACCCCAAGCGAGGTGGCACAGCCACATCTTGAGTCCCTTCCGAAAGGCCAGGAAAGTGGGGGCTTGCCTTATCTCTGGGGGTACATTATTCCAAAGGGCGGGGGCTATGGCAGAGAAGGCCCTCCTCCTGGACCCTGCCAATCAACAATCTCTCATGAACAGGGTCCATAACACACCCTCTCTGCCTGAGCGGGTGGGACGGGTTGATGTAATGGGGGTGAGGCGGTCCCTCAGGTAACCTGGACCCATGCCATGTAGGGCTTTAAAGGTGATAACCAACACCCTGAATTGAACCCGGAAGCAGACTGGCACCCAATGCAGCTCGTGCACCAGAGGTGTTATATGGGCCATCTTTGGGGCTCCTAAAACTGCTCGCACAGCCACATTCTGGACCAGCTATAGCTTCCGGATGCTCTTCAAGGGTAGCCCCATGTAGAGCACATTGCAATAGTCTATACAGGAGATAACGGACCACTATGGCTGCCTTTACATTGGTACTAAACAGTTTCAAAGGCCAATTTCAGGGGAACACCCCCCCCCCATAACTCAGAATTGGATTTTGGATAGGGACAAATATTAATATCTTATTAGGTTCCAAAAACTAAATATGCAAAATTATTACTAAAGGAATAAAGCTTAACGTAATAATCCCTTGCCTATAAATTGTATGAAACCTCACTTGAATTTAAATCATGTTGAAATACAGTAATCAATACCAGAGACCCACTTAAAGAGCTGAAGGCATGAGTAACAAGAGGCAAATCTAGAAATACTGATGATCGCAATGCTTTACATACTGCCTAAAAAACAAAATAAAACAACACTGGTGTAAATTCTTGCACTGTGCCACCAATAAATGAAACATGTCTTAAGAATGAAATCAGATATAAGCAATACATTCCATGTTATTTATTTTAAATAAGCAACTCCTACATTCTCTTTCACAATTAATGGTTGACTGAACTTAGTTTCATACTCCCCTCCCCGCTTAATTTTTTTTACTTTAACCTACTTGCAATTATAACAGCAGAGAAATGAAGAAAAAAATATTTAGGAGAAAAATAGGGGCTAAAATATATCCTCATCAGTAAACAGTATAACAGAACAGAAAGGCAAATGCTGAAAAGTCCTTAAGGAGTGATCCAGAGAAGGTTACTTCAGCAGGAAAATATGAAAAAAATGAATCTGTACCCTAAAATCTATGATTCACAAAGTGCCATGTGGTCCTCAATTAGGAAGTAGAAACAGACCAGTTGGAAACACAAACTCCCTCCTATCTAGAGGACATATCTGTAGAAGACCAGGAATAGGATGCTGCTCCATATGTTCTCCTCAATCTTTGTGATCTCACTGAAGGAAAAATTTGTATCCACCGATCTCATCTGTCAACCCCTTGCACATCCTGAAGCACACAGAGACACAGATGGGCTTGGTGAATGCTTGTTTGTTTGTTTTTCTTTTCCATATTTCAGATTTCCCTTCCCCCCCCTCAAATTATAAGCAATCACATAGGAAGCTCCATTTGAAGTTGCACGGCAAAACATAACTTGCTGGTGATGTTCATGAGATTATGATAAAGTTTTTCTATCTCCAAAAATTTAACTAGTGAATACCTGAACTGATTTGGGAACAGATTGCTTCGTATTTCATTCTACTTATAAGAATGTTAATTTCCCCCTAAATCAGAGCTTTCCAAACTGTATGTCACGACATGTGTGTCGGATGCAGTGTCTGGGTGTGTCGCGGCTGCTGCTGCCTCCGAGCCCTGCCAGGATTCCGTGCAGGTCCTAGTGCCTGCCTTGTGCCCTGCTGTAAGAGTGTGTCACGAAATGATGCATGTCTAAAAAGTGTGTCACCAACATGAAAAGTTTGGAAAGCTCTGCCCTAAATCTAAAAAAAAAAAAATCTGACTATGCTGCATCTATTATATTCTTGTACAAGGACCCTGTATATTCTTTGTACAAGCCACAGAAAAAAGGCTTTGCATTTCACAACCCAACAATCTACTCATTTGCTACAGATATGACACCATGGCATCACTTCCCTCTTGAGCTGCCCCACCCAAAAGGAATTTCCTATTCATTGCAACAGAGGAATCTAATTCACACAAACATCTCTGAAAGATGTACAGAGCCTCCATCACTGTACCAGAGAACATGGGCCTACATGCCTTTCAGGATTTTCTGATATTATTGTTACACTGAATTATGCAGGACAGAAAGCAGCATTGTAATTTGAAAAAATATGTATTTATAAATGCAAGGCAGAGCTCTCAAATTATACTACTTTTTAAAGTAGCCTTTTTTATTTACTGAAGCCTGTGTAAAACTATCCAACCTCTTCTCATATATTTATTCTTCTGTCTTGACTATTTGTTTTTACTATGTTATAGTTTTTGTTAAGGAGTTTTGAACTGTTCTATGATTATAATAATATGCCCTGGGAATTAGTTAAACTGAAAAATAACAGATACTTGTTTAATTAGTTAGAAATCAAACTGGACATGCACTTGTGTTTTCCCTACAGTCACTTTATAATGAATTCAAATAGAAAATAATCTAACACAAATCTGCACTCTTAGGAAAGTGCTTTGTTTTCAATAGGGCTGAATACTGAAGTTGATGTATTGAATCAAAACTACTAACTCTGAATCAATTTGAAGGTTTTATGGACTTTGGCACATCATAAATTCAAATCAAATTGACTCCTCAAATCATATAGCAAATTTGAATTGGATTTGGGTGATTCACACATCCCAAATGTTGAATCAGATCATTGGTCCATCTAGCACAATATTGTTGTTAATGACCATGGCCCTCCATAGTTACAAGCTTAAATTGTTCCTAGAGTTACTCTTCAGCATGCAAAGTATGCTCTGACATTCAGATATAGATCCCTTCCCTAATATAATTTCTAGTCTTAGACACAAAAAGTGGATACCATCAATAAAGCACATGGGTATAAAGAGAGACAGATAGAAACAAGGCAATGCAAACCAGAATCTAAAATAGTAACTTTAGGCGCAGCCAAGGATTCCTGTGGTGGGGTTTGTTTAGTTTTGTTTTCTGTACTTCTTTAAGCAACACCTCTCCGTCCTATATCAAATTACTTTCAAAAATCCCATATCCCAAAGTGCATCAATAGATGGCATGGATGGTTGCACCTTGCCATGCCAAGGTGGTTACATGGTTACTTAGATCCCAACTACAGAGAACAAATGTTCAACAAATATTCCTGATATACTGAACTTCTGCACCAATTTCTTTGTTTGGAAATATCTGTCGTCCTATATACATCCAGACTGGATAAAGAAAAAATCACAGTGCTGAAAATGTTTCAGGACGCCTATATCAAGGATGCACACACTGATGAAATAGAAATTCTTGATCAACACAATCAGCAGAAATATCAATGTTTTATAGACATGCCAGCTTGCCCTCTGCTGTCCTCAGAAAGTAGTGCTGGCATTCTAAAATTGGACGTGTTTTAATCAAATGTGGAACATATACTTGAGTACTGTAAGTAAGGCAATTATAATTAGGCATCGGCCTGCAGCTTCATGGGAGAAACAGAAACTTTAATTACAGACATCTAATAAAATTCTCACACATCTATCCTGAGGAAAATCTCTGACATAATATAACCCAACTCTTTCCTTCCTTGTTCACATAAGCTCTGAGAACAATGTGAGGAGCCCTAAGAATCCATTTTGGATTATGTTACTATGGAAAAACTTTGGAAGTATCTATAAAGTGAAGTCTGATCAGGCAAGACCCTAAATGCGAAAGCTAAAGTCAGTGGACATACTGGGGCCCACATCATACTTTAAACAAGATTTCACCTGCTATTGTAACAAAGGTTGGTAAAAAAGAAAAAATATTGAGTTCTACAATGACACTAAAGGTAAAGGTAAAGGTTCCCTCCGCACATTTGTGCAGTCGTGTCCAACTCTAGGGGCCAGTGCTCATCTCCGTTTGTTAGCCGAAGAGCCAGCGTTGTCCGAAGATGCTTCCACGGTCATGTGGCCAGCATGATGCACGCGGAACGCTGTTACCTACCCACCAAAGTGGTACCTATTAATCTACTTGCATTTGCATGCTTTCAAATTGCTAGGTTGGCAAGAGCTGGAGCTAGTGCGGGAGCTCACTCTATCACGCAGGACTAGGGATTCAAACCTCTGAACTTGCGATCAACAAGCCTGGCGTCTTACCCGCTGAGCTACCACGCCCCTTACATGAAACTACTTGATAATAAATCACTCTAAATTAACATGGCTCACCACCAATTTTTTTTTTTTTAACAAATAAAGCATCAGCAACTTTTGCAGGCTCTGATCAAATCTGCCATGATTGTACAAGTCCAGTTTTTAGAACAATGTATTATGTCTAGAAAGCAGCTGTGGTATGAGCTTATCTGGCCTTGGAGGAAAATAAATAACTGCAGCAGGGGACCAAACCACAGCCTCGGAAACCCACAAGGACAGATACATTTATTGATTTATTTTATTTTATATCCCGCTTTTATTATTTTTATAAATAACTCAAGGCGGCAAACATACCAAATACTCCTCCCTCCTCCTATTTTCCCCACAACAGCAACCCTGTGAGGTGAGTTGGGCTGAGAGAGAGTAACTGACTTAAGGTCACCCAGCCGGCTTTCATGCCTAAGGCAGGACTAGAACTCACAGTCTTCTGGTTTCTAGCCCGTTGCCTTAACCACTAGACCAAAGTGTTTCTCAACCTTGGCAACTTTAAGGTGTGTGAACTTCAATTCCCAGAATTCCCCAGCCAGCATGGAGTTGAAGTCTACACATCTTAAAGTTGCCATGGTTGAGAAACACTGATCTAGATACAGTTGAATTCACAAACAATATAACTACAAACTACAGAAAGCACAGAATGTAGCTTATAGAACAGGAACATGCATCTTGACTGTCTTACATGTGTGCCATGTCAGTTACTGAATCTAAACTGCTAGTTTTGACATTTGACTCTCTACACAGCTCAGAACGTGGGCACCTGAAGGTCAGCCAGTACCTACCTGTCAATTAAGCACTTCAGTGGAGGTCCTTCTGCGAGAGCCTCCACCATATGACATAGCTTCCGGAGAGAGGACCTTTTCAATATGGTACCCAGGTTGAGATATACTCTCTTCTGAGAGGTTTGCTTGGCATCTACTTCATTATTCTTACAGGGCCAAACTATGACCTTTTTATTGCCCTGAGTTTTGAGATGTACTTTTGGCCCCGCTGACTATTTTGCTCTATTTTTACAATTCTACCTCTATTATCCGGGATTACATTTTAATTTATTCTTTTAACAAATCCCCCTTGGGAATGACAATACAGTACTATATGATTTATAATATTCATAAATCATATAGTAAAGTTGGTGGAAACTTTGCTTCACCTTTTCAACACAGTATACCCACCGTAGCTGTGACATGTAATTTTCCTGCTAAAGTTCAACATTATTTATTTTACATTGTCTAAATTACAGCTGTATATGATATGAGTATTAACTATATTGACTCTCACTAGGAATATAATTTGACCTTACTTTCTCTATGGAATGTAAGTGACCAAGTTAAACATCATATTACAGGCATAATTAGGTGCAGGTGGCAGTCGTGGCCAGGAGGGCCTTTGCTCAGCTTCGAGTTGTGCGCCAGTTACGCCCTTTCCTGGATCGGGAGGCCCTCCGAACAGTCACTCACGCCCTTGTCATCTCCCGTATAGACTATTGTAATGCGCTCTACATGGGGCTATCCTTGAAGAGTATCCGGAAGCTTCAGCTGGTGCAGAATGCGGCGGCGCGAGCAGTTATGGGGGCCAAGAGATCGGCCCATGTAACACCTCTGCTTCGCGAGCTGCATTGGGTGCCAGTTTGCTTCCGGGTCCAATTCAAGGTGTTGGTGATCACCTTTAAAGCCCTACATGGCATAGGACCAGGGTACCTGAGGGACCGTCTCGTCCCAATAACGTCAGCCCGCCCCACCCGTGCATGCAGAGAGGGCATGCTTCGGACCCACTCAACAAGAGAATTCCATCTAGCGGGGTCCAGGAGGCGTGCCTTCTCTGCGATAGCGCCCGCCCTATGGAATATCTTGCCCCCGGAGGTGAGACTGGCCCCCTCCCTCCTGACCTTTCGGAAGGCCCTTAAGACCTGGCTCTGCCACCTGGCCTGGGACAACAGAGGCGGGAGTGCCTCCTGGGGTTGGCTAGCCCCGTAGCAACACTATGCTACGTTCCCTACGTCCCCCATCTTGTATTTTATCTATTTATATTGTATTTTTTAAAATTATTGTATTGTTTTTAACTTTGATTGTTGTAACCCGCCCAGAGTCCCTTGTATGGGAGATGGGCGGGGAATAAATTGAATAAATAAATAAATGAATAAATAAATAAATAAATAAAAGAATAGAATAGAATAGAATAGAATAGAATAGAATAGAATAGAATAGAATAGAATAGAATAGAATAGAATAGTATTGTGTAAACCCTTTGACACCATGGCAGGGCTTGGCTCTAGTTTTAGTAATAGTTCTGTTGCATTTCCTGCATTAAAGACACTTATTCATATAATATGGGTTTGTCCCATTATAGCCCCATTTTGGCTTAACAACCACAAATTTGTTACTATGGTTTTACAGAGATCAATACAGTTTAAAGAAGTGAATATACACTATAATTAATTTATACTTTAATATATCAACAATTTGAAAGTATTAATATATCAAGAATTATGCCTTCCAGGTGGGGGGGTGCAAAGAAGAGATTACAATACAGTACTTTTCTTCAACATGGAAACACAGTGGAACCCCAGATTAACAATCTTGTTTACTTTCTGTTTATGAACTGGTTCTCTACTGTAAGAGAAACACCAATCCACATTATTCTGTGTGGTCAGGCTTTGGTGCTGTGTTTAAAAATGGACTCAAGTGTGTGTGTGTGTGTGTGTGTGTGTGTGTGTGTATCTACCTCATAGGATTGATGTTTTGGGGGAATATAGAAAGAAGGGGCACTTAATGAAAGTAGGATATAAATCTAATCAATATTTTTTAAACTGTAATGTAATACGCTTTTGTGTTTTGTTTGTTTTTTGTCCTTTTTAATTCTTTTCCCCTCTCTCTTTGTAAATGCAAGCATGTATGTACTATATGTCTCCATCCCAGCTCTATTTGAAGGGCCTAAATCTGCTACAGCTGGTACCTTTTGCTGAATACAACAGTAATGGTTAGTTTAGCAATCTCAAGGATAAACATCAGCACATAACATGGGCCTTCCTGTTTCTCCTCCCTATCTTCTTCCTTCTAAGAGTAAAGAGCTATGGATTTGTCATATATTAGTAGGCACAAAGTGCTTTCTCTTCTTTAAAAGGATGAAGAAGCAAGTCATGGAAAACAAACAGTTTAATACTGGTTTTCTTTGTGTCAGATGATGACTAAACAGGTGGGGAGGATGCAGCACATGTCCACATTCAGCCAAAAGCTAATCAGGCAAACTCTGGCCAGGACTATTCTAAGGAAAAATGGAGAATGGAGGCTGGGGGAAGAGGGGGAGAGGGAGAGGGAGAGAGAGAGAGATCTACATATCTGGGTCAGTTATCATGCTGCAGCTGTCTCCGACTACTAAATGCAGGAACTCAAACAAATCAAAGTGACCAAATAATCCTTGACAGATGCTTTAAACAAAGTGATAAACAAATAGCAAGTCATTAACTCCCTATTGTTACTTACTTGTCTGGAGTTTAGAGGAAACATGTTTTTCACAGCTGCCATCATAGATTGCTTCTATGTGCCTGAACCAACGAACAACATGGAAATGCTGGTCCACAGGTGGGCCCGAAAACTGCCTGAAAGCTTCCACATCTGCATGTGAAAATGTGAAGCCCTGGATATAACTACGGTTGCTGAGATACTCATTCAGAGCCTTCAGCCTGTCTTCCTCTTCACTAATGCTCAGAATATCAGTGTAGTCAGAAGCTGCAAAGATAGAGGCAAGCGGTCAGATCTTACTGCTCTAAAGTATCCAGAAATAAAGTGTCTCTCCACTCTACATGAACTTTGCAGCACACCACACCTGCAGTGGCTAGCTCAAGGGTCGGAAAACTTTTTTATGCCAGGAGCCATTTTGACATTTATAACATTTATAACATCACTCGAGGGCCAGGGGGCGGGGTTTGCGGGTGGGAGCCAATCGCGTGGAAGGGGCGGGGTTTGCGGGCGGGATCCAATCGCGTGGAAGGGGCGGCTTTCTTTCTAGGGCAGCTGCTCCCGAGACTTGCGACCGGAAGGCGGTCGGCGGAAACCGTTTGGGGAAGAGGGAGCAGCAATTCTTTCTCCCTGCATGGGATCCGGTGCCTGACCCCCACGGGTACTGCCTTCCTTCCGCAACCCTGGTGGGCTCCCGATGCCGCGTGGGATGATGCCCATTCACTCCGCTATTTCTCCCAGCCAAGTGGGGAGGGTAGAATCGGCCGGCCAGCGCGTGGGGGGAGGAATGGAAGAGCCACACTCAAGGGGCCAAAGAGCCGCATGTGGCTCGCGAGCCGCGGTTTGCCGACCCCTGGGCTAGCTCATCTGGGGTAATGATGCAAAAAGAAAAGCAAGAAGGAAAAAAATAGCAGAAAACAGGAGAAAAAGGCTGGAGGTCTTCAGCTTTGGAAGCAGCTGCTGAGCTAGTTATCTGAGGGAGTAAGTAGGCTGCCTCCAGGCAACCAAGGAGGAAAACCAGACAAAATTAACTTAATTTCTCCTTTCAGGAAGCAGCGTGTGTGGATAAACAAGCTACTGTAGTAACTTTTCAGACTTCTAGTACAGTATGTGTCAGGTTGAATTGGGCATGTGAAGACTTGGAAGAAAATTGAAACATCTGACAGAAATTTATTCTTCCCCATTTTTAATACTTTTTTAAAAAAAAATTGGACATGAATACCTAACTATCATGCTATACTCCTTTAGAATAAGCAACATTATGCAAAGCACAGAAAAGGAGTAAGAAATACTAAGCCTAGGAAACAGGCATGAAATTAAAAGAAAATTAGCTAAATCTAATACCATTCACATAGCTTTCTATCTTTGCAAACCATCCTTGCTCCCATTACATCCATCCTCCACATCATACAGTTGCCTCTTGTTCTTCAAACTTCTCACCTCTTTTTCAGAATCTCATCATCCAACCACATTTTTTGATCTGCCCCTTCCTCTTATCTTGTCCAATCTTCCTTCATATATTTGTACTGAAATATGTTCCTCATTCAATCTCTTTACATGACCAAACCATTTCAGTGTACTTCTTTCATACTGCTCACTCACTTTTTTATTCAATTTACAGTAATTCAGCAGCCATTTATTCTTGTCCCTCTTTTCTAATTACACACATACTCTTTTCCCACTGCTTCCATCTTACCTTTATGTTTTTCTTCACATATCCAATTCTCATTTCCATGTAACAGTACATTATTTTTGCTTCTTTTGACAAACATTCATTCCTCTGAATAGACATACTATCAGCTACCTGTCTACCAGCATTTACATGTCTTAAAATTCCTCCATCCATTTTCCCTTCTGTAGTAAACATTCTACCAAAGTACATACATTCATCTACTTGCTTTAGTTTTTCACTATTTTATGTGTAACTTATAATATTTCATTCCATTTTTTCTGTCAAATACAATCTCTTTGTTCTTTAATACATTTATTTTCAGACCTATGCCTCTCATTGCATCATACAATCTATGTAACACTTGTTTCAAGCCATTTACATTTACGTAAGAACACAGCGTCACTGCATACAGAAAAATCATACATATTCACATTAAACAACTAAGGGGACATCACATATCATTTTCTTATTCCTTGCTCGGAGCTGAATTATTCACTAAGTATTCCATTTATTCTCACTCACATTTACTTCCAATCATTTAGTATTCAGTCAAATGTGCTCACAGACTGTTTTTCGACCTGAAACAGTTAAATCTTCGAATGTCTTTAGAGAGCCTACATATGTAATCCAAAATGATTGCACATACCTTGTGCGGATCCAGAATTGGCCTTTACAGCCACTTACGGATCCACTGTTAAAATTTTACCCTTGGAAGACAATCTTACTCAGCTACGAGTGATCGCCAATGAATGAATGAATGATAGAGTTTTAGCCATCATACTGTATGTGCAGACAAATGGGGCTTTAAAATACTGTGAATCACTCAACTCAAGATCATTCAGTAGCATGGAATGTCTACAACTCAAGATTTAGAAAAACTAGATCACAGCTATAATTAAATGGAGTGGGTGGTTCCAGAAAAGGATTTTGCAGAGTATTTAGGTGACCCATAGGGCAGATGTTAGTTAATGTTCATCTTCTTAATAACCAAAAGTTTTCTGGAATATACCTGCTCATTCTGTCATCATACTTCTTCAAATTAATTTAATTAAAGCAGGGTAAGATTATAAGTATAAATATTTGAAGTATATCTAAGGGTTAACAGGTGCACGCTGAGTACTTTAGAAGAAGAAAGAGAACAAAGTGTGTGTAAAGACAAGAAACAAATTAGTCTTTTCAGACCTAGAATTCACCATCTACTTCAAACTATGATGGGACTGACAATTTGTTATCATACCTATCTTTTTCTTTCTTTGTCCAGGAAAGCCCTAATTGCCCTCCAGATTTGTTTGACTGTAACTCCCAGAATTCCCAACTACGGCTATATCAGTAACAGACCTACCAAAGAAATGTGTATCACAGAGCTTTCCAAACTTTTCATGTTGGTGACACACTTTTTAGACATGCATCATTTCACGACACACTCTTACAGCAGGGCATCATTTCGCGACACACTCTTACAGCAGGGCACAAGGCAGGCACTAGGACCTGCGTAGAATCACAGCAGGTTTGGAGACAGCAAGGCACAAGGCAGGCACTAGGACCTGCGTGGAATCCTGGCAGGGCAGGTTTGGAGGCAGCAGGGCACAAGGCAGGCACTAGGACCTGCACAGAATCCTGGCAGGCCTTGGAGGCAGCAGCAGGCACGACACACCCAGACATTGCAGCTGACAGGCTAACGTGTCCCAACACAGAGTTTGGAAAGCTCTGGTGTATCAGTTCAACTTTTCTCCCCACTCTCCGAATGAATGAATGAATGAATGAATGAATGAATGAATGAATGAATGAATGAATGAATGAATGAATTTATTAAACCTGCTTGCCACCCCACTCTCAATGATTCTGGGCAGCTCACAAAAACCAACAAAGTTATTACAATAAAATCAATAAAAGATAAAAGAAATAATCATTTCTACACAAATATTAAAATTAAACAAGTCTCCCCCTTTGCATCTGGTCACTCATTTGCCTTCATATAATCTAAAAAAAGAAAAGAAATAGCATAAGAATTGGTGGGGGTATTATCAGTGCAACCTTACTGCTTGAAGACAGAAAAAGAAGACAACAGATTGTTATAAAATCCCCTTCCACCAGATTTATATTATACCATTCATCAATGAAATAGGCCCAAAAAAAGTAATCAGAGAGGTCATGCTGGACATTTATTTATTTAATTTATACACTGCCCGACTCCCAATGACTCTGGGCAGCTCAGAAGTAAAAACATTAAAAACAAAGGGGGAAAAAACCCAATAAGAGACAAAAACAAAAGAATAAAGGACAAAACCCAGACAGAAACGAAAGAGAAACAAACCCACACAATCTAAAGGGGGCTTCACTCATCCTTGCCAACAGCCTGGGCAAAGAACCAGGTCTTCAAGGTCCTTTGAAAGACCAGCACAGCAAGATGGGGGCCATCTGGATCTTGGGGGAACTTCATTCCAGGGGGCAGGTGCTGCTACATAAAAGGTGCGCTTCTGGGTCCCTGATAGATGGCATTGCTTAATTGAAGGAAGCAAGAGTGCACCAACCTTGCCAGATTGAATTGGCCAGACAGATACTATAGGAGATAGGAGGTCCCTCAAGTAACCAGGCCCTATGCCATGAAGGGCTTTATAGGTAACAACCAACACCTTGAATTGCACCTGGAAGCAAACAGGCAAGCAGTGCAGCTCATGAAGCAGAGGTATTACATGGGCATACTGAGGCACAACCATCACTGCTCATGTTGTATTCTGCACCACTTGAAACTTCTGGGTGGTTTTCAAGGGCAGCTCCATATAGAGTGCACTGTGGTAGTCAAGCCATGAGGTGACCAGGGCGTGACTGTCTGAAGAGCCTCCCGATCTAGGAAAGGGCACAACTGGCACACCAGATAAAGCAATGCAAGGGCCTTCCTAGCCTCAGCTGCCAACTGCTCAGTGACCAGGACCTGTGAGTCCAGGAAGACTCCCAGATTGCGCACCACTCTTGAATGGGAAAGTGCAACCCCATCCAAGGTCAGAGATGGAATATCCCCAGATCTGGGTGGTCCAAATACCCATAGACACTCGGTCTTGGTAGGATTGAGCTGGAGATGGTTTCTCCCCATCCAGACCCACACAGCCTCCAAGCACTGGGACAGAACCTCAACAGCCTCACTTGGCCAGCCCAAAATCAAGAGATATAATTGGGTATCACCAGCATACTGATGACACCAAACCCCAAACTGGTGGATGACCTCACCCAATGTTTTCATGTAGATGTTGAAAAGAAGGTAAGAGAGAGTAGAACCCTGTAGTATCTATCCCACAAAGGATTGGACAAGGGAGCAATCTTCCTCCCCCAACCAACACCTCCTGGAACTGGCCTCAAAGAAAGGAAGAGAACCACCACAGAATGGTGCCCCCAATCCCCAGCCCATGGATACCATAGTTGACAGTATCAAAAGCTGCTAAGAGATCAAGGAGCACAAGAATGGATGCACCACCTCCATCACAGCTCTGCCACAGGTCATCCACAAGCGCAACCATGGCTGTCTCAGTACTAAATCCTGGCCCAAAACCTGACTGAAACATATCTAGAAAATCCGTTTCCTCCAGCAAAGGAAATGGACTTCACACAGCAAAGAGATCCAAGCCTACCTGCAGCCCTAGAGAGGTCCCCTTTTCTGCTCTTATCAGTTATATCTTCCATGCTGACCGGAACAATGAGTGAGGGTTCCTAACGTGCAAGCAGTTTTTAAAGGCATTCTAGTGATGTTATGTTATGATCTAGTGTTATCTAGTTAACTAGATGTTATCTAGTGATGTTATGGGGTGTGGTGGCTCAGCGGGTAAGACGCCAGGCTTGTCGATCGGAAGATCGCAAGTTCGGAGGTTCGAATCTCTAGTCCCGCGTGACGGAGTGAGCTCCCGCACTCGCCCCAGCTCTTGCCAACCTAGCAATTTGAAAGCATGCAAATGCAAGTAGATTAATAGGTACCACTTTGGTGGGTAGGTAACACGTGCGTCATGCCGACCACATGACCGCGGAAGCCTCTTCGGACAACGCTGGCTCTTCGGCTAACAAACGGAGATGAGCACCGGCCCCTAGAGTCGGACACGACTGCACAAATGTGCGGGGGGAACCTTTACCTTTTTAGTGATGTTATGCCACAGACTTTTGCTGCAATGCTACAATACACTGTGTCCCCAATCAGTACATTAAGTTATTTCACTCCAACAGTGAAAGGATTATTATTAGGGCTGGGCAGATTATTCCAAAAGGTGCTCAGTTGCAGCATTGCTCTTTGAGGACCTTTTGAGGTCACTTGAGGGCAAAGAAAATGAAGTGGCTGCCATTTCATTTATATGGAGTCCCAACAGAAGCATTTTCTGTGCATGCAACTGTTATGCTTTGAGGAGTGGTGCTTCCTTCAGAAAATTGAGGGAAAGCTATAGTTCCCTTCTTTTTTAATTAATGTTCTACATATTTCATCTATGGCTTAATTACATGTTTAAAAGTACCCTTCCAAATGATTTGCACAGCCCTTATGACTCTGCTAGATATTACAGATGGGAGCAACCACAAACATTTCAATGTGAAATGCTCTTTTTTGCTTTTACCCAAACTTGCTGACCCTTTCTCTCTTATGCACATACGATGTAGTTCACACATGGATCCTTATGTGATTGACTGAATGAATTTATTATTAATATAGCAAATATATTCAATATTATCCCATGATATTAGGAATAGGATCTATGCACAGCCAGAAACATCCTGGATAGTATTTGGCACACCAGTCTTTCACAGTTCTCTTTGTGGATAATTTAAATCTAGTTTTGTATCTATTCTAGTGTACAACCAGTTCAGCTCTGGTAGTACTATCATGCACAAAATAGAGGTGTTCCTTTCTCCAGAACAAGGGATAATTCTAGATGAAGACATGCCAAAGGGGCACATTTCTAACTAAAGAGAGGTCAGACAATTGCTTGAGATATAAGTGATCAAGGACATCGACAATACCTGCAGTTCTCAGTTTGTTACCTAATAATTCATTTACATACATTTTATGGAATGCAAACTGATAACTCCTTTCTTTTTTAATTAATGCTCTACACATTTCCTCCAAGGCTTAATTATATGCCTAAAAAGAAATGGTTAGGTTTAAATTTAAGGACATTAACTGTATGTTTACTTGATTACCAAACAGAAATGCAAGCAGAAAGCAGTAATTATTATTTAAACAAAACCATTGTAAATAGGGCTTTATAGGTATTTCAGATCCTTAGGAATCAGTCCTGAAGCCTCTCCATATTTATACAGAAAGAAATCCCTCTGAGTGAATGGCCCTGATTTTAAGTAAGTTTGCTTAAAATTTCAGGCTTTCAACTGGCTGGATTTTGTTTGCGCCTGGCAATAAATCCTCACCATTTTATGCACTGTTTAGTCAGGAGACATTTCTCATCAATCACACAGTAAAACCTATGAAAAGAATACTGGAAATTTGGTTTGGAGCATCATCTCAATACAGTTAAATATCTACACCTAAACAACAGAGATACATGTCAGTGTAACATGTAAACGCAGCCTATATCTGTTTAATAAATGTCTGATTATCTCCTCAGTGAATTATGTACTGAAGCAATTTCATAATCTGAAGTATTTGCACAATCAATTGAGCAAGCTCCAGTTTGCAATGTATCAAGTTGACCCTGTGACCTATCCTTAAAATTAAAGCCCTTTCCAGCTGGGATAAAATATAAATCATATTCTCAGAGCATTTTTTTAAAATTTAGGAACACAGTGTTTTACAAGTACATTCATCACCAAGGTCAACTACCATAAGAAACTGCATTTAGAATACTATATACAAGTTTGATCCCCATTTCAAAAAGCCAAATAGTCCTATCAAAACCCTGGGAAAAAGATTAAAATATTTTTAAATATTAAAAAAACCCTAAAATTAATGGAGCTAACACAATCCTTAATTTGTCCCTATGAGAAAAGATTAAGGAATCTGCAAGTCTGTTTTAAAAAAAAACAAGATGGGGAAGAGTATATAATAAAGCTGATAAAGTGAAGTTGGGGAAAAAAGGTAGCAGTAGTGAATTTAATCATCTCATGAAATTCACTGTCAGCACTTGGCAGCACCTGGCTGGCCTTTTCAAGCTCAGTAGCTAAGAAGGGGTGAGCTTGGTTACTACTTGAGTATATACCAAGGCTGTACAAGATTGGAAAGTTAGAAAACATCTCAGAAAAAGGCAAGAGCAACCCACTTTCAAACTGTTGCCAAGAAACCACCATGGGAGTATCCAAGAACTCAGTAGGAGTTGAGACTTTTGGATTGAAAACCCCCGATACTGTATACTATTTCATCTAACACACAAGGTTTCTTCAGATGATCCCAAAGCACACACAGTCTTCATGGGAGGAGACAGGATGGAGATAAATAAGCAGGTTAGGTCTGCATCCTCAGGCTTCATTCTCACCATTCTTCATTTAAGTGCAGAAGGGAGGATTCTTAATCTGTAGAGGCTGTGTGTGCAATCTACAACCTGGCTCTTGGAATGCACAGAGAAGAGAAAATCTTTGGTGGCAAGAATTGGTGGGGGGTGGGAGATTACCAACCTGTGCTTTCTTCTTTTTGTATGTAGACCTTAAGTGTCTGAAGAAATCCTAAGGAGGGTTACAGGCACTCCAAATTTGGATTGTATAGCCACAGAACTTGATGATACTCATTGGTTTTGTAAAACCTATGCATTTTACAGCTATGAGCAACTATACCCTGGCTTGGCTTCGCATTGTAGAAGACTTCCATCACTCTTTAAAGGTATCAACAACTATATATGTATAATAAGATTTGTTGTCGAGGAGCCGACAATAACATAATGCCTATATGGCCCTGCTTTTAGGGTTCCCAGAGGCAGTCTCGTCGGCTACTGACTTTCGATTTACTCAGCGGGGGAATTTTTACGCGGTTACTATGGCTTCACGGCGGAGATAACGAATACAAAAGCGAAACAGATCCCGAGAAAATTCTTGCTTAAATCCAGTGGTAGTACAATTGTTGTTCTGGAATGGCAACCCACCACATCCTCCAACCTTATAAATTCATATATTTTTTCGAGCCACGTCAAAAAAAGCGACCTTTAAGACATCGGAGTTAGAATACTACAGAGCCTATCGACTAAGTTTCCGCCTCTGAAATCAATAGATGTAGTCCCTACTCGCTGTCCGATCAGCGACACATGACCAGCAGACCATATGCGTCTAATGATGAGATATCATGAAATTGTAGTGCCTAACCCCCTGAGCCACGACTACAGCGCCGGGCGACCAAGGAGCGCTCTCGCTGTACCAGGCTTTAATCTTTATGACACCACAATGCCTCTTCCTGTCAGTGGAATTCCGGGACATCCTTCTTTATTCTCAGCCCTGTTCTATTTAGAAAGGGGAACATCGCCCGAAACCCAGACGCTGAAGCTTACCGGCTGCTGCCATCACGATTCTTCTTCCTTCGTCTGTCAGATGCTGCTCTGAGTTACAAGCTGATGCAACCAAGACCGTTTCCGGAAGCACAGCTCCGCCTCTGATCGTCACTTCTGGTGGGCGCAGGGTAACCTGACAACGCCCGGTCAGTACAATCTTGAAAAGGTAGGAATGTACAATAGTATGCACAGAGGGGGCAGAAAAAATCTTGCATCGGTATGCAGTTGGGGTGATTCGGACGTGGTATTTGTTGCAAGCCAGGGTTTTTTCAAGGATTTAAGCTGAAAGGAATGGATTCTAGGCACAAATTTATTACTCATATATAAATATGAGTAATAAATAAAATTTACTTGATTTGTTAGATTTTATATGATCTCGTTCATCCATTCTTTTCATTGCAAAATGGTTAACTGTTTAGTATACCAATATTCTTTTAGAGTTAGAGCAGCCTAGGTTTTAAACATGTCTACTTTGTATTTTTGTGTATTCAAACTCAATTGATATTCCTTTGTTTCTGCTCTGCACTTAGTTTTTAAGCATTACTATTATTATTATTAAAATTAGTTCAGATGCCTAGTATCTGAGCAGATCATGTCAGCAGATTTGTTCCCCCAAAGATGAAGCTCTTCTCCTATGAATAAATTTTCCTTTTCTTAAATAACTCTTTATGATCATGTATTTGAATTTAGCATAGTATTATAAATAAAGGAAAGACAGCTTGGATTTCTTTTAATCAGTATTTACTATTTATTTGATTGATTGATTGATTGATTGATTGATTGATTGATTTAGGCACCCCCCAACTTCAGACTGACTCTGGGCAGCTCACAATACAAGCAATATAAAAATAACAATTTACATAATAAACAGATGGCAAATCTGGTCAATAGTAAAACGAACAACATACACCCCACTGGGAAGCCAACCACTGTAGCCCAAAACCTGGGAGAAGAACCCTGCTTTAAGGGGGGCTTTTAGGACATAAAGAATTTGCCTATTCTGCTTTCCTATGTAATGTTTTAAATTTTCTTTCTTGTATCCACGTGATTTTTACACTTGCAATTTATTACAAGTTTAAGCTCACCTGGCATGCTTTTCTGGCTATGAAGGGAAATGCTGGGATTCAGCTACATTTTACAGGAAACTGCCCAACCACAAGGTTAAAATAGCACCTCTGCATACCCAGGCCACAGGTTTAAATTTTTAGTGCTAAACTATAATCTGAAACCTACATAATATTGAGGTTGTGTTTGCCCAACACATTAATCCATTCTTAATATAATCTTGGCCCAGAATAAAATTGGTGGCATAAACATTTGATGAAACCCCTCCCCCCGATTTATTCATTAATCCAGCGTTATGGGTTTGTATGACACACTGAACCATGTAAGCTGTGCTTACATAATACACTAGACTAAGTGTTGCTGGCTACTTCATGTTTCCATGTGTTGTGTGAACATAGTCCTGGTAGGATCAAATCCATTTAAGTCTGTGACACTTTTTTCCATTAAGTTTTACCACACTAGTTTTGCTAAACTTGGAACACCATGTTGTTTTTCTTTTCTCCCTCTGCCTTTTGAAATCCATACTACCATATCACATTTTCATTTTGTTATGCTGAATGGGAAAGAGCGAGAAATATTAAGCCAGAGAAATTAAAGGTGTGAGATAAGCAAAATAATGCTAACACTAATTTACTGCAGCACCATTTATTGTACTTCTCCTTACCTCCTATCCTTAGAAACCGTCCTTGCGTCCTCATCTTTTTCAGGATCTCATCAGCTCCATCCAATCACAACTTCTTCATCATCCCCTTTATGATCTATATGATCAAACCATCTCAGTGTATTTCTTTGTTTTTTTGATATTGGTCATTCACCTTTGTATTCAACCCATGGTCATTCAGCATCTATTCCAGGGTTTCTCAACCAGGGTTCCATGGAACCCTAGGGTTCCACAAGAGGTCACTAGGGGTTCCCTGGGAGATCATGATTTATTTAAAAAAATATTTCAAATCCAGGCCACCTCACATTGAAGAGGTAAGTTAGGCCCTGGCTGGCACCAACGACGCAGCAGAAACAAGTGGTGAGGCAACTCTCAGTGCAGGGAGCTAACTTTGATGCGGCGGTGGATTTTTTTCGCGGGCCGATCGGTGACGGATAGGCCCTATCATCGTGGTGAACCTGGGCGGCGGAGTGCAGGTCCTTCGAGAATTAGACCTGACTGGTGCCGGGCTATTTTTCAAGAACTGAACTGTGGCACCATAGGATTTATGACTAGCCACCCCCTCCCCCAACTGTCCCAACACCATCTGGCTTATTAGGGTCCCTCTGAGATGAGTGTACCCTCTCTCAAGGGTGAGAGGCTTGAGAAGGGATATGTGTGTTTGGGTAGATTGCATGTGTACACTCGCCCCGAGTGAGAGACGGGGGGTGAGGAGCAGTGGAATGAGTGGTCCCCCCTTTTGACCAGTGAGAGAGGCCGAGGGGGACCACAGTGAGTGAATGTAGTGAGTCTGTGGGCAGTGGTTTGGGCTCTGATAGCGCCAAGAGCACGAGCTGTTGTGCTTGAAGGGCCCGCCATCGCCTTGCAATTGTTTGAGGGTGTAAGCGTTGTATGAATGAATGGAGGGATCCCTACTCTTAACCAGATATCTTTGGAGTCCAGGATTGGGGGCTAATGGACATGGAGACTTGGGGGGTTGTAGGGCAGGGCGGGTGATCGAGGTGGTAACGGGTCAGGGACGCTATGACGGGAGCTGGTGGGCTGGCCATCTAAGGGAAAGATGCCCCCGATGTTTAGTACCGGTGGCGTGTTCCAGCCCTCTGTGCTCAGACCCAGACCCAGACCCTGGTCAGCAGACTTACGGGGGCCCTGATCTCCGACTGCTGCTATGTAACGCCAGGTCAGTTAATAACAAGGCCCCTCTCATTGGATATCTGATTACGGAAGAGGGGGAAGACCTGGGGTGCATTACCAAAACCTGGCTGGGACCGGAAGGAGGTGTTCCTCTTTCGGAAATGTGCCCGGCCGGGTTTCGAGTATGGCACCAGCCGAGATCTCAGGGCAGGGGAGATGGGGTAGCTGTTGTCATCAGAGAAGCGCTAACGGCCTTCAGGGGCCCTGCCCCACAAGTGACCGGATCTTTTTCAAGTTGGGTTCCTGAGAACAGTTGGGGGTGTTGCTACTGTACCAGCCTCCCTGCTGCGTAGCAACCTCCCTGCCTGAGCTGCTGGAGGCCGTCTCGGGGTTGGCGTTGGAGTTCCCCAGGCTTATGGTTCTGGGGGACTTCAACTTGCCGTCCCTGGGACGTGCTTCAGAAGCAGCTCGGGAATTCATGGCTACCATGGCAGCCATGGGCCTGTCCCAGATTATTTGAGACCCGACTCGAGACAGTGGTCTCACTCTGGACTTAGTTTTCTTGTCGGAGCAGTGGCAATGTGATCTGAGGGGAGAGCTAGATCTATCCCCATTGTCACGGTCAGACCATCTCCTATGCTTCCCCACTCTGCAGGGAGGCAGGACCCATTCGAATGGTCCGCCCCCGGCGACTAATAGACCTGGTAGGGTTTCAGAGGGAGCTGAGGGTTATACCCGAAGATCTGCTGCACAGTCCAGCAGAGGCCCTGGCTGCGGCCTGGAATAGAGAGGTGGCTAGGGCCTTGGACAAGATCGCGCCTGTGCAACCTCTCTTACCCCATCGAACCCGACACTCCCCGTGATTTGAGGGTTCTGAAGAGGATTAAGAGACGTCTGGAGTGCCGCTGGGGGAAGACAAAGACCGAACCCGACCGAACACAAGCTAGAGCCGCGGTTAAGGCCTACCTTGTGGCAGTAAGAGTGGCGAAATGACAGTATTTCTCCACTCTTATTGCATCCGCAGAATGCCGCCCAGCAGCCCTGTTTAAGATCACCTGGTTACTTCTAGGAAAAGGGGATCTAGAAATCCATCCACAGGGCCGTGCCGAGGAGTTTTCTGAGCATCTGCAGGATAAAATTGCTTGGATTCGCTCCAAGTTGGACTCCAAGCGTGAGACTGGTGAGATACCTGGAGGATGTATTTACCCTGTTATCTGGGAACAGTTTGATCCTGTTGGACCTGAGGAAGTGGATAGGATCCTCCGGTCTGTTAACGCCACCACTTGCTTATTAGATCCATGTCCCTCCTGACTGGTGAAAGCAGCCCGGGAGGTGATGTGTGGTTGGGTCCAGTGAATGGTAAATACATCCTTGAGAGAGGGGGTGTTTCCGAATGCCTTTAAGGAGGCGCTGGTGCACCCCCTCGTCAAGAAACCATCGCTGGACGCTACTATACTGGACAATTTTCGTCCAGTCTCCCACCTCCCCTTTTTGGGGAAGGTGGTTGAGAAAGTGGTGGCGTTGCAGCTCTAGAGGATCCTGGATGAAAAGGATTATCTAGACCCTTTCAGTCAGGTTTCAGGCCCAGATATGGGACGGAAACGGCATTGGTCGCACTTATGGATGATCTCTAGCGGGAGCGGGATGGGGGCAGTGCATCCATCCTTGCTCTCGACCTCTCAGCGGCCTTTGATACCGTCGACCACGGTATCCTTTTGGGTCGGCTCAGGGAGTTGGGGGTGGGCGGCGTAGTTCTACGTTGGTTCACCACCTTCCTCCAGGGCTGGTCCCAATTGGTGTTGATAGGGAGTGAGAGATCTGGCCCACAGCCCCTCCTTTGTGGGGTGCCGCAGGGTTCAGTACTCTCACCGCTCCTTTTTAACATCTACATGAAGTCACTGGGTGAAATCATCCATCACCATGGGGTGAGGTATCACCAGTATGCTGATGATGCTGAGTTATACATCTCCATCCCAGGTGAAGTAAGTGATGCCGTGACCACCCTCTCCAGGTGCCTGGGGACTGTGGGGGCCTGGATGGGGAACAACAGGCTTCAGCTGAACCCTGGTAAAACAGAGTGGCTGTGGATTAATGGCCCCTCAGTATCTAGGAATTTGTCATCTTTGGTTCTGGATGGGGCTGCACTACCCCAGTCAGACCCAGTGCGTAACTTGGGGGTTCTCTTGGACTCACGACTCCTGCTCAAAGAGCAGGTGGCAGTCGTGGCCAGGAGAGCCTTTGCCCAACTTCGTGTGGTGCAACAGTTACACCCTTTCCTAGACCGAGAGGCCCTTCGAACAGTCACTCATGCCCTAGTTATCTCACATGTAGACTACTGTAATGCGCTCTACATGGGGCTACCCTTGTAGAATATCCGGAAGCTATAACTGATCCAGAATGCAGCTGCACGGGCAATTTTAGGTGCACCAAGATCAGCACATATAACACCGCTCCTCCACGAGCTGCACTGGGTTCCAGTTTGCTTCCGGGTCCAATTCAAGGTGTTGGTTATCACCTTTAAAGCCCTACATGGCATGGGACCAGGCTATCTGAGGGACCGTCTTGTCCCTATTACATCGACCCGTCCCACCCAGTCATGCAGAGAGGGCATGTTACGGACCCCATCTTTAAAAGAATTCCATCTAGCGGGGTCTCGGAAACGTGCCTTCTCTGCAGTAGCACCCGCCCTCTGGAACATCCTTCCCCCAGAGTTGAGACAGGCCCCCTCACTCCTGGACTTCAGGAAAAAACTGAAAACCTGGTTCTGCCACCAAGCCTGGGATGGGAGGGGAAATAGTCATTCTTGGGGATGGCTAGCACCCTAGAATGGATTGAGAATGACCCTTGCGCTCAGGATTTGAGGAAGAAATGTAGCCATCTAGATTTTATTTTATTCTACTCTATTTATATCTTTTAATAATTACAGTGATATTGTATAGTTATTTCATTTGCACTGGGATCTGTTTTGTATTTTAACTCCGGTTTTGTTGTAAACTGCCCAGACTTCCCCCTTTGGGGGAAGATGGGCAATAATATAAAATAAATAAGTTTCATTATTTTTATTTAAGAACACTGTTAATGCATATATACAGGTCTACACATGAAATGAATATAATAATGTTGTAACTTGTGGCCTATATTTGAGCCTGAATGTGCAGGGGTTCCCCAAGGCCTGAAAAATATTTCAAGGGTTCCTCCAGGGTCAAAAGGTTGAGAAAGGCTGATCTATTCATTCTTGACTCTGTTTCACGCACGCACGCACGCACGCACGCCATTCCCCGGCACTCATCCTTTTTGTTTCTCCCGACATATCCACCTCTCACTTTCATATAGCAAAATGGACAGCAGCACTCTTTTACACAATATTTTTGCTTCTTTGGAGAAACATTTCTTATAACACTTAGCACTACCATTCTACCAGAATTTGTGCACCTTAAAAATTTTCCCTCCATTCTCCCATCTTTAGTAAACATTCTATCATTTTTCTATATTCTCATAGCATTTATTATTTGATTTTCATCCATTTTTTCTCAGACATTAACATAGCATGTTTCAGTTCTATTCTTTGACATATCACTAACATTTCCAGACAAATCTTTAAAATTAAAGTATTCCTTCCACCATTCTGTCACTTCAGTTTCATCCCAAATCACTACTTTAATTCCCTTCAGACAATTTTTCCTGAAACTCACATGTGGGTCTTCAATGGAGTGTAACACACAGCTATTATCAACCTTATTTCGAAACATGGGATGCTACAAAATTAGCTTAGACTTTTGCCAACAGTTACTTCTAATGGAGTTATTATCTAACAATAGACTGGATTTTTTTTTCTTATAGATCAACACCTACTTTTTGTGAATTATGCCATGATGCCTCCTTGTATTAATTTTTTAAATTAGAAATATCCATTGTTTTGAGTGTGTTCCAAAATAATGAATTGAAACAAGTTAGCTCTAAGAACAGTTAATGATTTAAATTTTTACATTCTTTTTTTATTATGAATTTTATTAAGTTTGAAGAGAAAGATAAGAGCTACGAAAAAACAAAAAAGGAAGAAAAACTAAAAAGGTGTGAAAACACAAAAGAAATTTTTTTTACATTACAAAGATGTGACTTCCGACTTTTAACAGCAAGGATATACAAAAAATTTCCATAATCAATCTCTTACTCTATATTAAACCAAAATCACATTATTTCTCCTTTATCATTCCCCTTTAGTACATTATAAAAATCCCATTATAAAAATCACTAAGTACAGTTACTCCCTCCCCTTATATTAAAATAAAGGGGAAAAAATTCAAATAAACCTCCTAAACAACTTCCCTCCCAAAAAATAACACTTATTATTCCCTTCCTACTACTATTCTAGACATTTCCGTCTACTATAATAAAAGTCAAACTAAAAAGCACATAAATTGTCTGCCATTATACTAAATAATACAACAGTTTTAATAATCTTAATCTTAATAAACCCAAAAAAGAAAAGCAATTTGAAACAATGACCTTAAATCAAATTCTTAAAACCATCCAAATAAACATTTACAAATAAAAACAAATAACATCAGTCAAACCCTAAAAGTGATCCAGATAAACATTCTTTAACCCTTATCCCACTTCAAAATAAACCATTTACATATCCCCACAATGTCCACAGAGCTTTTCTCTTGAAAAAATCAAACCACCCAACTGCCCCCTCAAAAATTCCAACTTTGCAAAAAACCTCCCATACACAATTACCCCTTTTTTTTATGACATTCCACCAAAGTCAATTTTACTTATTGCTTGCAGATTCCTCTCTCCGTTGAATATCTCCAACTCCACTATCCAATCTTCATCCAGCATCGCAACAGAAATCCCAATCTCATTCTTAGAAGAAACATTTCTATCACTGTTGAATTCCTCAATTTCATCCACTACATCCCCAACCAGATGACACATTTTAGAACTCTTATTTTCCATAATGTCCTGAATATCTTGATGGAAGTCAGAAAAAATCTGTTTGAAATCCTCCATGTCTCACGCAGTAGATTATGGCGCCCCCTAGGAGCTTAACCAACGAAAGTCGAAGATATGGAAAAGTTCCAAAGTATGTTTACACAAAGTGAAAGTGAGATAAACAGACAGTTCCCAAGGGAAAGTAGAAACAGAAAGCTGAAGGTTTAAAGAGTCCCCTCTGGGGGAGATGGTGCGGTAATAGAAATTAAAGTATGTATGTATGTATGTATGTATAAATAAATAAATCAGCTGATTCAACATGTAGGAAAATGCTAATATCTTCAAATTTAATACCAAAATAATAACAGGAAGACAATTATTTACTCTCAATCTTCCTTCAAGTAGCCATCTGGAGGGCAGATGGGGTCATTCCTGGTGTTTTCCTTTATCCGGAGAACACTCCTGGGCTTCAGGAAAACCTGGCTGAGCCCGAAAAAAATTGCTGCGTTGTTTAGTTCCGCCCGTGGGCACAGCTGCTCAGTCCGCCATGTCCCCACTGGAAGTCCCTAAATTTTTACATTCTGAGGTCTAGGAAGTAGCATTAAGCAAGCATATTTCACATATTCAGTGCAATTTTTGTTCTTTCTACCACCTCTCAAATCTGATTCGGAAGGTTCCCTCAAGCATTAAGAATAGTTTGGGAGTGTGTGCAGAGCATTAGTAGGCATAATAATTTATTCTGCTGGCAGAACATCTGTTAGTGTAATGATACAATTGGACCCAAATTCTATCCCATGTACAGTATAATAATCTAAAACTTTTCATTACTATTTTTCGTAACTAGTATAATTTTCTTCCAAAATTAAGAGTAATTGTAAAAACTAAGAATGTACAGTGCTTAGTATGAAATTGTGTCCTAGCAATAAATTTAATAGGTAACATTAGACAAGCTTTACACTAAGCAATAATCTGTTTTGTTTTCACACTAGTATAAAGTATGAAGCCAGTGATGATGACTATACAGATCACTACAGTTTATTCAACAAACCATAGCTTCACATGTATTCCTAGCCAAACTAAACTATGTGGAACTCTTGGAAATGCTATCCAAGTGCTATCCAAATTATCCAAAATTATTCCTTGCCCCACTCCATTTTCATTTCATTCCCTGGCCCAGTTTCCCATTTAAAGACATAAGGAAGGATTATTCATTATAGACATTATTTTATTAGAAAATATGTACAAAATATAAAAAGTTACAATTCTTTTTAAACATGACATTGCACATATTCAGTGTTTCTTGTTATGAAATGCCACAAATTAGATATCACAATTCATCAGTCATTTCATACCATAGTAGCAAATTCAGACACAGATCCATGCTCACTTCAACGGATTCTATATTTCAGGGAGGAAGTTTTACATACTGAAATTCTACTTCCCCAGCAAGGTAGATTTGCAGTTCTGACTCCACAGCAAACTATTATGTCCAGTTTCAGCCTGCTATATGTCATTCAAACATTTAGCAATTTATGTAATAACATATATTACACTGAACTTTGGTCACAATAGCATTTTTATAAAGGACATTACAGAATCACACAAGGAATTGTGATTTCCGAACATTGACAAAACTCTCTTTAGTTCATGCATTATCCATTGTCAAGTTTGCATGTTGCAAAATTTACCTGCTCAGATATGCAGCATTTCATTTCCCAAATGGGATCCTTACTTCTTTTAACAACTGGGTTGTCAGTTTACACATCCTCAGCCAAAGGAACATGCACTAAAATAAGTTTATGTTTAAAAGCCAGACTCCCCAGTTTTTGCATAGTCAAAAATAAACAAAAACTAAATTAGTCTCCAGCCTCCATTGTTACTATATCTTTGCTTTTTAAATCATTTATTAGATTTTCATAAATACCTTTAAGGTTCATTTCCTCCAGGCCAGAAATGATTTTATATAAAGCATCAACAACTCCAACCCTGTCTCGCAAAGTTTTTAACATCTGATAATGCTGTTCATCACTCTGATTAAAATGATCCTGGATTATTTTCTCAATGTCATTGTCTGATAAGCCACACTTCCTCATAAGTGTCTTCCAGTTAGATAATCCCACCATGTCCTTTATTTCAAAATAAGCTTCCTCCAGCTCTGCAATGCAAGAAAAATACATGTTAGATTGTAAAAAGTGAATTTTACAGGATTAGTATACTTACATACATATACTGTAGTTCAAGTTTACTGACATTCAGGACAAACTTCACATTTTTGTTCCATGTATATATTTGGATTTTTGCTGCTTTTGTTGAACATTTAGTTTTCAAAGACATGCATTCTTTTTTAAAAAAAAAAAGGTATGAGACTCTCCCCCCTCCCCCAATACAAGCCATTTAGGGTAGCTTACAACAATTAAAATAATTATTTGCCTACAATCACAAACTGCAAAAAAAAAACCTTACTGATGTGGTAAAAGCTTACTAGAATAAAAGTATCTTTCCTAGCCAGAGAGAAAACAAAGGGGCTATCCAAATACAAAACCCTTGTCAGACCTTACAGCAGGGCTTTCCAAACTCTGTGTTGCGACACAGTATTGTGTCGCCTGGGGGCCCCAAGTGTGTCGTGTGACAACCCGGAAGCGCTGATGGCGCGCCGCTGCGTACAACAGTGCGCGCAGCAGCAGGCCATCAGCGCTTCTGGGTTGTCGCGCGACACACCAGGACGCCAACGCCACAGCACGCAAAAACCCGAAAGGGAAGCGGCAACCTGGAAGCGCTACCGCCGGCGCTTCCGGGTTTTTGTGCGCCAGCCGCTGGTGTGTCGCCAACGGCAAAAGTTTGGAAAGCTCTGCCTTACAGAATTAACAGAACAATGTTTTCCTCCTGATCTTCCAGTAGTCTTCCAGAACTAAATGTTTATTTTCACATTGAACAATTATTTGGTATTATATATTTCCGGTCAATAGCTTTATGAAAATAAACTACATATGATTATTAAAGTGAATTTCCATCCTAAATTGCAATTATTATTTGCAATTAACAAATGCTATAAAATAACACTATTGTAGTTAGGGATCTGTAACCAGAAATTTGGCTGAGATTATTGCACAAGAAGAAGTTCCACACAGGATTCCACTACACAGCAAAAATCAGAGAATGCACCACGTGAGTCCGCTGCTTTATCTCCATATACAGAATCTAACCGAGGCTGGTATTCCATCTCAGTGAAAAAAGGGAATGACCTCAGCCTTCTTTTCTGGATCCTTGCCTCTCATTCCTTCCACATGTAGAATTCTCAGTATTCGGCCCTTATGCTATTTTCCATATCATCATCAGGACCTGTTCTCCAAAAAGAGACAAACTGAACAGTCCCCGCTGTTCTGGAAGACGCACCAGTCCTCTAAAACAGCTTTTCAAGGGGAAGTATAGGGGGAGTAAAAAATGCAACAGTGAGAACATCCTGTGAGCAGAGTTCTACTCATGGGAACTGAGAATCCAAGCCATAGCATAACACTTTCAAAAAGTCATGGCATTAATATTTGGGGAGGGAAGATGATTGAGACATTTAAGTATCTCCTTACATTCAGAACAGAATCATCATGTCACTCTTAATAAGATATCCAATGCATGCATCATTTACATACTTGCTCAAGAGGCTTCTTTCTTTTGCTATTAATTCAATTTAGGAGATTAATTTAAATTAGCAACTGAAAATTTAATTTAATTATCAGTTGTTAATGATATATCATTCTTTTGCATTTGAGTTACAAATGTTGTTCAATATGATTTCTTGAATGATAAACCTGTAAAACCATTATTTGAACTACTCACTTCCGGAAGAAAGATTTTTAATCCTCACTGCAGGTTTGTTAGATCTCAGTACCTGCAAGATTAAAAAAAAATAATTCTCTATGGTAATTCAAAGTATTACAAAAAGCATAAAATTTGACTCAACAAGGCAACACTGTTTTTTACTGATAAAAAGATAATCGGAGAAACACACTGAAATTTATTCAATGGATTCCAAAGAGAATGTGCACCTGGCAAATTCTAAGCAACCCTTCTGTTTCTCAGATTCTACTTAAACCTCTCAGAAAGAATAGGTGTCAACATAAGATGATTCCATTCTGTTTTTTCAAAAAATTGCACCATACTTAAAAGAAAAAAGAGAGAGAGAAAAGAAGAAGTACAAATCACGTATCACATGCTAAGTCAAAAGCAAACAAACCACATTATAGCGATCAGCTTCCAGGGTAACCGGCTGTGGTCTAATTATCTGTATCCTGAAATTTTGCCAGCAACTTTGACTGGCATCTTCAGAGGTAAAGTGAGCTCAGTTCCTGCTCAATTGCCTGTGAGCTGACGAGAAGTACGCCACAGGGCAAATAACTTTGCCTCTGAAAATGCAAGCCACAGTTGCTGGCAAAACATCAGGATATCTGATAATTAGATCACAGCCTGTTAGCCTGGAAGCTCACCACCACTAGATTGACACTGGCCATGAAAGCTTGTATCAAAACCACATTATGGTTTAGTGTTATTTGTTGGCCAGATCTATGACTGGGAAACAGCTGATAAACTTTTTAACTTTAAAGAAGGCTCTTTACCCCCTCTGCTGCAAAATTTTAATATGGCTATCTCTCTGGAACCCAGTAAGAAAGCTTGTGCAATATGTTTCTTTATGAAGCTGGCCCAAGATGGTATGCAAATCCCATGTTGCAAAGGAGCGCATGTGAAAAATAGGTGCGTCTTTCCAGGTAACCATGCGGAGAAAGAGTGTGAAGCAAGAAAGTTCTTCTCAAATGTATTTTTTTCACATGTTCCTGTCCAGTGAGGTAATGTATGGTGTGGAATTAGTTTGCACTCTGCTGGATAATTCTGAAGGAATCCTTGGTGGGAGTTGCAGAAGATGCTAGGGCCAGGGCAATGCAACAGAAAAGGAGAGTTTTAAAAGATTAACTATAGAAGAACATTCTACCAGGACATTTTTGGGCAGAAGCACAAGGTTTTCCACTTTGTTCAAGCTGTTTTGATACTTTGATCTAAAGGAACATACCAATATTTGCTACAAACCCTTGGAAGCACAGTAAGAACAAATCCACAAAACCCATATCCTTTCCTCAATCAAATCATATTTGGGGGGGGGGTTAAACTTTAAAGGCTGCAGTTGCTCTATAAAGCCCAGTTTAGGGCACAGGGTGGCAAAAAAAAGCAGATAATGCAGAAGCTGGGGTGAAGGTCAGAAGTGTTTTTTTACATTCTAACTATGTATCTCGAAGCCCCATTCCTTATGGCGTCTCTCAGGCCATTCTCATTTTGACTACGTAGAATAACAATGGCTTAGCACAGTTGCGGAGGCAGAGGCTTGCGTTAAAGCGTAGAGGGGCAGGGCAGAGGAAAAGTTACAACTCCAAAATATGAAGGCTGCAAATTTTGCTACTAATATCACAGTTCTCCTAAAGAGAAACATGAAAGTTGGTTTTGAGTTTCGCTAGAGGCAAAACATTTGGTGGCCATTTTGAGGTCAGAATACCCCAGGAAATATCCCCCCTCCTAAGACTACCCAGGACCTGGCAGAGCTGACCTTAGTCATGATGCTAACGCATGCTGGGGAACAAGCTTCAAGGGGGTGCTTTCCTTCGATGGAAGATTTGTGTGAACCACCCCTTTGAAGCTGCTTTAAAAAGCCACGTACCTCCACTGGCTTCTAAAATGAGAAGTAAATATGCTACTTTGCCTCACTCTAAGGCTTCATCCAGCAGTTCCAGTAGCCAAAAGAGGCTTGTCGAGAACTGTGTTGCTTCTGTGGCACACAGTGTTTGCTCGACACGAAGCAGAGTTGCCTCACACAGGCCTAATATATTTGTAAACGGCCACACTGTATGTGTAACTGAACACATACTATTTCAAACTGCTCTGCTGTATAAGAACTTACATTTCTGCAACTCAGTTCTGCAAAAAGGGCAGAATCACATTTTCTCTTTCACCACTCCCATTCTCACACAGAGCAGTAATAACTATTAATTATTAAACTATTCTAACTGAAAAATACTTACATAATTTCTTACATTTGACTGCTGATTCGAAAGAGCAGCCTCAAGCGATGGTGAAATGGATGATATATTTGGAAGGGAAGAGTCTTCTTCTCTAGTGCCCAACCCCAAATTGCTTCTCTCAGCAGTTTCAGGCAATTTGTTTTGAGAAACAGTAGAGGCTTCAACATTAGAGTTTACGTTTTCATTACCACCAGGTATCTGCGAAATAAAGAAAACCTTTTTGGTCGGAAACAGAGGTGGTGGTGGTTGTTTTAAAAAAAAAAACAATTTCTAGAAATGCTTAAAGGCAGATGCACGTTAATAATGTTATGTGACACATTAGAAATACCGCTCCACTTAATTTGGTTAAAATCTCTTCCACATAATGTGTTTACCACCTAGGTCAGCAACAAAGGCCTCATTATGCCCCTAAGGTCAAGACTTAAATCACTAATTTTGCCACTTGAAGTTTCCCCAAACTGCAAAACATGGTCTGAATATTTTGGCCCTGCCCACTCTGGTTATGTCAGGTTGTCACTGGGCATACTTCTTGCAACCCGAGGCTGAAGAGAGTAGTGTTGCGAGGCATCTTATTTGATTTTACAGCGTCTAAGCTAGTAGCCACCTTCTAAAAGCCACAGCTCCAAAGTGTAATTGTGTAATGCGTGAAGCCAATGATGTATCTTTTTAGGCATGGTGATTCAGCAACTGGAGATCAGACTTGGCCCCTAATCGACATCAGCCAAGGAATGGACTTGGGGTGGGAAAGGTACAGATTTCCTGGCCTCAATTCCTAGTGAAAAATAGATGCAAAAGGAGCCAGACAAAACACAAAAAGGTAAAAAGAGATGGAATAATTTGGCAACTAAAAGTGCTAATGGAAATGGAGTGCCAAATTTCTCAAGTCAAAAATGATGATATCTGCACCAGATGTCTGGAAACCATTTGGATCCTGAAATGCTTAATGCAAAGAATTCACTAGTGGCAATCTGAGTATTAAGGTATGTGAATTTCAAAAGGACAAACTATTTCCCCAAGTCCCTGTTTATTCACGTTGAGTAAGTAAGTAAGTAAGTAATATTCTCTCTACATGCTTGTTTTTAAGTCTGCAGCTTGATGTCATTTTTAAAAACTTGCAGAGTGAGCTCCTGCACTCGCCCCAGCTCTTGCCAACCTAGCAATTCGAAAGCATGCAAATGCAAGTAGATTAATAGGTACCACTTCGATGGGTAGGTAACAGCGTTCCGCGCGTGTCATGCGGCCACATGACCGTGGAAGCGTCTTCGGACAACGCTGGCTCTTTGGCTAACAAACGGAGATGAGCACCGGCCCCTAGAGTCGGACACGACTGCACAAATGTGCGGGGGGAACCTTTACCTTTTTTAATTAATTATTTTACTTGAAAGTATCTCATTACTAAGAGGAGGTCGTCAGCACTGCACACACATTCCCTGTCACCACTCTTTCGCTAGGTGAAGAGCAGCTGGCCATCTACGAGGAATGCGGTCGTTCAGGGATATATCCATTTCTGGGGCCAAGGTAAATGCTCCAACAAATGGGTGGGCCAGAACAAAAATCAAATGATCAAATACAGTTTGCTCTAGGCAATGTATAATATTAAATTTTATTTTATTTTATTATCGTATTTCTTCACTGCCCATCTCGCGATTATATACATTATATGTATATAAAATACATATAATGCAATTACAGTAAAATAGACAGTTGCTGTAACCTGAACATCAACCGAACATCTGATCATCACCATACACCGGTTGAAACAGGACCATTTTGACGACTGCAGAAAACCAGTGAGGAGAGTACAAGTGTACCCCTGGGTTACGGTGTTCCAAAACAGAGGGATAGCTACAGAGGCGGCTTGCCTTCAGATCCTTTTTCCTTTACTCTTTTGTGGGGGTGGGACCCTAAGCCACCCCTCCCTGCCCAAATGCACGGGCTAGGTAGATTTCACCTGGAGGAGACGGATCCTAAGGTAACGTGGAGCTAAGCCGTATAGGATTTTATTGATGGCAACCAGCACTTGGAACTGGGCTTGGAATCTAATTGGTAGCCAATGCAGTGGCTGTAGAATTGGTGTTATGCCAGTAGCAGAACTTGTCTGCTAATATCCTGGTTATCCCCATGTGGTATTAAAAATTAGTCTGGTGGGGCATAGACAAAGCTTGTGGTGTTAGAAGCACGCCTGTTGCAGATGCAGCC
Organism: Charina bottae; assembly: GCA_023362775.1. Lineage (NCBI taxonomy): Eukaryota > Metazoa > Chordata > Lepidosauria > Squamata > Charinaidae > Charina > Charina bottae. The sequence continues at coordinate 186,075,297 of JALMGJ010000001.1, read as the reverse complement.
TGCAGTGACTAGGAACTAGATAGATGAAAAGCAAGGAAGAGTTGTTTCTCTCAAGTACATCATTAATTGGCACTGGTTTTTATGAATGGAAATAGATTTCTTGATGGTTGCTCACGTCAGTAATTATTCAGACTATCGGTTTTACAAAACTAACAACTGTGAAGAAAGCTGGCTATGCTGCCTCTTCTGAACTTCCCAACATCTTGGCTGGATAGAAGCAAGCTAAGAATACTAGCTATATTCCCTTTAAAAAGTTAAATAGAAGAGTACTTACCAAATATTCTTCTTCTTTTCCTGGGGAGAAATATATATACGTTAGTATACAGGTAGTCCTCGCTTAACGTCCAGTTGTTCAGCGACTGTTCAAAGTTACGATGGCGCTGAATGAGGGGGACTTACAACCGGTCCTCGTAGTTGCGGCCGTCACAGCGTCCCTGTGGTCACGTGATTGCCATTTGCGACCTTCACTGCCAGCTTCCCACAAGCAAAGTCAATGGGGAAGCCAGCAGGTGGTCGCAAATGGTGATCGTGTGACCACAGGACATTGCGACCGCACGGGATTCGCCTAACAAAGGCAACTGGGACTGCCGGAACTGCTGTCATAAGTTGGCATGGTCACATGATGTCACACCTTATCACTGCGTTGCTTAGCGACGGAGTTCTTGGTCCCAATTGCCATCAGCAAGCAAGCACTACCTGTGGTAAATCTTTGTACAGGGAACTTTGTAAGACTATTGCTAAATAAGGGATCATTTGTTTAAAGCAGACTTGATAACTTGCAGATTCATTTAAACAATTCTGTTATTAGCGCTGGTCTTCTATTTAAGGTATAGCTATTCATTATTGTACATGTGATGTGCTTCTTCCTTTGAAATTTCTGATCCTGCATTCTGCAAGAACTTTGGTCAGGATTGCAACCTTATGCAATGGACCATGGATTGGCACACAGGAGGCTAGTGGGAAAGAGTAAATAAGTGAGCTTTGCCCCATGGGTTAGAATTCTTTGAAAGGTTTACTTCACATTAACATTCCCATCCTAATGTTTAAGCTTTGAAATAAGCATGTTTAGGATTACAGCCATATTTTAGCTTCCAGTTTATAATTCACATGAAGATGCCTCTACCTCATATATCCACAGGTCTCCAGCAAATGTGCACATTTCTCCAATACTAACCCATTGGCATAGCATGTTGTGTGAATCCAGCCATTATGGCTTGTATGCCATGATTTATATCTTAGTGCAATCTGAACATCCCGCCAACTGAAATTTATTCAACTAACCTTACTTAAGCAAACCACAGCTAAACACAATGTGCAAATCCAACTCACAAATTAACACACATTGTTCCTGCTTTGGGTCTCCCAATTTTTCTGTACTTTGGTATATTTAACATTAGAGAGCAAGTGACTTCAGATTCAGGTACACAGCAGGATATTACCTTTCTCCGTTTCAGAGGGAGATTTACTCCGTTTATGTCTGATCCAGCTGCAGCAAAGCAGCATTGCCAGAAGAATAACAACAACCACAACGATGATGGAAACCCATATATGTAAGGAATCTGAAGATTCTAAAAGACAAAGTAGGAAGCCTTTAAACAAATTCAAGATCTTGAGACTCTTCTGCATATGCACTCGTAAAATGCCAAGAATGGAGATTAGATTTATAGATAATGGCATAGCTGTATGAACCCTGCCATTAAAGTTTGAAGACCATGGTTTATGGCTAAGCATGTTGCATGTACCCAATATATTCTTGTTTATTCAGTAAAATATAATTAAGCAAATTATGATTTAGCACAATGAGTGAATCCAGGCAACTGCTTTTGGGAACAAAATTAACCAGTGCTTTACAGAAACTTACAAAGTATCCTTTGATATTAAAAATGAGAAGAGAATTGTAGAAGTCATTTCTGGAGTGCAGGTAACTGACAAAGACCCAAGCTACCGTCTCTGTCACTTCTTCTCCCAAGCTTTTGTTTCAGGACAGAGGAGGAGAATGCATGCCTGTGCACATGCCCACATCCATATAGGCCAGAAGAAGATAATCTGGTGCCAAGACTACAATTCACATAACCCCTTGCCACTCATCATACTATGGCTAACTGGAGTTTAGATCCAAAGAGGTATCAGCTTCCCTACTCCCAACAGAGACAAAACAGTACTAATGTACTAATTCTGGGAAGGAAAAAGATCCTAGCCATACTCTGTATGTATGTATCAGATTAAGGAGCCTCTTCTCAGCCTGGTATTTTCCCCAAAATAGATTATTGTACGCTGAGCTGCAACTCCTGACAGATTTCTTTTCCTTAAGCTTCACAAGGAATTCATAAAAACTTCACTGATTTAAGAGACCATCTTTTCCCAAAGTGCTCCCTGTTACTTATGGCTAAGATCTTATGGGGTTTTTAGCTTGTTTGATCTGAGAGCAGTTTGTTGTCATGCCATATAGGCAACCCTATACGTAGTTTACTCTCCCGTCCAGTTATTTTAGTTTGATTTGGGTTTACCAGGAAAAAGAGATGGGCACAGACTTCTCCATCTATACCACCCTCAACTCCAGTGTATTTCAGCCAGGAAGGACAAGTGTATGCTGCACTGCAGCATGGACAGGCTGCAGAACAAAATCGCTTGAAGCTGGTTTCTGCAGCCTTGCCATTGTTTTGAGTTCCAATGCAATGCTAAAGTAAAGAGTTTAAAAATTTAAACCTTAATTTAAAAAAATTAAAATTTAAAAAGAATGAGAAAAAGAATTGAGGAAAGGAAGAACATGGAAATCTGAAGCTCGCATAACTCTGACTAAACCATGCATCCATGTTAGCCTCAAATGAGCCTTATGGCTAGCAAATTTAACCCTGCAGTGGAGCTCAGTCATTACTGATTTAAACACAATTGTACAGGGCTTTATTTGGAGCTAAGCTTTGGGTTGACATATAGTTATCTGCCTCCTAAGTACTGTATATTAAGTAATGTCCCCTAGTAGGACTTCTGAATTAGCACCCTTCTTCCACGTGTGTGTGTGTGTGTGTGTGTGTGTGTGTGTCTTTCCGCCTTGACTCTTTGCAACTGCCTGGAGAAGTCCTTGCATTTTTCTTGGCAACATTTTTTGGAACTAGCTTGCCCTGCCTTGCTTCCTAGGGCTAACAGAGAGAGTGGCTGCAGAAGTCAGATGGATGGGTTTGTGCCCAAGGCAGGACTAACTCACAGTCTCCCGGTTTCTAGCCTGGTACCTTAAACCCGTACACCAACCTGCCTCTCCCCACCATCATTCTACCTGTTTTGAAACTGCAACGTTCTCTTTCTACTAGCTAAGCTTGGGAAAATTCCCTTTCGGCCTTTTCTCTCAGTGATTACTAAAAACGCTTTGCTCTTTTAGAGCTCAAAAGGGTGCTGATATGGTCCATGATTTTAAAGACTTGCAGAACACAAAGACCTGGTTTCCTGAGCTGCCCGTAGAAGTAGTTTGTGAAACAAAGGTCCGCAAGGGGAAGAGCTGTTTCTCCTGTTTTCTCCCAACTGATTCTCCTCCCGGTTCTCTTACTTCTAGACTGTAAGCATGCTTGCGTGTGGGCATGCTGAATTCCTTCTCATCTCTGGCCCAAACGATGATGGTTATAATTGAAACGAAATGCTCACTGGGTTCACCCACCGTGCTAAGCCAGAGGCCTCAACGTTTGGGGGGCTAATGGCTGTGCCTGGCCTTTGAGTGGAATGCTGGAAGTGGTGGGGGGAGACACCCTCCAAAACATAACAGCCAGAGTCACACAAAACTAAGCACTGGTTTGGTTTCATTTACAGGCAAACTTAATTACCATTCACTATGGTTAATATTACTAGTTTCAAACCATGTATTTAATGAATGGCAAAAACTGGTAACTGTTAGAGGTCTCTGGCTGCCACCAAATGCGTCCCTCTCCACTAAGCCGTACAGCGATGGGTGTAATTTGATCAGGTGTAACCCAGTCATTGTGGTTTGCAAGTCAGCTATTTGTGTTTTTTTCTTGAAGAAACAATAGTTAAACACATCACAGTTCAGCACAATGTATGAACCCAGGCACAGAATGGGACCTGCAATATTATACTGTGAAGGTGATCCTTTTTGCTATCCCAGCCATCCAGCCACTTTTTCCACAATAGTTTATGCTAATTACCATCCCTCATTTTCCCATTTTTGTCCTAAGAAAAGTTAGCCAACAAACATTGGCTACTGAGTCTGCTCAACTCACGCCAGGCTCCCTTTCCCACATTCACCATTACAATTCTTTCCCCCCCTAAAAGATTCATTTGAACTTCCGCAAACCTTGGGACTTCTCCAAACTTGGTGATACCTCTCTCTTGGATGTAGATGGTGTTGTTTTGGCTACAAAAACATCAGTACTCCTGCCTAAACATCAGAAATGGAGGGAGTTATGAGCAGTATTAAAAACCCTCAAAATGATGACAAAAACAAACTATAAGAATGGGTAGAGAGGATTCAAAGTTAAAAATATAAAACCCATTGCTAATTTAGGATTTGAAGTCCTTCTCACGTTGCCTATTACCAAAAGCAAGAGGAGCAATAGATGTAGAAATGAGATTTCAAAAATATATTTATATTAACCTGTATATGGTAGTCCACATTTCATATCCGTCGTGGCATTGCAGCTTTGCACAATCACCTGTCCTTTAGGACACCTAGATATTAGTTGTTTAAAAAAAAAGGCAGATTAAGTAGAATTAAGTAGGCATGCCTATCTTTTAAATGAAAAATAACAGGGCTGCATAGAAACTACCCATCTGGAGCTTCTGAAATGTCTCAGATCTGGAATAAGTGTACATCCAGACCTTTTTCTTCTACAACCTAGCATGGAAAAAATACAAATACTTGTACAGTTTAATAAAATGGAATGAAATTTGCAGGTAATCTTAGGAACTGAGGGGTTGAAATATCCCAAATTTCATAGAAATTGATACAGAAAGGTTCGATTATTATTATTATTATTATTATTATTATTATTACAAAAGCTTAGCTTTATTATTTTAGGACAAAATGGTATGAAATGATGATGCATATTCTAAATTACAATAGGATTGACTGTTGGGGGTTGAAGTGGAAAAACAGATTTAGTGGGATTCTCCATAAAATAATTCAGTCAGTAGGCCGGCCCAGAAAACATCACCCAACTCAGGATGGGACATTGGTAAAAATTAGACAAGTTCATTGAACAAAAGCCCCCCACCCCCAAAACTGCCTCCAATGGCAAAAATAATGCAATTGGAATGATGAAACAGGTGACAGTGCTAAAGTCACACTGATTTGACAGACAGATCAGCTGGTTACTGTTATTTCGCCTCTCTACCATTATGGCATGTTATATAAAATCAGGGATGCAATGTTTGAAAGTCAGGGGCTACAATTCAGTGTTACCACGTTCTAGAAATCCAGTAACTTCATGCAAGATATAGGCCCAAATTATTGTGGTCTATTTTTAAGGGTAGGACTAGGAAAAGAAAGTATCTGAAATGCAAACTACACCCACTCCCATCAGTTATAGGCCCCAAATCAGTTTCCAGTCTATTTTTTTAGGACTTGGGGAAGGGTAATCTTGTTAAGCACCATCCAAATTTGGCCATTTTGCCACTGAAACTTCAGCTACAAGTTTCCAGAGGGGCCTCCTGCAGCTCAAAGGTTGCCCACCCCAATATAAATGTTGAAACTTGATCTTTTGCTTTGTTGCCACAGTTTGAAACACCCTCAAGCTCAAAAAAAAAATAGACTGATACCGGAGTTTTCCAAAGGACCCAGAATCACAACTGAACAGAACTGTGTTCTGAGAAGAGAAAAATCTCCTTTGATTTGCAATCTAGCATTCACCTGAATTAGATTTATAAAATATATATTTTATAAATATATAATAGAAAGTATACAAGATCTAGAAATGAAGGGGACTTTAATGAAAAAGCTTGTAGCTGGCTGTTTACATAACCGTCTCCTGAATCTTTACTAATTTTCCAAAATATATATGTTAAAATATTTCAGAATTTCAATTCTGAACCCCAAATACTGAATTTTTCAAACTTAAGAGATCTTGAATTTTTCTAAGATTTCATTTCAGCCTCTTTAATAGTGTGTTGGAGCTGTTACAGAACACAGGAAAAAAGCGCTTTTTATGGGGGGAAAGCTATGGTCTGAACTAATGCTAATTAGTCATCACCTTATTGAGAATTATAAGGAGTCTGGTAGCACCTCTTCTGACTAAGACATTTCTATTACTTGGTTGCAAAAGGTGCTACCAGACTCCCGATTTCTTTTGCCACCATAAACTAGCAAGGCTCTCCCCCTACAATATTGAGAAATACGTGTTACCTACCTGAAACACTTAAGCTAATCGTCAATGCCTCATATAAATCAGTGGTGCCCAATGTGGCATCCAAATGAGCCAATGTGTCTACACTCACCTCCCTTGACCCCTGCTAACCTCCCTACCCCACCAAATGTTTTAGTGTTTTATTTTAATTTATTTCTAAAAAGGAAATCTGACATGCTATAAAGAAAAATGTGTCATCATCATCATCATCATCATCATCATCATCATCTCCAATAATGTCTCTGGGCTGCAAATGAATACCATAAGCTTTCTTAAAAAATAAAAATGGTGTCTGCAGGAGTAGTGTTTTGTTTGGAAGTGTGCCTCCTTATCTATTCTCTCTCATTCTCACAACAGGAAACCATCGCTTCTGGTAAAACCAGAATTAGACTATGGCCTTAAAGACGGCTTTTCTAGATTAGCAAACCAAACAGACAATACTCCCCTCAATCCCTTGTTTGAGATGTTGAGGGATTGGCAAGTCTTTGGACTCCAACTTCCATTGCTTCAAGAGGTGGCATTCCGTATATGACATGGACAAACATCCATGCTGGCCACCCGGATGTTCCCAGATAAAATAGTTTTATGTTCTTGGAGTTTTGCTATTTGCTCACTTTTCAAAAAATGAGCAATTGACCTCAGTAAGTGAATAAGATCATTTATCAAATAGACTGCCCAGTTCCCTAGAAGTCCTTATTTTAAGTGTCTTCTGGACTTCTAAAAGGTAAAGGTTCCCCCAGCACATTTGTGCAGTCGTGTCTGACTCTAGGGGCCGGTGCTCATCTCCGTTTGTTAGCCGAAGAGCCAGCGTTGTCCGAAGACGCTTCCACGGTCATGTGGCCGCATGACGCGCACGGAACGCTGTTACCTTCCTACCGAAGTGGTACCTATTCATCTACTTGCATTTGCATGCTTTCGAATTGCTAGGTTGGCAAGAGCTGGGGCTAGTGCGGGAGCTCACTCCGCATGCAGGGCTAGGGATTCGAACCTCCAAACTTGCAATCTTCCGATCGACAAGCCTGGCGTCTTACCCGCTGAGCCACCACGCCCCCTGGACTTCTACTTGTCCCTTAAATATACACGTGCAAAGACTTGTGACCAACAACTTTAAGACTGCCAGCAATTTGGTGTGGTGATTAAGCAAGGTAGGAACGTACAGCACTACTAAAAAAAACAAGTAGAAGTGAAACAGAGTGCAGGAAATTCATCACAAAAGGGTACAACCCCCATTGTGCTGGAATTATGATTTCCAAAACGTTGGGCCTTGCTGACTAGGAATTATTTGGACTGTAGCCCTTACATATCTAAAGGCCATACTTTCAGACTGCTGCATTAGATCATGAGTCCTCAACCACTGTTAAATCCACGGCCAAAAGCAGAATTTGTGGAATGTGTCAGGACTGCATATGCAAAAGTGAATACTGCAAAGCAGATAGTCAGTGTGTTGATAATAAAAACCTCCCTTTTTAAATAGCCCATTCCTGCATGTTATCCAGTCCTAAAACCACTATGGCCAATTTTAACACACTTACCAAAAAGTGACAACTGATGAATGGGCTGAACTACACAAAAGCTTTAGGAAAGGGCACAAGTTGTACAACTATGAATTAAATGTACAATTTGATGTCCCAAAGCAGCAGTAGCCTTAGGTGCAACTTTCAGAGCTCCTACAGATGCAGCAACTGAAGTGTGATTTTTAATGTAGCAGAAGTGGAAATTAAACACGGGGAGTAATCCTATGGTATGGATCAATTAAATTAAACCAACATTTAGTTCTGGAATTCTTGGCATGCCGCTCAAAGGCCAGAAGTGGTTTTGGCCCAGAAAAGATTGTATACCCACCCCTGCTTTATTGCTTAAGCAATCTCATCACTAAAAGGACATTGGATATCAGTCAAAGATTTCAACTTGGCTTTTTAAAAAACCCGTGTTTGAACATTGGCTTTTTACATATTATTTTTCATCAACTGTTGGATTATTATTTATATTGTTCACGTTGTTGTTTTTTAATCTGAGTTATAAAGATGGGGACTGTACACTGCTCAGAGCTGGCTACAACTGGAGTGGCTAATTAGCCTAGCAAAATGAATGAATGGATATAGTATGACATATCACCTTAGCTTAAATGCAATCAATCTATTCCAAGTATTTATGCATGTCTGTGCAACCCACTCTATCATCAAAGGGAACTGCATCGTAAGCCTACTACTAATGTACATACCGTGTCTTGCATTTCACACATTCCTCACAGCCTGGAGGACAGAAATAGCCATCATTGCACTGACATTCAGTGTTCTTCTTTGTGGTGCAAGGTAAAATCATTTTGTAACCTGAAACAGAATTTCCTAACCTTAACATGGACAATGTTCTCTTTTTAAAGAAGCAGAAGTATACACAGAGGTACTTATCAAATTCCACAGGAGATACTAAAAAACAAAACAAAATAGAAAAGGACAAAGATTCCTAAGGGATAGATAATGAATGAGTTGCAGGAGCTAGCACTGGGGCAGGGAAAAATGAAGGTTTGAGATTTTATTTATTTTATTTTCTATCCCTTTATTATTTTTATAAATATTTCAAGGCGGCGAACATACCTAATACTTCTTCCTCCTCCTATTTTCCCCACAACAGCAACCCTGTGAGGTGAGTTGGGCTGAGAGAGGGTGACTGGCCCAAGGTCACCCAGCCGGCTTTCGTGCCTAAGGCGGGACTAGAACTCTGTCTCCCGGTTTGCCATTGGCTCCTTCCTAGGGCTGAGAGACAGGGACTGGCCCAAGGTCACCCAGCCGGCTTTCATGCCTAAGGCGGGACTAGAACTCACAGTCTCCTGGTTTCTAGCCCGTTGCCTTAACCACTAGTGGGCAACTAAGCCCTGAGATTCCTAAAAACAGCCCTCAGCCAAGAATCACAGAGTGGAAGGGGTCATTTAGGTCACCCAGTCCAACCTCCTGCTCATTGCAGGAGTCCAAATTAATGTCTAGCTTCTGCTTGAATATCTGCATTAAAGGGGAGCTGGCTAAAAGGGGGTCATCATAGTAAAAGCCTAGCAAAGCTCTATGAAACATAATGCACTGTAAGATCAGGGCAGAACACTAAACCCTGATGCTGAAAGGCAGCACGTTTCAGGAATGGTATCCAAAGTGTACTGTACCAGATCTGCATTTATCACAAGGTAAGCAATCATCTAGACCATTCTCATATTCAGTGTAGTTTTCTCCATCTGTGCAGGGTTTACATATCCCCAACGTATGTGGAAACTTGCAGTCTTCCTCAACATGGGTGCCTATGATATGGGATAGCCAACAATTTAAGTTAGTATTCGAACGTAGATGTTACCTGGATATATGCATTTGGCTTGTAAGTGCCATATACCAGTACCAACTGCTTTAAAACAACGTGTTACAAGACTGCCAACCAATGAAGAACTTCCACAGTGCGACCCTACAAATGGGTATCCAATAGGTTTTACTTTCCAATTAGTGTGCACAGATTGGCTCAATCCTATATATATTTACTAGAAAATAAATCCACACACCACCGTAGGACTTTCATCTGAATCAGTATGGATAAATTACTGATTGATAAATTATGTAGTATTTAAACTTTGCATTGTTCTGCTGTTTAAGTCTTGTGTAACTAAACAGCAGAGCAGAGCCAACAAAATCATCCAGATTTGTGGTCAAAATCACCTAACAACATCACCTGATGTACAAAAGCAAATAAAATACAGATTTCCCTCTGTCCCCTGTAAGATATGATCACAACTGCATGTAGCAAATGATTTTTCATCCCCCAAATAATGTTTTGCCTGAGTCAGGGTATCTACAAAGGTTCTTACAACATGTTATATTGGCACTGTTGGCAGAGGAGGCAGGGCATGCATGGCAACACCCCTAAATAGCATCAATGGGTACCCCAAACTAAGTTTTGTAAACAATAAACCGACAAAATCCCTTTTATCAGTCTTGCATGAGATCTATGAGATCTTGCATTTTCACACAGGGTCACCAAAATCTCACTAGATTTGCCTTTTAAAAATCTTTAGCTGCTGTGCCATTGCTGATTCTGGTCCCTGAGACACCAACATCGAAATTCAGCCTTATAATTATCAACAGCGAAAGATGTCTTGATGCCTTCACTAAAGGACAACACAAAGACTTACTGGAAACACAATGAAGAGTATTATCCATGCCCTATAAAAGTGATGTGCTGACCAGGTACCAATACTAAGTGTGGGCCATATATTTTTGCTAGATGCTGTTGCACAGCCAAACTTACAAAATTCACTGAGAGCAACCAGAATGAATCAACTTGCTGGTCACAAATTGGAATAGAATTGCTGGTTTTGCAACAAATGGTATTTGCTGGTTGCAATCAACTTTTTTTTTCTTTTGCAAAGCTGACTGCTGCAAACAAAATACCAAGCAACCTAAAAACAGTTTTCCAAGATAAAGCCATACTTTTATTTAAACTGGATTTAAACTAGAACATTTCAAAAGAGCTTTATTGTTGAAAGATTTAATAAAGCTACTTATTATTGTAAAAAGAAGATTGGTTTTAAATGAGCGTTGGGATTTTTTTAAAGCCAGTATTCTATAGTGATTAAACTGCCTAAAAATGACTTGGTGGACCATCCACGAAGCTTCCTTGAGACTTTAAGCTGTGAAACATTGGCTGATACAGGAAACTGCCTTACAGAATGGCTGTGAATTTAAAAGGTGGGAAGACAGAACCTCTTCTTTGGAGAAAAGGTGGGATAAAAATGTAGTAGTTGGAGAAAAATTCCAGAAGTCTATGAGACTTCCAGTAGTTTCTATCTCTTTTAAAATATATCAAGTTTTGTGAAAGGAAAGCATTTCTGGCAAACCGCCAGCCATAGTTATTTTATTGAGGAAGCACAACCATTTTCAGTTGTGCACAGCAGGAAAATGGATGCTGTAAATAGCAAGATAATGGTTGAGAGAACATTTTACAAGACATGGTTTGTGGTCTTTGTTAAGAGGAGAAAATCTCATTCAAACTTCATAGTTGCCATATCTCAAGCAACTGGGAATAAAAATGGTCAAAAAGGGAATAAAAAATGGTCAGGTCAGCTGTGTATATGTTCATTAAGTGCACAAGCACTAGATTTCCTAGTTAGAAGACAAAATCAAATGTAGAAGAAATGTGAATAAAACTTACCCCCTCTATTGTTTAAAGCAATTTTGCTTCAGTTTGCCTTTAATTCCAGAATTAACTTAATTGATTCCAGAATTAATTCCAGGCTTCAGACCAGAGTACAAGGATGCCCATCTCTCCCTATTCCTTGTTTGTTCCTTAAAATTATTACCCATTTCTATTTCTTAGAGAAAATGGTGACAGCACTTAGTGACCTTGGATGATCAAAAAAACAAAAACAGCAGCAGCAGCTAAACAGGACCAGGTTAGAACTTGGATGGGAATGCACCAGAACCTCCCATGGCTAAATGCTAGGCTGGAAAGTCAAAAAAGGTTCCAAAAAGTGGTAATGGCAAACCATTTCCACATTACTGCCAAGGAAACCACATTAATGCATCCATGTAGTCACCAGGCAGAATGCTCAACTCAGGGGAACCTCTTTCTTTAGTATGTCATATGCCTTGCAAAGTGGAACTACAATCATCAGAATTCCTAGCTGGCTGGCAATTCTGGATACTGCAATCCAAGCGTATCCTAAAATGAGCAAGGTTTCCTTAGTGATAAGGGGCTTTCAAATTGCTTCAAAGATATGACCTAAATGCTAACAAATGACACTAATTGTTTTACAGTAGCTTCTGTGCTCACTCAAAAAGACAGACCCAATTCCCTTTGCTAAAATATAAAATTGTATTATGCCAACTTACCTGCTGGACAGGATTTACAACAAATTCCAGAATAAGGGTATTCTCCAGTATCACAGAGGGCGCGCAGTGGTGGAGATTCGACCTAGGAGGTTTGGAGAGGGAGAAGGTTCTAATCATTGGGCTTGTCCAGGAATATTGTCTTAATCAGAGATGCATGGGCCTGTTTGGTGTATGCTCACCTGTTTGGTGTATGTTTTGGTGTATGCTCACAGTGAGACCATTGTTCTGCAAAGCTGTCGAGATGAGCTAAATTCAAATTTTACCGTTAAAAGGAAATAAACTGTGATCTTCACACTCTAGAACAAATGCAGGGGGGGACAAGTGTTGTACAATCTTTCTCATGTAATGAATATGCTAATATCTTGTCCATGTTACAGGTTCAGAATAAAATGTACAATTTCCTCTGCTTTGGTAACAGAGCTTACATACCCCTGTCAAGGCCATCTTCCTCTTTCTCTACTATTCTCTGCCCCACAGTGGCCAACTACTGTAGATGTTTTCAGGAGGCTCACACACATGAACAGGAGTGCAATTACCATCTTCCACCATTGCTCCCCTGCATCTAGTATTTAAGGCAGTGTTTCTCAACCATGGCAACTTGAAGATGGGTGGACTTCAAGTCCCAGAATTCCCCAGCCAGCCATGCTGGCTGGGGAATTCTGGGAGTTGAAGTCCACCCATCTTAAAGTTGCCAAGGTTGAGAAACACTGATTTAAGGAATACTGCCTGTGGGATCTTCTGCCAGTGAACGACGAGTAGAATGTCTGCGATTCAAGCCCACTTTAACTTTGAGATACCAGTTTTTCCAGGGTTCTCCCATCTAGATGAAACAAGAGGAATCCCAAATAGCCATTTCACAAATTAGAACTCTTTCTAAGCTTCAAAAATGACTATAAAAACAATAATGGCTATGTATAGTCGAAGGCTTTCACGGCCGGAAAACCCACAACAACCATCAATAACGGCTATATTGCTTCATGAGGAAAAAATGTTTTTTCAGAAATTATATGCCAGACATCTTTGTCTCTGAATGCTAGAGTAACTTGACACCAACATCTACAACTGGTTAACACACCAAGTGAACAATCTCCTTCTTGAGACTGGCCCTAATGTAGGCCTCATGGTTGAAAAACCTAACCTAACCTCATCTTTGGACTTTCTCCCCTCTTCATATCTTCTGCTTTTTATAACATTTTGTCTAATGAGTAGTACTGGGGAACTTGAAACCTTGCTTGCTTGTCTGTGGCATTTTGATTGGTCCCTAATAAAGATGTTGCCCCAATTCAAATTCAAATTTTATTTATTTATTTATTTATTTAATTTTTATCCCGCCTTTATTATTTTTATAAATAACTCAAGGCGGCGAACATACCTAATGCTCCTTCCTCCTCCTATTTTCCCCACAACAACAACCCTGTGAGGTGAGTTGGGCTGAGAGATATTAGACCAATAATGATGACAGCCAAGATCTGGGGAATTATTAACAATATAAAGATGGAATTCTCAAATTGCTCATGCAGTGAAGCATCTGGATAACCTTTCAAGTACAATACTTAACTTTAAGTCTAAATATATGGCAAGGGATAGAAATTGGAGTGAATCACAGCATCAAGCATTGTGTTGCAAAATAGGGCTGGCAACTTCAAATCCAGTGAATAGAGAGATGAGGCCAATACATCTTTGCAAGGGACCATTATATGGTGTTAGAATGATGCTGGTCAAAGCAGACATTACTGAAATAAGTCGATGTGGCATATTTTCCTATTGTGCATCAGGACTTGAAAAGTATAAAAATCAGAAAGCAGTTGGAGATCATTATTGTGTGGTAGAATGAATAGTATCACTTAAGACTCTGAAAGAGGTTATTTGTAAAATATTTATCCGTATAAGGCCCTTTCAAATCAAAATAAAGTGGTGCAGTATGTCAGAGAGAAAAGGTTTCCACTAGCTTGCTGAATCACTTTTCTACTCTTTAGAACTCCCCCCCCAACTGAAAATGCAACTACTGTACCTGCTAACTTAAATTTTAATCCTACCACCTCATTCTACTCGCACATGGAGGTCAAACGTCAATTAGGCATATGAATAACCTTTGATCTATCATAAGTAGCAAACCGATAGGAAATAAGAATTAATTTCTATTTACCAAGTATAACATGTTACGAAACAATTACATAAGTAAATCAAAGCAATATAAAACAACTTCAAGTTTATTTTAAAACTCTGAGGTTGTATTGACCAATAAAATAAACTAACAACAATCATAAAAGGTCAAAACTTCCTTAAACTCCAAGTACCCTATTGCTGTTATACTGTTACATATGTTATGCTGTTAGTGAGAACAGAAACGCTACTTCAAACCACTGAAGACTTCAAAACACTGAAGACGTTAAGTAGTTGAATATGTCTATGAAGGTTCTCAGTCATCCAGGTGGAATTGTCTGTAGCTTGAATCATGTCAACTGGATTTCAATTTTCTCAGTGGAAACGTTTCGCTCCTTATCCAAGGAGCTTCTTCAGTCTGATTTAGACAGAGAAGATAGGTGGTTTGAGAGAGGGGTCAAGGAATCCATTTATGCCAACTTGGAAAATCCTTCCTTGAATAGAGGTGGGGGCCTCAGGCACAATCTCTCCCCCATCTTCCTCCCTGCTTTGTCTTCTGTGCCTAGGAAGATTAAGACCATTTCGCAAGCTCAACAGCAGCATGGTGATCTTAACGATCCTCCTTTAGATGATAAAAGGACTTAAAATAACATCTCAATATAACCATGACCTAGCCCCAGGTGTAAGGTCACACAGCTACCTAGAAACATATTTAGGATTCCCTTACCAACTTTGCTCAGACTGAAGAAGCTCCTTGGATAAGGAGCGAAACGTTTCCACTGAGAAAATAGAAATCCAGTTGACATGATTCAAGCTACAAATTAAGTAGTTGAACTGGTAAACAACTTAAACTACTTTAAGTAGTTGAACTGGTAACAACTCTTATTCAGAAGTAAGTCCCATTGCAGTCATAGAATTGTACCCTAAATTTTAATTGGTCCATTAAAAAAGTTGCATTTACTTAGTTTAGTCGAAATGTTGCAAAATAACAGGAATAAACCACATAACTGACTTGCATATCTGTGACATCCATTCCTCTTTCTTCCTTAGAGTTGGCATTAGGTGCTGTCAAGTTTATGAACTTTCCTCTCATACCTAGCACGTGACCCTTAGATCTTGAAGCATCCTAGAAATCACAGAATTAGGGATCTAAGCGCTTGAAACTGAGGAATAGCAGGAGGACCCTCCTGGGAGAGGAGTTTGTAGGAGCGCAAGAGAGGTGCTTCGCTGTTGCGGCACCCCAGCTTGGAATGCTTTTGCTCTGGCTCCAGGTTGGGACCTACACAGCCTGTTTTTCTGTGACAGGCGGAGACTTGGGGGGTTTACTCAAGCACTTGGAATGTAACAACCACTATCTGGCCCTGCCCTACCGTCTCTTGTAAAAACTGTCCTTTCCTCTTATCTGTGCTATGATGAACACTGCTTTCATGCTTAAAGTGTTATTTATTTTTATTTCACTTTATTATTTCGTCATATAAAGTTTATGGATCCTTTAGATATATTTAATAAATAAAAGGAGCTTCCCACCCCTGCATTAACCTGTAGTATATCATGATAAGCAAATACAGCCAGTGAGTCAGATTTTCAATCTCAGCTTTTTCCAACACAAAAAGCCTCTACTGCGTGTATGTGCACACGTGCATTTCTGTCTCAGCCACCTCAAACCATAGGCTTTTCTCAGATTGTGCAAGCAGGCAATTTAATGAACTGATGTCATTCAACTGATGTTGAAATCAACAGCAAAGTTTACTGCCTTCCTTTCCTAGATAACACCACCACTGCTATTCTAGCTCCCTGAATTCTTTGCCTGCTCTTCCAAGTCTTTGAGCTGTTTTCCTATGAGGAATGGCACTTCTCTGCTTTATCTACTGCAGGATCTGTCTCTTAACTGTAAAACCCAGGCCAAGGAAGCAAGTACCTGTAGTTTGGTATTTGCAAAACTGTGCAAACAATAAACAAATATTCAATTACACTGGTTTTGTTCATGATAAGGCAAAAATCACTGTATTGGAAAATGCAAATTTTAGCTAATGGTTAGTATGAATGGCCTACAAGCCCACCTTAATTCTGTGGTAATTTTTTTAAAACACTTAACATTAGGTACTTATAGAATTATTTAGTCCATGCACATCTCACAGGAATTTAAGATGATCCAGGCTGAATCAAAGATTCAGACAAAGATGGTCTCAGGCCTGGGATTAATGTGTTTGTGGAGCCCCTGTTGTTTTTTTGTTATACTGTTGTTTTAGCCTGGGCTATCTGTGCTGTATGTTTTTAACTGTTTTTATTGTCCTTGGATTCTGTATGCCACCCTGAGTCTACTAAATAACAACAACAACAATATGCAGTATGTAGATTGGCAAGGATTTCTAACTGGCTATATCATCAGGCCTGTGGGTCCCAGGGGACCGGTGACATTCTAAGATGGCTCCATCATTGTAGTTACTGTAATGTTCACTCTCTCCTGTGCCTCTTGTATATTTTAATAATGGCTGCTTTATATTTTTAATGTTTTTATATATCATTTTACTTAATTGTTGTTCACTGCCCAGAATCACTTTTTGTAAGATGGGCAGCCATATAAATTTCATAGATAGATAAGACAGACAGACAGACAGACAGAAAGACCAATTAGTTAATAATAGTTGTAATGGAGTGGCGGGGGACCATATAAATATTTCCCATTGCCTTTCAGTACAGAACATTTACGTTTAATGCATATAGGAAAACCCTCCCCCTCCTGATCATGGTCTCTACCACTTTTTTTTTTTAAGAACTTTATTAATTTTCAGAGTATAGTTAAAATACAAAATGTAGAATATAGAAAAGATAGAGTACAGAACTAAAGAAGAAAAACTATAAAAGTGGAGAGATTGGGAGAAAACAGAAAGTGACTTCCAACCTTCTCCAATACAGATGTAAGTGCATTTACAAATATAATCTCTTACCATTAGTTAAACCAGAGCTTTCCAAACTTTTCATGTTGGTGACACACTTTTTAGACATGCATCATTTCGTGACACACTCTTACAGCAGGGCGTCATTTCGCGACACACTCTTACAGCAGGGCACAAGGCAGGCACTAGGACCTGTGCGGAATCCTGGCAGGGCAGGTTTGGAGGCAGCAAGGCCCAAGGCAGGCACTAGGACCTGTGCGGAATCCTGGCAGAGCTCAGAGGCAGCAGCAGCAGCCACGACACACCCCAGACCAGAGCTTTCCAAACTGTGTGTCATGACACAAAAGTGTGTCACCACACAGAGTCTGGTGTGTCGCCACACAACCCAGAAGCGCTGATCATCATCAGCGCTTCCGGGTTTTCCTGCGGCGACACACCAACGGCGGCATGCAAAAACTGAAAGCAGCAGCAGTGCTTCCGGGTTTTTGCACGCTGCCGCAACGGCGGCACTTCCGGGTTTTCCCGCGGCGACACACCAACAGCGGTTGGTGTGTCGCCGTGGGAAAATTTTGGAAAACCCTGCCCCAGACACTGCAGCCGACACGCTAATGTGTCCCATCACAGAGTTTGGAAAGCTATGAGTTAAACCTTAGTAACATTATTTCTATCAAATCAAACCATTTATGGTCTCTGCCACTCCTGTGCTCTTAAAAAAACCTTTGCAGAGTAGCCTCTGACTCACATCAACTTCAATTATCTCACAGAATTTAAGAAAATGTAAAATAATTTGTACTTGGTAGGACTGTGAGCACTATTAAGTTCTGGTACTCTGCTGGATTAAAATTCAATGTTTACCTGTCTCTGAACTCTGAAACTGGTTTCCAATGTGGGGAAAACAAAACATAAACAAGCTGAGTTTGAAAAGCATGTGTAACTGCTAAAATTCAGACTTGATGAAGAGTTCTTAGAAATATGAAAGCTTGCTTGCAGACTCGTGAATTTTTATTTGTCTTAATAAAATTCCCAAATTTTTAATCTGCACAATGAGTTTTGGGAATTTAGACAGTTTTCTTTTTTGCTGTGTGAGAGTGTACAGTAGTTTGCTTTTCAGAAGCATGACCCTCAAATTGGAAGATTAATTTTCTACCATAAGATGGCGCTTTACCTGTTGAGAACTACAGTCAACCATGGAAATGCTGCCCACTTTAAATGGTACTGTTTTTACTGAGTGCAAAAACAAAGATTTCAGCACTGCTGATATAAAACTTGTTTCTCTTTGTGCTTTTTGCCTGTCAAAGAACCAGCATCTTTTCCACCGCACAGTTCTAGGTAATTATTACATTTTTTGCAGAACAGCCTTTACGCATTCTCAGCAGTCCTAGATACAGCCTGAAATCTAATTAGGATTGCTCGAGCCTAATCCAATCAAGTCTACTGTATTCTACTTTAAACTTACCCTGACTATAGATTGTTCTTCTTTAACATCAGAAGGCTTTTCCTTGATCTTTTTTAAAATCCAAAATCCTTTTTTAAATTAATTTTATTGAAGATTTTTTACAGAATAAAAATAATACAAATTTAAAGAAAAAAGAAAGTAAAGTGGTAAATAAATAAGAAAGAAATAGGGACAGAAAAGAAGAAAAAAGATACAAAGAAGTGGCTTCCGATCTTTACAGCAGTTATAAATGCATTTATGGTTTATCCTCTCAGTATCATGGCTCCCTTCTTTCCATATTCTACCCTTTCTAATAATCAAACCCATAAATCACAAGTTCATTTTTTCCGTTTTTAGTAAAAAGTCCATAAAGGATTAATATCCAAAATCCTGAAGAGAACTCACAATTTTGCCCAGACATTTGAGTATTACACTTAATTTTGCGTAAAACATTGCCAAGTTATAGAAACTCGCTGATTTACAAGAAGCCTGAATCATCTCAGCATAAAAATGCAAAGTGCAGAGCGGCCATCATAAAGTGGTTTGCTTCGCGTGTTGCATAAACTCACCCAATTGGGGCTTATTCAATAAGCCAGTTAAGCAAACCAGACCATATCTCTGGGGAACATCTCTTTTGAGGGAATAACCTGTGGAATGTAATGTCTTCAACCCAGGATGCCTTTTACCTCACAAGTCAATAATAACAGTAAGTATTGTCGAAGGCTTTCACGGCCGGAGTTCGATGGCTGTTGTGGGTCTTCCGGGCTGTGTGGCCGTGTTCTGGAAGTTGTGGTTCCTAACGTTTCGCCAGCATCTTCAGAGGGCAGGAGCACAGACAGAAGCGAAATCATTTCGCTTCTGTCTGTGCTCCTGCCCTCTGAAGATGCCGGCCACAGATGCTGGCGAAACGTTAGGAACCACAACTTCCAGAACACGGCCACACAGCCCGGAAGACCCACAACAGCCATCAATAACAATAAGCCTTTTCAGTACGGATGTAAGCCACTTTAAAAAAATGGCTGGAGGAACAATTTTAGCTAACTTTAGAACGTAAACCGTTTCAGAAAACGGTAGGATTGGGTGCCTATGTTCACCCCACTTCCGCCCTCAGCAAACTACTACCAAAACCTGCAAAACCTGTTAGAACAAGAAATAACCAGAAACGGGGCTAGGCCACTGCATAAGCGAATACCGATGCCCCTCTCGAGACACAGATCACTTAAATCTTTTGATACAATGTCATCGAAAGCTGAACTGTTACCTATATAGGAGCAAGAAAAGTTACGGAAATGCAAAGATCCGGGGCCGGCCTGCCAAATCGTTAACTTCATTCCTAACGCGACTGCAAAAAGGCAGTAAAGTTAACACCTAACGCGCAAGGTTCGCAACCCTCTCGCCGCCGTTTTCCACAGCAGCCCTTCCTGGTTATCTTCAGGTTGAGAGGGGAAGAGGACTCCAACTCCCATTGAGAACAGGCGACCAAAACTTTAGGCGGACCTCCCCTCGAAGAGGCTTCTCCCTTCGGCACCCCGCGGCACGAGTCGGACGCCGCTTTAGCAGGGCGCAAAACTCGGGCGATCGGGCGGAGGAATCAATGAAACTCCATCGCGCGCTGCATTCTTTTGGAATTCTCCCCCTTCCCGCCGGCCAAACTCGAGCCTGAAAAGCGGCCTTTCCCCTTATTTTGCTCCTCGGCTTACCTCGGGCAGCAACGTCAAAACCGCTAACACCACTACCACCGACGCCATCACAATGGATGAGACACTCGGCTCCCCCCGTTCTCTTTTTAACGCGGCGGAAAGTCTTGTGACGGGAGGCGTAACTCCCCACACCTCCGTCCCGGCCGGTCGTCGCAGGGGATTCCCGCCCGTGACGTTTCAGAAAGACCTAAGACCCTTTCTCCAATAGCAGGGCCGCATCCGCGCCAAATCTGCGTCTTCAGCGAGCGCAAGGAGCAAAATACGACCTTTTTTTTGCTGTTCCCTGTAGAGCTAGAACTTTTTAAACTCCGCCCATTAAAGGAATCAGAAGGACCCGACTCTCCTCCATATGCCCACTAAAGAAGTCATTTACCTTCCTGTTTAGACATGAAATTGGCTTACGGAGAGTTGCTGGAGCTCATTTCTGAATTCCCACAGCACGACCATCAACTAATCACAGTGGCTGAGTTTGAGCAACTTGCTAACCATGGATTGTTTTAACCCTGGTTTACTGAACTAAAGTAACATGGAAACAAACTAACCATTCACATTTTAGTCTGGCATGTTGTACAAACTCAGCTGCCGGGAAAAAAAGCTGCTCTGTTCATACATAACTTAAGCCACAAACCAAAGTTAATTACTATGTTTATGCAATGTGCTAAACAAATAGATCATAGTATAGCTTAGTGTAATAGCCCAGTTCATACAATACAGGAGGACTTCATGAGGTTTTCCCCCCAATTTGGCTTAAACACTGGTCCATTAGCTATGGGGTATGGTTTAGTGAATTATGCAAAAACTGAGCCTGCACAATGCACTGAACCATAGACTACTAGTCTATCACATCTTAGTGTAGCAGGTTGTATAAACCCAGAGTGGATTGGCTGTTTATGGTTGACTTACGAACCATAGTTAATATCATAAATCATGGTGAACTTGAATAATCACACCATGCAAACAAAGCCAGCTGATGGCTTCACTCTTCTCCACCTGATTGTAAACAGAAGACCATTACTTGAGGAGCCTATTGTCCTACATGGTCTGCTATTCAAGGTTCCCGGTTATAGATGGAGTTGAACAGCCACCACCACCTTTCTCAACTACAGGTGAGCTGGAAGGAAAGTTCCCAGGATTTCTACGGAGTGTGGCCAGCAGGAACACTGGCTAAAACATGGAGCATTGGGGAAAAGATTATCAACACCATTGTCACCTGCACTACATAATGCACGAATTTTAAGCATTCAGCAGCAGCCACTTTTGTTTTAAATCTATAGCTGAAGGTCACATCTGAAGCTTAATTTAGACAGGATGAAGGCGATACCTTGTAGGGAATCCTGAAGCTTCAAATGCCATTGTTAGCAGTATGGATTGCCCTCTGAGCATTGAGGCAATGTAAGTGTAGCATCTGTACGCACTTAAGCATGGTTATCCAATTAATTTACTTTTCTGGATTCATACAATGCACTACTTAGAATGTGGTTGCTAGTTTATTATTCAGTGTGTCATGCAAATAGGCAAGGGAAGGGCCTTCTGGAAGAGGTACCTTCCCTTGACTGTCATTTTGAAAGCATAAAATCCAGCATTTGCTGGATGCATTTTTTAGCATTGTGATGGTTGCCTACACTTTCAGTCCTGGAAGAGTGAACAATAATTAGGTTACCTTCTCCATCCTGACATTTTTCCAAGTTCTATCTCTTCTACTCTTCTAACTATATTGGGATGAAGGTGGATGGGATAATATTTGGTTCTCTTTCTAGTGGGTAAGGGTACAAGGTGACTGCCATGGGTTTGCATGTGGCTGAGTCGATGCCTCATGCTGATCTGGTGTTAAAGGTTATCAATGTGTGTCCAGTTTCAGCTCAAATTCTTGCTTTCAGAGGCCCGAAGGGTTGGGACCGGACTATTTCAAAAAGCATTGTCCTCCATATGACAGGCCCCATTTCTTTCATTTTTGTTCTGAAATACAACTGTTGGATCCCAAGACAGCTATTGCACCTAAGATGTATTGCTTGCGTTTATATTTTAAATGGTCTAGTTTGCTACCTTGGATATTTGACCGAAAGTAAATATATTCCAACAATGAGCCAGAATGTCAGTGCTTGTAGATCTGAGAGGAAGGATAGTCTTAGTTATAGCAGAACCGCCTTTTCCAACTGGGCACTCTTCAGATCTGTTGGATCTGCAACTCCAACCACAACCAATGATCATGCTGATCGTGAGTGATGGGTAAGATAGTGCAAAACATCTGGAGAATATCAATTTGGGGAAGGCAGGATTAGATGTTAAGAGAATGTAACTGGATTCTACCCAAGGGCATCCAGTGACTTTAGGTCTGAGCAGAGCTGTCTCCAAACCCAATAAAACACCACTTGAATGAGATCCCCACTTGAAGAACCAGAAGAGCTCTAACCACCCAAAGTCTAAATGTATCTTAATGGATATTCCTTCTTAAAAAGCAATTGCAAAGCAATGTTATTGCACAGGATACCAGAAAAATAAAATCAAGAGTTATCTAGGAGGTAGCTGACAAAACTCAGTAACAAGACCTCTACATTTGACTCCACTACATTTAGTGGAGGGAGAATGCAGATGATTACAGATGCTGGATTCTTCCTAGGATAGGACTGGTAACGGACCTTCCCTGCTCTCGCACATCTTTCTCCAGTCTCAGCACTTTTCCATGTGTAGATTACAACTTTCACAATTCTCAGCAATGGCTATCCCGGCTAATCTGGAGAGCATCCAGGTTGGAGAGGCTGCTCTGCTGGACAAATGAGATAACAAGGCATCCAAATCCTACTATTGTATGCAACAGATTAACAAGCAGGAAATTGGAGAATGATAAAAAAAACTATGCAGTGATTATGTACCACTTGCTTGTCCGTTGGTTCCTACTTTTTTCTTGCACAACCCAGAGAATTTCAGATCAGGATGCCCAATGATGAGAGAGTTCTAGTAGAATCACCCTGCAGGCTGCATTCCCGTTTTAGTGGATTAAACACCTGTTTGCAATAGTATATTTTTTATTTTCAGCTAAATGTTGCAGTTTAACTGATTGGAATTTTTTAACCATGCATTGAAAAAGTCAAACCCTTGCAATCAGAAGCAAGCACCATCGTTCAGCAAAACCTGCTGCTCTTTGTGTGAACATATACACTGTAATTACGAGCTCTGACAAAGTCAGTATTTTCACTTCTCTTTCCACCAACCACAAGAATTATTTTTCCAAAATCCTGTCCCTTTTTCTAAAGCTTCCTCACTGTTTCTCTGTCACAATCATCTAACACAGAGCTTTCCAAACTTTTCATGTTGGTGATACACTTTTTAGACATGCATAATTTCGCGACACACTTACAGCAGGGCACAAGGCAGGGACTAGGACCTGCGTGGAATCACTGCAGGTTTGGAGGCAGCCGGGCACAAGGCAGGCACTAGGACCTGCGCGGAATCCTGGCAGGGCGGAATCCTGGCAGGGCTCGGAGGCAGCAGCAGCTGACACACACTAACGTGTCCCGACACACAGTTTGGAAAGCTATGATCTAACACCAGCTCTCTGCTTTCTCACGTCCAGGCTGTTTCTACTATATGCATTTTTCCTCTCAACTACACCTGAGTAGTTACCAGTGACTTTAAGGAACTGTTCTGCCTCCTTTGCTCTTTCCTCAAATCTATCACAATGTCTTTTGTTGCACTGATTTGTCTAGTGGTAACAGAGTGCTGTGACTTTGCTGGTAAGAAATATTCTTAAGAAAAATATATTCTTCCACTTGTGCAAAATTTTTATTTATTTATTTATTATTTGAATTTATCCCCGCCCATCTCTACCATGGTAGATTCTGGGCGGTTTACAAAATGAAAAGGTAATATTTTAATTTCTTTTAATCAGCCTAACCCTCCCCCAAATGGCCAGTATATGGTACAAAAAATAGTGCACGTCCCACTAATGAAGAACCAGCCCCACATTCCAAAGCAGCTGCCGCTTACAAATACAGAAGCTTAATCAAAGAAGGATCACAAATCATTTTTAAGTGTAGATGTTATGAATGTCATTAGGTGTCACCAATTTTGACAGCATTTCTGTGCTTCTTGAAATATCCTGGGAAAAACAAAATAAAAATAAGGTTAGAATAATATCTGAAGGGCCGATTCTTTACTCATCTTCACCATACAACTGTTTGGAGGAAATGATTCATCTACCTACAAAACAAACCACATGTAAGTCAAGCATTTGTGAAATGCAGCACATAAAACTCTACAGCTTGCTAATCAGCTGTTCTTGTTTCAGCCTTTTTTAATGTACTGAATAAAGGCAGCAACAGAAAAGAAAAAGCAAAACAATTCAGCTGAGCACACAGTTGAGCACTCTTAAATCTACTGTAAACATCAGAATTTTAATTGGGCATTCTTGTATATATCTAGTCCAGTGTTTTTCAAACTTGGCAGCATTAAGCTGTGTGGACTTCAGCTCCCAGAATTCCCCTTCCTGGCTGAGGGATTCTGGGAGTTGAAGTCCACACAGTTTAAAACTGCCAAGGTTGAGACACTGCACTACACAAAGACAACATACAAAAATATCTAACCCTTTGCTGCCACCTACTGGTGCTTAGGCCAAATAGTAAACTGGTGCTTAGGCCAAATAGTAAACTGGTTAACATAGTTTTAAGGAGGAAAGCATTATACACACCAACTGAAGGAGGCTCATAGTTCAGCCACTATGTAGGACAGACGGGCAGAAGACTAGCAGAGCGCATCCACGAACACCAACTAGCAGTCAGAAGACACGATGAAAACTCCTTAATCTCACAGCACATGGACAAACTTAACCATACTTTCAACTGGGGAACTGTGAGCATCTTAAACCATGCCAAATCCAAAAACGCTAGAGAATTCCTGGAAGCTTGGCACTCAGACAAAGCAGCCATCAACAGACACATAGAGGTAAACAACATTTACATACCATTCATAAGAGACAATAGAAATGCCAAAAGACCAGAACACCTCCTTGCCAGCAATCAATACCCACATATGCAAAGATTAACATCAAGATTAGCACCAGAGGAACAATAAAACAGCACAATATACCCTAATCAAGGAACTATTAACTCAGTCAATCAACCAAGCAGCAAACAACAGGCCAATCAAGGAACTCCTACCTAAGGGGAGAACAACACCCCCACCAACACAAGCAGGACAAGCCAGGGTATATAAACAGAGAGCAAGTCCCACTCCCTTTTCGCACTGAAGATGTTGCCTAGCCTGGCAATGAAACGTTTGCAAGAAAACAACAAGGCTCAGAGAGCACCAAGGACTCCACAGTTGCAACACTTCACTGGCAAGGCAGGGTGTGTAGCACAGCTGTGAAAGAGTTTGCCTAGGGATGAAGGGTGTGTGTTTGTTTCCCTTCCAATAGCTGCAGTTGCTGTAAGAGCATCAGGATTCAGCGCCACAAAGTTCAGATTATATGGGGCCTTCAAAGTTCAACCCTCAGAGACTTTTCCTATCTTTAGCTCCAGGACAATTACAACAGGTATCACGTGGCTGAAAAGAACACAACAAAATATTGCATACTGTACATGTCTTGCCTATTGACAGATAAGTTGCAAACCTTAGAGATTAGCTGGAGTAGTAAAGCTACCACTTATCAAGAAACAAATAGCACTTCACATATATTTTAGGTTTAGTCACAAGGTGACTACACGGATCGTGTCATTTCACAGCACTGAAAATGTTCTGCAAGGCAGGCTAAATGTGGTTCATTCTTATATCAGCACTAAAATCTCAAATTGAAAGGATTTTTCTACCTCAAAAACAAGTGATTATGTCTATCAGGGGAAAGGTGAAAAGTGCAGCGTTCCATTAAGTGCAGCATTCCTAATGGAACCAGGAAACTTGAACAGAGTATTTTAACACACAATACTTAGGATTCTTCAGAAACAATAACAATTAAAATTGGGTATAAAAACTTGGCATTGTTGGTGGGAAAAAGAGAACTGAAAGCCTAGTTCAGCAACCATGTTAATTCATCATGTGATTATTTTTTTTGGTCTTCGATATAGCATGATATGTAAATGCAGCACAGAGATGTGTGAATCATGCCACTGTGGACATTTAACAAACCACGGTTTTAAAAAAGCTTGGATGAGCTATGTATGAAATCAACTGAAGCTACTTTGAGATCTACTGTGTATGGGAGCAAATCCATACAACTCTGATCTGAGGTAAGCCACACATAAACACAGTTCAAAAGACGGCTCAAATATCAATACAGACTTCCAACAGAAGTTCTTATTCCTATGGTAAAAGAAAAGCAGCAGCCAAATGGAGGATAAACACCTAGATTTAAATGAAATCAGTTTAAATTCCAGTGCTTGTTTAACTGGAAGTCTGAAGAATGACTCATTCCTTGCTGCTTTCCCAGTGCTCAGAAGGTGGAGTTTGAAAATCAAGGAAGCACAACAATCCACAAAAATGTGGACTTGGCCCTTCTAGGGAAGGGAACCTTGGTAATAATTGTAGTGAAATATCATTTGTAAATTTTCTTCAGCTTTCCCCAGCTTGCTGCCTGAGTAGAGATCATGAGAACTGTAATCCTAATATGGCTGGAAGGTCCAAAATTGGAAAATCTGTTGCACCAATTTTTTTCCTCGACACCTACTGAAATGGTGATCAATTAACCAACAGCCTTGGGGATTATGAATTAAAACCATTCATTCTCTCTCTCTCTCTCTCTCCATCCATCCATCTCCCTACTGCTCAATCTGATAATTAAACCTTACCTCCACCAAACTTCTTAGAATCTTGGACGACAAGACAGGTTTGAAAGTTTCAATTGTTACTAAGTCTAGTTTGAGAATATCAGTGTAACACTGATAAAATATCGCAGGGATTTGCCACACTTGACAGTAACTGAGAACTAAATGGAAAAGAGAGGAAAATAATTAGTACATTGCTTTGGATAATAGCAACCTACCAAATTATTAGACTGTAACAGATACAGTACCTTCTATTTTACCCTAGCAAGGGAATTCAACTCAATGATTATTTTATTTTGATACACAAACTATCACTTTTAACTTGTAACACAAATGTCTTATTTGTAATATATGCTTGAGGAACAAAGAAAGGATCATGTTCTGCTGTTAAAATATACTGGATCTCATCCGTTCTAATTTCTAAGCTGGGGATGAAGCTGGTGTCTTGGTTTGGCTCACCAAATTTAATGAGCTAAACCACTAAGTTTAAATGCATTCAACACTGCACTGTTTTGCTTCCAAATACGCGCCATACATCTCTATCAGAATTAAAATCCCAGGTGATTCAGTAAGGCTTGCTAGGTAAGTTATAATACATTTATTTACGATTTGCATTTCTTGAAAAAGAGTGCTAGAAATTCTGTTAGCATAGGAAATACACAGGAGCCACCCGGATGAACACGCCACGATATGAAAGGATTTGATAATACTGTTACCCATTAAATTCTGTACCCCCGAAAACTAACCAGGTATATATAATTTGCATCAATACGTTATGAAATACCTGCTGCTGGGAGATCCCGTACAATATTTGGCTGTTCTAGAGGAGAGCAATAAACTTTATCTTTGAACTCCCTTGTCTTCAGTGCTTTCAGGAAAGGAGAAGGGAGCGTTAGAGTGGATTCAGTGGTTTTATAATCTGTTACGGGACACGTTGAAAGAACAAGTACTTGCAAATCAGTCTTCTGCAGGCATCCAAAAACCTAAGAGGAAGATAAAAAGGCCAACATCGCTGAACAATTCCACAACAAGAAGAAGTGAGCTTAGTTTGCTCATCCATTCTTGCCAGCCCAAGACACTGGGAGCCGATAATGATTCTGCTCCCGCCCCTAATGACATTTCCCAATCCCCCACGTGGCAAAATCTCTCTGTCTCTCGGCTGGTAGAAGCACAGGGGGCTATTCCCCTCTCAGGCACCTTTGGATGGGCTGACCCTGTTGGCATTCCAATCAGCTTTAGAAACTTGGCTATATCCACAGGCATTGGGCTGGGATGTTAGATGAGTCCAGCTGTATAGTCGTAAGATGAATGTTTTTAGGAGGACCTTGGCTGCACTGTATTAAGTTCATGACCTGTTTTATCCAAAACAGCATCAGACCTGCATGTACAAAGGGGAGGGGCTTAGTCAATTGACCCTGGCCTTGACTGTCCTATTATTTTCCCTTTACCTTTTCAAGCCACTGAAACTGTTGGTCTTCAGCTACATAACAATTGCACTGGCACAATAAAACCTGGAAAGACAGGGTGAGAAATACATTAATTTCAGTGAAAGTGGCATGAATGTCTAGTCAACCAATCAATCCACCCCCCACCCCCCACCCCGATCACCGCAAGCTGCAATCCTCTGGGCATTTCCCTAGAAATAAACCTGGTTCAATACAGCAGAACCCACTTCTGAGTGCATATATATGTCCTTGCGCTGCACATTATACTGAATTTGGACAAATCCTTCAACTGGCACGTCCTCAATCATTACTGCACAATTCTTCTTCACTGACACATGGGATAAATGGAAAAGGCCATAACTTTAGACTACCGAACAGCACTGCATGCAGAATATTCCACCTGAAGTTAGTATGGAGGGTGTCACACGCGCGCTCCCAGGTCCGGCTTATGGTCACTCACTCACACGCTCACAGCCTGTTGAGGCACACAGATCTTGTCATCCCCCCCCTTGCTTTCTACCTGGGTTTTCCAGATAGGTGTGGCTTGAGCAGAGAAGACACAGGGCCCTGATCAACAGCCGGAAAATAATTAGGGACACACTCAAATCACTTCCAAACGAACACTGAGGCACAACAAGTTCTTTGTAATACACGGAGACCCAGTGAATTTAAAGTAACAGCAAAACTTTACTGGTTGCAAGGTACATTTGCTCTTTCTCACGTGCACACACACCCTCATCCACACTTACTGCCAGGCACTAGCCAGAGGGACGGAAGCTGGATGGAAGGGACTGGAGCCTGGATCCAAAGACGACTGGAGTGGGCCGGCTTTGGGACCCCCTTTATCCTCAAAAGTCCTTGCTTTGTTGATTCACAAGGTTAGCAGCTACTCTTGCCTTGTTAATTTACAAGTCTGGTAGCTGTTGATGGGATGGGGGCGTTCCATGTGCTCAGGCCCAACTTCCTTTGTCTGGTTCAGGTGACATTTTTCCTTTGTTTCCTTAATGACTTGCTTCCTTCTTATCTACCTCCCTGAAGGGATCTTTTAGACAAGATTCCTGGTTTTTGTCCTCTCTGTTTATGTGCCTGCTTCATCTTTAGTTATGGCAGCTTCAGCTTGTCTCACAAGGGCAACTATCTATGTTCACATAAAGAGTTCTCAGCTTAGAAATTCCTGCCCTTTAAGTGGGCAGCATCTAAAAAGACTCAACTCTCAAACTGTCAGCAATACAGATGCACAGGACTGCACTAATGCTTAATTTAAAAAGGTAAAGGTTCCCCCCGCACATTTGTGCAGTCGTGTCCGACTCTAGGGGCCGGTGCTCATCTCCATTTGTTAGCCGAAGAGCCAGCGTTGTCCGAAGATGCTTCCGTGGTCATGTGGCTGCATGACACGCATGGAACGCTGTTACCATCCCACCGAAGTGGCACCTATTAATCTACTTGCATTTGCATGCTTTCAAATTGCTAGGTTGGCAAGAGCTGGAGCTAGTGCGGGAGCTCACTCCATCAAGCGGGGCTAGGGATTCGAACCTCCGAACTTGCGATCTTCCGATCGACAAGCCTGGCGTCTTACCCGCTGAGCCACCACGCCCCTAATGCTTAATTAATGGTATTCTAATTTTAAACTATCTTGCTTTGTTTTTAAAAATGAAAAGACAGAACTATCCATGAACAACTATGCAAGTTGTATATAAGCACTGGCATGGCATGTAAGCTAAAAGCAAAGATCAAGTATTAACTTGAAGTCTCAGCAGGAGGAAGAACCTGTCTCAGCAGGGTCAAGTCTGGTTAGTATTTGAAGGGGAGACTACAAGGGAATCCCAGGGCTGTAGGCCAGACTGGGGAGTCAGAAAAATATCTCAGAAAATGGTAGTAAACCCCTTCCAGATTGTTGTCAAAAACATCTGCACAGATGTGTTGAGAAATCACCAGGAGTTGAGCTTGACTTGCTTTAATTTTACCTTTTTCAATAATTTTGAAAGTTTTGACTGCCCCCACCCCCAAATGGTAAGAGATACTACTTACTGTGGGATCTGAAACTGACCGATAAAACCAACAGTATGAATCTTTTGGAAGAAGATTGGTGACTTTTGATGTTCTGCCCCACTCATTCCACAATTGGGCAGATCCAACCAGTTCCCAGCTTCCAGAATTCAAAATAAACGAAGATAAGAATGCTATGAACCAAATGAGATTTTTTAGATGTATCACTAGCCTGTTCTGAATCCGTATTAGCCATCATTATTAGCAATATTAAGCACTGCATCTCAATTTACACAGAGAGCATGATCCACAAATCATTTCAGTTGATAGAAGTGAACCAGTAAGACTCCTGTGAGCTACTTCAGTGCTGAAAGAAAGAACAGCCATCTTGCGCTGCTTACCTACTGCGTTACCTCCAACACCCAAGATTAACTTTGAGCAAGGAAACTGTTCTTCTGCAGATGTATTTGAGGTGTTCCAGGTGATGTAAACTTCTCTAAGTATCAGAAAGAAAACAAGATTAAAAGAGACCTAAACAAAAGGCTACAGAAGAAACCTGAGTCACATTAGAGAAGAGCACAATTTGTGCATCACACAATCACAATGGACTGAATACAAAGAAAACCTCTAAGTGTCCATCACGGTACCACTGACTAAAAATGCTTTCACCCTCCAGAGAGCAGCTCTGAGGCTGATTCCCCAGGAAATGGCTCTTGCACCATTTCCCCAAGGAAATCAAAAGTACTAACAGTTGAATGAATGAGTAACTTTATTATGGTCTTTGACCAGCCTTTACAATAAAAGAACATAGTTTAATTCAACCATTCATTGTCAGGAAAAAGGAAAACAATAAAATAGTAAAAGAATATATCTAATTAAACATTTTGCGTAATTGTATAGCTTGATAAAAATATTTGGCCACCAGGTATGTGAGTGTAGAATCAGCATCCCTTAAAAAGAAATAAACGTAAAATCTATCAGTATGATCCACAAATTTAGAAATAATTGGGGAGATCAGAGCACGTCTTGGGGCATCATAAAAAGGACGTCGTATGAGGACAAGGGCAAGAGTTTCTACCTCCCTGGATCCACAAGGGCAAAGTCTCTGAATAAGGGATCCCATGAAATCTTCCTGCCAGCAGTGCTGAAGGGAGGGCATCAAAGCGGGCTCTGGAAAAGGCCCATCTATATTTGCTTAAGGAGACCCTGCAGTAGAGGGTTTGCGGCTATCTAGAATTTGGCGATAGAATTCGGGAGCACTGGTAATATCGTTTTGGTGATCAATGTCCCTAATTCTTTCTTTTACTATTGATTTGGCCTTCTCCAGTTAGTTGGCCTAAATATTCAGGAGAGAGGCCAAGACGGCAAAACAATTTTGTACAAGTACGGTGCCAATGAGATTGGTAGCTGTCTGACAACAGCAAAGGCATCAGACCTGTAGGATCGAACATAATTTTGAGTCCTGAAGTTAAAATCCTGATCCAGGCCTGAGCCTAAATACTTGGCACATTAGCTTCAAGCCTCAAAACTGCATTGGGGGTGCATTTTGGGGTACCAAACAAAGACCTAAGGAAATTTGATTGGATGGTTTCATAAGCCCTTAGGTTTGTGTATGGGCCAAGTTGTATCCCATATAGTAGTTGGGCAACTGTTTTGGCCATAAACAGTGTAATTGCTGCTGGGATATAATTGCCCCCGTTGTCTGTAAACTTTTATCATTGCCTGTGAGCTCTTCTGGGCAGAAGAAGTGGCATAGTTTACCTGGGCTGTTACTTTCCTAGAGGCCTGAAATACTATGCCCAGGTATCTGAAACATTTAACTTCATGGGAGTCGATTGTCCACTTTTGCTTTTGTCTTTTATTAGAGAAAACTAGGACTTTAGATTTGTCATAATTAATTATTAATTGCTCGTTACAGTAGGATGCCAGGGTTCTTAGTGCCCGCTTCATGCCTATGGAAGACAAGGAGAGAAGAACTGCATCATCTGCATAGAGGAGAATTGGGAGATGTCTATCGGCCAATTTAGGCGCATGGATATCAACTCTCTGAAGAGTTTTAATCAGAGAGTTGATATAAATGTTAAAAAGCAATGGTGCTAAAATGCATCCTTGTTTCACCCCCTTATCAGTCTGTATAAAATCAGAAAGGTCCCCTTCCCGGTTACATCTTACTCTAAGGCCGGTTTTATCGTATAGCTTATGAATTAGGAGCAAGAGTCTTTTGTCTATAGAGGATCTGCTCAGAATGTCCCAAAGTCTGGCCCTTGTGATATTATCAAAAGCTGCCTTGAAATCAATAAAAGCTGCATATAGATTCAGACCAGAGTGGTTAGTATATTTGTCTGCCAGGTGTTGAAGCACCAAACAATGGTCTATAGTAGATCGTCCCGGTTGGAACCCTGCTTGCTCAGGGTCGATTATTCCCTCACCTGTTACCCAGGTTTGGAGTTTGGTGAATAGGTACCTGGCATATAATTTGCTAATAATGTTCAATAAACCAATTGGCCTATAGTTAGCTGGGTCATTTCTATCCCCCTTTTTATATAGGGGAACAATTATGGCTTCCCCCCAGTCCTCTGGAATTTTAGCTGTGTGGTTAATGTATGAAAAGAGCAAGGCCAATACAGGAGCCCACCAGTTTGAATTGGATTTAATTAGCTCAGGGGGGATATGATTTTCCTAACAGTTGAAAACAGCAGGGCTGTGTTCACACAAGACACTGAACCGCAGACTAGGTAACCACAGTTAAGCTTAATGTGTTGCATGAATCCAGAATGTATAGTTGTTGTGGGGAAAATAGGAGGAGGAAGGAGTATTAGGTATGTTCGCCGCCTTGAGTTATTTATAAAAATAATAAAGGCGGGATAAAAATAAATAGTTAATGGTTCAGTATGTTGTACAAACGAAGAAAACTGGGTTAAAAATAAACTACGATAAGTTAATGGTAAGTATATAATGAAAACACAGCCTATACCCAGCTCTGTGAAGCCCCTGTTTTTTGTTTGTTAGGGATTGGTGTGTGTGTGTGTTTTTGCTACACAATGTGGTTACTGTGGCAGCAACTGAGTTTGAAAAACAGCTACAGAAGACCAGACAGGGAGGGGAAAGAGAAACAAGAGAAAGGAGAAGTCTCTATCTGTGGCTTGAATCATGTCAACTGGATTTCTATTTTTTCAGTAGAAACGTTTCACTCCTTATCCAAGGAGCTTCTTCAGTCTGAGTAAAGTTAGTAAGGGAATCCTTAAATATGTTTCTAGGGTGGCTGTGTGACCTTGCACCCGGGGCTAGGTCATGGTTATTTTGAGATGTTTATTTCTAAGTCCTTTTATCATCTAAAGGAGGATCGTTAAGATCACCATGCTGCTGTTGAGCTTGCGAAATGGTCTTAATCTTCCTAGGCACAGAAGACAAAGCAGGAAGGAAGATAGGGGAAAGGTTGTGCCTGAGGCCCCCACCTCTATTCAAGGAAGGATTCTCCAAGTTGGCATAAATGGATTCCTTGACCCCTCTCTCAAACCACCTATCTTCTCTGTCTAAAATGTGAACATTAATGTCCTCAAATGAGTGTCCTTTTTTTTTTTTTTTTCAAAAGGGCACTTTTGAAAAAAGTGACAGATAGGGCTGAGACATTCCCTACATGGCTGGCGTGTCTGAAAAGATAAAACGGATATTTGGCAAACACCACATACCTGTATATTTCAAACCCACCAACACACTGAGACAGAGGCTTGTACACCCCAAAGATCAAACTCCAAAACACAAGAAAAGCAATGTAGTTTATGGAATCCAGTGCAGTGAGGAGTGCTCTGAACTCTACATTGGAGAAACCAAACAACTTTTGTACAGGAGGATGGCCCAACACAGGAGAAGTAACACCACAGGACCAGAGTCAGCAGTTTATCTTCATCTAAAGGAAAAAGGACACTCATTTGATGCCAACTTGGAAAATCCTTCCTTGAATAGAGGTGGGGGCCTCAGGCACAATCTCTCCCCCATCTTCTTCCCTGCTTTGTCTTCTGTGCCTAGGAAGATTAAGACCATTTCACAAGCTCAACAGCAGCATGGTGATCTTAACGATCCTCCTTTAGATGATAAAAGGACTTAAAATAACATCTCAATATAACCATGACCTAGCCCCAGGTGTAAGGTCACACAGCTACCTAGAAACATATTTAGGATTCCCTTACTAACTTTGCTCAGACTGAAGAAGCTCCTTGGATAAGGAGCAAAACGTTTCCACTGAGAAAATAGAAATCCAGTTGACATGATTCAAGCTACAGACAATTCCACCTGGATGACTGAGAACCTTCATAGACATATTCCAATTCAACGTGCCCAGCGCATCCCCTTCAGCTACGCTGTACGTCCTGCGGAAGCAGCACCCCTTCCCTCCGCGCCAACCTTTAAAGAGAAATGCAATTATCTTGCACTCTGAACATGCTCAGAGGCGCAGATACCCCCCAAATATTTCCTCGCTCGCGCATCTCTCCTGCTCGCGACCTTTTCTTCTCGAGCGCCAGCCGAATCTCACGATCCTCCTGAGCCTCCTCGCGCTCCGCTGCAAGCTCCTCTTCCTCATCCACGCCGGCGCGGGACGGGGCTGTGACCACCTCCCCAAAAAACGTAGCCATCTCCGGTCCAAGCGAGCCGACCCAGCAGCCGCTGGAGAGCTGCCGAAAAGCGCGTGTCCTTCCGGGTTAAACTAGGCGGCTCGATCTGCGGGGACCGTCGGTAGCTCAGCGAGCATGCTCGCTTGCTTTCAGTTCCGATTGTCGCTTTTAGTCTGTGGCAGCTCCGGCTCTTGCAGCGCTCGTCCCCCTCCGTGGCACAGAGCCGATTTGTCATTGCTTAATTGTAATTAATTTGTAATTGCTTGGTCTTTAACCGCTGTGCGATTCTGTGTGGCTGAGGGTGTGTGTAGGGGTGTGTGTAGGGGAAGGAAACGATCTCCCGCCTGCTTTCGAAGGGCGCGTACGTACTTGGGAGAAAAGGCGATTCAATCTGGGCGGGCTTTGGAATAAACTCCGGGGTGGTGGGAGAGGCCGTCTCGGCACTAGTATAGGGGCACTAGTACAGGGGCAGATAAAAGCTTACCCTTAGATCTGACTAGGAAATAAAGAAAAGAAAAGAAAAGAAATTCCTTTTATAACAAGGAATGAAGGATGCAAGGTGCAATTCAGTGGGTTGGGTTGTATTAGCCTAATATTTTCTTTTTACTTCACATCTTCTGTTCCGACTGTATTCCCACTCTGCCCAATCTGGTGAGGTGGACAGAAAACACTGGAGAGAGGCAGTCCCACCACTAATCTTGTCCCAAGTGACGACCAGCACCTTGAATTGCATCCAGAAGCCTACTGGGAGCCAGTGCAGCTCACTAGCAGCAGTGCCACATGGGTGCACCACATGCCGCTACATTCTAGGCCTGCTGGAGCTTCCAGATGCTCTTCAAGGGCAGCCCCATGTAGAGTGTGTTGCAGTAGTCCGATCAGGAAGTGACTAAAGCATGAGTGACTGTGAGCAGGATCCAGCAATGGGTGCAACTGGCTCACGAGATACATTTGTGCAAAATCTCTCCTGGCCAAGGCTGCCACCAGCTCCTCAAGCAGGAGCTGGGATCCAAGAGAACCCCTGGATTGTGCACCGACTCTTGATTGGGAAGTGTAACTCCACTCAGGGTTAATGATGGAAAGCCACTAGATCCAAGAGGCCCTAAAACCCACAGCCACTCAGTCTTGTTAGGGTTGAACCAAAGCCAGTTCTTCCCCATCCAGACCAGCACAGCCTCCAGGCCAGTGCTTTCCAAACTGCCGCCGTTGGTGCTCATGGCGGCTGCGGCAGCGGCCTCGTGTTTTCCACTAAAACGTGGAAGCGCTGATGCCACTGCCACCGCCGTGCACCCCGCTGCTTCTGGGTTGTTTCGCGACACACTAAACTGTGTGTTGCGACACACTAAAGTGTTGCAACACAGTTTGGAAAGCTATGCTCCAGGCGCTGGGAAAACGGGCCTTCTCTGCAGTGGCGCCCGCCCTTTGGAATATCTTACCCCTGGAGCTGAGGCTGATGTCCTCACTCCCAGCCTTCCGGAAAGGCTTAAAGACCTGGTTCTGCCGTCTTGCCTGGGAGGGAAACGTCAACAGTTCCTCTTGGGGATGGCTGGCCCCTTGAAGCCTCCCAGTGACCTATTTTAATATTTTTCTTGGAATTTATATTTTGTATTTATGTAATTTTATATATTTTTAATCTCTATTTTGTTGTGCACCGCCCAGGGTCCCCGTTGGGGGAGATGGGCGGTAATATAAATTTAATAAAATAATAAATAAATAATAATAAATAAAACACTTTGGCATCATCCTAGGGCCAAGATATACAACTGAGTATCATCAGCATACTGATGATACCTTCGCCTGTGCCAATGGATGGCCTCACTCAGCAGTTGATGCAGTAGAAAGCCTACTAATGAACATACAATATATAAATGCAAAAGGTGTTTGTGTCTCACTATTTTGGCAATTCATCTGCTCAGTCTCCTTCAAATCTGTCCTGGAATATCAGAAAAGAATTCCAAGTAGATTTTGGGAAGGAAAGGAGGAGGGACAGGATTCTTTGTGTAACTCTTAATGCAATATTGGAAGAAGAAGATGGAAGCAAACGTGGATCTGACCCTCATAGCCAGCATTTATTTTTTTAAATTAACTTAGACCTGAGCAACAGTCCCTACCAATACCTTATTATCTGTTACAAACTTTCTTCAAGGAAGTTAAGGGTTAACTTAGATCATCACATTCTACTTGAAGCTCTCTTTTCAATAGAGAAAATGACCATTTCATACACTATACCAATCTGTAAAGGGACTTATTTGATTTTACAGTGTTAAATGAATCTAGCCTTTGTGGCTTATTCACCGAACCGTAATTTAGTAGACCAGAGCTTTCCAAACTGTGTGTCGGGACAGTTAAGTGTGTCGGCTGCAGTGTGGGTGTGTCATGGCTGCTGCTGCCTCCGAGCCCTGCCAGGATTCTGCGCAGGTCCTAGTGCCTACCTTGTGCCTTGCTGGCTCCAAACCTGCCCTGCCAGGATTCCACAGATCCTAGTGCCTGCCTTGTGCCTTGCTGCCTCCAAACCTGCTGTGATTCTGTGCAGGTCCTAGTGCCTGCCTTGTGCCTTGCTGCCTCCAAACCTGCCCTGCCAGGATTCCGCGCAGGTCCTAGTGCCTGCCATGTGCCTTGCTGCCTCCAAACCTGCCCTGCCAGGATTCCGCGCAGGTCCTAGTGCCTGCCTTGTGCCTTGCTGCCTCCAAACCTGCCCTGCCAGGATTCCGCGCAGGTCCTAGTGCCTGCCTTGTGCCTTGCTGCCTCCAAACCTGCCCTGCCAGGATTCCGCGCAGGTCCTAGTGCCTGCCTTGTGCCTTGCTGCCTCCAAACCTGCCCTGCCAGGATTCCGTGCAGGTCCTAGTGCCTGCTTTGTGCCTCCAAACCTGCTGTGATTCCATGCAGGTCCTAGTGCCTGCCTTGTGCCTGGCTGCCTCCAAACCTGCTGTGATTCCACGCAGGTCCTAGTGCCTGCCTTGTGCCTTGCTGCCTCCAAACCTGCCCTGCCAGGATTCCGCGCAGGTCCTAGTGCCTGCCTTGTGCCTCCAAACCTGCCCTGCCAGGATTCCGCGCAGGTCCTAGTGCCTGCCTTGTGCCTTGCTGCCTCCAAACCTGCCCTGCCAGGATTCCACACAGATCCTAGTGCCTGCCTTGTGCCCGGCTGCCTCCAAACCTGCCCTGCCAGGATTCCGCGCAGGTCCTAGTGCCTGCCTTGTGCCTGGCTGCCTCCAAACCTGCTGTGATTCCACGCAGGTCCTAGTGCCTGCCTTGTGCCTCCAAACCTGCTGTGATTCCACGCAGGTCCTAGTGCCTGCCTTGTGCCTGGCTGCCTCCAAACCTGCTGTGATTCCACGCAGGTCCTAGTGCCTGCCTTGTGCCTGGCTGCCTCCAAACCTGCTGTGATTCCACGCAGGTCCTAGTGCCTGCCTTGTGCCTCCAAACCTGCTGTGATTCCACGCAGGTCCTAGTGCCTGCCTTGTGCCTTGCTGCCTCCAAACCTGCTGTGATTCTGCGCAGGTCCTAGTGCCTGCCTTGTGCCCTGCTGTAAGAGAGTGTCGCGAAATGATGCCCTGCTGTAAGAGAGTGTCGCGAAATGATGCCCTGCTGTAAGAGAGTGTCGCGAAATGATGCCCTGCTGTAAGAGTGTGTCACGAAATGATGCATGTCTAAAAAGTGTGTCACCAACATGAAAAGTTTGGAAAGCTCTGTAGTAGACTATGAGTTAGTGCAGCGGATGAACCTCATTTCATACATTACAACCTATGGAGGTGCGATTGCATGATGCAGCGCTGCCAAACTTGGTGGAATCACTCCAATAGAACAGAATGCAAACTATCTGCAAAATATCTGGGGTTGATATTTTGGCCACAGCGGCATGTGACCCCTAATTCCATTATTTCTAGTTGGAATACAGCAGACAGAAGCCACACACAAACTTAAAAACAAATGGTAGGTTTCTTTTTAACCAGGAACCAGTCTTTGTCCTGGGTTTGCATAACATGGCTGCTAAAAAATAAAACCGCTCAGGGTGAGGAGTTGCATTCACTGCTAGACTCCAGCACACGGCTTTCCGAAGTTTTCCCGCGGTGACACGCCAACCGCTGTTGGTGTGTCGCCGCGGGAAATCCCAGAAGCGCTGATGATCAGCGCTTCCGGGTTGTGTGGCAACACACCAGACTGTGTGTGGCAACACACTTTTGTGTCGCGACACAGAGTTTGGAAAGCTCTGCTTTAGCAGACAGCATCCATGTGATGTGCCTGGTATTTTTCATTTGATTTTAAAGTGTCTCAAGAAATGTGTTGAATAGATCATAAAGACATGTTCCATGTACAGTGATTCAGCCATAAGAAGTTGTAATGAAAATTATGTAATTTATTTCAATGTATCAAGCACAAATTGTCCCCTAACATGGGAACATCACAAAGAACATAGTTAAAAATCTGGAAACATTTACATTGAAAGTTAGCCCAGACTGGCAACACCACTAAATATTTTAAGGCTGTATACATACATACATACATACATACATATATATATCTTTATATATAGATATATATATATATAGTAGTACTTACCACTTGGAACTACTTCAGGCCAGAAAAGAAAAGCTTAGTACTGGCTGCATTTCTACATAAAATATTGCAAATCTTTTAAAAATGGTGTAAAAATAGGAAGACTATCAACAGATTTGGAGGATGCAGTGGCAAACCCTTACTGTTCCTGTAAATGTACCTAAGAGCACGCAAGATTTGAAGGATGCCTTCAGTCAGTCAGTCAGCCCTATAAAGGAGAGTGGGATGTATACTAGCAATCATCCTTGATAGAAAATGCAGGGAAGCAGAACGAATTGGTTGCAAGTAATCACTTCAGAAATATGTAGTAGCAGTGATTTGCAACGGCTCACCTATCTCTTGTGTGCTTCAATAGATAAAAGGTCTCTGGGCGGCAGAGAATCCCAGTGAATCTCAGTATTTTAGGGATTTTGTGACATTCAAAATTACCTATAGACACAGTGCTTATATGCTCAGAATAATGATACAGTTCAGAGGCATTCTTTTCTATAACGCTTATTATGTCTTAATCAAATGTGTGCGTGTATTAGGGCTACCATATCTAGGCTGCAAAAGTCCAGATGAGTAGAGGTTTTCTGTATCTTGGCTGCTTTCCAGCAAACACCTGGATTTTTGCAACCCAGGTTAAAAAACAAAACTGATATGTAAGCAGGCCTACCTGGCTCACTGACAATAATTTAGGGCATCACTGGTTGCACCTTGAAGGTCTCCAATTTCCTAAAAGTGGCAGGCTATAAGAAATTGCACATATTTATGGAATGTGATGTGCTATTTGTGGGGATTTGAGAAGTGAGAGCACATACAGGAAGACCCAAGAAACTGTGCTATCTATACCCATTGGCTTAATTTTCACATGGTTGCTTAATGTATGCAAATTAACTGATTCTGGAAGACATTTTAATGGATGCCAAAATGTCCTCCCCCAACCACAGAAGAGATATAAAACAAGCCAGCGGGAAGCATTTTACAAAAGAAGTAGATGCATACAATGCTTCAAAGGGGGTACCAATACTGGCTGGTAAATTTTAATTGCATCAGAAAAATGACAAGACATAGAAAACAAAATTGCACAATTAAAGCTACATTTGGCTTTAGCATTAAGGCCCATACAGGTAAAGAGGTCCTTGTGGATGTACATGGAAAAAGGCAATGACACTGATCTTAAGAACAAAACTCTGCATGTTCCCTGCTTCACCTGCCTCCCTCTTCCTTCCTCTCCTGGCTGTGTATTAAAGTGCTTGGCGCCTCAAAGGGCCCCTTGCAATTAAGTCTCCCCATTTCTGCAGCTCGTCACTTTTATTGCTGCCCGATGCAGTGATTTATTTGAACACATAATTAATGAAGAGCTGACAGGTCAGAAAGATGCAGAGAAGAAACCAACAGCGAGAGTCCACAAGATTTTGGGATGAGCCCCTCCTGTAGAGAGATTCCTTGCTCAGCGCAGTGAGGTTTCTGGAAGAAAAAGTCAAGCTGTTATTATTCAAACCACCACCAGCTGTCACTGACAGATACAGATCCTACAGAAAAAGTGAAGCATCCGAGCAGAATTAAAGCCTAGGCACATGCTTCTTTTTTCTTTTAAAAAAGGACCCAAAGTGATGTCACACCTTCAATGGTAGCTCTCTTTGCAGAACGCTAACCTTTGCAGCCAAGCTAAATAGCCTCCGCCCCACCCCCCGCCAAAAGTACTTCTAAAAGTGTGCTGCTTCTGTTTGACTGGGTTCATATAACATGCTAAGTCAACCTGTGCCTTGTTTGTGGTTCACAGGTTGTGTGAACCCTTGCCAGTGTGAATTATAAACCAGGGTTTATGATTTTGTGTCAACTATCTTCATTCATAGTGGCCACAATGGAGCACCTGCTGTGAACATTTCTTTTGGTATCTGCCAGGCCCTCTGCCTCACACAGTTTTTTCATTTTTATTATTTTTCAAAAAACCATGTAGATGCCCCAGAATTTTTTTTTAAAAAAAATAGGCATGGTGTTGCCAGGGCTTTGTTTGTAAATGTCCAAAATACTCAAGGTAAAATGGTTTGCCCTTGGCTACATCCACCATGGCAGCCATTTTGCAAGTGAACAAGAACCCCCACTCCTGCCAAAGCTGCTATATTTTTTTTGCCCCCAAAACACTGGGGACTCT
The DNA here is from genome assembly GCA_023362775.1 of Charina bottae. Lineage (NCBI taxonomy): Eukaryota > Metazoa > Chordata > Lepidosauria > Squamata > Charinaidae > Charina > Charina bottae. The sequence continues at coordinate 186,033,473 of JALMGJ010000001.1, read as the reverse complement.
TGGCTCATTCATTAAAACCACAGTTAAACAAGCCATAATTTACTATATAATGTTAATACAGTATTTTTCCTTCCTTCCTTCCTTCCTTCCTTCCTTCCTTCCTTCCTTCCTTCCTTCCTTCCTTCCTTCCTTCCTTCCTTCCTTCCCTCCCTCCCTCCCTCCCTCCCTCCCTTCCTGATAGGCTAGGGTTGAAAGAATTACGCTTTTAATCAAACTGAAGCTTTTCACATGAACTCAAAACATCTGGAAATTAAGATTAAAAAGATGTATGTTTTGTCTTCCCACTCACCAAGGCAGACACAAATTTAGTAAGCCACACAATTGGAATCTACCCCGTTACGTATTTTCCACCATGGAAGGTAAATTTAGCCTGCTTTCACAACAAAATATATTTAAAGCCCAGTTTTAATCTCCTGGCCTTCAGTCATGAACTTCTACCTCCAAAAATTATAAAGAAAATATTTTAAAATGTGGCAATAATCCCCATCTTGAGAAGCTTCAAATACAATATGATGGGATAAAAAAACAGTTGCTGGCTTTACTTTCCTGTTGGATCAATGACAATAACTCTGCTTCCATTCATGCTTGATGAAGTCTACTGAACTGGGCTCCTGTCCTGGGCAGCCTGCTTTCCTATCTCCGGCCCCATTGGAATGGGCATGGATTCATAGCAGCTCCTCTCCCTGGGCCTATGCCAAAGGAGGCCCTTCCAGTTTATTCTCACAAGCTGCTTTTGCATAAATACTGTGGAAAAGGTATTTGAAGGTCTGACAAATCACTGCGTTCATAACGAAATATCATACCTATGTATGTCCTGCTGGGCTCTCTGGAGTGATAAGACAGCCGTGTGGATTTCCTTCAAGTGGCTGGTTTCCTTCCCACATTGAGTACATGGGCTTCCAAGGCCTGTGTGAAATGATGAATTAAGGGATAGGATTTCACAATGCGCTTTGGGAAAAGAAAGGAATCTAATATTACATTTTTTTCTACTTAAAAAATATATTTTCCCTTCTCTGTAGGGGATTTACTTATACATAATGAAAGGCAATGTAAAAACTGGAATGGACCACACACCTAATTTTAAATTCAATTGACACTGAAATTATTCTAGATCTTGCAGACAGGAGTGTCCCTAACAAGCCATGATGTGGTCAAAATGATACGTGTATCATGATGCCATTGCTCAAATGATGCAATTATGTATTTGGGTCATGACAGCTGATGCATGTAAGCCATGTTATGTGCCCATGTCATCATTTTCACCCTGTCCCCCATTGATACACTGATTGCAGATCTCTTCAAGGAAAAGACTCACATACACCTTATGCAGGGAGCTCCTGTATCTTCAAAAACCTGGGCCAACTGTAGCATATGAACTACCTCAGAAAAACAAGTGCAGTAAGTATATGTTTTGAACCTTACTAGGGGGGAAGCACTGGGGTTTAAAATCTTCTAAAACTGTACTAAGAGGTCATAGTACAAACATTGCAATCTCATTAAAAATATTAGCTTGCCTAATTTATAATATTTATTCTAGAGACAATATATCAAGAGCTTTCCTCAACCTGGTGCCTTCCAGATATACTGAGACTTCAACAAATAAAAGACCAGGCTGGCTGGAAATTAAGGGTATTGAAGTCAAATGTATCTGGAAGGGATTAGGTTGGGGAGGCTGATGTAAAATATTAAAAAGACTTTTCAAAAATCTATTCTGGCCTCTGACACTTTAAACCAAGGAGAATATTTTTCTTTAATCTAGCCAAGTTATCTCCAACTGCAGAAAAACTTGGGTTATTTAGTGTTATTCAGTGAGCACTATGCCCTAGGTCAGAGCTTTCCAAACTTTTCATGTTGGTGACACACTTTTTAGACATGCATCATTTCGCGACACACTCTTACAGCAGGGCATCATTTCGCGACACACTCTTACAGCAGGGCACAAGGCAGGCACTAGGATGTGCGCAGAATCACAACTGGTTTGGAGGCAGCAAGGCACAAGGCAGGCACTAGGACCTGCGTGGAATCCTGGCAGGGATTGGAGGCAGCAGCAGCCGCGACACACCCAGACACTGCAGCCGACACACTAATGTGTCCCGACACACAGTTTGGAAAGCTCTGCCCCAGGTACAATGGTTGAGCCTTCCCTAGACTAGTGCTGAATTATAATTCTCATGGTCCCAAAATAGCATCTTGATGGCACCAGGCTGAGGAAGACTGATGAACCATTGTGACGTAGCAACAGGTCATAGTTAGAGAGAGAGAGAGAGAGAGTAGGCAATATTAGAGCCTGCAAAATACAGTACTTACCATCATCATCTGAGAGTTCCTGCACAGACTCTGGTGTTGAACAGCTACTCTCAGTGTTCTGGCTATTGTTGGATGGTTGATCACTGGCTTTGCGGCGTCGACAAACATTGGCAGACCTCTGAATGTAAAGAAATACCAACCAGCTCATAAGATATAAGCTACAGAATTTATGTATGCTAGAGAATTTAAGAATTAGTACACATCTGGACTGAAATCCTCTACTGGAGATTGCTTTTTTGTCAAATTATCATCTGAAATAAAAATTTTCTTGATGGACTGCTGAGATCCTCCACACTACAAAAGGATTTTAAATCTACACCTGGACAATGGAAGGAAGCACTGTACGTGGGAGCCTGCAACAACATGTTACAGCACAGCCCGATCTTCTAACAGGAGTGTTTTTAAAGAGGATTACAGCTAACCTTCCATGCTTCCTCCAGGATACCCCATTCCATATCTCCTTCTTCCAGTTTTCCATTTTTGTTTTCTAAGGTTTCACATTTACAGAGCATGCTCAGTGGTCATGAATTTTTTTTCCTTCAAGTTTTCTTTGTACTTCTTCAAGTTTTGTACCCACCCACCATCTTAATCTGAACAAATCCTTTCCCAAATTATTCTGATGAATCTTCAAAGTTGTGGTGAGGAGAAAAAAAATTCCAATAAGCCATGTAAACACACCAGTCTTAAAATCCTGCAAATCAACCACTGATTATTATTATATTGTCTACCTGCATATCTCCTTGTATCTACGTTGAGATTACATTATTCCACACTTGCTTCAGAATGTACTAATGGTGAATTGACTGCGGAATCACAATCTGTGACTGGGCTTTTCACCATTCAGGAACGAGATTGGAGAAAAGTACTCTAATTTTCCAAACATTGTGGAAAATACACCCTGCCAGCAGAGCTGTGAGCTTCCTGGGGGAATGCTAATTACCTTGTGTCGTGCAACTTGGTTACTGATGCACATGTTCTTGTGAGTTGACATTCTGTTGGATAAGTGCCTCTGCATGGTTTGAAGTATGCCATCCTTCTCATACTGGGCAATATCATTCAAAGGATCCCAAGGCCTTAAGCTTTAACAAAACAGAATCTTATAAAAAAAATCCACCAGGGTTACAAGTAATAATACACATGCTTGTTACTGAACTCAGGTGGATCAGAAAAGGTCACTTTAAATCGATAATCACATGACATCCTATTCAGGGCATGAGACCATATAAAGAAATGGAATAGCAATGTTATTCAAAAAGACATCACTAAATACATGCTTAGCTATAACTCAATAAGCAACAGCATAATATTAATTAGAATTTGTGGAGATCCAGTCACATCAATGTTACGGAAATGTAGGCACCTACTACAGATGAAATGGTGGAAGACACTGATGAATTATATGGTATATTGCAAGAGATGGTAAATGCAGTATCTAGAAAGAACAAAATACTACTAATGGTTCATTGGAATGCAAAAGATGAAGAAATGGTAGAATCTGGAATTACACAAAAATTTGGATTGGGTAAACACAATAATGCAGGAGACAGGTTAACATAGTTTTTAAAAAGAGAATTCCTCATTTCTTTGCCAACTCCAGCTTCAAACAATATAAATGCAGACTCTCCAACTCAGTGTTGTTGGATAAACAATACTGGAATCAAACTGACTACATCATAATGAACTGAAGATGGGGAAGTGCTATCTAGTCAGCCAGGATACCTCCAGGAACAGACTGCGGAATAAACCATAAATTATTGGTGTTACAAAATTAAAGAGAATATGTTTGCTAGCAAGATTTGATCTGAACGTAAGATAAGTGCAAGGAACAGATTCAAGCAAAAGACAGTTGGAGAATCTATGGGATGATGTAACAGACTTTATGTAAATTTAACAAGAAAAAAAGTTTCCCAAGTTTCCAAGAAGTTCCAAGCTATCACAATAGTGAGGAAAACACAGTGGAGAAAATCCTTGAGCAATGAAAAGGACCTTTGATTACACAGGTTTCTAATAACAAGCAAAAAAGAACAAGGCCAAAAAAAATCTCAATCAAGAATGTCAACGCAGAAAGGAAAAGAACAAGAAGGCAGATATTTAAGAAAATCAAAAATCCTAAGAAAGTTTACAGGTACGATAGGACTACTCAAGAGTAATTGTGGAAGAGATCAAATAGAGACAAAGGAGCTTAAGGAAGATGGAAATATTACACTGAAAAACTTTCCAAACTGTATTACAGAATGACAACATTTGTAGAGAGAAAATATGTTCAGAAAACAATTCCATGAGAAAGTACATATTGTCACGAAAAAAACGAACTTCTGCATTAACGGGCTCTGAACTAGCAGTGCAAAGAAGGTAACTAAAATTTTTAGGAACAACTGGAACAGCTACTCTAGTAGAAAAGACACAGTGATTGGGGATCTTTAACATGAAACAAAGGGTGGGAGGAGGGAGAGACATGATAGAATTATATGAAATTCTGGTTGGCATAGATATGTGGAGAGAAAGACGTTTTTCTCCCTATCTCACAATACTAGAACTTCACGTCATCCACTGAAATTAAATGCAGTAAAATTCAAAATTAGAAAACGAAATGCTTTTTCACCATTGCATAGTTAAACTGTGGGATTCATGGCTAGCAGTTGCAGTAACAGTGGCCAATTTGGAAGTTTTAAAGGTTCATAGCCAGTTAGGCTATCAATAGCTCTTAATCCCAATGGCGGTTTACTATCTTCTGCATTCTAGAGAACATGCCTTACATGCTGGGAAGCAACTGTGGAAGGGGCTAATGCCCTCTAGTCTAGACTAGTGAACTTCCCAAAAGCATCTAGGTGGCCACTGTTGTTATCAGAGAAGCCTATGGTCTGACCCAGCAGGGCTGCTCTTATGTTGGAACAGACAACGTGTCAAATGGGGAGGGGAAGCACAGGGTATCTACTGAACAGTTCAAAAGGGCAGGGGAAAAGACAAAATGCTTACAGCTCTAGATCAACCAATGTGAAACAAAATTGTATGATGTAGAGCAGTCTTTTCTCAACCTTTTTATCCTGGAGGAAGCCTTGAAATAATTTTCATGTCTCGGGGAACCCCTGCCTAAAAAATGGCAAAAAGTACAAGAAACTCACAATACAGTTCACTTCTAACCTACACAATCCACGTTTTTCATTGTTTACAACCATAGCAAAGCAGCAGATCTGCGGAAGCCCAGTTGAGAACAGTTGGTCTAGAGCAGAACTTTCCAAACTGTGTGTCGTGACACAAAAGTGTGTCGCCACACACAGTCTGGTGTGTCGCCACACAACCCGGAAGCGCTGATCATCATCAGCACTTCCGGGTTTTCCCGCGGCGACACACCAACTGCAGCGCGCAAAAGCTGAAAGCGGCAGCAGCGCTTCCGGGTTTTTGCGCGCTGCCGCAATGGTGGCACTTCCGGGTTTTCCCGCGGCGACACACCAACGGCAGCGCGCAAAAACTGAAAGCGGCAGCAGCGCTTCCGGGTTTTTGCGCGCTGCCGCAACGGTGGCACTTCTGGGTTTTCCCGCGGCGACACACCAACGGCAGCGTGCAAAAACTGAAAGCGGCAGCAGCACTTCCGGGTTTTTGCGCGCTGCCGCACTTCCGGGTTTTCCCGCGGCGACACACCAACGGCGGTTGGTGTGTCGCCGCGGGAAAAACTTTGGAAAGCCCTGGTCTAGAGATTTATTATTTATATGTATAATTTAGACACTGCCCTATTTTATTCAATACCAGCCAGTTCACAATAATAAAACATAAAATATAAACAAAATAAAACCACAAAACCATCTCAAAAGCAAAGAACACTTCAAAATGAAATTAGGTAAATCTCAAATAAAAATCCACCTTGAGCACTTTCCTTGTAAAGGTGACATGAGCAACCACGCAATTCCAAACTGCCCCTCCCAAAATAAATCACTGCCTTTCAAAAAGAGAACAAAGTAGGAACAGGCTGGATCTCAGGGGAAGATTATTCCAAAAGAACAGGGATGTCCCTTTGGAATATTATTTATTTTATTTATTAAACACATTTATATGGCCGCACATCTCACTGAACATAACTCTGGATGGTGTATGTCTATGAACTCTATGTACACTATGTACACTATGAACTCTATGTACAATGTCTATGAAGTCTATGTACACTGGGTGGTGTACAACCAATAATTAAACAATATCACAACTATTAAAACACTTTAAAAATATAAATAAATAAATTAAATAAATAAATAAATATTATTCCAGCCCTCTCACGTACCTCTCACTGGGGCGAAGGGGACAAACTATCCCACCCCCCATTTTAATGCACAGAGTGGATAGATGTGATTCGGAGAAGATGGTCTGAAAGGTACTTGATAGACAGACCACCTAGAGGTACACACGGGTACTGCAGCCCTGACCACCAGTAGGTGGGCTGTTGTGCTCTGCAGATGGCTCTGAGGAATTTTCAAAAGCCGCCCAAGTAAAGTGCAGGGTCAGTGGTATCAAAAGATTTTAAGAAGCCCAAGAGAATGAATAGGGTAAGCCCTCTCCTGCTCCTTTCTTGGCAAACAGAATGACTAGGTCAATTTCCATACCAAAAATAGCCCTGAAGCCTAACAGAAATTGATCTAAACCATCATTTGTATTCAAAAGTTAAGTGACAGCCACTTGTTTAACTATCTTGCTCAGGAAGGGGATGCTAGCAGCTTCTGGTTCCTGATTATGATTATACAGGTGAGGCCTAATTACAAACTGGTACTACAGTACCCCATTTCTGAAGGAGAAATTCAGGACCCCAACCCTGGAACCCTCTCCTCAGTTAAGGCATGCTTAAAGGTAAAGGTAAAGGTTTTCCCCCACACAGTCGTGTCCGACTCTAGGGGCCGGTGCTCATCTCTGTTTGTTAGCCGAACAGCCAGCGTTGTCCAAAGACGCTTCCACGGTCATGTGGCCGCATGACACACGTGGAACACTGTTACCTACCCACCGAAGTGGTACCTATTTATCTACCTGCATTTGCATGCTTTCGAATTGCTAGGTTGGCAAGAGCTGGAGCTAGTGCGGGAGCTCACTCCGCACGCAGGGCTAGGGATTCGAACCTCCAAACTTGCGATCTTCTGATCGACAAGCCTGGCGCCTTACCCGCTGAGCCACCACGCCCCTAAAATTAGTCTATAAAACTATCCTAATTTACATTGCACTTTCTAGAATAACCGTCTCCTGAATCTTTACTAATTTTCCAAAATATATATGTTAAAATATTTCAGAATTTCAATTCTGAACCCCAAATACTGAATTTTTCAAACTTAAAGAGATCTTGAATTTTTCTAAGATTTCATTTCAGCCTCTTTAATAGTGTGTTGGAGCTGTTACAGAACACAGGAAAAAGCGCTTTTTATGGGGGGAAAGCTATGGTCTGAACTAATGCTAATTAGTCATCACCTTATTGAGAATTATAAGGAGTCTGGTAGCACCTCTTCTGACTAAGACATTTCTATTACTTGGTTGCAAAAGGTGCTACCAGACTCCCGATTTCTTTTGCCACCATAAACTAGCAAGGCTCTCCCCCTACAATATTGAGAAATACGTGTTACCTACTGTACCTGAAACACTTAAGCTAATCGTCAATGCCTCATATAAATCAGTGGTGCCCAATGTGGCATCCAAATGAGCCAATGTGTCTACACTCACCTCCCTTGACCCCTGCTAACCTCCCTACCCCACCAAATGTTTTAGTGTTTTATTTTAATTTATTTCTAAAAAGGAAAGCTGACATGCTATAAAGAAAAATGTATCATCATCATCATCATCATCATTTCCAATAATGTCTCTGGGCTGCAAATGAATACCATAAGCTTTCTTAAAAAATAAAAATGGTGTCTGCAGGAGTAGTGTTTTGTTTGGAAGTGTGCCTCCTTATCTATTCTCTCTCATTCTCACAACAGGAAACCATCGCTTCTGGTAAAACCAGAATTAGACTATGGCCTTAAAGACGGCTTTTCTAGATTAGCAAACCAAACAGACAATACCCCCCCTCAATCCCTTGTTTGAGATGTTGAGGGATTGGCAAGTCTTTGGACTCCAACTTCCATTGCTTCAAGAGGTGGCATTCCGTATATGACATGGACAAACATCCATGCTGGCCACCCGGATGTTCCCAGATAAAATAGTTTTACGTTCTTGGAGTTTTGCTATTTGCTCACTTTTCAAAAAATGAGCAATTGACCTCAGTAAGTGAATAAGATCATTTATCAAATAGACTGCCCAGTTCCCTAGAAGTCCTTATTTTAAGTGTCTTCTGGACTTCTAAAAGGTAAAGGTTCCCCCAGCACATTTGTGCAGTCGTGTCTGACTCTAGGGGCCGGTGCTCATCTCTGTTTGTTAGCCGAAGAGCCAGCGTTGTCCGAAGACGCTTCCACGGTCATGTGGCCGCATGACACACGTGGAACGCTGTTACCTACCCACCGAAGTGGTACCTATTTATCTACCTGCATTTGCATGCTTTCGAATTGCTAGGTTGGCAAGAGCTGGGGCTAGTGCGGGAGCTCACTCTGTCACGCGGGACTAGGGATTCGAACCTCCGAACTTGCGATCTTCCGATCGACAAGCCTGGCGTCTTACCCGCTGAGCCACCACACCCCATAAGGCATGCTTAGCACCTCCTTTATTAACTTTGGAAAGTTAATAAGTCAGACAAAGATGTCCTTAAGTCTTCCAGGCCATTTAATATATTAATGTTTTCACACTAACTTTTACGTTACAATGGAGTTTCTTAATTAATTTCACCTCTGCTTTTTTCTAATTATTACTGTTGATTTGATACATATTTTAGCCACTGTTTCAGTTAAATAATAAATTACGATTATAAAACATTTGTAACGTGCCCAAGAGAACATTGTTTTGAAGGATGGCATGTGCATTTTTAGAATAATTAGTATAATACTCCTAAACCCAGCTGGAGATTCTCTTCCACTCGTAGAATGTATAACTAAATCATTGTATAGTAATTTAACTGTTACAGTTGGGGATTGTAGTGTGATGAGGGTTCCACATTTTTTGCCATTCCTCACCATTCTCCGCATCACCCTGGAATGAGGGGGACTCTGGCTTAGATTTGTACAAAGTATACCTGGACAGATGGATGATATTCTGGAGGTGACGGACTCGACTGTGGGGGAGCTGGGGGTGGTGACGGCCGACAGGAAGCTCTGGCGTGGGCTGGTCCATGAAGTCACGAAGAGTCGGAAGCGACTGAACGAATAAACAACAAATACCTGGACAGACAACTTTTAATCACCACATGCTCTAAACTCAGGGGTTTTCAAACCTTTTCAGGCCATGGAACTTGTTAGTTAACAAAAAACGTCTGACACTCTGATCAAGAGGCAAAGCTCTAGTGATAGAAAACTGGCTGTGTTCAAGTGAACTTCTTTCTTGTTGCCCGAGTCTCCCAAAAAAGCCCATCAAGTTCTTGCGGGCCCTTATGGACATGGAACACAATTTGAAAAGCTTTACTACAAGTCACTCACTCTTCATATTTGTAGTGCCATTCGTTGGTGGCAGCATTACGCCAGAAGAGCAAGGGCTTCCACTCTGTTCCGTTCTCCTTCCGTTCTCGTGCTGCATGTCTCTGTTCCTCTTCCAACACGAACTTTTCTTGAGTTGCCTTGTCCTGGTCTTCTTTGCTGATTGCACTGGTTACATGCTGCCAGAGTCTAAAAACAGTCAACCATAAGGATAGTCAGAAGGCCAGGATAGCCATACGGTTCAGTGGAAATGAAAAAGAGGTGTGAAAACTTGGTTAAGTAATGGTACTGAACCTTCTGAAATGCCAGAGGGACGTGTACAGGTAGTCCCCGGTTAACGACTACTCATTCAGTGGCCGTTCAAAATTACAACGGCGCTGAACAAGTGGTACTTACGACCGGTCCTTGAAGTTCTGGCTGTCACAGCGGCCCGGTGGTCCTTTGATAGTGATCTGGGCACCTGGCAATAGGCTCGCACTTATGACGGATGCAGCGTCCCACGGTCACATAATCGCCATTTGCGACCCTCCCTACCGGCTTCCCACAAGCAAAGTAAATGGGGAAATTGGCAGGGAAGGTTGCAAGTCGCTCTTGCAAGTCGCTCCCACTCCCGCCACTTTTTCTCCTGAAAAGCCCAGCTACGGAGTATGAGACCCCAGCAGCAGCCACCCCTGGCCCTTCACACTCACTCATGCTTTGGTCATCTTGTGCAATGCACTGTATGTGTGGCTGCCCTTGAAAGCCACTTGGAAGCTGCAGCTGATCCAAAATGTGGTGGCATGTGCAATTATGTGTTGCACTGGTTACCTGTAGCTTCTGGGTGCAATTAAAGATGTTGGTTATCCCCCATAAAGCCCTTTATGATATAGAAAATGGTTATCTAAAGGACCACCTGTCTTCTACAGTTCCTGCCCAGCCTGTACAATTAGACAGAGTTGGCATGTTCCAGATCCCTTCCATTGAGCAGTGTCACCTGATGGGATTTAGGAAGCATACCTTCTTTGTCACAGCATGGACAAAGGACCCTGGAACGCAATCTTCCCCTCGAGGCACTGGCCTCCAGCTTGGCCATGTTTAAAAGAGCTCTGAGATCTTGGCTCTTCCCCCAGGCCTTGGGTTAGAGTGAGTGGTAAGCTTTGTGTGTTTTATTGTTTTTGAATGTTTTTTTCCTCCAGCTGTTTGGGTTTTAAATAGTATTTTAGGATTGATTTTACTGTACACTGCCCAGAGTCGTTATAGACTTGGGAAGCTTTGTTAATAAAATAAATAATAAACAAAACATATTGATAGATGAAGGAATTCCATTTGTAATGATCCTAGCAGAAGAATTAGAGTACCACATATTAATCCAATTAATAAAAAAGGAGGAAATCCATATTTGGCCAAGATTTGGTTCAAAACTTTCCATGGTACCATCTAACCACTGCAAATTTAATATCCTCTGAATCCATGTTCAAAATACCAAGTAATACTCTAATATAATTAGACACGAGTCAACTTTTGTAAAACTAGACTGCACAGAATGCAATCAAACTTAGTCACATTTTTCCCCATTACCTTCTGAAATCAGTCTGCCTACCAAATTACCTCTCAGATTCAAATTCTGTCTGCTCTTCAAACAATACAATGTGACGCTTCAGTCTTTGCTTTCGGACTTCGCTGGTCGGGTTCCAAAAAACATCTGTACTGCCATTTTTCAGATCATTTATATATACTTCACCATCCTGAAAAAGACAAAAACCATTACAGAATTTCGGGCTAGTTTCAAACAAGCAGGAGACATCTTGAGACAGGTTTAGTAAAAACTAAGTGAAAGAATTCCATTGTTCTCTACTGATAGAGAATTCTTTCCCTTATCTTCTCCTACTTCATTATTTCCTCCACTGATGAATTATATATGATAGCATCTTTGGGACAAGGACCTATCTTCTATTATTTTGGCAAATCTCAGATACTTGGAGTATGTATCTGGTTTATATCTGGTAAATGGAATTCCTCTGTGGAGTAAGGAGGGGGCTAGAATTGCCCAC